>CM040404.1:131151755-132409255 GCA_022702515.1 Ilyophis sp. 1 JC-2022
CCTCTTTCACCTTCTCACAATCAGGTGACACCAAGTCATACACAATCTGCAAAAACAAGAACAGACACACATACAGGCTAAGTAATAATAATAATAATAATAATAACAACAACAATTAGTTATACAACCCTTTTCATACAGTGCAGTTAATGCACTTTACAAAAACAGAGGTATTCAAAGGTATTGGAAAAGGCAAATAAACACAAAATATAAAGGTACAAAAATTTGGTTAGTGCAATAAAGTACCTTGACCCACTGAAAAAAAACGTACATAATCTGAATATAGACGTATATTCTAATCTATCTAGTGCAATAACATAATGGTAGTGATCCTGAAGATATATAAGGTATAGTCACTGGTCTTCATTTGAGTGCACTTGTTGTTTTAGACAAGACAAGCAGGTAAGCCTTCTAATTAATGGCAACACGTATGTAAATGATTTTCTGAACAAGAATCTCTGCAAATAGGCTGCAGCCTCTTCCACACGTTTCCATTACTAATTGTGTCATTAATTCATTGACTTCACCTGGCAGAACCATGTTCATATGCCTTTACATTTCTTTACATCGCCTTGTTACATGTTAAAACAAACAAGTCCTCATACAATTCAAGTAAAGCAAATGAAAAACCCACGCTATGCTAAGCTTATCTGCAAAGAGGAAAACGTACTGGATTTGATTTTATTTCATTTATTTGAATGTAATTCATTTTATTTAAGCAGTGGTGAGTTAGGCCTTGCATCACTGGGAGACCGAAGAACCACAGCTTACATATACAGCCCTCAGGTCTCCCACACAACCGTTATTTCACCAAGCAATTTGGAATAAACATCAAAGGCAAAGACGTGCATAGAACAAAGGAAAATCTTCGCAAATAAATATATACATTTCAATTACCGCAGTCAAGAAAAACACGGAGTTCTAGTAAGATAATAACATCTAATTCTGAAATGGTGGAGAACAGCAAAAGTGGTCAAACCGTTGTCCAAAAACAAGAATTTTAAAAGCACCTTTTCAGCTTCCTTTTTGGCCAGGGTGAAGTCCCCATCTAAGGCCAGACACTGGAGAAACACCTGCAGTGATTTGTTGGTGCAGCCCATCTTCTGGAGAATTTTACCTTTCTGGAAATACACCTGAGAGAAATAAAAAACCCCATTAGGAGAGTGTGGCATGACCCAACCAAATTAACCACAAACACTTTCAACTTTTTTTTACACAAATTACTGCAGTTCCATGAATTCAATGTAGAAAATGAAGTTAAAGGATATTGCCACAAGCCAGTAATGATGTAACATAGTTACCTCATCAGTACTGGGGTTTCTGCTATAGTTACATACCTCTGGCCAACTGGGAGAGTACAAGCACAGCTCATCTAGGTCCCTGAGAGCGCGCTTGTACTGTTTGAGTCCAGTGTACGCCTCTGCCCTGCATATTCTCCCCAAAACCTCACCTGGATCTGGAGGAGAGAGGAACAATGTTTTCAAACCCGGTATGCAAAATATTACTGGACATGTTTTCAGAACATCTGATGTTCCTGGTGTTTTTGATAGCGCAAGACAGGACATGCAGTTATATGATTCACTGTGGTTTGATCTTTACACAACCACACCATTTGTTGCATTTTAGGATGCTAAAAAGCAGAAACTGTGGTTAGTACGCTGTTCTTATAAAGTCCTGATCTTGCATAATTGTTTATGCATGAAGCAGCGACCGTAAGGATATTTACACATAGTAGTCACACAAATTCATTTATTTATATAACCTTGGAATCCACAGTAGATTGCATAATTTAGCACTTTCAAAGCTTCAAAGACAGCTGTACTGAAAAGCTCTGGACTGTTTCAGAAAGACACCTCAATGTTTATACATCATAGGAATTGACTACTTACTATACAAGACAACAAACAAGTGTTAACATGATTATAAGTGTACATTAGAAAAAAGAAAGTTGCACGCTCTTTACTTGCACGCTGAGTTTTCTCTAGCTTGACTGCACCCTGTTTAAGTTTTTGGGTGTGTCTCCAGTTCTTAAATTGTATAACATGATTAGCCTATAGGCAAATGTCTAACATTAGAATAGTTTTAAGTGACATGAATTCTGGGTGAGTAGATGAGGGATGTATTTCAGTCTAGACTTGCTGTGTTCACCATGTAGGCTACCGGGCTATTCATGTGCCAAACACAAATCAAATGGCCCTACATATGACATTCACAAATGCTTCTTCACATACATATTAACACAACAGTACTGGATTAAAATAAACAACGTTGCCTCCCAACACTGATTACTGGCTACTGGCAAAATACATAGAAATTGTTTTACTCAGGAAATCAGTGACAGCAAAACATTTGGCCATACAGACAAACATTTTTTATGGAAGTTTAGTATGCAGATTGAAAGTCTCAGAAATTAGGGAACTGTCCTTCTCTCAGAAAAGGTGGTCCTCTAAAGCTTACCTAAGACATTCTGTTTAGAAGGTCTGCTTAGACGCTACGCGAGTTTAGGTAACGTTATAATTGACAGGTTGTATAAACTATTCATACTGATACATGTAAGAACGATAAAACGCTGTAAACACTAGAACAGCTATGAAGGTTATAAAAACGTTTTCCACTTGTCACTACCACGCTTATACAACTACGCGCATGCGCATGATGCTGCAGTTACACAATACTGGGTCGCCTGAGGTTTATATGACAAAGGTGGCGATAGCTATCAGGGTGGGAAATTAGCAACCGCCAGCCGCCAAATGCGGGTATATTTCAGAATTGTCGGGTGTATCAAACCTACCCGCCACAGTGGCGTGTAGCAATGTCGACACACACACAAAAAAAAAACTCGTGGCACAAGAAGTTCCTATTTAAGAGTTTCATCTTAAAATCTATTCACAAAGCTGATGAGACCAACTTTTACGAAGGAATGGGGAGAACTCTTAAGCTAAGAGAAAGGGAGGTAATGTATTTCTGGCAGCAGAGTGATGGTTTAAGGCTTGTTTTATACGTCAGACCCTTGATGACTTAGAGCCATTTAGCCAACCATGTGTTCCACACTGTTCCAGTGTAATTTACAGCTAAATCTAGTCCCACCCCCCAATTCCCATAGAGATCCATTCAAATGCAGACATTTAGTATCGCTTGTAAGAGTACCTGAAAATAAGATATCAAGAGTCTTTTGGTGTTGTTGGGTTACAGACATCAGGAAGTCATGGCATGCAAAGGATATGCAACCAAATATTCAAAATTAATACTTTATTCTATATATAAATTCAGGGGTGCCAATAATTGTGGCCAACGTGGTTTTGTTAAAAAAATATATTATTTCTTGATGAGGGATTTTTTTTCTCATAATAAATGAACGTCCAAACGGTGAATTTTTCATAACCCTTTTTACTCATCTTTACCAGGGGTACCAACAAATTTGAGCACGTCTGTATGTAATGAAAGAACGAGAAGGGTTTAACGTTACGTTAACTTACCTGACTCAATCATGTTACTGGACAGAACCAACGCTTCTTCATAACATCCCCTTCTAGACAGATCTTCAATTTCCAAAATGACTTTAGACACTTTTGTCTCATCAGGGAACCATTTTTCCAGGAGACCTGAGAGTATCACATTGGTTCTATGCGGCTGCCCTGAACCGCACCTCGTAACCATATCATTATTACAGAGCTTGCATTTTGAATACAGTTCTCGTTGTACACACCGTTTGCAATATGTATGTCCACAGGCAACAGTCACCGGTTCACTAAGAAATCTATGGCAGCCCGGACAGCAAAACTTATCACCGGGGTCTTCCCTGTCGCTGTGGTTCTTTGATCGTGTAGTCTTGTCGGTCTCAGTACTGTATGCCACCTTGAAATTCCGCAGAACGCAGTCCACTAAAGTGCTAAGTTGTTCTGGTCTCATAGGTCCGTAACTTGTAGCCACTGAAAACAAATCAAGTGCTTCTTTAAGACGATTCTGTGATGCAAACGCATCAGCTTTTTGTAAAATGAGTAACTGGTGATCTATACTATCCTCTTCGTCCCATTCCATTTTATAACCTAAATCGTCCGGTATGAAAAATCTTCCACTGTCGGAATGTAAGACAGACATGGCTGATAGCTAATAGACAGTATAGTGTTCGATTTTGTTTTTTAAATAAAATTCGTTGCATCCTAGTATACCCTACAATAGTGAGCGCTGTCAATGCATGTTCCCTTGGAATGCTTTAACTCGGCCTTTAAAAACGACTGTCATTTCGGTTCGTTACGTAAAATATATACCACGTGGTAATAGGCTCGTGTTTTCATTGGTCGAATGAGACGTATTACAAAACGCCGGTATACAAGTTTCATAACTTCTCCATGGAGGTCGGTGAGGATGACTGGTAGCAAGCAAACAAGCGATCTTCTACGCCTACGGTCTATGTAAGCAATGCATTAAAGGGCTGTGCGACGTAATGTGTAGTAGCTACATAAGTAGGCAGATGCCAGTTTCTACACTGTAACAGGCCGCCGACAACATAGGCTACATCCAGTTTACCAAAACAAGCTAAGTACATTAAATTTAAATTGCATGTACATAAAGTATTTTATTACTATACTAGGACTAAAGGCCTATGTATAATTTCCTACCTGCAAACACACCTTTATAGATCTACATTACACACAAATACAGTGCCCGCACTATTATTGGCACCCCTGGTAAAGATGAGTAAAACGGGTTATAAAAAATCAGCTAAATGTAGACCCACCGCCGACTTCCTATAGAGATCCATTCAAATGCAGAGACGTTATAGTATCGCTTGTCTTCAGAATTCACGACACACTTCACGATCTTTTTGAAGACATGGCTTGAAATTTTCATGACACTTTTACAAAGCATATCGTGGAGTGAATGATTCAAGACACACTTTCACGATTGGTTAAACACAGACCCAACAGGTCGATGTAAGAAAAGCAGAGTTATGATCATCTTGCAGTATTTTGTTTTCTTTGCTTTTCATTTTAAATCTTAAGAGAAGAGCAACGAAAGGAAAGAAAAACAAAATACTCTAAGATTATCTTAACTAGGCTATATGATGCTTTTTTGGAAAGTATAATTTTTTCTGAGTAGTTTACAGAGGCCTTTTAAAGGCCCACTAATCAAAGGGATAGTCCTGAATTTCTTCAAGACAGTGGCTGTCCGGCCACTTTGTTTTGGTCATTTCCTGAGGTAATTTTCTGTTGTTTACTGACATCAAACACACCTATCGTTTGGTGAATTAGCTTAATCTGACACTGAAAAATGTTGAAAAATCCATCATTTAATTGAAGTAAATTTATTATGAGAAAAACATATTCCTCATCAAGAAATAATTATTTTTAACAAAACCATGTATGCCACAATTATTGGCACCCCTGCATTTATATGTAGAATAAAGTAATAATTTTAATATTTGGTCACATATCCTTTGCATGCCATGACTTCCTGATGTCTGTGAACCAACAACATCAAAAGACTCTTAATAGCTTATTTTCTGGTACTCTTACAAGCGATACTATAACGTCTCTGCATTTGAATTGATTTCTATGAGAATTGGGGGGGGGGGGGGGGGGTGGGACTAGAGTTAGCTGTAAATTACGCTGGAACAGTATGGAACACATGGTTGGCTAAATGGCTTTAAGTCATCAAGGGTCTGACGTATCAAACAAGCCTTAAACCATCACTCTGCCAGAAATACAGTATATATGGATGGATAACTTGAAGGGTTTTTTCTCCTGACTTATTTTTCCATAAAGTTCAATGGGAAAATTTGTCAGGAGAAATAACACAGGGGAAGAGGTGTATTAGGCAAGGGAAATAACAGTCTGAACACAAGGCACACAAGACTGTTCAACTGGTAACTCCAGGGCTAACTAGGGCAAAATGTATTCCATTAACATTCCACTCTTCGAAGGGAACACTTCAGAAGTCTGAAATAACGGAACTTTTTTAGTAGTAAAAATACTTGGTCTGCTAAAAGTAATTCACATGCAGCCTTTTGAAAGAATTTATCTTGCACTTGTGAAATTCATCACTAGAGGGAGCCACCTACTGCTATTTGTAGAAATGACACAGTAAATATTCTCATTCAGTGTTTACATCACAACTTAGTTGGCATGCTTATGCAGGCTAGCCAGTGCAAACATGTGTGTTCCTGAATGAATGTCAGTAGATTACAAATTTAATTACTGGATCATGTTGAGACTAATATTTTTTGCATTACCTTACAGTAACCAATCTGGGGTGGCTTTCCCAAAGCATGTCGTAGCGAAAAGTATGTCGTGAAGATATACTTGCCGTTCACGATGCTTTCCCGAAAGTGCTGGTAACTCAAAGAGATCGTGAAATGTGTCGTGAGTTCACGACAACATTCGACTAGTCGTGAAATCTCAAGTGTGTCTTGAGATGCGGTACTATGTGAAAATCCCACCTCTGCATACAGAGGCTGCTAATCTATGCAATTAGATTAGATAGATACATAGATAGATAGATAGATAGATAGATAGATAGATGGATTAATAGATTGATAGATAGATTACGCATCGGGTGGGTTTTTACTGACTGTCGGTGAGGCTCATGGTCTTAGTGAGTCTTCCATGTCCAAGGTGGAGAGTGGTGACTACAGTAACTCAGCTGTTAGTGCAGCATGTGGGCACCATCTTTTTTCCGTCCTCTGAAGAAGACATCACGGTTACCACCCATGGATTTCATGGGCTCGCCAACATGCCCAGAGTCATTGGAGCAGTAGATGGCACACTCATACCAATGGCGAACCCCTCTCTCCGAGAGCCCACCTTCATGTGCTTTGAACGTCCAAGTTGTCTCCAACTTCCTGTGTCTCATCGCTGATGTTGTGGCAAAGTGGCCTGGGAGTGCCCACGATTCGTTTATATGGGGCTAACTCTGGGCTGTAGCAGGGGGGCTTCAGAGGGTGTCACCTGTTGGGGGACAGCGGCAATCCGCTGCAGCCCTACCTCCTGACACCTGTAGCCAACGTCCAAATTGCAGCAGAGCAGACCTACAACAGTGTCCATGCGCGCACCCACAGGGCAGTTGAGCGCACAATTGGGCAGTGGAAGATATGCTTTCCCTGCATCCACAGGTCTTCAGAGGGGGCTACTGGTTGCCCCCGGAAAGGCATTTAAAATAATAGTGGTCACTGCAATGCTACACAACATCGGCAAAAGAGCTGGAGTCCCTCCTCCTGATGATTGGGATGATGAAGATGATGAAGATGATGATGATGAGGATGAGGAGGCCAAGCAGCCCGACGTTGGTGCCCCTGGCAGAGAGCAAGACGGAGCAGACAGATGGGCTGGCTTGGATGCAAGGCAGAGACTTATTACACATTGTTTTGCCTAATTGTATAGTGCCCATTCTAATAACATGTTCTGTTGATTTGTTCTATGTTTGTTTTTTTGTTGTTGTTTTTTTATGTATGTGTCTGAAGCACTCTGTGTTGCATTTGATTGCATGAACAATGCTATGTAAATAAAATTTCATGAATTGACTTGAATTCATTTGCTCTCGTCAAATTAGTTTATTTTAAGTTACTGCATGCTCTGATGGTCTTTTCTAACTTCTTGCTCTTCACTCTATGTAGTTGAATCTTCACCTGAGAATGACAAAAGAGACAAGACATAAGATGCAGTGGCTCACTTCCTTGCATGAGTGTAACACCAAGTAGCGTATTCACTCAGCGAACCCACATCAGACAGACAAGCTTATTTCATTGTTTATGGACCTGTCACACTATTGCGTATGAGAGAAACGTATGTAAATTCATAAAATAACTGTACGGTACACCTTCATGTCAGCGTATGTCAGCGTATGACCAGCGTACTCGATCTATGAGTAACGTACCACTAGCGTAATTCTAGCATATTCAGCGTATGCCTAGCGTATGCTTAGCGTATAAACCATACGTCCGAAAACGCACAAAATTTTTAAGCATGCTTAAAAAACTTTTTGTGCCTCGCCGTATGCCAGCGTATGCCACCGTATGCGACCGTGCTTGAAACGTATACGACCTATGCATAACGTACCCCTAGTGCATGTCAGCGTATATCAGCGTATGACTGATATTTTTCATACGCTGGCATACGCTAGTACGATATGCAATAGTGTGACAGGGCCTTTACTATAATGTAACAATATAATTATACCATCAATGTCCCTGTGTATCACATTTAATGCAAAGTATTCTACATCAGCCTACAAAATTCCAGCTCAAATGTACCTTGGTTTGGCAATATAATAGACACTGAAATTGCAGGTTTTTGGAACTCTGCCTCTGATACCATCAGTTGCTTGGCCATGATGTCAAGTTTAGCTTTTTAAAATTCAACCAGCTCCTTGTGGTGTCTTCCTTTGTATGTTACAGCTGCCTCTTCAGGTCCAACCTCTGTCTCTCCAACTCAATGAGTTCTGTGCTGCTCTGACAGGGGTTGAATTGCGAAGTGGATTTTGGAGTTCTACACTTTGAAGTCACAGATGGTCCAGGGGAGCAAGGATTAGGGACACCAAGATGTTCAGGAGAAGTGGAGGGAATCTCCCCTTCTGCTAGATCAGCACCCTCATCAACACCCTCTAGTGCGGTTAGCTTAAGAATAGCAACAGCCGGACTCTCTTCAGGTGTAAGGGTGATTTCAGGGGGGCAGCCTGGCTCTTTTCAGGTGTAAGGGTGATTTCAGGGGGGCAGCCTGGCTCTTTTCAGGTGTAAAGGTGATTTCAGGGGCGGGGCCAGCACCTGTTTTTTTTCCTTTTCTGGCACATTTTTTCCATGTTTTCTTTTTGCCAAACTTGAAAAATCTATAAATTTTTTCCATAGTTCTTTCCAGTCCCTTGGATAATCACTGATGGCTCTGAGTTTAGTTGCAATATCTCTCCATTCGTTCCGTTTCTGTATATTATTGGTACTTCTTATTTTTAATTAAATAGTTTGTCCCACCTTTTCTCAATTTCATCTATAACAAAGTTAATTTCTTGTTTCGTGATGATAGGCCTTTTCTTTCTCTCTTCTGCCATGTTTACAAGTCACCGTAAAAACTCAACTTGGCCTGTGCGATCGTATAGGGTATCCACAGTCAGTATGATTGGATAATTGAATTGCAAATGAATTGATGGCCTCTGATACTTTGGCCTACTGGAAAGGGTGAACATTGTGGTGTCTGTTAAAGGGAGAGATTTGCTTGAGAACAGTATTTGTCATTTTAATTATTATATTTATATTGACATAAACAAGCTTTGAGTATGTAATTTTTTTTCTGATTGGAAGCTATTTGCTGTATAATTCACATTTATAGGTGTGTTTGATGTCAGTAAACAACAGAAAATTACCTCAGAAAATTACCAAAACAAAGTGGCGGGACAGCCACTGTCTTGAAGAAATTCAGGACTATCCCTTTGATTAGTGGGCCTTTAAAAAGCCTCTGTAAACTACTCAGAAAAGAGAATACTTTCCAAAAAGCACCATATAGCCTAGTTTAGATAATCTTTTGTTTTCCTTTCCTTTCGTTGCTTGTTTTTTTTTTGGTTATTTATTTATATTTTTGTTTTTCTCGCTTTTCTCTTCAGATTTATAATGAAAAGCAAAGAAAATGAAATACTGCAAGATGATCATAACTTGGCTTTTTTTACGAGCACTTTTGGGAGTCGTGAACGGCAAGTATATCTTCACGACATGCTTTGGGAAAGCCACCCCAGATTGGTTACTGTAAGGTAATGCAAAAAATATTAGTCTCAACATGATCCAGTAATTAAATTTGTAATCTACTGACATTCATTCAGGAACACATATGTTTGCACTGGCTAGCCTGCATAAGCATGCCAACTAAGTTGTGATGTAAACACTGAATGAGAATATTTACTGTGTCATTTTTACAAATAGCAGTAGATGGCTCCCTCTAGTGATGAATTTCACAAGTGCAAAATAAATTCTTTCAAAAGGCTGCATGTGAATTACTTTTAGCAGACCATGTATTTTTACTAGTAAAAAAGTTCCGTTATTTCAGACTTCTGAAGTGTTCCCTTCAAAGAGTGCAATGTTAATGGAATACATTCTGTCCTAGTTACCCCTGGAGTTACCAGTTGAACAGTCTTGTGTGCCTTGTGTTCAGACTGTTATTTCCCTTGCCTTATACACCTCTTCCCCTGTGTTATTTCTCCTGACAAATTTTCCTATTGACCTCTATGGAAAAATAAGTTAGGAAGAAAAAACCCTTCAAGTTATCCATCCATATATACTGCATTTCTGGCAGCAGAGTGATGGTTTAAGGCTTGTTTGATACGTCAGACCCTTGATGACTTAGAGCCATTTAGCCAACCATGTGTTCCATACTGTTCCAGTGTAATTTACAGCTAAATCTAGTCCCCCCTCCCCAATTCCCATAGAGATCCATTCAAATGCAGAGACATTATAGTATCGCTTGTAAGAGTACCAGAAAATAAGATATTAAGAGTCTTTTGATGTTGTTGGGTCACAGACATCAGGAAGTCATGGCATGCAAAGGATATGCGACCAAATATAAAAAATGATTGCTTTATTTTATCTATAAATGCAGAAGTGCCAATAATTGTGGCTTACGTGGTTTTGTTAAAAATCTTTATTTCTTGATCTTTTTTTCTCATAATAAATGAACATCAATTAAAGGCTGGATTTTTCTAATTTTTTTCAGTGTAAGATTAAGCTAATGCACCAAACAATAGGTGTGTTTGATGTCAGTAAACAACAGAAAATTACCTCAGGAAATGACCAAAAAAAGTGGCCAGACAGCCACTGTCTTGAAGAAATTCAGGACTATCCCTTTGATTAGTGGGCCTTTAAAAAGCCTCTGTAAACTACTCAGAAAAAAATTATACTTTCAAAAAGGCATCATATAGCCTAGTTAAGATAATCTTATAGTATTTTGTTTTCCTTTCCTTTCGTTGCTTGTTTTTTTTGTGGTTATTTATTTATATTTTTGTCTTTCTCGTTATTCTCTTCAGATTTGAAATGAAAACAAAATACTGCAAGAAGATCATAACTTGACTTTTCGTACATCGACCTGTTGGGTCTGTGTTTAACCAATCGTGAAAGTGTGTCTTGAATTATTCACTCTATGATATGCTTTGGGAAAGTGTCATGAAAATTTCAAGCCATGTCTTCAAAAAGATCGTGAAGTGTGTCGTGAATTCTGAAGACAAGCGATACTATAACATCTCTGCATTTGAATGGATCTCTATGGGAATTGGGGGGTGGGACTAGATTTAGCAGATTTTTTATAACCCTTTTTACTCATCTTTACCAAGGGTGCCAATAATAGTGGAGTCCTGGCGGGCACTGTATATACACTGCCTGGTCAAAAAAAAGTCGCCGTTGCGCCCGTCATTGGTCAGGTCTAGCCTCAGCAATGTTATGCAGCAATAAAATGAAGTCAGCTGAGTACCTGAATGTACTGAATGACCAGGTTATCCCATCAATGGGCATATTCCAGGACGACAATGCCAAGATTCATCAGGGTAAAATTGTGAAAGAGTGGTTCAGGGAGCATGAGGAATCATTTTCACACATGAATTGGCCACCAGAGTCCTGACCTTAACCCCATTGAAAGTCTTTGGGATGTGCTGGAGAAGACTTTACGGAGTGGTTCGACTCTCCCGTCGTCAATACAAGATCTCAAAATTGTATGCAACTCTGGAAGGAAACAAATGTGACGTTGCATAAGGTTGTCGAAACAATGCCACGATGAATGCGCGCCGTAATCAAAACTAAAGGCGGTCCAACGAAATATTAGAGTGTGCGCAACAATTTTTTTTGGCAGTGTTTAAAGTGAATTCATGACCTAAAGACCCCAATGTTTTGACATATAGCATTGCGTATACTTATTTGAATCGTTAAGCACTGTTTGCATGTGAAGAGAATTAGCCAGGGTCAAACAGCATTGCCACGTTTCCATGGTGACAGCAGTCCAGTAAATGGCAGCTGAAAATGGCCCAACCTCTTCAAATGACCTGCTGCTCTGTGCATTATAATGTGGTATGTCCATTATTAACAAAGCAAGCGTTATTATGTTAATGCAGCTCTTTCCCAGCTCATCAGCACCACTACTGCCAAACACAATCACTATAGTGTTGATAGGAAAAGAAAACTACTTATTACCAGTCAATAGGTCATAAGCAGTGAACAATTCAGAATTGTATTTTAATTCATAGCAGCTGCTGAGGTAATGAGGTTTTCTCTTTTTGAAGTGGTGCTATGTTTTCTTTGGTGAGTAGGACTCCAAGTGGATAATTATGCTAATAGAAATGACTAAATATTACTGTACTATTTAAAAAGCATGTGAATGTTGTGCATGCATTTGTAAAGTTAGGATGGCAATCTTATTAGATAACCGAAATAAAAACCCATAAACCTGAATTATGAATTAATTTTCCAATTTATAAAGGAGCTATATTACAAAGGAGCTATGAATTGATTACGTTTTTTAAATTAGTTATTATTTTCACCTTTCAACAATGTTACTTGGAACACATTACAGTTTTTCTCGATTGTTCGGATGCATTTCTAGGAACAATAGTGCACATTTTAAGAATAGTTGACACAAACAACAAAACTGTGTTTCAGTTTGCAAAACAGCAAATGCATGTTCAAAATTTAATAGTGTTTTCAAAACATTACATACCATCAACAAAATCACCTACTGGTGTCTAAAAAGCAAATGCAAGAACAAAATAATCTTCACTAATAACAACAAAATGAAAAACAGCCCTCTTTTTCAAAACAGTACATCAAATGTAAGTTTACAGTTGCAATCATTCCATCATGATTAAAAAAACTGAAAATAAAATTAACTACATGTTTTAGGCTGTATAGTGTCCATAGATGTTCAATATTTATTCAACAATATCTTGCCTGGCATTGGCATTAGGCCATAAATTCTTGTCAACGTCACATCTGATATTCTCCCTAGCCAGACACCTAGGATAAAAACGCTTTGTGTGTCGTATCCAACCTTGGCATGCCTCGGCGGTGATGTCATAACAGGCTAAGTCCATGGCCTCAATGAGAGTGGCCTGAACATGTGGATTATGGTCATATACTTTCCATCGCCACGCTGAAAAGAATTCTTCAATTGCATTGAGGAATGGTGAGTAAGGTGGAAGATACACCATGGACATCCTTGCATGGCCTTGGAACCACTCGTGGACAGCTGCACTATGGTGGAACCGCACATTGTCCCATATAATCATGAAGTTGGGCAACTGTTGCCCCTCCACCACCTGTTCTCCCGCCATCAGCCGCTCTGCAAGCCCATCCAGGAATACTAGGAGACGTGCGGTGTTATAGGCCCCAACCACTGCATGCCGGTGGAGGACCCCATTTCGGCCTATAGCAGCACACATTGTAATGTTCCCACCTCGTTGCCCTGGAACATCAATTGTTGCTCGCTGACCAATTATATTTCTACCTCGTCTTCGTCTTTTGGAGAGGTTGAAGCCAGCTTCATCAACATAGACAAATTCATATTGGATGGCATCGGCATCCAGCTCCATCATCCTCTAGAAATGGAAAAGAAGATTTACATGAAATACAGTACAGTACAACCATATACTGTACAGTCACAATAGCATATACAGTAAGAATGAACGCAATATGTTTACAATGTGTTTTCGGAGTATGTACTATAATACTTACAGTACATACAAGTAGAATACGGAAATAGATTGATTCTACTGCTTACAGAAGTCCAGTACAGTAATATACCAAATGACTTCATACAACACAGTGCATACCTGGACATATTGGCACCGCTGCTCTTTCACCCGGTCCCGGTTCCGTTCATAAGGAACCTTGTACACCTGCTTCATCCTGACTTCATTCCTCTTCAGGACTCTGTCAATGGTTGCCAGACAGACATTGGCAATGTTTTGAAAGACATCATTGTCTTGATTTATTTTCTGTCTGATGTCTTTCAGGCGTATGGCATTGTTTTCACAGACCATGTTTACAATTGCAGTCTCCTGATCAGCTGTAAATTTCGGCTGTCGGCCACCAGCATACGGCCTTCTCTCAACCCTACAATACAGTAATAAAATATATATTCATTACAGTATCCAAGACTACTGCATGTACAGCAATTGATGTACAGTATAGTGTAATTGGTGCACTGATTTACAGTGTTGTTACAGTAGAACTTACCGGTTCTCTCTCTGGAAGATCCGTATAATTGATGCAACTGTGGACCTGCAGAGATTGGGTTGAACCCTCTGGCCTGCTTCCCTCAATGACAGTCCTCGGTTGATGACATGATCCACTATTGTTGCCCTTATGTCATTTGTGACATATCTTGATCTTCTTTGACGCCACCGAGCACCTCTCCCACCTCGCACACCCCTACCCCTACCCCTACCTCTAACAGCTGGTTCTTCTACTATCTCTGCTTCCATTTTCTTTGATATGTGTAACTTACCTGGGTGTCTCCCTTTATGTGTGATTTCAAACTGATCACCCAATCAAAAGCTTTGTCCTTTTGCATTTGCACACTTGACTAAGTAGTCAACACACATGCAAGTGATTTCTCCCAATTGGAAAGAAGTTTGAGATATCTGTGAACATAAGACTCTCAGGTGAAATTTGTATTCACTGATTGCATTTGTGTGAAATAGTTTGCAAAAAGGTGTTTTCATTGTGTTTAATGTGTGAAGACAATCAGAAATCATTAGAAGTTAAGCAAATGAATTTGAGGTAGTGATCACTGTGTCAATGCATTTGCAATCTGTAACCACAGTTACCAGAAATGCATCTGAACAATTGAGAAAAACTGTAATAAAAAGTTATTATTATTTTTTAAAACATTTTATTCATGTTGTGATTATTCAATTCAATTTTCAACTCAACTTTATTTGTATAGCGCTTTTTACAGAGAACTGTCACAAAGACGCACAGAAAAACAGAAGCAAAATTGAGCAAAAAAAAACCCCTAAGGCCTTAACCCCCAAAACCAGGCCTTATCCCCCAACCAGCAAAACGAGGTAAAAAATAAAAATAATAAACTCCCCGGTGGGAATAAAAATAAAAACACTCAACAGTGGCGAGAAAAAACTCTCCAGTGGGAAGAAATCTCAGAAGGAACCTGGCTAGAGACTGGGGGCCCATTCTTCATTGGCCAGCAATGGTGGAATGTATGGTAATAGACTGTAAAGAGGGATCTAATAAAAGAAAAGGATGTAAAGGGCACGGTGGTGCAGCTGGGACTCCGTTTGTGTCAAGGCGGGGGCATAAACCAGGAGAGGGACAGGACTGGAGCAGTCTGCAAGCTCAGGGCGGGGGCATAAACCAGGAGAGGGACAGGACTGGAGCAGTCTGCAAGCTCAGGGCGAGGGGCATTCATTATAGTAAACTTGTTTTATTGTTTCGTATAACTTCCTGTTTTTATTTGTGTTGCTGCCCGTTTTGGCCAGGTCTCTCTTGAAAAAGAGATCTTTAATCTCAACGAGACTCCCTGGTTAAATAAAGATTCATGATAGAAAATAGTAAACTGACCGCATTCAGGATATCCCTCACGTTGGGATCCCTAAATCGCTCATCGCTCTTCCCGTTGGTTGATGTTTCACACCTTTGATCTTGCGTGCAGAGTGATAAACCCAACAGTTGTAAAGGAAGCCACACGGATTAATGTTTCTGGCAGAATGAACTCAGTCCAAATCCCAATGAGCTACAGCATCTCTCTAGCACTTCGTTCCTTCAGTCTTGTAGTTAAACATTTGGTTCAGCTGCTCATTTATCTGGTTTGAGTCAATTTAGTTCCCCTTTTCGATTTTAGTTGCCCTCTGAGAGATTTGTAGAGAGCATTTGTAGAGGGCTTTTTGGGGATTTGGATATGTGGTTTTGCTGCTTGCTCTTTGTTGATGTTGATGTTTTTTTCTGTACTGTGCTGAAGAAATTACATCTAGCTAGCTGTACTTCTTGAAGGACATACAAATGTGTTTATATAGAAAATCTGAATGAATTGAAGGTGTCTGGCAGTGTATATGGAAGGAGGTAAAAATATGGTAAGAGGTACAAAGTGACTGAATCTTATGTAAGATACAGTGTGTCTTATCAATGTTTTATAAATAAAATTACAATAAATATTTTTGCCATATGATGTCAGATTATGATATTTATTTCTTTATCAAATATTTGCCAATGATAAGACAACAAAGATGTTGGAATGGGGAATGCAGGATATAAATATGAACCGTGGCTACAGTTGGCTTGCCTTACAGAAGGTCTTGCCTGGCTTGCCTTATAGGAGGGACAGACAGTATTCCATTCAAGCCTTCTTTAACAGGGATATCATTTGGCAATACACTGCCGTTTTTCCTGTGTACTTTGCAAGGGAACCTAGAATGCATCTGGTATTTTCCACGGTTTTCTCATTTATATCTCTTATTTTCATATCCTTCCTTTTTTACAGCCAGTTTATCTTCCTTCCTGAGATGTTGCAATCAGTTCATCTGAAAAAACATTTTTTTTTTCAAAGTCTTGTGCCAGTCAGGAAGCATGTTAACAGACTTGTTTTCTGCAAAGCCAGAAATAGCACATATCATTTCACACCCGTCTTGCATTTGCTGTAAAATGAGACTATTTTGCATAATCACAACATCTTCTCAGTTTGATGGATCTCACGCAAATATGTCCGAAGAAGGTAATCTTTAGGAAATCCTTGTTGTACTCTTGTGACTGCGAGAAGGAAACTGATTGCTGTTGGAGGTTGTGTGCCATGAAGAGACATTCTTCACTGTGATATCCTCCTAAGACCCGACAATTCATTTTTGTCCGCTGTAGGGGACAGCAGTCTCTGGTCTCAGGAACCATATATTCTATGCTGAAACCTACACTACAAGAGATATTCAATAAAAATAAAATTCATTTGAAAATATTTTCACTGCAACATGTTTTTGTCATCCAAGCTTCTTATGTCAAAAAATATAAAAACTTATTTTCTGTCCGGTCTCAGGAGGATATGATATGATTTTTTTGAATAATAAACTGGGGTTATTACTCACTAAATGCAGAATAAAGATCTTATTTGCACCTGCAGAGAGGCAGCATGTTTCTCTGTAAATCTATGAGTTATCATGGTCCTCTTTCATGGACATTACCTTAAAAGATCTTTCCCTCCAAATCTCAGTGTAAATACAATTTACACTTCTGCAAATCAAACAGGTCATTGTTTTTTGATGTGAAAATATTTTTTAAAAAGTCTTTCAATTCGCAGTTGGAATATTCTGTCTTGTCTGTCTTTCTTATTGCAATGCAGAAGCCATACTGCATGGGGTATTATGTGGAGCTTTTAAACCACTAAACCGAAAGTAAGATGAGATGTGAACACGAGAAGCCAGGGCTTAGCCAGCATGCCTGTATATCCATGGGAGATAGTGGTCTTTACTCCCTGCAGAGAAACCATCTCTCCAGCAGATCCATAGTGATGTAATAGTGGCCAACAATCATAAACGTTTTATCTAAAGGGCCTTGCGCTACCATGGGCCTAATCTAAGTGGATAAGCCGTTCAGTGCTTCCTCTCCCGTGGCTCGTATCTGACTGGGATTCTCATTGAAGCACTTTGCAGTAACTGTAATTATTTTCAGTATGTTTTGATTCATATCTTGTTGCATGGTCTTGTTTCCCTTCTGGACCACAGAGCACACAGTTCAAATGGAGAGCAGCACTCCTTTTAATTCTTACATAATATTGATATTTTTTGTGAAGAGATTGCAAATGTAGCTTCTTAAGCCCTTAATGTCAGCATTAACTTTTAAGAGTAGCGTTTAAAAAATCCTTATGATTATGAAAGGGAACATGGTGTACCATTCAGCCGTTCATAATCATTGTTGTGAATTATTTATGAATTACTGGACATTTACTATATACGATATACAGTGAGCACCATAATTCATTGGACAGTGACACATTATTTGTTATTTTGGTTCTGTACTCTAGCACTTTGAGTTTGAAAGGATACAAAGAGGTTGAAGTGCAGACTGTCAGCTTTAATTTGAGGGTATTTTCATCCATATCGGTTGAACCATTTAGAAATGAACCTTTGGTACATAGTCCCCCCCATTTTCGGGCATCAAAAAATATTGGACAGTTTAACATAATGTAGAATAAAGTAATAATTTTTTATATTTGGTCGCATATCTTTTGCATGCCATGACCTCCTGATGTCTGTGACCCAACAACATCAAAAGACTCTTGATATTTTATTTTCTGGTACTCCTACAAGCGATACTATAACTTCTCTGCATTTAAATTGATCTCTATGGGAATTGGGTAGTGGAACTAGATTTAGCTGTAAATTATGCTGGTACATGGTACATACATGGTTGGCAAAATATCAAACAAGCCTCAAACCATCACTCTAATGGATGGATCACTTTAAGGGTTGTTTCTCCTGACACATTTTTCTATTGAACTCTATGTAAAAATAAGTCAGGAGAAGAAAGTATTCAAGTTATCCATCCATATTTACTGCATATCTGGCAGCAGAGTGATGGTTTACGGCTTGTTTGATACATCAGACCCTTGATTACTTAGAGCCATTTAGCCATTTAGTGTTCCATACTGTTCCAGTGTAATTTACAGCTGAATGTAGTCCCACCCCCCAATTCCCATAGAGATCCATTCAAATGCAGAGAGGTTATAGTATCCTAGGAGTACCAGAAAATAGGATTTTTTAAATATTATTGGGTCACAGACATGAGAAAGTCATGGCATGCAAAGGATATGCGACCAAATATAAAAAATTATTACTTTATTCTACATTATGTTAAACTGTCCAATATGTTTTGATGCCCGAAAATGGGGGGGGGGGGGGGACTATGTACATAAGGTTCTATAATTTCTAAACGGTTCATTTGATATGGATGAAAATACCCACAAATTAAAGCTGTCAGTATGCACGTCAACCTTATTGTCATTATATTTTTTCAAACTCAAAGTGCTAGAGTACAGAACCAAAATAATAAAAAATGTGTCACTGTCTAATTAATTATTATTTTTGGGTTTGATCCCTGAATCAATGCAAATATAAAAGTTTAGTCATCACAGGCAGGGATAGACATAAAAAAGAACAAATTAGGTCAGCTGTTTATTTTTTCACCTTTATCTGCCTTCTCTCTTTAAACTGTTGTATATCAATAAGGTTAAATGTTCATCTTATGATAGATGCCTAGCAATGCCTAACTATAGCCACTGATAGTGGAACAAAGTATGTGTTGAAGGAGAGAAGTGTGTTCATTAAAAGGACTACAATGAAACTGTTTTTTTTCACACCTTGATGCTTTTGTATAAAGATCTTGACTGTGATTGAGCCAAAAATGAATACCTGCATGGGCTGAATTATCTCACATTTTTTTCTGTATCACATCTTTTTGTTACCTTTCTTGACCTTAAAACAAATTTTTTTTTGCTGTATAATGAAAGTCACAAGTGTGGCTGGTTTGTAAGCCAAGAACAGCTACCTTTCAAACCTTTCAGGTAATCACTGCAACCAAAGTCTGTCTGGCTTGGCTGAGAGTGTGAGGATATGCCACAGGAATGACAATCGGAGTGACAGAAGAATCTGGAATGTGACCAAGGTGCTTACACAGAGGGATAGACAGAGCAGCCTTGTTATCGATGCACCGCACAGCAGCTGGATATAGGAGATCGCGAGGGCTGTCAGACGAAGAGCGGCTTCATTTTGTCACCTGTGACTGAATGAGGAGAGGAATCATTTACGTGAAAGTGTGTGTGTGTGTGTGTGTGTGTGTGTGAGGGTTCAGCTTCTCGCCATCCAGCCTCATCTGCTCTTCTCAGAGCGGTTTACAACGTCTCCTCTCCTGTGTGAGTGCTGCGCGGTTGCTGGCTTCTGTCTCAAGGAAAAAAACGACACAAATGAGAGACGTTTGACAGAGGCAGAGAGTCTGAGCGGAGATGGAAGGGAACTAACGGAGCAGGATCAGCAGGATTGTTACCTTGTTGGAAGGATCTCAGATGTTCTATCGTCCTGTAGGACAGGTGGGAGCCGGAGCAGGATCGAGGCGACGTGGAAAAAAACAGGTGAGCTGTTTGATCTGGGCGATCCGCAAGAGCCGTTAGACGGGGAGCCGCGGCGTGCTGTGATAACACGAGCTCTGCACAGCGAGCATGTGCCGGAGCCGATAATTCCCCTATCGCGACATCCGTGGCTCTCTGCGGATGGGTTTCTGGGAGAAAAAGGATGTCATCAGTGTTGTCAATTATGTTGTCCTGGTGTTCACCTTTTGTTTAACTGTGTACACAGCTATTTCAATAAAATCACAGCGTCAGAATAGAATTATAATAGAAATTGATTTATCTGATTGTGTGTTTGTGAGTATGTCTATAGGCAATGAATTAATCACTCCAAAGAGATAACATTCATTTTTCTTCAACAAAAAAATAGGAACATTTTAAAAGGTCACTAACGTATTGTTTAAATCAAGCATTCTAGTTTCTGAATGCTCCTATGGCATTGCCAGCCAATATTAATCTTAGCTGCATGCTAGTGTTCAGTGAACATTTAGGTAATACTAGGAAGCACTTAAGACAAGTGCATCATATTCATAATTGAAATAATAAGACAGAGAACGACTAACTCGCTAGCTAGCTAAATGTAAAAGAATTCTCAGAATCAGAATACTGAGATTCTATTCATGTAAAGCGATAGCTTACATATTAATGTATTCAGCACTCAATATTTAAATTTGGTTTGAATTTACTGACTGATTTACTTTTGTCAGGCAGCAAATAGATTAATATCATACATTTTTACTGTTACTAATAAAGTTCATATTCTATAATCCTCCACATTTCAAAACGTTTTCTTTGTCAGAAAGTATTATATTTTTTTGTTAAATTACTTTTTACACAGAGTGCCTTCTTATTTGGTCTCAGCTGATGTCAGTCTCATTATGAAGGATAAGGAAGGCAGCCATTTTAACTCACTCTATCAATGTGCACAATTCACCTGTTTAATATTAGCCAGTGAAGCCATATCAGACTGCTAACGCAATATCACTCCCTGGACTCTGCCATTTTGTCTCTCATTTCATTTTTTCTCCCCGTTTACATCTTTCTCTCACACCAGGGAAAGACGCAGTGTGAGAACAGCTCCAGAATATGTATGGCTTTATTTAATTGCAGAGTTTGACGTCGGTGACGGGAATGACCTGCATACTAAGCACAATGCCTTGGCCTATGCTATACGGGAGATGCGTCTGAAAAACAACGATGGAGACCGAAGCAGCACTTCTGGAAAAGCAATATGTACACAATGTCTATGAGAAGACCGCTCCCTGCCTCAGTCACCTCCAGGGCAAGGCCTGGCCTCTGGTTCAAGAGTTCCTTCTCCAACAAAAACCTGGGAGTCTGGTGGCTGACATTGGTGAGCTCCACTTAGCTTGTTGGAATAAATTCATTTAAAATTAATTTTAAAAAATCTATTTGTCATGCAAGGATGATCTAAATTGTACACAATACATACATTATGCACCAGTGGGGTGGAGTCTTTTGGGGCATGTAAATGAGTCTACGCATGTCACTGAATCCTCCTTGTATTTTGATATAACAACATAGAAGCTAAAGATGTCATGTCAGGAGATTTGTACCATGCATAATTGTTGCTGCTAAAACATGAAAAACCCTGTCTCAGCAAAAATTCTCAGCAAAATTACTTCTATTTGAATGCCTTTTGTTATTGCAGGCTGTGGTGCTGGGAAGTATCTGAATGTCAATCGGGAAGTTTACACAGTGGGCTGTGATATGTGTCGCCCCCTGGTGGTCAGAGCCAGGATGCAAGGGAATGAAGTCTTAGTGTGCGACAACCTTCAGCTGCCCTTCAGGGACAGAGTCTTCAATGCTGTCATATCCATCGGCGGTAACCACACTCAATGTAACACATTTTAACATGTAACACTACCATGTAACACAACAACTATTCAGTGTGGATGTTACCAGTAACATGTGTTTAATTTCCAGATGTCATTCAGACTGGAAGAAATTCAGTCAACAATTGCCCTCTCTCTCTGATTTACAAATAAATGCAAGTGTTAATTTTATTCTTCTCGAAAACGCAGTTTGACGATATCATTTGAGTGGTTGCAGAACTCGCCACACTATATTTGTAAAGACTGATATTTGTACATTATGTTAAGGACTATATTTGTAAAGACTGATGTTTGTACATTATGTTAAGGACTATATTTGTAAAGACTGATGTTTGTACATTATGTTAAGGACTAAATTTGTAAGTCAAAATGAATGGAAAATTGTTGATTGAATCTAGAATTCTCCATATCAAGGGCAGATGTAGAATTTTCTTCCAGGGCTAGGCCTAAGTGCTGAATCTTCCGTATGCACAAATTTCACGGTTTCATAGATTTAGAAACTCTTTAGCACATTACTCTGTGTTTCCGAGTTACTGACGAACTGGAGTGTGATAAGAAGTGGTGGTGACTTTCTGTGGAAATGCTCGCCTGTTCATGCTTGTCAGTGCTGAGTGTCAGACTGGCGGCAGACTGGAGTCACTGTGCACACTAGTGCACACTACTGGATAATCAGCCCGACAATCACGGGGGCATTCCTGATCTGAGGCTGGTCTGAATCGATTATATGCCCAGATTATCCCGTAGTGTCAGGTGTTTACAGACACAATCTTAACCCTCTTGATCAGCTCGGGGTTGCCCCGATTTCAA
The DNA here is from genome assembly GCA_022702515.1 of Ilyophis sp. 1 JC-2022. Classification (NCBI taxonomy): domain Eukaryota; kingdom Metazoa; phylum Chordata; class Actinopteri; order Anguilliformes; family Synaphobranchidae; genus Ilyophis; species Ilyophis sp. 1 JC-2022. The sequence continues at coordinate 131,174,488 of CM040404.1, forward strand.
ATCGTAAATATCAAACACATTTGATATTTACGACACAAAGTCTTTTAGTATGAGTAACATAAAAGAACTACAACATCCAGACCAAGAGACACTGCAACATAAAAGAACTACAACAGTTCCGTGATCCAGACTAAGATACAAGTGGTCCATGAAAGAGCTACTTACTTGTTTGGTAGCCCTGCAGAGAAGTGAAGTGTGAATGTCAGCCAAGGTAGAGTGAAGAAATGTGTCTTCAGACAACAATGGAAATCGGCAGTGACTGGTTTGCAGAGGAACGGGGAGTTTGTTCCACCACTAGGGAGCTAGGGTGGAGACGCTCCATAGTTTGGAATAATGAGAACCATTGAACCAGAGGGCAGGGCGTGCAAGTTGCGCTTCTGGAGCAGAACGGAGTAGACGAGCTGGAGTGTAGTGCTGAATTTTGTCCTGTAGGTAGGGAGGGGCTGTCCTATTGGCTGCAGTGTAGGCCACAGTCCGACTGCACAGCACACTGCAAAAACCAAATCTTAACAAGCATTTAAATCTTATATTTAGACTTCATAATCTTTTTTCTGATACTTTTTTGCTAAATAAGACTAAAGGATTGCCAGTGGGGTAAGATAATTTCACGCTTTTTCAAGCAAAAAGTAATTTAAAACAAGCAAATATTTTTCACTTTAGAGAAAAAAAAAAAGATTTTAAGTTTCATTACAAGACTAAAACACTGGTTAAGACAAGTGGAGGGATTTCAGCAGGGGAGTGACATGTGAGACCTTCGGAAGGTAAACGACAAGTCAGGCAGCTGTGTTCTGGATGAATTGTGGAGGCTGTGTGGTGCAGGCTGGTAGGCTTGTGAAAAAGGAGTTGCAGTAAACTAGACATGAGATTACCATGGTCTGGATAAGTAGCTGGGTGGTGTACGTGGTCATGTATGGTCAAATCCTCCTGATGTCATACAGGAGGAACTGTGATGACTGTGGAACTGTGATGCTATCCAAATTAGCCAAGCCTGCTAACATTACATTTAAAACAGCCAGGCTTTCTATATGCCTCACTGTGACCCCAGTAAATATGACCTAGTTGGCCCAATGTTGGTCTTATGTCATTTTATTTATTGTTTATCAATGGGCCAACATTAGATTAGACAAAAGGCCTACGAGGATTGTCTACCAGCGAATGATTTAATTTGGTTAATACAGAACATTGTGCTCATTTACTATCGAGCAGCATTGCTACAACTCATAGATCTCTACAGTAGGAAGAGGAGGCCAATCCTGGCCTTGTTTAGGAAACGAGGTCCACTTATTTTCCAAATGCAGTGTGGATGGCATTGTCCATCACGTGGTTTGCCAAGCATGTGATGTAATAGGTTTTACACCGAAATAGAAGTCGTTGGTCAGACAGATGGTCTTTAAGACTTTAGTTTTACAGGGAAATACAGATAATGAAGCGCACCTGGGGGGAAATAGAAATACAGATAATGCAGCATGGCTGGGGGGGAAATAGAAATACAGATAATGCAGCACAGCTGGGGGGAAATAGAAATACAGATAATGCAGCACAACTGGGGGAAATAGAAATACAGATAATGCAGCACAACTGGGGGAAATAGAAATACAGATAATGCAGCACAGCTGGGGAAAATAGAAATACAGATAATGCAGCACAGCTGGGGAAAATAGAAATACAGATAATGCAGCACAGCTGGGGGGAAATAGAAATACAGATAACGCAGCACAGCTGGGGTAAATAGAAATACAGATAATGCAGCACAACTGGGGTAAATAGAAATACAGATAACGCAGCACAGCTGGGGGGAAATAGAAATACAGATAATGCAGCACAGCTGGGGGAAATAGAAATACAGATAATGCAGCACAACTGGGGTAAATAGAAATACAGATAATGCAGCACAGCTGGGGAAAATAGAAATACAGATAATGCAGCACAGCTGGGGAAAATAGAAATACAGATAATGCAGCACAGCTGGGGAAAATAGAAATACAGATAATGCAGCACAACTGGGGGAAATAGAAATACAGATAACGCAGCACAGCTGGGGTAAATAGAAATACAGATAATGCAGCACAACTGGGGTAAATAGAAATACAGATAATGCAGCACAACTGGGGTAAATAGAAATACAGATAATGCAGCACAACTGGGGGAAATAGAAATACAGATAATGCAGCACAGCTGGGGGGAAATAGAAATACAGATAATGCAGCACAGCTGGGGGTAAATAGAAATACAGATAACGCAGCACAACTGGGGTAAATAGAAATACAGATAATGCAGCACAACTGGGGTAAATAGAAATACAGATAATGCAGCACAACTGGGGTAAATAGAAATACAGATAATGCAGCACAACTGGGGGAAATAGAAATACAGATAATGCAGCACAACTGGGGGAAATAGAAATACAGATAATGCAGCACAGCTGGGGGTAAATAGAAATACAGATAATGCAGCACAACTGGGGTAAATAGAAATACAGATAATGCAGCACAACTGGGGTAAATAGAAATACAGATAATGCAGCACAACTGGGGTAAATAGAAATACAGATAATGCAGCACAGCTGGGGGGAAATAGAAATACAGATAACGCAGCACAGCTGGGGTAAATAGAAATACAGATAATGCAGCACAACTGGGGTAAATAGAAATACAGATAATGCAGCACAACTGGGATAAATAGAAATACAGATAATGCAGCACAACTGGGGGAAATAGAAATACAGATAATGCAGCACAACTGGGGGAAATAGAAATACAGATAATGCAGCACAGCTGGGGGTAAATAGAAATACAGATAATGCAGCACAACTGGGGTAAATAGAAATACAGATAATGCAGCACAACTGGGGGAAATAGAAATACAGATAATGCAGCACAGCTGGGGAAAATAGAAATACAGATAATGCAGCACAGCTGGGGAAAATAGAAATACAGATAATGCAGCACAGCTGGGGGAAAATAGAAATACAGATAACGCAGCACAGCTGAGGTAAATAGAAATACAGATAACGCAGCACAGCTGGGGTAAATAGAAATACAGATAATGCAGCACAGCTGGGGGAAAATAGAAATACAGATAATGCAGCACAGCTGGGGGAAATAGAAATACAGATAACACAGCACAGCTGGGGGAAAATAGAAATACAGATAATGCAGCACAGCTGGGGGAAATAGAAATACAGATAATGCAGCACAGCTGGGGGGAAATAGAAATACAGATAATGCAGCACAGCTGGGGGGAAATAGAAATACAGATAATGCAGCACAGCTGGAGGAAATAGAAATACAGATAATGCAGCACAGCTGGGGGAAAATAGAAATACAGATAATGCAGCACAGCTGGGGGAAATAGAAATACAGATAATGCAGCACAGCTGGAGGAAATAGAAATACAGATAATGCAGCACAGCTGGGGGGAAATAGAAATACAGATAATGCAGCACAGCTGGGGGAAATAGAAATACAGATAATGCAGCACAGCTGGAGGAAATAGAAATACAGATAATGCAGCACAGCTGGGGGGAAATAGAAATACAGATAATGCAGCACAGCTGGAGGAAATAGAAATACAGATAATGCAGCACAGCTGGGGGGAAATAGAAATACAGATAATGCAGCACAGTTGGGGAAAAATAGAAATACAGATAATTCAGCACAGCTGGGGGGAAATAGAAATACAGATAATGCAGCACAGCTGGGGAAAATAGAGGAAGGAGATTGAAAGATAAGGAAGAATGTCAAATTCAGAAAGGTATGGTGCACATACAAAATCAGAAGCAATAAAGAAGCGAAGAGATGAGTAAAATGGCAGACAGAAGATCTTTAGTTCCCCTAGTCATGAGATTAAAAATGACACTTAATATCTCCAAAATAAGCAAACTTAGTACATGTGCTTGGTTTGAACATGTTTTTGGCATCTGGTCATTCCAGCTGGAAACACAATACGGAAGAGCAACCAACTCTCTTTGAATTGATCAGGTTTGAATCTTCTATCTAGTGAATGGCCTGGTATTCCAATATCTGGCATTCATCAAAGTATCAAATGGCTTTGCACCAGTTCAAGTACATAATTCCCAAACTTTAGGTAAAATGAAAGTGTTCATTGACTTACAACATAACTGAATGGCTTTTGAAACTCGGTGCTCTTTATTTGCAGTGATTCATCACTTTTCCACGCCGAAGAGGAGAGTATACGCGATAAAAGAGATGGCAAGGACCATTGCCCCGGGAGGAGAGATCATGATTTACGTTTGGGCCCAGGAACAGAAGCGTCGCCGTTTCCACAAGCAGGACGTGCTGGTGCCCTGGAACAAGGCCCTGTGCTCCAGGAGCTCTTCTGAATCCGGGGACGTGCTCCCGGATCGTGCCGGCCTGCCGGAGGAGTGTGGCGAGGCCAGTGGCCGGCGTACCAGTTTTGGAAACTACGTGGCGGTGGGGAAGTGCTGCTTCAAAATCCCGGCCCAACGTGCACCTCACACTTGCTTGGGGAGGTCTTTCCGGTCTTGGTTCTTCTCCAAATCCCTGGATGAATCCAGTATGAAGCGGTACATCGAGAGAATTACGCCGTCACAGTGGATCGAGAGCGCGGTTCTGGTTCAGCCCGCCAGACACCGCAGCGTCGATCTGGACCTCGGCGGCCCGCTGCTCCACGAGCCTAGCCCCGAGGACGACGACGTGTTTGTGGAAACGGTGAGTCAGGGGGAGGAGGATCAATGGCTGAAAGTGGGCGGCGCTCTGAAAGTGATAAACGGCGGCATTCAAGGACTCGTCCACGGGAACTATGACACCGCGGAAAATCGGCAGCTCTCCGCCACGGCGAAAAGCACAAATGACTTTAACTGCGTCAAGACGAGAGTCGTACCGCTCGACTCCACAGACTCTATTCTCGAAATGATGAATGTGGACGAGCAGGAGTGCGACCTGACGGACAGTAAAGACTTGATGCGGTACTACCACGTTTTCAGGTGTGGAGAGCTGACCCGTCTGATAGAAGAGGGCGTCCCAGAGCTCAGCATTCAGAAGTCCTGCTTTGACCACGGTAACTGGTGCGTGATCGCCAAGAAAAACGTATTCCCATAGAAACATATTCTCAAATAATGATCAGAATATCGACCATTCAAATAACACTTGGTGAAATATATCTGGAAGTTGTATTAATACCTACATGTGAAAATTAGACCTCAATGCCATTAACTGTACTACATCTGTTTTCATTAGGCCCAAGCCTACACAGCAACAATTGTGGTGTACATTTAACACCTTAGGGTGTTTATATGATACCCTGGTCTCATATAAACACCCAAAGGTGTTAAATGTACACCCGCAGAGTTAGATTTACACCTGCATTTTTGCTGTGTACCCTAATTGTCTCATTGTTTAGACTTTCCCCCTCTTACTGCAATATAGATAAATCAATATATGAATCATATCTGGTCTAAGATATGAATACAATTCAGTGTCCAATATCATACTCATGTCTCGTTTAAAATATGCATTTATATATTTTAAATTGTATTACAAATTATTATTTTCAGATAAAAGTGAATTAGCTTGCTCATGAGATTAATAAATGTTTGAGCAAGGACTCTTTTCTTGGAATTTTTTTAAACAACAACAGACATATCACAAGTAGCTTTCAAGTGTCTTAAGTCTACAGATTGCAGTTTGTGCCTGTGCTAACAGATCACCCAATAGATATCCCTTGATGAACATTTACTGAGGTTTGAATGTGTAAGAAGAAATACATTTCTCTAACAGTTGTAGTGAGACTCCATGCATTATGCAAAGCCTGAATACAGTGGTAGGCTATAAGCATAGGATGAATGTGCACACAATCATTGTTTACAGCGTAGGGCCGTTAAAACGATGCAGTTGATGAATGAAAAGCGGTAGCCTTGATTTGAATATGCACCATGGTTACAGATGGTCTGCAGAGGTCATTCTCTCCTGCTCATGTTTTATGGAGCATTGTTAAGCTACAATAGCCGTGTTCTTATCAGGCTAGCACAGGATGGTTAACAGTTCCACAGCATGGCTCAAAAGCTTTTGAAAAACGACCTTCTTTGTAGGCCTATGCTAACAAAAATAAATGAATAAATAAATAAGAAAGGGAAAAACAACAGAGCCAGTGTTTATATTGTCCTCAAACAGCATTAGTCCCTCTACCGTGTGCTACCAGTTATTTTTAGCAACATCTGCTTTTATTGGAATTAATCAGGCCCGCCTTGCCAGTTTGGGCCATTTGGACCAATGGCGCACACACACAATCTGAATGGTTGCTGTGTAATTAGAAAGACGCAGTTCTTCATTATGGCCACCAGATGGCAGGATAGCAGTGCGGAATTACTAATATTTCGATCTTCATAGGTCATGACGATCGTAATCATTGAATTAATTCCCTAGAATTCTAACCACTTGAATTTAGTTGATAATTTAACGTAAAGTAAGACAATGTTTTAACTTAAGAGATAATAAGTAGTTTATGAAGGAAAGAAGCTTTAAAACAAGAAGTGATCTATTTGCTTTTTTAGATTTTTCACACACTGCTCTGCCTCCTCTCTACTACTGTCATTTTCTGGAGACTAATAACATTCAAATAGAGGTTAATTTACCTTTATTTTATCTGTCCTGAATTATGTATATCACCAATTAGTTGTTGATTCCTTTTTGAACGATTGCATGTAATCTAATATTGTTTGTATGTGGGTGCTTCGTATTGGTAGTGGTTGTGGTAAGCTTCACCCCCTACACTGTAAAACTGAGATTGTGAAAGGTACATAATAATAACAATAATAATATTTTACTATTAAAATTGATTTTGTCAAAAGTTATCTCATTGCTATTACCAAAAATGATTAAATGTTACCCAATCCCTGCTAATTAACATTATTGATTGTGAAATATATGAATGTGTAATTACGCATGGAACTGGATGCTCCAGATTAGGAGATAATCTTTTAAAATCTGGATCAAACTATGCAATTATACACCATTACATGAAATCAGGTGTTGGTGGATGATGCGCCTTATTTGGTATGCTTAAAAAAAACATGTATTCAAGACAAGGCGGTTTATATAGAGTAATAGGCATCTCTCATATAGAGTAATAGGCCTCTCTCATATAGAGTAATAGGCCTCTCTCATATAGAGTAATAGGCCTCTCTCATATAGAGTAATAGGCCTCTCTCATATAGAGTAATAGGCCTCTCTCGTATAGAGTAATAGGCCTCTCTCGTATAGAGTAATAGGCCTCTCTCGTATAGAGTAATAGGCCTCTCTCGTATAGAGTAATAGGCCTCTCTCGTATAGAGTAATAGGCCTCTCTCGTATAGAGTAATAGGCCTCTCTCATATAGAGTAATAGGCCTCTCTCATATAGAGTAATAGGCCTCCCTCGTATAGAGTAATAGGCCTCTCTCATATAGAGTAATAGGCCTCTCTCATATAGAGTAATAGGCCTCTCTCATATAGAGTAATAGGCCTCTCTCATATAGAGTAATAGGCCTCCCTCGTATAGAGTAATAGGCCTCTCTCGTATAGAGTAATAGGCCTCTCTCGTATAGAGTAATAGGCCTCTCTCGTATAGAGTAATAGGCCTCTCTCGTATAGAGTAATAGGCCTCTCTCGTATAGAGTAATAGGCCTCCCTCGTATAGAGTAATAGGCCTCTCTCGTATAGAGTAATAGGCCTCTCTCGTATAGAGTAATAGGCCTCTCTCGTATAGAGTAATAGGCCTCTCTCGTATAGAGTAATAGGCCTCTCTCGTATAGAGTAATAGGCCTCTCTCGTATAGAGTAATAGGCCTCTCTCGTATAGAGTAATAGGCCTCTCTCGTATAGAGTAATAGGCCTCTCTCGTATAGAGTAATAGGCCTCTCTCATATAGAGTAATAGGCCTCCCTCATATAGAGTAATAGGCCTCTCTCGTATAGAGTAATAGGCCTCTCTCGTATAGAGTAATAGGCCTCTCTCGTATAGAGTAATAGGCCTCCCTCATGTCCCACCACTGGCTAATTCCCAGTTATCTGTCATCATTCTTTGTTAGAAATTCTGGGGGAAATCATGCTGTCAGAAGTTCCACTGCTAGCGACCATCCCGTTTTTGTCTGGAGTTTTCAGGGGCTGGAGCGTCCAGTTCCAGGGAATCTTCTGTTTCCTTGGAAACTAAAGCATCTGACCCAGGCTGTGGTATCCTGGCCTTTTATGTTGGCCCTTGCATGCAAAACAAAATGACCAGACAAAACGGTTTATAAAAAGTCACGTCCAAATAAATTAGATTGAAAAATCACGTTACAAGAAATCATTTAGCAATTATTAAGCATAAACATGATCAAAACAACACAAACGTGTGTTACTCTGCCATCTACATGAATGCGTATCATTGTCTGTTCAAACTGCAAGAAATACTCAAGCCATAAACAGGAAACAGAAAGAGACTAGGGGCTTTTCCTTCGTTATCAGTGTGGGAAAAGTTTCTTCTCACATTTTTGAAGAGTCGCCATTATTTTTTTTTTTTACTTTACCTTCTACCAGTTTTCATATCCCCCTTCTTTCATATATCTTCCCCCACAAGTGTTGGTCAAATGTCTTATAAAAAATTCACGTTTCCTTCTTCTTTAAAATAATTCAGATTTAACCGTGTCCTCTGTTAGATATTGATGATCTTTTCCATATTACCATAAAAGTGCTGTTGACATGCAGTTCAGGACTACGGCCTCGGTCATCCGTCATGCAATCTGCACTTTATCTGTCTACCAATCACTAAATAATGTTTTAGGGAACCTAAACTTTATAAAGACATGTGTGAATCCACAGAAGCGCTCGCTTTGCGTAACGGACTGCGCTCCCTCGTAGGTTTGGATGAAAATACCGCCAAACGGCATCTGCGGACGCCGTTAAGCATGACTAAAACAGGTAAAACGATACCCTTGAAAATGAAGTGGGCGACATGTGACGTGAGGAATGACTAATGAACTCCGTTAATGAGGTCTGGGCCTAGGAGTGGGCCAGTGCCAGGGTCCTGTTCGAGAGATCACTTTTCCGTGAAAGCTTGATGACCACAGCGCTGAAGACATCTGCCTTTGAAGATACCGCTCTGATATGGCACAGTCCCATTTGACAGTGAGAGCGGATGGACCATGGAATCAGCCCCTATTCAATATTTAAAACTTGTGACCATCCCACAGATTGTACAACAAATAGCCCTTTGTCCTAAGCACATGATATTAATGAACACGAGTCAGTTCAACTGAGATAACTGTCCTTATGACTAAGACACTTTTACTTGGATAGCATGATTTAGCATTTAAAAGTAATTATAGTGTAGTATAGTGGCTAGGGAACTGGGCTTGTAACCCAAAGGTTGCAGGTCTACTTCCCAGGTAGGACACTTGTACCCTTGAGCAAGGTACTTAACCAGAATTGCTTCAGTATATATCCAGCTGTATAAATGGATACTACACTGCCTGGCCAAAATAAAAGTTGCACACACTAATATTTTGTTGGACCGTCTTTAGGTTTGATTATGGCACGCATTCGTTGTGGCATTGTTTCGACAACCTTATGCAACGTCACAACATTTATTTCCATCCAGAGTTGCATTCATTTTTGGCTGAGATCTTGTATTGACGATGGGAGAGTCCAATCACTCCATAAAGTCTTCTCCAGCACATCCCAAAGACTTTCAATGGGGTTAAGGTCAGGGCTCTGGTGGCCAATTCACATGTGAAAATGATTCCTCATGCTCCCTGACCCACTCTTTCACAATTTGAGTCCGATTCATCTTGGCATTGTCGTCCTGGAATATGCCCATTGATGGGATAACGTGGTCATTCAGTACATTCAGGTACTCAGCTGACTTCATTTTATTGCTGCATAACGTTGCTGAGCCTAGACCTGACCAATTGAAGCAACCCCAGATCATAACACTGCCTCCAGAGGCTTGTACAGTGGGCACTATGCATGACTGGTGCAACAGTGACCTTTTTTTGGCCAGGCAGTGTATGTAGAAATGCTAATAGTTGTGTAAGTCACTCTGGATAAGTGCGTCTGGTAAATGCCAGTAATGTAACGTAATGTAATGTAATGTTCTGTTTTTAATGCATACTGAGACCAACTGGATTTATACTCCTGACCTTACCTGTTTTAACCAAGTGTTAAAAACAAATATTAAATAACTCTTCCTCTTATATTAAATAACTCTTCCTCTTATGTTAAATAACTCTTTCCCTTATGTTAAATAACTCTTTCCCTTATGTTAAATAACTCTTCCTCTTGTATTAAATAACTATTCTGCTTATATTAAATAACTCTTCCTCTTATGTTAAATAACTCTTTCCCTTATGTTAAATAACTCTTCCTCTTGTATTAAATAACTCTTCTGCTTATATTAAATAACTCTTCCTCTTATATTAAATAACTCTTTCCCTTATGTTAAATAACTCTTCCTCTTGTATTAAATAACTCTTCCTCTTATATTAAATAACTCTTCCTCTTATATTAAATAACTCTTCCTCTTATATTAAATAATTCTTCCTCTTATATTAAATAACTATTCCTCTTATATTAAATATAGGCTTCCTCTTGTATTAAATAATTCTTCCTCTTATATTAAATAATTCTTCCTTATTCTACTTTTATTTGCTTTGCATTGATCAGGTCCAGTAAAAATGTTCATTCGGTTTAACAAACACTTGGTTAAAAACATTATTCAAAAGTAACTCACAGAATATCACAGAATAATTTCTCCAGTCATTTTGTACTATGCATACCTGTACTATGTATAAACAATGTTAGGACGTCAAAACGTTAGGCTGATGTTGTTTTAATTTAGGCAAAGATGCTAAGTCAATTGGAAGGAGAGGACTTTCTCCCATTACTGCTCTTGTCAAAGGACATTATTCAAAAGTACACACATTACACCTCAGAATAGAAGCACTCAATCGGTCACAGATCCTGCAGGAGAAGAGCCACAAACACAGCCGTTTTCATTTTGACACATTTAATAGTGCATTTAATGTTGATAGTCTGTACAGAAATAACACAAACGATAAAACATCTATTCACCATACCGTTCACGCAACATTTACAATAAAATGACACAAGATACAAAAAAATATCTGAGGTATAAATACATGAATATGTTAAATTAATATTTCTTGTCATGCATTATTTGCATTTGGCAGTATACAGTTAAAGTGTACATGTTTGGAATACAACCGTATGTACAGAAAATTTATTGTACATTTTGCACAATATTTTTTGCAGAATTCGAAAATGTATTTTTTTAAAAAGCTTATTTAGAATTATTTTAATTTTAACTTCATATTATGTAACACTGATACAGGTATGTAAGAAGCATACATAAAGTAATTTCCTTCTTTTAATGATATGATTGTACATTGCCATTCGGTTCTTCACCTTAAATTAGATACAATATCCTTTTTTTTTCTACATCTTTGTGTTTTACAGTAAAACCTGTATAAAATCACCTTTATAAAAGGACCAATTCAGAAAAGTTTAAAAACGAGTACGTATAGAGATGCTTATAAAACAGACCGAATTGCCTCTACCTATTCTTCTAATATCAAGCAGATTATAATCATGGATATTCTATTTTTCTTTATTTTATTAGGCTGCACAACTCATTGCCTTCCTAACCATGCCGAACAGAAATAAATCATAAATCATAAATCAGTACTCGTGTAGAGGACTGTAGATGCCATGTAAAACGTACACACTCTACTGCAATGTGATGTAACTGTAATGACATTAAGGGACATTTGTGGATAGTCTTTAAAAGTTGCATTCCCTCAAAGCTTTCTTTGTGCAATTCCTGTCGAGACCGAACACCGTTCTGCTCGTGTCAAAACGGAGAGTCTCTTTTCCTTGCGACCTTAAAGTGTAAATTGTAAAGCTTTGGTCCTTCTTGATCTTCACATACAGGCCTCTCTTGGGGATTATAAACTCCGCCTTACCTTCTAACCTAACGGTGACCCAGCCACCCTTACCTAGACCGCGTTCCTCTACGCCACCTCGGATAACGAGCAGGCGTCTCTCCCTCCGTCCCGTGCGCTTCCTCTCGGGTACGGCCTACACCACCCAAACCAAAGCGCGGCAGCAGAGTCGCGGTATCGCGCATGCATTGCGACCCCTGCTTGCGGCCGCGGTAATCGCAGCGGTAATCACATAAGCGTTCACTTTTTATCTCGTAGGGTAGCAGAGTCAGAGCATTTAGGTAAAACGCGTTTACCTTTCGCAAACGTTCGAGTACGTCCCGTCGCTTCCCAGAAGCGGCCGCAGCCCCCAGTTGTGCCGGCCCTACGTTGCCCGTGGCAACGCAGAAGCGCTCAGGTCCAAGTCTATACCAGGTGGGGGGGGGCGACACCAGTGACCCGTCACTCAAATGAAGCAGCTTTAGATACACACAAAAATGGGGGGGGGGGGGGCGGGGGGGGTTGGCACGGTTTGGGCCAACCGCTTTAAAAGGTCAGTCTCTGCTGTAAGCTCATATGCAGCCCGCGTCTCCTCCTGGCAGGGTCACAGCGGGACACAACCCCCCCCTTTAATCATCCTTTCGGGAACCAGCAGGAGGCGGAGTCACTCGGCGTGACGGCTGACGGCGCACGCGGGCCTCTATCCCGTCGCTTCGCTCATTTCTCGGGCTGATTGGTGAAGGAGTCTCTTATTCGGCCCACTTCAGCTGCGCACGTGTGCCCAAACATCTTATTATACCACTCCGGGAAGCGACCCCTGCAACGGAGCCGGAGAAACGTGTAAATGCCACAAGGAGCAAAGTCATTTCTCTCCAAGTCATCACTCTCCTAGGTCTCAACCTTCTATCCTACACAAGAGATGACCGCTGTGCCTTTGTCTAGGAAGCACGTGGTTTAAAACTACTTAACATAGCTACTTAACATAACACCCTGAAATTTTGACTAGATTTTTTATTTTTATTTTTACTGGATGCAAGTAATTTAAAAAAAACGTTAATCTAACTATTGAACATAGTGCCCCATACCCCCAAAATGTAAATAGCCAGAATTTGACTAGGTGTGTAAAATATCGAAGCTTGCAAATCTGTTTGGTATACTTCAGAAGACATAAATAATAATAATAATAATGCCTTGCATTTATATAGCGCCTTTCTCACCAACTGGTGACTCAAAGCACCACCAAGACATACGCACAAAGCAAAGAGTTAAGTGTCTCTGAGGAATGACCTACATTTCAGCAAACTTCAGTCTGCTAGCTTGTGTCTGCCTCATTACATTACATTACAGGCATTTAGCAGACGCTCTTATGCAGAGCGACTTACACAACTATGAGCACGTTTTCATTGTGTCTGGATATATACGGAAGCAATTGAGGTTAAGTACCTTGCTCAAGGGTACAGTGTCCTACTTGGAGATAAAACCTGCAACCTCTGTGTTATAAGCCCAGTGCCCCACCCATTACGCTACACGGCCGCCCTCTGCCTCACCTGCAGTCGGTCCTGCAGATGTAGGTGAGCCGGGACTTGTTGGACCCGTAGGGCTCAATGAAGTAGCGGTACGTTAGCACGTTGACCCGCACACCCATCAGAGCCGCTCCATCGTGGTCCACGGACTTGCCGAATATTGCGCATGCACCCTTGGGCAAATCAGTCACCCACATTCTGTGTAAACAAAATAAAAAACAAAAAAAATAAAAAGACTGTGATATCTCAAAGTTAAAATTCTGATAAAGGAGCTTCCAATGTCCTAATAGAATATAATATATTGTAATATATTATAAACATGCTGCCTTTTTTTCATAACATGAGGATAAATGCATTTCAAATCATATAGTCCCATATTTGCTATTATTATTATTGTCAAGTGTTGAAATGTCTTGAAAATACATTTTATTTAAACCTATATTCAGTATATTTGGTTTCAACAGAAAAGCTGACCAAACATGGTGTGATTTAAGTTCCAGGCGATTGGCTGGAGGGAGAGGGGCGGGGCCGGATATAGTCTCACCTCAGTACCACGTGGTCGCGGGTGGGGTGGGGCGCCATGCTGTTTTGGACGTACTGGTAGACCTCCGTCTGGTTGCCCAGGTTCTCCACCACCTTGGACTCCAGCAGGTCCTCGTCCCAGTGGTGCCGCTCCCTCAGAACCCGGGTCAGAACCTCCTCCGGGCCGGCCGGCATCTCCACCGTAGCTTTCCACAAGCGCAGGGGATAGCCGTCGTGCACCTGCAACGGCAGGGACAGAGAATGAAACTCAACACCCTGCGGCAGACAGCAGGGCGGAACAAATGTGCGTGGGGGATGTGGAGGACAGTCAGACAGCTGTGGGGATGGTCCCTTTCTAACGCTCGCACAGGTGTACGAATGGAAAATGCTAATAAGTCAATCAGAAACAAGCATCTTAATCTTATATTTAGACGTTAGACGCTTATTTCTGTTATTCTTTTGCTAAATAAGTCAAAGATGGGGTGAGATAGTTTTACTCATTTCAAGACTCGTGGGGTAAGATCATTTCACTTGTCAGGCAAAAAGTAACTGAAAACAAGCTAATATTTTCCACTTCAGAGAAATGTTATTTTATTTTATTTTAAGTCTCATTACAAGACTAAAACAGACATTTGCCGTGTGGGACAGGGGTAAGGGAGGGGCAAAGAGATACCCTGGTGAGGCATCTGACTGCAGTAAAAACTCAAGATGAGAAGATTAACGCAGTTATTTTAACTAATAGCACCATAAAAGTGTTTGTATGGCCGTAATAAGGTGAGGGAGGAGACTCTGAGATGGCTTTAGTTAATAGACCGTATCCACAAGCTTCAGGGTTGTGTAAGGACACAGCTTTTATTTTATGACAAAAGAAGGTTTTGGGGCTACAAATCCAATTTGCTCCCTTTTAGTCATCTTGCTTATACTGCGTTTTGACTTGTTGACAATTGTTCCTCACTAAGCATTTTCTTTTTTATAAAAGGACAACACAGCACATGTGATCCCATTAACTTAATTGGAGCGTTGAAAAAAAAGCCTTAATCCTACGAACAATGACCAGACACTCCTCTTTTAACAGGGATTCCCATACCGCAAAAACATGAAGAACCCGGAAAAGGATGAGAGATTTTTCAGATTGTATGGTCTAAAGAATGTTTAAAACGCAAACCCAAAGCAGTGTGACTGTGTATAAGAAGTAAAGAATGAAGTTCGTATAAACTAAGATTCTGTGAAGAATTATGCCTGTCAGGCTTTTAAAAGTATTATAGCTCTGCTTTGCCTTATCACAAAAGAGACCAGGTGTATCATCAAACTGGTGTAAAGCTGATGGTACACAGGCAATATTTTCAGGCCATAATGCCAGCAATATTGCCTGAAAATATTGCCTGTGTACCATCAGCTCACCACTTTTATATGGTGTGTGATGGGGTAGACCTCTGATGGATGAATGTGTCTGGTAAAGTGAAGGATAGATGTTGCACACAGAACAGAACGAAATGTTAAATATAGGGGATCCTGAAGTGGAACTCTTGCCACCCCACGCTCAATAACAACAACCAAAAAGACAAAAAATATTCCAAACACATTTTTTTTTCCAGTGATTTCTTTTCTGGAAATGTTTGGAAACCTTCTGACTATTTATCATGTACATTGCATTATGTGTATCCATCTGTAAATACTATGAAAAAAAATGACATGCAGTGTAGTATTAACAAATATAATAAACATAATGTCAAATAAACGGTTTTGATAACCATGAAGGAACCGTATAAACTTGTAATTGGTATATCCAATATCCAGTGTTGATTTTACTCAGACTAAAGGACTGTTGGAGATTCCTATTGTCTGTTGGATTTTTCAGTAATCTGTCTTGTTGTAAAGGACCTTCAGGAGTGGAATGTATTGAAGTCTGATGCGGCGTGAAAGCCAAACTGTGTGAAAGCCATTTAAAGATGTGAGGTGATTAAGGAATCCCTGAGAAAAACACAGAGAGAGAGAGAGGGAAGATGACGGAGAGAAAACTCAAGTACCTTCTTGCAGGCCAAGTCTGTCTGCTCTGGGGTGGAGTAGCTGTCGTATCCCTTAAACTTGTCCCTGGCCTCCTTCAGTAGAACATCCAGACCCTCCTTCAGGAAGCTTCTGTACCCAGAAGGCTGGTCCGGGCCGGCCTCTCCCAGGTCCTCCAGCTTAGGCGGGTGAAGACCCTGCTCCATGTAGGAATTCCTGCAGCGGCTCATTTCCTCAGGAATCTGGGAAAGACAGTGGGACGGGATTAGATTAATCTTGAATGGAAGCTGGAGGTTTTGCAGGGGAAAATGTGAGTGAGAGACACTGTCTGTTTCTCTTCTCACTACAAGCCCATTTCCTCTCAATAATTTCTGAACAAAAATGGTAACCCCCCCATGAGCGGCAACTGAATTAAATTGGGGATGAATGTTAATTTATGAAATCATCAAATTCAATTTACTTTGCCACAATCCATTATCCATACCTATCCAATTTAAGTTTCCCCACTCACATTTCGCTCATTACAAGGGTGAAAGGTGGTCTGAGGCTTGAAACATGCATTGGCTGAGCTCTACAGAGAGAAATGTACGGCAGGAGGGCTTGAGAGATGGTCATACAAGAGATGTTTGCCATTTTCATTCATCTCAAAACCTCAGCAAACAGAATGCTAAGCAACGTGCACATTTGAGGCAAATCTGCTTGTTTTATGCAATGTACTAAAACTCTTCTTTTTTCAGAGAACACTTGGGAACATTGACGTTCCCCCCCCCCACACACACACACACACACAGTGTTTCCCATGAGCCTTTGCGGAGAGCACACCTGGAAGAGCTTCTTGCACTCTGCGATCATGTGGGACAGCCCGTGCGTCGCGGCCAGGTTCTCGTTCAGATCCTTCTGGTCCGGCTTTCCGAGGCTTTGCTTTCTCTGCATCACCCTGTTCCGGAGAAACGGCGTTCCCGTAAGAGACGGCTTTTTCCTCAAACAATGAGACCGGGGCGATGCGCAGGAATCGGAGTGTATAAGCAGCGTGGATACACAGGAAACATCTGCACAAAGGCCAGATGGTACTCAAGAATGTGATTGTGTGTGTGTGTATGTGTGTGTGTGTGTGTGTCTCGCACAAGGTTGCTTATTAATTTTGTTTTATGCAATTAATATACATTAATGCAGTTTCTTCACAGGTCATATTACAGACGTTTGAAATATGGTAATAATGATAATAAATCAGTCCTGGTGCTGGAGAACCATATTATTAGTTTATTTGGGTGGTGATTTGCTGGGATTTTTGTCTTACATGCAGAGGTGCCACGCCCATATAAACTTATAAGATACTCCACATACAGACTTACCAGAGTCTCTACATAGAAGCAATTATTTTTCGTCTTACAGAGAAACATAATTAAAAGGTTTGGAATATGAACACTGATTGAACTATTTTTATAGCCAAAATGATCGTCGTTCTTTAGTACAACACCTCTACTTCTCAAAAATGCGCATTTCAGAAATCTACTGCAGCAATTTGGCTGCTCACATCTAGAGGTAAAACCCTAACAAAGACTTCACAGCGTGAGTTTATCTCCACCGCCCCCCACCTGTGCCCCAGCCCGTCTCTCGCCCGTACCTGGGGGAGGAGTTCTCACGCTTCAGGGTGTTGAGGTGGAAGAGCGAGGGCGCCAGGCACACGGCCAGGTTGGTGCTGGTCATCTGGTTCTCGGCCACGCTGGCGGTAACGTCGCTGAGGAAGAAGAGCAGCGTCTGCAGCGCCTCGCGGTTGTCGTCGGGCAGCAGCAGTGTTGCTGCCTTTATGGCCTGGAGACGCAGGTCTTTGGGAACGTCTGGAAGGAGGGAACAGACAGGAAACGGGGGAGGGGGGTCATTCAGGAGACAACCCTCCGTCTAACGGTGACATTCCGTGGAATATTATGTTCTGCAGGAATGTGGATACCGATGCAGGGGGCAACCTATTGAACATATTTATATTTAATATACAGGGTGTTTGATGAGCCTGGTCTCATGGGAAAGCACATATTTAACCATTTTTTTAAACCATCTAATAATTGTCCCTATGGAAAGCACTGGCAATGTATGAAAACATGTCATATACGTACATTACAGAATTTGCTTGGAAACAGCGTACTACCAGCCGTAGCCACGGACAAGAGCTCAGGAGGTTCAATGTGACTGCCTTCACAATTCAGTCTTGGAAGTTGAACCAGTGTATCAACATGTATCAATCTGTTGTTTTAAGTAACTGGCATTAAGCTTGCTTTGACTGCCCATTCATATTCTTGCATTCTAATGAATTTAGAAAAACTTTGCCGTTTTCATGTAATGGAGTGGGATGGTTTGTTTGTGTCAAAAATGGTCTGTTTGTGTCTAAATCATTGGGCTGATAACCTCCTAAAGCTTACAAATGGAAGAGCATGATTCCTTCATTGGCTCATTTTGGGTTTTAACCTCCTCTTCCAAGCAGGGCCAAAATATTTAGGCTAAACATATCATTTTGAATTTCAGAAAAATACACTAAGTTGACCTAAAACGGTAAATCTAATCAGCAATGTTAGCTAAGCAGTGCATAATTTCCAGTCTAACAAGAAGAAAAAAAAATGTAAAGAAAAAGATGAAAAGAATTCATTGTGTTCCCCAAAGTCATGTGATAGATATTTAGAGTTTCCTTTTCAGTGTTAAATCCGTCAACAACATCCACCAGACGGGTCGTAAAATATAAAAATGGCCGAGAACAGAGGCAAGCGAATGCTTTGAACTCAAAACGTCAAACGGCAGGTCAACAGCATGGAAAATCACCGCTTCGGGTTACCGCTGTCTTTGGATGTTGAAGCATCAAGAGGTCGTGGGACAAACTAAATATCTATGTCTGGATAGGAGGGATGAGGGGGGGGGGTTGTTTTATGAAAACCATTAACTGACCACATGATTCATGTAGACCTTGAGAGGAGTCCTGTGCTGTTTCAGTGGAACACGAACAGAAATGGGGGGAGGGAGGAGGGGGGGGGGCATGTGACCTAACATTGGGATTCTCCCTCTGAGCAACTGCCTTCCAACCGCTCTACGACAACACATTCATCTAATATGCAGTGGCTATGGGGACATAATTGCCTAACTGAATGCAAGACCAGCAACTCCTTAATATGTTGGGGGGGAGGGAGAGAAGTACCTGACCTTGATATTTCCACATAAAACAACCGCAGTCTATTCTACAAAAATTCATGTGACTGGATTTGGGGGGGTGTGTGTGGGGGGGTGGATGGGTCATCAAATGCTTGCTTTGTAGCCTTGAATTGAGCGCAGAAGTTTATTATGCGATTGATACATGCCCTGCACTTCCAACAGCATTATCATTGGATGCAGTTTGAACATCTAAGCTTTCAGTGGAAAGTCTGTGTCTGCATTTGGAATGGCTCCCCATACACTTTATAGTGCACTATATAGGGAGTCAGCCATTTTGTATGATGTCCCAATTCTCTGAGTTTTCGATTGAGAATTCGGAAACCATCAAAATAGCCAATCCCCTAAATAGTGCACTATAAAATGTATAGGGAGCCATTCCGGACGCATGATGTTTTTCAGCGGGGATGGCGGCGAGGCTTACACTGGTAGATCTGCAGGAAGGTCTCGGAGAGCTTGCTGGTCAGCAGAGGCTCGGGCAGATCCCTGAAGTACTGCTTGAGCATGTCCGCCACGTCGTACGCCGACTGGCCCTCGTAGCTGACGTAGCCGTCGATGGCGCACGCCTCGTTCATCTGACGCAGCGCCTGGATCCGCGACTTCACCCCCGACTTCCTGAACAGGCCCACCTGTGGCGGGAGACGGCGGAACGGTCACGGACATTAGCGGGGAACGACTCGCCTTTGTGAAAACAAACAGCGGCGGGGTGTCCAAGCAGCTGGGCAGGCTGACACGACCCATTACCCTCTCCTTCAAAAAAACAAAATGTCAACTGGTCTGTCCTTTGTTTGTGAAAACAGGATGTAAATGTAACACAACACTCTGATACGAAGGGATAGGTTTGGCGGTTTCATAAGAACCTTATGTAATGCTGTATGGAAAATGGGCTTCTGAAAGGGGGGTGCGTTCTAAAAATACGCAGATAACATAATTCTACTGCAAGGGTGTGAAGTTTTTTTTGTTTGTGCAACAAACGTCTGTGCTAATCCTCGTGATTGCCGCGTGGCCGTTTTTACTGACCTGGTCAAGGCACTGGTTGCGCAAGTAGCGCATGGCCTGCTGGATGCTCTGTGGCAGGGGCTGTCCGCTGCGCTGGACGTTCACCTGGAGGGGGACCCCGAAAACGTTCCGGTCTTTGTAATCTCGCACCTTGATCCTCTTCATGAACTTCGGCACAGCCCTGCAAAGACACAGCCGATGAGGGGGGATGCTGTCGTCGTTTCTCACGGCTTTTAATTTCTAGGGTTACGATGATTCGTCGATTAGCCGTTCTGATTCAGGGATGAATTTGATTAAAGCAAGTCATATTTCTTCAGTTTTTAAAAGTCGCATGCATTAAAAAAAAGGATTAAATACATTTTCATCGCAGGTCACATTTACAGGCCGCAGAAATCATGATCTTTGAGAGCTGCACGGTATGCTGGTCGCACGGTATGCACTTAAAGGAGAAGTCCTGTATTTCGCATTATAAGCTTTAAAAGGTTAAAAGGTTATTTACGATCATATACAACAGTCCATATCAACATTTTAATGAACTTTGCAGTCTTGAGATATACTGTTTATTGCTCGTGTCACAGCTAACTTACACAATGAATCTGGACGGGCATATAGAACATCCTTTAAAAAAACACCATAAACTCTCGTTTTCAAAAACGGGAAACTCACCATGGAGTCAAAGACCCCTGGCGTATGGTGTAATGCTACTTCTAAATCCAAACAGGGCTAAGATGGATAAGCTGTTCAAGCCTTTGATAAAACCCCCAGTGTGAAATACACATATTACTCTTATTGTTTATAATGTGACCATATTTCATAACACATATGCTAAGGATAGGGACGTCTCATTCCAAACTACATTTTAAAAGGCAGTACTGGTTACTGTAGAGCTGAGAAGTTAGGCATGGGGTAATTTATAAATGGTCACCAGTTAAGGCATTGCACAACTTTTAAAAGCTTGAAGATAAACAGAAAATAATAGGGGACAGTGTATGAAATTAACTTTTTCACCCACCGGCCAGAGTGGCTTGTAGATTCAAAAAATCACCAGCCATTTTCAACATTTTACCTGCCACATTACAATATAACAGAACCTGATTGGCTACCGGCCAAAGTGGCTGCTAGAGTAAAAATCTTACCAGCCACAATCAAACTTTGACCAGCTTTTGGTTGGAGGCTGGTGTTAATCTCACACCCTGGTAAGAGATGGTGCTATAAATTACATTGTTGATGGTTCAAAGCCCTGTGGTGCTTACCAGCAACCTGGGATTTGTGTGTAATACACTCGGGGCCTGATTTACTAAGGCCTTTAGCATATGCAAAACCTTTTAGCACACGCAAAACTAATAACACAACCAATTATTGGTGGCAAGCAAATACCATGACCGATCACTGGTCATGTTATTGGTTTTGTGTATGCTAAAAGGTTATGCACATGCTTATGGCATTAATAAATCATGTCCTAGGTATTATCCACAAGGAATGATTGTATTAAATAAAAAAATGTAACAAACATTGCCTGTCTCACCTAGCAGTGGGGCTGCTACTACCAGAATTTTACATAAAACCTTTACCTTGGACTCAAATGTATGCGATTTGGTATTATGCTCTTGTGAGTGAGATAGAGCCTATAAGGGGTTTATGACCACACGTGTTGATTAGAAGAAAAATAAAACCAGAAGGACAACAAGATGGCTCTTTCGACCGGGGCGTCGCCTCCTACACAAGAGCGGTCCTGTTCGCACCACATTTCCCACCACTCCCCCTCGTTATGCCCTCAGTTGTCACCATGGCAACGCAAATAAATCTACCCCGAGGGGGATTTTTCATTTTTTTCTTAAAAAATAAGGAGAAGCGGGCCTGTGAGAGAACGCAGCCTGGAATTCCGAAAGGAACACATTATGATCACCACCGAGAATCCCAAGCACGCGGAGACCACCGTCAAAGCTTGGTTCTGTCAGCGGCAAACAAGCGGCTCCTCTATGTGACACGGCTGACATAATAACAGCCTTAGAACAGAGGGCCGCTTCAAAAGAGGGGAGGTACGACTCCACGCGAGCGGGCGTGGGACTCTTTGCGCAGTCGAATTCCTGAAATGGCTGCAAACGGGGAGGGTTTTTCCAGTTGCACCATGAGAGCAAATGGGGGGGGGGCACACCTGTGTTAACTAATTGGGCCTTATCTGGCAGCCTGGGGGACTCCAGTTAAATAACTGAAGAGAGGAACTGGGTCACACGCTACCAACTTGATAAAAACAAAATTAATCATTCTCCCTTGTCCTAGTTTACTACACCCCGTCTACACCCCGTCTACACCCGCTCAAGCTCCACACTCCCACCGGGGCTCACCGGGAGATCGCGTTACTCTGGCATATTTGGCTTTGGCCATACTTTACAGGACCAAAAGAAAAATTGTCGAAAGTGAACGTTCTGGCTGTTCCTTCCCAGTGTTGATATCACAGGGCATAATTACCGTCTGAAAAATTTGCAACCCTACACTCCCAAACCTGCCCCAAACCCGCCAACCCGCCTAACAAATAAGACTCAAGGCTCTGGGAACTGATACCAACCAGCTGAAGCCGTGCTTGTTGGTGGGGGTGTGCTTCTCCAGCAGGGCGGTGAGTTTGAGGAGAGAGAACTTCTGCAGGAGGTTCATCTGAATGACGGACTGACAGTTGATCTGGAGCAGGACGGATGAGAGGCTGGGCCGATGGGAGCTCTGGAAACTGTGCCAGCGGAGCTTCTGCGGCCTGCAGGTAACACACACGCAGGAGGGGGGAGGGGTGAATACCTGAAGGTTGCCCTTCAGTCCGAAAGGTCAGGCACACCGCACCGTTTCTGACAGGCGGCTTAAACAATGTCTATGCTCCCTCTGAGACTTTTAAAACAGCAGATCAGATCTAATTGAATTACTTAGATAGCGATCCACCCTAACAATTACATATTGTGAATCAATCAAGATTACGATTTTTTTCCTCCCCAAGGAATGACAACAGCTCTGGAATTCCTCCCACACGCTATTGGCTCTGGGCAGATTGCGTATAGTCCATCTCACTGATATACGGCATTCCTGAGCGAGGCCAAGCACTGTTAGCAGGGCCTTGCGTAACAAGGGGCACAGTGTAAAACGGCTACTCTTTTAAACGGGGATAGTGATAGATAAGGAGAGATCAAACAACAGGATGCAGACAGATAGATAAACCTTCATGTAAAAGGAGGTGCGTTTTTTTGGGGTCACCTGTTAGACCTGGTCAGCGAGGCCCCCACGCCCGAATCTCTCCGCTCGCGGATGGTCAGCGTCTCATCCTGCTCGTTGACGGAGTTGCCCGTGCTGTCCAGGTCGCTGCTGCCGTTCTCCGTCTCCTCCAGGTGGTTCTGGAGCGGGGAGGAGGGGCAAGGCGAGACTGAGTCCAGGGCGGAGTCCGAGTCACCCTCCTCGCAGGCCTGCTCCGACCACTCGTTGACGAACCGCTGGAGGCCGCGTACGTGATGGAGGATGTCATCCAGCTTCGGGTAGCGTGCCTGCCCTTCCCCTTCCCCTTCCTCCCCCTCCTCCTCCCCTCGGCCCAGGAGGAGCAGCGGAGGGGGCACGTTGTCGTAGAAGCTGAGCCGGCTGTCTAGGGAGCCCACCGAGTTTCGGCGGGTGGAGCCCTTGGAGCTGTCGTCGCTGCTCTCTCGCCGCCGCCGGAGGCAGGGGCTGCCGTTGCGGAGGGCTTTGGGGAACGTTCCGGGCTTGTGGCCCTCGGGGATGAAAAAAATCACCTCCTCCTCCTCTTCCTCGTCGTCCGCCGCCTTCTGATTCCGCCGGTTCTGCTCGGCCACCACGTCTCCCTGGGCCCGGTCCGGTGCCTGCCCCGGTGGCTGACCCGGCTCCTCCAGCAGGGAGGGCTGCAGGCTCAGGTGGCCGAATGGGTCGAAGCCCTCCAGGTACATGCCGCCACGCTTGTTGTTGTTGGAGCAGGCGGTGCTGCGGCTACGCGCCCGGGTGACCGGACTGGGTGTACTGACCGCGCTGCTGCCGGCCTCCGATTGGCTGCTGCTGCTGCTGCTGCTGGTCTGGGTGGTGTAGGAGACGCTGCGGTTCCTGGGGCCGCCCAGCCCGTTGAGGCTGGAGATCTCCACGCAGTTCAGCCTCTGCAGCCTCTCCTGGTCCACGCCCTCCTGTAGCACTGGCTCGCCGATCATCAGCTTGGACATCACCTTCTTCTTCTTGCTGGGCGAGCTCTTGAGCCGCAAGCTCTCCATCCTCTTCAGGAAGCTCTTAGCCTTGGAGCGCGTGCTCTTGCTGCCCGGCTTGCCGTTGAGGGTCAGGACGGAGAGCTCCTTCGGCGAGGGAAGGCCCTCGGAGGAGCAGTCCTCATTGGGCCCCGAGGAGCAGACGCTGGTCACAGAGTCGGTCCTGACCGCGGGGGGGCTAGCTCCCTGGCTTCCTGTGCTGCTCCCCAGGCTGTGGAGGGAGCTGACCTCCGGCTGCTCACTGAGGTCGGTCAGCAAGCTCTCGGCGCTAACGCCCACCTTCAGCACCGCGGCGGAGCCCTCCACGGCGGGTGGCAAGCCGGGCTCTCCAGGAAGCGAGAAGACATCCAGTTCCTCCAGCCTGGACCAGCGTTTGCTGTCCCTCTGGAAGGTCCACCTGCCGCTGATGGCACACGGCTCATCCTCATCTGAGTCCTCGCTCTGCAGGGGGTACAGGACAGAAACCGCGGTAAGAATTCACGGAGCCAAAAGGGATGATCGCATGACGAGAGCTTGTTTAATCACTTCCTTCTTGCACTTGCAGTGTTAACACAGGTTTTTCACCTCTCTAATATAAACGGCCTCACCAACCCTTCATGTTTTTCCTGCAATTACATTACATTACATTACGGCCATTTAGCAGATTCTTGCTCTTATCCACAGCGACTTTTGCATTTTTACATAGTATCCATTTATAGAGCTGGATATATACTGAAGCAATGCAGGTTAAGTACCTGGCTCAAGGGTAAAACAGTAGCATTCTACAATTATTATCACACAAGAGGCCATATATCAAACGACAGCTTACAAAGCTTTGGTCGATGGCCTATAGCACACGGGACCTTTGGATCCAAATATTACATTATTTATTGGACCTTGGGTTTGACACCTTCTGGACTACATGATGCCTTATTAAGCCTTATAAGCAGGATTCTGAAGTACTCATTTGGGAGATAAGATTACTGGAGAGGGCATTGTGTATTACTTATCCATGTCAAACTCACAAGCACCACATGTGTCTCCAGTTACTTTATCACTGCCCCGGGGGCAACAGGAAATTCCATCCCTGCTCCGGTTTTAAACTCCAGTCGGGCCAGGGTTAGGAAGACCCTTTCCAATGGCAGCTTCCTTTTCAAAGGGACCTTGTGCTCAGATACTCCATTCCCTGTCTGAATAACAACCACTGTACCCAGAGGCGGTCTTAACTTTTAAACCGCGGCTCGAACTGCTTCTGAAGTCTCTTCATGGTGACTAATTAAATGGTGACAAAAGTCCATAAAACCAGCCTGATTTTAGCGCCTCTGGGCTGCTCACGCTCTTTCATCAGGGACTGCTTTGACTGACAAGGACCCCCAAGACCCACGCCCGTCTACTGCACTGCCCGTGTTAAAATAAATTAACCCCAAGACATCGTGGATGAAAGAAGTCTGGTGCTAGCTCAAACGTTGGCATAATCCAAGATAAAAAGGTTCAGTTTTAATTTGATTCCGATCACATAAAAGCATTTCAATAGCGTCCAACAGCACGGTTTGACTGATGAAGAATTTGATGGGGTGCATCTAAATGATCTCATGTCCTGAATATCCGTCAAATGACTGTGACAAGTAGCTGACTACATACCATTCATACAAAAAGCATGAATAGAAGGCAGTTACACAAGGCGCATAAATGCATTCCAGCGCTAGGTAGGGTTGCGCCTTTCTAAAGTGGGCAAATAACCCCCTTTTGGTGTCTTCTGACCCTCCTTGATCCTAAAGGTCAACAGTGACATTGTTGGTCATTCAGGCCCATTCATTAGGGGTCGTCTGTATGCAGACAGACTGGTACAGTTTTTGCCAGGAGAAATTCACTCATCAAAAATGTCCGGAAACTTGGCATGTGCTGACAGTAGTTGTATCGTTGCTATTTATCCTCAGGCTAATTCCAGCAAATACTTTTTATTTCTCAAACTCAATATGAGTTTCAAACCCCCCCCCCCCCCCCCCCCCCCACACACACACACACACACACACACACACACAGTTGGAAAAACATAATATCCTTTTCACATAAACTTCCCTTACCTCAAGTTTGAAGAAAAAAAAAAAACCTATGACATACAACAGACTCCTGACCTTTAAAAACATGTAGAAAATGCAACTCTTTTTAAGCACCGTCCAATGAATATAAAAAAGGAAATGTAAGATTGTACGTAAATTAATGATAAAAAAAAAAACGTACTTGTTTTCTCTGTGGACTTATTTCCAGCCGCATCCCAGCACATTTATTGAGGGTGTTGAGCCTCCTGTGAACCACAGACACAAACACACACACACACACACACACACACACACACACAAACACACAAACACACACACACAAGCAAGGGAATTAAAAAAGACATTCCAGCTTTTGGTCTGAGCCTCTCTTCAGGAGCAAGACCTATTCTTTGACTCGTTAACAAACATAACACACATCTGAACAAAAAATTAATAAAAAAAACTGGCCTTTTTCAAAAAGGAATTTTTTTTCCAACTTCTTAATGAGGTGGTAAAGAATAAGCTTAAGCAAAAGGGAGAAAGCAAATGTGGAAAACGGCTAAAAAACAGAGAGAAAGCTTATCCCCACCCCACCTGGTAGGTGTCCTTCCAGACTACTTTTCAAGAGATCAACTGAGCTGAACTGGGCTTTTTCTTAGCACTGAGTAATGCCTTCCAGATGCGAGCTGCCAGCTGGGCTCGTCTGCCTTCAATCAGCTGTAGACTCGACCCCCGCCAGCTCGGCTCCCTAGTTGCCGTCTCCTGCGTACGTGCGTCTCGACAGACTCCTGCGCTCAAATGCTTTCCCTCAAGAGCGGCACGTACGCGAAAGACGACTGTACAGCCTGTCCCTCCGATTGTCTTTTTGAATGGCGCTATCGTATGCGCATATGCTCGTCAGCGCTCCTCTGGTTTTTTCCTCGTTCCCCTGACTGCCCTTGTAACATGCATGGCCGGTGCCGTGTCAGCTCTCGCTCACAAGAACGACAACGAGAAAGTAGCGTGACAGGAGAGAAGCATTCCTAGATAACGGGACTGATGCTTCCATTCGATACACGTTAAAAGGAGGGTTAACAAAGCATCCGTGACGCATTAATCATCTTCCCCGACCTCGAGTCCGCCTCAAAGACAGGGGCGGGGAAGTGGCTTATCTTCTGAGCCTTTTTATTGTATTTTTTTTTTTTTTAAGCGTGTGATATCTGAGGTAATCTTTCCATTATCGTCTGACAAATTTGTTTTCGGTTACGCAGCGAAAAAATGCCATTAAGTGCCTGGAAGACTTTGTAGCACAGAATTTAAATAAATAAAATAAAAAAATATATATATTTATTTACTTGGGGGGTGGGGGGTGGGGGGCAGGGGGGCATCAGTGAGGGTCTGAGGCCTTACCTGCACAAGGCCTCGATAGCATCCCGGTCGAGGAAGTCATGGTCCCTGGTCACAGAGGAGATTTCGATGGGGAACAGGGAATCTGAGGGGAGAAGAGGAGAACATTGGGGTCAGGTGGAGAGGCGGGAGGTGGAGATAGCGGGAATCACGTGGTTGACAAAACCCAGAGCCGGTGGCTCTTCAAAGGAGGAATCCGCTCCTATTCCAGGACCTCTGCCGAACAGAAAAGAAGGGGGCATTAGGGGTCCTGAGTTAGATGAAGAATGTGCGGGTCCTCCAAGCCAGGAGGATCTGTCATCAGATCCCGCAAGAACCCCCCCTGCCCCCCTTCCTAGCGATGAAACGACAGAGGAAGTGCATCTTAGCCGTGCAAGCAAACACAGCTGCCCTGCTGAAAGCCCTGACGGGCGGGCGGGCGGGGGGGTAAGGAATGCCCCTTCTAATTAAACAAACGCATCAGGCCTTTGTCTCAATGCAAAATGCCTCTAAGTCAATTAAGAGCATTAGGACAATAGTGTGCTTGACCCAACCCAAGTAATGGCTTCTGTGGAGCAGGTACAAACTGTTATTCAACTAATACCATCATAATAAAAGTGCCTTTCCCAGGCCTCTGTAATTAGTGTATGGAAATGTCTCTATCCTCCCGTTTTTATTTAAACTTTCATTTCACCAATAACTTGACTACATTTCGAACTAAAATCAAGAAGCATCTACAAGCATCTGGCACTAGGCCTGACAACTGCATTGGAACATTTTGTCACATAATCAAATGTAAGACATCCATGATTTTAATTACATAGCTAATACCTTCACAGATATTTCCATGCCCAAATCCTCTACCTCAGTAACATCATATAACGTTTGCGTTTGAAATGTTAGCGTTGCCGAAATAAAAGGTTAATCAAAAGCACAGTGCATATGGTGACGCAGAAGTAAAAGCGTGTCTCCAGGTTCTGGAAATGATCTCAGCCTTTAATTGCTATGGTAACCCATTCTCTAATGGTTTGTTACTTAGGATAATGCAGCTGTGGTCAGAGGAGGGATGGCCGTTTACCTTCGTAGAGCTGTGCATACTGTGGGAACCCAGCTGCCCGCAGCCAATCACACGCCTCCTTGGCCTCGATCTCTATGGGGGAAAAAAAGAGAAAAATAAAACAGCCCTCTGTTAGATATTACCAGAACAGGAAGTTCCACTGTAAAGCCGGTCTGTGCTTCGGCAAACTAATTATGGCACCGACTGAACCAGAGCTGCTAGCCAAGAGCTCCTCATTTACAACTGGAGAGGCACCGCTTTCCAACGGGCTTCTCTGCCCCAGCTTCTCAGCACTTACATAGAGGAACCATCTAAACGAATATGAACTGCCTTAGCGTCAACAAGACACGCCTGAAATTCTGACCAAACTGCACGGAATCACAAACCTGTTTACCCAAGTAAAGATATTCAGCAGAAAAAAAAACCTACAATTGCCCATAATCTCAATCCCAGATGATTAACCCTGCCTTTTATGTGGGGGTCAAATTGCTCTAAATCTCAAGCTGACACAAAACTATTGTAATATAAAAATGTTGACACTTTCTGTGTCACCTTTTGTGTGTCTCCCAATGGACTAGCCTTTTATCCCTAAATATTAAAAATCTGTGACGAAGCATGTCATTTTATAGCCTGCGATAAGTGAAAGTTTGGAAGAGGTTTAAAACACGTATGTGAAAGTGCCACAGAAATCACCCACAAAAACAATCTGAGATAAAAAAATAAAAAAGGTTGTATATTTTCTAACATTTTATACAGCGTCAGCTAACCCACAAATAACCCCACAGAACACCTTTGTAAACAACGTTGGTTCAGGACCTTTGAAACATAGCATTATGCTTATTGCATGTTTACCATCTTATCCCAACAAGTCATACAGCGTCAAGATAATAAGGTTAACTGTTTTTTAAGAGATACACTGAATTGGGTCAAATTGACCCTGAACATAATATAAGGTTTAAGAACATTAGAAATTATCTCTCGAAAAAGAAGGGCGGCGTGAGGTAACCGATAACTCCATTTGTGTACAGGATATTTGATGTGAAGTTTTTGTTTTCTTCCAGTGGCCAATAAGAGCCCGGCTCCACGCGGTATCCGTGCAGATAATAACGGGGATCAAAGCCAGACGGAGTGGAGAGCGTCGTGCCAGCACACCTTTGCTACGTTTGTGAATGGACCTTGCGAAAGGGAATCCCAGTCAACGCCTTCCTCGTGCCACTTCGCCAAAAGTGCCTAAGAATCCACCAGCGTAACGCTGATTTACACCACTCAGTTAACACCCCCCCCCCCCCCCCCCCCCAAAGCTAATGCAGCGGATCGGTGTGAGGACGACGGTCAAAGATAGCTCCTGGTCATTAGCATTCCCCTTGTTTTCTGATTAGCGGAGACGGACTGCCCCCGCTCACATTGTGACTGCTGCGCTACATTTCTGACAACCCCGCTAACTGCTGACATATGCCGTCGGGGCCATTGTGTGCAAGGGACCCGGGGGACGGCCACTTATTAACCGTGTGAGGGCGTTTAGACGGAGCCTGCTAAACGGTGTCACTGAGGGCCTGCGGAGCAAATGGGCCACCTGAGCCCCCGATAATGGCCCCTGGGATCCCCTCCTCCCCTGCGCCGGGGCCCCCCACCCCGAGTCTGGGGCTCCCGGAGACCGTATTCTCCATGCCCTCTGGGTGTTGTGTGGGTGAGAAACTTCACACGGGACCTGTGAGAATTGGTGGTTACGGCGCCCGGGCTCTCATCAGGCCGGCATCACACGGACCGAGACACGGACCGAGACACGGCACTGAAGCTGCTATTATGCAACCCCCCCCCCCCCACCCTTATGCCCTAAACTCAACATAACCCCACTCTGATACGGTCGTGCTTATGTTTGACTCTCCTCTGAAGCAATTTATGGCAAACTGGAAGATTTAAACTGGGAGAAGAAGGGGGTTCCGCCTAATTTCATCAGCAGTTACCGCCAGCATTCTGTATTTCACCACTGAGATTACAAATCAGCAAGACCGCTGAAAAAAAATAAATAAATAAAAAGGTGGCTTTCCTCTTTTGGGGGGTTAACAAAGAGGCCAGAAAAACAAACAGGGAGGGGGAGTGGGGCTGGCGCTGACAGGACAGGAAGGGGAACGTGAGAGAAGTGGTGTTTCTGAGAGGCTACGTGACTTTCCTCGAGCTGGAGCAGACACCGAGTGAGATTCCAGAGCCGGCAGCAATGCACAAGAGCAGAGGAGCAGTGAATCATTACCGACAATGAGCCCTGACATCTGCAAACGCTCCTCTACACGGCAACGCTACGCTGCGCTGCAGGCTGACCGCGGAGTTAGCGCTAACACGCCGCCGCTTTTCAAAACACACCTGAGCAATCGTTCTGAGCAAAGCCAAAAAAAACATCATATAAAGGCTTCCTTTAGTGATATCAACCCATCAAACTCCTCATCAGAACAAATTAAACACAGATTTCTGCACTGGGACATTTTTGCACAATAAGGTATTTTTTCTAAGAATATATTTCATATATCACTTATATAATAATTACACATATCAGGGGTGAGCTGCAGGGTCTGCTGGATTCTGTTGTTACTCAGGGTCAGCACTTAACTGGACCACTTAAAGCAGTTGATTACACAGTTAACATACCTCACCAACAGTCTGGAATCTGAACTGTTTGTCCATTTAAAAGGGAAAAAGAAAAAAAACCCCAGCGGGCCCGATGGTCCTCCAGGACCTGGGTTACAAACCCTTCACATGTAGAATACATCAAACGTTTGAACAAAAAGGTATGGATCATGATACAAATCAGCCCAGGTTTCCTGTACTGTAAAGAAATAATAATAATACAAATCTAACATAGAGCCATAAAAACATGCCAAAATTGTACTGTAGCTGCAAATTCCCAATATGCAGATTAACTGTGTACTTTAACAGGCCGTTAGCAACCCAGACACACAAGTTTGTATGTAAATGTGACTGACATTCCAGAGAGAGTGGGGTGGGGGGGGCAGTCCGTCTGCCTCCCAATCTGTCCCCCTCCTGAGCGCACAGCACAGGCTTATGGGTAATTTAACAAAGCGCATCCTATCGCTGACTTAAATCGATAAAGATAGCCTATTGAAAAAAAGCTGCTAATTTTGATACAGGTATGAGAGGTGACTCAAGCGAGAGACACAATGCATTAAACACAGAAATATCTAGTGACCCAAGCTTACCCTCTGTCCTCCCCCCACCCTAGAACAAACACATCATTAGAGCCCCCGGTAGTCCCCATGTAGCTCTGTGACATCACAAAGGACCACATGCACTGCAAACAATAAACAAAGATGTTCTATTCAGTGGTTAAAAAAAAAAAAACAGGCACACAAGAACTCTTCAGCTTGTAAAATGTGGGCTTATTGGACTTTTTCCACCCTATTGTTTACAAAAAATTCTAACATGCAGGTAGTGTCATATGTTACAGCGCCGTTCTGGATCCATTATAATACATATAAATGAGACTTTATATCGCGCATAAATTGCCTTGCTATTACAATACTGAACAGGCTTAACATTGATTTTGGTTACCTCGAAAAAAGATAGATTGACATTGATTATGCTCTCCCGGGATCATAGTGACATCACACACCAGCCACCAGACAGTGTTTTTCTAGACACATCAATAATACAAATTTTGCATTAAAAGTCTCAGTGCTCCCGAAATGATAAAGAACGTAAGGACATCAATAATAGACAGGTCAAACAACAAAAGCAAGAACACCACAGAAGAAGATTATCTAGAATGCAATTGCCCCTTTGCAGCTCAACAATAAATATTCATTAATCGATGAGATAACAGCAAAGTTAATAAAAAAAATTTGTCAAAATAAATAATGTAAACTATCCTTATCAAACCAATACAGCTCACACAATATCTGCCTGTGAACTGAACCTTGAATCCGCACGAACAAACGTTAACACGTTTCCATTAGAACCACACGCTATCACGCCGTCCATGTACAGCCTGACCTTCGCGGGTGGGATCGGTTCTGTATTGTCTACAGTCTTCCAGGGCCGGCGAATTACCTCATTTCCGTTTTCCTATTAGTAGGAAGCGTGTGAATTTGTTTACTGTACTGACCCATCCTGTATTGGGAATGAATCCCTCCCCCCAACATTTGTTCAAGGCCAGATAACAGAGCCACCATGCCCAACAAAAACACAGACTCCGGCAATTGTGTGAGCCTCGGGTCTGGAGAGAGGTGAAGCTCACCCACAGCAGAGAAGCACGGGCTGCCTGCTCTCCTACAGATTGGCACTCGCGTTATTGATCAGAAAGGGGGGCAGATTTAAAAGAGAAATTTACAGTTACGTGAGCAGAGCTCAATCGAAACACACCGTGAAGGATTTAAATTCTCACACTTGACGGACAAAGCGTGTGCGTGCGTGTGTGTGTGTGTGTATATATATACAGTCAGCTCTCTGCCCAATACCGGTACTCATAAGTCCACATTGTGCACAGTAGAGCCAGACCCCAAATGACCACACAAAAAGCCTCTTGAGTGGCCAGGGTGTTCTGGATAGTATTGGATACATATACCCCCCCCCCCCCCCCCCCCCTCCTCCCCTCCCGACCCTGCAGCTGAAGTCTCCATGGCGATAGTTCCTGAATTCAGCTGTGCATGCGAAGTTTCACATTAGCTACACCTAAAATTACTTAGCACCCCCCCCCCTCCTCCTCTTAGACCCCTGTCCACCCCTACCCCTTCCTGTCACAGGAAATTCTCACAATTGGTGGCCAATATTTGACTTGAGACGGGACAAGAATATTGCTTGATGTGTGGCTCGAATGCGCTTCAAAGGAATGCAGTTAGCATTCTTTAAGTTAGCATAACTTTGAATTTTAATGGATTGCAGCTCTGCATGTAAGCAAATTAGGGAGGCATTTTAGGGCCCTTCTAATTAGATTTTCAGAGGACAGAGTAAGGAGTGAGTTTTTCCTTTTCTGTTAAGACAGTTAAAAGTTGCTTCAAATCACCATATATGGTCCCATCTAGCCACAGTAAGGCAATATCTTATGCATGTGGTTCATTCCCTACAACCTTAGATATATACTTAGTGTATAACAGCCTCGACAGTTGTCCTTTCATTGTGCAATGCTTTAAATACATAGGAATGCTTTAAATCCACAACAGTCATGCAACTTTCATAGTAGGAATCCATGCGTTTTTCACATACGGTACCTCTGAAACCTTATATATAGATCACAAGTTTGGTTACAGTCTGTGACATCACACCACTACCACTCCAAACTGTTAAATAACTGTTCAGGCCGATCTGGCGAGTCGCTCTGTACAGGGCCTTCTGTTCCCATCTGCTGCTCCGGACAGAACACATGGACGGGACACACTTGTAGGACTGACAGGAATACCTAATGGCGATTTTCTACGCCATGGACAGGCTGCTGTCCAGATGGAACATCCAAACGCATGTCCTAATTGCTCTTTCTACATGGCTGATAGATTTACACCCCTTGGCCACAGCACTGCCAGGTCTGCTCTTCTCCGAACCCAGAGAGACAGCTGGCCAGGGAGGGAAAAATGGAAAATTTGAAAAAACTTAATTTCCCCAAAAATTTGTTACAAAATCTGAAAATATTTAACTGTCTCATATGGAAACCAAAACGACACGTGCCAATTGATGCATAAGCAACAGGAATAGGCTATAGTTTCATCTTGGTTTTTTTTTTTTTTTTGGGGGGGTGGGGGGTGGGGTTAGGGTTTTTTGTGGTCCTTTGGAAGCCTGCCAGATCCCCCTATGGTATACACAGTCTACAGGAGGTGTTCCTGCTCCTAGGAGATCAAAGGCATGTCTCACTATGAAACATAGTCAGCCCCCAGCATCTTCACTGTCGACCAAACTAAGAGATAGCCTTAAAAGCACACCACATTTGAAAAATGCCGTTTCAATACACCCATGTTTTGAAGTACCACTTTCATTCACAGTCGGCAATGAGTCACAGTAGGCTATTTAATTTTTAGTGCCATTAGCCTACACAGTAGCCTACCGTTACAGTAGATAAAATAAAGAGGCACCATACTGTATATGTAACACAAACTTTATGCAGAATAAATTATGCAGAACCACCAATCGATCTAAATTTGGAATTTAAAACTGGGGCACAGGGAGCCTCGTGCTTAATATTTGATTACATTTGCATTGCATTCCATTAGCAGACGGTCTTATCCGGAGCGAACATCAGTGTTACTATCAGTTATGTAAAGGTGCAATATCACATTAGCCTATGCAGTGGAACGTTTCATCTTCAATGTTCAGTGTTTTACATTCACCTAAGTTTAAATCTGATTGAACGGGCCGTGGGCCACATCTTTTTATTTTATTTTTCATTTTCATTTTTTTACACCGCTGAGGTACGTGAAGCGACATACATAGACAGACATAGGCTACTGCAAAACGATGTATGTCTGAGAAACTACAGCGTTGCTGCTGACCAATGGACTGTTGGCTAAATACAGCGAAATAATAAACCATTTCATTAAAACAAAAATTAATTGCCAATTCATTATAAAGCAAATACAAAAATATTATGAATTCTTCAAATATTAGCCTATAATACACTAAATCATGCGTTCGGAAAAGAAGACATTTGTAGTTTAAAAGTTAGAGACAACATAAGAGGACCATTACAGTAATTGGATTATTAATGTGAAAATAGAATATACTTACGAGTTAAGATCATTCTTTTGTTTTAATTTTTTTCCCGTGTAAAAAAATCCAGTGACACCACTTATCCAGTGCGTGTTATACCCGATGTTAAGACGAACCGCTCATCTCATCCACATACTACCGTGTGCAGCATTTCAGAAGGAAACCGTAACAAACAAATCAGAGCGAAGACACACGTCCTCTGCTCCTCGCCCCATTTAATACATCCATGATTAATATTTTTAAGACAGTTTTTTTTTTCTTTTTTCCGTTCACGCAGTTACATTTCTCCACTCCCTGAACAAGTTGCCCAAGAAGGAGCGTAAATGAATTCTGTCTCGGTGGTGTTTGAAAATGGGGAAAGCTGCAGCATAGCCCCGCCTCCTTCGGCTACACCAACTACACACCTGATAGGGGAGACCCCCTGCTAGCCCGTGCACTAGTAAACCATTGCAACCATCATAGTTTAATTTGTGATACAATTCTATTCTAACTATAAATATAGTCTACTCACGCACACTTACATTCCTTAGAGAATATGCATAAACTAAATGGCATTTATATTAATCACCAGTGTATCATGACTAAATATATATTTTTATTAATATTTTATTAATAAAGATACACAGGGACATACTTGAATATTGAATTAATGTTTAAAAAAATAGCCTATAAAAATGCAGCAGGATACTCTGAGATATATTCCATTGCCATATTTTAACTAACAAGCCCAAGATTTAACAAACATTCCAGGGGACATAATCTAACTCCCAGAAACACAAATAAGTTACCACATTTAACAATACAAATCTTCAGGAACAGTTTTCAAGCACAAATACTTCTGCTACAGAAGCTCCAAACTTTTGTTCAGCTGATTGCATAAACTGAGAGTAACTTGCAACAGTTTTGAGTTGGAATGAAAAATATAACAAAAATATGTTGGGGATAATATGCATAAACAGCAGCAACTAGCTGAAGAAGCCATATGTGCCCATTTATGTCACTTCTGCAACCATGTCACTGTCTTTCAGCCTTGCATGGAGTCAGCTCCCTGCTTCACTAAACCACCGGGTGTGAAAGCTAATAAATTAGATCCAAAGGCTCTGGTCATAAACTGGACTTGCTTCAAACCGGCATTTAGAAATTACGGGTCTCGGTGAGAAAGCACCATTAGAGGGAACTGTGCGGAGAAATGTGTTTACACTTTGCGCCCAAGCCGCAGAGAGAAGCCGGAAGGTTTTCCCATACAGAGAAGAGCAGAGACCCCCGTGAGTTCCCCAGCCAGGTCACATCCAGCCATTTATGTCCTTTCCGCTTGTTGAATGGGTCAAATATATTAGTTACCTAAAATACTTTTTTTTTGTGGGGGGAGGGGGGGCAGGGGATGTTGTGGAGTAACCGGAGCTTCCAAAATAGTTGTGGAATATATAGAACTAAGTGTCTCTGTTTGAAGACAAAAATGTTGCATGTTTGCTTGTGTGGGAATATTTTGAAGAGTCCACCGCTGGAATGTCCATCCATTGCTAAAATAATTGTTAATTATCAATTCAAAAAATGCTTTATTGGCATGAATGTTTCAAAACAATATTGCCAAAGCAGGTAACGGACAACACTGTAAACTGCATTTACAATCTAATAAAATAAAATAAAATAAATACATTCACAAACTAGGAATGGGTATTCTCTGACCTACAATCCACAATATTTTGCCTCTCTCTCTCTCTCTCTCTCTCTCTCTCTCTCTCTCTCTCACCCTGTGTTTCTCTGCCTTCAACCCCCACCCCCCGCCACTCCAAATACTTGCTAGATGAGATCTTGAGCTTTGTGATATACACATGGTAATGGCAGTCCTTTTGGTTTATGAGACCTTTAGCCTGAGGAGCCCAGATAAAAAAAGACCACTGTTATCAATGTGATCTGGTGGAGGCGGCTGTCCACCAAGAACAGCCAATAACAATCACCACTAAAGGGCACAGAAAGGGCACTCCACATCACACACAAATAGATATAACCTCTTTAGGCCTATATATAGTTGGCTACTTATATTATACTGTTAGTTAATTATACAACAATAATACTATAGAGTATTAACACTTTTTCATTCTAATGTTTTGTTTTTCACCCAAAAAGACTCTTAAATCCGATATGCACAATATGTCCGTATTCACTTTGAATTATCT
Source organism: Ilyophis sp. 1 JC-2022 (assembly GCA_022702515.1). Taxonomy (NCBI): domain Eukaryota; kingdom Metazoa; phylum Chordata; class Actinopteri; order Anguilliformes; family Synaphobranchidae; genus Ilyophis; species Ilyophis sp. 1 JC-2022. The sequence goes on from CM040404.1 coordinate 131,212,208, forward strand.
TTAAAATAACTATTCAAGTAAATATATATGTAAATAAATAACTATTTAATAGGGCTGCAACTACCATTTTAGGCCCCGCTCCATGAGCAGTTCCATCAGGATTTATTATTATTATTATTATTTTCAGGCTATACTACGAAGCAGAATAACTGAGTTAGCTGGATAACTGCACAGAGTAAAACCCAGAACCCTCCCAAATCTGGAACATGGACTGCTGAAGTAAAAAGAGCCGTTCCGGGTTTTACGCCGCCTAAATCAATAGTAATCCCGTTTCGTAGTTTACCGCCCTGGATTAGTGAAAACATGGTAGCTGGTAACCAGCTAAATGTCAAGGCACCGTTCGATTTTTCAGAAATCTAACGTTATTTAAAATATTTGAATGTACAAGTCGGTGCAGTAAAGCCTAAGGAGGGAGATAATGATAAAAGTTTAATTGCATTCGATTTTTAAACGCCTTTCTCCTCATCCTTCTTGCATGCCGTGGAAGCACGGGAAATACAAACGTTGCCGCTTGTCTTATAGTTGTAGTAGCCTGTAGAGCTAACACAGTACGTGGTTTGATCATATTTTTAGATTATTATTTTGTTCTGTTGTTGATGACGCAATTACTCATGGAGTGCGTAGGCTACAGAATAGACAGGATTCAGGAATAGCCTACGTCAGCTGAGCAGAGACAACAACTTGGTAAGTAGGCCTAATACATCCATAATTGGTTTTATTTACGCGAAAACTTGGTTAAAATGAAAGAATAGAAACACGAACTCCTTGCATCTCGGCGCGCGTGTGTGATTGCCTGCGTTATCATGTTGCTTGCGTTGTGTTTGTTTTGTAGTTATAACTTTAGCTCGCCTTGTCTTATCTTTGAACAGGCCTACCTTGTCTTCTGTTTAAGTGTCTTTGAGATCATGATTTCTGGAAACGGTCACTGCATGTTTTGTAGGTTATATAGTTGGTTTGCTTATGTGACGATATCGGATTTGTGTTTATGATAAGTTATCAGCTGTTATAAATAATTTGGTCAGAAAGGCACGTACAGAGCGTTCTGTCCCGCCCCCCTCCCGCCAAGACCCTAGCTCCGCCCCTGTAGTGTTTCTCAGCAACAACAAACTGCATTATAATTGAAAAGATATGGTGTGCCACAAACAGAATGTTATACCCCAGCTAAGGACACTGAGATCAAATGCAAGATCCATTTCTTTGACCATACCACTAGCATATATTCCCGGAGGCTGACACCTCTACAAAAAGAACCCCCAACAAGACATCTGCTCTCAAACAAGTCTGTATTAGAGTTACACAATGACAGTGTGATCATACTAACTGACAGACATGCATGCATACGTACATTCTTAAAAAAAAAAGTATGCATTTTGGGGGACCGTATAAATCAAGTGTAGCGGGCAATGCTGTTTGTGATAACATTGATTCATATATTTTGGTGAATTATCGCGACTGCATACAGCAGCTTTGAGAATCTAGAGGGGGCATATTAATGTATCGTTTTAATATCTTTCACAGGGCCCAACAAAAACAACACTATTTTCATTGTCCCTGTTATGAACAGGGTGAGCAGACACAATCTTGATGAATAGCTTCCAATGGGCTTTAAAGACATTGCGACTCTGTAGGCAAATGAACTGACAAGGGGCCTTCAGAGGATATGACAAGACACAGTGCCTTTTGTCTTTACTTCCAAGCTGAAAATAACAGACTGCCGCCTTGATAAGTTTCCCTTTTGATCTCCTTCACTAATAAACAGAGATAAATATTAACGCCATTTTATGCCTGCCCCAGACATCTAGAATAATAGGACAAAAAATATATAGGCCAACTTTTTTCTTCTCAAGCCCTGGTAAATTCACAAGGGTGCTATGTATTTTTAAAGCATTTACACTCATGTAATGTTTAAAATCACACAAAAAGAATCATATGTTAATTGTTCAGCAGTTCTTAAGGCCGTTTACTGGATGTCTGTAAGGACCACTTTCATACTGCATTTTATTAAACAAAATATAATTTTAAGTACAATTCATACAATATACAACATTAATATAATTTATAATTGATTTCAAAACATCCTTATTACTTAATCATTCCAATAACTAAAGAAGTCAATGTCAAATGTGACAAGAGAAATAAGTCACTTTTAATGAATGACTCAAAATTGAGGACAAGGTCTGGTCATTAGATAAAACAGCGGCCACAGTACCGTGATTTTAGACCGGTGCATTCATTAAACAGCGGCCACATTACCGTGATTTTAGACTAGCGCATTCATTGAAGGTCTGCCAGTCTGCCAGTCTGCCAGTGATCGTTTCGGCAATAGAGTGTTCTGATCCATAAAAGATAGCTGTGTCATGTGTCTTATCACATTAGCAGGCTGTCTGTCCAAGCTGTCATATGATAATGCCAGTAAGTTCATGCTGGGGACTGCGGCGATCCTGGAATTTGTGTTATATTAAAGAAATGAATCAACTGGACTGAGCCCTTCAGGGTGTGTACCGTCTTCAAACACAGACTGATATCCTTGAGCCTCATGACAGTTTGTGCGTGTGTTTTGATAACTCACACTCTGTACACTTATGTTATTAATCAAGGGAAAGGAACACTCTCGCTATGTAATAATATCTTCAGAGATGTTGAAAATATGATAAACGATGAATGAAACTATTTTGAAACGATGAATGATGGGAACAGAACACATTGCTGATGCATACCACTGCGCTGTTTCTGCTTTCTGCTAGGGCGGCAGTGTAGTACAGTGGTTAAGGAACTGGGTTTGTAACCGAAAGGTCGCAGGTTCATGTCCCACGTAGGACACTGCCGTTGTACCCCTGAGCAAGGTACTTCACCTGAATTGCTTCAGTATATATCCAGCTGTAAATGGATACTATGTATAAATGCAAAAAAAAAAAAAAAAAAAATGCTGTGTAAGTCGCTCTGGATAAGAGCGTCTGCTAAATGCCTATAATGTAATGTAATGCTTTCTGTGTTAGCCTATGCCTATGCATTACAGTGAGGAGAAACCTGACAACAAGAGTGCATATTTCTTCCATAGAGCAAGACCTGTTTTGAACTGTCCCGCGTAAGGTTGTATCGATTTTAAGTGTTTTTGCCGCTGTCTGCTGATTGCGTGGTTTTAATTAGAACTCGTTGAAACACTGATTTTAAGTGTTCTATAGGCTGTTTGCTGTCTGCGTAGTTTTAACTTGATTTGATTGAACACTGATCAAAGCAATTGCATTATTAGGTTGTGTTTGTTCTGCGATTGGCTTTTTCAGCTCGTTAGACCGGATAAACTGATAGTTCCGGAGTATTGTGCTTTTTGATAGGAAATAATAATTGATCCTGCTCGCGAAGTGTCTCTCAGCTGTTAGTCTTCCGCAATCAGCTGTGTGCACTTCAAAAAGACTTGTGTCTGAGCGACACAAGTGTCGCTCCGTCCCAGTTAGTGTGTGTGTTCCATGTGTGTTCTCCCCATCCCCGTCTGCTCTCTTCCATTCAGAACCCGCTTCCAACGACATGGCTCTTCACGGCGACGCAACCCTTCCAACCTCCGCTACCCCTCACTGACTCCCTGCGAGAATTTCACCGTCGCAGGGGGGCTCTGGAACTGCCAGTCTGCCACACGGAAAGCAGACTTCATCTCCGGCTATGCCTCCTTCCTGTCCCTCCAGTTTCTCGCCCTCACTGAAACCTGGATCACACCGGACAACACGGCAACTCCCGCTGCCCTCTCCTCCTCCTTCTCCTTCTCTCACACCCCCCGGCCGTCTGGCCGCGGAGGTGGTACTGGTTTGCTACTCTCCCCCTCATGGACTTTCTCTGTTTTCCCCCTCTCTGATCTATCTATTACAAGCTTTGAATACCACTCTGTGTTTATCAACCACCCTATTAACCTGTACATTATAGTTGTTTATCGCCCTCCAGGTCCCCTGGGGTGCTTCCTCGACGAGCTTGACACCCTGCTCAGCTCTTTCCCAGAGGACGGCATCCCGCTGATCCTCCTGGGAGACTTCAACATCCATCTAGACGCCTCCCAGTCTGCAGCCTTCCTACCACTTCTCCGCTCCTTTGACCTCACCCTCCAACCCTCCCCCGCCACCCACAAGGCTGGCAACCTCCTAGACCTGGTCTTCCAGAGGAACAGCCCCTGCTCTGACCTCACTGTTACCCCTCTGCATACCTCTGATCACCACTTCATTTCCTTCTCTCTTCCTCTTGTTCCACACCGTCCCTCCCCTCCCCACACCCCCACTGTCTCTGTCCGCCGTAACCTCTGCTCCCTCTCACCCTCCTCTCTTGCTCCCTGTGTCACTTCTTCCCTCCCCCCCCTCAAACCCTTCTCTCAACTCTCTATCGACTCTGCATCTGACACCCTGCTCACAGCTCTCTCCACATCACTTAACACTCTCTGCCCTCTTGTCTCTAGGCCCACACGCCCATCTCCTCCCTGCCCATGGATGTCTGATGCCCTGCGCACCTCAAGGGCCGGTCTCCGCGCAGCTGAGAGGAGGTGGAGAAAATCCAGAGACGCATCAGACCTCTCTTCCTACCAGACTCTCCTAGCGGCGTTCTCTACGGCAGTCACCGCCGCCAAGGTATCCTACTATCACACAAAAATTTGCAAACACAGTTCTAACCCCCGTCAATTGTTTTCTATCTTCTCCTCCCTCCTCAGCAAACCCCCTCCTCCTCCTCACTCCTCGTTCACTGCTGACAACTTCGCAGATTCCTTCGATGAGAAGATCGCAGACATCCGCAGCTCCTTCAGCCCCACTCCCCCTCCCCCCACAGACACTGTTTCCCACTCTCTTTCTCTCTCTACCCCTTCTGTGTCCCCCCCCTGCTTCTCCACCTTTTCTCCCCTTTCTCAGACTGATGTGTCCCATCTCCTACTCTCCCATCGCCCCACTACTTGTGCCCTCGACCCTATCCCTTCATCTCTCCTCCAGGCAATCACCCCAGATATCCTCCTGTTTGTGACCTCCCTGGTGAACTCCTCCCTGACCTCTGGCTGTTTCCCCTCATCCTTCAAAAGAGCCCACATCACCCCGATCCTGAAAAAACCCACACTGGACCCCTCCAACATCCAAAACTACAGACCGGTATCCCTGCTTTCTTTTCTTTCCAAAACTATCGAACGTGCTGTTTCTAACCAACTGTCGTCTTTCCTCACCCAGAACAACCTGCTAGACCCCCTCCAGTCCGGCTTCAAACCTGGCCACTCAACGGAGACCGCACTCCTCTCCGTCAGCGAGATGCTTCATGCAGCTCGGGCAACCTCCCTCTCCTCTGTGCTAATACTTCTAGACCTCTCTGCCGCCTTCGACACCGTAGATCACTCCATCCTCCTGTCGTCCCTGTCTGCAGCGGGGATCGGCGGCTCGGCCCTGGCCTGGATTGAGTCCTACCTCTCGGAACGCTCCTCCCAGGTTGCCTGGGCTGGTAAAGTATCGGCAGCCCGTCCCCTTACCACAGGAGTCCCCCAGGGCTCTGTCCTTGGTCCCCTCCTTTTCTCCATCTACACCAAGTCCCTTGGCCCTGTTATCACTGCTCATGGTCTTTCTTACCACTGCTATGCTGACGATACTCAACTCTTTCTCTCCTTCCCACCCTCTGACACTCAGGTATCAGCCCGCGTCTCCGCTTGCCTGAGAGACATCCAGAGCTGGATGGACAACCACCATCTCAAGCTCAATCCTGGCAAGACTGAGCTCATCTACATTCCTGCTCTAACCTCTCCTCCTCTCAATCTCTCTATTTCCCTAGGGGACACTCCACTGACCCCAACGCCCTGTGCCAGGAACCTTGGAGTCGTGATGGACAACAGGCTGTCCCTCTCCGAGAACATCGCAGCAGTAACCCGGGCATGCAGGTTCTTCCTGTACAACATCAGGAGAATCCGCCCCTTCCTCACCACCCACTCAACCCAGCTCCTGGTCCAAGCAATGGTGCTGTCCCGCCTGGACTATTGCAACTCTCTCCTGGCTGGCCTGCCAGCATCGGCCATTAGACCCCTTCAGCTTATCCAGAACGCAGCAGCGCGCCTGGTCTTCAACCTCCCCCGACACTCCCATGTCACCCCCCTGCTCATCGACCTCCACTGGCTACCGGTGATGGCTCGCATCAAATTCAAAACATTGGTGCTCGCCTTCCAGGCAGTCCGAGGATCTGCCCCCCCATACCTCCAAAAACTAATCAGACCTTACACACCTGCCAGATCCCTGCGCTCCGCCTCCTCAGGACGACTGGTACCCCCCCCTCTTCATGCTAGCACCCGGTCTCGATGTCTGTCTGTCCTGGCCCCACGGTGGTGGAATGAGCTCCCCGTGGAGGTCAGAACAGCAGAAAGTCTGACCGCCTTCAAGCGCAGATTGAAGACTCACCTCTTCAAGCTGCACCTCTCTCCTCCCCTCCCTACCTCCCTGTGACTATTGTTATTAATGTTGTGTAATTCCCCCCCAAAAAAAAAAAAAAAAAAAAAAACCCCCAATCATACTGACTGCGCCTAATACTTAGATTCATATTAGCCTTTTTAGGGTTGTTTCTATAACGTTCTTGTTCCTAGTTTGAAAATGCACTATGTACGTCGCTCTGGATAAGAGCGTCTGCTAAATGTCTATAATGTAATGTAATGTAATGTAACCCAACCGTGATCTGCGCTGGCCTTGCCTTCACAACCGCACTTATCCACACATCATTGCTGGCATTGCTATATCTTGGACATTATAAGTGGTAGCGACAACAATCACCCCTAATAGTTGCCCACTTGCTTCGTCTTATTTGACAGGAGTGTACAGTTACCCCTTTTCAAGACGTTTTCTTCCTGAGATACACTTATGTTCATCTCTATCAGTGCTTTGACAAGATGCAGGACCTGACAGTGTTAGAATTATTACTGTTGGGACCACACTGAGACAGCCAAAGCATAATACTTGAAAAATGTTGTAATTTTCAAATATATTATCTTTACCTCTTTTTAGTTCAAACTTTATTATTACATCGTACTTCTAAAATCTTGGTAATAAGTGATTAAAGTGATCATGTGACTCAAGGATGCAAACAGCAACAATGCAAGGTTCTGTGTAACTGATTGTAGCGAACATACACATTACATGCTATGGTGATGGAAGAATGAAGGTGTCCTGAAACCAAAAGTGGGCAGATCAACATAAGCTCTAAATCACTGTTTTGCACCAAACATTGTGTTTTTTTGTGCAGAGCTCCATCTTTTGATTGGTTCAAATAAGTCACTGTAGCTCCGCCCATTATGACAACTTATTCTCCCATCACTCACTGAATGCTGAATTATCTTTACATTGTATTGTCAATGATATTGAGCGTCACAATATGCTTATTTACAACAATTAGAATTTTAAAATCCAGAAATTTTCACCAGTCCATACCTTGTAATGAACCAATACATCATTATAAAAAAACAAATCCCAGAGACTGAATTGTCCTTATGTTATAAGCACCCTACAAGATAAGTATTCAAAAAGTATGCTGTATAACAAGGCTGCAGCTTGGATTATGCATCCAAATACTGCCAAAATCTTTAGGTCTTTTTTACAGAATCAGGCTCGCTCATATACAGTAGTTTGTGTTGATCCGATATTTGTCATGCTGACCTTTATCAACTCAGCCAACTTTGGCCTGGCCTAGTTATGAAAAATCTGTGAGCAAAGCTAGAAAATTGTTTAACTTTGCTCTGCTTCTTCTGGAGCTAAAAGGGGGGATAAATACAGAGGGGGTGAAAGAAGTGGAGAAGCATGATCACTGACCTCCTCAAAAAACATATCTCTAAACCACTGGCCCTCAACCCTGATCCTGGAGAGCGATAGGGTCTGTTAATTTTTGTTATAATCACCAAGCAATTCAGAACAAAGAAACCAGGTAAGGTGAGCTAACTGTCATTAATTGCATTAATTGATCAGTTAAGTGTAAAGTAACGATGAAAGCCAACACACATTACAAGTTGAGGACCACTGTTCTTAAAAAAAAAAAAAAAAAACGGATTGAGTCTAGTTTTTATTGATTTATTTTCAGTGGAACCTCAGTTTTAGAGAGCAGATGAAGTTGCGTTCTGGCAAAGCTCTAGTGCTTAGAGTGACATTATGAGCTATAGAGCTCTGTCTGGTTGCTTCCAATACTGTGGAAAAGCAGTCATGTTGTACAGGCCCCCGGAACATTCTGTCCTGCCTCTTGATAATAAAACTGTATACAGTGACTGCCAGGAAGCAGTAAAACGTACATCTCAGGCAGATCCCTGGATGTGCTGCGCACACAGCAAGTTTTCATTATGCCTTTGACCCACATTGCAGTTTCTGTGGAAGGCTTATGGATAAAATGATCTCAGCTGGATAATCCGATCCAAAAATCTTCAACCCTTCAGTCACTACAAACAAGAAAACAATTTATTTTCTATACATCATATAAAACAACAGGAAAGTATAATGCATGTTAAATGTAAGCAATGTCCTGTATTATGATTTATGATATCTGGAGGATTATTACGTGATTACAGTAGCTCCTCATGTGTCGTAGCTTATGAACACGTTTGGGAGAGTTTAGGCATTATAGCCATGCAGATGTGAAGAATTTTCACAAGCTTCTTCATCATTGTACAGTTTACACGCTTATTCATAATTTGATCTTCCGCAATTTGTTTCAAAAGAAAAGAACATTACATTAATTTGTGCTACAATTGTTAAAATTGTATGCATGATGAATGAATTATGGGATTGGCTACTATTCCGTTTTAGCAGTCCAAAGGCAAAGCTGAAGTTTGACGAAAAGTTTAATAAACTGCCGTCTGACTCTGACCCCTAAAATAATTCACAAGAAAATATTGTTTCTGTACAGTAAAGGCATATAAATTGCAGGCATGAAATTTAAGGAGAAATATACAATATAATGCATGGTGAGAATCTCAAACTAAACCAATCTATGTTTGTGTTATAATTCAAGCCACAGTGATGTCTCGTGTCACGGATGGGCAACCGCATTCATGGTAAAGCTCGAAGCGTTTCGTAATAAAGCCATGAGTAACGTTAGCTATTTTCAAGGGTGCACCGCTGCACCCCCCACAACCTAAAATGTAAACCACTGAATGAGCTGGAACATGTCCTGCTCATATTTTTTAAATTTGTAATGCGTGAGTACGGAGATATGTGACAGATTGATTTAGTGGGTGGTGGGTGTGAGGATGTGCAGAGTAACTGGGAGAGATGCTCCTGTTCTTCCATGTTCATCCCGGAAAGGATATCAGATTGCCTGACTTCACTCAGCAGAGTCACCGGGCGATCAGTCACCCATCAAAGCTCGATGACTTTGGACTGGAGAAAATGGTAATTGTTCCAGTATGTGGAAGATTTTGTTTGAAAGCACTTGTTTAACCGTCTAGAGAGGGATTTTTATGTTGCGCACTCATTTGTCGGTGCTGATAACCTTTGATTCTTGGAACTAAAAAAAATAATAATTTTACAGAGAAGGTTCCAAGTGTTTACAGCGTTGAGAAACATTCTCACAAGAACCTTTTGTTGGTAGGAAGAGGGCCCTATCGTGGTGGTTGGCCATTACAGAAATCACAGGGGAAATGTAATTGAGATCACATTCAACCTCACATGTTTAGCGCTAAACAAACCTGGCATCATTAGAGATGGTTTTTTTGAGAACAAAATCAAACGCAAATTTGGTTTGCCATTTTATTACTGGAGTGGTATTGAATCAAAATTGTAGTCTTTGGGTTCATGTCAGTGTTTATACATAAACTAATATAACAATGATTATTTTACCCTTTAAAGTAATTCAGTAAAACCTACTGTAATACACGCAGTCTGTCTTTAGGGAGACACTGGTGAAATGCACAAGGCCAAGTAAAGAAACCACATATTGTAAGGACAGTTGAGATATGTCTAGTCTGTATAACATAGAATCAACTTTAACGCTATTCTTTATCTGCGTAGTCCTTGGAAAATTCCAACACCATGATATTGCTCACTATAAGGTATAATTATTAGCATGACATTGTTCTTTCCTTGCCACAAGAAACAGAAAACAAAATTCCAGTCGCATTACTGTCAGACAATCAATCAGTCATGCTATAGCCATCTGTTTGTGGCCTTGTTTAGTTTCAGTGAAAAAAAACTGTTACTGTACAAATGTTCTAAATATGTTTTATTGTTGTTGTGTTGTCCCTGTCTTCTATAACTGTATAATAGTAGTGGGTCAACATAATGCATAATATTGTTCCAGAATATTTTTAAAACATGTTTTCCTTTTTTTGATTAGCTCTGAATAGGTCGTGATCAAGCCTTTCTGGGTTCCCATGTTTGCCTCTTACAATGTGGTTATGATTATGCAGCGACTTATGGTTTTCATTATGAGTTTACTTATGATAGTAGTATTATACAGATTATTTTACTTAATTCTGGCACACACTATATTTATATATTTATAATATCTATATATTTTTTAGATTTCATCCTTGATGGCATAAATTTTTATCTTCGCATTCTTACATGTATCTACAGTTATCAATCTGATGTCATATAACCAGGTGCCTCTGAATTATAATAGCTATAAGAATATTAAAATACAGCCTCCTTAAAAAAAAAGTTTCCGTTTTCACTCAACGATGAGCAAACCCAGTGTTCCACATTAGAGGAGTCGCACGGATAAAGGCATGACTGAGACACAAAAATAAATCCTAAAATTGAATGTTTTCAAGTGAGAGACAAGCTGGGAAGGGTTAATTTACTCCATTTATTTGAACTTTTTGCAGAATCCTAGGATGGGGGGCACACAATGTGATTCTCCCATTTCAAAACTTCTCTGTTTTGACACACCCAGTCCCCTGATTATGCTATTGTGCCGTTATTATGTGTGTCAACTTGACTCTCTTTTAATCTCAGTAGAAAGTTTTTAAAAGCGTGCACCGGGCCTTAGAGTATAGTGACTGGAAGATTTGTGGAGATGGAGAAATGCCTATAACAGCTAATACAGAAGAGCAAAGGCTTATGGGAGATAGCTGAGACCATAGGTGGCATTACAGGCGTTTGCTTCTCATTTCAGATAATGAATTAGCTATGATTGTCTCGCCTCACCTCTCCCAAATCAACTTTAGCAAAACTCAGATCACTAAAGAGCAAGGGATGCTGGGATATGTCCCAGGACTGGTCCCTGTGACGGAATGTGACCATTTCCTTTTGGGTTCAGGAGCAGGATCGAACAGAGAGGGTGAAAAAGGCACACAGGATTGATTTGGATGGAGGCAGAGTTGATGCTGAGCAAATATGTCAAGACTGCTTATTCTACACAGCAGAGAGTTTTGAAACTTGCATTCTTAGAACCATATGGCCTTTGTACTATTTTTCTCAATAGACACGCGACTGTGATGTTTGAACAATGCACACACACACACACACACACACACACACACAAACACAAACATACCATCTCAAAACATCTTATGATAATTAGTCATTTTTACATGTTGACTATGGTAAAATATAATGGATAGAGAGCAGGAGGAGCTTCAGGGAAAAGCGCTCACCTGAGTGTTACCTCAAACTAAATTCTGCATGAAATCACATAGAGAGCGTGGTATTGTATATCGCATTGCATCTAATGGGCGCCTGTCGTCTGTGAGTGACGGTTCTGGCTGAGTGGAGCCCTTCCGCGCTGCGTATACGATTCCCTATTCTAATTAAATATCCTTCTGAATGGCATATTATAACTGCATTTTCTGTCCTTCAGCCTCTATCATGCAGAAAACGCACGCAGTTCACGGTGAGGTAGGTCCAGCGATCAGCTAGTGTAGTCCTCACCCTCACACGCAGTTCACAGTGAGGTAGGTCCAGCGATTAGCTAGCGTAGTCCTCACACGCAGTTCACTGTGAGGTAGGACCAGCGATTAGCTAGCGTAGTCCTCAACCTCACACGCAGTTCACGGTGAGGTAGGTCCAGCGATTAGCTAGCGTAGTCCTCACCCTCGCACGCAGTTCACGGTGAGGTAGGTCCAACGATTAGCTAGCGTAGTCCTCAACCTCTCACGCAGTTCACGGTGAGGTAGGTCCAGCGATTAGCTAGTGCAGTCCTCACCCTCAGCTCTGTTCTACCTCCATGCAAAACTACATCATGATTTATAACTACAATGTGAAGCACTTTCCCAAGCGAAGAAAAGGCCTCCGTTAAGGTGCAACAAAAGTCATGCATTTTAAAAAGGCACAAGAAAGGCCTGTCCCAAATAGCCCAAGTGTTAAACCTGAGAGACTTGTTTCGACGCTTTAATTATGCTGAGGGTTCAGATATGACATTTAGCCGAATGCATGTTATTTGCCTCTTACCGCAGTATGAAAATCTTCACGGAATGCCTTTGTGCCAGAATGATCTACAGCTCTGAATAATTCAGACCTGGCACAGCAGAGAGGGGAGAGCTGCCCAAAATGTGCCAATGTCTTTTTATGTTTTTACAATGTATAAATCACAGCTGTAAAGTCCTAAGTGTGCCCTCATACTGTACATGATAATGTGTAAGCCTCATTTTCTTTCCATTCCATACAGTATATGAGGCCCCAGAAACTAGACGACAACCTCAGGGCAGATATACAACTTAAGGACATATGTTCACCTCTTAAGGGATAGCCACGCTTCCTTTCATTTTCAGGAAATCGAAACCGCACAATGTTTTCTGCATTCGCCCTGTGTGGTTGGAGGGGGCGAGCTTAAACGAGACATAATGGAGATCTGAGATTAAGCTGTACACTCAAGTGAGCGTGCGGCTATGCATTGTTATCTAGTAGATCGTACCTGATATTCCGGAACGACGTCAAAACATGCGCCCCCTGAAATACGAGCCTCCCTTTCACGCAGCCCACTTAATCACGTTATTATAAACGGTGGACTTCGCTGTTCTGCATCCACATGTGCTCTTGCGGTGGGCATATATAGCCTTCCCTGAAATTGCCTTTTGCTGCAAGGCTTGTCTGCACTCATATTTTCTGCTGTTCAAAGCAGTTTTGAGAACACAAAGAAATCTCAGAATTTGGAAGAATAGAGCGTAGTTTTAGTGACTGGATTTATTTTATTCATTATGTTGAGGTGAAGCCTGAGTTGATTTCTATAGCATCTGATTCTGTGCACTCTAGAAATACATAGAGTAAAGCCTAGTACACACTATGATCTACGCCTTGGTTTAGTTCTTCTTGCTTCTGATGTGAGTTGAAGGCTGCAAGCCCACTGAGAGTCTTGCTGAAATGTGCCATTCGCTCACTGAAATCATACATCAGCTAAACCCAGAGACTGTTCAGTGTGTCAGGTCCAATATGCAATGGTAATAGTGAGTGCTTTGCGATCTGTGAGTGGGTATCAAGCATTCTTTGAATTTTTTTTAACCGATTCTCATCCAGTGTTGGGTTTCCCAGAAGTGAGTGGCTACTAGCGGCCAACTGAAAGTGTCTGTTGTCTATGAGCTCTTACTGTTTCCTGTAAATACACGCTGGACAGAAGCCGACAACGAGGAATTTATTGAGCTGTGGCATAGGGGTTTACGTCATCTGTCTACATACTGCAAACAACAGGAGCCCCAGAAGCCAATAACCAATAGCGTGATAGCAACACTCACTGAATATTTGTGTTAACCTTATGAGACAGGGCCGGTAAATAGTGGTGGTAACCATGTGGTGAGTTTTATAAAGTTAGACTGATTGATTTCAACACTTGTGTGTTGTATCACTCCTGGCTACTCTGATTCTGCAGCAAGATCACATATACACGCTTCGAGCTTTACCATGAATATACACGCTTCGAGCTTTACCATGACTGCAGTTGCCCATCCGTGACACGAGACATCACTGTGGCTTGAATTATAACACAAACATACAGATTGGTTTAGTTTGAGATTCTCACCATGCATTATATTGTAAATTTCTCCTTAAATTTGATGCCTGCAATTTATATGCCTTTACTGTACAGAAACAATATTTTCTTGTGAAGTCAGACGGCAGTTTATTAAACTTTTCATCAGTCTTCAGCTTTGCCTTTGGACAGCTAAAACGGAATAGTAGCCAATCCCATAATTCATTCATCATGCATACAATTTAAAAAATTGTAGCACAAATTAATGTAATGTTCTTTTCTTCTGAAACAAATTGCGGAAGATCAAATTATTAAGGAGTGCGTCTCCATGTAAATTCTGAAATGATGAAGAAGTTCTTCACATCTCAATGCCTAAACTTTCCCAAACATGTTCATAAGCTATTACACATGAGGAACTACTGTAATCATGTAATAATCCAGTCCAATTACTTACAGTTTTCAGGAATAACTGCGCTCAATGGTCGATTTGTAAAAGATTGTCCAGGGGCATGGTGGGACCTGTGATATGACAGAGCACCGTTAACCCAAAGGGGAGGGAAGGGGCGATGGCAGTTTTACAAAGGGGATGGTGTTTGTTTTTGTTTTCTTACTGGGGGGATGGCATCCCCTTGAATCCCCCCTCAAATTGGCCCCTGACTATACTTGTATCAGGGTTAAGGCAAATGTTCTTCAAGTTCTCATACATGTTGTAATTGTGACAGATGGAATTATGGGTGATTTACACCCTGAGATCAACCCTGCTTTTATGTTAATTTGCCGCGTGCATTTCACTTCTCCCGCTGTTTCCTTTGATGAGTGTGCAAGTCAACAGAGCAACTACTGATCTGCGTCCGCAGTCAATGGGGTTTGGGTCTCTTAGTGTAGTTTAGGCAAATGCAACAGTTTCATGAAGTAGAACAAATGTCTGCTTGTTGTGCAGAGAGTACCCAGTGAACATTTTTGTAGTTAAAACGCTGGTGAAGCACTGGTGAAACACTGGTGAAACACTGGTGAAACACTGGTGAAGCACTGGTGAAACGCTGGTGAAACGCTGGTGAAATGCTGTCCAGGCGTTCAGGTGAAAACCCGGCTACATTTGGTTGAAAAGTGAAAGTTTTCTAGCTCACTGGGACATAGGCAGGGGCTAATAATCTAAGGTGCATTCGGGTTAACCAAGTCAGTCTATGTCAAATTGTCTCTCAACCTTGATTTACACCCCTCTGGACATCTAGATTACGGCTTTTGCTCACTGGGTAAGTGCTTCATTACCAATGAGCTGATGAAACACACAGTAGCTCTTGTCTGTGGTGATAAACTAGCATCAAGCATAAACTACTAAGCAGTTTGACTGGCTTTCGCTACACAAAGGGCCGTATGACAAATTGAAGGATTAAGCCTGACATTACCTATTAAGTTAATGCTGTGTATTTGAGGGGTCTACGTAACAGTGCTGCCAAACATATTTCCAACGGTGTTTTTACAAGGCAGGAGCACAAATCCAAGCCATGACCCGCAACCCTCAGATGCGTCGCCTTTGTGCCAGGGGATGGTTTGATATTTGGATTTTATCCGAGCCCCAGTACCCACGACTCCCAGGAAGAGCCCTGACTTGCTGACCGGGGGAGATTAATGAAGCGCATCGCCGACGAGTTTGAGCAATCGCCACGAGGACGGAAAATAGTTCAGCCGCAGTTTCAACACCACCATTCCTGTTTTAACACGCGCCGTGCAATACGCCATTTCCATGAAAATTTACAACCACTCCGCAGAAATAACGATGACAAATAACGCAGCGTCTCCAAAAAAGCCGGCTGATAAAAGACCTCCGCTCTGAACGGGAGACTGCAGTTGGCTCATTTATTTCCAAGGACAACCTGACCTACTTAGCGGGGGCCGAACGATAAAATAAAAACGTGTACAACAGAGAGGGGGGCGCGTGTTTAAATAGGAAATTGGGAGGGAAAAGTGGCGTAAGAGAGGGGAATGGACATTTTAATGTTATTATTAACTGCTGACCTAAAGCCCTCAAGCGACCGTCTGTGAAATTCTGCAAAACGGGGTCTGATTGGATTAAGCAACACGCTGTGAACGGAGCAGGTGTTCAGTTAGATCATGCAGACAGAAGAGATTAGGACAGGCCCTATGGCTCTCGTTGCTTCGTGGACAAATTTACTGGTAGGTTGAGTCGCCCCTTCCTGGGGAAGGACAGGAACACGAAAACCCCAGATTTCTCTGTGATGTTGGACACCTAAAAGTAAAACGAAACGTCCAAACCAGCCGTGCCATTATATTTCAGCACTTCCGTTTTCTCTAAAACAAATGCTTTTGAGAAAACATTCTAAACAGGGTCGCAATTCATCAAAACGTCTTAAATGTGAGCCTAATTCAATGACTTTCTCTTTACCAAAGGGTTATATTGCATAGTAGAATACTTTTTTATTTTTAACCAGCTAAGGCTTAACATTAGACTCAACATTGAAGGTCTCTAAAGAAGGAAATTAGAATTTAGAAAGTTGCATTATTAAAATGAACAAAGTGCAAGGTGATTTCAATGTTTCGTACCCAGAAGGTACGATTACAGAACTGATGAATGGCTTCTGCCATGCCAGTATCTCAAAACACTAAAGTGTATAAAACACCACTTTGGATGTATATAAGTGGTAGCTGCCAAGATAAATGGCTGGGACTGTAAAATATGCATGTTCCAGCATGAATTACCATAGA
Source organism: Ilyophis sp. 1 JC-2022 (assembly GCA_022702515.1). Classification (NCBI taxonomy): domain Eukaryota; kingdom Metazoa; phylum Chordata; class Actinopteri; order Anguilliformes; family Synaphobranchidae; genus Ilyophis; species Ilyophis sp. 1 JC-2022. The sequence continues at coordinate 131,228,795 of CM040404.1, forward strand.
ACAACTGTCTCCTGAGAAACTTAAATGCTCTATTTTTTTACTTAGATTGAGTGAGGGAAATCCCCTCACACGTGTCAGTCATTTTTGCAAAATAAACTGCGAAATGGAGACGTGCCTGAAAAGACAGTTATAATTTTCATGCTTGCCCTGTTACGCAAGATTTTTAATTTAGAGATGTATTTGTATTATTTTGACAAGTGCTGTTTCTCATTAAAGTATATTCTTTAGGCCAAGCCACAAACACACATCCGGTATGTCCTGCACATACATACACACCCTTGGTTGAGTGCGTTTGTGTGTAGCTCGACTCTGTGTCTGATCATTAAATCAGAGTTTTGTTTTTACGTTTTCACTCTTCTCTCCAGAAAAAGGATTTTTACACATTATGCAGACATTGAAATGTCCATAACGTCTGAATAATGACACGTCTGTAAAAAACAAAGACCTTCGCCCGAAGTATAAATGCCAAACATCGTGCGACCCCCTCAATTTTGTCGCTCGATACTTGTCGAAAGGGGCGTGCGACAAAGTATAAATGGGGCTTTAATGTTATGGTACTGAGTATCTTCTTCTGACTAGACAAGATTAAACATTCTGAAGTTTCCAAACTCTAAACGTGATTTCTATATACTCTTAGAAGAGCATTTTAAACCACCTTCTCTGTCATGTTTCAATGGACTTAAAATGGCTGCCGTTAACTTGTCACCAACTTAAGAGATTCAAACTACTTCACTTCAGCGTAGTACAGCAATGACTTGCAAATCTAACTTGTAATTTCAATTTACATGTGAAAAAGCTTCTCATTTGGGCCATTGGGATTTGTAAGTAAGGAACAACAGGAACATTTAAGTCCTAAGTACTGCCAGCTTGTTGAAACCTCTTATCTCATTCACTCCCAGAAGCCCCTTTTTGGCAGATTATTTTCTTGTTTTTTTTCTATTTTTTTTTAGTTCGTCGGGAGTGACCTGATGCACTGTCAATATTTGGGCGACTCGCCCCCCCCCCCGATGCCAGTGACCTGCAGTGTGGCTTTATTTGGTCTGGAGTTAATGAACGGGTGACAATGAACAGGAGTCGGCAAAGCGGGCTTTCTCTGGGGGGGTCGAGTGCACCAAGGCTAAATCCTATTGTGCATATTAATACATTCCAGCTGTAAACCCCCCCCCCCCCCCCAGCCAGCACGGCAACAGGGACATATGGTCCTGGGTTGAATCTCAGGATCTTTCTCCTCCCTCCCGCCCGCCCCTACCCCATAACTAACGGAGGAAACAAGAGCGCACTGAGTCTAGTGGAGTGCAAGAAGGCCGCACTGTGAGGCCTGATGTTTACATGAAGCCCCCAGAGCTCCGTTGTTAAGGGGGCTCTGCAAGTGGAGGGCCAGATAACAGTGCCTGCTTCTGTGTCTGTGGTGAGGTGAATAAGAGCGAGCCGGGAATGAGGGAGCCGGGAATGAGGGAGCCGGGAATGAGGTAGCCGGGAGCGGAGAGCAGGGAGGAGAGCCTTGTGAGGAGGGTTGGGGGTGTGGGTGGGGTGTGGGTGTGGGTGTGGGTGGGGTGGGGTGTGGGTGTGGGTGGGGTGGGGTGTGGGTGTGGGTGGGGTGGGGTGTGGGTGTGGGTGGGGGGGTGGGGGGGTGATTACAGGCAGAGGAGTGCATGAAAACACTCCATAAACCACATCTGTCTGTGGAGCTAACCCCCATCAAAACCTTCCTGCGACCCTCTCTCTCTCTCTCGCTGCTGTTTCACATGCAGTTTCCCCATCCATCTCATTTACCCCCCCCCCCCCCTTTTCCCCCCTTCTCACTGGATTGCATATCTACGCAATGACCAGACTGACCAAAGGGCAATTTTTTTGTATTTAAAAAAAATAAAATAAATCAAGAAAACAAAGTTTATAATTGATTGCCAATTTATTAAAACTAAAAGTGGGAAATGACTCATACTTGTGTCTTTTTTTCCACAAACGGGCTGCACATCGCTATTTTGCATATAGATTGGAATCAGGCTGATAACAGGCAGGAGTAGACCCCCCATGAAACAGACACTGAGAGACAGCCTCACAGTGGAAACTGTGTGATAAGAACTACATCATCCAGAAGGCCAAAGGGAAAACTCAGTTTTTTTTAAAGAACATATTAGGAGTTGTTATTTTGTGAATTATTTTAATATTTAGCTCTTAATCTGACAGAAAAACAAACAACAAACCACAGTACCATTGAGAGATAATTCTGTTGAGTCAGCCTACAAAGGCATGCACGCACACCTGCGTGCATACACAGACAGGAAAGGGTTGTTCTTGGTAAAAAAAAATTAATAAAACGAAAAACATTTTAAACAAACTGAATATAACACATAATAATGAACTCAGATTCTTTCAACAGTTTTCTCCCTTAAATTCTCCAGAAATTCAGTGGCATGATCTTTGAACCTCATCTACGCATTTAAAAAAAGCCTGTATTATCTTCCACTATTGAGGTTAACTTTACAATTGACCCCTGACTCATGCTAGCATTTCTTTGAGCAATCTGGGTGGGCATAAGATCGCAACTATTCGGGGAACAATATGTCTCTTGTATGAGCTCAAGCCCTCAGACGCGAAGAAATTCAAAACATACATTTTTCATAATTATTTGTAGCTATATCGCAGTGTCTTAGAGAATACATATGTCTTGTATTATATAGTAGTAACTTGTACAACTTGTTAGCAAGCCAAAAGATAAAAGGTGAAAACACTATTAGTTGAATAGCCCTTATCACATGTGCTGCAGTTGATGAGATATAGCAAGGGAAGAATGAAATCTCTTAGACTCACAAGCTCAAGCTAATTTATCAGAATCATTGGTGCATGAACACCGATAGCAGAATGTGCTTTCAAAACTCTTTTTGATCTTTCGAACGGGCTTTTTTTGCAAGACATACAGCCATTTACAAACTTTGCAAATATTTTGTTTGGTAACGGAGTTATTTGTGTTGTGATATGAAAGTGTGTTATCCCCTCTTGAGGCAGAAATATTCTGGCCTGTGAACCCCATTCTCTCTCAAGAATGGATGATGTAATTATGAAAGACATGAAGCAAAGGAAACCGCAGAACGCGGGCCCTCTGTTGAGGCCTGTTAGCAATGGGGCGCAATCTTTTGACTTAATACTTCAATTAAATTCTTGCATATATACTTATGTGTTTTTCCTTTTAATGAATATTATATCATGAATATGAAATTAATAATATATTCTATACTTCCATGCTGGTATTAACATTCTTTCCTCTCAATCTTTTCAGTGTACAGTGGGGGCTGTAGGTAAGTTTTGTGTTGCCCGTGATCATAGAGGGTAGATGCAAGATGATGCCATGTCATGTAATGAATGAGACGGAAAAAGAAAACATACCTGTTGGAGATGAAAAATTCTGTTTTCTTTGTGTAAAATTAAATTGAATATTTCTGCGAGCAGCAAGGACTTATTGGCAGTTTGCTTCCCATTGTTACATGGTTTCCCTGTACGATCTGCAGCTTATTGTTTAGAAGAAAACATTATTTTAAGAATGTCATAACTAATAAGCAAACGGAATAAATACGTGAAAATGATTTTTAGTCCAGAACTGCATTTATATGAATAGATGTTATGGGCAAAAGTATGAACTTTGGTTGCATTCTTTAACAGCACTGTTATTCTTTATATACTGTTGGATGAGTTCCACCATAAACATCCTTTGCACAAACCAAATTAGACCGGGATTCAGAATTTAAATGACAAAACCACTTGCTTTAGAGACATGTAATCCAAATGTCACCATGTTGCTTTTGTGTCTTCTTCATTTGTCATTATAAAATTTCACAAGGTTCTTTACAATGCATGTTCTTGCCATTTATGATTAATGAATGGACATTCATCATTTTGTCAGCCTTGTCTACAAACGGCTGGCCCAAATAATTTTAGGCAGTTGTTTGCGGAATATTTTATTCAGTTATTGAGGGGAAACGCAAACATTGATCAGAGAAATTAAACTGTCATAAAATAAATCAGCTGAACTAGTCCAGGATGTGAGGAGGTCCAGCAGCCCAACTCTGACTTTCCCTCCATTTTGTCACGTGCTGCATTTTCCGCCCAATCTGAAGGATTGACTTTGATAAATTCAACGCGCTGGTGAAAGACTGCCGAGGAGGCAGTTCCACACCTTGGTCCAATCACGGCCTTCGCATTCGCTCAGGTGGCCGGGGACACAAAGCCCATCAAAGGCCGAGCGTGGCGGTAATGACCGCGGCGGTCTTTCACCGCGGCTCAACAAAGCTTCATTCATCAGGGGCCTGTGCTCTGGGCTCCTCCGGGGAAACGGCCGATTGTCCGGCTCCCTGTGAGGAGCCTAGCGCTACCGTCCGGCCCGACTTCCTGCTCAAAGGCTCAGTTGGACGACTTTAATCCCCTTTACCTCTCAGATCCTCTGTTTTCTGTATCCAGGTGGCACACCCCCTCGTCCCCGGGACGGAAACCCCTTTTCCTTTCAAACCCCTTTCCCCTTTTTCCTCCCTGCCAGCGACAATACACCACAAAGAGTTTCCGGGGGGAAGAGCCCAGCTTTGGGAACGCCAATGACCTGGCAATAGGCAGTGTTCAATAGGTGGGGTGGGATTGAGGTGTGATTGAGGTGTGATTTCCAACAGTGCTCTTCCTTCTTTTCTATTGCTGTCCGTCTTCGCCCTCATTGAAAATACTTGTTCTACACGTAAAGGTGGCCGTTGACACACTCGCAAAGGAAAAATGGCCTCGTTTGGACCGTCATCGAATGGCGAACGTTACAATTTCCTCCCTGTCGTTCCCTGCTGGAGATGGAAAGAGAGGACCGCGGAGGTCGGGGCGAAACCCAAAACCGCCAGCGTGTCTTTCTTCGAAACGGGGAGAGGAGGCCAGCCGTCCAATCGACAGGAGTTTCTCTTGCAGAGTTGGTTTCAGTCAGGTTAAAGTTCAGCTCCAGTGATTCAGTAAGAGGGAGTTTGGGAGTCTGGCCCCCTCTCAGTCAGACCCAATATGCACTTTGTGTCCCTGCTCTGGGAGGCTGTCTCACAACTCAGGCACTTACAGTATCTCTGAGAATAGACAAATATTAACAACACTGAACAGTGACTGGTCACATCCACACGGTGAGTCACTAAGATACCTGTATGACATATTGACCAGACAAATGTTTGGCACTCATTGGAGTACAGATGTAAACATTCCAAAAGTACACGTGTGTACTTTTGTATATAAAAGTGTGTTTGTATATAAATCAAGTGTGTTTGTATATAAAACTGTAGAAATTGCATTTGTTGTGCATTAGGCCGTATTCTACTAACCTGTTATAATTTCCATTAGAAGATAGACTTTCAGTATACGTGGCCCAGAAGGCATCACATCTTGTTGAAAGCATGGTAACTGCGTGTTTTCCTCGATATGGGAAGAAGGTTTGCAGAATTAATTTAAAGGAATGTAGCCTAATCGAATATAGGATATGAACCCAGCCACTCCCTCGAAACATCTTCTTCAGCCAAAAGGATTATGGAAGTACATTCATATCCTATTGTGGGTCGCTCAAAATGACAGTCTGTTTTCACGCAAGTGTCAAGTAATAATTGCCAGCATTAGATTATTTCATGAGGTAATACTTTCATTTTTATTGGGAGTTTTGACTGAGTTAGTGTTTTGATATAAAAGTAAATAAATTAGCGCCTGTGGTTAATTCACTGAATTCAAACCAGCGGCTGCCTGAGTTTGTGGAGCTCTGGTTTTGGATTCCGGACAAGAATTTGACAATGAAACAAGAACCCCACAAACAAGCGAGTGAGGGGCACTTGTTTTGTTTTAATCTACTCTTGGCTCTAGACGGATTTTGGCTCTAGAACAACTTGCACTGAAATATTTTAAATGCTAAAGCCGTGAATCTCTACAATGTGGAATAAACTACATCTGTGTGAGGATCAGTACAGCTGAAATATCTTCTTTGATGCTCTCGCTATTGAGCCAGCGACTATTTTCCACGCTGCGAAAATGGCCCTGCGTGTAAGCTAGCACTGACTGATGGAGAGGCCCATCTTTTTCTGATGAAAACCGATAACCCGTTGGGAAACTGGTATATCAAATGAAGCTGCATTACTGTTAGGAAACGTGGCCAAATGTAATGCACTCTACTGCCAGATATGGAAGCATATGGTGCCCCGCCCAAATGTGTGCCACCACACAATTTATTAAACCAGCGGATATTTTCCGTTGCCAGTTAGCAGGCCCATGTTGCCCTTGAAACTGAAGCCTAAACAATATTTGCAGGACGGCGACCATCAGACACATTGCACATGCTCCATTTATGCTATACGCAGCGTATTTAAACAACAATTCCAATGCATGTGCTAGGCCAATGGGACATGGCCGCATGTTAAGAGGGGCTCAAATTAGAGAGCTCTAGTTCCATTAGTGTGACACAGGGAGGCCCTGCGGGCAGGATACAGTGTGTGGAGTTAAAGAGGATTTTAAATCAGGAATGCCCAGAATCATCAGACATAGCGCATGCTTTCACTGAGAGAGGAGAACGTAACGATACTCATCCATGCACTTTTCTTTTAACCTCGTATCAACCAGACGTATACCTCGCCGTTATGTTTTTGTAAAGATCTATAGTTCTAGTCACGCACTAAAAAGCATTGAAGTCCTTGCGCATTCACTCCACGTTGACGCAAACTGTGTGTGTGTGTGTCTGTGTGGGGGTGGGGGTGGGGGGTTTAAGGGAGGTGAGGCCTACCACACACACACTACAGTTAAGCTGGGCATTTACCTCTTGAGATCAGCAGGTCTCTGAGTTCAGTGCACTTGGTTTAGAGTTGCACTCCTTCTGAGGTCAACCAATAATTGAAATAATGACTTATTTTTCTTGTTAACAATGTGTGGGGTCAAAGGGGGCTTTTCCTGCACTTGAAGGATGATTGGATGTCAGGCAGAGGTGAGGCGGCGGGTGGGTATTTTGGGATTACACAATGCTTCAAGTGTCTTGTGACTCAAGCCGCTCAAAACAAAACCGGGGACAAAGAATACGTTTTCACGTGTAAGGCTGGCAGGAATGCGGCACGCATTGTCACGGACGGAGCGCTTTTTCTTTGCGGTCTACCCAGAAGTCCTGCCGTCACCTTAGCGTGCAGTGAACGAACCCCGCTAGAGACTACAGGATGGCTTATCGTCCAACCGTCCCGTGAGTCACGATTTCTACTGACGCAGTGATCTGATGACGCTCCAAACGCAACGTTCGCTCAGGCACGTTTCTTATTGGGACACATTATTGGGACACGTTATTGGGACACGTTATTGGGACACGTTTCTTTTTCACTGCAGCGGCTGCCTGACATTTTCAGTTGGAAAGCGTGAGACGCTTCAGAAACCCAGATATGCCTGTGTCTGAGGGGGTCCACAGGTTATTGGGAGTACGTATTGTGGTTCTATTACTCATCACTCATGCGTTGATGTGTAAATGGATTTTCTTCTGAAAACGTAGGAAGGAAGGAAGGCAATGATACCTAACAACAAGTCCTATATATTAATCTGTGGCATTAACAAAATGTGTACTGTTGTGGACCTGATTTACTAAGACCTTTAGCGTGTGCAAAACGTTTTTGTGCATACAAAACTAATAACACAACCAATGATTGGTGCAAAACAAATACCATGACCAATCATTTGTCGTGTTATTGGTTTTGCCTGCGCTAGAAGGTTTTGCACATGCTAAAGGCCTTAGTAAATCAGGCCCTTGGTGTTTAAAATAGCATTTATTCTATGAAAGCTCTTACTTCACTTTAAGGAAAGCGTTCAAAGTGTCACGACTATGGATCCTTAATGTATAATGTCCTGATGTTTGATTATCAGCCTTTTAGCTAGAGCATCGGGACGTGCAGTTGCACAATTCTTCGGAAGTCAGGTGGAAAGAAACCCCCCCCCAAAAACCCAATGCAAGCATGACCCAACGTGAAGAGTAAACAAAGACAACATGGCTGCATTCCTTCTCCACACTCCTCAAAACCCCCAACTCTCGTCTCCAGTCATTCAAGGGCCCTACAACACAAACACAACAGTATGTACCCATCTGTGGCTTTCCTAAGAACAGGCCACAGCCGTATGACTTTCACGTACAGAATTCAGTTCAAGACAAAACACGTTTAGGTAAACTTTATCACCCTCTGCTTTTACATGCTCTACAGTTGTATAACGTGCCAGCCGACACCAGTCATGATATGTTCCTTGTAACTGAACAATTGTGTACTGCATTTCTGATAACATGTCAGATGTTTGAGACGATATGATATAAAAACTGTTCTTCATGTCACATGAATAAACATGTAATGTCTTTATATGTTTTTTCAGAGCTGGAAAAAATTGCCATTGAAAAATTTGTACATTCTCATTCTTAAAATGACTACTGAGCAGTTTTAAAGCTGGAATATCGTAAGGAAAAACATGGATATATGACATATTTTTATTAATCGAGACAGAACATTTTACCAAAAATAAAAAAACTGGAGAAACATGTATCGGCAGCTGTTTTGACATGTGTTTATCTCTAATGAAATATAATACACTGACAGTAATATCAATAAATCAGTTGACACGTAATCTGAAGCAGGATTTAATTCTGGCAGCTTTCCCACACCTCCGCTTGTCAGATTGCAAGGAAGTTCTGCTCCTGACATTTGTCTATAGATATTGCTTACATGTTGAAACCTTGTGTCTGCAGGTTTGCTGAGTAGTTGCCATAGAGCTGGAAAGACCATTAAATGTGCATAACTTCAGCATTCTCAAATCAGAAACCAAGAGAACACAAATGCCGCATACAGGCCAGTGTTCAGTATGAAATGCAAATGTGGGAGGGGTTTTGAAACATCTGGAATGTATTTACCATGCACATATATGCATGACTAAGTGGAATGTTGACCGTTTTAATTATTGCTGCTTGAATTCATTACCACAATATTTATTTAACAACCACAGTCCTTTTTATTGAAAACATTTCATGCCTAATGAATGAGTGAACCGCATAGCTGTTTAAAGATTAAAATTTTTCTTAAATGCCACACAATTAAAAATAAATAAATACATTCAATTAATTTACGAGATTATTGCAGTACATGTACTCTCTAATTTGTATAATTGAACACATAATGTGTCATAAGATTACCTGTACGCTTTTACCAGTTTTCTTTTTTTTATTCTAACGACTCAAAGAAAGAGTGCTCATATTCTTGTGTGTGGTGAGCATTCTGGCGCAAAATGGCTGCCGTTGCATCACCCAGGTGGGTGCTACACATTGGTGTTGGTAGAGACGAGTTTCCCCCTCACCATCGTCTGAGAAATGTGCTATATAAATGCAAGGCATTATTATTATTATATTCATACTAAATGGATGCCTCAGAATTGGCGTCACAAAACCTGTGAGGAGTTGATTGAAAGAGAAGAGGAGGAATGTCTGACTGCACGGAAAAGGGGTTTGCTTCCCTGCTGCTACAAAAATAAATCACTTATACAGAAGCATGTGTAGGCCACGGAGCCCAGCATTCAGAACTGAATCTGAACTGTATGGCTTTACTTGTGCTAAATAAACTAACTCACCATGTGAGACCTAGGAGAGAATGGAGAATAGTCACGTAACCGTTTTAGTGTAGTGATAATCACAGGTTGCTACTGCTAGTTACCAATAAACTATTTATTTGTTAAATATTACATATAGGCCTATTTATAAAACATCGTTTAACTTATGAGTCATATTTAAAGTAGTTTTTAATATATCCATATTCCCATTGTTTTCAGGAGGGTTGCTCCAACAGGAATGTTTATGATGTATTTGATAAGAACCAGCAAAGCTGTGAACACCTGATACAAGTGACAGACAGAGTTGATGCTGAGGGAATATGGCAAGGCTGCTCTTTCCATGCAGCAGAGAGTTTTGAAGCTTGCATCCTTAGAACCATATGGCCTTTGTACTATTTTTCTCAGCACACAAGTGACTGCGCTGCTGAAACCATGAAGACACACACACACACACACACACACACACACACACACACACACACACACACACACACACACAATGTTAAATACACTCTCATAATAAGGGGGTCTTTGGCTTGTCTCCATAAAGGAACCCTATTTATGTATTTATGGAAACCCTCTATGGTAAGTTTGAAAAGTGTGAAAGCTTTCAGATTGATTAATTATGCCTGACAAAGAACCCCTTGCACTAGATAGGGTTCTACGGAGACACAGAGGAGCCTTTCGGAAAACACTCTCTTCTGAGAGTGTGTAGCCACAGCAGATGTATTTATCTATTGAAGTGGATTTTTAAAAAAAAGGTTTTACTATACTAGTGAGGTCCAGTGGAAATGAGGAATGCATTCGGAACCTCTGTGAACCCACAGCATAGATGACCTTTCTGTTACTTTATTGTTTATTATTATTATTCTGTATTCTTTATTACTTTGAGTACTCTATTCCACAAATTACATTAGTTCACAACTTCACACCATTTTCTGTGGTCACAGTTTGCCAATGCTCCAATTATGGACCAATGGTGTTACCAATGCAGCATTTACGCAAGTATTTTCAATTGTAGCTATACGTTTAAAAATAATTGAAAACGGTCAAAGCAAACATTTTAAAATGTGCGGCAGCTATAATTGTGGCATATGAATTGTGACTAATATGGCTTCTTTTCCAGGAAAAACTTTTCTTTGTAGATCAAAAAGCGAGTTGTAAATCAATTTGTTACATATAAGCAATTTGTTCACGTTTGTTGTAAATAGCTTGTGTAACACTGTCGGCTTAGTTATTTCTGGGCCTTAAGAAATAGGGTAGACATGAAAATTATAATAAAGAGAATCAAAAAGACACACATGAACGCCCGCACAAACAAACTTACACACACACATACACAAGTGCGCACACAAAAGAACAAGGTAGCACGTACCGCATGTTCTGAAGGCGGCTTTATCGTCTAAACCACTTAGAATGTTACTCAAATTATTGAATGCCTAATAAATAATAAGTTGAATGTAAGTAATCCGGTTTTTGAAACTTTTAACTGTGTGATGTGCTACAGCTTGTTCTTTTTCTTAGAGCAACAGCAGGTTTTTGAGAACGGATTAGTGTAATTGTGAGTTTGTGTGGTCTTATATTATCTGTAGTATTAGTGTACAGTCAAATTAATCTCATGACTCCTGCCAAGCACTGATCTACATGTTTGAAATGGAAACGTTATTATATTTTCACCAAGGCGTTGTGATGTGCACATCTAACGGTTTGTGCATCAGTTGATCTCGTCCCAAAATATACTTTAACGTGTTCCAGCCCCATCTAAGACATGCCAGCTATTTAAAATCAATTACATTCATGGGCACAGCAACATAGGCCTCTTCCACATTTTGCTTTGAGAACCTTAACACTGGTTTCAATGTAAAGGGGCTTATCCTTAGCCTAGTAGCTAAGACACACACAAACACTAATAATTATTCACATTGTTGTTCCTAGAAGCACAGGACAGATGGGTACTCAAATGAGCCACAGTACAATACGTGCAACAGATTCCTCCTGAAATGCATTCTGACACCTAAGTTCTTTTTAGGAAGAAAAGATGAATGCCTTACAGGTGAAATGCATGCTGGGACAGTCCAAGGACACTGAGGCCTTGTGGGTACTAATGGATTTGCTCTGATCTGTTTGAACAGTGTTGCAAATACTCTTTACGCCTGTAAAACGCTACATTAGACGAACACGACAACTTGTGGTTGTTGTCCTTGTATCATCATGAAACGTAACATGTCAAATGGTCAGAGATGTTAAATGGCGTGGTCAGTACACATTCTATAAATACACAATAATTAGACTTGTAAATACAATATACATATAAATTATATGTTTGTGCACACGTGAAGGTTTAGGGGTGGAGTTACTATGCCCTGTGTCACTTGTGTAGAACTTATAGGGTACAGCAGGGGTCACCAACCTTTTTGCAACTGAGAGCTACTTCAAGTAGTATGGTTAGTTGTAGAGGGGGCTTGTTTTGTTTGATTCGATGTAATTTGAATATTTCGGGGGAAATTGTTGAATGGGGGGTTTGGGGGGAGGGGGAAAAAGATTTGATTTGCGTCGATTGAAATTGTTGAGGGGGGGGGGGGGGGGGGGCGATTTCAAAGGATCGATGACCTCGATTGAAAATTGAAACGGGGGGGGGGGAATAAAATACTGTTTATTATTATTAATTTTAGCATTAGCGTTTTTACCGCGAGGTTCGCGTTGCGTGCCTAAGTTAACAGTAATCGATGATACGAGCCACGTAGATCACGCGTTATATTTATTATTTTTTTTTTTATGCCTCGCGGGCGACTGAGAAGGAGCCAACGGGCGACCGGGTGCCCGCGGGCATAGGGTTGGTGACCCCTGGGGTACAGGTTATGTGATAACGGTAAAAACAATGTAATTACTGAAATATATAATCAGTGTAATTTACCTCTCACTTTATATTAGGTTATCCTTTTAAATATTTTAGTTTGACCTTACATTTCATTAGTACATACAATTTATCTCAGAGTATACCAAAATGGTGTGTTTTACTGCTAGTGAATAATAGATGGATTATTTTACACTCTTCTTAATGACGTAATTTGTATTATTTTTTTGCCAAAAACCTCTTGAAGGGTCAAAATTGTTTTACGGAGTTTTCAACCCAGGAAGGCTTGTGAGAATCAGAGCGCACGTCTTTGTTGAAATCCACTATATGGGTCAAAATCTGGCTTGAAGCAAAGCATGATTAAAGAAAAAAAGTGCTCTAATACCGAGTAGTGTCGGGTCTTAAATTAACCCTGACAGTAATTTGGCCGTGAGGATGATTCTGAACGTCAGCCAGAGGAAACTCCAGGAGCTTGTTTCTATAATCAGGAAAATGAAACGTAATGCAATCTCATTTCCAGTGAATTACATGTGTGTTAGCTTGTTTTTTAAAAGGGAATGGTTCAATGAGGCAGTCCCCCAATGTAAAGGCATACAAACAAAACCAAACGATGAGTACAGTTAAGTATATAAAAAATAAATAACGATATCATGAGGTCACAAATTAAGTTACTAATGCGAGCCCTGTCGATTCTTAGTTAAAAAAAATAAAACCTCTATAGCGTTATAATAAAGACATTTATAAATGCTTTATGTGTAGTACGTATACTAATGCCCCAGATGAATCTGGGATTACCGGTTTTCCCCCTTAATTTCTCACAAGCATCATATTCCAGAGGAGTTTTTTTTGTTAGTTTCTGTCTAAATTCCCAGCATTCATTATTTAGTCAGAAACAAGATGTTGTAAATTTTGCCCACATTTTACACATGCTCTTGAGTCTTTGTCAGTGTATGCCATGTAGACTGTATGCCATGTAGACTGTATGCCATGTAGACTGTTAAGACTTGAACTACAGTCATGACACTAAAAATGTACTAATACAACGTTTCATTCAAATAACCGTCAACTGAGGGCTATGCTCTCCCTGGGTCTTTAAAATCGCTCTCCTCTGGCAGTTTCAAGATGACACAGCAATTTTTCAGTATCAAGCAGTTCACATGCTGTACCAGCTCAGGACATCATAACCACACAGATGTTTTCTGTGGTAAAGAATGTCCATTTACAATAAGTGCACTGCTGAATATTCACTAAAGATCATACAGTCATCATACTTTACCCAAACTTAAGCTGGTAGCAAAATAAGAACATTGCAGGTATGTAAGATTCTACAGCATCATGTACCCTCATTCAAACTTCACAACTTAAATTGGCAAATGGAAATTGTATTAGATAAGTAAATGGATTAAAAAACATGCAGAGTAGAACCCCCCCCCCCCACACACACACACACACATCATTGATTGATCAGCCACCTCCCTCTCTCTCAACCTTGCAGATGCAGACAGACATGGGCCTGGCCTGGCTGAATAAGAACATGAGCTCACCTGCGAACCGCCTCTCTCTGGCGCTCCTGTTAATCAGGTCCAGAGCCCTGCATTTTGAGTACTTGATGTGATCGCTGAAGGACCTCTGGAGCAGCAGCTTCACAGACTGAGACATGGCACTGCGGCGCGCGTCGGACGCTGAGGGGACGCTTTCACTTCACTGCGGCTCTCTCATCGTTCTTTGGGTTCCCCCCCCCTCCCCCGCTCTCTCCCTCCCTCCCTCTCTCCTCCTCTCCTCCTCCGACGAGCGCGTGTTTGTGTGCGCGGTTTAATGCGGCTACACCTAAGTCCTGCTGCTCGCTCTCCACACTCGTGCACTGTGCATCTCTAGACGCCGTTCTGATTGAGCTTGACTGCAAGCTCTCTCTTTCTCTCTCTCTCGCTCTCTCTCTTTCTCTCTCTCTCTCTCGCTCACTGCAGTGGGGAGAGTAAGTAGCGCTACGGCTCCACGGCCACACTGATATGGAAATTTGGCAGGCAGCCGACGGAGGGGCTACATCTGGAAGCGGTTACCCGCGCAGCACCGGTAGCCATTGCATGAGTGGGCTCTTTATTACAAGTTTTAAAAGGGGACTTTTCATATTGTCGCGATAAAGCGAGACGCTAAGGCGACGTTTACACAAGCTTAGCCACTCAGCTGGAATTAAGCCCCAATACAGCCAGGGCATCTGGGCATGTATACACGCACAGCTAATCTCTTGTATAACAGAGTTAAGGTCATTAGCGCTCACACACACCTTCTGGATCAGCTCTACGCTTGTGTTTATGCCAGCTTTCTAATGAAGCCAGATTGCATCATTATGAAGCCTCTTGATAGCAATGGGTACAAATAAGTAAAACTACTTTGTCCCACTTGAGTGATTCATACTTGAAACTATTCAATGCAGGTAGAATAGTTTCTGGACACATAGGTCCCTCTGGAGTGCTTCAGGTCTTGGTGTGTTGCTAGATTCGTCATGCATGTACGCAGTAACTGTTGTGGGTCTAGGACATTTAGCAAAGCCCTGAAGGTACTACTACGGAATGCCTCAGAGTTGGCTTTGACTGTGGCAGTTTCTCCCTGCCGAGTTGACTGTGGACCCCTTTATTGTACGTTGTTGTAACAGCGGCCAGAAAAACAAATTAAGTAACTGATGAGTGTTTGGCCATTTGTGTTTTTCACTTGTGTATTAATATAGAAAATGAGAAAATAAGATCATGCAAGCAGGGGGCAAATTTAGGCGGTTAAAGAAATGAAGGTGCTCAAGGACACAGGCTGTTGATGATGCCGAGTTGTGTTTTAGCAACAGACTCCAATTAAACTCGCCCACCCTTTACTGCCAATGAGTACAATTACGTGCATAAAACCAATTCTACTCGAGTGTAATTTCTTGCAGATGTGTGAATCTTTCTTCCATTTCGTAGCCTTAATACACTAATGGGGTGCTATTTCAGTATCAAGCACCATTCTCCCATAATTTATTTTTACAAAGACTCAATCATTGATTTAATATTGATTTAAAATGTATTTTATTGCGTGGCTATTCAGGTTCCATTAACTAGGCTGTGAGGACAGTAACAAGTACTGATTAAAGTGAGACAGTTTTAACTTGTTTGATTTATGAGGACATAGTACTTTTAGGTAAAACATCAACTACTAGAAAGAGCATTAAGGGCAATTATAAGAGAGTGAGACAGAGTGAGAGGGTGAGAGGGTGAGAAAGAGACAGTGAGCGTGAGACAGAGAAACCCCAGTGACTTGACCATTTCCAAGAAAGGGGATATTTTGTGTTTGATTGGTTTTCACTCTGCCTTATTTCTCAGACCTCTACCTTCCCCAGTGCCTCAGCTCTATCCCACTCATTGCACACCGTGACCTAGTTCACAACACGTGAAGACGAGCACACAGGAAATGGCAGGTTAACGGCACAATTCGAGGCATTCTGGAGAGTCAGGAAGGGGCTGCAGTGTGTGAAACACCATGAGAACTGTGATGTTGTAGGAGCGTGGAGGGATGGTGGTGGCGTGGTAGGGAAAGAACAGTTCATATTAATTGTAATTATCGATATCAACAATTGATATCTATTTGATATCAAAAATGAAAGGCCCCTTTGAAATTAATTGGAAAAACACTTGAATTAAGGTAATTAAAATGTAATTGTTGATATCAAGAATTCAAATTATTACTACTCAAAATGTAATTATTGATATCAAAAACAAAAATAAAAGCTTAAATGGTTTGCCATAGTGGTGTGGTACAGACGAATAGCTGCTATCACATTTTGACCTGCAAGAGAAAGTAGGAAATCTTTTTTTTCTTCTTCTTGGATATGTGTGGCATGTGGCCTTTGGTATGACCATCTGCAAGAACGTCTGGTTCTGTAACGGAGATATCCTCTCTGGAACAGACATCTGTGCTTTATGCTTTATTCAGTAACAAGAGAAACAGGCACACATACCTCTGATGATAGTTCATCTTCTTAATCTAATATGGAAATGTACAATAATCTTTACACTTAATTTAGAGATGCACACAGCATGTGCTATGGACATGCTCGGAACAAATTTCACCTTTCGTTTATAAATTGCGACTATGCGATTCTCTTAGTTAGCTCTCCCTCTCAGATGAGAGACTGCTACATGGGTGATGAGCAGGGAGACTTGCTCAAATGTGGCATCCTCATTTCCCATACATATTCTACAGTTATTCATAGTAATTTTTAAAATAATTTTTTATCCACCAATGCACTTATTTCAGCCAAAGGCATCTAAAGTACGCTGGCCCACTGAACTCGGGAGGGTACATTCAAGCACATAAAAGACTTCCGGTGGTCCTAAGGTTTATATTGAGATGAGAAAAGAGGAATGGCAGATACTTGGCTCACCTTAAGCTTTAAAAGTATGTGATCTGGTGGAGCTGTTTGTTTTTCTAACACTGACCTAATGGATAGGAGCCTCGTGGCATTAATACATTTCAGCTTGTATCATATCCAGCAGGTAGCTTGCCTGTTTCCAGGAAACACCTATACGAGTTCCCTAAACCTTTGTGTCTGGGACCCACTTGTATGTCTACATTACCCGTCCATAAATTTTTTTTGTTCAGTAATTCTTAGATAATGATTTGTTTGCTTAACCCAGAAAAGGCAGCATATGAGTGGCCAATGTGAGCGAGAGAGAGAGAGCTGGAAGGTCACTGCTTGACCCTTCTGAGGTCTGGGAACACTGTCTTACATAAATATAGGGAATCTTCAGCTACTGAGCATATGTCCAAGAGAGTCCGATTCTCACGGCAAAATAAACAAACAACATTTAAAGGGGCAAGGCCAAAGCTTTGGTAAAATGTCCTCACAGGGCATGTGATTTGGAAAATATGCAAAATGGTCGGACAATCGGCGGTATTTTTTCACAGCAGTATTCATTAGCACTGCCGTTGTATTTCAGTGAGATAGCATGCGACTGCTTTCTCTCTTCAAACTGGTAATGGTTAAATTGATGGGAAAAAAACCCAACTTATTCTTGTTTGCACTTTTCCATACCATTCCGTTTTGATTAAAAAGCACCTGCAAAATAGCGCGAAGGAAATTCCTCATGCCAGCACATCGCAGAGAGAGAAATGTACAACTAAGTGAGTTAAAACGCGAGAAAACTGCGCTTAAATCATCTGAGCAATTTTTCACAAAAAGGGAGTGACACGCAGGGAGTTGTGAAGAGGAAGAAGTGCAGACAAGATGTGCAAACCGTGTTCTCTTAAGAGAGGCCAGAGAGGAACCTCTCGCTGGTGAACTGTAGCAACCAGGAGACTGCAGACCGACGCGCCAGAAAACGCTCCACACGCTTTGTTCCAAATCGTCTCGTTTTATCGTCGGATGAACAACAAACAGCTTCCTCTACAGCTTCTCCCTGGTGATTTCAACAGGAATAGCCCCCCCCCTTCAATTTCTGCAACGGGTCACAAACTCTGAATCAGTGGAAATCTGCCCACATTGTGTTGTGCGTGTGTATATATTCCCACTGTGATATTTTTAGAATGGGCAGAAGTTCAGCAATGAAATAAACTTGGAATTAGATGCTGTCCCTGTGACTCTTCCACCACTGTCTTGGGGCTGCCTGGATCTTGCTTGGTTTATTAGTAAAGCATGACAACCAAATCAAATTGCGAGGACGATGTCCACATGTACAAAATCCACATGTGAAAAGAAAAAAAAAAAAGGCCAAATCCACGCTTCTATCACAGAGGAACGCTTCAGCCGCGTCGCCTCCCACATGCGGTGCCAGCTTTGCTACGAACTAATAAGCCAGTGCATTATGAGAGGCTCCACGGCTTCCTCGATTTATGCATTAATAAACTGAGCTTTAAATAGACGTCCGCGCCTGAGCCCGTTTATCGGCAGCCACGGTGAACGGCGGCGCGTCGCTGCGGAAGGTGGGTCCCGGTGGGGAGGGGGGGGGCTCTCTGAAGTCTGGTGGACAGCAGCCAGGAAGCGGGCGGACGCATGTTTGTCAGGTCACGGTGCTAATATCCCCAAGCGCTTAGCCGGCGGCGGCCTCTTTCATGGGAGCTCAGGTGCAGGTGAAGGGCACCCAAAAAGGGCTTCATTGTTTTGTGGGGCCCCGCCCCATCCGCGAACCGGGGCCCGAGGAAGCCGGGGGGAATGCTCGAAGGCATGACTGATCACACATCAAAGGACTTACCGATGAGTGACAGGAGAGGAAAAGTGGGAGGGAGTGAGACCGACAGACAGAGAGAAACAGACAGACATACAGAGAGCAAGACGGAGTGGCGTGAGAGAGAGACAGAGACAGAGACAGAGAGACAGAGAGACAGAGAGACAGAGAGACAGAGAGACAGAGAGAGACAGAGAGAGACAGAGTTTGAGAGGAGAGGGAGATAGAGTTCACACAAGGTACCATATTCATGGCTCATGGCCCCCGCCATGACTGGAGCTACCTTTTGACTCAGGCATGATTCACCCCCCAGAGTTACCCTGTCCACTCATTAGAGAGGAGATCCTCTTTCTAATTGTGCTTTACTCAAAGACCACACTGCTATTGTGTCTTCCTGCCTGTCCCTGCAATTATGCCAGAGAGGAAGAGGAAGTCGAGGCAGCAGGCCGTTGAGCCATTTCAAACCGACTGATCGCTTACTGATCACTTTGAATAAGTTATTTGTCCACACAGGGAGAATACGCATTCTTTCTGAAATGATCCCTGACAGATGGCAGAACCTGCTATTGGACGGCACCTAGAGAAGACATTTAAAGAAGCCAACATCCAGACATTTTGCCAGCACTTGCATCACATTTTATGAATTAATTTATTTATAAGTGAAATTTGAAAACAAAGTTGCTTATTACTGAAATGATTAGACTCAATTATAGGTACATCTATAGTCATATTGACAAAAAATGTATGACTGATCAGTGTAATATTGAATATATTTCAAAAGGATTGTGGAGGAAGGAAGTGTGAATATTCAAACTGAAATGTGCCATGCGTGAAATATGTTAAGCACTGTATATGTAAATAAGCTGACTGATATATCTGTGATTTACAGCATATTACTGTGTGGTATTTTTCTCACATTTCCTTTTTCCACATCTGACTCATGGGGAGGATATTATTGTATGCCCACTGGAGATCTCTGCCAGGATGACGAATCATCCTCAAAGCTTACTGTGTCCAAGATAGACATGCCCCGCCTCACGGCCTCAGTCCTGAATATTTGTCCACCACAATATAAGCAGAATGGAAAATGCTCCTCTTCACATAGTTTGGTCAGGTTGCTGATCCAGACCTGTTATGACTGGTCTACTGTCAGCTGGTCTACTGTCCCAACTGTCAGACCACTTCCGCTCATTCATGATATTGGAATTCATAACTGGTGTCCTCAACCTCCGCACGTGTAACCGTGTCTCAGCATTCCTGCATCCCACAATGCTTTGCACCTCATACCAACCTGCAGCCCATTTTAAGGGCCTACAAAACAGCAGGAATTCTGTGGTTAGAAACCACCGTCCACCTGGGAATTCCAACCCAGTGAGGTCACACATACTGACACCTGTACAAACTGTACTCACACACAGGCACTCACGTGCAAAGACACAAACACATGCACCCACACAGACGGGCACAAACACACACACACACACGCATGCATGCACACGCGCGCACACACACACACTTTTGCAAATAAAGCAACCCACCATTATTTTACTGCATTTTGCAATACGCTGCTTACTTTACCTGATGTGTTCATTCTAACTGCTGACTCAACTGCACACAGCAGCGGGGATATCGGATATTTAAAAAATCAACAGGCCTTGAAGAAAAAAGTATAACGCGCACATTTTACTCACATTTACTTGTACTTGCAACATTTACAATACTTGTGTAAAGGACAAATGTTGATTGAGCACAGGTTACTGTCACAATAACATTTACAGGAACATAGGAAATGAGGAGAATTAGGAAAGACTTGCTAATGATGGTTCAAGTGTCTGGGTGTCTTTGCAGCCTCAATCTCTTACCAAGTCAAATATTTACAATTAAGCTGTATGGGCTAATGCTGGTCTAGTGAGTCAGAGGGGGCGATTTACAACAGGAAACAGAGGAAGCTGACAAATACTACCACCTCTTTCTTTTCTCTCGCATGATTGGTGGTTCCGTTAGCAGGCAGCGTTTGAGTCAGGATCACGTCGCCTTATCAGTCGAGGTAGTAAAAGCTAATGGACACCCTTGACTGAACAGACAGACCCCTTCTTGACTACCAGAAAACTGTTTACAAGCGGAATGGATCTCCCTTCAGACCCCTGACTGATTATAAACATTGTAACAATGTTAGTGTGCCCTGTCAAGCTGGAATGTATGGGAGTACTCCCATACGCTGATAGTAGCGTAATGATAATACCAGTGCTCCTCGTAAATTATACTATATTGAAGAAGAGAAAACGGCTATACCACAGCTATAAACTGTCAGTGTTGAACATTATTACTATGTAAGTGCTATTATTTAAGTAAGCTGAATCAATGACAAGGTTCGTCTACCTTGTAATTAATTGATTAATTGATCGGTGAGATTCAGTTCTTCATATTTAAATCTACATTAGTACTGTGGTGGGATTTAATACATTGTGACAGTCATCCAGGAGGTCAAACATATCTCCTCTTCTGTGATACATACGCAGTTTGAGATTGACAATGTGAGACAACTAGAATGGCAGTGAGGTTGGGAAACTCTTCCAAGTTGAATAGAGTAAACAAACGCACCGCTGTGGAAAAACCTCAGCTACTCCTATCATTATTTAAAAATATTTAATGTTCCAAATAATTTTCAAAAGCAGTAGTGTTTATAAAGTACCATGCCGTAACGAGAAACTTGTAGAGAAAATTAAGATTAAGCTGACAACAGGTGGTTGAAATTTTAAAGGTAGATGAGAGCTAAGAAAAGAGGCATCAATGCAATCTCTGTGACGTGTTACGGTTGGAGTTGAAAGCTCAGAATATTTCTTGTCAAAAAACAAACACTTACCAGCTGTATCCTTTTCTGAAATAGGCGGCATTGTCTAAAAACAAGAAATAAAAAGCAGCTGTTATTGCTTGTGTCATCACAAAGAAATATAATCATTGATTCACATTAAAAGCATCAATAAACCTTATCACTGTATGCAGTTATACATTGTTATTATACACTGTGAACATATCAGAGAAACTGCTAAATTAGTCAACACTGCATTTAATGATCTACAGTACATGCATTCTTTTTTTATTGGACGAAACAAATTTCAGCATAAAGTACTGTACCCTGGCATTATGCTAACTCACATATCTTTAGAACTCTGAAATATGAATGCCGTAAAAAGTAAAATGAGAAATGAAATGAAAGCCGTTTACTCAATACCCAAAACATGAAAGAGGATATCATATCTGCACTTCATACAACTTGATAAAGAGCTTGACC
This sequence comes from Ilyophis sp. 1 JC-2022, assembly GCA_022702515.1. Lineage (NCBI taxonomy): Eukaryota > Metazoa > Chordata > Actinopteri > Anguilliformes > Synaphobranchidae > Ilyophis > Ilyophis sp. 1 JC-2022. Next base: position 131,250,720 of record CM040404.1, read on the forward strand.
TCATATCTTGGCAGAACACAGTTTGTTCATTTGTTGACCTTAACATTTAGCAGTGCTGATAAAAAGATACCTCTTAGAATTTTTCAAATAGTTTAACTCTTCTATAAGTGTTTTTCAGCACTTCCAAGTAGGATTAAGATTGAACACATTGCACAGGTTTTTAGTTGAACAATTTATTATTTGAGATACCGTTTGGGTAAATGTAGGAGTGGTCTGGAGGGAAGATTTAATCTCTGTCTTTTTAGTTTTAGCAAGATGATGTTGGGAAGATTTAAGCTGTGACTTTTTAGCAAAAAGATGTAAGTCTTAATGTGCAAAAGATAAAATCACGACAGGGCCCTTTTCTACAATACCAAATGCATTTTCTGTTTCATCAAAGCAATCTAACGAATATTTTTGCATATCGTAAATCATATACCTCAAAACAAAGCTGAAATGGGAGGATGTATAAATCAGATTTGTATGAATTTGTTGGAACAGTGAATCATTCTGCGATGTAAACAATAGTTACATTTTATAATACAGAGAACAGACATGGAAAATTTAAATCAGTGGGCGGTATTCTTGAAAGAATGTATTTGCTGAATGCATGGGCGTGGGTTTCAGTTGAACTTTGGGGGAGACACGCTGCTGGACCACCTAGTCCCGCATAGTGACAGTTTCACAATTGTGCTTGTTAGACTAGGGACCAATTTGTATGAAAATAATTTGGGTGACACATTTTCCTGTCTCCCCCCAAACATACCTGTATGGCTGTATGCATTATGATTTTCTGACTATCAGAGAGACTGAGGCTGAATTTCAGAGTGCAAGATGAATGTAGATGTGTGGCTCTGTTAACTGAAAGGTTTTTTGACCCCCGACCTCTAACATGACTAGTTCAGGATAAGGTTTTTGGAAACGTCCGTGATTACCTGAAATGAAAACTATGCAGAGGGCATCTTTAAACTTTAAACTGTGAAATGCATGTCACATTAAATATATATATTAAGAACATTACTTCATGTAATTCAGCACCTTTTGCATGGTGTGTTTTTAATCTCGTCTTGTTCATTTGATCTTCACAATTTTATTTAGGACAGAGATAGGACAGGAGCACAACTAATGGTAACCAGGAATGATTAAATATCCATATCCGTTATGAGCTTTGTACTGTCAAAATGAACAGTTCACCCCGATCACCACAAATGCAAGATGAAAGACTAATCGACTAATATGCAGTCACAACCTTGCCACGCATGTGTAAATCCAACCCCTTTTTTCAATAGCACTGTGCTTTCCCTGTCTTGAAAACAGCAGAATGTAATTTTGAAATGCCACCGATGCACTTGTGCCGCTCTATAGCGCTATGATCCACCGTCGCATCTGCGTTGCCAAAATAGACTCTTCACTTTTAACAACCTGTTTTTGTTTGTAACGATATCGACAAAATCAGCTGCTCGATGGATGGATAAGGCCTGTTTTCAGAAAAAGCGACTTGTCAGCACCAGGTGGGGGGGGGGGGGAGAGATTTAATGATGCAATGTAAGTAAATCAGTGTGGAACGTAAAGCTCTTTGACTGTGACACTGAGTTCGCTGTGTGACATTCTTGAGCGCAGTACCAGCATGCGGGGCAGTTCTTCGCCCCCCAAAAAAAACTGAGGCCAGCGACATGTGACAGACGCTGTGGGAGCTATCGCCGCCTGTTTGTGGAGAAACCCAGTGAATGAACAGTAACCGGCTTCTTAAGGCTAATGCTTCACTCTTCCTGTCCTGATGTCTTTGAGTAGCAAGACCTTTAGTGTGTGCAAAACCTTTTATCACGTACAAAATTAATAACACAACCAATGATTGGTGCAAAACAAGTACCATGACCAATCATTGGTCATGTTATTGGTTTTGCATGGGCTAACGTTAAAGATCTTAGTAAATTAAGGCCAGTGTTGGGTAAAATTATGTTAGGATGATAACAGCACACGCACACATATACACATATAAATACATACATTACAGTCAGTTAGTGATACAAAGTGTATGGTTGAATACTTCAGGAAAGAACTGATCGCATTAATCTAATGTATTTGTTACTAGATGAGAAGATACAAGTTCAGCTGAGAGGTCCCATAATTAGAGCACAATAGAGCTCTTATTTTCCTCTCCTCCCTCACGAGGGTTTGTGCTCAGAATGAACAAGCTGAAGGCTCTCAAAAAGGGAAGTTAAATTCGCTTTTACACGGCAAATCCTCTCAGTTTAGAATCTTCAAACCGCTACTCATTTTGTTTTGTTCTTGTTCCATTTTTAAATAAAGCTTTGGAGAAACTACACATCGCTGACATCTTTACAAAATATAGAATGAATGGAGAAATGCATATAACATGAATACCGTCAAGAATTATTTCAAGGTGAGTTTTGATAATTTTTTGATTATGCTATCATGAGTCGTGAACAAAATAAAAATTTAAAACGCGTAGGCGAGTCACCCATACAACACGGATACGTGCCACTGTGCTTATGATTGAAAGATAAGATGCTGTCTTGGTCCCCATCTGTCTGGCTCCCATATTTGCAAAACACCGTAACAGCACATGCATTCCTATCAGGTTTTTATCTTAATTCCAAGTCCCTTCACAACTGCTCATGGAGGAGGGCTTAGATCTCAATGAATCAGGAGTCACATTTCTAGTATGAAATAAATCATGTTGGATTTACATCTCTGAGTCTATATGACATCGGTCATTAAAAAAAGAGAGAGACTAAGAGGCAGTCATGTCTTTGGGCACTATATCACAGAGTGGTTGAGTAAAAATAACATTAAAATAAAAATGACATCACAGATTCCCGCCCCTTTCGTGTGCGCTGTTAAAGCCATAATGTGGCTGTAAGCGCAGAACCTGCAAATTAGCCTGCAGAAACTTAATCCAGACAGAGGATCAAAATGGCGTTTAATGTACAGCCCTGGTAAGGCAATACTGATAGGAGAGGGCAGGGTAGCATTAGGTGTCGTGGAGATCTGTTTTTCAAATACAGCGTGACCTGTAGAGCACCTTGGCAACATCAATGACGCGCGGATAATTTGAGGTTACGGAAAACTCTGGAATGCTGAACTTACACAACGCAATTTGAGAAACAAACAAACCTTTGGCTGTGGAGTCTGTGTGTGTATCTCAGAAATCTTTGATTGAATCAGTAGGTTCTCAGCCTTCTTACAAATGGCACTGTTGGCTTGGCTCACCGTCAGGCATTTCCTGACTCCATTACAGACCGATCACAACCGGACAGCTTGTGTGAAAATGTGTTAAATATAAAGGTTCTCATTCCCAAATTCCCAATACATGCACATGTTGGACATTCTAGTAGAGGAAAAAGTATGATGTTTACTGAGTGCATGACCATTTCTTCCTGTTATGATAATATTAATAATACGAATGCAGCTGGAGATGTGGAAATATGCTATGTGGAAGAGAGTTATGTTCTGTATCTTTGAGCAATAATCTACCACCTTAAAATTGTTATCTGTCTCAAGTCCACAGGAAGTGATGAAACACTTCAGCAATGACGCCATTGGATGGAATTTTCCTCCTGACTCACGTGGATAGGATTGAGAAAGAAACCTCAGTACTTCCAGAATGCAGAATGACATATCTCCATTAACACTGAGGTAGACCTGTACCAACAAGCGTGTGCAAGCTCAAACCACCTATACATGCTTCTCGCTACGACCCTTTGCAATGTGTGATAAGGACACGCACAGGTTGTTACCGATGAAGATTGGGATCCAATCAGAGGAATGAGAACGATGCATTTAACAAATGGTATTTAATAATTCATAGTAATGAATTTCCCTTCCCTAAAATGTGAAGAATTATTCACCACATTTTCTCATCAACTTTCTCTGCATAACTGTTCTTTTTCTACAGCTAATTAAGGCAAGAGATAAGCACAGCACAAAAAAAACATGCATTCTTTTCCCTGTATATATTATACCTGAATGTCGGTTAAGGTTTCAAAGTATGTGTTCGTCATTCATTCTCGTACTTGGCTCTTATATGTAAGAAAATGCTGCCAGTGAATGTTGGAACAGTACCTGTTGCTTTGAAATAAATTTGAACAATTTAGTAGTTTCCTACATTTACTTATTGCCTTAAAAATGTGTGCTGAGACAATCCTTGTATCCTCATAATCCTAGTTATGCAAGTAAATGCATAAAGTGGCTTCTAATTGAATGTACTAAAAACAAGAAAATAAGGACTTGTACTGTACCACTCATCTTGGGTTACTGTACTGTTTATAGTGTTATTCCAGGGGAGGGATTTTAGGCAAACAGCCAAGTCAGTTTAAAAAAAATAAACTCCCATCAAAAGTGAACACTACTTTAACGTGTCATTTTTCTTAGAAACGTGTTTTTGTAGTAGTGCTTACGTGGATGACCTAGTTATAGAAGGATGCAGTATTCTTAGGATTTAATATCTATACTACTAACACATAAAATAAAGTTTGTCTATATTAAACAGCTCTATATATATATATATATATATATGTATATTGTGATAGCCCAACATGCAATAACTATTCCATCCCATCCATGGTTATGGACTTATGAAATTAGGTACATTAGAAGTAATTAAGTGAACTCGATTTGGAAAGGGATTCCGTAATTAAATTTGTTTTAAATTTCACTGACCGTGAAGAAAAGAAAGACTGAGAGCTTTGAGAAAGCAAAATAAGTCTTGACACTTATGCCTCTCCATTTAATGTTTTCATTAAGCCACACGATAGAGGAATGCTCACTTTTATCAAATGTATAAACAGGAAAAGAAGAGAACTTATTTTTTGATGTAAAGAACTCGAGCTCTGTCATGGAATGTCTGCTGTGTATGGATAGGCACTCCAAGGTCTCTTCTGATTGGCTGTCCACAAAACAATGAAATGTCTGATTGGTTAAAATCACCATGTTACTTATGCAGGAAACATGGTCTCTAATTGACCAACACCAAATCCTTGTGTAGTAGACAGTAGAAGAACTAGAAGTAGAAGTTTAAAAAAGACTGAATCTGAACTGGTTAATATGGTAGTATTTTTTATGATTCTTTGTGTTATGTAGCTGTCAGAAATTATGGTTATGAATGCACAGGGTTTTTAAAGTGGTTCCTTTAGAACTGGTGACCTTTCGCACCCTTGGCTCAGGGTTCGTGGTGGATGGCTTTGACAGATAGAAAAGAACATCTGCAAAAATAGACTAATTGTTCCAGTACTTTCCCTTTGAGGTGTGGTGAGTGGATGTGCAAAGATGATCAAAAAGTAAGTTTAAAGACAACTGCATCAGGGATAATATCCCTGTTATTCAAACAAAATAAAACAAACAAAATGTATATTATTATACAATGCATATACTTTTCATAATATTATACTAATATGACCGTCAATTTGTATTATTTATTTTTGTGAATTTTAACTGAGCCAATTATGTGAATAGAAGAACAGGCTAAAACCGGAACTTCTTTTACCGGTCATGGAATGGAATTGAAGCACACGGTGGCCTTTTTCATGTTTAAAGAAAGATTAAACGCTTCGATGAGATACAGCACAAGTTGGCTTTCTGTCAGAACCTGACAAATACAACACTCCTGGATTCTTGGGAGTGTTTGTTGTTGATTCTTCATCTATAGCTTACAGGATTGAGCGTGCCCTGGCATTTACCCTCACAGGTAGCGTAGCATGTAGCAAAGCATTAAGCACAGGCATTCAAAGCGCAGGAGATTCATTTGCCCGCTAACAAGTGCTAGAGACTGCTGTGGAACATAAGCATTTAGGGCTACATGAACAGAAGCATAGGCTGTCAGAACAAAAACGCCATTAATGTTGGATCCATTATGGCCGTGCGATGTATAGGGGATGATGTATAGGGGAGAATTGTTGAGCTGAATACGACAAAATGCAGAAAATATTAAAAATACAATCACTGACCTTACTAAAGGAAACGTAAAAGTGAATATACACATACAGTATATTCAGAGCCAAAGAGCTCCACTTTCCCCCCCAATATACAACATTATCTATGGCAGGGATGGCAACTCCAGGCCTCGCGGGCCAGTAGTGTGTATGCAGGTTTTTGCTGCAACCAGTTACCCTGGCTCAATCAGCCAACTAGTCGTATAGAGTATACACCAACTACGATTCACTCGCAAATAGACCACAATAAAATGCTACAATACAGCAATACAGTCATACAGGCACAAGAACATTCATCAGCTGCTGTTTATATTGTGGAATGTAGCTAAAATAGATCATGTAAATAATTGTGCTAATTAAATAATTAAGAGCAGAAGTTTGTCTGAAATCCAGAAATAGATAAGACCCACCTTGCCCATCCCTGATCTGCGGTATGCTGTTTACGAGCTCTAATTCAGGAACAATGTTTGGCTGTTTGATTTATGACTAAGGAGTCCGCTCGAACAGATATGTAAGCGAGCAGCGTAGTTGTTGGAATATCTTGTACGTTTATGACTCAAAAACCGGCAGCATCTTGCCAGATCTTATGTGCGTTTATTTCCCTGACACGCACGTTTTTAACAACGACCTCGATTAGCACAATTTCTCTACAATGTCGGGGAGTGTGAACTGTTGTCACTACTTTTTGATAATATGTGTATAGAAAGAGAGAATGTTAAATGAACTATCTTTGGTGGAGTGCTTTATTTCCAGCATGCATTGCAGTGATGGTCCTTATTGGGATTGGCCATTGGGATTGGCCGTTGGGATTGGCCGTTGGGATTAACTGTTGGGATTGGCCGTTGGGGTTAGGCAGAGACAAACAGTGTATGGGAAGTTTGTGAATCCACTGCATGTCACTCTTTGTTGGTATTCTTCCATATAATCAGCAGTAAACTGCGGTGAAACCCATATGTTTATTGCTATGATGCCCCAGAATGACTCAGTGGTTCGCTTCCTGACTGTTTTACAAGATGTCTTATTACAATTTCTTATTTAAAGCATTATGCTGGATTCCAGGAGCTATACTGAAATCATTACTCTGTAACTAAGACCTTCGAATAAAATCTAAATTCAAATAAATAAACATAAAGTACTGAACAGTAAGAGACTCAATGATTACCCTTAATGAACAGGGAGTGTATTCAGTGTATTTTATGGGTAGTCGTAACACGCTGTAAGACTCGACGCCAAGTGTGGGGTTGTACCCATTTTCCCAAAGGCACAGCTGCAGGCACTCCCAGATTCCACCAGGAGTTCATGTAGAATGAGATTACGGAGAATGAAAATGTGATCAGGACTACTGTTGTCTTTTAGTGGCTCTTTTACTGAGCCTATTGAAAAAGTGTTCTGCAAAAGAGTAGTGCGATTAGTTGTGGCAAGCTTCCCATTCCCATACTAAACATAATAATATTAACAGGATACATAAATGTTTTCTTATGTTTAAATTAATTGTAGGTGTTTCTTATAAATAATATAGGTACAATTAAGAGAGGCATTTATATTTAATTTCCTTGCGTAAATATAGCTTTATTATATTATTTACAAGTTTTTATAACATACATAGACATCCCAGTATGAAGCTGTAATCCGTGTTTATGTGAAAACACGGTTTGGAGTTTGGGGATAGTGTGTCGTTTCCACAAATGTCACGTTTGCGCCATTTAGAATGTTTTCTCCAGCCACCGCAAAGAAATATTGCAGTACGATTCTAAAATGATAGTCAAGCGGCCTTTCTATTTGAGGGCTGGTGCACTTTAGAAGATCTGAAGTGTTAGTCCAGAACCAAAAGTTATAACGGTAACGAGGATAAGCGTGAATCTTCGAATTAACTATATTGATATGCGTGGGTGGTGCACACGCATACTTGGCGATATTGAGACCCGCCACAAGTGGACGATGGAGAAATATGCGAGGCACAGCTGCGGCCTGTAGGTACGCAGGGCCTTCAGGATTCCAGAAATTGCTTGCTCATTCATTCCAAGCTGGAATAACAGCGGTTTTCCCTGCTCAGCAGCACCGCTGAGACTGTGGAATGCACCAGGGCTGGAAGCCGGACTCCTGTGGCTATCGTCTGGGAAGCACTGCCAAGTGTGGCTTACGGAAAAGGGAAATGCTATTGTTACACGAGTCACAGCGCAGCCTTCACCCTGTTATTTTGCACTTTGTAATACGTATATATTACTGTCAGAGAACACACATGAAATCATGTCAGTTTGATCGTTCTTCTTTTTAAAAGTGGAGTAAAACTCAATTCAGTTCCTTAAATATCTGATTTCAACACAAAACATTGAAACAATTAACAATTTAGAAAAACAAATGCTGAATTGCAAGGCCTCAAAAAAATGTTGTTACCTCAGATTAAAAAAAATAAACTGTGTTAGACAAATACCAACTGTGCATTAACCCGATTGCTAGCTCTTGAACTTAACCAAAAGCTTTTCACAGGCCTAACACTTACTGTATCGCTGTCCCTAGCCTGCCATATTAATACATAAACTGTGGGACTTTTCTCCAGAAAGGGAAACACATGAGTTTATCCAAAAACAAAAGCTAACTGCTGCGCTAACACAAATGCTAGCTTCTGAGCATAACACAAATCCTGCCCCAACCCTAAAACTAACTGTAATCCTTATCCAAACCTCAATCATGTTAATGCATGGCTAGGAATCTTACCACCAAAGGTTAGAAATGGAGTTACCGTAGATGTGATTTTTACATTAAAAAGTATGGTTCTGTCATCAAGTGGGATAGGGGAAAAGGCTTATGTCACCACTGCCAGATTAATTTTAGTTATTTCGTATTTTGCTGAATCCGCAGTCTGCTGCTTTAAACTGCTCATACTCTGTCTTTGGAATTTTCTGCATAACACCCCTGACCTTGAATACACTATTTTCGAGAGCAGGTTGAACAGAAGTTAACTTGAAAACATTTTTCCCCCCCAAAGCAACGTCTCTTTTTTTGAAATTACCACAGATTATTAGGTTAATACAGACATTTAGATTAGCTAAATTACAGGTGGGGCCATCTTCTGATTTGCATATTTCTGCTGTCCCTCATTTGCGAAGATGCTACATGTTTCAGCTCTGTCGTTGTAGTTATGCAGATCTACGTATTTTAATACCATTTTTGAGGCGTAGGCCATTGCACTAGATAAACGGCTATAATATCAAACACAAAAATCTGGAACTAAATTATTCTAGTGAAGGTCATTGTTAGAAATATAAATAAATCCTTCCTTGCACAATTTGAGAGGAAAAAGGAGATCTTTATCCTCCACAAAATGTATTGGATTGGGATGTTTGTTGAGTTAAATTCCTATTGTTTCCAAACCGGAATGCGCCTGGGAATGACAGAAGCCTTATCACGCGAGCACTATAGACCCTGCTCTAATGTAATATCGAGATTACACAAAGACCCCTCATTCTGCTTTGAACTTCTAATAAGATATCCCACTCAGATCGGGGGGAAATCAAATGTCTCTGAATTCCAGGATTCAGCGAACGCATTTGCTGCTGATTATGTCAAATTCAGTAAGAAGATGAACCCCCGATAGCCTGAGAATTCAGTGCCATGAAAACCAGTCTTAAAGCATGAAAGGACTGGTTGGGTGTGGCTTTGATGAAGTCTTTTGCTGTATTTTAGTTTCCTTTTTTATGGGGAACTAAAGGGGAATTAATTAGTCATCCAGACAGATGTGTTCATATTGTGGGAAAAACATTAGTGCAGAGGTTCTCCTCAGAACTGGGTAAAACCAGTTTTAGCACAGCTGAAAAAAAAAAGTTCCATCTTCAAGGGTTAGCTTGGGTTGCTTCTCCCACCTCACGCGCAAAATCCCTTTTATTTCAGAGCTCTATGAATGATCCCAGACGGGGGGCCGCTCAGTATGCAGCGTCTAGGCCGAGGGAACGGCGGGAATGGTTCAAACGGTTCGAAGATGACGGCGGACCGCGGTAAGCGATGATGGACATGGACGCTGTCGATGTGCGAAGCCCCAGGAGAGCCGGGAGCGTGGCGCGCGTTGCGTAAGCGGCGGTAGTCACAGTAGGCCATCTATCCCCAGCCAACCCAACCTGCCGCGGCACATTTTACGTAAGAGCATGAGGAATGTAAGAGGGGGGGGGGGGGCACATACGCTCAGCACTGTGGCCCCGCTGTCTCCAGCGCACTGATAAAGAAGAGAGCCGTTGCGTTTTATCAAGGCAGCTGTAGGAAGCCTTTGACCAGTTCCTTTTTTTCCCCCCACACAGTACCGTTTCTTTTTTTTAAAAGTGTCCACCGCGCGGTCTACTGTGCGTTGACCCTGAACATCTCGGGATCGTTGGGGGCCCACATTCCCCAGGACGATAAGGCCTTATATTTGCGTTAGATTACGGGGTTCTGGAGAGATTATTCCTCTTCCCTTTCTTGTAATACAGCACATTTTTCCCGTAGGCACTGCCACACACATTTAGTTACAAATGACCGCGATACAGCAATGCTCCTGGCTCATGATAGAGAGGGCAGGTTGATAACTCTGAACCATAACCGAGCCTGCAGCCCTTTTACCGTCTGAAAGAAGCATCTAAAGACCTTATCTACACTTTTCCAATGAATATGAGGATATACCGCTGACATAAGCAGATGCACAGACATTTTCCCTCTCAGCTGTATTCTTCAATAAAGTGTGCACCAAAAACTGTTACCTTATATCTGTATCTTTAATGCTTGTAGGCCGTGGCAGCTCATTTCCTGCAAGATCATCTCATAATAGCCGGGAGATCAGCGATATTGAAGGAATTAGTGTCGTCAAGATGTCAGTGCATGTTATGGCGGAGGAAGACTGGACGCACTGAAACATATCCGAGATGGTGTTTTTCTGTCTCTCTCCACTTCTTTCTAAAGTGCCCAGCCACAGTAATTACATAAAGCACTTCTGTACCACACAATTAAGGCTTTCATTCACCACACAGTGAAAGACATTAACATGCTGAAAAGTGCTTGAGGGACATTATGCAAGATGATGGGTAAAAGTTACTAAAATCGCCATCACGGTGAGTACAATCTCCTGTCATTTAAAATTCCTGTGGAGCTATCAAATTACATTCATTAGTCAGAGCACATGTATTTTAAAAACCATGGTTTTAGGATTGTTTTTCAACATAAAATGAAGTTTGTGTCAGGCCGAGTCTGATGCATCATGCTCTTTTGCAAACTACAGTAACATGCCTCTGAAAAAACTGTTTATGTTGCTAAAAATATATTTATATTTAGTGTTCTCAGTCTGGTTCAAATGTCCAGGTGATTCAAGAAAAAAAGAAATATTCATAATACGTCAGTTAGGCATTGTGTTTCGATATAGAAGCATCATGGTTATGTTCACGTCCAATCCGATAATTTGTATGTCTGCTGTGTGGTTACATTACATTATATTACAGGCATTTAGCAGACGCTCTTATCCAGAGCGACTTACACAACTGTTAATGTTAGCATTTATTATATATATATTTTTACATATTATCCATTTATACAGCTGGATGTACTGTATACTGAAGCAATTCAGGTTAAGTACCTTGCTCAAGGGTACAACGGCAGTGTCCTACCTGGGAACCGAACCTGCAACCTTTCGGTTACAAGGCCAGTTCCTTAACCATTATACTACACAAACCACAATCCTCACTATCCGTGCAGTTGAATAAGAAATGCAATCCACTTTCTCAGTTAAAAACCAAGTCTTGTTAGGAGAATTAATCATACTTTAAACTGATGGTGCTTCCTCGCCAAATATGGTATATTTACACAGGATGATCTTTGTTTCTGTGGATATTAAACCCTTCCAGGCCAGTTCACCTTCCTTACTAGTTTTTGTCAAAATATAGTTCCAACACATTAATAATTGATAATATTTAAAGCAATGGGAGCAGTTATATAGATTGGAAGCAAAGCCCAGAGGTTCATTATACTGTCATGGTTGTCTAATTATACCTCAATCTAAACAGATACATTTTAGTCTTTTGTAGAAAGTCGTTGAAATATTGCATTGCATCTACTGTGGTATTCAATATATGAAAATACAAACCGCTCAATGAAAGTTAAGCAGCGACCACATAATGTGTTTAAGAAATAAAAAACGCAAAAGATTTCTTAATTTCTCTTTCACAACTCCACTTGGCTTAGCGCTAATATATTTCCATCAGAATAATCAACAAGCTGTGATTATAGGGTGGAGGTCCTCTAGCAGAGCTGTATGAAAACATTTTTCGACAAATATTGAAAGAGGACATGCGTCTTGTGGGAATAGAGTGAAGCCTCTTAGGTTTGCGGGAAAAAACCCAAATGATCTGTGGGAACCACATCGTCTGCTCTACGGATTTACAATCAGAACTAATGATTGGATCATTTTCGCCCTGCAGTGTTGCTGCAACAGTGTACCACTGCAACTGGAAAGTTAGAGTTGGCTGATTGGAAAACTTTACCAGACCATAATACAGCAAGCCATTCCAGATGACAGTAATGTGGGCTTGAGTGGAATCACTAATGTTATACAAGACATAAAATAGCTTTATTAAATATAGGGATTGCGGCCAGTGGAAATAGAGTTTTTTGAGGATGTTTTTCGCAGAATACGTGGCAAGTTACCACTTAAATTAACGTTCTTATAACTAGCTTATATAACAGATAAATGCAAAAGAAAAAACTGAACCGAACAAGGAAGACAAGCAAACAAGCAAAATAAAATTGAGAAAGGGGTCGTATTTGCGAAATCATAAACTCATGGCCAAACATTTTCTGTGTTCGCAATACGCTAGCTTTATTTCTGCTGTGTTTATGGGTATTTCAGCTAACGTGCTAACTGTTCCAGGAGATTGGCTGTGCTAAGCATCATTATTGCCGCTCACTAGCCAAAGAAAGGTGGCAGGAGGTAGCAGAGCCTGAAGTCAACCATGAAGTGACCGCTGTGTGGACCCGGTCATAGGATTGGCTCCCATTCCCCTTTCCCCTCGAATTCTCTGAGGCCACCATAGGCCACGGTGCGCTTAAAATTCAGCGGGGTCAGACATCGACTGGCATTTAGTCATTCCGTTATCATGTCCAGTCATCTGTCGGGACAGCCAGAGGGGAAAACTGGCACCTAAAACTCCAGCTCAAAGCTACGATAGATACTTTACAGGGGGGGTTAGGGTTGGCAGAGAAAGGTATTTCTTTTACATTTCCAGTTATTTGTATTGACTTGCCGCCCTGTAAACCATGTGTACAGCTGGATATGTTCCGTAGTTTTACAGGTTAACTACTTTGCTTTAGTGTGCAACAACGATGCCTCATCAGCAACTTTAATCTGCATTCTAAAGCTCAGTTCTCTTAAGAACTATCCAATTCTGGCACCTATTGCCAATCCAATATGCTTTGATAGTAAACTATACCTTGAGAAAGTACATAGTTTTTATTCTTGTGGGACAAGTAATTAGTTTAAAGATGTGTTATATAACTTATCAATTACTATTACTCAATAATTATTTTTGTGGAAAAAAAAAAAGGTTTGTTTTTTACCCTTTTCAATGCATGACTACATTTATGAATTTGGTTGTCTTGGCATACTTCAATTTGTAGGCTATTAATTGTAAACTACACTGCCTGGCCAAAAAAAAGTCGCTGTTGTACCCGTCATGCATAGTGCCCACTGTACAAGCCTCTGGAGGCAGTGTTATGATCTGGGGTTGCTTCAATTGGTCAGGTCTAGGCTCAGCAACATTATGCAGCAATAAAATCAGACAGCTGAGTACCTGAATGTACTGAATGGCCAGGTTATCCCATCAATGGGCATATTCCAGGACGACAATGCCAAGATTCATCGGGCTCAAATTGTGAAAGAGTGGTTCAGGGAGCATGAGGAATCATTTTCACACATTAATTGGCCACCAGAGTCCTGACCTTAACCCCATTTAAAGTCTTTGGGATCTGCTGGAGAAGACTTTGCGGAGTGGTTTGACTCTCCCGTCGTCAATACAAGATCTCGGCCAAAAATGAATGCAACTCTGGACGATAATAAATGTTGTGACGTTGCATAAGATTGTAGAAACAATGCCACGAGGAATGCGCGCCGTAATCAATGAGTGTTAGAGTGTGTGACTTTTTTTTGGCCAGGCAGTGTATATTATATTGTCAAGAAAATACAGATAGGGAAAAAGATTACATTCAAAATACGTCATTTGGAAATTTTGGAAAGCTTCCTGTTTTCCTGTGTTTCACAACTTTTCCCGTGTTTCACAACTTTTCCCGTGTTTATATTTCTCCTTCACAACTATGGCAGAATTTTTTATTTATTTCAGCAAGTACGCCCCATAACGGCAAGAAGGCACACGCCATCTCTAATGAGAACAATCCTCACATAGCCTTGACAGCACGTCCAAATACCTGCAACTCTACCATCCCCAAAATAGCAGAGTGTTGGGATAAACACAGAAATGCTAGTACAAACTGAATCTGTGAATCCTCTCTGCCTAAAACATTTTAGCTGCACCCCCTTTTTAATGAGTGGTGGAAAGTTGTAGTCATTAACCTAGAGGTTAAGAGAGGCCAAGACGTTAATCTCCCGTGCAACACTCTGGCCCCTCTGTTTGCACTGTGCTGTTCGGGCTGCTGTAGACGGCTAATTATGACTTTAACGACCCCCCTTAGTTAAGCAGTGTAAAGCGCTGGAGTGACACAGCACTCAATCACCCTCTGTGTAGCTTGACCCTTTCACTGTGTCTGAGTCGTAAGCAAATACTCCGACGGTCTGTGGAGGGAGAAGAAAAGAGGAAGACGGAGGAGAAAAAAAGAACGACCAGGCCAAGGGCTAAATTAAATCACACAGCTGGTTTCATTTGAATGTCCTCACTTTCCTCGCCCATTGTAGCCATGTTGTTGAAATGGCAATCAAACGCTAATAGGGCCGGTAGCCCGTGCCTCGCCAGGTCACCTCTAACAAAAGGCAAAAAAAAACTACGTCATTTGTTGACATTCGCCCTGACGGGACACCAGTACCCCCCCCCCTCCCCCCCCAACCCCCAACCCCCACCCAGAACCCACCTGCTGCACTGCTGAGAAGCGGCCAAAACCACCGTTGTCTCATCTCTGCATTGCTTTATAAGCGTTGAGGGTGTGTTGTAAAATTTCTTGCTCTTATCCCTCAAGCAGAGGCTAATTTGTTATAGGCAGCGCTTGTGCTCTTCAACGGCTCAAAGAACTGTCATTGAAAGTGACGGGTTGTTGTAAGACACAATGATTATGGTTGTGAATTCAGTCACATGACCTACCCCAGTCCTAGGGTTCTCCACGGATACTGTCGTGGGTCCTGGTGAAGTCAGAGCTGAGTAAACCGTGTGAGGGATGATTTTTTGTTGATGTATTGAGTGGAAAACATCCCCTCCATTTATCTTTTCTGGATCTGTCCCCTGTAACGCGATCAAAATGGCAGCGCAATCCAAGGGGCTCAGTTAAAGTTGAAGTTTCACTTCACATTTCAGTGTCAAAGGCATTCTCCCTTACACAAATGGAATATACTGCCAATGTACTTAAATATATATTTCCAAGAATAAGAAAATATATTTTACAGATCAGAAAAAGATACCACAACACTTCACAATATGTAGACCAATTCACAAATTATTCACTTAAGATTATCTCATACATTACTGTGAAATGTATTTATCATACTCTTTTGCTTAATGTTCACATATTTAAAATGTATTTCAGTATATTCCACTGTCATAAGAACAGGCTAATTGCAAAATGACGGAAACACAGTTAGTGTAAAATCTGAACTCACGTGGACATTTCGTCTCTTCAGAGTGGGTGTGTTGGATATGGAGGAGGTGGCACTCAAAGCATTCTCAATGTCTTGGTCGAGTTGGTCCAGTTTCATAATCAGCAACACCATAGAGTCTAAGTGCGATCGCTCTCTCTCTTCCTTTGAGCCCTGTCAGGGAACAGAAGGACAGATGTGAAGCCATAAAAATGTCACGATCACGTTACGGGGTGTGGAGTGGCTGTTGCTTCATTTTGGACAGAATGGACAGCAGCTGCCCATGGAAATGTAATAAATACCAAAACACAAAGACACAATTAGCACAAAAACCCAATTTTAAAAACAAAATGCTTGTCTTCGTTAAGTAAAATAATTGAATGTCATTTTGGCTGTTTTTAGTACACATATCCCCATATAATTAGCATATAAATGGGAGTGTTTGGTTATTATGAATAACCTAACATGTCAAAATACACAACACCACTTCAATATATGCCTAATTGCTGTATGTCCATTGTCCACTGACATTAGTTAGCACATACTGAGCACCTGTTTCAGCAGTCTGTTGGCTCTGGCACATTTGCTGAAACATTCCTGTATGGTCGGATTATCAAAAAATATTTCCCATTGCGACATGTCGTTTATGCATCTGACAGTTCAGTAATGTCAGCTCAGTGAACATTCTCGTCATTATTTCAGATGGCAAACTCAGTCTGGTTTCAGTGACTCTTGAATGTGAAGCCCCTATACCAATTTCCAAAATTTCAGTTTGACAGAGTGATTGCCCATGTCCGTTTCAGCCATAAGTGTAGGGGGGGGGGGGTGTATTTGACAGGAGCACTGTAAAGAATGAAGTAGCAGGCCGCTGCTGCTTGGACAGAGTTTCAGCCAATGTGGAAAATAAAATGGAATATGACCTATCCATGTATATGGCCTGTAATTACCACTCTAATATATCCTCCCACTATTTATCACACAGTATAATGAGCTAATTCATTAGAACATTCATCTCATTAGCAGTTGTCTTTGTCATCTGGTGAGTTTAATAACTGGCCATGTACCTTTTTTCTCCCTTTCTCTAATATCACATCATCCCTTAATAACTTGTCAAAATATGAATACTTCTTAATCCGCTTTTTTAAGCCTGTGGTGTGAGCATACACTGTCGTCTAATGGCCAAACCAATTATAAACTTCTCACCCATCTTTCAATTGACGAAGCATACGTGGCTAGATTTGTCTTAGGATGGTACGATCCTAAGGTAGGACATATTAAACGAGTTTAATTTAACCATGCGTTTGATATTTCTGGCCGGCATATAATCAGTCATCTATAATTCCCAAAGTGTTATTGCCTCTAAAAGCCCGGCGCATGTAACAGTACTTAAACAGTGTTGCATGAACAAACTGACATTGAGAGGTGAGAAATCCTTTGTGAGACAAACTAAAGAAATGGAACAGTGCCTCCTGCTGGCCGGAGTGATAGAGACGTTGAGTTAAAAAGTCCAGCAGAGGCATGTGACCGGGTTCTTTACGGAGATGCAAATGCTCAGTACAATGGCTTTAAACATTTCTAAACTAACTAAAGACCTTTCTGGTCTGAGTTTTATGGTACCTGGAGGAGGGGAAGTAGCTGATTATGAAGCAGAACTGGAGAGTGGTAGGTTAATGGTAGTACAGGAGAATTTATTGTGAGCAAACTAAATTTATTTTGATACAATACCATGTTACACTATAGCTTGCAACTAAAAACATGCAATCCTTTAGTACAGTTGGCGTTACATCAATTCTGTAAGATGGCAAAGTAGCAAAATGGATTTGTTGCAATTGCGAAACTTTTTCATGCTAGCAGCCAAAAGTAATTGCAAATATTTGTCTTGTTAGATTATCAAATCTTTCTTCTGTGTTTCTGTTCACACATGGAAAGTCTTCAAAACGCTTTCATTATTTAAGAGAAAATGTTGGTAATACTGATCATTTTAGCATTCCTGGTTTCCTCTCATTTGTAGTTACAACGAGGAGTTATCCTCGAGGAGCTGGGCTGGTCTCCTCAAAGCATTCAGGCGCCAAATGTGCGCTGCACATGTGTGCGCAAAGGGGTAATTTACACTCCGCCTAGCCCTGGTGTGCTGAACTTTACCTCACAAATTATAAGCGCTTCATTGTGTTTTCAGCTTCTTTTCCCTGTTCTCAGCTCAACCTCATATCCAGGCCGTCATAAAATAAATCTTTTTCTGACCTTCACTCTTTACAGCTGACTTCTCCAGCTCCCACACATCACCAAAGGCTTTCCCGAAAAGAAAAGGGAATAGACTTCAAAATATTATTGTAAATATAATGATAATTTCACATTATGTTTCACGGCAGTGTAATACATTGCAGTATCTGAAAGCGGCAATAATTTGTAAGTTTTTCATATATCTTGAAGTGTTGCAATATTATGGTAATATATTTTAGTCTGGGACTATGTCTGCGGGACTCATATTATGGATATCTGAGAACAGCATTGTTGGAAAGTTGTGTATGCCATGCCAGCATCTTTAATCTCACATTACCGATCTTGTGTGTGTATACAATATACAATAAACATGCAATTGGTTTTGTACTTTTTCTGAAACGTAGAGACGATTCCTGTCTCAGAATCGCATTAGACATTATGATCTTTGGACGATTTGGCACACGGATACAGCAACTGCAATACAATTATATTTAAAGATATTGTACATTTTCGGATGATTTTGCTGTTTTGATTACGTTAGAAAGAAAGCGTTTCCAGGACATCTGTGGTCATGAAAGAACGCCCAATGACGTCTTTCCCAGCTGTCATGTTCGCTCCTCCTTCCCCTTCTCCGTTATCTTCTCTTCCGACGTCTCCTGTTCTTTATTTGCGTCTTTTCGTTTCCCCTCCGCGCTGTTTCCTTATGTTTTTTCTGCCTTTCCTCCGTTCTCCTCCTCTCCCCTGTGTGCCTTCGCCTGTCTGGTGTAGCAAAGCTAACACTGACATCAGGTGGTGCGTTTACTTAAAGGCACACGGAGCGCTCAATGCTACGCTGCTAACGCTCAATTCAGAGGAGAGAAATGTCTAATTATCAAACATAAAAAGCCCATCTAGGAACAAACATTGCAAATTAGCATAAATGTTATGATACAAGACATCAGACTATTTACTAAATACTTTATGTTCATGTATCTGTCTCTATTCAAATAAATAAATATAATTAAATAAATAAATAAATCTGCCGCTTTCATGCCTTCTGAATGTATTTTGTGTAGCCCGGTGTGAAATCAGATTTAGCGTGTGCAATTTCACATTCATTTATTTGTATAAATATTTAACATTTTTAAACAAAGTTAAGTCAAAGTAAATGACAGTTGAAATGATAAATGCTCAAATATTTTTTCAGTGCACAATCTTTTTTTGTGGTCATGCATTGTCTTGAACAAAGTATATTTCCATGCGATTTTATTTATTGACCAGATGTTGAGGGGGGATTATTCAGTTCCACATATTCTCTTGCGTTTGGCTACACAAAATGTCTATCGTGTGCAACTGTCCAGAAAGATCCGTTTAAATCGACAACACATTCCCTTAAATAAGGAATACAAAACAGTCCCCCGGCAGTAATGCTCATGCACGCACGCACACACATGTGCACGCACACCCTATGGGATGTGTAATGGAATGGAATAGAATATACTTTGAAATAATAAAGGCAAATATTCAAATCGTTGCAGCGTTCTGATGTTGCAATAGAACCCCTAACCAATTCCTTTTCCTACAAGTAGAGAAATCTTCCACTGTATTGTTCTAATATTTGACAGATCATATCCAGTATGTCATTTTATACAGTTGGAAAGAAAAACGCAAACTCGTAGTTTTGCAAGTATTGTTCCTCTGGAAAATATTGTTCCATTCCTTAGTCACAACCAGACACTGCAATAATATCCAGCAGCAATATAATAACCAGCAGCAAAAAGCGATGTATAGACCAAGCACAAACTAATATAAAAAAATATAGACAACTGAATTATTTCTGGTAGACAGACCACTTTCCATGCCTCATTGTTGACAATATGACAATTGATTTAAATCATGGAGGTGATTAATCTTGCCATAGAGGGATTTCTCCGGCAGGCTGCATTATAACCACTAACTTGTCCCGTGTGTGCAGGAACTGCCAATTGCACCCGACCAGCATCGAAACGCACGACAGGGACAGCTTTGGAAACCTCTTCTATGGTTCGGCGAAAACTTATAAGTCACTTTCAGCCAGACATACAGTTCAATTCAAAAGCACTGGGACAGTGACACAAATGTAGTTATTCTTGCTCTGTACTCACACACATTGGATTAAAATGAGGCGATAAGAAGTGCAGACCCTCAGCTTTAATTTGAGGGTATTCACATCCATATCGGGTGATCCGTGTTGGAATTACAGCCCTTTTTATACTTAGTCCCCCCATTTTAGGCGAGCAAACGTAATTGGACAATTGGCTGCTCAGCTGTTTCTTGGCCAGCTGTGTCTTTTTATGCAAAATAAAGCTAGAGTCTGATTCTAGGTGTGGTATGTCCATTTGGAGTCTGTTGTATCTCAACATGAGGAACACATAAGTGTCAATGCCAGTAAAGCAGGCCATCATGCCACTGAAAAATCTCAATTAATCGATCCGAGACACGGCCAAAACATTGGCTGTGTCAAAATCAACTGTTCGATACATTCTTAGGAAGCAAGGATGGACTGGCGAGCTCAGCAATGGCAAACGACCTGCTAGACCACGGAAAGACCACTGCAGTGGATGACCAAAGAATACTTTGAATTGTGAAGAAAAACCTTTTTTTTAACCATCGAACAGATCAAGAACACTCTCCAGGATGTATGCATAGATGTGTTAAAGACTACCCTAAAGAGAATAATACATTAGCATAACCTCAGAGAGTTCACCACGAGAAGCATAGCACTGGTAGGCCTCAAGAACAGAACAGCCAGGTTACAGTTTTCTAAAAAAAAGGTACATAAAACAACTGTAGAGTTTTGGAACAGATGAGATGAGTATTAACTTGTATCAAAGTGATGGAAAGAGAAAAATGTGGAGAAAGAAAGGAACTACTCATGATTCAAAGCATCTAAATAAGGTGGAGGTAGTATTATAGCTTGGACATGTATGGCTCCAATTGGAACTGGCTAACTTGTCTTCATTGATGATATGACTGCTGATGGCAGTAGCAGGATGAATTCTGAGGTGTACAGAAACATCGTATCTGCTCAGATCCAGCCAAATTAACACAGTAAATGCTATGGACTACAATGTTTGGCAACTGCTGGGGCCCTGGTGGGCGTGATCTCCCTGGGCCTAAGCCCCGCCTCCCTGCATCAGCTGTTCTGCGGATGGTGAACACACATTAGAACGTCAGTGTTGTTGAGGCTCAGCGATCATATTTTCACGCCACAATCCATGAAAAATTTATTTTGGTTACATAGGTTAAGTTTCAGTGGGCAGATGAGCGGTCCAAAGGGCTGAGCCAAACGTATGCATGATGTAACCCAACCCCCCCCCCCCCCCCCCCCCCCACACACACACACACACACACAAAAACACAGAGACGGTGGTAATTTTGGATGAAAAATGTGAAATGAGTTTCCTAATATGAGCTGTTCTGTCATAGGTCTGGGGAAGTTGTACAGAGTGCATTGGCCACTGTGTCTCATTGAAGATTTATATGTTCCTATACTTCATATACTTTCATGACGGCCCCAATGTTAGATGCATGACAAACCGTTCCCCTTAATAATAATAAGCCATTTTTGCCATGGGACTTAAAAAATGTTTTTAAAAAAAACAAAAAAACATTTCCAAGCACAAACTAAGCACTAAAACAACATGTTCAGCCATAATGTGGGAAAATGATATCCTACTTCCTGTCAGAAAGGCAATAAAGTGGGTGTATTCATTTATATATATATATATATATATAATTTTAAAGTCATAAACAGTAAAGGTTAGGGTTGCAAAGATAGCCATAATCACAAGGACAGTTGCTAGGATTGCTAGTGTGTGATTTTAGTGTGGTCAACATAGAGCCAATTGGTCCATGCAAAACCATCTTTTTGGTGAAACTGACTGAGACCATGAGAGTGCCAACACTGCCTGGTGACCTATATGAGATAAAGCTGAACATATGTAGTGTGGAAATAATTGTTAGATTAGCAGGGTAATTACAGTACAAAAACGATGTGCCTGTTGGCATTCAAAGTGTCGCCCACCATATTATCCAACTATATCCAGCAGTAAACGGGTCACATTTATAGGGATTTATAAATCCAGTGCACAGTTTGATGGATATTTATACAATCTTCTAAAAAAGAAGCATTATTGAATGCACAAAGGCCAAAGTAAGTAATTAAACGTATGGACAGTGTGAAACTGCTCAGATATGAAAAATCCCCCATTATGTCACTGTCTCAGTTCAGAGAATGATGTCACTATGACCAGATCTAATAGTCGCAAAACCAACAGCATCTAAACAAACGTAAGCTTTGTGTTCACAAATGTCACATGATGTAAAATGTCAGTGTTGAAGAGTTGTGTTGCTTCACTGCTGCTGAATCACATGTGTGTGGGGGGGGTGGGGTCGGGTGGGGTGGGGCCGGGTCGGATGGGGTGGGGTCGGGTGGGGAAGGGACAAAAGTGACTTCATGCCAGCCATTTAGTCTTTTGATGGTATTGATTCAAAATTAAATTGCTATTCCATGACAAATGAGTGCCAGTTCGGCTTCTGTTCCCGTCCTTATTATCTCTGGTTAGGAAGCTTACATCACTTACCCTGTGAATGGAGCGCCTTTTCGACTTTCTCAAACGGAGGAAGTAATGGAACTTAACTTGGTGCAGTGGAAATGCTTGCCTTATACTGCTTCTTTTTCACCGACTGTACAATGGCTATTTTCATCCACTCTCCCCCCTCCTGCCCTACACGTTATGTTGCTGCTTAATGGCCCTGTCACACTATTGCGTATGAGAGAAACGTATGAGTTGCGTATGTACATTTATATGCAAAAAATAGTGTGACAGGGCCATTACAAAGGCTATCAAAGCGCTCGATCCACACGCACAAAAGCACGTATGTAAAGCAAGAAAATAAGTTCCCAGCCAACTGAAATGGCGCACTGAATCATTTAATTGCGCAGCGCGGTTTACGTTTCTGTCACATTCTCTTCTTCAACCACTTCCCGTTTTAAAAACAAATTATTTCCTCTCTTCTGGGTCTGTCTTCTCTCCCACATCCCTCCTGAAATGGCTTTTTTTTCTGACCACCCACAATGGTACTAGTAGTTAATTCTGTGATGTCACAGGAGCTAATAAACTGTAATGATGTACATATTCAAAAAGACTAAGAGAAATATTATGTACATGGAGTTGGCGACACTGAGCATGATTTATTAAGTAATTTTGTGTGTCAAGTAATGCAAGACATCATACTTCTCTTCCAAGTACTATTTCCAACTGTCATATTTCATAATTTTGACTGTCTCAACAAAGATAAAATACAGGAAACCCTAAGTCATATTGTCAGTGATCATCCAGGGACGTGGATCAAAATATTTCCCTCATATATTGTACTTGCCTAGGATGCCAGTATTCCATTATCAGAAGGCTATACTGTTTTTGGATCAGTGTACTGTTCTGTACAAGAATATCCTGATTAATGCCAAGCACTGCTTTTTAAATATACTCTAAAGGGTAGAAATATGGACAGGACCAGGAATCACTCGTTTGGTAATGAATTTGCTCCTAGTGTATTCCATCATACTTCTAAACCCACACAATAATAAATTATTTTCAATGAGCAGGAAAGACCAAATTACTTTCTGGGTGAATTTCAGTGACTGGATGAATACATTTACTGGTCTGTGTCTTTTAAAATTGTGAGAAAGAATATTGACGACAGGTGGAAAAAGACGTGGCAGAAAGTTTGATGGTGCATGTCTCTGCTGTTACCTGATTTGTCTCCATGTCACTGCAGGTCGTGAGGGACAAGCAAATCCATGTCATCCATGACGAATGCGTCAGCAAAACTAGCATGTTTCTCATCAACAAAATCAACTCTCCAGTCATAACATTCTCTCCCTCAGATTAAAATAACTGGTTGTCTGTATTATCAAATGTTAGCAGCCTATTGTTTTAGCAATTGGTTTGTGGGTGAAAACAACCTGTTTAGAGCTACAGAACGCATGCTGAGAAGTAGAAAATTCATTGTTCAGATAGACGAGCTACACCTTTGCAAACTGCCTCAGAAAATTTAAATAGTGTTGCTACAAATTAGAACATTTAAAAAATGTTTCATTTTGTGGGGAAAAATGCTTTTGGACATATTGTCTGTCATACTGATTGAAGGATCCATTTAGGCAGTGTTAACTAACAGAAGCTAGATGCAAGCATTTTACTTTTGATATGAACATTGAACATCATTATCATTTGCTAACATGAATTAAATAATGTTGAACTCTGAATTTCCAAGTCAGTCAATAGTAGTTAGCAAGCTAATGCTTGTTAAGAGGTTGGCTTACATAAGTTAGCTCGCTATGTTTTTATGGTCCTCACTAAACCCAAAACAAAAGAGATATTTGTCTCCCACTGTTGATGTTCGTGCCTGAAGCCCTCTTCTCCAGTCAACGGCACAAACCTCCCACCAAATATTCAATCCGCATCCGTCTATAGGCACACTATAGTGCCTCACGCCACCTCATAGATCGGCCCTTGCACATCTAACTCAGAAGTTTCTTAACTGGAAACCGAGTCAACACGACAGGTTTCATTTCTAAGTTCCTTTCATCGTCTTATATAAGGATGCGTGTCCTTTTTATTACGTGTTTTATTGTTGTACTTGCAGTTCTATTTCTGTATAACATTATCATCCTGTTCAATTCAGACACGGTATGATCAAATGAGAAACACCTGGGCAGTTATATCATACGACATATGTTGTATGGTTTCACGTTGTCTTTGTATGAGTCTTTGTATAAGGAGAACCACTGCTGTCTTACTATCAGCTGGTACACAGGAGTGTCACATGATCATTGCATTGACATTCTTGTCCTGAGAATCTCGACAGAATTCATCCCTTCTCCCTTTTGCCATATGTGCCGTGTAAAGTTTTCTTTAGCATTAGATACTAGCAGCAATCTAAAATTTACATGTAAAAATGTGAAAGGTTTTTTAAACGGCACACATTTCTACATGCAGTGTAGGATGTGGCTACTGCTATCTAGCTAAATTTCTCATGGAGTTCAGTGTCTTCTGATACCGACTGAGACCTGTAGGTAGTAGTTTTGACAGTAACCATGGTGCATGCATGCCTAAAAAAACCTTAAATGAAAACACACACACACACACACACACACACACACACACACACACACAAATAATCTAAACTGCAGTTAATAACAAACCCCTGGAATTGGTAATTACTGAAAATTACGTAGCCTTGGATGTTAGGCTTGAGTGAATTCTTCTGCTCAGTAATCTGAACTTGGTTAATGAGGCCAATTAAAAAATAATGAGTCTGTTAGTGTGATATTTCGCAAGCATCCAAAGTGAGAGCCAGGGAATTAAATGTCAGGAATTGGCTCCTTGGGCATGGCGCATATAGGTTTATGGAGCGGATACTGCCAGTGAACTTCATTACAGCATACAATCTATACAATTAACATGCCATAAGGATTTGGCTTAAAAAAGTGTTTTTAAAGAAACAGTACTTTAATTTATTATCATTTGGTTGTTATGCCAATTTTATAGTTTCACAACTCTTATTTGAGTACACAGTGACACTCAATGGAAGCCTGTATCATTTGTCTGTAGAAACAGTGTATTGCCTACCAACATGCTTTCATTCACATTTTAAAGATAATTTGTAATCAAGATGATACAAAATGTATTTGGAGTGGACGTTGTTGTGAGTCCATCTAGACTCCATTTGCTTACTAATATTTACTCAACTTTGAAAGGGATGTACAGGAAGACATTTTAAAGACACATGGTGATAGATTAATTAAATCCAACTCTGCTACTGTCCTATATAACTGCTCTATTTTCAGAATAAAACTTAGATTATATAATCTTTGGATAGCTTGAAGTTTTTACTTTTAGTTGAGCTTTCCATGGGAAAAAAACATACCCAGCGGAAGTTAATAATTAATAATATCATTTGGGTAAAATCAATAAACAGTAAACACGATAGATTGCCTCAGTCTAAAAATGGATATTTTTCTTAGATGGTGTGAGTGGCTTACCTTTCGTTTGCGTAATTTGACGACGCTGTCTTCACCCATCTGAGCGTTCAACTTGGCGTCTGTCTGAGTCTCCGCTGCTTCAATGGGGCTTTTTCCAGAGTGGGGAACCTCGCCGATTATATCCATATCTGAGGTCGCGTTGGTGGATTCCCCTGATAGTTCTGGGCAGCCCACTCCTTCATAACAAGGTACATCATGTACCGCATCCGCTCTTAGTGCCGATTTGCCAAACTCTATTGTTTGGCCATCGACTGTGTCAGAATTTGGATCCTCACTAATCATGTTTGAATTTGCACCGTTGCATTGTGGGACATGCGTGGCTCCCGAAAGTGACACGTCGCTCGTCACATCGCTCTTAGAGATTGTGTTGTTACGTTGCTCCATTGCTGTTTTCCCGCTTGCTTCCACTCTACTGGGTGACAGTTCAGGGTTGTGGGGTGACGAGGCCTCAGGACGGACCCTGGCCTCGCTAGGGATTGCATCATCTTCTGAAAGGTTGCCTAACGTCCCCGTGGCTCGCGCATCAGCAGCATCGCGATCCTCTAGCAGTTTAGCGGTCCTCTCCTGTTGGGGGTCCACAGAAGCAGGAGGGACAGCAGTTTGGCCGTTGCTGTGCTTGTCAGATCCCGTTTCTGGCACGGGAACGTCCTCGTGCGTCAACCTCGACGTTTGGTCGCTTTTCTCCAATCCACTGTCAGAGCCGCTGCCATTATCTCCGCCATCTGCCCTGTCCCCTGGAGTCTGACCGGGAGGGGTATACTTACCAGAGGTCTCGGGCGGCCCGACCCGGTCCGGCTCAGTGGAGCCGGAGTCACTGGATCCATCGGTGGAGTTATCGTCGGGCTCAAAGACCAGCGTTTCCGTACTGCCCTCCACGGGCCCAAAGTTACCCAGATCCAGGCGGGTGAAGCTTTCGTCCACGTCCGCAGCGCTCGCCCGGCCTTGCGGGAATGAAAGCCTGCTGGCGTGCAGCTCGCGGCAACACTCGGGCAGGGACGCGCACCTCTGCCTGCGGCCCCGTCCGGAAACGTCCGAACCCGACCCGCGGCCGCCGCGCGCAATTCCGCGACAGCAAAGTGTATCCAGGTCATCGAAACTGAAACTGTATTGTAATCCGGTCCTGTGGGTCACATGCTCTTCCCAGCTTTTTCTCCTCACAGCAACAGGCATGGCTATTTGAGTGACTCATGGGTTGGTATGTGATTTTTGTAAGATCCAGTCAAAATGGAGCACCAAAGCAGCTGGGGTTTCTATTCCTGATGTTGGCTGAAAGAGAGAAAAAACCAGCGTTGAGCCCAGAAACCTCTCGGGTTCATTGTCAAGCGAAAAGCTACAGTTGCCCTTGAGCTGTGGGAATGGCAAGATGAACATTTACTGGCTAGTCTTTCATAATACAAAAACACTGATATAGCAACTGTGACATAGTTAAATATGTTCCTTTTCTTTATTACATTGTGGGCCTCATGTGTTATTTGTTATTGTGAAGTATGAAAATATCTGATGCATGGCAAGACACATCGAATCACATCAATCAAGCCCCTACAGAACACTTACACCAAAGTAGATTTTTGTTCCTTTGTTTGTTTTTACAAGTGTTAAACGGTCACAGTTCCCTGCTGGTATAGCCTTGGTCAAGAATGTATGTTTTCTTTGACCCAGTGAATTCAAACAACATGAGCACAGAGTGAACATTCTCTAAAATATCTTTGATTATCGAAATAAAGCTTGACATAAATGACTACAGAAGGCACGGCGTAGCATATTTTAAAAATTACATGTGATATGTTTAAAGCTGCCTTTAGATGATCCAACAAAACATTGTGACAGCCCAATAATAGCAATTTCCTGGATCAATTTACCGCACAAGCAGTGTAAAGCTATGAGATGAAATATAATCATAAATGTTAGAACCTCAATAAAGGGGCAAAGTCTCACTCTAAAGTAGAAAAACAAACTTTTTGATTAAAATAAAGAAAAAGCAAAGGAGTGCTGAGTGTGGGTAGTCTTTTCTTCTGCAAATAACATGTCCAGAGTAGTTCTGAAGAAACATTACATTAAAAAAATGCAAGTTAGATGTTGAGTTTAGCTAAATGGAAAGTATATGGTGATACAAATCTGACAATGCAGCTAAAACCATTGCATCATTTCTACTTAGAATAATGTCCTCCATGCTGTGAAATGATTTTCATTTAAGTTCATTCTGCGCAGTTGAAGTCGATAGAGGGCCTGGTTAAGCTTATCTTAAAAATAAATTACAAAAACAAACAATAAATTGATCTCGCTAACTTCCAACCTTAAAGTAGTAAAATGCCTTATAGAACATCATTGTATCTAGACTGCAGCATTACTTCAAAATTCACCACACTGACTGTTCTAACCGGATGAAGTCAACTCCAGAGATTGTTTAATTTGGACTTTATTACACACCTATCTGCTTAAAATTAACAATTGAATGCACATTGTAAATACAAAAAAAACATCTCTTACCTTCTTTATAAGAAAACAAAATAAAATGTAATTTCCACGGGAGCGCCACCTCAGAAGAGGCTGATTGGACAGATATGGCCGTTGCTCTGAGTTAGTTGGAGCAATCAAAAGTTTGAGGTAAATGTCTTAATGTCCAGGGCGCTGGTTATATGACGAAGTTCTCCCACTCTGTCCCTCTCCTATGTGAAAGTAAACGCTGGATTCTGCTGCTGGAGGGAGATACAGTTGTTTGAGTTACTGTCAATACTGAAGCTCTCAGTCCAGAGGTTTGTTTGACAGGGACCAGAACTGGCCAGCCTGTCCGCTGGGGTTTCCTCTTTTAGAACAGCTTGCCCTTGTTTGTGTGACAAAGGACACCGCAGACGAGGATTCACACTGGAATAAACGAGTCTAAAGTTTCTTTAGAAGTCTTTAACACGTGGTGCATAACATGCGCAGGAACATGTTTTTTTTTTTAAATCATTGAGCGGAACACATGACACGCGTCTGCTAAAGTTTGCGGTTGTGGACGACACAAGAAAAGGTGAGAAGATTCCTGAGGAAGACCCTAAAAATGAATAACGTGCTGTTTAATATTTATAATAGTCCGCAGTTTCAAAGAAGTGCCATCAAACAAAACGTAGCCTATTACTTAAACCAAAATCCTTCCTCTAGATATCCCCTATCCGAGTTAAACGTGTCCCGTTTGTGGAAATTCCTGTAGTTACCTTTCCCGAAAAGCCTCCAGAGTCACACAAATCCGGTACCGTAAAAGCTGAAAGACAGTCTCCATCTTGATCACATTAAGGTTTTGCTGACACTAAACCCTTGTAGGAGCAGCGTTCCCTCCAGCCTGACAAGCCGTCCGATTCATGTCTTTAGGACAGCCCACATCTTTCACTTCCCCGGCTCTTAGCTCAGCCTCTCTTTCTGTCTCATCTGTTTATCTTTTCTGCTTTCTTCTTCTTCTTCTTCTTCTTCTTCTTCTTCTTCTCACAGAGAAACTTCCTCCAAGTCACTCCCGAGTATCTCTCGGCCTGGGAACAGATCTGGCCATTTGGTTTTGATTAAAAGCAGACATGCAGCTTTGTAAAACTCAGGATAGAAGCCAAGGGAGATTGCAAATGTTTTTGGCAGTAATTTCTGAGCTTTTTAAGAGTCGCCTCTAACTGTACAAGCATCCTAGAAAAAACAGAGGAGGAAAAAAAAATACACTCAGACACGTTTATAGACATTCCTGGGGAATGTGCCACTCTTGCAAAAACACAAAGTTGGCCGGTCTCCGTTTGGAGAATTTCAGACCGATTTAGACAATGTGATATTTAAAGCACTATAAGGGTGACTGTGTTGTGAGTTTCAAAAGAAAACAAGTTTTAGGGCTCTTGCTGTGTGCATTCACAACCCAAATATGGGCATGCCCATGGACTGGACCACAGCGCATTTAAGGTAGTTCCTCATAATATTAGAACACCTTATGAGGAAAACTAAATAAACAGACGTATAAATAACCTAAAACGGCAGCACACAAGTGCATCTTACTTGGAAATGAACACATTTGTTTGTTTAAAAATATTGTGAAACATCACTCAATTATATATGTGAAATAAATCTTAAAAATCAAAGAATCATGGAATTCAAATATAAAATATTTATAAACACACACACACACACGGACACAATCGCACACACTGTATAGCAACAAGAAAACAAAAGACAAGCAAACATCCAAAATCCATTGTTTTTTTAAAATGTTCTATAATATGCTAAATATCAGCCTAAAGCAGTTCTTATGGGAGAGCAAAGGCTCCAGCTGACCATCAGATTAAGCCACCATATGGCTGACAATACTCAGATGGATATAGACGTATGACAAAAGGTCCGGGACATCTGTGTAGCCCAGGAAGTGCTTTCTGACCCCTCGAGGCTGTTGGCGTCCCACCTGGCAGCCATTACAAAATCATCATTCTATCAGCAACGTTTTTGCCTGAGCCCAGATGGACTTGCAGGCATTTCATTATGTTTAACTTAGATCCCTGGTGGGATAGTGCATCTTCCTGTTTGCGCAGTCTCTTACAGCTCTCCCAGGAAATGGCCTGCTGGGGCCGGGCCCAAGCCAGGGAAACATCACCAGGCTTGGCTATTGGCCGTCTGACCCTAGCAACAAACATGGCAGCTGAGAAACACAACAGGAAACAAACTCGGCCGCTCTGAGACCACGCAACAATTTAAAGAAGACTTTTTTTGTTGTTGCTGTCAACACTTCAAAAAAATTAAGGAAAAGAGTTGCACACTCACGCTCCATATGTTCTGATTTATAAACCACCAACTTTTCAGCAAAGAGCCTTGATCAGGGTGTAGTAGACAATGCCAGCACTTGTACATACTCCACAAAGTGAGGACAGACACAGTTTCATATTATTAAATCATATTAATAAATAAAACTACACTCTATAATACATATATGCTACATACATAATGCTAATCAATACATTATAGGGAAAGAGTGAATTCTCAATTCACTATTCAATAAAAAAGTACATTCATGCACAGCATATTCATATATCACTGTCATGTTCTCTGTCACAAGCATATGTTTGGCTATATGTACTGGGACATAGTTCATGTTTGTATTATGTCTATCTAGGATGGCCTGTATTCAATCAACATTGGTCCTTAACCTGGGTTTAGAAATAAATGTTACACTTTTTCCCCCACAAACTCAGTTTTACAAGCTAGTTTTAGTGATTAACAAACTCCCCAAAGAAGAAGAAACATTTTTGTTTGTGAAGAAGAAAGAGTCCTTGCTTTTAATTGTTAGTTAAAGTTAAGGTCAAATGTTGATTTAATCCAAGCCTATAGGTACCAGGTAATTCTAGCATTTGGAGTCTTTCCAATAACCTGGAGCTTGCAGCTGAGATTTGCAACGTATTAAGAAAACAAAGCGATTGTTGTATGGCTTCCAATGTGGGCTTACACTCTTGGAAAAAGTGCACAGCAGGGGACAATTCAGAAAACCGGCCAATGAAGATTTCCTCGTCTCTACAATAGAAACCAACGTGTTTGCCTGTAATACGAAAAATATTTATCATTGTAGGAAAGCCAATGAGGCTCTCTCTCATCCACAATAGAAACCAGGCAACATGTTTTCTTGCAATACGAAAAAGTGTAGGAGATACTTCATGCCAAGATTTTTGTTTAACATACTGTCCCATGATCTACCCTACAAATATACAAGAACCAAACGATCTCAGTTTTATTTTTTTTTGTCGTGGTACTTCAGATCGAAGATCGTTAAGACAACTAACGGACTTTGGAGTGATGTCAGCAGTGTTACTCAGTGGCCACGGGGAGCATGACTCACTGTTCTCTGCTGCAGGGCTGGGGCTTGCGCTCTTTGGCTTACATTTGCTTTACGTGGCAGAACAAATAAGCTTTATCATGTTCTCCCCAGAGCCTTCTCCTTAATGCAAACATTTGATTTTGGAGTTAATTTGATTTTCTCGTAAGTAGCAAAAGAAATCATGCTACATACAAATGATATATTTTCTATTATATTGAGAATTGAACAGTAGATGTCTCCAAAGCACAATGGGTAATATCTTGAAAAGGTTAGTACTCTCAGGGCCTGATTTAGTAAGACCTTTAGCGTGTGCAAATCCTTTAACGCAACAAATGATTGGTGCAAAACAAATGCCATGACCAATCATTGGTCATGTTATTGATTGTGTGTTTTGCACACGCTAAAGGTCTTAGTAAATCTGGCCCTCAGTGTTCTGAGCACTTCCTCCAGGGGGCTAAAGCTGTGCATTTACACCCCCCCAAATATTGCTACATGCAGCTTTTATTCCTAAATATACGGAACCATAATTCATACATTCTGCAGCTGTTCAGCCACAGAGTTTTTTTTTCTTTTCTACTAACTATCTCGGAGCTTTGAGTATGAGTCACCAAACCCATTCATTACGCATTCACAAAAACCATGGGCCGTTTCACTCTGAGCTATAATTTGGAAAGATTCAAGGAAACTATTTATTTAATGGGAAATTTTCCCATTCCCAATGGACATAACCTTTGAGCCTTGCTTGTAAACGGCTGTGAATGTAACCAGGTTGCTGAAAAGTGGTAGGTGTGTGGTGTGAAGTGAGAAAGTGTTGTGTCGGGATGATGAACATTTGAGATGCTACATGTGGCAAGTGGAAATGTGCAGTAATATTTCTGAATGCAGTTCATTTAGATCTCCCTTTTTCCATTGTCTGATGAGATGCTCAGTAAATAAATATATTTCTGAGGCTTAAAGTTACTGTGAAGTGGCTACATAGTTTCTGTGTGTGATTGGAATGAGTATGATTATGGTAATGTTGCAGCTCATCAGTACTAATAATAACTTATTAGCACTGATGAGCACCAATTTGCCCACCGCAGGTATGTTTGCAAGCCATTGAAAATATGAGCGGCATCTCCGCCGTAGCTCTTTTGGCAGCGTAAGCGGACATCTTGATGAATGTCTGCAAATTCAGAGCTCAGGGACAAATGGGGAATTAAAGTTTGTGCTTTTCAGACACTTGCAATAATATAAGTTCATTTCTACCCATCCTCGCGCATCATTACCCTAAAATAATCTCAATTCAAACAAAATAAACAAGTGCAAATAATTTTCTTTTAAAAAGCAAAATGAAAAGCATCGCCTGAGGTTTCTTACCGTCTTTCCTCTGGGTTCCACTTTGTGTCCTTTGTATTTTAGGGAGAGTAATTACTTAATGTGCAGTGGGGTGGAGGGGGGTTCAGTTTCCTACAGCGTTGTTACCTGGCGTGAGCTTGTCTTATGCTCCTGTACCCCTCTGTTCATATCACAACAATGACAAAGGAGCATTGGTAATGGTAGTCTCTTTGTTTCAATGTGCCCGCCATTGTGGCTCTATTCAATTAGGCAGTTAACGGTGCCATGCTGACACTTGTGCGTGTGGGTGTGTGACGTGGTAGTGATGGTGGGGTGGCATGAGTTAGAAATATCTCGGGAGTGATACTTTTAAATCACTGTAGAGTCAACAATCCAAAAGGAAAAATAGCAGACGCTGACACAAAAGAATGGATATGTAATCACCGGAGTTCTCTCTGTTCCCGAAGTCACAAAGAGAGTCACGATGTGCCGCCGAGCTACATGACACGGATAATGGCCGCCTGCTAATCGTGACGCGTCTAGTTAGCAGGGGACCAGGCGAGTCTTGACAGTGTGCTGGTGAGGGAGGAGTGGCCATGAGGTGCTAAAGAGGCGCTAAAGAGGAGCTCCAAGGTGTGAGAGAGGGGTCTTTAGCTGAGCCCACAGAATCCTCCCCATTCCACCCCCCCCCTTCCCGAGCTGACGGTCCTTAAGTAGCGCATAGAGGGCTCAGAGGAAACGCTCTCGAATTCCTCACCGATATGGTTTATTATTGGAAAATTCCAGACGAAATTGTGAGAATGGCAGATATGGATTCTCATCCTCATATAGGAAACATTGGTGATGCTTCTGGTGCCTGCATAAGATCAAGGAACACTTTGTTTTCGAATCCATATGGGGCTCACGTTAAACAACTGTATGTGAGGCCACGTTTCAGTTCCACAAAAATATTACACTTGTACATCACAAGCGACTAGCAAGTCCCACAAAAGGATACATTTAGTTCAATAAAGATTGGGCCTCTTAAATGAAAGAGAACTTCAGTTTTTGAACATCAATTACTTTAAAAATTAGTTTGCTATTGCTTTTATTCCTAATATATCTGATAGGGATCTTTGTTGATAGCTTCTGTTACCCAAAGGCATTCTACTGATCATTGCACAACATTTGGACGGTGAAAATAGATTGATTAATTTAATGAAGTGCAAAATTTCTTAACGTTTTGAAGTTGTATGATGATAACATGAATTTGTTCCATTTTATTTCATTTTAGACTTTCTGATTCTTCATTCAGCACAGTGATTATTTTTTTGGCAGATGGAAATCAGTAATTATATGGTCCCTTTATTTTATAAGGATGTAATTAAAGTTGTGCTGGAAATTCTGATGAAATTTCACACTTTTTTTTTTACAACATATATAAAAAAGTATATTCTAGAAACTATGTGACAAACCTAAAAACTACCTCCTGCATAGTGTACATATAAGCATTTAGCAGACCTCTACAGTAGATACAATACTACTATACTAATACAATATTTCTGTTTTCCACAACTGTTCATCTTATACATAGAGATTGTAGTCGATGAGAAGAGAGCGCTGGTTGTGGGTGACGTCCAGCAGGAGGGAGCTTGGCGTCTGTAGGCCCAGCGCTCACTGCCTCCTCACTCCTCCTCACTCCTCCCTCTCCTTTTGTTTTTCCATTAGCGCTCACAACGCACTGTTACCCCCGTCCACACAGCCCATAATTGTCTCCATGCTGTCGATGTCACTGATTACAGAACCTCAAACGCTGAGCGGAATGGGAAGATACAGCCGGCCCGCGGCCTGGCGGCGACGTAAAATCAACACTGCCTTGGAAGCTTGGGCCTGGGTGCTAGCGCGACTCGTTTTTTAACGGTCATTCTGATCTTGAGATGAGAACGGCTGCACGGGCTAGAGAGCGCAGCTGCTCGGCGGAGCCTGCAGGATATGCCATGTATGGGTGGGTGGGGCGTTAAGATATGATGTGCAGCCATGGAGACCGTGGGAACAGGAAGTAGGGTTGACGAAACAGGCGGACATAATCTCAGACAAAATAATCAACCTAATACTCTTTCTGTTCTGTTGCCCGGATGCACACGGATGTGCTGCTGCAGTCTTCGGGTGACACGGTGTTCTGAATTTTGTACGGGCCAAACCCCATCGAAGATACATTACAGTTTACATTTCAGCATTTGGCAGACACTGTAATCCAGATACATTTGCACAGATTACATTCATGTTAAGTGCCATACTATAGAACGGCAGTGCCCCCGTTGGAAATAGAACCCGCAACCTCTGAGTTTCAGGCCCAGTTCACTGACCACTATACTACCCAGACACACCTGATCCTGGCCCTTTTCATATTTTTCCTTCCTGCATACTAATGTTGCTCTGGAGACTTCTGCAGGCTGAGACATTCGTAAGAAATGAAAAAGTGTATTTAAATTTAATGTGTCATTGTTAAAATGTTAACGGAGGCGTTTGACAACTTTTGATATGAGTCATGACGATAAAATGCAGTAAGATTTCTAATGAACAACATTATTTTTTCTTTCAGTTCCATTGTCTTGTCAAATAAAGACTAACTCAGCAAAAAGATTTATGCATTTTATTTAAATTATTATGTGAACTCCTGGTAATGTTTGCCTAGCATACAATTTGGGCTGGGATGTTGAAACGCAGCCTTAAAAAAAATCTTTTAAGCCTGATTAACTTCATTGAAGAGTGGAATGGTATAATGCACTTTGACTTTTATTTTTACATTTTGACAGTTATTAGATTTCTGATTTTCAATATAACATTATCAAATCAAGTCGCCGTCTAATTCATTCTGAATGACAGTCGTAAAATGCACAAATCCCAATGTCTCAGTTGTCTTTGGGATTGTCATGCAGAAATATGTCACAATTAACCTTCAGTTTAATATTAGTTATAAATATATAAAAATGTCTTAGATAATATGAAAGTCCTGCAGATTAAGGTGCATTTGATGCCTTTTTATAAGTTGCCAAATGTATTTTCTTACTTCTAACCATGACGTGATTTAAGTAAAACAAGAGAAAAACAGACTGTGCCGCCATTATAATTACCGTTAAATTTGTTTTACGTTAAAAAGTGCCTGCTGAAAAGATTCTCTTGATCTGGAAACGGATAGACAGGCTCTGGTTAACAACGTAAACGCCTTTAGTGAGAGATCAAACGGCACATATGCTCCATCCTTTAATCTCAGTAGTAAATATCATGAGGTAAGTTAAGTAGTAATCAAACGGTAAGCAACTGAAGCCTAACAAATTAAACTGATGATATGGTAACTACTAAACAAGAGCTGGGTGACTCAAGAGCTCAATATACGGTGCAAGCATGATCGCCCTCTAGTGGTGAGCGAGGGATGGACTAGACTGTCGAGATGCTCACTTTTTGCAGTTACAGCCAGGACTTGTAGTAGTTTCCCAGGATATTAGATGCCATATTTAACAAAATCCCATTAGTTGTTCCCCAGGGCATAAGTGGAATTTTTAGTACTAATTCAAAATACGAGTGAAACATACCCCTGGCCTGTATCTCTCACACTCCCAGTTTCTGTCAGATTGTAAATAACAATTACGTTGTAAAAAATAAATAAAAAAATAAAAAAACATTCTCTAATGTAAGCCTTTTTTAAAAGTCATCATTGAATGTCTTTGTTATAGCCTCTAATCGCGACATCTTGATCCTTTGATAGTACCCAGTCAGTCCTTACAGGGTAGGGGTTCATTTTGCCAGCAGCCAAAGAACAGAAATTGAGGCCAGATGCTGTTGCAGCCCTTTGCCCCATATGGAAATACCTTGGATGCAAGTGAGATTTTTCCAAGCAGGCTGCATGCCTTTGGCCCACATTAATACGTCTGTGGAACACTGTCCTTGCTACCAGGAACAGTGACAGCAATTAACCCACTTAAATTCCCAATAATGAAGGGGTTAAATCTCTATATAGACTTATTTAGGTTTTGAAAAGGTTGGGTCACACAGTACAGAAAAAAAACTAGATAAAGGCCACATGCAAAATAACAAAATAACAAATCTGTTAAAACCACTGTACTAAACCTATACTGTCTGAAAGTATCAGGACCGTGACACATTTATTGTTGTTTTGGTTCTGTACTCCAGCACATTGTGACTATGAGGTTAAAGTGCAGATTTTCAGCTTTGATCTGAGGGTTTTTACATCCATATCGGGTGAACTGTATAGCAATTGAAGCCATTTTTACACATAGTTTCTCCCTCCCCCCCCCCCCCCCCATTTCAGGCACCAAAAGTAATTGGACAAATTAACAAACTTAAATAAAGTCATCATAATTAATATTTGGTTGCATATCCTTTGTATACAATGACTTCCTGATGTCTGTGACCCAACAACATCAAAATAATCTTGATATCTTATTTTCAGGTACTCTTACAAGCGATACTACAACCTCTCTGCATTTGAAATGATCTCTATGGAAATTGGGGGGTGGGACTAGATTAAGCTGTAAATTACATGGGAATAGTATGAAACACATGGTTGGCCAAATGGCTGTAAGTCATCAAGGGTCTGAGGTATCAAACGAGCCTCAAACCATCACTCTGCTGCCAGATATGCAGTAGATATGGATGGATCACTTTAAGGGTTATTTCTCCTAACTTATTTTTTCATAGCGTTCAATAGGAAAATTAGTCAGGAGAAACAACTTACTAATGTGGGGGACTTACTATGTGTAAAAAGTGGCTACAATTACTAAAGTATAAATGGAATGAAATAGAAATAGTAGTTTCTAACATTATCAATGTCTTGACTGTATTGTTTAAAATCAATTTAATGCTACCTTGGTAAATAAAAGCATCAATTTTTTTCCAAAACATAAAAATGTCTCAGTGATTTTAAACTTTTGAACGGTAGTGTACATTGACCAAAAACATTTACGAGAGCTTTCTACCTGAAAAGACTTACAGCTCGAGTGACTCTTATGGGTAAAGGAAATGTATAAGTATTTAACATCATTTTACAAGTATTTGATCGTCATCTCCTGTGCTGGCATTTCCTCAAGCGTTTTACGACCTTCTGACCCATCGAAAGAAAGCAAGAAGCAAACAAACCAACAATGAGTTCTTAGCTCCCTGCACCATTGCATTGCTGGACAGTAATGGGGATTATTCATTGTGTTGCTGGACAGTAATGGGGATTATTCATTGTGTTGCTGGACAGTAATGGGGATTATTCATTGTGCTGCTGGACAGTAATGGGGATTATTCATTGTGTTGCTGGACAGTAATGGGGATTATTCATTGTGTTGCTGGACAGTAATGGGGATTATTCATTGTGTTGCTGGACAGTAATGGGGATTATTCATTGTGTTGCTGGACAGTAATGGGGATTATTCATTGAGTTGCTGGACAGTAATGGGGATTATTCATTGTGTTGCTGGACAGTAATGGGGATTATTCATTGTGTTGCTGGACAGTAATGGGGATTATTAATTGTGTTGCTGGACAGTAATGGGGATTATTCATTGTGTTGCTGGACAGTAATGGGGATTATTCATTGTGTTGCTGAATCGTACATTTTACATGGCATTGTAGAATTTATAAAAAGCAGACAAAAGCACTTGCTTTTTGTACACAATATTCAGTTCTATATTTTGAACGCCACAAAGATATCAACAAAACTTTTGTCGCATCCTGTTGTTTGATCTACATCTACATCAGTTCTTGGAACAAAAGTGCTGAAAAACACCTAGCGCTTATTGCGCACAAAAGTTCTTTGAAACTTTGTTGTTTGCAATAGAGTGCTTGCTCTATCATTTTGCAGAATCAGATGGAGTATTAAAAATCACTTTTTAAGATCTGTGTCCATTTGTGTCCTGTCTTCCATTTGTGCAAGTTAGGATCATGTCACTTCCTGTCAGCAGATGGCAGGTGATTCTTTGACGTTAATAGAAAATGTTGTACTTGCGTGAACCTTATTTGGAGTCTACGCTGTATAACCAACCATATCTCAACCATACACTGTGACAAAAGTTACCGTAACGCCAGCTTGATATACTATACAACTGTCAGTTATAGGCCTCCATAAATTATGGAAACCAATTGATCTTCAGATGGTCTGATTTAACATTACCAATTCCAAAATGTAGCTACAAACTTTCTATCCTATTCTGTTTGTACCCATAATCCTATTCAAGGGGCAAGGCCTGTGTTTATTCAGGTGGGCTAACATTTTCTTCTTTCCAAGTGCAAAGAGCTTTGGCATATTTCAACTCTGAAAAGGCCGGTGTTATTTTATACATGAGAAGTAGAATTGCATAAAAAGTTGTCAGCTGAAAGACATATTGTTCATTTTACTTTATAATGTATAACATTATGAAGAACATATTTATTGCTTGCACCGCGTTTACGGTAAAATACATTTATTGATGCTTATTGTTCCATTGTCATGCACATTCTGTTTGTTATGCAGAGTGAGGTTATTCTAGGACTTTTCAGGCCCCAAACTCTGTTTTCCTATTTCACATTTCACCACCATTTTAATTACCCTTTTGTTTTCTATGCATCCTCATGACATTGATCTATTTGCTGAAGCTGGTTTATAATAATACGTTCTTAAATTCTGAGAATAGCAATTCACGAATCACGATTGGAATCCAAATCTATCATTATAGGAGTTTTGTGAAATATTTGACTCCATTTGAAAATGAAAAAATGGAAGCTGTCAGAACTTCTTTTTCAACAGCTGATGGACTTTGGTAAACAATGGCAGCCATTGAGCTACTGTTGATTCCCAGATTTATTAGTATCATTTGAGCACGTCTAACACGAGGATACAGCCGGTATTTAGACGAACAGGGACACGCGACGCCTTTAGCGGACGCGCACAGGTGAAAGCTCCACGCCGAACAGTAGATTAAAAGCTACGATGAAGCAGGACAGCTGCTGTAGAATAGCAATGAATTTAAATTTAGAAGCCACTGCAACCGAAAGGTTTATGAGGCTGTGCCTAAAGAGACTCTCTTCTAAATGTATAATTCATGATCCATACCTAATACAGCCACAGCACCACCAGCTATCATGAACAATTCAGGAGCAGAAGCGGACACACAGTATGAAATGTGGGTATACGCCACACAGGTGAATTATTATGCTTATGGTTATGGTTTATGCACAGCGTAGATCCCCTTTGGATAATTGCACAATCTGCTTCCTCTATCTCCGGTACACTGTATCATGTTGGTTTACTGTGAAACTTTATATTCTTCAGGTTTTATTTAAAACAATGTAGAGAGATCTCATTTTCAATTCGTGCCAAAATGCAATGTTGAAGTTGAAGCCACTTATCTATAAGCTGTTTTTGGTTTGCTAATACACGATAGCATCTATAACAGGTGCCTCATTGGTGTAATGACAGTATGTAACAATGTTGCTGTATTCATAGTTGATAATAATTACTCTTGAAGACTCTGAATATGTATGTATTTACGCAAATTAAATAAAGAGTATTAGTATGTATGTATCATCCTACAAAACCCATCATCAAACCATTATTTTTTATCCTGTAATAACTTGAAGCCCATGATTAAGCACGGCTGATTATGCTAATTACATACTGCTAGTATGAAACTATATAATATTTTCTCCACCTAGCTACATAAGACACTATCGTTCAGTAGTTAAATCCATCAGTCAATGAAATTGTGATGTTTTTGTTTGCTTCACATTGGTGTCCTGCATGATTTGACAGTTATTTGGCTGAAATTCTACCCTGTGGCATTTTCTTAATGAATTAATTAATTTGTCATAATTAGCATTGATTAACGTTCAAAAATCTACTTAAAAATTAGTTTTACTCTTGAGTTACTGCAGATCGTTTAAAAATGGTTTTCAGATTTATTTCATATTAAATAAATGTAATGTACACAGAAATATGTGATGCTCAATGATTGGGATTGTATCACATGCTGTCCAAAGACACCTGCTCATTTGCAAGCACCATGGTATTGTTTCTCATTATTTGTACAATATTATATTGTACAGCGCTGGTTTATTTCTCAAAATGTTATGCATACAAGCTGGCTAATTAATAGCAGTAGCGATGCCATGTAGTGTAACTGTATAAAAACATATTTAATTATGACAACAATGCCTGTATTCTATTGTATTAATGCAAGATACAGGATACAGCTTTTTAATGAATTTCCATATATATTGAATTGACTGATTTATTTTAAAAAATTGTAAAAAATTGAAAACAAACATTCAGACCAAGTTGGCCTTACAATCTACTCACTAGTTATAGTGCAGAAAGTTTTTGTTCTCTAAACAAACCTTTAAATACCGTAGAAGGTGCAGCGTTTGTAGATTTTGGTAAGCGTGGGAGTTTTGATTTGTTTTGGTCTCATAGTAAGAAAAGATGTAGCCCGTCTCTTGTAATCCAAAGGCAGATTTTCACAGCCAGAGCCATGTAATGTCTCACAGCAGTCAGTCAGAGATTAGCATTTTTTATGTTTTGTGGCACAAAACATCAAGAAGAAGCAGTCATAACAATGCGATCTCATTTTTATACTGGCAGGTCACGCTGCTGTACAGCGATGGCTGACATAACCGGTCCTGTTCCAGGCGTCTCTGTCACTGTGACTCAAGACCTAAAGTTCAGGAAAATATTCTTGCGTGGTGTGGGAATATGTAGAGTGGCACTAGTGCTCCACTGTTTTACTGTTAAAAGCTTAAGTTTAATTACTTAAAAAATATATTTTCTGTTCTTATTTTTTATGTACTTGCAGGACATTTTTTTTCATTGCTAAATGTCCCATAGGAAGAGCAGAGCAAACCAGGCTTTGCCTAATCTGGAATATGTAAAGACCAGGCTATGGCTAATCTGGAATATGTAAAGACCCGGCTATGCTAATCTGGAATATGTAAAGACCAGGCTATGCTAATCTGGAATATGTAAACACCAGGCTATGCTAATCTGGAATATGTAAAGACCAGGCTATGGCTAATCTGGAATATGTAAAGACCCGGCTATGCTAATCTGGAATATGTAAAGACCAGGCTATGCTAATCTGGAATATGTAAACACCAGGCTATGCTAATCTGGAATATGTAAAGACCAGGCTATGCTAATCTGGAATATGTAATAGTCTTTTAAGTAGTGATTGTATTTTAAGAGGTTTCCAAATGTCTGTTTACTCTTCAATAAAAAATCTATGGTCTTATTATATTGGGAATTAAACCATAATTCACAATAAAG
Organism: Ilyophis sp. 1 JC-2022; assembly: GCA_022702515.1. Lineage (NCBI taxonomy): Eukaryota > Metazoa > Chordata > Actinopteri > Anguilliformes > Synaphobranchidae > Ilyophis > Ilyophis sp. 1 JC-2022. The sequence continues at coordinate 131,293,146 of CM040404.1, forward strand.
CTAAACGATAACTTTTAAGTCACTTTCAAAGTTTACCCTTACCAAGCGACAATTATGTAAAACTGACCACCAGTACTTGCAACATAATTATATTCTGTTAAATTCAAATATAATTTTTCTAGGCCATTGTGTTTTTCAAACAATAATGTGTTCTTAACTAGCATAGTGTCAAATGCTGTATGCCTCTTTAGGCAAATCGTGTCAGTTTGCTATACTTGGTCTTGGTAACTACAGGGCTTAAACCTACTGCAGCCTCTAGAGGTCTTAGCACAAAGAGGTTTAAGGATTTATTTTCACTTTTTTACTAACACAAATATCACACTTTGCAAACGTCTCAGTTGGTTTAATTAAACAAGACAGTACTTATTCACTACAGCTGTTGCAGTAAACATATGCAAGTTCCTAATGCATAAATACAATCCCTACACAGTTTTTAATGGCAGGTAAAAATCCATACTGAAGATGGGGTATGCATAGCACATACCTGCACACACCTGTATATATCAATAGAGAGTTCAACAGGGAATTAATTAAATCCACATACACACAAAATAACTACTATCTACAAAACAAAACTGCAACAAATTTGTGAGTGGGTTCATTTAAAGTAGTTTTACAAAGCCAATAAATATATAAACTATACTATATTATAAACTATATGTTATAGTTTCAGTATATTTTAAGTTGTTGGGAATGATTGCAGATTTTATTCTTATTGTTAATACGAGGTAAGAAAAGAAGACTGTTATAATATACTGTAGCTAGTTAAGAATAAACGTGTACTGTTAAACTCAGAAATAGGATTTCAAATGAGCTTTTCAATAAATGTTAGTTTTTTCAGAAGGCTTGATTGGAATTCAAGTAAAATTGTAGCCCCTACTGATGAAAAGTAACTTCACCCATCATTTTTCTGAAGTTTATTTCTGTCCTTTTCATAAGAATGATTTATGTATGCATCCTGAGTGCTTTGATCTTCATTTTCATCTCTCTCTCTCTCTCTCTCTCTCTCTCTCTCTCTCTCTCCCTCTCCCTCTCTCTCTCCCTCTCCCTCTCCCTCTCTCTCTCCCTCTCTCTCTCTCTCTCTCTCCCTCTCTCTCTCCCTCTCTCTCTCCCTCTCTCTCTCTCCCTCTCCCTCTCCCTCTCCCTCTCTCTCCCTCTCCCTCTCTCTCTCCCTCTCTCTCTCCCTCTCTCTCTCTCTCTCTCTCTCTCTCAGCAGGGTCGATACATTTTGGAGTTTTGACAGGAATTACAATCCCCAAATTGCCTCAATGGAAAGACGGATTGCGTGATCAATGGCGATCCATCATGGTCTCCCCCAAATGCCGCTCCCCCCATGTCAGCCCCAGAGATGGTCGCAGTCGGAGCGGTCACCCGCACAGAGAAGTGAGGATCAGACAGAGGACAAAAAAGAAACCTCCAAATAAAGCTGAAGGATTTCTTCCCCTCCAGCATTTACCCACTGCATAATCTGTATGTATATTTTTCATTCATTCTGACTGACTGTCCTTCAGGAAACAACAGGCATCTAATTGGCTGATGCATGCAAACCTATCACAAGTGATACAGGTACCAAGGAGGCCTATAATATAAATATATAAATTAATATCTTTCAATTTAACAGAATGTCTTACATAGCATTATTTTGCATAAAATTAACTTATACCTGTATGTATAAGCTGGACTGAAGCATTTCATGTTGAATACCTTCCTCCACCTGGGAATCAAATCTACAATGTCAGAGATGCAAGCCAAGGTCTTTACCATTATACAGCACTGCCACCATTAAAACAATAATAATAACAGTCAAAATAAGACTCGATGAGTTATCGGTTATCGACTCACAGATTTTACATTCCCTTTTTGGTGTTCACTTTAAAAAAAAAAAAAATGTGCCTCCCTCTCAAAAACTACAAAACGAGAGATGCGTATTGCTGCAAAAATTAATATATTATTGCCATCATTCTCAACATGTCACACACTTGCATTAAAGTTTCGAAACGCTGCCAGGTAAGTCATACGGATCTGTAATGAGTCATAACCACTCAGAAGTTGACTCTTCAGATTCGATTCAGATTCGACAGCTTATCTTATCGAGCAGAGAAATAAGGTCCTCTGGGTTTTCTGAGGTCCCAACCTTTAATTACATTATTTAATTTGGGATTAATTAGGCCGGATGAGCACGTACGGTTCTTAAGGGTTTCGGATGCTGACAGTACAGTAGAGCCGTGATGCATACTATTCTGGAAACTTGTTTTATTACCCTAACAATCTCTGAGAGTTGTACACTTTATTTCTCATGTGACTTTTTTAGTCTGTGTCCCAAGGCATCGTTTTCAATGAACAGCTACTCTCCACCCATGCAAATTGGTCCGATAACCAGAGCGTCCGTCTGTGTGTATTATTTGTGATAATTCAAACGTGAAAGTCTATACATTCAGATTTTCGAGCTGTGTCTAGAGAGGCGAATCGTATGAACTGTTGTGCACATTTTATATCAAACCGCATCACTTCAATGTACAACGGAAGTCGGATTGAGACTTAGCAGTCTGGAAAGGACACTCTCGTACAGATCCAATGGGTTTAGCTTGCCTGGACGTCAGTCGTAGAGCTTATCTATATAATGATTAGATTAATAATTAATGCTTACCTTTCTGTGGTTCCTTTTACCGCACTGTGCTCCGTGTATCCCAGAGGTTAAACATGTTCTCCGTGAATGAAGGGAAAGCACCCAGCATGCACTGTTCTCAGACCAAAGAGAGCGCAAACGCAGCCAGAAAGGAAAAGGGCCCTCGTGCCAAATGTATGTACATCGGTCTTCTGAGCACTTCTGCGCCGGTTTGCTAACGTCGGGGAGGTTATTTGCACAAGTGGTGGAACACAGTTGTTTAATTATTTCTCCTTGGCTGAGGTGAGGCTGAGTGTCAGGCTTCAGTGCAGGAGCTGAACCTGTGGTGCTGGCCTATCGGGAGCCTTATGCTAATGAGCACACGTTCATCAGGCACCAGTGTTGAGCCTCAGCCTAACTTTGGACACAGCCCATTTGGTTGTATCCTCCTCGCGCTCAAAAAGACATTAAAATGTCTGCTTACGTCTTTGGTGCTGCTAAGTACAGTACACACTTTACTTACAGTACACATAGCATGTGTTGAATCAGCGTGTGAACAGAAAAACACCATTCTTCTCAAGCATGTGCTATTGTTGGTGTAACTATTCAGTCACACCAGTGTCCTCTTGATAAACCTCAGTCTTGAAAATTATTATGATTTATTTTTTTAAAGCAGTTTTTTTTAAATGATCGCTTCATATGTTGTGTAATCTACCACACGCACATTTGTCCCAAAAATGAATTAAATACGATCACTCTTTTGTGTAATCAGCGATAGGCTGGTATTACAGTAGGCTGTGGGATAGGAATCCCTGTCATCCGTGAAACAGCTTTTAGTTATAGCAAATGAGCACAGAGGGACTGGTGACATTTTTAACAAAATGGCCACCAGGGATGTCGGTCAGACAAAGACCACAAACTGACATAACGGTTCTGCTCTTTATTTATTGCCAACTGGAGCACTTAAGGAAATGAGAGTGCAGCGTTTATTGCTGGGCTCACCATTCATAGAAGTCATAATAAAACCAGGGCGCTTTAGGATGGACCCTGAATAGCATTGATCCATTATGGCTCAGGGCTGACTTCATTGAGTCAAAAGTGGCTGTATAATTTGTCATAGCTTTGTGTGTGTGACATAATTGATCATGTGTCTGTGGCTGTATGATGTCACAGTGGTTGATTCCATAAGGACTGCATTAGCAATGCACGGCGTGGCAGATGACATAACATTCGCAGTGTATATTATGACCCTCAAATCTAGTTTCACTATATTTGCTAAATATCATGTAACAGCAATAAATGTGTAAAGTGTTTCTCATGTTAATCCACGACTAGTGTTAATAATATTAATTCACAGCGAGTCGTTAAATCTCAACCTTTCCCCGAATAAAAAAACAAACGTATAACAAAACAAAAAAACCTCTCTCTCTACACTGTAACCTATATTTTTTCCAGATGTGAAAATAGTGGTTATGCAAACAAATGCAGAGAGGAGGTATAAAATCCCAAAAGAGTTGTCCGTTAACCAGTAGAGATCACAAAATATGGCTGTATCCTGACTGCAGGGACCTCTGCTCATACGGGGTGTGGGAGTCTCGGGCAGCAGTGCTTTCGCTCTGCTTGTTGGGGATGTTAGATGGGAGTTGTGTTGCCCCTGAGCCCTTTTTGTGGAATTATATAAATTATCTTCAGCCTCTCAGGCTACCCTTTTTCCACAGATATTGAATTTTGCCTTTATTTCTCCCCAGGAAGTAGAGGTAGAGACTGGCGTGGCCATTAGAGAAGGCCCCAGGATAAGCATATTATCTCGAGAGCTGTCATCTTTGTTAAGTTCACGTTGTACAGAAAATCTAATTATGTGAGGCTGGCTTTTAAACTAATTGCATCGTCCGCTGACGTCTGTTAGCGCAAATCGCAAATGTTGCAAGGTTTCTGCTGGACACAAATGGCAAATGTAATTGAGCCTTTTTTTTTTTGCTAATCGTCTGAAAATGCATGAAAATGCATGAAAATGCACATGAAATAGATAAAACATTTTCTCTTTCATTTCAGTGTCATGTATACACACAACCAACTCCAGATATTTATAAAAAGCCTGAGGAGATTACCACAGTGAGCAAAAAAAAAGCAGTAAATTCCTCCAGAATTATGTATCATGCTAATCTGTGAAATCCAAGGAACAATTTCCAGACTAAAGTTCTTCATATGTATCTGGGAATGATCATTTTCAGTAAAAACAGAGGCACCTACTCTACCAATGTCTGATTTATTACTTTCCATGGAGCTATTTATTAAATCAGATTTGTCCTATATGACCCCAAGGGAGCCATATGAATTAATTTTCATTTCAGTATTTATAAAAAACAAAAAAAACAAGCAATTGTGTTATCACTTGTGCCTTTCAGATTGATTCTCTAACTAAAGATGTCCCTGGGGTACTGTCTCCATTTAGCTGTCATACACATCCGGCATATCTCCAACAGTGAAGGACGACAGACAACTTTATTTCATTACATTATGTTAGTCTTTACAAGGGTGGTTTCAATGAATGAATCAATCCAGCGGTGACTGTTGTGTCGCATGCATAAACAATTCGATATTTCTTTCTATTTTTAGAGAGAGGACACTCGGGCCTGCTCTCAATCCGCATCCGTCCTTGACTTTGTCTTGCAAACAAACGAGGACGCTGCTTATTCTTTCCTTCTCCACTGCAAACACGCATTTGATCGTCATTCATTTCATATCGCGATCTTTGAACTGACGAAACTCTTGACGAAGCTGACAAGAAATGAATGGCGCTATCATTTAATTCCAGGACAAATGCTGATTTAATTCATGCCTCGGTTTATTGCCTGATAGGGTTGTGTTCTGGCTCCGTGTTTATGAATATAAAAAATCTTCATTTTGCTATACTACACAATCACAGAGGGGGGTGGGAAGGGGGACGTGTGGCTTTTGGGGTGTCAGACTGTTAGAGATACAGGCCAGTGAAGGGCACTCACTGGAACTGCACAATGGGAAGGACATTTTAAGAGAAAACCAGGGACTTACAAGGTTTTGAACACCCACCAGCAGCTAAGACATTGTGGCAGCGCTGTATAAACGATATAAACATCCAACTGCTACTTTGAAATGTCCTTTCAAAGAGAGAGCACCTCATGCATCTATGCTCCTTATGTTTTGAATGGTGACATCATCAGTCACATTAGGTTGAGAAAGTCGCCTTGGCAAATTATTTCCTATTTTCTCCTGTGGCAATTACACTGCTAAAGCTGGTTTTATTTTAATTATAATTTTTTTTTTAACCAAAATAATATTCACATTACTTACACTGTTCTTCCCTAAATTGTACCTCGGCCTATCTGGAGTGTTTCGTAACATTGCCAGGTACTGTGCCAAGCGGATTTCCTCCAAATATAGATCAGAGTCGTTTCCTTTAAAGGGGTTTTGAAGAGAAAATGCTTTGTGAGCCCCAGAGGCTGTTCTTAGTTGTGGTGGAGGGAAGAACTTATCCTTAAACTGCTGGACCTGTTTAACACCTCACTAAACACTGTAGCTGGGCCTTTTAATGAAGGGACCTGATTAACACCTCACTAAATACTGTAGCTGGGCCTTTTAATGAAGGGACCTGATTAACACCTCACTAAATACTGTAGCTGGGCCCTTTAATGAAGGGACCTGATTAACACCTCACTAAATACTGTAGCTGGGCCTTTTAATGAAGGGACCTGATTAACACCTCACTAAATACTGTAGCTGGGCCTTTTAATGAAGGGACCTGATTAACACCTCACTAAATACTGTAGCTGGGCCTTTTAATGAAGGGACCTGATTAACACCTCACACAATACTGTAGCTGGGCCTTTTAACAGAGTGCATATTTCTTCCTGTAGAGCAAGACCTGTTTTGAACCGTCCCGCGTAAGGTTGTATCGATTTTAAGTGTTTTTGCCGCTGTCTGCTGATTGCGTGGTTTTAATTAGAACTCGTTGAACACTGATTTTAAGTGTTCTATAGGCTGTTTGCTGTTTGCGTGGTTTTAACTTGACTTCATTGAACACTGATCAAAGCAATTGCATTACTAGGTTGTGTTTGTTCTGCGATTGGCTTTTTCAGCTCGTTAGATCGGATAAACTGATAGTTTCGGAGTATTGTGCTTTTTGATAGGAAATAATAATTGATCCGTGCTCGCGAAGTGTCTCACTCAGCTGTTAGTCTTCTGCAATCAGCTGTGTGCACTTCAAAAAGACTTGTGTCTGAGCGAGTCGCTCCGTCCCAGTTTGTGTGTGTGTTCCATGTGTGTTCTCCCCATCCCCGTCTGCTCTCTTCCATTCAGAACCCGCTTCCAACGACGTGGCTCTTCACGGCGACGCAACTCTTCCAACCTCCGCTACCCCTCACTGACTCCCTGCGAGAACTTCACCGTCGCAGGGGGGCTCTGGAACTGCCAGTCTGCCACACGGAAAGCAGACTTCATCTCCGGCTATGCCTCCTTCCTGTCTCTCCAGTTTCTCGCCCTCACTGAAACCTGGATCACGCCAGACAACACGGCAACTCCCGCTGCCCTCTCCTCCTCCTTCTCCTTCTCTCACACCCCCCGGCCGTCTGGTCGCGGAGGTGGTACTGGTTTGCTACTCTCCCCCTCATGGTCTTTCTCTGTTTTCCCCCTCTCTGATCTATCCATTACAAGCTTTGAATACCACTCTGTGTTTATCAACCACCCTATTAACCTGTACATTATAGTTGTTTACCGCCCTCCAGGTCCCCTGGGGTGCTTCCTCGACGAGCTTGCCACCCTGATCGTTTTTTTCCCAGAGGACGGCATCCCGCTGATCCTCCTGGGAGACTTCAACATCCATCTAGACGCCTCCCAGTCTGCAGCCTTCCTACCACTTCTCCGCTCCTTTGACCTCACCCTCCAACCCTCCCCCCCCACCCACAAGGCTGGCAACCTCCTAGACCTGGTCTTCCAGAGGAACAGCCCCTGCTCTGATCTCACTGTTACCCCTCTGCATACCTCTGATCATCACTTCATTTCCTTCTCTCTTCCACTTGTTCCACACCGTCCCTCTCCTCCCCACACCCCCACTGTCTCTGTCCGCCGTAACCTCTGCTCCCTCTCGCCCTCCTCTCTTGCTCCCTGTGTCACTTCTTCCCTCCCCCCTCTCAAACCCTTCTCTCAACTCTCTATCGACTCTGCATCTGACACCCTGCTCACAGCTCTCTCCACATCACTTAACACTCTCTGCCCTCTTGTCTCTAGGCCCACACGCCCATCTCCTCCCTGCCCATGGATGTCCGATGCCCTGCGCACCTCAAGGGCCGGTCTCCGCGCAGCTGAGAGGATGTGGAGAAAATCCAGAGATGCATCAGACCTCTCTTCCTACCAGACTCTCCTAGCGGCGTTCTCTACAGCAGTCACCGCCGCCAAGGTATCCTACTATCACACAAAAATTTGCAAACACAGTTCTAACCCCCGTCAACTGTTCTCTATCTTCTCCTCCCACCTCAGCAAACCCCCTCCTGCTCCTCACTCCTCGTTCACTGCAGACGACTTTGCAGATTCCTTCGATGAGAAGATCGCAGACATCCGCAGCTCCTTCAGCCCCCCTCCCCTCCCCTCACAGACACTGTTTCCCACTCTCTTTCTCTCTCTACCCCTTCTGTGTCCCCCCCCTGCTTCTCCACCTTTTCTCCCCTTTCTCAGACTGATGTGTCCCATCTCCTACTCTCCCATCGCCCCACTACTTGTGCCCTCGACCCTATCCCTTCATCTCTCCTCCAGGCAATCACCCCAGATATCCTCCCGTTTGTGACCTCCCTGGTGAACTCCTCCCTGACCTCTGGCTGTTTCCCCTCATCCTTCAAAAAAGCCCACATCACCCCGATCCTGAAAAAACCTACGCTGGACCCCTCCAACATCCAAAACTACAGACCGGTATCCCTTCTTTCTTTTCTTTCCAAAACTATCGAACGCGCTGTTTCTAACCAACTGTCGTCTTTCCTCACCCAGAACAACCTGCTAGACCCCCTCCAGTCCGGCTTCAAACCCGGCCACTCAACGGAGACCGCACTCCTCTCCGTCAGCGAGATGCTTCATGCAGCTCGGGCAGCCTCCCTCTCCTCTGTGCTAATACTTCTAGACCTCTCTGCCGCCTTCGACACCGTAGATCACTCCATCCTCCTGTCGTCCCTGTCTGCAGCGGGGATCCGCGGCTCGGCCCTGGCCTGGATTGAGTCCTACCTCTCGGAACGCTCCTCCCAGGTTGCCTGGGCTGGTAAAGTATCGGCACCCCGTCCCCTTACCACAGGAGTCCCCCAGGGCTCAGTCCTTGGTCCCCTCCTTTTCTCCATCTACACCAAATCCCTTGGCCCTGTTATCACTGCTCATGGTCTTTCTTACCACTGCTATGCTGACGATACTCAACTCTTTCTCTCCTTCTCACCCTCTGACACTCAGGTATCAGCCCGCGTCTCCGCTTGCCTGAGCAACATCCAGAGCTGGATGGACAACCGCCATCTCAAGCTCAATCCTGGCAAGACTGAGCTCATCTACATTCCTGCTTTAACCTCTCCTCCTCTCAATCTCTCTATTTCCCTAGGGGACACTCCACTGACCCCAACGCCCTGTGCCAGGAACCTCGGAGTCGTGATGGACAACAGGCTGTCCCTCTCCGAGAACATCGCAGCGGTAACCCGGGCATGCAGGTTCTTCCTGTACAACATCAGGAGAATCCGCCCCTTCCTCACCACCCACTCAACCCAGCTCCTGGTCCAAGCAATGGTGCTGTCTCGCCTGGACTATTGCAACTCTCTCCTGGCTGGCCTGCCAGCATCGGCCATTAGACCCCTTCAGCTTATCCAGAACGCAGCAGCACGCCTGGTCTTTAACCTCCCCCGACACTCCCATGTCACCCCCCTGCTCATTGACCTCCACTGGCTACCGGTGATGGCTCGCATCAAATTCAAAACATTGGTGCTCGCCTTCCAGGCAGTCCGAGGTTCTGCCCCCCCATACCTCCAAAAACTAATCAGACCTTACACACCTGCCAGATCCCTGCGCTCCGCCTCCTCAGGACGACTGGTACCCCCCCTCTTCATGCTAGCACCCGGTCTCGACGTCTGTCTGTCCTGGCCCCACGGTGGTGGAATGAGCTCCCCGTGGAGGTCAGAACAGCAGAAAGTCTGACTGCCTTCAAGCGCAGATTGAAGACTCACCTCTTCAAGCTGCACCTCTCTCCACCCCTCCCTACCTCCCTGTGACTATTGTTATTAATGTTGTGTAATTCCCCCCCCCAAAAAAAAAAAAAAAAAAAAAAAAACCCCAATCATACTGACTGCGCCTAGTACTTAGATTCATATTTGCCTTTTTAGGGTTGTTTTTAAACGTTCTTGTTCCTAGTTTGAAAATGCACTATGTACGTCGCTCTGGATAAGAGCATCTGCTAAATGTCTATAATGTAATGTAATGTAATGAAGGGACCTGATTAACACCTCACTAAATACTGTAGCTGGGCCTTTTAATGAAGGGACTTGATTAACACCTCACTAAATACTGTAGCTGGGCCTTTTAATGAAGGGACCTGATTAACACCTCACTAAATACTGTAGCTGGGCCTTTTAATGAAGGGACCTGATTAACTAACACCTCACTAAATACTGTAGCTGGGCCCTTTAATGAAGGGACCTGATTAACACCTCACTAAATACTGTAGCTGGGCCTTTTAATGAAGAGACCTGATTAACACCTCACTCAATACTGTAGCTGGGCCTTTTAATGAAGGGACCTGATTAACACCTCACTAAATACTGTAGCTGGGCCTTTTAATGAAGGGACCTGATTAACACCTCACTCAATACTGTAGCTGGGCCTTTTAATGAAGGGACCTGATTAACACCTCACTAAATACTGTAGCTGGGCCTTTTAATGAAGGGACCTGATTAACACCTCACTAAATACTGTAGCTGGGCCTTTTAATGAAGGGACCTGATTAACACCTCACTAAATACTGTAGCTGGGCCTTTTAATGCAGAGACCTGATTAACACCTCACTCAATACTGTAGCTGGGCCTTTTAATGAAGGGACCTGATTAACACCTCACTAAATACTGTAGCTGGGCCTTTTAATGCAGAGACCTGATTAACACCTCACTAAATACTGTAGCTGGGCCTTTTAATGCAGAGACCTGATTAACACCTCACTAAATACTGTAGCTGGGCCTTTTAATGCAGAGACCTGATTAACACCTCACTCAGTTTGTTATTCACGCTCTGTGATGTAACGTCTACCGAGGATATCTTGCAGGTTTCTTTGTTAGTTTTAACAGCATTTAGGATAGGAGGTGATATAAATTAGAGGGGTTTCTATGAATTAGAAATGGATTCATTTTCTCGACAATTGATTAATTTCCTCCATGGACACTGTTCATGACCACACATTTATTAATTTAACTTTTACTGTCCAGAAATGTGCTCTGCCCTGTTCTTCAATGATCAAATGCACAAGTAGGAATGTAATATACGAGGGAAAAGTAATTTAACTGTTTATCATTTAACATTGTATTAAAATAGAATATAAAATAGCCCCCATATGTGAATTATATAAGGTGCTTTGTGATTTTGCTGCTGAATAGAAATGTCATAATTACAATGCAGTTTATAATTTCTTTGTAGCAGGCACTTCTAGCAAAAGTGGCAAAGGTGCATTAGCATTATAAGAATAAATTCCCTAATAGATATTTCTGTTGTATGTTCATATGAGTGCAAAAATAATCAACTTTTCTGTTTTATGGCTGTTTGTCAGATTCTTTGTTTAGAAAGTCCATGTGGGTGAATTATGGATATATGGCATAGTTATGCATTTATTTATTACTAACATTAAATCAGACACTGGACACTCCGACTCTCGGGTATGTTAAATGTACCACATCCATTTAATCTTCCGGTACTAAATGCTTTTCTGTCTCTAAATATGACTAAATAATTCAATTCATAGAAATGCTGATGGACTAAAGTATGCTGATGGAAATGTTATGAGAAGCATCCTGAAAAAAAAAAATTCCTGGTGAATTTCAGATTAATCTTTTCCAGAAGCTGTCGCTGCAGGATAAATGCCTGCTTTGACATCTTTGAGTTCTTCGAAGTTTGACTTGTTTTTGTGACAAGATTTTGTGAATTTTTTGCCCCAGGCAGTAGTCCATCTACATTCAACCACTTTGTTCTATTTTTATGGATAAGACATCTTGAGAGTTTTACTTGACACTTTAGTCTAGGTCAGGGGTGTGACACTCCAGTCCTGGAGGGCCGCAGTATTTACAGGTATTTGTGGTTTCCTTTCAATCAGCATCCAGTTAAAGCATTGAGAACAAGGTGTGTGGACTTCTTAGCCAATCACTGACTTAAATTAATCACCAGCAGACACTGCGGCCCTCCAGGACCGGAGTTTGACACCCCTGGTCTAGGTGGTCATATACAGGGCACTATGGGAGTGATTGTTGACACTTGACCATCAAGTTGTCCATCAGTTCCTCATATTTACTAACATCTAATAATCAAGTATTAGGCACTTGTTAAGCATCCTAATTATCTTGCCAAGTTGATGTGTTGTAAGTCAATGGGAAACCCATTGTTAATCATCAATACATGTGTGTGTCACTACTGATTAATAAGACAATAGATTCATTATTTAAATTTGCATTTAGCAGATCCACTGTGACTTACAGAGATGATGTATCGATTTATTTATTTATCATGCAACCCATTTATACAGTTGTATATCTTGTACTGAATCAGTTCAGGTAAAGTCGGCTATCTTGCTCAATGGTGTAACAGCCACGCCCCACCAGCTTCTGTATTCTGCATGAAATAAAAAATAAAAGCCCTTCAGTTTTCCAAAGTTTTAAAAACAGATGTTCTAATGTTGCATAGCAATCTTGCTACGTGTGAGATTACAGGCGTACTGTAACTGTAAGGATGACAACGGGTAGAAACTGTAGCTTTGCTGCATAAACGTTTTGACATAGGCATATTTTGACAAGTAAACATTTTGGGTTCTTAATTCAATCACTACTCACCGCAGATTTCTCCAGTGCTGTTTTCTGAAAAATAAATCTGAGATAAATTTAAAGACGTCACACAATAAAGTGAGAGGGACAAGGAGGCCTGTTTCGCTGTTTGCACACGGTCACCAAAGCTTGTTTGAATCTATAGACTACACTACTCTTGTATAAGTCAGTACAAACACAAAGGTGTAGAACCAGGCCTTAAGTCATTGTGGATGGGCTGCTGTAAGGCATAAAGGCTTGAGGATGGCAACAGCGCATGCACCTGACCTTTATTTAAAGGGTAACTAACTACACTCTAGATCACTTTTTTTTAAAGCTGTAAACATGTTTGTATCCCTACCTCAGTGTTTCCCATTAATGCATTAAACTGTGGCGGCCCGCCTCTCTGGCTCTCATCACTCTAATCGCTTCCCCTCTCCCCTGTATCCACACAAACGCGTGTGCATACACAGTCACGCAAATGCGCAAGTCCATCTCAGAGACGGAGGATCTGCTCACGATTCTCAGGAGATTAGACGTGGTTAGTATGTTTGTGAAAGTTAAACCCTCTGTTAGCCTACGCTATAATGGATATATTGTTCAAGCATCAAGCGAGCCAAGCTCTCGACTGTGTAACAATACAATTTTTTTCATAAGCTAATGTAACAACTGTACAACTTTAGCTAGCAAGCTAGCGGCTATAAAACCATTTTAGCCGCAACTAAGTTAATGTCATCTCGCTTGCTAACTTGAGAAGCAAAATAAAATAAAATATATACAAGTTTATGTATATTGTAGTGTCTCGTGGAAGATAATACAGACGTTATTCAAGGGAGAGATCAGCACAATGTAACGCAAGCTGTTGTGTTCAGGACAGGGTTTCCCCATTTTTCTTCAGTGCAGTCTCTCAGTGTTTAACCATCTCTGGCGTTGCCCCACTCGCTTGGCTTCCATTTCATATAACAGGATCTACCTTTTTAAAGTACTTTACTAAGAAAAGACATAGCCACGAGGAAGAATCAAGGTAGCAAACAATTAATAGCCAGACAATTTATTGAATTAAAAAAAAATATTATTATAATTTTTTTATTGCAGGCGAGTTTGCAAGTTCATTCCCACTTAAGACAGGGCTGGGGTTTGGGGCAGAACAGCATGCATTGTGGTAGTTTCTTGTACGCTGACCATAAGTTTATGAACATTTTTCATCAGAGAAATGCTGTCTATCCAAAAAAAGTCAGTATTGTATTTATTTCACGTTCCATTCTCCATGTTCCAATAACAAAAAATTGTGGATCTAGCCTTAAAATTTGAATCTCAAAGAGCACCAAATCGATACATTTAGCTGTTGAAATGAACAAACATTTCTTCTGGGGGGGGGCATGCCCCCGGCCCCCGGACCCCCCTAGACTCTTCAGGGTCCACCCACTACAGTTTCAGAAAATCCTGTTGGAAACACTGCTACCTTATAATGAACCTTATTCATTCTGTTATTTCAACAATTCTGAAATAATATTGTACATCATAAGAAACTGGTCTTTGTGCTGCCCTCTATCGGTTGAAATTTATTTTCTGCCTCTGCCCCAATCGTGATGTCAGAGTACCTCTTCAGGGGTACCTCTATGTCATAATGGATAATTGTTGTTGCCCACAGCGGAAATAGCCGGCACTTGATTGGTGTGACACACTACGGTCCTTTGGTTTCGGCTCCACGTTCTGAAACCGGAACAACGTGGCATCCTGTTCATAAACTCTCTTATTCCACCTAAATAGTCCACTAAAATATGCTTCTGAAAATATTTGAGGTGAGAAATAGGCCATGCAGTTGCTGAATCTTGATTCATATTTGATCTGCAACGTCTAGTTTGACAGTTTGATCCGTGTTATACAAAATAATTTGTACATTGTACGTTCATTTATGCAAATGTAGATGTACACACCTCCTCCACCCCCACCCCTCTGCCCTCTCCCTCACTCACCCCACAAAGTATTTTTCTAAATTGTGTAGTAGGCGGAGACAGGCTGAGACAGGGGGTGCACTTACTCTTTAAGCTTTACAGGGAAACATAATATCACATAGTAGGCGGCCAGCAGGGGGCAGCACAAATCCAGCAACATTGATGTACAGGAGCAAGATTGTCACCTTCTGTGGATGTTGACATTGAAGTCTGCATGCAAATCACTGCAGGAAATGAGTTACTGACACTGTAGGTACAGACCATACTGACAGGTCTTTATACACTGTAGGTACAGACCATACTGAGGTCTTTATACACTGTAGGTACAGACCAACCAGGTACAGGAAATTAGTTACTAACAGGTCTTTATACACTGTAGGTACAGACCAACCAGGTATAGGAAATGAGTTACTGACAGGTTTTTATACACTGTAGGTACAGACCAACCAGGTACAGAAAATTAGTTACTGACAAGTCTACACTGTAGGTACAGACCAACCAGACAGATAAGACATTTTCTTTTTTTTACAAGACATTTGCTCACTCATAAATTGAGCCTTGTGCTAAAATGAAAAGCAAACAAATACCCAAATCTTTAAAGGATCATTTCATTGGGATTCTCTGCTGGTTAATACATTGGATTTAAAACCTTTATCGCACACTTTGGCCATGATTAATTGGCTTTACAGAAAATAAATATGTTGAAGACAGAGGCAGACATTATGACAGCAGAATGACCTTGATGACCAGTAAAATGCTTGTTAAAGGCAACTGCTAAAAAGCCAATTGTTGTCTGGTTAGGAAAAAATCAGCAGTACTAGACGATGCTGTCTGGAATCCTGGAACCAGAACGTCACGTCAACACTTAGTCAATAAAAATAGATAGCCCCCCCCCGCCCACCCCCGGACACAGCACAGACTACACTGAACCCTGTCTAAATAGTACGCAATTATAGCGCGACAAAAAAACTAAACATCTGCAGCCAAGTAATAATTGTACAGAGACCTATGGGGACTTGATACGAGATGCATGTAAATCCAATCACAGTGGATAAGGGAGAGACCAATAGTATTAGACTTCTAGGGCAACGGTGGCTGTCATTGTGTCATGGAGACTGACATGATGCATCCTAAGGATTTCATGGATGCAGTTCATTGATGTTTACATTTTCATTAAAAACCATTTACTGTATACGCTATATACAACGTCCAGGAAATGGCCCATACATTCTGCAATACATTTGTATTGACCACATTTACAAACAATTAACATTTTTGGCGCTTTGAGCACCACAAACTTTGGACGTGTTGAGGTCCGTTCAGTCAGGGTGATATCATGGTGAGCTGCATCGGATATCTATCAAACGAGGGAGTTCTCAGCAAAACGAACTGGATGGATAGATAGCACTCCGGGTATGTAGAAACGTATCAACATAACATTTTTGGGTGAACTGCCAACTTAAGCGTCTGCACTTTAACCTCATAGTCACTGTTCCATTTCAAATTCAATGAGTACAGAACCAAAAGAACAAAAAAAGCATCGCTGTCCAAATACTTTTAGACTGCCCTGTATAAAAGTTTACCCGTAGCCAGCAATACATAAATCATTTCTACCTTTTTTGCTTGTAAAAGGTACTTGGTAGTACCCAAATAGAACGATATTGTACTTTCAGGGTACATTTGGGACGTTTGTTCCTTAAAGAACAAAAATTTAGAACACCTTTATTTCTGAGAGTGAAGAGTCAACTTTTCTTATGTGATCACTTTATTTTTCAAGTCATGCATTGTGCATTTTAATTTGAGGTCATTGGACTACATGTTTTTTTGTTTGTTCAAAAAAAGCATTCAATTCCAAGATAATTGACACTGCTCATAATACTTGTCCCACAAACTGGAATTTTGAAATTATTCCTGCACAGGAAAGAGCCGTGGCCCGGACTGTGAAGAAGCTGGCAGTGAGAGCGGAAGGACACATGAAGCGGGTCTGGTTAAGTCCCCAATAATCAGAGGTAAGAGGGACTGGCAGATGCAGAGCCGGCACAGTTAAAAAGCAGCTCATAATGAGATGCGGGTAATACATGGAGCCTACTATACCAGTCGCACGGAGAGAAAAGGGTATAAATAGAGCATAAATAAAAACGCCTCGCTGCTGTCTGTATTTGCTGTATACCCGCTTGATGAGAATTGACTGGAATGAATCGTCTCACGAGAGACCGTACCTGAATACCTGCCCTCCATTACACGGTAGGCCGCAGTGCCGTATCGACTGGCTGTAAATAACACCTTACCGAGGATCCTCTTTAAGCAGGGATTCTTTCACGCTTAGCAGAGTAACTTCAGGATCAGGCAAGGCTGTAATTGTGATGTAATACCAACCCCATGCAGAAGTCATCTTAAAGCGGATCTCTGTTTTAGCCACAAGGGACGCCCTGTGGATGAACTTAATACCTGCCATAAAAAGGCTGAGCAAGTCTGTTCTGTATGGTTTATTTCTACAGGAATGCGAGGCCTGTAGGACGTTTGGCACATATGTGTTCAACTCTTTCTGTCTTTTATCTTCCTTTCCACATCATTATAACAGTGTTTACTGTAAATTTGATGTAGACCTTTCCTGGGATGTTTATCATACTGCGGGGCTGTTTTCATGGTATGGTATCTCTGGGTTACAAAAGAACCTCCACGAATGTGAATTAGAATAATGAGCCAGAATGCATATTCACAGAGGAATGAAACGCTATCATTATTGTGCAATCGCATAGAAGTGAAAAGCAGTGTTTTTATTTATTTTTTATCCTGGTTTTTGGTTAAAATGAATGGGGTCTGCTCCCTAAACAGTTCTCTTCCAGACTCCACCATCTGGTGAGACAGGATATCAGATGAGCCCGTACACAGAAACTACATGTGCTCGGCTACGTTGATATTTTATTGGACTTGCTACATCATCTGGCATTAATCTCAAAATCCCTCTATCATTATCTATGACATTTCATGTAAAACATATTTAGCTTGAATATGTTGCTTTCTCAGTTGCATGCAGGTACCTGGACATGTAGGACGTGTGCGAATCAGCACTCTTCCACACTATTGAGTAGCCTTGGTGAGTAGATGGGACGAGAAAGTCATTCAGTAGGCGAATTTTTTTCAAATTGCAGTATACTTGAAACACCCGGATGACACACTTCCGGGGTTTTGCTGAGTACATACGAGAGCACACTTTTCATGCTTTAAGTATGTGCTTTGCGACTTTTCATTTTTACCTGTGACTGCACTTTGAAATAAATCCCAATTTTGCTGTAAAACCGTGGATATGGCAACACTGGTGGGTCGTCTAAGGACCTGCTTACGACAGTTCCACAGTACGGTTGGAAAATAGTATGGCGGATATTCTTCGCGGACTGCTAAACAGTGCACATGAAACGGCACACTTTTGCCAGTGCACTGTACGCAGGAGACAGGGCGCAGTACACAGGGCTCTGATTCGGACACAGCCGTAGTTTACCATAAGGGGTGAATTATATGTAATTATTTTACACAAAGGGCCTGATTTCCTAAGACCTTGAGCATGTGCAAAACCTTTTAGCATACACAAATTTAATAACACTGTGATTGGTGCAAAACATTTGCCATGACCAATCATTGGTCATGTTATTGGTTTTGTGTGTGCTAAAAGGTTTTGCACCCTCTAAAGGCGCCCAGTAAATCAAGCTCTAAATCTTTAGTGCCAATGACATTGCAGATAATATTTAGAGATTTTCTGTTCATTATTAGTTTTCTTATAATTAATGATTCATTCAGGATTTGCCTAAAACCCCAGTTTGAAAACTTCAGAGGTTTTCAGATCAAGTCTTTATTGTATGGGTATCTTTGGAATGGCATACACACACTGATTTCTCAAGGGGAGTTTGCTCCGAGCCAATAGCTAATTTACTCATCGCAGGCCACCCTGGGAGAATTGGGCTTCGAATAATCAAAGCCCACACATTTTTCACTTGATATATGGCCTGTTCAACCATTTCCCATATGTCTCCATTTTTAATGGCCACTGTATGTCCTGGGTTCTCCTCAGAGAACAGCGTATGCTTATATAAAGACTCGCAGTGATACATGCATATCACTCACGGCTCGCGCTGTGTTCTTACTCGCTCTAGAGCTAAAATATTATACCTCTAAATCTGTACAGGGAGTAACAACAATCTTCACATCTCATATAGAACACTGTGTTTCTTTGAACACTGCATTGCTTTTGATCAGTCCCAGGCCGTATAAATCCAAAATATAAACGCATGGATTGAGGGTTAAATGCGATACATTTATAGTCTCACTATGTCATATCTTACAACTGTAGTTCCCTGACACCAGGCTGACAGTGTGAGCTGAGATAATTGAGGTAACTGCAGAGAAGGTCACAAGAGTGACCCCTCATTTTTAGTGTGGAAAAAGTTAAAAATAAAAAAATAAAAACATTACTTTGTTATATTTAGTTTAAATAGGTTTGTTTTCATTTTCTTCCACTTTTTCATCAGTGGAATCCCCCTATCTAAATGGCACAGCCACATATAACTCAATACGTGATGTGATATTAACTAAATGATCCAACCCCATTTAATTCAGAATGTTTTTTTCCCCCCTAGTATTTATGTTGTTTCCTCCATTTAGCATTTTGAATTCTAAAACATTGCATTTTGAATGGTCAATTACACACAATTTGTGCTGCAGGTTTCATTTGTGGCAGACATCTGCTCGTGTTGTTTCCAGGGGTGATGCGCCCTTCTGACTGCACCATGGGAATGAGATGTAGCTCAACTTTGGGCTGAAGTGTCCGATGCAAAGATTTCATCTGAAGACATGGACACTTATATCTGAAGGTTGTACGGCAAATAAGAATAACAATACTTGAGTTTCAATGTGGCTTGATCAATATGCAGTAGATATGGATGGATCACTTAAAGGGTTGTTTCTCCTGACTCATTTTCCTATTGAACTCTATGGAGAAAGAAGTCAGGAAAAACAACCCTTCAAGTGATCCATCCATATCTACTGCATATCTGGCAGCAGAGTGATGGTTTGAGGCTTGTTTGATACCACAGTCATCAGATACCTACAGTCATTTAGCCAACCATGGGTTCCATATTATTCCCGTGTAATTTACAGCTTAATCTAGTGCCACCCCCCAATTCACATAGAGATCCATTCAAATGCATAGTATAGCTTGTAAGAGTACCTGAAAATAAGATATCAAGAGTCTTTTGATATACTTTCATACCCAGTCATGATAGCATCACCTGTTTACCTGTGGAATGTTCCAAACAGGTGTTTTTTTTACTTTCCATTCTTTTTTTTTTGCCCCTGTTCCAACTTTTTTGGAACGTGTTGCAGGCATCAAATTTAGTATTAGCGTATATTTACAAAAGTAAATAAAGTTGATAAGGTAAAACATTAAATATCTTTTATTTGTACTGTTTTAAATGAAACATATGTAAAAGAGAATTTACTGCTTTCTGCTTTTATGTGCATTTTACATACTGTCCCAGCTTTTTTGGAATTGGGGTTTGTATTTTAGTTGCACCTTTGCTATTATGAAGACACATTTAGAATAAGTAACATGGCAAAGATTAACCAGTCTAATGTATGGTAATAAGTATTTCACATTGATAACTTTCATTACTTTTTGCATTTATACTGGCCTCTACTGTATGTGTAAAGTCCGTGCCATCACAATTATACAAACTTAATTAAAGACTAATGTTATTTTACAATGATGGCAGTCTAGTTTATTCAGATGAGCAAGCATGAAACTAGATGCACACCATCGCATGGCTGTTGAGCTGAAATGAAGCTTGGTGGGAATCCTGATGCCTCGTCTGGCTAATGAAATGTGAGTGAGGAATAAACGATGAAAAGATCTGTGTCTGTCATCTAAAGATGCGATGCACTTACCAGAACACAGTGAGCACACTGCAAAGTCTGTCTTAAAAAGCCTTTTAGTCTTTAGTCTTTTTTTTTTTTTTTCTTAAGTAGAAAATATTAGCTTGTTGTAAGTAACTTTTTTTCTGGACAAGTAAAATTTTTTACCCCATTGACAAATCTTGAAATTAGAAAAACTGTCTCACCTCATTGTCTTATTTAGCAAAAACATAATAGAACTAAGATTTTAAGTCTAAATATACGACTAAAATACTTGTTAAGATTGACTTATTTTTTGGTTTTTGCAGTGTACTGCATTTCTGTACAAATACGAGACGCAGCATGTTACCGATACATTGATGCTAATAACGAGGACTTTTTCACGCAGACAGATTGTGTGGTAAATTGCAGAGATTTTCTCTGTTGTCTCCACTGTTGAAAAATCTGTATTTATATCGAACTGGTTTTAATGTGCGGGCAAAAAAGTATTGACATTCTTATCCTGGTTTCTGTTGCATCCAGATGAATAATAACGCCGGAAGGTGTCCAAGGTCGAGGCAAATAAGAACAGGTAGACATGGTGAGAAAGTTACTAAAAAAAATAAATGATCTGCTTGTAGTGATAATAGAAATGTCAAAATAACATGAATCTCCCCATGAGACAGGCCTTACTGTTTTGATTGCTATTATGCAGTCAAGTAGCACAGGAAAGGAATCTAATGTCCCACTAACCGGATAGAGACCGAGCACACTTCAGAGATCTCAGAAATTTCAGGGAATAGTGAATACTTGTGTAATTAATTATATTTGTGTAAAGTATGATAAAAAAGATAATACTGCCTTCTCTTTTGTATGTGGACTATTTATATTAAATTTGATTAGAGGGTAATAGGCATATTGTTCAGTCTGTGGAACTGTACTTAACTTCAGTTAAAGACCATAGAGGTAAAGGTTTAGTAGTCATATGATGTATTTCCTGAATCAAAATGGCAGGTTACCACTGCAGTTTCTCAGGGTTGATGCTGATCAGACTGGCTTATATAGAAAATGTTCTTGGTAAGAACATTGATCGTTTGGTAAGATACATAATATTGACATTCAATAACTAGTGCCCTGTGAATGGTCCTGATTCTATCTCTGATGTAGATACTAACTAATGGTGGGGTCATATTTAAAAACTATTGCAACAGTGTTGAGTATATGTAATGATAGTGCAGAAGGTAGAGGAACTTTTCAGGGACCTGGAGTCCTAAATGATAAAGCCGTTCTTATGCGTGCATGGAACATAAGTAAGGTGCAATCCATGCTGAAAATGGAAGGTTGTAAGTGGAAAATAAAGCAGCCCTGGTTTTGTAATGTTGCTCAAGTACAGACTGTGGCTGTTGTATGTCAGAGGACCTGGAGCTATATTTTCTTCCTGTCAATAAGGAATGCTACACTGTAGATCCTTAAGCCACGCCCCGATACACAGAACATATCGGTCACTGACACCATTTGCCTGGGCCGTGGTGGATTGAAGGGGATGTTTTCTGTTATTGTGGAGAAATAAAGGCAGTTATCACTGGAATTCAGAGCTAGGTCTTGCTTTTGTTAATGCTTCTTTTAACGTGTACAGAATGTTTAATTCACATCGGCCCAGTACAATTAATTGCCGTGTGTAACATATTAGATAGAAAGTGCAACAGGTTGTGGATGCTGCTTGTCACTCAAGAAAGGGACGTGCTTTGCTAGATTTGCAACACATGGCACTTATTTCAGTCTGCATAACTTCTCCTGCTAAACATTTAATAATTCAGGCATCATTCCACTGCCACGCTTTGATTATTCCTTTCATTACGGTCTCATAAATGAGATCATACTCTAGTTCAAGAGTGACTGCGCTTGTGTAAACTGGAATAATACTCGTGCCCTAGATCTGAAGTTTCGTGCACCTACCAGCAGAACCATTTTATACAACAAGGGATGTCATTTTCCAGCTTGCTAAGCCAGGAGCTGTAATATGGAAATGTAAACAATTTTTCATACATGTAACAACAGCAACATAAGCAGGAAATCGCAACACTGAATGTACGATGTCCTCCTTCTGCTAGTAATTAGGGAAATGCTCGCACGCACGCTCGCACGCACGCACGCACGCACCGCACGCACACAGGATCACACTGTGATAATAAGGTAAGCGGGGCAATAAAAGACAGGCTTCATTAATATGACTGAGCATGGGGGCTATTCTAAAAATGAGCAGGCCCAACACACACCCACACAATTTGACTCTGTTCTCTCTTACATTCTTATTGGAATGGTAATAGATATCGTGCTGCAATCACAATCCTGAATGACTTTTCTCACAAAGAGGTTAAACTGCCGGCTGCCAGTATTTAATACAGCAGCTTTTAAATGGGACTAAGTTCACATTCTTTTTTTTTTTTTTAATTGAATGGGGCTACAGTATATCAGAAGTGTATTATGATATGAAATTGGTTTATTATCCCATTGCTATTAACACCGACCCATCCTGGACCTGCTCTGTTTTTTTTCCAATCCAGTTAACTTTATTTAAACATACACATACTAAGATTTCTAAGCAAATATTATATAATATTTTGGGGTTTGATATATAAAAAAACTATTAAGTCAATACGTACTCAAGCCAAAAGCAGTTGTTTATGGAGTGAGATGTATTTAAAGGATTAACAACACTATTAACGTGCCATACAGTTAGTGAACAAACAAATTGTAATGACGCACAAAAAGCCCCTAGGGTGTTAAATGTACACCACCATTTTTTCTGTGCGACAGTGGAGTGTTTGTTCTGTTGTGATCTTGAGGTGAAGTGTCCTGCCATGGTCTGGGTGCACTCATATCCTTCGAAAGCAAAGTTAATCTCAGGATAATGACAATAACACCCAGATGGCTGATCATCAGCACTGTCCGTTGCCGATATGCATGTATGTACACACGTATGTATGTCACTCTGGATAAGATAATCTGCTAAATGCCTAAATGTAAGCGTGTAAATAATGTCAACTGTTACCTACTGGTGCTGAGGGATTATCTCTGCCCCAGGTTAAGTTTTCTTGCTGATAGGGGTGTCTCTCCAGACGATGATCCACAGAACATAAGTATTGACCCAGTGGTTTCAGATCCACAGAACATAAGTATTGACCCAGTGGTTTCAGATCCACAGAACATAAGTATTGACCCAGTGGTTTCAGATCCACAGAACATAAGTATTGACCCAGTGGTTTCAGATCCACAGAACATAAGTATTGACCCAGTGGTTTCAGATCCACAGAACATAAGTATTGACCCAGTGGTTTCAGATCCACAGAACATAAGTATTGACCCAGTGGTTTCAGATCCACAGAACATAAGTATTGACCCAGTGGTTTCAGGATCATGACGCTGAAGAGAGCCATACTCAAGGCCTTCCCAGTGACTAGATCTAAACCCACTTGAGCAATTGAGTGGTCTTGTATTCCTCCTGCAGAAGGCCTGTGTATCAGGCTGTTCTGGCCACAATATCTGGCCCAACACTGTCTTTAGTGCCACTGCCTCTATCTTTTTTTTTCTTCTTACACCTGTATTCAATCCACATTTTTTCTTATCTTTGGCTTACAAGTAAAGCAAGCACAAATTCTTCACACATTTCTGTCAGTTTAGTTTTAGTGATTGCAGAAGAAGTAAAAGTAATGATTGCTTTTAATTGTTAGTCAAAGTTAAGGACCGATGTTTATTGAATCCCAACCTGAGACTTATGAGTGCACAACAATATCAGATGTGTCAGAGATGCTATCTGCGATGGCTTGCAGGATGATTGTCAGAGATGCTATCTGCGATGGCTTGCAGGATGATGAAACGCATTGGAAAATTGATGAAAACAAATATTGTAAAAGTTAAATAATGCATAATTCTTTTACAGGCACCTTCTCACCATTTAACAACAACGCATGTGTGTTTAAAAAATCAGCTTGAAAACGATTGAAGACAAGACCATAATATTTTGTTGAATGATAACAAAAGTAAATTTTTTCACCTTTAATCCACTTTTTGCTAGCTGTAAATCTTCACACCTCTTTTAGCTTCTTTGTGAAGTCTGCTAAAACCTTCCAGGAACTGTCAGCGCTTATCATATACAGGAGATAACGGCAACATCAAGAGCTTTACTGATGAAAACCCACTGTGTGTCATATTCTTTGATGAAGAAAAGATATATCTATCATTGAGGGATGTAATTAAGTCTGTGTATTCACTGTTGAGTCAATGCAGCAGCATTCATTCAACAAGAAACAAAAACAAATAAATTAATGAATAAATGAATAAATAAACAAATATATTTGAATTGGCGACGTCCAGAGATCACAAGAAGGCATAGAATAGAACACAGAAGCCGTACTTTTTTTTGTAATCTCTTGCAAGTTCACACTTGGCTTTTGTTCAATTGAAATCTGTGTCAAAGACCTTCTCCCAGAAAGCCAAGCTTTGCGAGTGGGTGCGTGCTCCTTCTCCACCCTATAGAAACCGATTTAAGCTCAGTTCAGGTAATACTGAACTGTCTTGTCTTTTCATCCTCCTCCTCCTCCTCCACCCTTCCACCCTGCCCCCCCCAATCTTTGTTGTCACATATTTGGGGTCTTCATTTTAACGCCCACGCATATCCCAAGGACTCGGAAGCTGTGCGATTTAAACCGGCTGAGGAAACAGGCTGTTCCTGTCCTTCTAGCTGACATTAAATGTTTAAACATTGAATAAGGGAATAAGGGATTAAGACATTAGACACAGAAGGGAGAGGGGGCGGGGGAGGAGGGAGAAGAAAAACAATAAACAAAAGTGAGCTGTGAGAAATCCCCCTCCCCCTTCCAGGACCATCAACTGTCAACAGGTGCCTTCTGCCGCCGTTTTCCCTCCCCAGCACCTCCCCAGCACCTCCCCAGTACCTCCCCAGCACCTCCCCAGTACCTCCCCAGTACCTCCCCAGCACCTCCCCAGCACCTCACCCAAGTGTGATATAAGCCTGTCTGACCCAGACGCTGTCCAACATGTCAGTTCCACAGTAGACCCGTGCTCGTTCTTTGGTAATATAGCAATGTCCTGGTTTTAAATCGCTGATCGGCATTCATTTTTCTGCACCTCAGCACCAAGTTGAGACCTGAGCATAAAGTGCACGTTACAAGAAAGCTCCTACTGCTACTGCTTCTTAAAAGTTAATTTTAACTTCCTTTAAAAGACCTGTGCTCTTTCATCCTGCAAGCTAGATATTGCACAGAACCTTTCGGCAATTTCAAGCGTAATGTGTACAGTATAGTGTGGACATCTCACAAAAAAAGAAAGAAAAACAAGCAAACTCTCTTTTCTGTTTGGGTGAAATGGGATTACATCAGACTTGGGCCTTTGGGTTGCCTGTGTCTCCACAGGGAACGTGTGTCACCCTTACCCAGGCGCGTAGCATGAAATTCTGGGCCCCGTGCAAATGCAGTCTCTGTGGGGCCCCTTCCCCCCAATGCACAGGGCTTCTGAGGGCCCCTCCCTACCTTGGGGGCCTGGGTAGTCAGTTCCACTACCCCCCCCCGACACACACACTACGACACCCCTGCCCTTGCCTTAGAATCCTCAGCCACCATTTTCTTTTCTCAACCTTGTTCATCTCCCCGACATGTTCATGTTAATATTCACCATGGAAACCAGCCTCATCTCTGCAGACGTGGCATTCAGGAGATTAACGCTAATGCCACCGTATGAACACACGCGCGTGACGTGACGAACCTCGCGTTCACAGGTCTTCTCGGAGAGTGTGATTAAAATTGACCGCTAATGAGACGCAAACTTTCAGCGTGCAATGAGTTACATATACATGCGCATTTATAGATGACATTAGATCAGAGAGACAGGAACAAATTGACTCTCTGAATGAACTGGACAACCCTGACTCAGACATAAACAGGCTTGTGTCTGGATAAACAAATCAGCCGTCAATATCTGTGTGAACTTTATAACCTTGTGAGGGCCAAAACTGCATTTCCCCTGCAATTTCTGCTGCAATATGCAGGGTTGCAATATGAAAGAATGATTGTCGAAAGAGTTATGTATATTATAAACTTTCTCTTTAGTGACCCTTTAAAAATATGCTGCTTGGGGAAAATATGGTGAAATAGCAGGCATTTGCAATAAAAAACCACTTTGATGTGCAGTGGTCAACAAATGGTTCATTATGAAGCCAAGTCTTCCATCTTGCTGACTGAGATTGCAAGAAGTCACAGGTGAAAAAATAAAAATAAAAAACTTTATAAAACAAAACTTCCAAGGATAAAATGTGCTCGGAAGAAACCCCACACACAATAACCTCTCTTTTTTTTACTTAACATTATATTATAACGTATACTTAATTAGTTTCAATAAACAGCAGAACATTTAAAATGCAGAATTATAGATTTACATCTATGTCTACTTTTTATTTTCTTGCTGTCTGTCTCTGCAGATTTATGCTTTATGCCAGGGAGATAAAGCCATTTAAAAAGCGAAGCATTTTGTCAATTATGCTTCGTGCTCAAGTGTATGGTGTACGAGGCAACGTGATACTTTAATTAGAATATGATACTTAAACGATCGTTAAATTATTACATCATTTAAGTATCTCCAAATGTTTTATAGAACCTTTTGACATTGAAAGAAATCTTATCAAGACCTTGTTCATCAGAAAACCCAGGCTTCGGATTCAGGTTCTGGTGATGCATACACATTCAGTCTGCTGACTCTGAGTTTTTCACACGACTGGCAGTAAACAAAAACACACACATGACATATTATTCAATCGTCCCATTAAATGAAATACTGACACGGAGGGGTGTTGATACTACAGTATTCTGTAAATATAAGAAGCAGTAATGGGAAGAATTTCCACGGAGAGAAAAAAGAAAATAGGTTAGATATTACCCAGCAACCATGACACCTGAGACATGATACCTGAAGTAGTCTGACATTAAACAACGTGGGGAATTTTATGACATGTGTTACTGGCTGTAAAAACATTGTGACATTGCGTAAGCTGATCTCCACACCAACCCTTTATGGAACATACCGGTGGATTTGCATAAACAATGTGAATCATCGCAACTCGGCTGCCGGGCACGCTCCACAACCTTGACCCCTATATCTAATGTTCTACAGCTTGGAGTGTGTCCAGCTCATGCCATATTCCAGACCGAACTTCCCTACAATGTGGCATCTTCTCCTTGTTTGCGTGGCTGGGTTGTAGAGGGTATCCCAGAGCTTGGCTATTCCATTTAAATTAACCAGGAGGCAGCAACAAGACTCACCCAAAGGCTATGAACTTGGATCACAGTCTTATGCTTACAGCAACACTGGACACTCATTTTAATACTAAATTATATTTTACGTGAATAGAAAAACACCCAATATCCAAGAGGCCGCGCTTTGTGTCAACTGTTAAATCTTTAGCCATCTCTGAAGAAGCCAAGCTGGTCAGAGCATTTCACCCACAAACAGAAAACATCTATTTAATATATTTGTGTCAGGTAGCTGCTTTGCATGAATTTACTGTGAATGTTCTAGTTAGTTATCTAACGGAAATAAGCTGACAAACGGATCTCCCTGAAATGGGGGGGAATATATTTTGATGAGTTGGCTGGCGGGCATAATTGCCCCTTTCACTGGCTGTTTGCACAGGACAGCGGCAAAGAATATTGCTGATGAGATCCTTAATAGGGCCTCTGACGCACTGAACTGCGTTTTATTTCTGTGTTTCATTTGAATTTGAACCAAACTGCGCTGAATTCATCGCTGCTGTCCGGATAATGGCAGACCAATTAAGCAACGCTCCGGGATTTTAAAATAATTTTCAAAAAGAGGGACAGGAGACAGTTCTTGTAAAAAATAAATAAATGCCATTACAGATCATTCATTGACTTTCATATGTAACAAGTAAAAAAAATAAATAAATAAAAAATCCTTCTGCTTGTACAAGAGCCCCCCTTTTATGAAAGCTAATGGATTGGTTTTATACATTTTATTTTTCCCAAATTGCTCCATTCTCATTTTCTCATTCTCATTCTCTCCACATCTCTCTCTCTCTCTCACACACATACGGGAGACAAGAAGGTCCACCCTTTGAATAAATAAAAGGGCAAATGGGTAGGACATTGTAACACACATTTTGTAAACTTAAAAGAAGAGCAGATATGTAAGTAAAACAAGTCCACCTTAGCTTTTGACTTTTGTCAAAAGTCATTTGAACTTGAACTTTGAAAGTTGTTTCATACGTGTTTTATATGGAAACGTGCACATCCAACATAGGTGACATGTCATAGAGATGCACTCATTTACTGAATGTTAACAATGAATGTGGGGAAACGAAAAGAAAATCTTAACTAGGCAACACAGAACGATATCTTCTAGCTATACGCTGATCCTTCCCCATAAATCAGAAGGCCCATCACTTTCAAACCAACAAAACAAAACAAGCATGCAATAGACGGCCGGACAGCTAATTCTGCTGAGACTGGGGTTGTGTCCTGTCTCCTGTCTCCTGTGTACAGCATACTGGCAGATGTGTGCTGTTTACTGTGCACTGTTTAGTCGTGACGTGCAGTACGCAAAAAAATAAATAAATCCTCAATACTATTATCCAACCGTACTGTGGAAGTGTCGTAAGACGCCCCACCCTTGCGCAGTCATGTGACGTGTTGTTTTTGTTGTTATTGAAGGAAAACATCAGCGAAGCTGCGCCTCATTTTTTTTAATTGAAGCTTCACGTTATATTTATGTGACCAAAATGTTAATGTCCGAATATAGTCAGCGAAACCCCGGCAGTAAGTATATCATACGGGGGTTTTAAGTATACCATAGGTAGAGAAAATCTCGCTTACTTAGCGACTTTCTCGTCCTGTCTACTCAACAAGCCTACCTAATAGTATGGAAGGGTGCTGATCTGGACGCAGCCTGGTTTCAGCCCTGTATGCTCTGGTACTGAATCCCTATTATGAGTGTGTACTTCAGTTTGCAGGGTTATCCCTGTCAGGTCAGCACAAGCAGCTATGCTGGCCAGTCGCGCACTCTTCAAACGCAGTGACCATTTTAAAGCTCAGATTATATACTTTTAGAAGCATTGATGTGTGTGCTCTTTGTGTGACCAGAGTCAGAAGTATTCAGCATAACCCCAAATTATGCGTGTTTGTTGAATTTGCGTACATAAAACACAAGGCAGTGTATAGGGCCATGTTTTCCAGTACACTTGAAATAAATATACATTTATTTGTTAATATAATGATTGCATCATAAGGGGTTATTGCAAGTATGAGGTTATTTTCATGGCTCTTAATTTGCCACATTACATTACAGGCATTTAGCAGACGTTCTTATCCAACTTCTTATTACATGTATCCATTCATACAGCTGGATATATACTGAAGCAATTCAGGTTAAGTATCTTGCTCAAGGGTACAACGGCAGTGTCCTACCTGGGAATGGGAACTCACCTCTTCAAGCTGCACCTCTCTCCACCCCTCCCTACCTCCTTGTGACTATTGTTATCAGAATTGTGTAGTTCCCCCCCCCAAAAAAAATAAAAAAAATCCCCAATCATACTGACTGCGCCTAGTGCTTAGATTTGTGTTTGCCTTTTTAGGATTGTTTTAACGCACTTGTTACTAGTTCGGAAATGCACTATGTACGTCGCTCTGGATAAGAGCGTCTGCTAAATGTCTATAATGTAATGTAATGGGAATCAAACCTGCAACCTTTCGGTTACAAGTCCAGCTCCTTAACCATTATGCTACACTGCCGCCCCATGCTACACATGCCATCATTATACACAATAGACAACATTATAAACTACATTCATATTTTTTCTACCTTTTGAGCTTGGGGTATTTTGTTTCAAACTTGATTATTGCATTATTGCATTAAATGCTGTAAATAAAATTCATATTCTGTTATATCTTTATTTTCACCATTGATGCTGCCCTTAGGGCGATAAGAGAGAAATGATATGTAAAGCCGTTTCGCTCCTCAATGCATTCTTAAAGGTTGGCTGAATCAAAAGATTGTAAAGATTAACTGTTTATTATTAATATTTGCTCTTTGCCTCCAGACAATATTTGTTTGGCATACAGTCCCCATTAATATACCACAGTGTTTCATCAGTGTCAGTAAAACAAAATGGCCTCCCCATTCAATTGCTTGCAGTTAGCTGTGGGCTTTATTTTATAGTTCAAGGTCAAAGGGATGTTTTTGGAATTAACTACAGCATTTATTACATTTAATACAGCCTTTTTCTGTCCAGAACTAACAATAAAAACAACAAGAATAATTATTATTAGAATTACAGTATATTCTTTAGTATAACTAAATGCAAAATGAAGGTTCTTGAATAATTGTTGTCATGTTGAAGGGATATTGTAGGGGCTCATGCTTCTTTGTCCCAGGCAGTGGCTCACCATCACCGTGACGATGGAGTAGCCTGGAAACCATGGCACACAGGGAACAAAGCAGAGTGGCATTTCACACTGTGGTTGCCATGAGAGACGTATATAGCATTCACTTAAAGAGCTTCTCACAAATGTACAGAAAACCTTAAAACATTATCAGCATTTATTACCAACCAGTATTTTATAATTTCAAAAGTAATACAATTTAAAAAAAAATTGTAATCAAGATAAGCGAATGTCATATTAATATACATTTTCTGTACTACCAAAAAATGTGATGTGGCCACTGTTCCTGTTGACTGGAATAATAAATAAAAAAACAGGTGTTATATGCAGCTTGTGACAGCTAGCTGATGTAAAACTCATGTACATTTATGTTTTCAGGGAAGTCTGATTTCCATAGTAACAGAGAAACCGCCGTTTTAATTGATCTCACTCTGAACCCTGAGGAAGACTCAGCTGTTAACATTTTCAAATTAATATAGATCTGTTGGCCTGACAACCTAGCTTATACAAATTTTAGTGTGTTCCTCATTACATGCTACTCATGTTTTTCCCAAACATTGTCAAGAGAAATTGTATTAATATTATTATTATTTTATGTACGTATGGAGTTTTGTGTAGTTTTATCCACATTATTTAATGAAATCTGAAATTGAAGAAACTTTTTTATCAAACTTTTTATGGTATTATTAGCAAACATTCAGTGTTGAATGAGGGAATGAGTTAAAGCTGCAGCTCATTTTTAATGATGTACGTCAAATGAGGCTGTAAAGTTGAACCTAATATTGACCTTCTGAGTTTGTATAAGCAAGCGGAAATGTTGCTACTTTGTACTGTTAAATGCTGCTCATGTTATCTGTGAATACGACAGAACTTGTCTTGACTGGCTCAGCTAGAACAGCAATGCAGACCCTGATCTAATCCTGTTGGTCGCTTTATTTTTTAATGCTGATTGTCACCTATTGATTGGCAGTGGATCTCCCTGAACAGTGACACACCTTCCACACTAATGAGGTCTTATCTCAAGGTTGCAAAACAAACAAACAAAAAAAAAAACATTAAAATCAAATGTAATCAAAATTCATTTAAATAGCGCATTTCACAAACAGTTGTCGCAATACGCTTCATAGAAAACCCTGGCCTAAACCCCCACAAGAGCAAGCCAAAGGCAACAGTGGCTAGGAAAAACTCCCATTCATGTTTATTGATAGTGGTGTGTTCTAGACTGTCACACTTAAATCGCTGTTTTGGCCACACACCTCAGGTCCTCTATGGTCAGGAATCGGTGGACCTGGCGCAGCGACCCAGGATCACGACCCAGGTGGATTCCACGACTGTGCGCTGTGCCTCGGAAATGCCTGGAGCAGACAAACATCTGCTTGTTGCGATCGCCCAATAATTATTTATGGCCAGTTTCAAGAGGTGGGAAAAGATACAAAAGATGAGACTCAAGAAGTCCGCCAGGTGTGCCATCCCAGTCGGGTGTGGATGGGTGGGCACTGTGTGCAACTGCCATTGGCAAAGAACCTCGAACTGGCAAGTCATAGAATATGACGAGCTGAATTGAGATCAGGCAGGTGTCCAGCTTGTGTGCCTTGGTGGTGAATCATTTTTAATTTTTAATTTTTTAATTTTTTAATTTTAAGAGCAATTGGTTCAGAAGAATTGGCATGATATCCCATTGCCGATAGTGAGCTACTGTACATGCGTAGTGGGATTTTAGTTTTTCACACTTTTTAGTGTTATTTTCCAACAGTTATTGGTGTGAAAAAAATCCCGAGTCATTGTGTGATTACATGATGGCAAGTACTGTACACCCAGTGCAGGAATACAGAGAGCCTTTCCTAAAAAAACCTGACTGAGTGCTGACTGACAGAAACTAAACAATAAAAGTGGAGTTTGAAATCTTGTTTTGAAGGTCCCTTTAACCATTTGAGACAAGTTGTTATGCATTGAAGTGGGTAGATACATTACATGATTCAACTTTTCAAAAATTTATTTAGGAAATTCTAAGTTAAATGTACTATTTTCGGGGAAATATTCATGGCAAATAGACAAAAATGATATGGCAGCTCTAAGGAACTGAGGGTCAGAGATTTCACTGAAAGGATGAATGAAAACCAATTTTCTTTTTACTCTTTTCAAACTTCAACAAAAAGTGCAGCACTGGATGCCGTGTCGGCATTATACCTGACTGTCAGACTCATCCTTAAATACAACAGAGAAAGCCTCGGCAATTTCACCTCAATGCAAGTCAAAACTTACATCACA
Source organism: Ilyophis sp. 1 JC-2022 (assembly GCA_022702515.1). Classification (NCBI taxonomy): domain Eukaryota; kingdom Metazoa; phylum Chordata; class Actinopteri; order Anguilliformes; family Synaphobranchidae; genus Ilyophis; species Ilyophis sp. 1 JC-2022. The sequence continues at coordinate 131,326,366 of CM040404.1, forward strand.
GAGAATACATGACATATTAAACAGCAAGACTTAACCTTTCATCAAGCTTTTGTTGTCTATAAGACCTTGACCAGCAGCCATCCCAAAGGCAATCCCTCCCTCCTCAAATTCACATGGTGTGAATATTATAACAAATAGATTACATTTGAATTGCAACTGGACTTGATCTATGCCTAATTGTTACCAAACCTTTTTTCGGTCTTTTGAAAAAGGTGTGACAATGACACTCAAACCTGGACAGTGTTATTCTCACAAACGAAACTTTCCCACTGAAGACAACTGACTCTGTCCAAATCCAGCAAATAAGCATGAAGTTGTTTGTACCTTTTTGTCTAAATGACAATTATATACATGGATATTCTACCCAGTACCATTCCCAAACACAATTATGTGTCCGTTTCATGATTGAAATATACCTACTTTCCTATATGCATTAAATGTGAAATCCCTGAACAACATTTGAGTTGCATTTTTTTCTCTAAGATGTGGAATAACATTAGCGCTAGCTCATACTATATTTGTCAGAAGCTAATTTAAGCCACTTTTAGCATCGAAAGCATTCATGCATTTTCCAAACTAGAGGTTGCATAGGACATCCGGGCATTTCCCCATCAAGGGTAATGCACACAAGAATGTCATGTGGCATCAGACATTTTTAATAATTTACAGTAAATATTGTTTAAATTATATTATTTGAACGTTAATTTCACTCTCTCTATACATAAATGTATATTTATTGCCATTTATATTTAAGCCGTGCATTCTGCATAATTAAATTATCATGTTATGATCGGAATATTCAAACTTGTACTCCAGCATATTGTGAAACTCACACTTTTCTGTTTTATGTCTAATTCTAACCAAACCTTTATACGACGCAGGGCTTTGTGTGGTTACATAGCACCATCGCAGTATGGAGATGTGTTGCAGGCTAACTGTAAAGCTAATAGGGCCGCGTAAGGTGCTTGTACTTTATCAAAGGCGTTCAGTCCTTTTATCTCTTCAAGTCTTTCGCAGTCCTTGAAACCGGCCGCCATTTTGCTTCAACTGACAGTAGAGCATTCTAGTACAATAGTGCATTGGAGCAGTAAGGATTTTTGGTCTTGAAATGAGCACAATTGAGAATTGAGAATAATTGTGTGGCTGTGGTGCTTTGTTAGTTTATCTCTTGCAATGTACGTATATGACTGGGGTAATGAGAGTTTTTATTTTGGATATTAGATATTAGATATCAATGACATCCCGTCCATGCAACATGCAGATCTACAACCAAGTGTACTACAGTATATAACGAGTAGGCCTCCTAGGTCACACAAGGGCAATTTGTTTTTGGTCAAGGTATAAATTGTGAGTTTTTTAATGAGGATTTATTTTAGAAACAAGGATTACTATTTAAAAATAAGGATTGCAATTAAAAACCATGGATTTATATTTAGAAATAAGGGGCCTCATGTATAAACTTACATGTATACGTACAATAAAATGTGTACGCCACTTTCCCCACGGATTTGTGATTTATAAACGTGAAAACATTTCCGCAGAGTATGACTCTTGCATACACACATTTTTGAGACTGTGGGAATTGGCGACTCTGATGGCGGGGAAACTGGCATATGCATATGCACGTATTTGTTTGTATGTATGCACCGTTTATACACGAGGACCAAGGACTGCATTTTAGACGTGAGGATTTCTGTATGTCTTATGGATGGGAAGCTATTGATAAATATTTGACATCAAGAAAACAAATTCTTAAAACAAATTTCAAGTATGACCTAGGAAGTTATGGCCTTAATAATACACTTGGTTTTAGATCTGCATGGCCTATGGATAGTATGTTTTTGACAAATATTTGTAGTGATATTCATGATACATTTTAAAATTGTGCACTTTTATGACTGTCCCCGAGTGTCCCTTCAAATGTTTTGAAATGGAACGTCTGTCCAATAATCCAATATCAAAAATTAAACTACCTTTAGCGCAGTATATATGGTATATGAACCCTCTTTTTCAGAAACACACAAGAGCTTCTTAATAACACACACATTTTATCTTTGTTGGCCCTCGAACCTTGGTCCGCTAGCCTGGTGAGCTTTGCTGCATGCTCAGTTAGCCTTCATTAATTCCTTAAACTAGGATATCAGCTATTTCACGCTGTGTTGCCAGGATCTTTGCTCACTTGATTTCTTCAGCCAGGTTGTCCTTCAAAGCATCGCTCCTGTGTCTCAGATTAAGTATAGCACACGCCTTTTGCGGTTTCTGCTGCTGTAATATGCTTCAGCTAGTGAATGGCATTCTGAGAAATAATATGCTTCAGCTAGTGAATGGCATTCTGAGAAATAATATGCTTCAGCTAGTGAATGGCATTCTGAGAAATAATATGCTTCAGCTAGTGAATGGCATTCTGAGAAATAATATGCTTCAGCTAGTAAATGGCATTCTGAGAAATAATATGCTTCAGCTAGTAAATGGCATTCTGAGAAATAATATGCTTCAGCTAGTGAATGGCATTCTGAGAAATAATATGCTTCAGCTAGTAAATGGCATTCTGAGAAATAATATGCTTCAGCTAGTGAATGGCATTCTGAGAAATAATATGCTTCAGCTAGTGAATGGCATTCTGAGAAATAATATGCTTCAGCTAGTAAATGGCATTCTGAGAAATAATATGCTTCAGCTAGTGAATGGCATTCTGAGAAATAATATGCTTCAGCTAGTGAATGGCATTCTGAGAAATAATATGCTTCAGCTAGTGAATGGCATTCTGAGAAATAATATGCTTCAGCTAGTGAATGGCATTCTGAGAAATAATATGCTTCAGCTAGTGAATGGCATTCTGAGAAATAATATGCTTCAGCTAGTAAATGGCATTCTGAGAAATAATATGCTTCAGCTAGTAAATGGCATTCTGAGAAATAATATGCTTCAGCTAGTGAATGGCATTCTGAGAAATAATATGCTTCAGCTAGTGAATGGCATTCTGAGAAATAATATGCTTCAGCTAGTAAATGGCATTCTGAGAAATAATATGCTTCAGCTAGTGAATGGCATTCTGAGAAATAATATGCTTCAGCTAGTAAATGGCATTCTGATAAATAATATGCTTCAGCTAGTGAATGGCATTCTGAGAAATAATATGCTTCAGCTAGTGAATGGCATTCTGAGAAATAATATGCTTCAGCTAGTAAATGGCATTCTGAGAAATAATATGCTTCAGCTAGTGAATGGCATTCTGAGAAATAATATGCTTCAGCTAGTAAATGGCATTCTGAGAAATAATATGCTTCAGCTAGTAAATGGCATTCTGAGAAATAATATGCTTCAGCTAGTAAATGGCATTCTGAGAAATAATATGCTTCAGCTAGTGAATGGCATTCTGAGAAATAATATGCTTCAGCTAGTAAATGGCATTCTGAGAAATAATATGCTTCAGCTAGTAAATGGCATTCTGAGAAATAATATGCTTCAGCTAGTGAATGGCATTCTGAGAAACTTTCTACACACCCTGAACAACTTTGTTCCACTTAGGCCTAAAAAAACAACCTACATAGAAAAAAGAAAAACCTTGTGCTTCAATTTACTTGAGATAACCTGAGTGGAACAACTCGGCACAACCTTGTTAAACGACCTTGCCGCGCAAACCGAACTCAACTCTTTTCTGTATATATGGCACAGTCAGTGATAGACTTTCCAATAATTTTCAATTAATAATATGGCAAAACAGGGGTTAAATACAGTGCAGTTTTCTTAGCACTGTCAGGTTTATTCTACAATAATTACTTAGTGCCCTCTGGGCACACAAATGAATAGAAACACTCAAAAAGAACCCTGTGCACAGTAGTACAAAGTGATCCACTTCAACAACGCATATAAATGGTCCACCGCATGCATTTTTGAGGGCACATTTTGTATATAATTTTCTTGACACGGAGCTTTGATTAAATCCGTATGTTCACTCAGTCATGCTGGGGTCAGAATACCAGTGCTACCCGCTTGGTTAAAATGGAAGAAGACAAGCTAATAACTCATGAGTAAAACATCCCTATCAGCTAATACAACAATAACCATGCTATTATTTGATTACTCTGCTGCGCAATGTACCTCCTCCAAAACTGATGCAAACCCATAATGACTGTTCATCCATTACGACTTAATTACCTCCATAATTCACTTGCAACAACAGGCTGAATAGATACGGGAGCTACGATTTCAGCTAGCTCAGTTTCAGACATATTCTTTGTGCTTTTGAAATTACTGTGTTGTTTTTTTTTCTCTCTCTCCATGGCACCTGCCCGCTCTCTCTCATCCATAGGGACATTATTCACTTAAATAGAACATATTGTTCAGTCCGATGCGCAAAGAAAGCCCCGCTTGCGCTTGGGACTAGAAGAGGTGCCCTTGTTGGGGGGTAAAAATGCCGAGCTCTTCTTTACTTAATTGTTTTGGTAATTAGAGGGCGAACTCTAATTAGCTAGGGTTGGATGAACTGATTGCTTTATTTCGATTGTGGTCATTCACCCTGGGGGACATTTCTTACAGTGCACGTATAAGAACTAACAAGTTGGGAACTCTCTGCGTGACTCATTGCCATTTCTGTTAATGGCACTGCTTTTGAATGAATGCCAACCGCTGTTAATCTGTGGTCGGGACATTTTTTGCATTAGTGTGAACAACATGTTCGGCCTATAGTCTTAACTACAGTCATTTGCATCCAATATGGCCGCTCTGAGATCACTTAATGACAAACCACTGTTGCACATTGCATCTCAGTTGTATATTGCAGTCATTAATGGGTGACTGAAAGCTGGACTGGGTTTATTACATTCTAATGCATGTTTCATTGTGTTTGTACACTCCCGCCTCCCATACTGCCGTATCTTTTAAAATTCATGATGTTCTGTTGCCATAGTTTAAAACAAAAGAAAATGCCTCTTGCTAGCAATATCCATTCATTATTATAAATGTCTAGTGAATGTAACCCTGCTGTACTGAATTTTTAATTTTTAATTCGTAGTCGATGCCCAACAGGTCCAGATTTTTGTCAGCATGCAGTATGCCTAGCCTATTAACACACCTAATTTGGGACTGAACTCAACTTGAACTGTGAAAAAGAACTAGAAGATCCTTGACAAACAACCATTAAAGGCATATTCATAGAAGATAGTTGGGTAGATTGAAGAAAATGTTTATTTTACCCTCGTTGTTGAACTTACCACAGTCTACAGTTCCTCTGCATGGATAAAAAAAAGTTTCTTTTTATATGTCACATCTCCTTATTCCTTTACTTTGCTGCTTGCCTTTATATTGATGTGCCTAGAGTTTTCCTTTTGGATGGAAAATGGATTGTTTGAGTATGAAAATATGAGGCACTTTAGAAACAGTTTTTTCCCCAGCTCATCTTACTGGCACAGTGTGATTCACTCAGCAGTGCGAAGCCTATGAGCAATTTTGATTCCTGGAGAGAAGCCCAGCCAATTGGCAACATATGGCTGTCTTCTAACATACACAGATTTATTTGTTGTTATGATATTGATATCTCTCTGTTACTTGTTTATCGTATATTTAGAATGATCATTGGGAAATAAAAATATACATATTTCAGTACACCAGCTGGGTATACTTATTTTGTTTGAAAATTGAAGCTGAAGCTATGCTGTCTTTTATTTATATAACAGTTGAATTAATATCAAAACAAAAATGTTCCATGGAGCTAGATACAATCATTCTGAAAGGTGTCAGGAGAAATAATTTAATCAATATTTGTCTTTAACTTTGGCAAAAATTCACACTCTTTGGCAAAGTTTGGCAAACAAGTTTGATGACTGACCTTGCCAGTGTATTTTTGTTTTAAATAACAAATATTGATTGAATTCAGGAGTTTTTTCCCTTTTTATTTTCATGTCTAAGAAATGCCCTGAGGATACTCACAGACAGTATTTTACTCAGTCTTGGTAACAAGTTGACACAGTACCCCAGTCCATCTTAAGTCCATTTCATGCAGTCCAAGTAGAAACACACACACAATTTAAACTACTCTTAATCATAATGCAGTCATGTATTTATGAATTCAGCATAAAACAACAATCAGTCAATTTTCACTGTATGTAATAGGCAGGAATATAAAATAAATTCACCTAGTTTTTTTTCTCTTGCAGCACAGAAAATTATTGTTTCAATGAAACTTTTACAGTTTTGTTGGGCATTTTACATTGCTTTGATTCGGTTTTTAATTTTCAATGATTTAAAAACATGCACGCATAAACTACTGGGGAAAAAAACACACTAAGCTTATTACAGTTTACTAAATTATCTCTGGTGACATTACGCCAGTAATTAATTATCACTTAAGGTTTTCCCTTTGAATATGCAGATTCATTGATGTACATTATACTGTAAGTAATGCCAATGTGCTATCTTGTATTTCTCAGTTGTTAGCCCACTGATAACGTCCTTGCTTTTTGTCACATTCATTCACTTCCTTGATCCTCAGTAGCCCACCCAAAACTGAACAGATCATTTAATTGGTCTCCAAGGCATTACAAAAAAGATCTGTGTGCACCTACTATAATCTATTCTTTCTTCCAACATGGTTAGTTTATGAAGCATTGATGTTAATGCTCATTCCATTATTTCCAATTAAATACGAGGAATTGGATGTCCTGCTGCTTGCATTTCCGACTAGAATGTTCCCTGTGGAGGGAATGATAAAGGAATTGATGAAGGTTTCATCAGATTCTATGCTTCATAAGGCTTCTGGGATATCTCAAGCCCCGGGAATCCAAATCAACAAGTAATTGGTGTGTAACTATTTAAACCGTTTCAATAAAACAAGGATTTTACTCAGTAGCTATAGATACCAGTTTGTTTAATTGATTCTGAAATTTCAATACAGTGATTAAAATATGTCTTGATCTCAATTGGATAGTGTACTTTACTGTTATTGCATACATGCACTTACTGAGTCATATGAAGACACTGTAGATTAAATTAAATTTGAATTATGAAAAAACAAATGCGGGTGTACAGATAGGTTTACACCTGTGCGATGAAGTAAGTAAATGCATTCACTCAAAGGCACATAATTATTTTTTTAAATATTTTTTTCTTTTTGAAATTGCCATGTATTAGCATTGTGCTACCAATACGAGAAGCACTGCAATTTAAGCACACTACTCCGCACCTTCACGCTATGGCCTATTTTCCAAACTAAAAGCCATGAAACGCACTATAGGAGAACTACTGTAGCACTCATAGAGGAACAACACCACTCACTGATGACAAACGCTACCCTGTGGAAGATTGGTGGGTAGCTGGAGGGCATTCAGGACCTAAAAGCGCCAACAAACTATTGTCCATAACCCAGCAGGACAAATTCAGCTGTGTTCTGTCACAATGGACTCACGGTTATAGTCCAGTTTTATATAAAGCATACTTCAGCTGCAGAATTGAATTTTTATCACAGCCCGTCTAGGACAAAATTATCGGTGCACTTTGCAATGCATTTGGCCTTTGTGTTGCCTGGCACCGGCCTAATAATACGGTCACGTGACCTATACCGCCATTGTAATCTCCAAAAACGCCAAAAACATATGTACAGGTGCAGCTCAAAAAATTAGAATATCGTGAAAAAGTTATATATTTTTTGTCAATCATTTCAGAAAGTGAAACTCATATATTATATAGATTCAATACACATAGAGTGAAATATTTCAAGCCTTTATTTCTTGTAATTTTGATGATTATGGCTTACAGCTAATGAAAACCCAAATTCAGTGTCTCAGAAAATTAGAATATTTTGCTTTAACATATTTTTAAAGTGTCATATTTAATATTTGGTCGCATATCCTTTGCATGCTGTTACTTCCTGAAGTCTGTGACCAATCAACATCAAAAGACTCTCGATATCTTATTTTCAGGTACTGTTACAAGCGATACTATAACCTCTCTGCATTTGAACTGATCTCTATGGGAATTTGGGGGTGAGACTAGATTCAGCTGTAAATTACACTGGTACAGTATGGAACACATGGCTGGCTAAATGGCTGTAAGTCATCAAGGATCTGAGCTATCGAACGAGCCCCAAACCATCACGCTGTTGCCAGATATGGAGTAGATGTGGATGGATCACTGCAAGGGTTATTTCTCCTGACTCATTTTCCTATAGAACTCTATGGGGAAAAAAGTCAGGAGAAACAACCCTTAAAGGGATCCATTCACATCTACTCGATATCTGGCTGCAGAGTGATGGTTTGGGGCTTGTTTGATACCTTAGACCAGGGGTAGGCAACCCTGGTCCTGGAGAGCCGCAGGGTCTGCTGGTTTTTGTTGTTACTCGCCACTTAATTGATTAATTAAAGCAGTTGATTACACAGTTAACTCACCTCACCTGGTTTTTTTGGTCTAAGTAGTTGCTGTATTTAAGGTGAATACAAAAACCAGCAGACCCTGCGGCTCTCCAGGACCAGGGTTGCCTACCCCTGCCTTAGACCCTTGATGACGTACAGCCATTTCGCCAGTCATGTGTTCCATACTGTACCAGTGTAATTTACAGCTGAATCTAGTCTCACATTTCCCCAAATAAGAGAGAATGAAGGGACTGACCAATAGGGGGAGGAGGGGTTACGATAACAATATAATGCCATTAGGAGTGTCTTATGAACCATTAAATCACGACTTTGAGAGAGATTTAAAGCCTTATTTGTCTGGTGTCAGAGTGACTGATGAGGGACCCTGGGAGACACCATTAAGATTGCGAGTAATTACTCTGTGTGCAAAGGGGGATTTGCTTTGCTGGCGCTATCAAAACAGTCAGTTTAATACGCTGTAACATACAGCAATCTGAGCTAAGTATAGGTTTAATAATATTACATGTGCTTTACACTTGCTTTTTTACAAACTACAAAACAAGTGCACTGGCTTGCATAAAAAAAAATATGTGGGAATCATAAGAATTTTTTAAATTGTCATGCTATAAATCTGATGACTTTTTGGCCATTTTCAGTAAAAAAAGAAAAGAGAAATCAATTCATCACCTGGCATGAAATATCCATTTTGGATGCATGGGAACCCACTGGTATAGTCCAATATTTGTCATTCTGGCTTGCCAATATTTGGATGGCTTACTAGCTACTGTAACATTTATAATGTCAATACTTTGTTTTATCAGATGAAGAGCATGGAGAGAATGTCAAAGCTGCTAATAAAATGCCGCGTTGTCACTCTGATGTATTAGCAGAGTTGTCAGAGAGCAGAACCTATAAGTAGAGAGTAGCTTTGCTAATGTACTAATGAGTGTGCTGCAAAATACCCAGCAATATAAACCAGTAATTATACAAAATGGAAGCATAAGCAATAATCCTGGGATAAAGATGTGGACGAAGTATAACAAAATGACTATAATACTGATAAAAACTCTAACATATTGATATGGATATGTTGAGCTAGATTGTTAGCCGGGAATATATTATACTTATGAGAACAGAAACAAATAGGCACCAATGAGTGTTCCTTTCCTGTTGTACAGTGTAAAATGTTCAGTGTTAATTTCTCTCTAATAGTGTTTACATGAGCCCAATAGGGATAAAATGTACTCTTTCAGAGTGAAGTTAACTATCATATTTATTTCATACTGAACATGTTACTATGTAGATTTTATTTAGGCTGTGCACTGCACAGTCCACTGTGTTCGGGGCAATACATTGTGGCAGAAAAACAGCACAAAGCCAGATACCTCCTCAGTCTTGCCCCTCTGTATCCTCAGCTTTGTCAAGGCTTAGCTACATAATTAACTTGTGTCACTTTTTGTTGCGCACAATTCAATTGTATTCGCTGTCCGCGAGAGAAGCAATTCCCAAATAGTGAATCAAAGTGAAATTGTGGCACACTAAATCAAAACTATTTAATTCTCCCAGCGAGGCTTTGGTCATTTTGACCTTCTCTGGGCGGCGCAGAAAAGAGGAACGGCGCTCCCGAGTGTTTGCCACAATCGAATAGAAAAATGTTCCTCAAAGATTTGGATTTTTTCCAGGTGCTCACAAGTTAATTGCTAATTTAGAGCTACACCGTCTTGGCAGTCTGACAGCGGTTTGAAACGCAGAGGCTGCCATTTTATGTCCTGCAGGGCCTGGAGAAGATAAAATGACTGATATGTTGCTGCTTCATTGTCAGGAATTTGCTCAGACAATAAAACGATCTTTAAGTAAGGCTGGGTCTTGTTTTCCTGCTGGCACCTGAAGAGGCGAGGCCCAATCGGACCATGTTTGTGTTCAGAATAAGACTTTCCACTTAACCTTTGGGTCTGAGTTGGGTCTGGGTCTCGGGTTTGTGCACAATGCATGAGAGATCTGAATATTTTGGGTATGTGTTTATACCTGAGAAACCAATCATTTTGATGCAGGTTATTTAGATTAACAACACGTAGGTTGAAAATGAACATTTGCCAAATGAGGCTCGTACCAGTGCAGGACCTGTGAAGACCTCTAATCCTCTAATTTGAGGTCAGCGATTCATACATGAATGATCAGAAATGATTTATAATTCATATGTACTCCCTATTACCACATATTTTTGTTTGAATATCTTTCTACCTAATGTACGCTTTCACTGTATTTACAAATGTAAATGTTTAAAAGAATAATTTTAAATATCAGAATTGCCAAGAATTAATTTACACAACAAATAATATAAAATAATATAATGTGAATAAAAAAATGACCCCTTCCATGTTTTTTTCAGTCCTACAGACGTGTAACCGGCATGACTTCATCTTCTCTGTTGAATAATTTTAAACAAAATCTCTTCTTGGAAATATAATTTTTCTTCTTGTTTCCATCATCATGAGTTTTACTATACACAGTATACAGCATATCATTCACACATAATCTGATTTAGCATCAATTTTGTATTGAATTCCAAACATTTGGACAAATGCCAAAACAGAGAGAGAAAAAAAAAAAACTTTCCAAGACTGAATCAACCCTTCATTTTGACAGACCATATATTTGTATGTTGTACTCATAAAAGTATTCTGCATTCATAGCACTGTACAAAAATCATGTTACTATTTTACATATTGCATGCTGAATGGGCTGGCTCTGGTCCCAGAAATTGCCGCTGTTAATTAGAATGAGAGTTAAAGAGAAAGTTGAGTGATTCGCTCACTGCTGTTTCAGGCAATCCCACACATTCTGTGATTAACTGAAGCTCTGTGGCTAACATCTGTCAGTATCACATCACATCAATTTGCATAGAAATCTGACGCTTCGAAATTGAAACATTAATGAATAAGCAGACCTGAATGAAGGATCACCACCAGCGTAACGGCCACATTACGTAGACGGCCACATTTTATTTGCCAGTCATGTATGAGGTTCTGGCACGAGTGCAATGGTATATTTACTCCATCAACAAACGGCTATCACTCGATGGGATGATCAAAGGTGAATAAGTAAGATGTTTGGTTTCAGAAAGATAAATGTTATCACTTGGTGGGCATAAAATGGTATGAAAGCTTGCGACACTTCAGAATTAACCTGTAATAAAAGGATAAAAAAATAAATAAATTCTGCCAACCTGGCTCTGACAACAAGGGCTCAAAGGAATTCCGTATTAATTTATTTTTTTTCTTTTTAAAAAGCCCCAGCGAAGTTATTGTATATGATTGTCAGCAAAGCTAAAGACACTGGCAGAAGGTGCCAAGTATCACAGTATAGCCTACAGCAAGTGATAACTGAGTTAAAGAAGTAACATTGTACACACAAATACAACCCTAGCAGCTATTAACACCTTTTAGTATATTTTAAATATTTAGCATACTCTTAAATGCACTAATTCATCCTTAAGCATGCTGTTACATAGCTGTGTTATATATTTTTAGAAGTAGCAGCATATTATACCATTGTACACTGGCCTCCTGTTCTTAAAACATTTGGCATTACAAGCAGTTTATTTTCTCTTTTTGTGACTGGCACAAAACTAAAATGTCTCCACACTCGGTTTGGAATACCCAGATTTATTTTGATATGACAGAACAGCTTGAATGCAAGCTGCTTTTGTTGGGGAATTCTGTAACGGCAGTGTAGTATAATGTATAATGGTTAAGGAACTGGCCTTGTGACCCAAAGGTTGCAGGTTCGATTCCCAGGTAGGACACTGCCGTTGTACCCTCGAGCTAAAGGTACTTAACCTGAATTGCTTCAGTATATATCCAGCTGTATAAATGGATAATATGTAAAAATCATTTTAAAATGCTGAAAAGTTGTGTAAGTCGCTCTGGATAAGAGCGTCTGCTAAATGCCTGTAATGTAATGTAATGTAATGTAATGTAACGCACCGTGTGAAATGAGCTTTCCTTACATTCCGCTGTTAGACTGGAATTCAGCTACCACTCTGTGTTTCTCTGCTCATTCTTACCACCCGTCCAATCCCTTAACAAAAAATGGACTATTCTTCCTCTAAAGGAAACTGCCCATTCTTTTTCTGATTCATGTCGGCGCATTGTGAAAATTTCCCGCTCTGCCTGTGAGTCCTAGCAAATTCCGATTTAAAAAAAATATATATATATTTTTTGGTGATTTTTATATCCGTAAACTAACACAGTCCCCTGGCCTGGGTATAAAAAAAGGATATAAGCCTTTGAGATATAATAGCAATCTATAGAATGTTAAAGTGTTATCTCTCAAAAGCCAATTCACACAGGAATGAATGGCCTAGCGTAGTAGTTATGTGTGGTAGGGAGCACGTCCATTCATTGAATGCACCACATTTTAACCACAAATACTCCCACTGAATAAAATACAATGTTATGTTTAGCTACAGCACATTGATATAGTATTGATACAGTTATTTAGAGGGTTTCAAAGAGGTGTATCCCATTGAGGGTAACACAAGTAATCAATCTACATGTGAACGGCAAGACATGTCGAGGGAATGCCAGTGCCAAGTGTCAGATAGGAGATAGGGTTCCACTGGGTTATCCCTTGCCTTATTGGTCAGCAGAAACTTATCTGGCCAATGAGTTTCACTGTGAGCCGCTTGAACCAACCACTTGCATCTGAGCTCTGCTGTAACAGCGGCAGCTCAACTTGTGGATTGCGTGTGGAATTGATGTACATTTTACAAACGTGTGGAAATATAATTTTCATACTACAAAAAAGTATCTAAAAAACACATTAAACAGGCACCATAGATTTGGCATGGTCAAAATGATCCCATTTCCACAGGAGTGCTTATAAGACTAGCACTGAACTCTGACATGAAAATCCCTATCGAGTATATCTACTGATGGTCAACTGTACTGCTGGTATTTTGGTCCAATTAATTTTGCACAAGCAGGGTTCATTGAAATGATATAAATATTCTAAATTGAATAATTTAATTAATAATACAAATATGAATCATAAGTAAAGCAGTCGTTTTTGAAAACTTGTATATAAACAGTACCTCCAGTAGTATAGTGAACTGAGTCCACAGACCTCCTGATGATCTGAAACCAATAAGATAGCAATATTATTTTAATATGTCTTGCTTCAGAAGGTACAGCATGATCTCTGAGCTTGTTGAAACTTCTCCTTGAAGATAATTACCTTCCCAGTTTACACATGAATAATTAAATCTTGAATTGTAATACCACTATGAGACCAATAACGTTACAGTGAAGTGATCTGTTACATTGTGTTTGCTTTAACTGTGTATTTGGTGCTGGGTGTTAAGAGCATCGAGTCTTATCCTTCATAAGTGAATTGATTACTTGTGTAATTCGGTATAATGATTTTAAATTATTTACCTTGGAAATAACAAGTGGTGTCAGATGGCAGTTGCAGATTAACTATTTTTTGCGTGGGCCCACCTCAATCATTATTTCCACAATCTGCTTGTCTTTACAAAACAGGCCAGTTATATTTACCATAGAATTATTACCAATTTACAATATGATTTTTTTAAATACAAGGGTAGAGCCAATCAACCTGGCAGTTAACTCAGGAAATACAGATATAATTTTAATTCCACACATTTCTTGAACGGATTAGTCTTAGGCTGCTGAATAGACATTTGCAAATTAGATGAAAGGTGCAGACAGCAAAGTTAAAAACCAGGGTTTCCTCAAGATTAAAGAACCTCAACAGGAAATGTACCCACAATGCCCTTCCCTCAAGATTATAGAACCTCAACAGGAAATGTACCCACAATGCCCTTCCCTTGACGTCACGTGGCGCTGTAATGGCGACATGTAGTCCAGCTGTCTCTCGTGTTCGTGTTTGTTCATTTGAATGTGTTTGAGATTTTGGAGATTTCTCAGGACACTCCTGCTGCTCGTTTTGATAATATTGATGAATTGTCTAGTAGTCAATATAATTTTGTTTGTGGTCGTCACCATGGAGACTCATTCGCAACATATGCTTGGGAATGTCCGTTGGATCTGCAGACTGCAGCAACAAAGTTTACCATCGCTCTTCACCGGAGTTCAAGATTTCTTGACTGATTCAGGAGTGCAGGCAATCTTCAAAAGGCAACCAGGGAAGGAGAACATAATGTGGGGGAGGAGTGAGGAGACGACTGGGAAGTTTGAAGCAGTTTGTTGCGCCGTTTCGGCGGTGTACAGAGACCGCGGCGCTGCTTTTATGTAGGAGAGTCGTGGAGGCAGAGTTTGTGTGTTGGACTGCTTGGTGGCACTAGACATCTCGGGACAGCGGGAGCTATTTTTAATCATGGCTGTAATTCACTTCATTCACTTGATTGATGCAATGATTCTGTTGGATGTCTTTGTTTGATATGTTTGTTTGTGTGTTGTGGGTCTGCCCCACTGTCTGTCTTTTTTGTTGTTGCTGGGGCTACAACTGAAGTTCCCTGGCGGGAAAATAAAAGTTAATCTATTCTATATGCTCAAGATTATAGAACCTCAACAGGAACTGTACCAACAATGCCCTTCCCTCAAGATTATAGAACCTCAACAGGAAATGTACCCACAATTCCCTTCCCTCAAGATTATAGAACCTCAACAGGAACTGTACCCACAATTCCCTTCCCTCAAGATTATAGAACCTCAACAGGAAATGTACACACAATGCCCTTGCCTCAAGATTATAGTACCTCAACAGGAACTGTACCCACAATTCCCTTCCCTCAAGATTATAGAGCCTCAACAGTAACTGTACCAACAATGCCCTTCCCTCAAGATTATAGAGCCTCAACAGGAAGTGTACCCACAATGCCCCTCCCTCAAGATTATAGAACCTCAACAGGAAATGTACCCACAATGCCCTTCCCTCAATATTATAGAGCCTCAACAGGAAGTGTACCCACAATGCCCCTCCCTCAAGATTATAGAACCTCAACAGGAAATGTACCCACAGTGCCCCTCCCTCAATATTATAGAACCTCAACAGGAAGTGTACCCACAATTCCCTTCCCTCAAGATTATAGAGCCTTAACAGGAAATGTACACACAATGCCCTTCCCTCAAGATTATAGAACCTCAACAGGAAGTGTACCCACAATGCCCTTCCCTCAAGATTATAGAACCTCAACAGGAACTGTACCCACAATTCCCTTCCCTCAAGATTATAGAACCTCAACAGGAAATGTACCCACAATGCCCTTGCCTCAAGATTATAGTACCTCAACAGGAACTGTACCCACAATTCCCTTCCCTCAAGATTATAGAGCCTCAACAGTAACTGTACCAACAATGCCCTTCCCTCAAGATTATAGAGCCTCAACAGGAAGTGTACCCACAATGCCCCTCCCTCAAGATTATAGAACCTCAACAGGAAATGTACCCACAATGCCCTTCCCTCAAGATTATAGAACCTCAACAGGAAGTGTACCCACAATTCCCTTCCCTCAAGATTATAGAACCTCAACAGGAAGTGTACCCACAATTCCCTTCCCTCAAGATTATAGAACCTCAACAGGAACTGTACCCACAATGCCCTTTCCTCAATATTATAGAACCTCAACAGGAACTGTACCCACAATGCCCTTCCCTCAAGATTATAGAACCTCAACAGGAAGTGTACCCACAATGCCCTTGCCTCAAGATTATAGATCCACAACAGGAACTGTACCCACAATGCCCTTCCCTCAAGATTATAGAACCTCAACAGGAACTGTACCCACAATGCCCTTCCCTCAAGATTATAGAACCTCAACAGGAACTGTACCCACAATGCCCTTTCCTCAAGATTATAGAACCTCAACAGGAACTGTACCCACAATGCCCTTTCCTCAAGATTATAGAACCTCAACAGGAACTGTACCCACAATGCCCTTTCCTCAAGATTATAGAACCTCAACAGGAACTGTACCAACAATGTCCTTTCCTCAAGATTATAGATCCTCAACAGGAACTGTACCTACAATGCCCTTTCCTCAAGATTATAGATCCTCAACAGGAACTGTACCCACAATGCCCTTCCCACAACATGTCATATCAACCCCTACCAGGTGTTCCCCTCACAGGTGCCAGGTACAGTATAATAAGGTATAATACCTTAATGAATACACACCGCTTAATAGAAAAGCTCACCCACATAACCTCGCGATCAAGCAGACTTGAGAAGAGTTTTTCAAGCAGACTGCCTTATGTATCCCAGCAAAACAGAGACAAACACATGATCTTAAAAAGTTAATTGTAACGTTCAAGTAATTGATTTGCCTGGAATTCATAGAAAAATGCACTACGTTTATTATTGCCACTTTCAATAAAAATTATAATTAAATGTAAAAGATGAAAGATCCCCGCCATACATCTATAAGAGTGATATTTATCATGTTGCATTTGATTTGTCAGCAAAACCTAATAATGTTTCTAAAATCAATTGGCTGGTATTGCATGTGACAGTCTGTTAGCATCTGCTTGTGCAGTCTGTAACAGAGGGGCTCCAAGTCACAGATTAATTTATTCCAATGCAAATCAAAACATTTCAAGGAATTTATATATGTATATATACACTATATATATACACACACACAACATTTATGCTTAGAATACACACTCTTTCTGTGTCTCTCACTTGCACACACACACAGTATTACATGTAGTTGCTCTAGCACACTATGATGTATATTTGGATATATTATATTTATTGAGATATATTTATTATGAACTGTATCCACATATACGCTATAATGTATACTTGGATATATTTGATTTATTGAGATAGATTTATTATAAAATGTATTATTTTTATGAGCTATTGTCCATACAGTAGATGAAGTATGCTTGACTTAAAAAAACAAATAAATAAATAATCGTACCCAATGTTCATTTCAGTACGGAAATGCAAATGACTTGCCAGCAATTGTATGAACCCATCAAACATAATTACATTTTCTCAAGAGACTCCATGACATCTTTTATAAATTTTGTAATTAATCACATCTTAATTAAAGTTGATTAAGTATAAATGCAAATATGCCTGAATATAATGGGGGAAAAAATAACAATTTTACTTGCGTTGTGTTTCTAAATCAGTTGGACTGGGGGGGGTCCAATGACACAGTCCATTTATTTCTGATATTAAAAACAAAAGTGGGCCCCCTGCCCAGCACTCTCCCACTGAACACACACTGAACACACTAATTAACAGTTCTTCGGTTTGAATAATTTATTGCAAGAAAATATAAGCTGTTCTGTATCAGGTATGCCATCTGACAAGTTACAGGTTGGCAGGGCAAATCTCATGACTATTCTGCTGTTGACACTCTGCAGTGTTTCTTACAGAAATAACTACAACAACCGCACTCTCACCGTCCTTACAAACATTGACTTCTTTACCTTCTGACCTCATAAGCATTCAGGTTATGCTTGGGTTCCTCAATACTATCAAGCACCTTCAGCTAGCACACTACAGATGCCGGTTAGCAGCGAGCTCACTCCTGGAGATGAGAAAGTTAAGAACCTAGCCCTTGGACTTTCATTACTACATGTTCCGGACTGAGGATGGACGCCTTCCTACAACTGTTCAAAATGACCGCTAATTCTCAGCTTCCAAACTGTATGTTTATTTGAATCATTTGGATACAAAGACAACACAAATTACTGAGCGTACAATTTGCAGCTACATTCATCATACATAATGCTAATCTATTGAACCACAATCGATACTGGTGTTACATCTGTTTAAATAATGGTCTACAAGCTGGGTCATGTCACTCAATGATACAGCCATGCCATTCTAATAAAAGTGTAACACCTGTCAATCACCTATCCATGACTGTACGATGGTACCAAACCTGGTAGCATCTTTAAAGTTACTTACATAGACTGAGTTTTTTAATGTAAAAAATGTATTAAAAAAAATGTTTAAAAAAAAAAACTAAATGAAAATATATCCCAGTATCAATATATTTCACTTCCCTGAGAAATTCCAGTGAAAAAGTTGTCTGAATAAAGCACTATATATAAGGAATATGTATATAAACTCCTCAAATAAAGTTTGGAAATTTGTGTTTTTGGTCGATCATATCTCTGTTGTCACTGGATTATTAGCATTGTATTTTATATCATTGGAAAGCCTGTTCATTTCCCTTTACAATGATGTCCCATTTGTAAGGATCATGCATTTGTGGGATGAGCAGCACAGCTGATTATGTGGGTGGGGTCCCAAGTGAAATGTGCCAAATTTCCCTGCCAATGGCAAACAGTGTATTCTCCTGTTGGTATTGACTCTATTGTTTTGAGTTGTTTCAGGGATTGGATCGCACCCACAGCAATGCGTGACCAGGCTGGTGACCAGCATGAGGAGGAGGTGCCAGGCTGTTGTGGCTGCGTATGGTTCTTCCACTCGCTACTGAGGCTCCTGACTGTTTGTTCAATGAATAAAGCATAAAATTACCAATATGTCTTGTTTGTTCCTTGTTACTGTATTATCATCCAATCCCTGAAACAACTCAAAACAATAGAGTCAATACCAACAGGAGAATACACTGACATTGGCAGGGAAATTTGGCACATTTCAGCTCACATAATCAGCTGTGCTGCTCATCCCACAAATGCATGATCCTTACAAATGGGACATCATTGTAAAGGGAAATGAACAGGCTTTCCAATGATATAAGATATTATTAGCATTACAATGCTAATAATACAGTGACAACAGAGATATGATTGACCAAACCCAACCTTTTTTTGAGGAGTTTATTTCTATGTACAGGAGCACAATATTGTTGCTTAGTTCTTGTTGTTGAATTATTGGGTTAAATGTCAAGTGAGATTTGGACTGAGAAAAGGTTATTATTCTGGTTATATTGATTTTATCTTTTTCCACTGTGCCACAAAATTGATTGTCGGTTCATTACCTGTGGACTATGACAGGGTCACCTCGCCTAAGCCGAATGTCAAAATTGGATCCAGACGTGGGGATCTGAGAACACGAGGCTCAGCTTGACATGCAACTCTGGAGTCTCTTGGATAACTTACACTTTCCCAACTGTATTTTTATCCTAATGTTTGTAATGATGTCAGCCGCTGCGTCTTATTACATCAGCCGTGTGCAAGTCCTCCCTGTACAGCCATGAGTGGGAGGAAGACCCAGGCAGACCGCAACCACCCGGTTGACCAATAGGGGTCGCTAGTGCACAATGAGAAGTGCGTTGATCTTAGATTGTCCAAATTAAATGTATTTTTTTGTTTAAACTTGTTTCTAACAATAATATATTGTACTCCAGTTTGCAGAAATGTACAACCTTTTCCCAGTTTTTTGTGGGTGCCACAAGGTGTAATATGTTTAAGTCATAACTGTGTGGCTTAAAACTACAGTAACAGCAGACTGTATTGAAGCATCTTGTATCATATAGTTCTGCACGTACATTCCTGCACTCACTGCCCAGTTATGATGATTGGTTGTGTGAAGAGGACCAGGAACATTGACCAATCATGAGGTCACCATTTTTGGCTTGTTGAACACTGCCAAACTGCATCTCAATTCTCAATTTTCATATGTAGCTCGACATCTACACATGAAAGATCCTGGAGATGAAATGGGCATCTACTGGAACAGAAATAAACGAGAATACTCCACATTGACATATTTGCCAGAATTATTTTAGTAGTTTCCTAGCAAACAAACGCACCGTACATTATATGAATCATAGAAAAAAGATTATTTTTTAAAATATTATGAAACCTCAAAACAAACACACAAAAATATACATGACTGTGGTAACTAAATACTATAAACTATCAAGCATTCTCAGATACAGAATCTTTAAAAACTGTATTTTATTATTATTTGGAGATTTTATACATGGCATAATTTGTGCTTTTAGTAAAACAGTAGAGAAATGCATACTGTATTAGAAGTCTTTTTGTATCGATTTTTTTTCGAGGGAAATAGATTTTGTACGTGGTGAACGATGTTCTGGCGATCTCGAGAATGTTTTAAATCATGTGCTTTACTGACAATAGCAAAGGCACCTGTGTATTGGTTTCAATTTCCTAGAAAATATATTTGATCCCAGACTTGTCACGTGCTCTTCCCTTTGATTCATCTTGCACGTACAGTACCTCACACGCCTTGTTCTTTTGAGTCTACAAAAATGAAAAGGCATTATTAATGCTCCCACGCTGGATTTGGACCCGGAAGCCTTCTGCAATCCCTGACATTCGAGTCGAAGAGAGGAGAAAGCGGAGGGATTGGGAGAGTACCGCACACCAAGGCTCCTCTGGTGTGAGAGTCTGGCCCGCTTTCAGCTCCAGAGACAGACGTTGCTTGTGGAATGACACGTGGAAGCTGCCTCAGCCGGAGAAAGGTAGAGTTTTCCGTTTGGGCAGACGCACAGCTCGTAGACAGTCAGTTTCGAGACAGGCGGCCCGTGGGATCCAGCTGCAGTGCCAAGCGGAAGCTTCCCCACTCGGATTGTGTTTGCGTTTAAGAATATCTGCAGGGGGAACAATTACCTCATGGTGAATCAGAGATTTAAAAAACTTGTACATCCATATCAACATTGCTAAATTATCCTCAAAACCACATTTTTAGCAAGCATATTTTTTTACATATACATGAATATAAATGATTGAGCTAATGTGCAGTATGATCAATAAAATAGGAACCACATTGACTGTGGTATAGTAACATATGGCATGTTAGATACAATACAGCCTCTATTGACTGGTATAGTAACATAAAGCCTGTTAGATACAATACAGCCTCTATTGACTGTGGTATAGTAACACAAAGCCTGTTCGATACAATACAGCCTCTATTGACTGGTATAGTAACATAAAGCCTGTTAGATACAATACAGCCTCTATTGACTGTGGTATAGTAACATAAAGCCTGTTAGATACAATACAGCCTCTATTGACTGTGGTATAGTCTACCAGTGTCTTGAAATATGTCACCACTTCTCCACAAGAAAGTCAAGGATCTTATTCTTAGTTCACAGAAGTGGAAAAGCGCTGTCCCAGGCATCATTCCAGAATATTCTGAGAACGCTTGATTTGGTTCACATCAGAGCACCGTGTCTTATGAACAGCATCAGTGTCACGCTCCTCAAAGCTCCTCCACAGTGGCTACTTATGCTCTGGGGATTGGGGGGGGGGGGGGATTGCCATCCTCAAAGGCACTCCTCTCTTCAGGAAATAAATGGTTTTACCGGCGGTGAAGGTGATCATTCGCTTCCATTAAGCAATAATTGGCATCAACATTGTTTTCAGAGGGAGTTATGCATCTAAGCCATGCCAAGGCAATGTACCCCACTCCTATGCAGAATCATCAGACCTTTTTTCCACCGTCGGACCGCTTTTATGACTCAATATGACTTGACGTGAGTGAAGTAGACTATATTAAGGCACAGCGCCGGATTAATCCGGATAAGGTTCGTTTGGTTCGGTCTGAACTGCATATGAACTTATAGAGAGTCCGTTTGGTTGAATCCCACCCACAGTGTGTGCGCTTGTGTTCATTCCCCCGTTTAAAATCACGAGCTGCAGAAACAAACTGTCAGAAACCAAATGATTCACCTGCTATTTCGATCCTTGCCACGTGATTCGCACTGCTCAAAAATAAAAAATAAAAAACATGCCTGTATATATCTTGTTATGCCGCATCCCCATTGCCTCATAAAGTGAAGAAGTTGTTCTCAAGAAAAGAGTCAAAAATAATTTATTGAATTTATTGAAAGGAACTATATTCCATTCCCTGTGCTGAAGAAGCCCTCCTCAACTGCTTGTATTCACATGGTGATGATGAACACATTTAGCATTGCCCGAGCTCAAACACAGCACTGTTTATTCTCCATACTCACGGGACACATATTAGTACAAAAATTGTACAATATCATGCAAAAAATAAAGCTGACTTGTTACAGGTAAGCAGGAGCCAATGGGTATATTTTACTGATATCTATTTTAACGGAACGTGTTATTGGTCCCATGTCTAAGGTATAGTTTCTAGTCTGACTGCAACATAAAACCCAATCTGCTATTGCTGCTTGAAGCAAAATAAATAACAAGAAAAGCAAATGGGTTAAGTGTGTTTGGTATGTAAACCAGAAAAAGCATCCGGAATGTGCTGTACAGATGAACCTCGCACTCTCAGTAAGAATAACTGCAACCTCTCCTACTTGTATGGATTTTCACCTGAAGCCATTTGCCAGGTCACATGACCCCCTCTCGGACTCAATACGAACACCGCGGCCCGAGCCACACATTTGCATAACACAAAGCACAGATGCATCACTTATACCTATGTATGCTGTAATGCGGTTCAAGCTGTCATGGGAAGTCAAATGGTCCAAGCGGTTTGAGCAATTCAACATAACTGTCTGGCAAGAGAAAGAACTCAAGCTGACCGTGATTATTCCCTTTAAAGTTAAATATGTTTGTAAAATTGAGTAATATGTAGAAGAAAACCAATATTATTTACGGCACTTAGCAGATTCTCTCATCCGGACTAAAGCACACGTCATATCTTTTGGACGTATAATCCATTCACAGAGCTCGATATTTATCAAAATGACTGCAGTTAAAGCTGGAGTACGCAACTTTTTCAGTGGTCACATTTGTTGTCAAAACATTTCAAGGTCATAATATACCTTGGCCCCGCCCACAGAGAAAGAGACACACCCCCACCTCACGGCTTCCACAGACCTCTGCGTGGAACGTGCAAACCGGCCTATCTCTTCGATTGGCTTACGTCATGATCCACTTTGTGGGCCAAATCGCTGGTTTTATAATGCAGAATTTGAGGGTATAAACACAGTTTACGGTGCTGGATTTCTCTCACAACAGTTCCATCTATGATTGATACCAACTGAGCATTCCCGACATTCCTAAACGTTTTCCGATATTTAAAATATGTTTTAATTGCGTACTGCAGGTTTAAGTACCTTTCTGACAGACACACAGCATTTCCTGAGCTGGGAATCAAACCTACAACCTTTGAGTTACAAGCCCAGTTCCCTAACCATTATACTACATTGTCATGAATATTAAAACACAGTTTTGTATTTATATGAATATTCAGGTGTATGCATGCCTTATTCATAGTCTCTAATTATTGTGATAGACACATTTGAATTTATTCCATAGCATTGAAGACAGTCCATTATTGAGTCCTCGTGGAATTTACGTACATTGATTGGTTGTGTGACTAAGGTTGATTTATTCATAGTTCTTTATACTCTTAAATAAAGGATTCAGATTAAGTGAAATGAACACAGTCTGTTTCCGTCATCCCAATCTCATGGTTGAGGCAGTCAAGGCAATGAAACATAATCAGCTTTTATTTAAGCTTTGGCAACTGCTTGTGCTGTTTATTAAGACTCCCACGCAAACAGATGGAAAGCACCCTGTTCAAATTAATTTCAAACTGGTGTTTTATCAACACCTTGACACATATTGCAATAAAGTTCATAAAGAAGATAAATGTTTATTCACGTTCTGTCCCTAGGATGAGGCAAAGCATACAAACAGCAATGAACACTTCTTCCGATATGCAGAGGAAAACCAATCACTACTGAGGTAATTTAGCCTTCACAAGGCAAATATTCCCCAGGAACACGTGCAGTGGGTTAAAAACGTAAACCTTTTTCATATTTTATTGTGTGCAAACACATGATAAGACAAACATTTGATTTAATCACACTTTTTTGCTGGTATTCAACACAAACAACTCTTCAATGTCAATGTGAAAAGTAAAATCTACAATTTGTTCCAAATTATTTGCAAATATAAAACAGAAAAAAAATCTATAATATTTGGCCCCCTTGCTTCATTTTACTTTAACAGCCATAAAGGCAAAGCTTTGTTCAAAATTGCACGTCATAAGTTATGAAAGCTCAGATGTCATATTTAGATTGTATTTAAAGACTTTTATTTTAAAATGTGTGTTAATACTGCCTTTCTTGGTAACAAAGGTTCAATGCATTTTAATGGATTTTAAGAAGTACAATACATTACAATACTCAAACACAATATATGTGATATTATTCACTTGTGAGTTCCAGACCAGTCCCTGGGGGTTCAAAATATATATAAATACCTCTGCATCACTATGTACAAAAATGTAGAAGGTGGAAGTTCAGTAACTTTTTACTGTCAGATTTCTCCATTTACTTCCATAGTGAAACCAGACAGGAACAAGTTACTTAAATTGTTACTGAATTTGTTATAAAATGAAGCACCTGTGGAATAGAGGAATAGGCAGTGCAATTATTGCCTATACAATAATACTGTATATATCGTATGGATAATTTTTCATGACAAAGTTTGAAAGGAGAATGATTCATTGTTAAAAAAAAAATAGTACTGGGCTATGTGTTAAAAGATATTCAAAAATAAAAGGACAAGGCCAAGTTCTAGTTCTAATAGTTTATATCTAGCTTCCATGGTAATTTCCCTACACATACAAGTCAAATGCAGGTTTCCCAAGACACACAGGTGTCAAGTATGATGAAGCTTGAGTCTTAAGTAGTAAACCACTAATGGATCCGGATGAGCAAGCACATTGCCCCTCAGCGGAAGCATGGGATTCTCCTTTCATTCTTTCTCCTTTTCCTAAATAAAGGACATTTTCAATAACCCTTCTCACGGACTATCTGTATTGTGTGCAGCTTAATGAATAAACTTGGACAACCTCGTCTATCACTCAATATCGCCAAGCAACGTGTGGGGGGAAGTGATGGCGGTTTTGTCTGCACAAGCTATTTACATGTCTGCTGTTTGGGAGAGAGCTCGCACTCAGCCTGGCCGTGGGTAGAATCCATCTCTGACGCTCGAGAGGAAAGCCAGGTAACTGATAAATCAATTTGGATGCATGAGATGAGATTGTTTAGTCAGCTCCAGTTCCAGGTGATTTTAATGGAAATCTCTCGTGCGGTGGAATGTTTAACGCAATGAATTTTGTTTAAATTTATTTTGTTATATCTACGTTTATTATTGTTGTTGATCGGCGAGTTGCATTATCACCCAATCAAAACACTGAGAGAAGAAAACCTTACGTGGGAAACACGAGTCGAAACAGGCTTGACGATCCATTAGGTTTTATTTTCAGTTTGCCGTATGAAGGCCAGTGATGGGTGAAACTGTATTTCATTAATTCACGGTCAACTTCATAACTTCAACTTGCGCACTCTGTAAGAAATTTAATTTCCCCCCAAAAAAATCCCAAACGTTCATAACATTTTACTACTTTTTCAATCATAACTTTTCAGAATCTAAATACCAAACTGTATTTCCTTCAGGTAATCAGGTTGTTTTGGATGATCAGGTAATCAGCAACATACAGAGCTATGTACAATTCTGTTTATGAATGAATTAAGTGAAATTGGTGAATAAGTGGTAAAATTAACAATGAAACTTTACACTAAACATAGCTACTTATTTCCAGACTAAAATTACAGAATATTTTTAACATTTGTATAGGGAGGTACGTAGCCTTGACTTCTTCTCAAACGTCAGGTTGTAAAGAATATCCTGTAAGTATCTTACATGTTTATCATAAGATGTTCATGAGTAAGCCACATGGCCCAGAAACCAGATAGAGGTCAGAGGTCAGGGAGGAAGACTAATGGTCACACTGCAAAAAAACATCTTCTACTGAGACTTAAAATCTAATGTTAGCTTGTTTTAAGTAACTTTTGCTTGAAATTTGTGAAATTATCTTGAAATGAGTAAAAAAAATAAAAAATCTCACCCCATTGGCAATCTTTTTGTCTTATTTAGCAACACAAGTAACATAAATAAGACTAAAGTCTAAATAGAACATTCAAATAATTGTTAAGGTTTTTTTGTTTTTTTGCAGTGTAAAGCATGGCAAACCACACTAACCAGAGGTAGCCTGAGGGAACTGGGCACAGAGAGACAATGACTTTAGCCAAATGAAGCCCTACGCTGATGAGTAAAGGCATGCTACAGTTCACATAGCAATGCAGGCACACCTCAGAGAAAACTAATGAAAGGGAACAAAGCCCAAAGGAAGTTACAGTCTCTGCAAGGACGTGGGCGCAGAGCCACGGTGTGCTACAAGCAGCGATTGCATGTCTACCTCCGTAATTTTGGGTCGAATTCATAGGTAATTGAATAGGCATTGTCCAATTTTGAAGGTAGACATTATCTTTGGAGCTAAAAAGAGCAAAATATAATCAGTTGACAGACACGGTGATGCATCGCTCAACTTCTTGGAAGTTAATTAAATAGCATCTCCGCTTACTAAAGCAAGGCCAGTGCAGAAGGGATAAAAATTCAGCGACACGCTCACTAATTTGAGCTAAGGGAGTATCAGTGTGACATGACAACCTTCCCCGATGACAGCCCCTGTTGTACTCAGACTACAAAAAATGTTTTACTCTTTTCATCAAAAAACCACTTAATGTAGCTTGTTTTAAAGGGCAAAGTTGTAGGCATCAAAATGTCCTATTGAACAGCTTGTAAAAAAAAGCCATACATTAACCAGCGCTACAATGTTAAATGAGTCGGAAGAAAATCTCATCCTGCCTAACAGATGAGTTCAGTTAAAATGGAGTTGGTTATTTTGAATCAGAGACTTAAGTTATTAAACCTCCTGAACACCTCCATCAGACCGTCTCACCTCTCCTTCTATGGACTGGAGATGCAGGTCTTTTCGACAGGTGGCCCTCAGTCCCCCAGCATCAGCGCTTATCTCCACTCCTTTCGGAGCCTCCATTGTGAGAGTCCTTGTTGGAGATTCAAGCCTGCAAAATAAGCATCGATGAACACCAGTTGCCTTTTCTAAAACGCCCGCGAGCATCAATACCTTTTTTTGTCCCTGCGGCATTGACTTTGCAGACTCGACTGTGCCATGTATCTTTGAAATAATGAAGCAGACATTAGGGTCATCTCTGGAAGAGGGGAATTGGAGGGGTAATTGCTCAAACATCCTCAGATACAGTTTAAATGTAGTGCCGTGGCGCCGCATTGATCAGAAAGTTAAACTAGAAAAGAAAAAGAAAAAATCTCTGGAAACTATCCGCCTGTTCTCTGTGCATCTGAAAATCATTTTCAACAATGAGCCGTTGCTTTTGACTGTTAAAACATGCCGGATATCAATTATGGCTTATATCTAAGCTGGCGTTATATTGAGTGTGCTTTTGTGTACAACAATTCAAAGAATATAGATTCTTTTTCTCATGGCCCTGGGTTTGCAATCCCAAGCTGTAAAAACATATGGGATAGTTATATAAAACTATGGATGATCCATAATTTCATATAAACGATAACAAAGCCTGTTTTTTCTCTTGAGGAGTTGCCTTTATCGGGTTCAGCCCGTAGGTTCTCTCATAAGAAAGTAACATCTCATTTTACCATAGAAGCAGATGCAGCTATTTTCAGTTTAAAAAATACAAATATGAATAAATAAAATATAAAACTTATTTTAACAATATTTGTTGAGTGTTCTTTTATTCCTAAAAATAGATTTCAACTGAATAAAAATGGGACATTATGTCTGTACTTTAACAGTAAATAACTTCTGAAAAGCAATGACTGCAGTCGGGATTTACAATTCGATAATGTTAGCGATTAAAATCCAATGCGTGCAAAAAAGCAAAGACCAAATAATGCCAACGTTTCAATTTGAAGTACCCCATACCGCATCGTAGTCAGTTGCTCAACTTTTGACTGACAACATGCTCAGGGCGCTGTAGACTTCATGTTGTCTGACAATCTCTGACCCCACAACACAAACATAAATATTTTAAGAGAATTGGAAATACAGGTTTTGTGAGGTTGAAGAAGAATTTAAAACAGCACACAGAACAGGAAAAACACACGCACGCACGCACGCACCTCAGACACACACACATGCACGCACTCACCTCACACACACCCACAAACACACTCGCACCTCACACACATGCACTCTCACCTCACACACGCACGCACGGACGCACACACACACGCACGCACGCATGCACCTCACATGCACACACACATGCACGCACTCACCTCACACACGCCCACAAACACACTCGCATCTCACACACACACGCACGCGCACACACACACACACACACACACACACACACACACACACACAGCAAAAGCTGCATTTTGCATTATTTAACACGCACGCACGCATGCACACACACATGCACACACACACACGCACAGTGAAAGCTGAATTGTGCATTATTTAACACACTCACACCTCACGCACGCATGCACACACACACGCACACACACACACGCGCACAGTGAAAGCTGAATTGTGCATTATTTAACACACTCGCACCTCACACGCACACTCTCACATCACACACGCACGCATACACATGCGCACAGCGAAAGCTGATTTCTGCATTATCTAATATTGGTTCTTAAAATCATGGCCAAATTCTGAGTGGGAAGAATAAAGAGTTTTTTATACTGTAACCTGTAATAGGCTTGGCTTTTTGTTCATACACACCTGCATATCACATACATGGGTAGTCTGCTTGTATGCATGCTCAATAAAATGTATATAAATGGGAGAAAAGTTTCCATCATCTGACAGTCCCTTGGCCTATAGATGTAGAACCTCATTTTACGCATTTACATTTCCAAAGGATGCCATTCTGGGTATAAAATATATATGCTCTTTAGGACAAAATTCCAATCCCCCAAAAAATATATAATAATAACTTAAATGCAGTAGCCTGTAGATGGTTCATTTTTTAACACAGTTAAGTAACATAAACGGCAAGTTTAAAAATAAATAGCATACAAAATGATACTAGAATGTAAGGGCCCTGTCACACTATAGCGTATGAGAGAAACGTATGAGTTGCGTATGTAAATTCATAAAATAATTTTCATACGCACAAAAAGCCGTTGAAAATACAGAATTTTTCGGATACTTACCGTATTGAACCTATGAGTAGCGTATGAGTAGCGGATCGCCAGCGTATGACTAGCATAATGTGCGTATGGCTAGCGTATGAGTAGCGTATGAACTGCGCATGTCCAGCGTACCGCTATCACGTGACAAAGTGCCTATATAACCGTCGGCCTTTCCACATTCTCGGTTCTCAGGATGGGGAACGCAACACACCACTACAACCAGGAAAGAATTATTGACTCTTTAATGACTGTAGGCCAGTGATTTTCAACCACTGTGCCGCGGCACACTAGTGTGCCGTGAGAGATCGTCAGGTGTGCCGTGGGAAATGATCCAACTTCACTTAATTAGTAACACTTTTGGTTGGTGGTGTGACTCAGGATTTTTTTAATGTAAAAAATGTACCTTGGCTCAAAAAAGGTTGAAAAACACTGCTGTAGGCTATTACTCAGAGGGTATGCAACATGGTTGAAAAGGACATGATGGCAATAAGCACCGTTGACGGTGAGGGATTTCGAGAGCTAATAAACAGGCTGCGCACACGACTCACTCCCAACCACGTAGATATGCTTAAATGTTCTTGAATAAAAATAAGTAGGTCTATCTAGTATGCATATGAGGAGCCTATTCAAAACATAATAGCCTATGTTTTAAGTTGACTGTTCTAGGCTAGGTCTAGTTTAACTGTCGCCTTTCAATTTCAAGAGCGATTATGTTCATGCTGCAAGTGCCTAGCGGAGCAACGGTTTCGCTTGCAACAGATGAGACGGAGCGCAATTTCTTTTCTGTTAAAGTAGCCTATACACGCCTTCATATTCTATTTTTGTTATGCTACAATAATGCCTGTTTCTCAAATGTTACAATAAATCTTTGATTGAGGAATATAACATGCATTTTGTATTCTGTCTATCATAAGCTATATTTAGCTTTTATGTTATCAATTAATCGACGATTGTCGATTAAGGAAATTCCTTAAAATTTGCATCCCTACTATGTACCATTATTACCATGTGCCATTATTAATGATCAGTTGATCATATGAATAAACGTTTTTTAAACTTACTTCTGGTGTTTTTCATACTTTTATAATACATCAAATGATATGTAATTTATAAGTACCCCTGACCCCTAGAATAATAAACTGCACTTTACACTTGACTTTAAACTACAATTGTTCTAAATCATCCTGTCTTGCCATGGAACTGCACCTGCACCTGAGTTGGCCCAGTGCTTCTTTCAATCGTCAGGCATACGCCAAGATGTCTATATACGTTGCAGATACGTCAGACATACGTTAGAAGTACGTTACTCATGCGCTATCAATGCGCTATCAATACGCTAGCTGTACGGTACACCTTCATGTCAGCGTATGTCAGTGTATGACCAGCCTATGAGTAACGTACCTCTAACATAATTCTAGCGTATTCAGCGTATGCCTAGCGTATGCTTAGCGTATAAACCATACGTCCGAACATGCACAAAATTTTTAAGCATGCTTAGAAAACTTTTTGTGCCTCGCCATATGCCAGCGTATGCCACCGAATGCGACCGTGCTTGAAACGTATACAACCTATGCCTAACGTACCCCTAGCGTATGTCAGCGTATATCAGCGTATGAGTGATATTTTTCAAACGCTGGCATACGCTAGTACGATACGCAATAGTGTGACAGGGCCCGAAGCTGGGAGCCCTCAATATAAACTTAACCTGAACTAAACTCCCATACAAACTCCACTGATTAGTTCCAGCAATATTATATATATATGAATGCTTTTGAATGGAGGGCCTGAAGGCAGCTTCCAGTGGATGTGATTACTCTGAGCCTCCATAACAATGCTGAGTACTGAACATCTTCAGCATGTCCTGATATAATCATCGTAAGCAGCACTGGCAGCTGCCATCCAAGCCCTGGGCTACCCGGGGCCGGCCCTTCAATGCCCTTCTGCCTCCCCTACTGCGGAGCATGTACAGCCGTGCAGCCCGCCATGCTGTCTAAAACCTCATCTCAAGACCATCTCCTGTATTATATATACAGTATATATGTATGTATATGGAGTTCTGCCTCATAGCTTAAAGAATCAGGTGGAATTCTCATGAAACGTCAACTGAAACTTAAAAAAATAAACCTGTATACTGCAATATGCCCCAAAAAAAACATGTCACTTTTTTTCCCCAGAGGGTTCGGAAACCCAGGAAAGGTATAATGATATTTTGATATGATATATGTAATTATGGTTAATAAACAAAGTAATTGTGAACATGTTAATAAACAAAAGTTTAGTTTTAGTTCAGTTTCTCAAAAAATGTTGGTTAGAATTCATTCAGTGGAGCTTTTCAGAAAAGTCTGAAGGATGATCTCTACATTTTGCATAAAAAAAAATATCATGGCTAAAATTGTCCCACTGAAATTCGCCCACTCCTACCTATAAGTGATATTTTCAGCCTTTCTCTAATATTCATTTCTTTCTGCCAAGGATTGAAAAGTGAAAAATAATTGCTTTACTTTTTTTTTATACATACTTATCTAGATGATGCACATTATATTCTGGTGTGGTAATGAAACTTGTACATGCAGTGAAGAGGTGGGAGTTAACATGCCTTTACACACCAGAACTGTAGGAATGGCATTATGCCAAGCCATACCATGCCATGCCAAGCCTCTTGATGAAGTGTGTCAAGACTTATCCGAAAACGGCCAGTATGGGTGAAGGATTTTTTTAGCCCAGCACTACGACAATTGATTCAACTACCCAACTAACCAAATTAGGTCCCCGGGACGTCCCCTGAACGTCTCAAAATGTTATCAGGACGTCGCCTTGACGTCTTCTTGTAGGGTTTTCTAAACATTACATGAACGTCACAGAGAACGTTCCCGGGACATTCTAGTAACTTCCCCCAGACATTCATTACATGATGTTATATTTTAACCAGTAACAGACGTTGCAAAAAATGTCCCTGGCCTGAATGTCCCATGAATGCTATGAGCACAACGTCATATCATAACCGGATAGAGACGTTGCTTGAACGTCCCACAAAAAAATCTAATTAAATGTCATATTGTAACCAAACAGTGACCTTCCTAGGACTATAATAACGTCCTAGTAATGTTTTTAGGACATCCTTAGGGAACGTCACATCATAACTTTGAGAGGACTAAAATGGTACGTCCCTGGGACGTCCACTGTTTGCTGGGTAATTATCTAATAATAGTCCGTGATAAGTAGAGTCAGGTGTCTTAGTGCAGGGCTAGAACAAAAACCTGCACCCACATTGGCTCTTTTCAGTTAAGATTGGGCACCCCTGCTCTTGACAATGTATAATAGTTTTGTCACATGCAGAGAGGGCCAGAATGCCTTTATTACTAAGACTGTTGCAGTGGATGTAAATCTTGGCCTTAGCAACAATCCAAGCTCAGTATAAAGACTGAAGGTACGAAACTGTGGATTCATCTTGGAATTTCCTACAATGAGATATGTCATTCAGCAATACGTTTGTGTGCCTAGCATTTCACATTCTTCATTACCGATCTGCCTCTTCTTTGGGAAAGTTTGTCATTTCTCATTAACCAAAGGCGTTTCCAGACAGATGGTGCAATCCAAGGGGGCAAGCAATCTTGAATCATATAAAATTATGTGCAAGTTGTAAAATGCAAAATTCCAGAGGATCCCAGCCATACAGTAAAGGTACACAGACCCATTATGAAATAAGATATTGCTTGAATGCATCTGGAAAGACTTTACATTCAAATAATTAACTGTTGAATATGTATCTATGGGTAAACTAGAATACATCAGAGTTAAATATTTTTTTTTACATCTGCCAGGTCCATTCACATGAACGCGAATTCCAATTAAATCATACAACAGAAATTGGGTAACGTCTAACAGGAACTGCAGCTTCAAAATGCAGGCATACCATATCCACATACATGACACATGTACAGTATACGTCATGCATATGAATATGATATAGAATCCATATGAAACATTAACATCAAATAATGCAATGCAATGTGCTTGACAGGTCGTATGAAAGCGCGTATAAAAATATAATTTATAAACTGCACGTTATTTTAATCATGCACAGCACATGGTGGCTAATCATACAATGTATTATTTCTTCCAATTTCATTATTTCAGTATGTATATTTGAGGCTACATCATTTTTAATTTTGTGTATGACCACACACTGCATTAAATTATGTTCAGTTTAAAAATCAGTATTTGCAATGTGCTCTCTGAA
Source organism: Ilyophis sp. 1 JC-2022 (assembly GCA_022702515.1). Classification (NCBI taxonomy): domain Eukaryota; kingdom Metazoa; phylum Chordata; class Actinopteri; order Anguilliformes; family Synaphobranchidae; genus Ilyophis; species Ilyophis sp. 1 JC-2022. The sequence goes on from CM040404.1 coordinate 131,359,887, forward strand.
GCATGTAATACCGTATGATGAATATTTTGTGAGATTTAATGCTAATCTTTGGTAGTGTTTGTGAATATGTTATATTTGTATTATGAATGATGAAGTTGATATAAATCTTTACTGGAACTTAAGTTATTTGCTGAATGTGTCAATGATTATATTCCATAACAATTAACCTTGCTCAATACAGTACATTTTTAAAAAAGAAAATCCTGGAGTTGGTAAAAATGATTCCTGGAATTCCCGGGTGTCTTGTGCTAATGCTAATGGCAGCGTAGTGCTAATGCTAATGGCAGCGTAGTGCTAATGCTAATGGCAGCGTAGTGCTAATGCTAATGGCAGCGTAGTCCTAAAACATGTCATTTCATGCATCGTGGTTCATCATTGGTAATTCAGACAATATTGAAAGACAGATGAGAGGCTGCCATACATCAGAGTTCTGATATTTAAACAGATGGATGTTTTAGCTCAAAGATACTCTGCTGAATGTAACAGATTACACTTAATCTGACAGCATGCACTACTTTAGAATTTTTTAAAATATTGTATTTTAAAGCCCAGGTACCATACAGAATTGAAATGTCAGTCATCTTGACATAAGGGCATATAAGAGGCAATATTCTACTTAATTTCACATTGTAGCAATCTATGCAAATATATAAACTATGGCCATTCATCTTTCCAGGACCAGATTGGCCCAGTCCAGATTGTCATTTGAATGCACTGAATAGCATCTAAGTGCCTTTGACCTGCACATGCCCTGTTATTTATGATTATTATCACCTGAGCATCAGCACTGTGAAACGCCAGGAGGGGGTGATCAATCTATCCAGGTATCACAAAATAAATTTAAGTTGCGATTTCAAAACGGTGCTCTGTGGTTTGTAAAAATGTCCTTTTACTCTGATATCTTCCATAGCAAGGACCATGTATAATACCTCTCTATGTCCTTTTACTCTGATATCTTCCATAGCAAGGACCATGTATAATACCTCTCTCTCTCTCCTTTTGTCTGCACAATAGCTAATGTTCTGATGTGTGATAATTTAGTTTAGTTAGACCTCCTTAATGATCTGAGTGGCTAAAATAAAGTCGTGTCAAAGGTCTCTCTCTCTCTATCATAAATAACAATTTGTCTGCATAGCTATGTTTAACAGAATATGGATAAAAACGGAACACATCTAGCAATGGTATCTGATGTCTCCGGCCCTAAGCACAGTCTGATTTAATGTAATGGTGCTTTTACAGCCCTTCATTGGACACCATAATGAGCGCGCCTGTATGGTGCAAGGTAATCCTGCTCCTATGACTAACCGCTCAATGCCATGCCAGAGATAATGTTGCTCCTACAGCCCCTTATTTAGCTCTTTGCAAATATGATAATACGCTTTCTAGATAAAGTGCTTTTATAAATCCCGATGACACGCTAAAATACGACATTAATATCTAAATAATTTATTGTTGAAAAAAGAAAGGACAGTAAAATAACAAGCAACTTAACTGGAAAAAAAAAAAGAGATAAAAACAATTAGGAGATAGGAATGGACGGTGAAAGAACTATTAAGCAACCAGTTAAAACCTTAAAACTAAAACAAATGACCCCTGCAGGAGCTAGCAAAAGTAAGTGGGGCCAAATCCGAGTCGGGCTTTATAAGTCAGGAGCGAGATTTAGTCATGAGTTTTAGATATAACAGGGGCCCAGGAGCGCTGCATCTTTGTAGAAAGGGGGCGATATGTTTACATGAGCCAGTCCTAGTGAGAGTCAGGGAGCTGATTATTGTGTGCGCAGGAGCCCACTGAGTAGCTTGACAAATAAAACAAAGAGCATTACGGTCAACCAAGGCAAGACGTGATAAATGCAGTAACTTTTCTTTTTTCATTACTCAGCAGTTCCTTCAATGTATGTGACGCCTTTATTGTGTTCATTTCGTTTTTACATAAGCCTCTAAGTAGGGGGAGACCGTGGTAACCCCAGAATTCTGACCCCTGAAGAGGCTTGGATATTAAAATCATCAATATTGGATGTCTCGTGGCGTAGCCTGTAGAGCACTGAACACGCTCATTATGAGCCTCGACGACGGCGGTTTGAATCCGGCCGTGTGACCTTTGTCGTATGTATCTCCCCCTCTCTCTCTCGCTCCACATTCTTCCTGTCTCTCTACACTGTGATGTCCAACAAAACTGAAAAAAGCAGTAAAAATGTATTGTATAATGTATGTATTTTAAATGTTTTTAAAACATTAATCTTGTTGCAGGGACATACGCGGGCTTTAGCTTAGCTTCAGGTTTCCCTGAATAGAGCAGCGGGAAGGGCACAGTCATACTCATAATGTCGTAATATCATGTTCCACTTGGGAAAAATGGCGGTAAGGCATCCTTAAAACATAAATATGGGAATCACCGCTGCGAAAGCCCAGGGTGTGTTGGGGAGGATTTAGCGCTTTACCTTCACGTATCATGTGAGTGACAAAGAGTAGAGAACCCAGCACACACTTCAAAGTTGGCACATAGACAAACGAATAATATGGTTCCTTTTTCATCTGGATTCCTATCTTTTGACTGTTCTATACCCAGATGTGTGTGTGTGTGTGTGTGTGTGTGTGTGTGTGTGTGTGTGTGTGTGTGTGTGTGAGTATGTGAGTGTGTGTCCATGTTCTCAATCAGGGCTGTCAAATTAAATTCCCATGGGAGCCACAGTGTCTGTGGGTTTTTGTGGTTTTCTTTCAATCAGCTGCCAAGTAAAGCCCTGAGAATAAGTGTGTGGATTTCTTAGCCAGTCAATGACCTAAATTAACCATTGGTGCCAAGAACACCCCAAAAACCAGCAGGCACCGTGGCTCTCCAGGACTGGAGTTTAAGACCTGTGTTCTATATCATTCTGTGCCCGTCAAATAAATATAACAGTGAGAATAAAAAAAAGAAAAAAAATACTAATACTATACAGCAAGTCAAAAGTCAAGCTCAGTAAATATTTACAAACCAATAAACCAAACAAATATAAAAAAACTAGAGGTACTGCATCATAATCAGAGCCAGATTTCTGCAGCAATTTATCTGGCAGGTTTCAGACCACGAAGCAAGACATTACAAATCAGTGTAATATATATGGAACGTATACAGAACAAGCCTGATCACCTGTGGAGCACAGATCCGTGCCAGAGATAGCTAGCTGTGCCACAGTCAGGGGTGTGCAGGTACCCATCCGGACCACACATACGGTGCGTAGGAGGAAGTCAGAGACGCAACACACAGGGAGTTTTGTACATATGCAAATTACAACAAGGTAATAAACCTAAAACAAAACAACCAGCAGAACATTTAACTTGGGTCTGAGAGAGCGCTATTCGAACCCCCTGATGGGGAGCCACATGACACATGTAGGTATACGCTTCTGGCACATTCCCTGATACTGTGCATTCACGGGGACACTATGACTCTCTGAGGTCTGCCAGGTCAGGTGAGAGTCCAGAGCGCTGCGGCATGTTTAACGGTGGGGCGGGGGGGGGGGGTTTGCTTGGGTAGCATTCACTCTGCATTGTATCGCTCCAGCCCTCCGGTCCTTAGCAGAAATGGAGAGCTAAGAGATATTTTTGCATCGGTGGCTCGATGCAAGAGTAGGCATAATATGTGAAGATTTTTAAGGTATTAGTTAGAATCCAGCCTGCACTGGTTTTGGCATATTGTAATCTTTGTAGGGATTTGCAGGACACAGAAAAGAGCATTTCAATAATCGATTCACCATGCAACAAAAGCATGAAGAGAGCTCTTCTACATCGGGGACACTCGAGGATGACCTTTATTAATAAATGTTCGAGGTGAAAAGGAGGAAGTTATTTTCTGAGGTTATTATCATGAGACTGAAGGGTCAGGAGAGAATCCATTTTAGCCCCCCCCCCCACACACACACACACTACTACAATTAACTGTCCATCACCATTAACAGTAATAAACCATGTGTAAATCATGATTGAGTTTGAGATTGAAAATCGTGAGAATGTGATTATTTGCAGAAACTTTCTGTTCATTCATGCATATTTCCATTAGACATTTGGTCACGAGACAATTAAACCAGCATCCAGGCTTTTTGATTTAATGTATATTTTAATACCAGTAGTATTGGAATGGTACTGAATTACATGTCTAAACCAGTTGAAATGTCAGTTCTCTCCTGATTCAACAGACCCATATTTAAATTAGAATTTTATCTTATTAGATTATTAGAAATGAGATGAACTTCATGTCCATAGGACATGGAGGTCCTACAGGGACATGGTTGAGAATTTTTTATAAAAATACTTTTGCAAGATCTCGCAAAACTTTTGAGTTCTCCTGAGAAATAAATAAATGTCAATAGCTGAGACACATTTGTGGAAACAAATATTGACCCCAGGGCAGGGCTTTCAGAATGGCACGGAATAACTCACTCTGATTGGCCCGTCATGGCTAGACTTGCAATGATTGGTCAGGTCAACAATCATTTCCACAAATGCGTCTCAGCGCTAGTCATCCTACTGGCAGTTCCTGGCTAGCAGGGTCAGGGTTGAGGAACTTGTCTTCATGGCTGTCTCCTGGACCACTGACAGAAGCTAGGAAACTAGCGACTAGCAAATTGAGGCGTCGTCATTTTGATCCAGTACTCAAATATTTGTATTTATAACTTTATAACTTTTTATTAATTATTCAGCTGGTGATTGTGACATTAGCCACTTAGCATGCTAACTAAATTTCTATTTTATTTTTATTTTTTCTCACCCATGTCCCTTCCGAGGCTCCGTAGGTTTGGTAAAGTACCTTAACGTTCTGTTCAGGATGAGCTCCTTGACATTTCAGCGAATCGGATTCGGCGTGATATTGCGCGAGAGATTCACGGGAGCTCCCTCTCTCTCTTGGTGTAGTGGATGTCACTCAGGATATTTTCAAAACAGATCAGTCAAGTCAGGCCTTTGGATGTGCGACAACAGGAGGAGACGGGAGGACCGTGGCTGCAGATTGAAAAGTCACTGAGCCATTTCTATGACGCAGTAAATTTTAGATACATTTGCAAGTGCGCTTGAGGGGACATTCCTCAGATGCGCAGAGGAGAAAGGTTTACAACAGACAGGTTGTCATGACGGAGGCTCCATTATGCATTATGTTTACTGCAGTTTTCAATAACACAACCCAGTGCTCCGTTTCTATACTGATATTGTTCAGTAACTTTCTGCATGTACATTCAATTATTAAACAACTATGTTTATAGATAAAGAACTACGAGGTTTCTCTAATGCTGCTTGGAAAGTTTCAGACTACTCTATCATGTTAGAATAGCTTTGTTCTACTTTGTGGTCATTATGGCATTGGATAAATAATTTAAAAAAGTGTAGAGAAGATTTCTGAAAAAATAACGGCGATCATAAGTTGAGAAATTTTCTGGAATGGTTCCTCATTGTCCAGGCACATATCCAGATATAGAACCCTCTGATGTCATTCAAAATGGGAAATGGGATAAGCACAAATCACAGATAACAATCTTCTTTCCATGTTTTTTAGACCCTAAAAACAAGCATTAATAAAGACAAGTTTGCCGGTAACCTGCTGGTAGCAGCATCATTACTTGCAAAGAAAACAGAAAACTCATTTTGGAAATTAAAATGGGCAAACAAAATGTATTCAGTAAGGCAAGAGCATCTGAGGAGACACGCTTCCACAAAACAAATGACCACTAAGCCATTATCAGACAATGGCATGGATATTGGATTGTGGAAAGAGTTAAAAAAAAGTTATTTCAACGAAATACATCAAGCTGACTAGACTTTCTACTTTTTTATTTTGGATAGGTGTCCCAATACATTCACGGTCGAGTCAATTTCAGAACTTTGCACTTGGCACAAAGTCGGACTCATTGAAAGTCACGGAATCAACCATCTTTCCACAAGGGATGATTCAATTCTATTTAATTCTACTGTATTCTATTTTATTTGTATAGTGCTTTTTAACAGAGAGACTATCACAGAGACGCTTTACAGAAACAGAAAATATGATACGGGTCCCCTATAAACAATGAGCCATAATGTATGAACGATAAATTCACTTTTTCTGAACGGATATTTCCTCAAAACTTCCCTGGACAGCCGCATTGATGATTTTAATATCCATAGAGATAGATAGAGATAGATCTCACTGTTGAAAATAACTGGCTTTCGTAGAGCTAGGGACTGCACATGCTTTTTGATAATATGTGTTACCATAGAGACTGCAGACAGGTCATGCTTAAAATGGAGACTTTTTTCACTTATAAGAATAGAGGAGTTCAACAAAACAAAAGACTCCCTGTACCAGAGAGCTTTTAAAAAATTAACATACAGACTAACTGAATTTATTGGAGATAACAGAGGACTTGAATTGCTCATAGAAAGAAAGTGGAAACATAAATTGCAGGTCAAGCGAGCACAACAAATATGTATTCATTAATATTTATCTTCTTTAAATGTTGACATCTTCTGATGCTCTACGTGGTGTTCAGTGAGGGCCCTTTATTTTAAATATGTAGAAGAGCTACTGCCTATGAGGACAGTATGGTGAGCTGAGCCCTGTTCCTTATACGTGGATAACTTGTGCACGTATTTGTTTGCTGAGTAAAACCTGGAGACCCCCTGAATATGGAACATATGAACTAGCAAAAACACTGCTCTGGGTTTTACCCAGTGCTGTTAGCCAGCTATGAGGAACAGGGCCCAGAACCTGAAGGCCCTAGATTGAAATGTACCCCAGGGCAGGTATTCCATCTCCTAGTCCTTGCTCCTCCATTTCTCAGTGTAAATTAGAGTCCATTTTTATGTGACTCTGGGAATAATAACAAGAAAGAGGTGCACAATTCATTTTTAAAGAACTTTTGGAAGGCATTTTATTTTAGAAATGGGACTTCTTCCAGCATGGTTCACTGATTCAGTCATAATTGTGTATCATTCATTATTCCTAAAATGTTTAGTTAACTGTACTGAAGAAATAAAATAAGATAATATTTGGCTATACAAATAAAATGTGAATGAATTCAATACCCATGCACAATGGAGGATTTCAAATAATTTAAAAGAAATAAAGGTTGGGCGCACACTGAGGAATGATTTAGACATTTTTTCTTTGCCTCACAAAATACCTTAGCAGGAAACGAAGAGAAAAGGCTTCTCACTGTGTCTCTGTCTGACACCAGAGAGAGTACATCATGTCAAGAGTGAATATCATGTCAAGGTCAGCAGGAGATGGCGAGCCTTGTGTCTGTAATCTCTCTAAATTACAGCTTCTGTACCAGAAATCTATTGTCCAGGTTTCTCGTCTTTTCAGTCAATTATTTAGACCTCTTTGAGGGGAGAGGCAAGGAATGTTTTTTAATGCGCCGACAAGCCACGTCAGTACTTTCTCCTCTGTATTCTGCAGAGTTCCAAAGGATACCTGAAGGCACATGCATTTGGAATTTTACTGACCGGTTCAAAGACAACTGGTCCATCTAAACTGGGCATGTGCATGTCTGTCTGTCTGTCAATCAAGCCACGGAGGCATTCTTTATTGGGCGCGGTTCCATTTTGCCCATCTCTGTAGATACTGGATCAGTATTCTGTTCTGTCTCTCTAAATGGTTGTGGGTAGAATTTAGATTCAGGCCACTGAACCATGGAAGAATGCCTTTTCAGATGGATGTCCAGTTTAGCATTTCTATGTATGAGACGGGAATATAGCTACCAATTACAAGTAACATCAATGGGTTGTCTGCAAATTGATTGATTGCTGTTCTGTCTGTCATTTTTTTTTAAAGTGCTTTAAGTATACCGTATAAAAAACGCTGCATAAATAAAATTATTATTAGAAAAACTTTCAGCAAAAAGTGATATTTAGGAGAAATGCGTGTCATTTTGGATGCGTATCACATAACTGTCACCAACTGGGTGTCTAAAGCGTGCCTCTGGATAATTTCACAAAGATGCAGTAAGTTACATGTAACAGTATGTGTCCTTTCTACCACAGAAACCCCGGGTTCTGGGGATCATTAAGAGCATTGTTTCTGCCTCACAGATAAAGGACTAGATTTCTTTCTTTGCACAGTTAATTGCAAAACCACAATTTCACTGGTGAACATAAGGTTCCATAAGAAATCTTTACAAGACAACCTTTGGGCTGTTGTTCTGTTGAAGGAATGATTTGCAAACAATGTTGTATTAAAAATGTCCTTAAAAATTGACAAACTGTAAATTTAGAAAATTACAATATCTTTGTTTTCTTTGCAGTAAAATATATTCATTTTATTCTTCTGGTTAATATTATACAGTACACAGTACGAATTATAATATTTTATTCATGATTATTTATTTATTAAGATGCCAACCTCCCATGTGCCCATCATATTTCTCCTCGTACGGACTCATTTAGGCCAGTGACGTTCGATAATAATATTACCTTTATTTTAATTCTGCTCACTATAGCAACTGCTAAGTTTCAAAGTGGAATGGTAAAAAAAATGCTTATTGCGTTATTTTGGAAAGAAAACTGTAACAGATGTTAGTTAATATGTTATGACCAGAAGGTGTGTATACTGTTTATGTTTTCACTGCCATCCCAAGGGTCTGACCTCACCAACTGCTTTTGTTTATCTAAAGACAGGGAGTTATAGCCCTGGGCTTCAGCCATCGCCTTTCAGGGACCAGCAATATGAAATCCTGCTTCCTGTTCTTCTGGAACAAAGAAAATTACCCAAACAGAAAAAGGGGCTTGAGTTGGACTTGTAGTTCCTCTTGTTGTCACAGCGACAACAAGACGAACTACAAGTCCAACTCAAGCCCTTTAAAGCATGTGTTGAAAAAATAAAACCCCAAACAAGATTGATTTTAGCTTTGGAATATTGCAAAATAACATTGTTCCACTGAATGCTGTGTGCACTAGCTTTGCCCAATTCGCACAATGTTTCTTAGTTTTGTCTTAATTTGTCTTAACCACACTGTTTAAAAGTATTTCAGCGATCGCTGTTGCATTCTGAAGAAAGTTGTGGATAGTCAGCCATCAGAAAATTTTATTACACAGTAGCTAACACATACAAGTTGGTTATTGAAAAGTATTACACGTTATGACATTAATAACATTAAAAAACTGTCGTGGTTCTCTGTGCCAGAAACACGGAGAAAATGTTTGGAGGTCCAGGTGCGACAGATAGGGAGTCTTAAAGTGTTCCTATGAACACCACAGAAACGGACAATAGTCCGTAGTGGAAAAGGGGGAAATAAGGGGAACACACGAGCTAACCTCGCGATAAAAAACGAGGAGAACAAAAAAAAAAAAAAATAAACAAATAATATAATATATATAATATATAACCTCGCGATAAAAGAAAGGAGAGACGATAGCAAAAAAAACAAAAAAAAGAAATACGCTTAATACAAATAAATAATAACCGATAAAAAAAAAGGCGCGTCGCTCCGAGCAAAAAAAAAAAAAAAAAATGTAACGCGCTCTAACTAACGCGCCGTTTGGTGAGAGAGCAACAAGAAAAAAAAAGAAAAACTCAAAAGCCCGAGAAGTTAGAGTGAGGCACTCTAGGGTATAGAGAAAAAAACAAAGAAATGAAAACCCTAAACTCTGAGCTAAGAGCTAAAAAGATAACTTTGTTTTTTCTACGTTGTACTGCTAACAAGTCCCGCGTTGATAAGCAAAGCGGTCGATAACAGAACAACTTCCTATACCATTTTACCGGCTCGAATGTTACGTGAAATAACATGGAAGCAATGAGAAAAGGAGGAAGTGGGGTATAAGTAGTGAGCGGATATGCAGGACAGGTGAACTCACTAATTACCAAGACGAAAGCAAAACCCGTAGCGGAACACAGAAAAATCCGATGGATTACCGGTAAAAGCAAAAAGGAATAAAAAACGCGGAGATAAGAAAAGAGAGGCATGATCCATGACAAAAACAGATGTAAAAATAAATGTGCAACCCTAAAAAGTACCGTGTAGAAACCACCTCCCATCCAGTCTTACAATGAGCAGACACTTCAGAATGCCATACAAACCAACAATCTAACGTTTGCTTTCAAAACAATACTATCAACCTGCAGGACAGCATTTTCTCTATCTAACTTGCTCTGCTATGGTTCATTTTGATCTTGTGCAATGCCTTCCCTGCATCTTGCCATCACAATTTTGTAAGTTAAACAATTTTTAAAAATGAACATTGTGATTTTCTGAATTTTCATTTATTCACATGTAAATCAACAAGCAGGTGTAGACACCGACACTGGACAAACATCTCCAGTCAGACATTTGATGTGATGCCAGGGGGGTGTACTACGAAGCGAGATAATGGGGTGAGCTAATTTAAGCTTTAACCCTGGGTGGTCCGTATCACAAAGCTGATTCATTTATAATCATGGTATATCGCCATGGTAACCTATGCTCCACGGCTAACCTGGTGGGTGGAATACAAAGTTAGATTATGGGGTTAGCGAGCTAATTTAAGCTTTAACCCTGGGTTTTCCCTTTCACAAAGCTGACTCGCTTTTAATCGGGGTATGTCAGAATGAGAAATTATGCTGCATGGCTAACCTGACCAGGGCAGGAACATATAAAAGCACCGCCCTTTAACCAATCAACTTCTTGGCTTTGGGGGGGGGGGGGTATCGTCACAGGGTGAGATTATTCAGAGAACGATCAAATCTGCTGGCTTTCCCCGAGGATATGCTATACGAAAGATATAGATTGTCAATGGAGGGAATACAGTAGCATACATACGCAAGCTTTTTGAGCCCTACGTGTCCATAGCCACTTATCTCTTAATTATGGGACAGTGGATAGGCCCGAGTCCCATCATTATTGAGTTCATGAAACTTGGTGAGATTGCTTCAGATCAGATTTTAAATATCCTGTATCAAGTTTAAAGTTTAGGACCTGCAGTTGTCACATTAGACATAAAATGTAGGACAATTAGTGAGAGTGTAGATGTGTTTGTTATGAATGGTAAGGTAAATAGGGTTTTAACTAACGAATTTTTTTGACAATGCTCTGCACTGGCTATGTTGGTGGCAACGGTGTTGCTTTTTGCCGTTGATTGTTTTATGTTCTTTTTTTATCCGTCCATTTTATCCGTCCGTATCACTGACTTTTCCTCAGGAGAGAAATACGTTGCTGGAGTACGGTCCATGTTGTAGCCTGCAGTACCTTGGAAGGCTCCTTGTTTCACCCCCTTTTATGGGAACACACACGGAGCTTAAGTAACCAAGCCTGTGTTCACTTAGCAAGTTGATAACCACCTTTGTGATACCGGACTGGTTAAGCCCAATTGCGTTTTTTGGGGTTTTCTCATGCCAGCTAACGCAAAGAAACCCTGCGTAAGTTATTCCTTCATAGTCTACCCCACAGAGGCTAGCTTTTCTCCAACCTATCAATTGGTTTGCATCTTGGGCTCTTGGCAATGACCAGCAGCACAGCCTTGTGAAGTACGGCGGGTGGTTTTGCATGCTTAAAAAAACACAAAACCCACTGGGTAGAGCAAGGAGCACCGGTAGAGTGGAAAACCAACTCCCCACCACAGTTTACCTTGCTCTGTTCAAATTCACCCTTCATCTATAAATCACTTTCATTACAAGGGAATTCCCTTATTACAAGTGAGCTGTGCAAATCCCAAGATGCTTTGCTCTCAGTGCAAAGGGAGCTGAATGAAATCAGAAGAGCTGATCCAACAAAAACAGAGTATCAATTTATCCCTCAGGCCCATAACAATATGTGAAAACCAAACTGCTGTCATAAATATAGCCCACAAGAACATGCTGTTACTTTTGCTTTCGGCAAAATAAATGCTGAAGGAATCCTGCGATAGAAATGCATACATGCATAAATAATCATCATCTTCCAAAGTAACATTCAAAAATATTTTTGGTCCAGAAAGTTTTGTGCATTTTAAAATGCAATTAAAGCTCCGTTCTCGTCATTCATTCTTCGACATATTATCTGTGTGGGCCTGCTGCTTTGGGGGAGAGAGAAGAAATATTGAATATATTAATTTTACATTACTTGAAAGTATGATGTTAAAGTTGTAATTCTGTAAAACTTGAATCATGACTACATGAGTGTGAATGCCTGCCTCATACCCTGAAAAAAGTTGTTGCAAATCTTGCATTACTGTAAAAGTAAAAATGCCATGTAATGAAAGAGAAAACCCTCGCACACTGCATTATTTATTTTTTAAAATCACAGTTACAATTAATCCTTCCAAACCTTCACCCCTCTGTAGAAGGCTGGAAGAAGTAAAAGTTTAGTTTATAATAAATGTGATACTGTCTTGCAGGTTATTGAAGTGTGCTTGAGTTGTCCCTTTCACGACAAATCACAACAAATACAGACACTATCTTTGCAACGCACGCGGGCTGTATGGCGAACTACCACTCTGTCGGTCTCGATTAGATTGGATCGCACCACAGCCTTTTTTTCCGATTCTAGCAGTTTGATCAATTCCAATCTCATTATGTCCAACATTAGCTAGCAGGACTAGTTGATAGTCAGAACACACTCTAGCAAGACTCTAACAAGAGAACGGGCCATTTTGGTAGATAGTACTATCTCCCATAGGAGAGTAGAGGTAGACGTTAAAACAAAGTAATTATGCCTTTATTAGAGGGTGCCCCAATGGTCAAATCCTCCAGCTAATAATGATGCAATGTGCATTTTCAGTTTAACAGCTTTAAAGATGAAGTGCTAAGTGTTTCACAGAATTAAATCCATCGAAACCATTGCCTCGCCATTTACAAGCATGACTAGTTTCGTCCCGCGGAAGCATTACATCTGATATACAGAAAGAAGGATAAATCATGAAGTAATAACTAACTATGTGGGGGGGAATTGTGCTCGGGTTTCTGATGAATTCAATCAGTGAGGAATGAGGATTGGGATTTTGAGGCGGGGTGAAGAGGGAATAAAAAAACAATAAACTGGGCAGAATTATGTTCTCTTGTCTGCACAAAATAAAAAAATAACAAAACAGCCGACTTGCACACTGAATTCAAAAAGTAAATATTTTCAAACTAAACAATTTCCGCTAACGCATTACTCTTTTTTCTGTGGTAGTTTATGGTTTTGATATTGTGAAAGTTTTTCAAAATAGGTATATATCAAAATAGAAGCAAAGACCAAAAGAAGCACGGAGACTCGAGTTGAAATTATGTCTGTATAGTTTTGTAGAAAGAAAAACACTTTCCCCTTCAGTCTGCTTTCAAATAGATATGTTGAGACAACAAAGAGAGAAAATCAGGGGTTATAAATATGAATGTGACCATAACAACGCTTCATTTTGAAGGTAAGGTTGTGGTAGAGAAGTGCATAAGCAACAACAAAGGCTTAAAAACATATTTGACTACTGCATCCTGGCTCGCCCTGTATTTATAGTTTAATCTGAAACACCCCCTGCGTTTCTCTAGTAACAGCAGTGTGGATCTGACAAGAGGCCATTCAACTGGCGAGACTCTTATACAGATAAAAGCATCAACATTCTCAATGCTGAAGTGTGGGTCAAATACCTTTGATTTGCAGTGTCATTTTAAAAGGAACAGAATTCTGAAAGCCAAAATGAATCAATCTCAACCACGAGTCAAAGTAAAAGTACATTTAAAATACTAACAGCCCACATGACCGCGTTAGACAGAAATATAGGTAAACATAAAACGACAGAAACAAAATCTAAGTCCAAGGGTAAGAGAAATGCTAATATTGTCATTTCAAGTATGATTTACAAGCATTTTTTCTGCAATGCTATAACATTAGCCTTTAATAGGGCCCTATCAAACCATTTCATGTTCCATTTACTTCAACTGTATAATTCACCCACTGTTTATGAGAAGGGAAATGTATTTTGCATGAGAAAAAGGTTTCTTTTTTTTTCTCTGAAATATGTGCACTTATTTAACTGATCCACTGAATGGATTTCATAAATACACTGAAATGCAACTTGAATCCAAATTAAATCATACAAAATGATTTGCCTGATCAGATTATGGTTGCCTACGCTTTATGCTGAACAATAAATTTCAGATTTTTAGAAATGATCTGGAGAAATTAGGGAAATGGCGTAAGCCAAGTTTGTGTATTTTCACTCTGCAGGTAAATACAGTAATAATAATAATAATAATACTATTCCAAGGAAGCTAGTTCTCTTTTCTCACATTTTGTCAATCATTTCGATCATTATTTTACATAATTAATATAATGAGGTAATTGCCTGAATTATCATGCATTCATTACCAATGAATCAATGGCTGATACCTTTCTTGTCTTTATGCTTATTGTATTCAGAACATAGCAATACAAGGCACACAGGTAGTATACAAAGTAGATTAGAAAAAATGATCTACAAAAATGCTTCTCTCAAAGAAATCAGAATCTCCCTGCCACTCAAAGTAGATTCTCCCATGCCAGATAAAATAACATCTTTCAATAATATTATTTGATTTACCAAATACAACACATAAAATACTTTATAGCCCATAGTCCCATTATATAGCTTCATTCTGCATTGTTTTTGTGAAGTTAACTGGTTAAGTGTGTTTTTGCTAGCTGGCTAGTCCAGTAGAAGATCTTTCTTTTCTTTTTGGTGTAATAAAACCATAATGAAATAACTGCTCACTATTCAACTGTTGATTAAACCACTGATTAATAATTTGACATAATTTTCAGACCGTGCTTGAATACAATTCCTCAGAATGGTCATATTATGAAAATATCTTAAATATTAATAGTAAAAACTATACGACTTATGTCCAATAGAGAAAATGAAGGATTATTCCCTGTGTTCATCAACATGTGTGACAATATTTACTGTTAGAGTAAAAACAACTGATGACAAAGACTGCATTCAGTAAAAAAAACACTAAATCAAATTGCATCATCTCTTACTTCAGATCCTGAAATGGTTCCGCTCGGATATGAGACGTTTCGACAGAGTGCTCAAAGACGGCGCCTTCGGTGCCTGAAAAATCAACAAATTTCAAAATCAGATGTGGTAGTGATCCAGCCTTTCGGGTACTCTGGCCAGCACGTATACCTGGTGGTAGCTGAGGGCACACAGTTGCCATTAGATGGGGCCAGAATAAGCTGGTAGGAGAAGGTCAGAAAGGGTGTGAAATAGTTCAGGAGTCAATTGCAGCCAGGAACAAAGCACTCAGGTAACATTTGACTGAGCCCCTAGACAGCCATTTGAACAATTAGCAGCTGGTGTGTAGACTTGCGTATTGTGATGACACTGTATTTGCTTCCTTCTCATTTTAAATAGTCTTTACTTAGGTGAAGACTATTGAGCGCATAGCACCTCTTTGCTGGTTCAGTGCTTTTTCACACCCAGACATGTCCTTCTCCACGATGAATCAAGTGCAGCCAATGCTACTGTGTATGTCACTCACAGTTGAGGGTATAATTATTGGTATTGTGCCGATGCCTTTATAGGACACTGGACATTGAAAAATGAAAATGAGCTCCTAATCTGGTTAATATATTCTACCACCAGGGGGAAAAACACCTTGAAAGGACAGGTAATCAGGTATAATAATCAGACAACACAGCAGACTAAGGCATAAGAAATTGAATTACTGTTGACAGTGGGGGGAAATTATTTTGAGTAGCACTAATGTGTTGTGCTTATCTTGTAGTGTACCGTCTCTGGCCCGGACTCACGAAGCGTTTGCCCTTAGCTTTGATATAAATATGCTAAGATTGTATTATTTAAAGCACAGAAAGTTATTGCTGAATTTGCTCAAATATGTCTCTCTGGCAAGGACAAGGCCTGAGACAAGGTTAAAGGCAAATATTTATTGAAAACTGGGGCCTCATTTATAGAAAAGTTTTACAATCGTATTTGATCTTACCCAGCGACATAACAAACAAAAATAATAACAAACTAATTATACAGCCTCTACTTTGATGTGGAAGCCGACGTACCTTTGCGCAAGGTCTTCGTTGGTCTTGCACACGTCACCTGCTGGTTATGTGGAGGTACTGCAGGCTAGAGATGCATACGTGAGCCCTCATTGTGGGCTGTGTGCCAGTGCATCAATCTCTTCTTTGGTAATGTTTGCCTTTCTTTTCGAATCCATACTTTAGGTGTCAAAGGTCTTAACTATGTGTATTTATAGGACAATGAATGTTAGGCTCATGTGCCTTCAAATTGGTGCAATTCATAATTTACAGGTGCATAATGCATAGACTACACTCATTTAAACGAGTGCGCACAGCTTTATTCAATCGTAGATCTTTCTATAAATCAGGCTTAAGCACAACTTGAAGGAATGATCTAGAGATTGTGTCACGTCCACGCGCATTTTTATAAACGAGGCGCCAGGTTTCTATTTTTCAAACCTTTCCTGAACATGGAACGCAAAATCCTTAATACCAGGACTTCTGCAATGTGTGAGACAGTTTTCAATGGTCAATAAAACACCCCAACCCCCATAAATCTCAGTGCTTATACTTCCTTACCTCCCAGATATTATCCTTCCTTACCTCCCAGATATTATCCTTCCTTACCTCCCAGATATTATCCTTTCCTTACCTCCCGTGATTTCAAGGACTCGGTGAACAGTTTGGGACAAATTTATTTTAGGCCCTGATGACCTGATCTCCACCTGAATGAGTCTCACTTGATCAAACTGGCAGTTTGAGTATTTGGGAAAACAGTGGAGCGAGGAAACAAACAACGTACAATGACATTTTCACCTCTAACCTCAAACAGCTCAGACCTGAACACCAGAGTATTTCAGCCCATACAATAGTTGGATAGCAACACCACACTTGCATACACTAGAGTGAAAAAATGCATACACAAGAATATCCCTTACTTAGCATTTGCACATTCTGGAATGTCTCAAGTAAGTTTAGCTTGTGATGTATTTCACGAGTAAATTAAGCACCACAAGCTTCTTCAATCCTAATTGGAGAATCCCTACATAGGCAGAGTGCAACGGGGAAAAATGCCGGGAAGAACGGCCTGAAACTGATATGTCAAACCGATATTGTGTGAGATCAGCAATCTTTATGAATATAGAGAATATGCTGAAGAACATGTTCAATTTTCTGCAGCCACAGGCATAATGGTGTTATCAAGTGGCTGGTAACTTGATTAAACTGCCGGTTCCAGCTGCATGGACCCAAAGATAAATTCACGTAATGTGAGCGAGAAGGGAAAGAGGGCCTCTGGACGGCTATGTTTACCGTGTGCATTAGCATAAAAAACACACCACGGACGACAGTGAGTCAGCGATGCAAAGATCAATGTTGAGACAAGTTTAACAACAGTTAAGGATTAGGCTTCTCCATTTTCCGAAAATTTAATTTTACATTATTGGCTTGCCTACCGAGCTGCACTTCCATTCATCTACATAGCACAGTCATTCACAGTCTGGCCTTACAAACCTTTTCAGTCCACATCTATGCCTCAAACAGATGTCTGACCACAAATCGAGGTCTCAGGTTTAGACTTAGATCATCGTTACCTGTCAATCGCAATTAAGTATTTTTACCCTCAACATATGATATAAGAAATATGAAGATGAATATGTGATTTATTATTTATTTATTACAGAAACAAAACTCCTTCCCTGTGTTTTCCATGGCAATTGAGCAATAGTTCCATGAATGTATTTCAAGTGAACTAACTAGCTCTATTATGCAGCACCCCAGCTGTAATTGTACTGAATGTTTTTTTTATACTTGTGAGGAAAGTCCATAATCCCTTGGATCTCTCCCAAGTCCAGTATGTTCTCATTCCAGGGTTTTTTTTGGGGAAGTTCCGAGGGTAAAAGAGTCTTACCTGTCACTCTCAGTTTCTCTGTGCCAATGCTGATCTCCTCTTCATCTGCTGAAAATAGCACCCTTTCCCCGTCGCTGCTCCGGACCTCGAATCGCTGGCATTGTGCTTCCACCATCTCTGATCCTAAAAGATAACAGTACGGCAAGGCTGAGCCATCAGCTGAAACGGCACACAGTCAGTAACAACACAACATCGGCACATAGAGAGGGAGGGCAAACACAGAGAGATAGGGACACGGCAGCCATTCATATCCGTGCCAACAGTGTAGTCTCTGCCATTCAGTTTCACAACTAATTCACAGGTTTTTCTGGCTAATAGGTTTTTAAAAAAAAAATCTTCCCTCAATGCCAAAGGACCAAAATAATACATAAAAAATTATAAATATAACGCCAATGAAATAATGATGCATTCAGTTCTGCAGGTGTTATGGAAAATAAATAAAGTAACAAAATACATTTGCGATTACAATTAACACTGTTTCTGGGGTTTCCTGAAGTAGCTATACCATTGTGGCCAATTACAGTGGATTGTTATCGACTTTATTTTTGCGTTTGCTGCACAGATTGTTCCACAAAAAAAGTGACTTGGAGATTGTGCTATTTCCAGAGCTTCCTTTCATCGTCCTAAATTAAGGCAATCATTTCACAAATGTCAGTATGGATCATTTCCTGATCCAGTCACCAGAATCATCAATCTAGTAACACCCACTGCATTCAAGTTGAATATCATGTTGGCCCAGATTTGAGTTATCAGATCAGATTTATCACAAAAAAAATCAAATGAATTAACTTACAACTGAATTTCCTTTCTCATAAATAATGCTGTTCAGAATGAAAACGCAATATCATGACCTGAGAACATATCACCAGAAACCAAACTGTAAGTATGAAACTGCTTTATGTAATAACTGTCACAATATCTCCTTCAGTATTCTCCTTCAAACAATTCTAACATCCTGGCATAAACTTACATTTTTGGGTTAAGTAAAATGTAGAGAATTATTGTCATACTAACAATTATGAATGAGGGGATGCATACATGATTCTGAATGAGCAAGATATACACTTCTTTAAGTAACACTTTACTTGAAAGCCTACACAGCAAAAAATTTGATGTAAATTTAACACTGCTGGTGTACATTTAACACCCTATGGCAGGGGTGGCCAACCCTGGTCCTGGACGGCCGCAGGGTCTGCTGGTTTGTGTTGTTACTCGCCACTGAATTGATCAACTAAAGCAGTCGATCACACAGTTACCTCACCTCACCTGGTTTCTTTGGTCTCAGTAGTTGTCGTATTTAAGGTGACGACAAAAACCAGCAGACCCTGCGGCTCTCCAGGACCAGGGTTGGTCACCCCTGCCCTATGGTGTTTATATGAGTCCACGGCCTGTTAAAAGTACACAGCCATATTTGCTGTGTAGACTGCCATAAGCATGACATAACACCTGTCCTCATAACCAGCAATGACAACTTATTACAGCTAATGACACATGTCATAACAGTATCATAATGAATTCAGCTCATTTCTTCACAACACGGATTTCGAACTAAATACTAAATGCTATTGCTGCATACAATGCAGCAGTCTTATGGCACCTGTCACAAGCTGTAATACACGGTCATGGCTGCTTATGACAGGTGCTAAGTCATGCTCATGGCAGTATAATGTAGGCTTTATTGCACTTTGCTCAAGTAAACTATTACCCAAAATTACAATGGCTTACTGAATTGAATACACAAACATGAATACTGTGAAGATTGTTCATGGAAATATTAGTTCAGAATTAACAACATAATGACAACGCATACATTTAATTGTCTCCCAATAAACCACATGATTGATGCAAGGGAGGCTCTGAGTAGCTTGCAGGCCTGTTGCCTTTGGGGAAATTGTACGCGCTCGCAAAAAAGAGAGAAGAAGAAAGATGGAGTTATAGAAGGGAGCTAAATCACTTCAACACTGCAAGCCACATGAAAACCGGAGCGCAAATTCAAATTCACCCACTTGCCCCAGGAGGAACCAAAGTATTACGCTGCTAACTGCTACTGACGGGACAAATACCGATGAGTGTGAGACTCGTTAAAACCGCTGTCGACGGATAAAAGATGGGACTTTAACAAACACTCCTAAAATGATGACTGTAGCCTGTTTAACAGAAGTGGACTTTCTTCTGCATTCTGAAAGGCATGCTGGGTTACATTTGTTCTTGATTCATTTAACAATAGGACCTTTTCTAGCTGAGCTCTGGGTGTATGTGTCCAGTGTTAATTCAACTCTGACAGTGTACATAATATATGAGGAACCATATGCACTCTGTAAGAGTTGATTTAACAATTAACATTTTACAGTGTATTTAATTGTTTGCAATATTCTATCGATATTTAATTATTTTTTGTAATAAGTAATTTAGTGTTAAAAAAAATCTAAATACATTATATAAAGTAAATAAATGTGGTCTCTTTTAATAAGAAGTTATTGTTTTCTCTGGATTAATTAATCTCAATGGCTGATGGGGGGTGCAAAAGCATCTTAGCCTCTTAAGATCCAGGACAATTAAATCCTGTTAGAGATAAAGGGTAAAAAAACAAAAAACTTGTTCCTAACAAATTAATTATCTTTAAATACAAAAGCTGCATGAAACCCACAATGGCCTCCGGCACAGAAATGCTGTTGTTTTTTGCACACGTTTCCATATCTTTTCATATCTTGTTCAAAAATAAGTTTAAAAGGTCACCAGTTATTCTATTTTCAGCAGAAAAATTTATCCAGTCTGTCTCCTTTCTAGCTGAACAAGAGTGCGTTTCCCAAAAGCATCGTAAGGCTAAGACGATCGTAAAACCCTTCTTACGAAGCTTCTTGAACTTAAGAGTGCATTTCCCAAAAGCATCGTAACTTACGATGCTCTGAGAAACACTCGTAGATTAATGAT
The DNA here is from genome assembly GCA_022702515.1 of Ilyophis sp. 1 JC-2022. Classification (NCBI taxonomy): domain Eukaryota; kingdom Metazoa; phylum Chordata; class Actinopteri; order Anguilliformes; family Synaphobranchidae; genus Ilyophis; species Ilyophis sp. 1 JC-2022. Next base: position 131,380,610 of record CM040404.1, read on the forward strand.
TACTCCCAACCAGTCGTAGACGGTTAAGTGCATTTTAGAAGCCCACAAATCACATACTTTATTTTATTTTTCACGCTAGTGTTCATTTTACGGTTACCAAAACCACTGATTGGGTTTTTTTTAAGTGATGTCAGATGCAACAATACTTAAATTTTTTTATTTTATTTAAATGTATTTATTTTGAATATTTTGGAATTATCCATAAAAGGCATTCCTTAAATAGCCCTACACAAATAAATAAGATTGAGACAAGAAAAATCAGTAGAAAAAATATTTTATTTCAAAATAAACTTTCTTTGAGACGTTGACATGCCTCGAAACCGGCCATGTATTGGGCATTTCTGGACTGAAAAGAAGGTCACCACGAACGCATTTTCCACCTTCCGACACTTCACATACGGTGAAGGCATCGTGACGATTGGTTGTTGGATACTTTTCCATACCATTCGTCTTTATTCGAGAATTTCATGCACGGAACGGAGGCCTTATTGTTAATTGGCTGACAAAGTGAAAACAACTGCATACATGACTAACACCACACATATTCAGAAAGCGTTTAGGAGCTAAAAAATAATGTTGTTTTTTTTGTGTGAGAGAACATCTGCCTCTATGAAATTCCACATGAATCCTTTTAACCGTATCAGCAGCACCAGAGACAACAACGTTAAGTAGGTGAGTGCGCGTTCACGCTTTAAGAACCGCTTTGTTACAAATTAGAGAGCCTTCGTAGAATCGCTCATAGAAATCGCACTTAACCCTAAGATTGATTGTTATGGAGAAACGCAGCCCAGGCCGTTTTGAGTGGATGTTTTTCTCACATGCTCTGCTTGATTGGTTATCTGACAAGGGTGTCCTTCTCAGAGTGGGTGTCCTTCTCAGAGTGGGTGTCCTTCTCATCTCCTCCCCACAAAACTCCCGCTCTGAGAGTGAACAAAGTATCCGAAAGTTATCCGGCAGAGATTACACCACTCCATACATTAGGGCTGCCACCTTCAATGCAGAAAAATAAGTAAGCCCCCCTTCCACCACCCCCCCCTACCCATTAGAAAATATGACAGACATGTTTGAGGTTACTGTATAAGGATAGACAACAACAATTGATAACATTCGCCGCTCTGACACATCCTGACTCAGACACATACAATTTTTTTTTATCTGATCGAATTACACTGAGGTGAATCAATAGGCTCCCGATTGGTGAAAGTGTGGACACATGGCCACGGAAACTAACCGTTAGGTAGATAATGAACAATTGAAAGACAAAGCCAGATGACAACAAGCCAAACCTGCATTGTGTTAATACGTGTAAGGAAATAATGATGAATTTAAACACTAATTAGGAGCCTATTGATTCACCTCAGTCTTTAATTTGATCAGTTAAAAAAATGTTGTTATCTCTTTTTATGTAATTGTTTGCAATATAGCCCAATTAGCACAATGGGAACATGGGCTTTTATTCTTCATGGCATGCTTAGCTATTGCTGACATAATGTGGCTTAAGATAGTCAATAATCCTTCAAAACATGAAAAGCACCTAATTAAGAAAAATGAACAGCTTGTGAAAAGACTTTGGGATTGCAACTGTGGTTGGAACGGAAACCAGCATACACAGGGGGGCCCTAGGACAGAGATTGGGAACCACTGCGTTAGACAACGCAAACAAGCGACCAAGCATTAGTTCAAACATGAAGCAAATAAACAGCAATGTGTTTTCACAGCAATGTGTTCCACAGTGACAGTACTGACCATAGATACAGAACAATAGATATGACATATGTCATGTAGTGGCACAATTTTTAAGACCATACCCAGGTAAGATGATGGCCAGTAACCATGGTTTTATATCTATGAGCCAATCATCAGCTATCTGGCTTCTGAGACCCGATTATGACATCACAGTGGGTGAGAAAGTACATGACACTTTTGCCATAGGTTCCTATTATAGCTGTACCCAGGTAAGATGGCTGCCAAATTGTTCCATTTCAGAATTCCAAATTACTGTTACATTACATGATATGTCACATCTATTGTTCTATATCTATGGTGCTGACTGTGCCCAAGTCAATGGCCTTCCATACTATTGAGTATACTTCAGATTTATCCCTTTTTCTCCCAATTTAGTAGCCAATTGAACCCTATGCTATTCAATTCCCCCTATGTAGCAACCACCTGAATTCACAACCCCCCCAGCAGATGAGAAAGTTGTTGTGAAAGTTGTAGGTGAAATTAATATATATTAGTAGCCGCCGCGGTAGTACAACGGTAAGAGCGCTGACTTTCAGTCAGCGCAGTTGTACTCCGAGGATCAGGGTTCGCGCCCCGGTCCTGCCATATCCGAGCGTGGCCGGCGCCCTGTGGAAGTGGCAATTGGCGGCCGCTTCCGGGTGGGGGGAGGGGCTCGGAGAGAATCGCTGCGCACGGACGACCCAGGGCGAGCTGGAGTCACGGTCAGGAGCTCGAGGACGTGGCGCCCTCCTTCCTACTACTAGTACCGATTGACGGGGTTGTGTAGCGGTGGTTCTCTAGCGGTTGCTACATGGGGGGGAATTGAATTAGAATAGGGGTTCAATTGGCTACTAAATTGGGAGAAAAAGGGAAAAATCAGAAACAAAATAAAATAAAATAAAAATATATATATTAGTATACATGTAGCGCAATTGATATACTTTATTTAATCCTTATTATACTTATTTCCGGGGTTTTGCTGAATGTATTCGGGAGCATACATTTTAGGAAGTAAACAAACAATTTGCTTCCATACATTTGACATTCTTCAAAAATGAGGTGCAGCTTCTTGCTGTTTTCCTTCAACAACAACAAAAATGACACATGAGCTTGGCTGCTCAAGGGCGGGACGTCCTACGACTCTTCCACAATACGTTGGAAAATAGTATGGAGGATATTTTTCACGTACTGCATGTTATGTACTAAACAGTAGCCTATACAGTAAACAGTACACAGTCTGTTAACACACAGTACACAGGACGCAGTAGATAGGGCTCTGATTCAGATACCCTCAGTCTGCTCGCACACAGCAAACAGTACACAGCACACAGGACGCAGTAGATAGGGCTCTGATTTGGACACAGCTACGCTGCTCGCACACAGCAAACAGTATACAGTACACAGGATGCAGTAGATAGGGCTCTGATTCGGACACAGCCAGTCTGCTCGCACACAGCAAACAGTACACAGTACACAGGATGCAGTAGATAGGGCTCTGATTCAGACACAGCCAGTCTGCTCGCACACAGCAAACAGTACACAGTACACAGGATGCAGTAGATAGGGCTCTGATTCGGACACAGTCAGTCTGCTCGCACACAGCAAACAGCAAACAGTACACAGGATCTGCTCGCACACAGCAAACAGTACACAGTACACAGGATGCAGTAGATAGGGCTCTGATTCTGACACAGTCAGTCTGCTCGCACACAGCAAACAGTACACAGTACACAGGACGCAGTATGGATGATTCGGACACAGCCTGTGGCTGCGAGTACTAAGAGGCCACATATACTGTAGTTGGTCACAACATCACCCAGGGAAGGAGGGTTTCAACTGGCAGAGTATTCCTCACTTTACCACGCAATAGTGACTCTTCTGGTCAATAGGGTGCCGGCAATCTGTCTGCACCAGCTGTGCGTGTTTTGCAGTCCTCTGGCACCGCGTCTGTCCAGCAGAGCGTGCGGAAAGGAGAAGAAAGGGGCCACCAGCTGGCTTCGTGCCCCCCGTGCCCCCCCACAAACACCCCCCAGGACACATTTGGTACTGCGTGCCTTCTTGAATTAAAGAAGGATAAGCTCAATGAGGAGGAGCACATGTCTATGACCGGGTCACGCAAACCGAGTACACAATAAAAAATAAAAAAGGAAGAATAAAGAAAAAGCAATGAGAAATTAGATTTGAAACAGACCAGGAATCAAACCGATATTTAGGCATTAACATGTCACACGACTGCAACGCTGTTTTGTCTATTTATGGAACCATGAAAATGTGTGTGAATGTGTGAACATTTCTATTATATGTATAATTCAACTGAATTATACTGATAGGTAATATAGATAGTAATGTCTTGAAATGCTGGCTAATAATTAAGGAACAATGAGCTTCAGGTATTTTATAGAGATTTAAATAACTGAATATAAATTATGCCCAGAATAAGGCCACCCTTGAGTGTGAAATAAAGGTTAATATTATAGAAAGTGCACCATACAGCAACGCTGCTCTTCAGGTAAAGGCCTGTTGATTTATCACCGGTGAGAGATAAATTGTTTATCTAAGTTTGATTACAGCCATTAATAACTGGAAAAGCATCGGGTCATTTTTAGCACCCACATTTATCAGAGAAAAGGGGGAAAATATCTTGCTTGAATGATTCTGCCGGAGTTTATTTGCAGAACCGTTTGAAGAGAGTTTATTTATTGTCTAAAAATATTAAGAATTAATTTGTTTGAACGTGATTCAAACAGTAATATCTGAGACAAAGGGTATTGCTAGATGTCTTTCCAAATAATGTATTCCAGCTGCTCAGTGGATAAGTATGCAACCATATCTTATCAATTTCCCTTCTTTAACATGTGTTATTATCCTCAAATGAGAAACAAAATGGATTGAATGGTTTGTGTGATTGCAATAGAAATGCAGCTCCTCAGATGAAGTGACCATTGAACAGGGGTGTGTTTAGATTGCCTTAAAGTCAAACTCCCTCGCCCACCGTTATCCTTCCCTAGCTGGCCGCCAATGCCTTAAAGTCAAACGCCCTCGCCCACCGTTATCCTTCCCTAGCTGGCCGCAAAAGCAGAATATTGATGTTCATTATATTGGCCATGTTAAAAAATGAATGAGCTGAGCTTCTGCGGACGCAAGCTTATGATGCATAATTACAGGCAGCCAGTAAAACGCTCAGCAGTGGGGGGAACATTGCTGTGCACATCATTTCACTCTGGATTGGATGCGGTGAATTATTGAATTAGGAAAGTTTCATATTTTGAAAATTGTATCAACATGAATATACAATATGTGCCTCTGATTATAATATTATTACATGGACTATTTAACTATTTTAGTCGTAAACCATTATTTTTCATTATTCAATATTTTGTATTAAACGACTGTGTTCAACATCTGTATTTATTTATTTATTGGGCATAATTTATACTCACTTATTTATCTCCACCCATTACAGCATTTCTGGATAAAGTTACACTTATACCAGTTCTGATCCAGCTAACAGACCTGGGCATCACATCAATAACTTGATCATCTATGTGTGAGATTCAACATCTCTTTAACAGTATAAATATATGGTAGCTACAGCGCCTGCAGTAATCTAAGTAACTGTATAAAAGGGACACAAGTTGAGTGTTGTGTTTTGGAGTCATGTGGTTGCTTGCTCTCCGTCCCCCAGTTCTAAATTCCTTTGTTTTACCCCAAAGTCATAAACCACCATGACCACACCCATATAATGAGACTAGAGGTCACGATTAGTCCTCTGACCTGTCCATCCCTACTGCCCCTGACCTTACGGCCAATGATGATAGGTACAGTATAAAGGCAACTGTACCCATCCCAAAAGTATCATTCCACCACCATCTCTGCAGAAATACGTTTACAGAACAGCACAGACTCTCTCCAAGGGTTTTAATATATGCAGTGTGCGTGAAGCACACGCACACACACACCTATGTTCAAATATAGTAATAACCCTGGATTGTGCTCATGTTGTTGTGTTGTGTGTGCTATTAAGCTATACAAACTGAACACTTGGACTTTGTGTATTCCCCGTTGTGACGGCAAGAAATCCTTAACCCAGTGTAAGTAAATTAGAACAGGGAACAGCAAAAAAATCCTTTTCAGTAACTACCTACCTGCGTTATTCAAAATCCTAATTTATGTGTCGTGAACTGTTCATTCTGTAAAGCTTTTTCATGACTGCCAATTTGGAATATATTGTGAAATTTGACAACAAAACATCCAGCAAAAAATTTATGAAAAATTGGTACAGATTAGCTTCAGCACTGTTAGTGAATTTTCCTTCAGTAAATATCCATGTGCATAGAAGGTGTGTAAGTCACTCTGGATAAAACTTTAGAGTGTTTCTCGGTTTTCAAAATAGCTTGCACAGAAAACTGTGCTGTAACGAGAACGTGCTCAACTGAATTAACAGCTTGCATCGAGGGAGAGAGTGGGGAGAAGCTGCTCTCTTTCATGTCTGAGAAGGATCCAAGGTCAAGTATTTCTGTATAAATTCAGTAAAAACACAAACAACTCAGAAGAAGCATGGCTCAGGTCAGGTATATACTTGAACACGGCTAGTCAACTATCATTAGGTGTCTAATTCATGCAATGCGAGAAAAACGTTGGCAGAGTCGACCATTTTTTCTTCACTTCAACTGCCCAAAACTAAAATAACTAGTGGTCCTGGAAGGTTCTCAAGGAATGGGTCAAAAAGTTTTCATCTGCTCTGTGTTGTCAGGGTAACAACGTCTGCTATTTCATATTAAAATATAAAAAGAATACGTAAAAGCATACCCAGAATTCTTCTGAGAATAAATATGTTCATTGCAATAAAAGATCTTCCTCGAGTTGTATGCCAACCCATAACTAGATCACTGCTTATATAGTTCATCACCTTATTGAAGTTAGTGTACTATAATAGAACAAGTTCACTTTTCATTTTTATGCCCCCGATTCAAATAGCTGCTGACAGACTCTTTTTCAAATTAATGAGATGTTGGCTGGGAAGAAGCACCAACAATAAAATTGTCTTGTGCACTCAAGAATTGGTTATAGCACCAGTGCCCGTAGATAATTTCATATCACTTAGTAACCCACTCAAAGACATTATCTGCTGTGAATGTCAAACATTATTGCTAATAAATATGAATCCTAATTCTTGGAGTCATTTTTCTAATCCATATCTCTTTTTAGGGCAAAAAGTACAGATAAAAATCATCTTACCCATTTTTAATAGGGGTCTATAATAAATATATTCATTCACTGTTTAATAATTAACTTAAACTGACACAGTACTGCCTTTTACATCCAAGAGAGATCCCCACTGGGTTAGTATGCGGGCGAATACTGTCATTATAGTGTCCTACTTTAATTTAATGCAGTGTCATACTTTCAGTTTAGTATTTAGGGACAAAAATGGCTCTTTTTTTGCTCTTCTAATAGGAGTGTAATTATGAAACTTAATTAAAACGGATGTAAATGAGATTGTAGATAAAGGTTCAGTGTTCTGTGGAAGAGCTCCCTGATGACTACATTGGGAGGAATCGATGCAGTACTGACAGTACCCTGTGGCACGCGGGGGGCAGCAGCTGTGGATGGCCCTGGGGTTCACCTCTGTCTCTCTGTTCTCAAACCGCCAAACCGCCCAGCTTGGTACTGGGGAGCGCATCAGTGCCCTGGAAGTCCCTCATCAGGGAGTTAAATTACAGCTGTAGCTGGCGCACACACACACACACACACACACACACACACACACACACACACACACTCTATCACATACACACACACACACAGATATGCACACACACACACACACACACACACACTCTCTCACACACACACACACACACACACACACACACACACACACATACTTAAAAATACACACACGCAAATACACAAATGCACACAAACATACACACACATACACAAACATACACACAGACACAGCCAGTTGCATGTTGGTACAAGCGAAATGGGCCTATGGGGGAACTACGGCCGTGACCGAATGCGACCCCTGTTCCCTGTCCCCTGTCCCGTGTCCCCTGTCCCCTCACTTTGCAGGCAGTGTGTGAAAGAAATCCCGCAAAACCTTTTGCGAAACTAGTGAGGAATTAGTTTGTCTTTTTTTAAAAACATTTTTATTGAGAATATCAATCAGTTTACATATGACGATGGTTACAAAGTGTAGATTATGAATGAAGATAGAATTAACAAATATAAAAAGAGAGTCGTTCGTAATACAGTTTTTCTCAGTTGTTTAGACACTAAAATTGGTATTACGACACTATAAATAAAACATTAAGTTTATGTGCCAAAAGATAGACAATCTTTACAAAATTATAAGTACTGTTTTGGTTGTTTTAACACAAATTTCAGTCTCTTTAACACTTTTTGAATTCTGATTATCTTCACGACACTTCACGATTATCCTGTATTAGGCACAATTTTCAAAAAGTATATCTCTTGTTTTCACATGAAAAATTTTTTTAAACTCACTTATCAATTATCACACCCATATTTCACAGGTAAAACACTAGTTGGTTTAATTATTCAATCAGCCATCAGAGCTTTAGCACAAATAAAAGAAGAAAATGTGAGCTCTCCTGTATGTGGAGAACAATGGCTGGAAAACATTTATAAATGAGAATAGGTAGACCTGCCCTATTGTTATTTACTGTAACATATCAATACTCAGTGATTCCTGTACTGCAGAGTACCTAATGTATACTACTACAAGGGGAACACAGTATGGACAGCATAGTGTGCACAAGCTAAGCTGGCAGTATCCCTTGTGTGCATACCGAAGCCACCCCTACATAGAGAAAATACGAGAAAGCCTCTCCCCTCTGCAGCTGAGAGGAACTTATCTTACCAGCCTTAAAGAGGACCTGAAACATGGGGGAAATATGACTTTCACAGTGCTGCATAAATGAGCTCCACACACACTCACTCAGACACACACACACATACACACTCACACACAAGACTGACCAGAACAGCTCACACGCGTTGTCATATATGTTTCCACTGTGATGCTCTGCTCTGTTTCGAAATTGGTTCAATGAAACCATTGCTTTTTTACAGTATGACCCGCTCTTGTACCATAGATATGTATATACGTTTGTCTTGTATGTTTTTACTTCCGAGTTACTTACTGAAATTGTCGGATGAGTGTACAGTTCTGTGGATGAGTGTGCTCCTGAATTCCCTCAACAAAACCCCGGAAATAAGGGTGCCCCCATTTGTGAGAAAAAGTTGCCCACTCTACAGTTTTTTGACGAAGTTGACTCAAATATGCGCCCTCAAAAAGGTTAAGGGGTTGTATTCGGACACAGCCTATGAGACTGCGGGTTGTGATGAGGGAAATTACATTCTTCCGGTCAATGGACCAACACAACTGTTGTGTGTTATTTTAAAAAGAGTGATCTCTTCAGACAAAATTAGTACAACCACAGAGTAGATCTCTGTGTACTGAGAATAAAAAACACACACCCTCACTTCCCACCAAACCTGAGGCAAAGAAAACACTTTAAAAATATATATGGTGGCCAACAAACTACTCTCACCATAAAATAAAAATGGGGAAACATCACACACACACACACACACACACACACACACACACACACACACACACACACACACACACAGTTACATACTATAACAATGATATGTAGCAATGGAAGTTTGTAATTACTGCTGTAGACCATATACGGTACACTGTACATCACTTTTAATTAAGGTCTGGATTCTCACACTTTATCAGAAGCATAACATATGTTTGAAATAATTCAGAGTTCTTGTCCTCTGTGATAACCCCCTGCCCCAACTCCCAAAAAGAAGAATACATGATTATTGTCGGCCCATAGTGTACTCACCCACAGTAAGCTGCCCTGTCATAGTGTACTCACCCACAGTAAGCTGCCCTGTCATAGTGTACTCACCCACAGTAAGCTGCCCTGTCATAGTGTACTCACCCACAGTAAGCTGCCCTGTCATAGTGTACTCACCCACAGTAAGCTGCCCTGTCATAGTGTACTCACCCACAGTAAGCTGCCCTGTTAGCTGCCCAAGGTCATTTCTGGCATTCACGGTCACATTCCTATCAGACTGCAAGATTAGTGGACTGTCCTGGGGAAGCAAGGGAGGCAGAAAAAGAAGGGGAGGGGTAGGAGTGACAGAAAGACAGAAACAGATAGAGAGAAAGATAGAGAGAGGGAGAGAGAGAGAGGGGGGACGTGGAAAAAATGAAGGAGGAAAACAGTGAGATAAGAAAATTCATTAAATACAATATCATGCCTGCTTCTGAAACATTTTTCATGTGTATTGCATCAGCTGCCGCTGTAGTCATTGTTGCAGGCCCTGTTTCTAGCCTCCCCTCCATATGGGTGATGGAAAAGTATAACTGCTCCATCAGTTGAAATCACAAGTCACTCTATAACATGCATAGCATGTGGGATGCAATGCACCATAGGGATGGTGTAAACATCTATTTAATCTATCTTCCCCTTTGAAAAGTACGTTTCATATAGTACATGGCAACAGTAAGCTGCACGGTTAGGGAGAGCTAAAACACATTCATGTATTTTTCATTTAACTATTACATTAACAGACTGTAAAGCTGCATTTAGATTAACTGACATTATATACTTGTGTGTGTGTGTGTGTGTGTGTGTGGATGTGTGGGCTGCTAGTTTTTTCATGTTCACAACAAGTAAACCGTAAAATTCCCTTTCAGTGATTGCAGTGCATTCTTACAGTACAATTGCCTATTAACTGGAAAAAGCATTACTTAGCAACATGGCTGTGGAACATTTCTCTTCACATATAGTAATTTCCCAAAGTTATTATTGTCCCACTGTATTTACAGGAAAGATCTATACAGTCCTTGTGTAATATTCTTTACAATAGCACACGCTACTGTAATATAGAGGCTGAGACTCATATTACTAGTGAAATTACCATAATAAACATGATTCAACTGCATGCCATCTTCAAAAAATATATAAATGCACAATAAAAATGCGCCCAAATATCGCTCATGAAACATTAATCTGAATGCACCACTAGTTATACCTATCTATTTATTTATTTCATCATTTTTGTTTTGTTTGTGTATTGATTTTACCTCCCGGAAACCCATTCGTTACGTTTATTTGTAATGAAAAAGATAATACAGACACAGCCAGTTTTCTGTTTGCCTGGGAACTGACCGTTTAAAAGCAGTTGTATTTGGGTGAATTAAGAAGGGAAAAAGGTGCACACGCCCCGCCCCAGCAGCGAGAACATCAACGAAAACAGAGCCGTTATTTTAACGGCCGGGCACCTGCTCTTCATTATCCCCGTTACACTGTTTTTTCATGTTTATTAAAACCTTTAAGAAGGAAATAATACATCACACCTGCTTTCCTCTATTTTAAGACCTGCTGATTTCTCCAGTGACATTTAAAATATGCACCGCACACAATTCTGAATGCCAGAAATCTTTTCATTAATCCAGACATTTTTGTTTTGCTTTTGTCCATTAATGGCATTGTCTATTCCTATTGTATTCACAAACACATTTAACTCGAAGACATAATTCTGACATTTGATGATCTGAATTCTAATAAGTGATATATTAAATGTTGTAGGGTCATCATAATGAAAAATAAGAATATGAATAAACGCCAGCAGCAAAATTGTGGATCAAGACCGAGGGTCAAAGAGTCTACTAGGAGTGGTTTTCAAAACCAGTGGCATTTGGATGAAATCATCAGCATCTTTAAAAATATAACTGCGACTGTTCAGTGCAAGTTAAACTTTATTTTACACAAAATAAACTGTATTTAAAATATATATATATAATTGTCAAAATGAGTCATAAAAGGTATTATTACAGCTATATAGTGATTTAACATCAGTAATACCAAGTTATATAATCTGTGCAACCAAAGCATCAATTGACTTCAAACACAAAAAGAGTATATGCATATTCACACATGGATACACACAAATCCATATTTGGAGAAAGCCAACGAGAAGGAAAATTGGGTCTCCTAAAGCACTTCAAATTGAATTGATTAAAAAAAGGTATAATCCAGGTTGGTTGGTGAAATGAAAATAAAGGCATGCATATCAAACGCTAAAGTTAATGACTAACCATTTGATGAGATCACCAGGGTTTCTGACACTCTGCTGTGAATATGCTCCCATACGCTCCATTTTCAGCACATACGTTTTATCTAAAAATATATCTCTGCATGGCAGCCAAGTGTGAAGAATTTCCATTTTTCCCAACAAGGCAAATACAATAATGAGGTAATACATGGCTATACGTATTTCCAGCTAGTGTGTGGGTTATGGGCTTTCATATTTATTTTAACAGTTGTATTGTTTACATGTGTAAATAACTATTAAATGTGTAAATAACTATTACTAATAACAGTCTATAATAGCAGGTGATGTAATACAAGCCTAAAAAATACAAGTTTAAAAAAAAAAAAGTAGGGGTTTAGCCAAATATAAGGTATTGCATGCAAACAACATTTGTTAAACAGCATCACCCATTAACTTATTTTAACCACACATTGAAAGAATGATCGGTAGCACTTCACTTGAACTATACAACACGAAGCCAACTTTACAATGTCACACGTGTGGCATGACATGGCTGTGGCAGTATACTTGAGCTCATGACATGGCCGTGGCAGTATACTTGAGCTCATGACATGGCCGTGGCAGTATACTTGAGCTCATGACATGGCCGTGGCAGTATACTTGAGCTCATGACATGGCCGTGGCAGTATACTTGAGCTCATGACATGGCCGTGGCAGTATACTTGAGCTCATGACATGGCCGTGGCAGTATACTTGAGCTCATGACATGGCCGTGGCAGTATACTTGAGCTCATGACATGGCTGTGGCAGTATACTTGAGCTCATGACATGGCTGTGGCAGTATACTTGAGCTCATGACATGGCCGTGGCAGTATACTTGAGCTCATGACATGGCCGTGGCAGCATACTTGAGCTCATGACATGGCCGTGGCAGCATACTTGAGCTCATGACATGGCCGTGGCAGTATACTTGAGCTCATGACATGGCTGTGGCAGTATACTTGAGCTCATGACATGGTCGTGGCAGCATACTTGAGCTCATGACATGGCCGTGGCAGTATACTTGAGCTCATGACATGGCTGTGGCAGTATACTTGAGCTCATGACATGGCTGTGGCAGTATACTTCAGCTCATGACATGGCCGTGGCAGCATACTTGAGCTCACGGTAGATGTCATTACACTGACATAATGTACACTGCCTACACTGCCTGGCCAAAAAGAAAGTAACTGTTGCACCTGTCCATCATGCATAGTCCCCACTGTACAAGCCAAGGCAGTGTTATGATCTGGGGTTGCTTCAATTGGTCAGGTCTAGGCTCAGCAACATTATGCAGCAATAACATGAAGTCAGCTAAGTACCTGAATGTACTGAATTACCAGGTTATCCCATCAATGGGCATATTCTTGGACGACAAAGCCAAGATTCATCAGGCTCAAATTGTGAAATTTGGTGGTTCAGGGAGCACGAGGAATAATTTTCATGCATGAATTGGCCACCAGAGTCCTGACCTTAACCCCAATGAAAGTCTTTGGGATGTGCTGGAGAAGACTTTACGGAGTGGTTCGACTCTCCCGTCGTCAATACAAAATCTCGGCCAAAAATGAATGCAACTCTGGACGGAAATAAATGTGACGTTGCATAAGGTTGTCGAAACAATGCCACGACGAATGCGCGCCGTATTCAAAGCTAAAGGCGGTCCAACGACATATTGTGGCCAGGCAGTGTATATTGCACTCACTTCTGTAACAGTTCCATTTAAATCTGCTTTGTGACATTTCCTCCATACGTTACGATAGCGATCATATGGGCAATGGATGTTTGGAATACGGGCAAATAGATGTTTTCAGTAACCAATAACAGGATCCCTGTTGGTGACGTCATTGAGCCATGATACTCTCTCCCACTGGGACAGTGGGTTTCCAGCCTGATAGGGCCTACAAACTGATGGTCCCCCTCTCCTCCTGCTGCTGACATAACCTGTGGGGGCCCCTTTTCTACCCACACCCACCTGACGCGAGCCTGTCACCGACTCGCACACTCAGACCCGCTACCTGGCAGCTTGTCACGAGCTGTGATGTACTGTCATGGCTGGTAATGACAGGTCTCGTGTCGCGGTTATGGCAGTGTTACGAAGGCTTTACGGCGTAGAGATCAGGTAAAGTGTTGCTAAGTGATAATAATACTCTCCTCTAACAAGCACAATTTCATAATCATAGCAGTTTCAGAGAACCCACGGAATGCTGCAGTACAGAAAAAAATATCTTCCAAGGGATAAATTAAAAAGTGATTATCTTTAATAGGCTCACTTAAATCTGAAAGCAAATTTACATAAGTCCACAGTGATTGTTTCCTTTTTTTTGCAAAACGAAACTGTTAGTTAAAAAGATTCCGATGGTTAATGAAATATGCAGAGCGGGCTAAATTTCTCAAAACATAAACCAAGCTTTATGTAAAACAAAAATAAAGTTGATTCCCGGGCGGGGGTACAGCCCTTGAGTGCAGAAGATCATTACTGCAGAACTGGAAAAGTACTCGGACATGCCATGCCTTGAGGCTTGTGCTCTTCTATGGAACTCTCCACTTAATTCTTATTTAAAATGAAAAGTGTCAAAGTATTTACTGGGTTCTACTGATTATGCATACTGAAATTACAGACTCCTTTGATATTATTATTATTATTATTATTATTATAATTACTCATGTTAATTATAAAATAATCTAATTTATAAAAAATAAAAACATTTATTTTTCTTGAATTGTTTAATTCCCTGGTGTATTCCGAGACCTGCTCACAGTCCTTTCATGCCCTGCCCGATGTCACTTCTTTACAATCTCCCATCCAATAGCTGTGTAGTCATTCTGTTGGAAGAGCGTGCTTCATGTACAACCAGCTCAGGTAGCCCGTAGAGGAGTTGCTCTCGTACGATGAGACGGGAACAATCCTGCCAACCAAAACCCTACCGTCTAGGAAGAGGCTACAGGCAGTTATGCGCCACTTCTCAGGGCTGCCAGTCCACACTGTGTCACGGATACGATTTGCTACATAGACCATTAGACCGTGTCATTGCACTGAATCCTAGTGGCTCAGCAGAAGAAAGCAGCCATTACAGAGCAGACCCCATTACTGTTATCAGTATTAAGTCAGTAACCATATAGCAAGAGGAACCCATTAATCCCAAATCAGATCATCAACAAAATCTTAGCAGTACCAGTACTAGTTTGACTCCATTGTCTTAAGTCTCTGCTTATATCTTAGCCAAGAACAAGAACACACTATTTCTAGTTGTGAAGTGTGTCCACCAGGCAGAACTGGTAAGAACTGATGAAGGCATGGAACATGGGCGATTAGATGTTTTCTCCTGTAACAGGATCCCAGTTGGTGACGTCATTGAGCCTTGATACGCTCCTCCTCTGACGCAGTGAGTATTCAGGCTGACGGGGACACACACTGACGGTCCCTCTCTCCACCTGCCACTGCTGACATGGGGACCCCCTACGGGGACCCCTTTTCTTTCCACACCCACCTGACGCAAGCCTGACTGCACCAGCACACAGTGAATTAACCACGGAAGAAATCCCACATTCACTTAGACCTGTAATCTCACTCGAATGCGTAAAATACATTTCACATGCCTTTAATATGCGTTCCACACGTGCGGCTGTGCTAAGAGGATTCGGACTTCAGGTGCAGACAGGAGATTTCAGAAAGGCTTAAGATAACTTTTTGAGGTTTCATTCTCATGCGACCACGTCTGACAGCCAAATGTTTTCTGACCGTCACTCAACCTCGGCTGGTTTTCTCTTGCATCTAAGATCAGAAATGTGGAAACAATGGCCAACTGTAAATGGCATTTCTTTTTGAGCATTCTTTTGCATGAGCTGTGCTTTGCCTATATTATGTTGTTAATTAAAATCCACAAAGTATTGCCTCAGATCTGAAATTTCTGAATTCATACCATCAATTTAATAAATCGTACCCTCAAATTACTCATTCAAATGAGCATTCCAGTTTGTAATTATAGGGTACAAATGATTAAATGTAGGGTTCCCATTCCTATTGAGTGTTAAGAATAGTAATTTGTGGATAAAAATCAGAGACATAATTATTAGAAATTCTGAGAATTAAAAAGGGAATTCTGTGAAAGGCTATGCAGTTTTACACAGTTTATTATTTATTTAATAATTTATTTAACCCACACACACACACACACACACAGGGAGGGATGTTATAAGAACATTAGTCATAACTGTTACATAAATAGTTTAAAAAACTATTCACTAATCTGGAAAAGACTGGGAGCTCTTCTAAGTACTCACGTTTGGAGGCTGTGTTCAGAGTGTTCCAATTTACAGAATTTTCAGACTGGACATCATCGTTGTAAAAAAGAAAAAGAAAAAAGATGGACAGATAGAGAAAGTGAGGTGTTGGATCAGATACTGTAGAGAAGTTACGTAAAATTAAGTGAGAAGTGGGACCTTTACATAATTCTACAATAAACATTTTGCATATGGAGTGTGCGCAAATGTATAATAGTATATATTTACTGTATATGACAAGTCACTGATAAAATAAAACGGAAAGATATAGGACTACATCTGAGAAGTGAAGAGGTTTTCATAGCCTGGTATCAGTGGAAAGTGCATCTATAAATGTTCGGCACCATCAATTTAAAATTACTTTCAAAATTATATTGAAATGATTTGGATCACCTCTCTAGGGAAAATAAAGTAAAACATGGAGCCAAACA
Source organism: Ilyophis sp. 1 JC-2022 (assembly GCA_022702515.1). Classification (NCBI taxonomy): domain Eukaryota; kingdom Metazoa; phylum Chordata; class Actinopteri; order Anguilliformes; family Synaphobranchidae; genus Ilyophis; species Ilyophis sp. 1 JC-2022. Next base: position 131,397,202 of record CM040404.1, read on the forward strand.
CTTTTTAATTTCATACTCAGAGAACCTCATGAAACAGTGAAACTGATCGCAGTGAGGCTCACAGCTAGCTCCTGTAGGCCTTACTGATACAACAGAACACCCGTATCACTATCAGAAATCTGATACTTAAAATCAGGTTAACAAGCACATCCCCAGTGGACCAAAAGACCGAGCTGTGTATCCCATTTACTCAACAAGCACATCCCCAGTGGACCAAAAGACCTAGCTGTGTATCCCATTTACTCAACAAGCACATCCCCAGTGGACCAAAAGACCTAGCTGTGTATCCCATTTACTCAACAAGCACATCCCCAGTGGACCAAAAGACCTAGCTGTGTATCCCATTTACTCAACAAGCACATCCCCAGTGGACCAAAAGACCTAGCTGTGTATCCCATTTACTCAACAAGCACATCCCCAGTGGACCAAAAGACCGAGCTGTGTATCCCATTTACTCAACAAGCACATCCCCAGTGGACCAAAAGACCGAGCTGTGTATCCCATTTACTCAACAAGCACATCCCCAGTGGACCAAAAGACCGAGCTGTGTATCCCATTTACTCAACAAGCACATCCCCAGTGGACCAAAAGACCGAGCTGTGTATCCCATTTACTCAACAAGCACATCCCCAGTGGACCAAAAGACCTAGCTGTGTATCCCATTTACTCAACAAGCACATCCCCAGTGGACCAAAAGACCTAGCTGTGTATCCCATTTACTCAATCTATGCTTCATCACAAAACACAGTAGTCTGGGCGGCTGTGGCTCAGGAGGTAGAAGCGGGTCGTCCGCCGATCGCAGGGTTGGCGGTTCGATCCCCGGCTCCTCCTGTCCACATGTCGAAGTGTCCTTGGGCAAGACACTGAACCCCAAATTGCTCCCAATGAGCAGGCTAGCGCCTTGCATGGTGGCTGCTGCCATTGGTGTGTGAATGTGTGTGTGAACGGGTGAGTGAGAGGCCATTGTAAAGCGCTTTGGATAAAGGCGCTATATAAGTGCAGTCCATTTACCATTTAGTCTACCTCACACGTGCAGTCTCCACCCCTCTTCGTCCTGCAGAATTCCATAATCAGTCATCCTTCAAATTAATTGGATCTGAGTTGGAGAATGAGGAGCAGGGTAGGATAATGAGGAGCAGGTTAGGATAATGAGGAGCAGGGTAGGATAATGAGGAGCAGGGTAGGATAATGAGGAGCAGGGTAGGATAATGAGGAGCAAGGTAGGATAATGAGGAGCAGGGTTGGAGAATGAGGAGCAGGGTAGGATAATGAGGAGCAGGATAGGATAATGAGGAGCAGGGTAGGATAATGATGAGCAGGGTAGGATAATGAGGAGCAGGGTAGGATAATGAGGAGCAGGGTAGGATAATGAGGAGCAGAGTTGGAGAATGAGGAGCAGGGTTGGAAAATGAGGAGCAGGGTAGGATAATGAGGAGCAGGGTAGGATATTGAGGAGCAGGGTAGGATATTGAGGAGCAGGGTTGGATAATGAGGAGCAGGGTAGGATAATGAGGAGCAGGGTAGGATATTGAGGAGCAGGATAGGATAATGAGGAGCAGGGTAGGATAATGAGGAGCAGGAGGATAATGAGGAGCAAGGTAGGATAATGAGGAGCAGGGTAGGATAATGAGGAGCAGGGTAGGATAATGAGGAGCAGGGTAGGATAATGAGGAGCAGGGTAGGATATTGAGGAGCAGGGTAGGATAATGAGGAGCAGGGTAGGATAATGAGGAGCAGGGTAGGATAATGAGGAGCAGGGTAGGATAATGACGAGCAGGAGGATAATGAGGAGCAGGGTAGGATAATGAGGAGCAGGGTAGGATATTGAGGAGCAGGGTTGGATAATGAGGAGCAGGGTAGGATAATGAGGAGCAGGGTAGGATAATGAGGAGCAAGGTAGGATAATGAGGAGCAGGGTAGGATAATAAGAAGCAGGGTAGGAGAATGAGGAGCAGGGTAGGATAATGAGGAGCAGGAGGATAATGAGGAGCAGGGTAGGATAATGAGGAGCAGGGTATGATAATGAGGAGCAGGGTAGGATAATGAGGAGCAGGGTAGGATAATGAGGAGCAGGGTAGGATAATGAGGAGCAGGGTAGGATAATGAGGAGCAGGGTAGGATAATGAGGAGCAGGGTAGGATAATGAGGAGCAGGGTAGGATAATGAGGAGCAAGGTAGGATAATGAGGAGCAGGAGGATAATGAGGAGCAGGGTAGGATAATGAGGAGCAAGGTAGGATAATGAGAAGCAGGCTTGGAAAATGAGGAGCAGGGTTGGAGAATGTGGTTGATTTGGAGAAACTCCGCATTGACAGACAGGCGCTGCTCGGTTAAATACTGCTGTCTCCGTGGTAGGAAAAACGTGCAGCTCTGAACAGAAGGCTGAATCCAAGACCCCCGGGGAGGGTGGTCTCCTCTGCGTGCTCTGGCACTAAATATAATGATGCAAGCATGATTCCCTCTTGTGCCTGGAAATATTAATGATGTGTCACAGTCAAATGAAGCAGCTGGCACAGACAGCTGACATGCACTGATGTGAGTCCACGTGCTAAATAGAGCTTCCCTATTCGAATATCACTGTCAGCACTGATGTGAGTCCACATGCTAAATACTGCTCCCCCATTCGGATATCACTGTCAGCACTGATGTGAGTCCACACGCTAAATACTGCTCCCCCATTCGGATATCACTGTCAGCACTGATGTGAGTCCACACGCTAAATACTGCTCCCCCATTCGAATATCACTGTCAGCACTGATGTGAGTCCACACGCTAAATACTGCTCCCCCATTCGAATATCACTGTCAGCACTGATGTGAGTCCACATGCTAAATACTGCTCCCCCATTCGGATATCACTGTCAGCACTGATGTGAGTCCACACGCTAAATACTGCTCCCCCATTCGGATATCACTGTCAGCACTGATGTGAGTCCACACGCTAAATACTGCTCCCCCACTTGGATATCACTGTCAGCACTGAACTCAATCTATTTATCCGAATGTGCTGAGAGTTTTGACCGAATTAACATAGATATACACACATATTAACAAATGTTTTTTTATTTTTTATTTTTTTACTTTAAATGCAAATGACAAAAGTTGGTTTGATTTATTGATTTCGAAATGAATAAATTGCACAATGCATAGATTATTGGGGCATATCTATTTTTGAATCTCCATCAATCCCCATATGTTTGTTTTATGTCATATCTTTCACATAGATCAAGCAAACAAGGCCAACATAACCAAGTTGCCTTCGAGAGCAAGAGAAATCCATGGATGAAACCTTGTGCTTGGGACACCACTGAGTTATCCGTTACATCTGTACCGTTCACCATAACTTTGAGTGCAACCACCTGCCAGAAATACTGCTCACTTATGGCTGGAGGTCAGAACTTCATTCTCCTCATCCCTGTTAGCGTTAGTGCTAACGGAGCCACAGCCCTTTGCCTGCAGCTATACTAAATTTGAAATCCAATGCAAAATCCGTGGAACGTAATCTTAAAAGGCCTGGTCAGTGGTTTGGGTGGGAGGCCATGAATTTGTGCTACCCTTTATATAATCATGTCAATGAAAAGATACTGCATGAATAAATTATAAATAAACACAGTGGCTCACAAACCCAGAGTGAACTTGGTTGTGGTCCATTTCAAAAGAAATGCGGCCACACAATTTTGACATTTGAAAATGCTTATAGTGAAGTCCATGTAACCACAATGCTGGAAAGACCTCATACGAGGGAAACATATTCCACTTCAGAGATTCGCATTTTACATTTTTACTCTTAACGAGAGCGACTCTTACGGTCAGTTCACATTCTATTTATGTAAAATCTACTTATACAACAGGATATTTGGACACATGGACACATTCTATTCATGTAAAATCTACTTATACGGCAGGATATTTGGACACATGGACACATTATTTTTCTGTAAAATCTACTTATACGGCAGGATATTTGGACACATGGACACATTATTTTTCTGTAAAATCTACTTATACAACAGGATATTTGGACACATGGACACATTATTTTTCTGTAAAATCTATGTATACAGCAGGATATTTAATGAAGAAATTCAGGCAAAGTACTTTGCTCAAAGGTACAATAAAGATGCACCACCTCATCAATAAAACCAGAAACACCCGTGTGACAAGCCCAGTTCCCTAACATTTATACTACGGCACTGGTCCCCACCCCTGTTCCTGGAGATCTACTGTCCTGTAGAGGTTTTCGCTCCAACCCTCGAAAAGCACACCACGTTCAACAGCTAGAGATCTCATTGACCTGCTAATTAGTAGAATCAGGCGTGCCAAATTAGGGTTGAAATGAAAATGTACAGGACTGTAGATATCCAGAAACAGGGCTTGGCACGACTGCACGATGCATAGAGAAGACAGTGCCAACGTACCTCTTTGGTTATATCAGGCAATGCAATCGGGTATTACCTGCCAGGATAAAACTAAGTGAATGGAATATTTGCCATCCCAATATTTTGAATCATTGAAAAATAGAGATATTTTATAGTATCTATAGTATCTTCTGGGCACTGAGTTATAAAAAAGAAGGAGGGGGGAATAAACAAACAAGTTAATAAATAAATCCATAAATACATAATGCCGTACAGGCCTCAGACTCTTTACCATGTGCAGGTGTGAATTCTCATAATGGTTGGGTTTGTTTCCAGTGTTTGTTGGTGATACTTGACATAAACATTGTTCCTGTTTTCTTTATCATTAGAACAATATATTCTATTTAGAAGAATAGAACCGTTCCTTAAAACAATACAATCCATCCTTAGAACAATAGAAACTTTACTTAGATTAGAAACTCTCCTTAGAATCATAGCAAATCTCCTTAGAACATGGACAACTTTCCTTAGAACAATAGAAACTCTCATTAGAACAATATAAACTCTCCTTAGAACACTGTAAACTCTCCTTCCCATAGTCCTCTCTGATGCACAGTGAGTCAGGGCTCGTTTAGTGAGCAGACCACATTTCCTGCTTTGCCTCTTATCCCTTTCTTGTGCCGCTCTGAAAGTCTATCTGACACGAGACATTGCTTCAGCACTTTCCTTAGTGTCCTACTTTCTTTCATTACCATTTTCAGACAAGAAAACTGAAATGTTCCTTACCTGGCTGAATGATGAACATAAAACCTCACACATCTGCTCTATTTTATTTTACTCTGACTCTGTCTTTGGGCATCTGTTCACTGTAATTCTTTTAAACAAATCTTTAAAAAAAACATACTTATTGGACTTACTGGAAATTGATTTCTTATAAATATGGTGCTACATACCGACTTTTTAGTCACCTATTTATTAACACGGTCTTGTATAATTGGACTGTATACTGAACGCGGTCGTGTGAAGTTACCCTCTGTAGCACATGGTCATGAGCACACTGAACCCGGTCGTGTGAAGTTACCAACAGTCCAGTGAATGTTGAATATAATGCAAGTAGCAGTACAGCGGGAAAAGATTGCTGCGATAACTGCTCTTCTATCTATGGCACGAGATTATTATACTGCCAACCACATCATCACCGCTTGTCCCCTGCATAGACCACCTTCAGAGGAGGGCCTCTTCCGAGTGGGACTTGAGACGAGGGCATGGCTACACGACACAAAGCTGGACATATGACGATACACGAAAGAAGATTGAACGGAGGGTCGTCTTCAGCCCCATGTGAACCTCTATAGCAGAGGTCACGGTTAGGAATTTACCTCCGTTGACATTTACTTCTGTTGTGCTCTGTAAATAAATGGCTACCGTCATTTTCATCTGCAAATACATGCCATTGTTTCTGTGAGCAGGTCTTTATACATACCAACACTCCATATTTTTCTCCATTTCACACCAGTGTTCCTTGTTTCCAAACAAATGGCTGCCTGCTATAGTTTTGGCTTATTCATATGCCACAATTAAAAATCTTGGATCAAGTCAACTTTCTCTTTTGAACTTGACATGACAATGTCATGTTTATAATCTGCTCACTAAAAACACAATCTATCCGGGGTAAAAACAGAGCGTCTAGTCCTAGCGCAGAGACGGTAACATCAATAATAAATGCACGGACACCTGTCTTTCTGTGGATGTTTTTCCCCCTATCTTTTGAATGAATGCAGTAATCCCAGCAAGCCTGCCGTCATAAACATTCATAAATAGTCTTGTCATTGTGACAGGATAAACTTGACACTTGAGATCGCATTATTTCTTTTAGTACGGTAATATATGATTGTACTGATATTGTGACAGTACCATCAGTAGACATTGTATACGCTATGTTGTTAATACTTCCCTAAACCACAATGATTGGTTTGTGTGTGTGTGTGTAAAGCAGACGTGTTACACTGAGAGCAAGAGCAAAATTTATCACTAAGGCAGATAATTAGCATTACTCCTTAAAAACCTGTGAGACAGAGAGAACTGGCTACACCCTCTAAATATTCTGCTCTTATTAACCATGCAATAGCCACATATCACTATGACCATTTCAATTACAAGGTACATTAATGCATTTTCTAGATGCACGGTGCCTTGCCTGAACCCTGATAATTGTTGCTTGTAGCTATCTGCAATTACATATTCATTAATTACAAATGCATATAACATACTCCATAAATTCTGCTTTTTATTAAGTCCTCAGTCCGTCGCTTCTGCACTGAATCAAAGAAGTGAATACTTTCCGTTTCATTGTGTTTCCTTTAAAAAGGCTAATAAAGTAAAAGTATCTTCATCAATGATGAAAAAACATCAGACTAAGCAGTTTCCTGACTAGAGCCCTTCTTAATCATGGATGCGCCATAAGGGCCGATCCGTTTCAGGATTTCGTGCCAACTTCTGCTCTTACTTATTTAACTAGCTCAAACATATATTCGTTTAACATTTGTATAAGCGTATCAAAAACAATTTTACTGCGCTGAAATACAGGAGTGAACCAGCGTAGTTGATAGAAAACGAAAACAAAGTTAACTGGTTGGAACAAGCACGCAGATCAGCCCTCCAGGACCGGAGTTGCACCCCTACTTTAAATGGTCCAATTCAAAGGATATTCCAACAGCTACCCATGTTTACAATGCAAATCCACTGGCCTGCAGATTTAGGGTCCAGGGAATCTCATAATTAAGTGATTTTTGTTTTTTCAGAACAAATTATGAAATAAGGTGACTACGTTATTCATATTTTTCTTAGTGCATGCGCACTGCAGATAGCCTATTTTCAGTAAAATATGATGCATCTCCTTCATTACTGATAAAAAGGATGTTTAGAATTTTGATTTAATTTGATCATTAAAAATAATTATCATTAAAGAAGTGAATTAAAGGGGCCTTTTTATCTGGAAGCTAAGAGCTAATCATCAACTCATCTTTTAAAGTGTTCTATTATTCATTCCAACATTTTCCTTTATTATGCAAATATCCAACAGTTTCAATCATAAATTTATGGCTCTGACATCCTTTTATTTAAAAAGCAATCACATGCATTGCAATATCCAGTTCCTTACAAATGTGTTTCCTCAAAGTATTTACAATTATTTAGGATAAGGGTGAGTAAAATTACCCATATCGGTTTTCTTTTTCTGGGATTGCACCTGGACATGTTGAAGGACAACCACATTGGCAGTCTGAGATGCACTAAAAACGACTAGAGACACTATTGTGAGGTGCTGTTGATCCACTGACTTCAAACGGAAGCCTGAACAGGGGAATACTGTGTGTGCGCCTAAGCGAAAATTCAGCAGGGATTCTATGCTCTTCTAATCAGCAGTAATCTCCAGTGTGTTATTGGTGGATCATGAGGATGACACAGACAGCCGGGAGTCTGTACACTGCTGCTGCAGACACGGATACAATGGCTGTGAGTAGCAGGAAATGAAAGCACAGATGCACTGAGCGAGAATATCAGAGAGTTAAACGTAAAAATGTAACTTAGGACTTAGGATCCTCCAGCACATGTAACGTAACATAACATAGCATAACGTGACGAGAGCAGGCCATTCAGCCCAACATGCTCATCTAATCCTACCACTAAAAAAAAAAACAATAAAATAAAAAATACATGCTTTAATAACTAGAGATTAAAATAAATAAAAGATTAAAATAAAAGAAGTAAAATAATGTAATAAAATAAATAAAAGACTGTAATAAAAAAAATGTGTTAAAAGTGTTTAAAAGCTAAAAAATATATATTAATTGTGGGAGCCTCCAGTGTTATAAAGTGTCTAACACTGTGTCAAGCCAGGCCTTGAATACTATTTGAATTTCTATTTTAAAATAAATAAAAAAATTATCATAAAATAAGTAAAAGAATGTAATAAAAAAAATAACAAAAATGTGTTAAAAGTGTTTCTGCCTCCACTACATGCCCAGACAAGCTATTCCACTCTGTGAGAATAAATATTTTCTAATGTTTGTATGAAATTTACCCTTCGCCAATTTCTCCAATTTCCATTTATGCCCCCTCGTTCTGCATGTAAGTGAGACAAGCGCTCCTCTAAGTTGGCAAAAAGAAAAGAGTCATGGAAATTTTCAATATACAGTTCAATTATACAATGTGAAACATTTTTTCTGCATGTCTGTTCTCTGCATTTCTATTGTATCACCATTTGACATGGACATTTATTTTAGTCAGGGAGTACCAGTATTTGTGAATTAAAAAAAGGTTGTAATTTCACACACCTTTTTGAACTCAAACTAGTTACATGCATCTTATCCACAGCTCCTTGATAAACACATTCATGTCCTTCAGAAAAGAATGGCAAATACAAATTTTATATTCATTAGTCCTTCATATGCTCAGACAGGGTAATAGTCCTTCATAGGCTCAGACAGGGTAATAGTCCTTCATATGCTCAGACAGGGTAATAGTCCTTCATAGGCTCAGACAGGGTAATAGTCATTCATAGGCTCACACAGGGTAATAGTCCTTCATAGGCTCAGACAGGGTAATAGTCCTTCATATGCTCAGACAGGGTAATAGTCCTTCATAGGCTCAGACAGGGTAATAGTCCTTCATATGCTCAGACAGGGTAATAGTCCTTCATAGGCTCAGACAGGGTAATAGTCCTTCATAGGCTCACACAGGGTAATAGTCCTTCATATGCTCAGACAGGGTAATAGTCCTTCATAGGCTCACACAGGGTAATAGTCCTTCATAGGCTCAGACAGGGTAATAGTCCTTCATAGGCTCACACAGGGTAATAGTCCTTCATAGGCTCAGACAAGGTAATAGTCCTTCATAGGCTCAGACAGGGTAATAGTCCTTCATAGGCTCAGACAGGGTAATAGTCCTTCATAGGCTCACACAGGGTAATAGTCCTTCATAGGCTCAGTTAGGGTAATAGTTATTCATAGGCTCAGACAGGGTAATAGTCCTTCATAGGCTCAGACAGGGTAATAGTCCTTCATAGGCTCACACAGGGTAATAGTCCTTCATATGCTCAGACAGGGTAATAGTCCTTCATAGGCTCACACAGGGTAATAGTCCTTCATAGGCTCAGACAGGGTAATAGTCCTTCATAGGCTCAGACAGGGTAATAGTCCTTCATAGGCTCAGACAGGGTAAATTAAGTGCTGATGTAGATGCAGGGTTTTGACAGTGCACAGAAGCTGGACACTTGTTCAGGATCCTTCTTTGAAAAAGTGGAAATGAAACAAATAAAGAGACATGCTAAATCCAGCATTGTTGACTGACCTCCAATTATGAGCACTGGTGAATGAAATTGCATTACTGAAGAGAATAACTCACTAGATTGGAAACCAAGAGCAGGGAAATATATTTAAAAAATAAAAAAATGGAAACTTAATAATCTATCTTGTGTTTTCTTTCAACTGCCCTCATGAATTATATTTATTATGTTCTTTCTTTATGGCTATACTCACTGTAATAAAAATAAAATGAATGATCTAAAAAATAAATAAATAAATAAAAATCTTTGTACCCCCGCTTCTGGAAAGAGATATTTTTTTCACAAACAGATTGGCGCAGGCTAACTAGGCACTGGGCCATTACCTGTGTTATTTACCATTATTTAATTACAACATGCAGTGTAATGTTATTATATTATTTGAATGAGCTAGTCTGCTTCAGCGACAGCATTCTTTTAATTATTAGCATGCGTGCTATCAAAGCTTTCTTCTTATCTTTGACTATGCTGAACAAACTCTATTATTCCGACTGCAGTCAGTGAATACCAGATCACCACATATTACATTACAGAAAAAGTTCTTCTTCTTGTTCTTTTTCTTCTTCATAATAATAATAATAATAATCATAATAATTTTGAACTCTAGCCACGCAGGGCATAAGTGCCAATACCCCGCATTATATTTTTTCAAAAAAAATGTACAGCTACTGGAGAGATGTGCCCTGCAGGGCTTACTGGAGCATGGCCATGAATTTATTCTCTACTATTTCTGGAGAAATTGATTCTGAGCTGCATGCCATCATCTCTTTGACTAGCATATCATAAGGTAAGCGTGAACCTCAATGCTAACCAGCAATATGTAATGTGACAAAAAGGGTGAAAGGCATCAATAATTCAAAACTAAACTCGCACTACATGTTAATAAAGAAACTTGTGGTTTGGCCATAATAAGATTTATAACACTTATACTTGAAGTACTACTTCTAGAATTGTGAAATGGTGAGTACTGTACTTCTAAAATGACAATGCATTTCATCATTTAGCAAACGCCATCATCTAGACCAACTTAACATTTAAGAGAACTTAAGTGCTCAGTAGTGCTACACAGCAGGTTAGCAACACTCCCAGACCAGCAAGTGTATGTGCAACATCACTGAAGTACTAAATGTAAGTTATTCTAGAACCGTACTAGACATCATGGATGCATCTATAGCAGATGAAGAGGAAGGAGGGTGGTACACTGAATACCACTGTTGCCTCACAGCAAGAAGGACCTGGAGTGGGGTTTGCATGTTCTCCCTGTGTCCGTGTGGGTTTCCTCTGGGTACTCCGGGTTTCCTCCCACAGTTTGGCTAATTGGACACTCTAAATAGCCCATGGGTATGAGTTTGTGAGTGAGTGATGTGTGTGCCCTGTGATGGAATGTCTCTCGCTCAATGAATGCTGAGATAGGATCCAGCCCAGCCACCCCCCACCCATAACCCTGACCAGAGATAAGCTGGTTAGATAATGGATGGATGGATGGATGGATGGATAAAACAACTATAGCAATCCTAAAGTAATTCATTTGTATAAAAATGCTGGGCACGGGAAGAGTATATAGAGGTGGGTTTTCAAAATATGGTCAACTAAAATCATTTTGCACAAAAACTGACCAGTAAATCACGGTTTGAATTATATTAAAAACAGAAATTGCACCTCTAGTGAGATACACCATCTATCATTCGTAATCTTTAAACATTGACATCATGGGCCCCGTTACTGTTATTGAGCACTGAGCTGCAGTTCCAACAAGATAACCATATACAAGTGTTGTCCTTTTCTTCTGAATCTGGACATGCATTGCTTTGGTTTATTGATTTGTCAATTTATTTATGCAAGGTTTCATATTCAACTGCATAGGCCTACCACAGCTGGTATGTCCTTCAGCAAGGTTGTTGTTCAATAAATATTTAACTGCATGAATAGGCTTGTTAAAATGCACATACATACATGAGAAAACCCTTGACTTCATAATCTGGACCAAGATCACCTATACATTTAATGGATTATCTTATTTATTGAATGAACAAAGTCTTGAAAAATATTTCCTTCAGAATTATTTTGCACATCATTTTGTTCAGCTCTTTATAGAGGACTATTTAATGACTTTCCATTCGTATTCTTGTTCCAATATCTTCACAGACACCAATGACCTTTCCTCATGTCTCCAGTGTCCATCTGACCGCTCAAACTCAGCCTTTTCCAAATCATACATCTCCCACCATAGCCCATAAGTCAGCGAACTTAAGTTTAAGTCACCTAAACTACCTGGAAGTGCACTACGCCTTTCACGCAATATCACTGCGCTGTGCTCCTTCTGCCTACGCTCTTCTTTCAAAGCCCACGGGTCCGTCTGCCTCTTCTCCACATTACTGATCCAAACCCTGTTGCAGTCTGACAATCGCAACTCTCTTTTGGTCAGGCTTCTTGTCCATGCTGTCTGTCTCACCGAATTATTCTGACGTCCATTTTACACCTGGTGAGCTCCCTCAACACCACCCTCTCAGCAGTTCAATACTCCTCTCAGGAAACTAAGGACTATTTGCTTTCAGGCATTGTGACTGAAGTAATTACTCAATTACTTGGCGTATCTACAGGTGCAGCTCAAAAAATTAGAATATCATGAAAAAGTTCAATATTTTTTGTCACTCATGTCAGAAAGTGAAACTCATATATTATATAGATTCATTACACATAGAGTGAAATATTTCAAGCCTTTATTTCTTGTAATTTTGATGATTATGGCTTACAGCTAATGAAAACCCAAATTCAGTGTCTCAGAAAATTAGAATATTACATAAGATCAATAAAAAAGGATATTTTAAACAGAAATGTCAGCCTTCTGAAAAGTATTTTCATTTCTATGCACTCGATACTTGGTTGTGGCTCCTTTTGCATGAATTACTGCATCAATGCGGTGTGGCATGGAGGCGATCGGTCTGTGGCACTGCTGAGGTGTAATGGAAGCCCAGGTTGCTTTGATAGTGGCCTTCAGGTCATCTGCATTGTTGGGTCTGGTGTCTCTCATCTTCCTCTTGACAATACCCCATAGATTCTCTATGGGGTTCAGGTCAGGTGAGTTTGCTGGCCAATCAAGCACAGTAATACCATGGTCATTGAACCAGCTTTTGGTACTTTTGGCAGAGTGGGCAGGTACCAAGTCCTGCTGGAAAATAAAATCAGCATCTCCATAAAGCTTGTCAGCAGAAGGAAGCATGAAGTGCTCTAAAATTTTCTGGTAGATGGCTGCCTTGACATGGCACCCCAAATCATCACTGACTGTGGAAACTTCACACTGGACTTCAAGCAACGTGGATTCTGTGCCTCTCCCCTCTTCCTCCAGACTCTGGGACCTTGATTTCCAAATGAAATGCTAAATTTACTTTCATCTGAAAAGAGGACTTTGGACCACTGAGCAACAGTCCAGTTCCTCCTTAGCCCAGGTAAGACGCTTCTGACGTTGTCTCTGGTTCAGGAGTGGCTTGACACGAGGAATGCGACATTTGTAGCCCATGTCCTGGATTCGTCTGTGCGTGGTGGCTCTTGATGCACTGACTCCAGCCTCAGTCCACTCCTTGTGAAGCTCCCCCAAATTCTTGAATGAATTTTGCTTGACAATCCTCACAAGGCTGCGGTTATCCCTGTTGCTTGTGCACCTTTTCCTACCACACTTTTTCCTTCCACTCAACTTTCTATAAATATGCTTGGATACAGCAATCTGTGAACAACCAGCTTCTTTAGCAATGACCTTTTGTGGCTTACCCTCCTTGTGGAGGGTGTCAATGACTGTCTTCTGGACATCTGTCAAGTCAGCAGTCTTCCCCATGATTGTGTAGCCTACTGAACCAGACTGAGAGACCATTTAAAGGCTCAGGAAACCTTTGCAGGTGTTTTGAGTTAATTAGCTGATTAGAGTGTGACACCATGAGTTTCCAATATTGAACTTTTTCACAATATTCTAATTTTCTGAGACACTGAATTTGGGTTTTCATTAGCTGTAAGCCATAATCATCAAAATTACAAGAAATAAAAGGCTTGAAATATTTCACTCTATGTGTAATGAATCTATATAATATATGAGTTTCACTTTCTGAAACGAGTGACAAGAAATATAAAACTTTTTCACGATATTCTAATTTTTTGAGCTGCACCTGTATATTTATTTGTTTTATTTCAGTACTTCATCTGAATATTTGTATCTCACAGGACCCCCTGAAAACAGGATGTTTCATCTCAAGAGGATTTTTATCCTGAACAGAATTTGTGAATAATCCACGAAGCCACACGCTCCTGCTGTCAGGTTTGTCCCTTTCCATTGCAGTCCCACAGCAAAAGGTCCATTCGACCTCATCTTTCGGCACACCTGTCCTCCCCTTATTTCGAAGCTGTCTAAAGCTGAAGTGAGACTCTCAGACTGTACTTTACTTCTGCTTACACAAGTGATTGATTTTGCTGAAAAGGACAGGTCAAGGAAAACGTGTCTCTGCAAGTTTAGATTATAAGCACATCCAGTAACAGGGAGTCTCCGAGAACGGGAAGGGTAGTGGTTTGTGTTGATAAAAAAATAAAAAAATAGAGTAACTATGATTAATATTGCAATGACACAGCATGACCCACAATGGGGTGTATTTAACCACCAATCAATAATACCAATTATAAAATTCATATTACACCTAATTTTTCAATTTTAAACATATAACTGAATTTGACTTTTTGACATTGACTACAATGCATTCATGTCTGTGCAAGGCGAACAGGTAGGGATGCAAATATTGGCCAAAAATGACATAGAAATGACCTATACGCTTTTCCCCATGACATAAAAATGACCTATACGCTTTTCCCCATGACATAAAAATGACCTATACGCTTTTCCCCATGACATAAAAATGACCTATACGCTTTTCCCCATGACATAAAACAACATTTAGAAACACTTGAAATAACTGTCAGAGCTGAAAAGTACACGTGCAGTATTGCAGTTTAATTGGCTAAAATCATTCTCTCCCTCTCCACCTCAGCTGATGTGTGGTGAGCATTCTGGCGCAAAATGGCTGCCGCTGCATCACCCAGGTGGGTGCTACACATTGGTGGTGGTAGAGGCGAGTTTCCCCCTCATCATTGTAAAGCGCTTTGAGTCACCGGTTGGTGAGAAAGGCGCTATATAAATGCAAGGCATTATTATTATTATTATTATTGGTTGGGATCCCTTTTATTGCAACATTACGTGTTATTGTTTAATGGTGTAAATGTTGGATGTTGGTACAGAATACTGATTGGTTGTTATTGGGACTTTGCCTTTATGTATAAATGAGATGGGGTTTTATTTGGTACTTAAAGGAGACAGATATTTTTATGGAATTTACTTAGCTATTTCACCTAATGATTTTAAACAATATTAGTATCATACGCTTCAGAACATACCTCAGGTATAATGGTGCAGTAACTTATCATCTAGTTAATAACTAGTTTTCTATGAATTATCTATGAGTTATTATTATAACAAACGTAATTTATTTCAGTTCGTATTTTGGTCGTGACCAAATAGCCACCCAAAAAGAAAGAGGCCATTTTATTGCATTTTATGAACCGTACTTGAGATTAGGGGAGATGTCGCACATTTCTGTGCTTACTGTGTGCAGTTGAGCTGTCCTGTATATTTACGCTGTGTATTCAGATGATAAAAAAGAAAATGGGAATGGGTTTGAAATGTGTTTTATTTACACAGCAATCCATCAATCAAATAAAATTCCCCTCAGCATAATTGACAGTGGAGAATATCTCCATTGACCAATGCATTATTGTCATGAAGGCTATCTGGCACAAGATGAATGTACAATATCTTTAAATTGGCAACCCGTCTGGCTGCATATAGCAAGGGATAAAACACAGTAAAGGTGCTTCAAATGTTTCTTGGCAGCTTTAATTGAGAGATATTCAGCAAATATGCCAGGAGCTTCCAACGTGTCTCCAAGGCATTACCTACAGAGGTATTAAACAAATATTGTCCAAAACCTGAAGCATACTAAGGCTTTCATCTTATGTATTTGAAATGGTTAAAATTTGAATAGCATTAATTGAACTCGGCCCAAACCTGTGCTGAGGTTCTTTGTCTAATCTGGTTGAAACATTTCAATTATTGCAGCCATATAACCTTTATTTTACATACAAATCCCCAAGAGAAAGTGACCTCCATTTCACACTTGAAAGCTACTATACCCTAGCTGTAAAATATGGATGTCATGCTGGCTGTGGAAAGACCACTTATGGAAATGCATAATTTCCCAAGGCCACACCTGTATATGTTATTTATTCATCTTTTCATTTCCATTAAATAGAAGGGGGAAAAAATTAAAAATGGATACGGATGCATTAACATTTGATTAATTGGAATATTGAATCCTTTTATGAAAAGATCTCAAGAGAGTCGAAGCACATTGACTATATTTCACTTTAATTTGACATTCACAATACTGCCCATAAATCACAACACACATAATGTTTCTCTGTATTTTACTCCCTTTAATGGACAATATTCTTAAATGCCATAATCTCATATCCATATTTGCACATGACAGGAGCTTATGTCAGAATTGTATTATAGTATAATATTATGACCTGTGATACGGCATACCATATTTGCTGTTTTATCATTACATCGTACATAATGAAATGTTTGGTGTTAAATCAAATATTACCCTGAAAGGAAACTGACTCCTCTTTGCCTCATAAACTGCCAGATTTAAATTATCACCGACAATTTAATTGTGTATGATGCGTTTCATTGACCATTTTTAGGATTCTGAAAAACAAGCAAATAGAAGAGGGGGCTTTTAAATACAATCCTTCAGCACGAGGTCTATCTCAACTTGGGTATAACGCCCCCATTTATGACAGCAATGAATAACCACTTAATCTAATGTGGCATAACTTAAATTATGCTTTTTTTGATTAGACAAACATAGTAAATCATTCATCTGTGTAATAAATGTGAGTGCAACTAATCTAAATTTTAAAATATAAACTAATATTTAATTAGTTTGCACTCAGTGGTACATTGCATTATGTTTTTGTATTTATTTTTTGGTTCTTCACAAACAGATTAATTGTTGTTAATATGCGGTTGCTAGTGAAAATGATTTCATTGGTTAATCTGAGCATTGCAGTTAAAGTTCAAAGTTATTTATTAATCATTCGCACTACATAGCAGTGGTCTAATTTGATTATAATTAATCATAGCGTTGTTCTTACTTTATGATGGCATGACATACAGTGCCCTCCACAATTATTGGCACCCCTTTTAGTGTCACCTTTTAGTGAATTAGCTTAATCTCACACTGAAAAAATGAGAAAAATCTTTAATTGAAGTAAAATAATCCCTCATCAAAAAAT
The DNA here is from genome assembly GCA_022702515.1 of Ilyophis sp. 1 JC-2022. NCBI lineage: Eukaryota > Metazoa > Chordata > Actinopteri > Anguilliformes > Synaphobranchidae > Ilyophis > Ilyophis sp. 1 JC-2022. The sequence goes on from CM040404.1 coordinate 131,414,294, forward strand.
AATAATTTTTAACAAAACCATGTGCGCCAACAATTATTGGTACCCCAAGAAATTCTTATCAAAGTGTTTAGGAACTTTCAAGCCATAATCCATGACCTGTTTCACTGGGATATAAATATGAGGTGACACAGAGGCCATATTCCCTTATTCATACATCAACATGGGAAAGATAAGAGAACACACAAATCAAATGAAGAAAAAGTGTGTTGAGCTTCATAAATCAGGGAATGGCTATAAAAAAATAGCTACTCACCTGAAAATGCCCATATCTACCGTTAGGGCAATACTTTAAAAGTTCAAAGCAACTGGAACTGTTACAAACTTGCCTGGAAGAGGACCCAAGTGTATTTTGCCCCCATGCACAGTGAGGAGGATGGTAAGAGGGGCAAGAAAATCCCCAAGGATCACTGTTGGAGAATTACAGAGGAAAGTAGCATCTTGTGGTCATCGTGCCTCCATTAGACTACCATTAGACGTCACCTCCATGCCAACAAATTATTTGGAAGGCATGCCAGAAAAAAGCCTTTCCTGTCATTTCACCACAAACATGGAGTTTGCTAAACATTACTGGAACCGTGTTCTATGGTCAGATGAAACAGAAATGTAGCTTTTCAGCAACCAACGCTCAAGGTGGGTTTGGCGTAAAAAGAAGAATGGCTACCGAAAATAACCTGATCCCCACTGTTAAGTATGGGGGAGGTTCCATGATGTTGTGGGGTTGTTTTTCCTCCAAAGGCCCTAGGAACCTTGTTAGGGTACATGGCATCATGAACTCCAAGAAATACCAAGACATTTTTAACCGGAATCTGGCTGCCTCTGCCAGGAAACTAAAACTGGGTCATTGGATCTTCCAGCAGGACAATGATCCAAAACATACATCCAAATCAACACAGGTTAACTGAACACAAAATCAAGCTTTTGCCATGGCCATCTCAGTCCCCTGACCTAAACCCCATTGAAAACTTGTGGGCTGAGCTGAAGAGGAGAGTGCACAAGAGAGGACCTAGATGATCTGGAGAAATTCTGTAAAGAGAAATGGTCTCAGATTCCTTGCTCTGTATTCTCCAACCTTATTAGATGTTACGGGAAAAGACTCAGTGCCGTTTTATTGGCAAAGGGAGGTTGTACAAAGTATTAAATGCAGGGGTGCCAATAATTGTGGCACACGTGGTTTTGTTAAAAATAATTCTTTCTTGATGAGGGATTTTTTTTTCTCAGAATACATTTACTTCAATTAAAGGTTGGATTTTTCTCATTTTGTTAGTGTGAGATTAAGCTAATTCACCAAACGGTGAATTTTTAAAAACCTTTTAACTCATCTTAACCAGGGGTGCCAATAATTGTTGAGGGCACTGTATATTTCGTATATTTCCAAAACACAAAAAACAGCTTTTCCCATAAATCATAAGCAATTATGAGGCTTTGACAGGCTGTTATGCCTTTTACAGGTATAATCATGACTGCAATTTGACCTGGGTTATTTGGAAATGCTATTTATGAACATCAGCACCGCATAGTTTCCTAGAATACAGGTTATTAGCACTGAGCATGTAAAAGGTTTCTTCTGGGAATTATAGGAACTTAAATTTAGGTTGGTAAATGCAGAACGCAACTATTGTCAGGGTTTTTTTTAAGACTAGTCTTCTGCAAACCACTAACATTATGAAGTGCATCATTGTAAGCTGTTAATATGTATTTCTGAACCAATTCCCATTGACCTCATGAACAAGTTAAGATTCATGAACTGCATGCCACTGCTTGAAGTTTCATGAGTTTTAAATGCAATTTATGTTGTTTATCAATAAATGTAACAAGAGAAGAAGCCTACAGTAGTTATGGATCCATGGTGTTGACTGACATTACATTAACTTTAGTCTTTCTTATTTTGCCTGCCTAACTATGATGCACATATAATATAGTGCCTTCATTAATTGGTTTTACTGATGGATTTTTATGACTGATAAAAATATATATATATTGCGCTGAAATAGCATTAAATGCTTGCAAACATACTGTATCCAATATATCTAGTTTGACTTCAATAAATCCCTATGAAAGTTCTACTTTCATAGGGATTTCATCTTAAATGTATGGGGCAAGTACAAATATATATTTACAATAAAAAAGCCATAAATTCCAGGCTGTTGAATATTTGTCACCTTCTGCTATTGGGTGGCTAAGAGAGTATAAAAACAAAAGCCATTCCTTCTTCACTCACATGAGACAGACTCTTATTGCTTCCCATGAGGGACAATTATAAAGGTCTTTGGCAGAGAGGTGGCTCCAGTGTGCCAATGGATCACAGGATTGGATTACCGACAACTTACAAAGTTTTTGATGAACTCAATGACCAGATGGTTTGAGATTGCCTCGCCATCAGCGAAAGTGTCGTCATGCAGTTTGACGAGAAGGAGGATGGGGCAGAGCCTTGAGGAACGGTACCGTACGGGAGGCGGGTGAGGTCATCGCAACGATCGTTAATCGAGTTTTAAAATATCATCAGGGAAGTTTAGCCTTCAAGTTTCACCTTCAAAGGTCGGTATTCCCCATTCAGTTTAATGAGAGCTCCAATCATTTGCCCACAGACATGTCCAGTACAGGCTCACTTCTGGGTGCTTCACAGGTTAGGTTGGGGGGCGTGCTTTCCTGTCTAGTTAAATGTACATGAATTACGGTCACCCGCCTGACCAGTGGTTGTTACTGGTGCACAATGAAGCGCCGTCGTCCTGGTCCATTAAAATACTTCCTACCTTGGACAACACTAGAGCCAATTATGCATCGCCCTGCAGGGCTGCTGGCCACAGTCAGTAGTGTCATGGTTCTGATTTGATACCAGACCGTGGGATCTTTAAACGTGAAATTATACCACGTCATTCTACTCTGATACTAAATATTAAATAAATATACAATCCTACCATTGGTTTTACACATATAGATGTTCTTTTCAAAATACAGTGGTTTACATTTATTGTCTGGTACAATCCGTTTGAGAAATATACAACACCGCTATTACACTGATTATACCTATACCTACTTTTTTCCCCATAGAGTTCTATAGGAAAATGAGTCAGGAGAAATAACCCTTGCAGTGATCCATCCACATCTACTCCATATCTGGCAACAGAGTGATGGTTTGGGGCTCGTTCGATAGCTCAGACCCTTGATGACTTACAGCCATTTAGCCAGTCATGTGTTCCATACTGTACCAGCCTAATTTACAGCTAGTCTCACCCCCCAATTCCCATAGAGATCTATTCAAATGCATAGAGGTTATAGTATTGCTTATAACAGTACCTGAAAATAAGATATCGAGAGTCTTTTGATGTTTATGGATCACAGACTTCAGGAAGTAACAGCATGCAAAGGATATGCTACCAAATATTAAATATGATATTTTAAAAATATGTTAAAGCAAAGGGTATGAATACTTATGTAAATGAGAAATTTCAGTTTTAGATTTTTTAAAAATGTGCAAAAATTTTAAAAAACATGTTTTCACTTTGTCATTATGGGTTATTGAATGTAAATTGATGGGCAAAAATCTATTTTTATCCATTTAAAATTAAATCTACAACACAATAAAGTGTGCAAAAAGTGAAGGGGTATGAATACTTTCCGTCCCCACTGTATTCTTTATAATGGACAAAACTAATTTTATTTATTTTATGACATGTTTTGGATAGGGTTTTGGACCCATAGATATCTACCCCCTTATACTGATAAAAAAATAGTCATTCCAACTTGAAAATTATGCAAAAGTGAGTTTTATGAGCCAAAACGGTTGATTTGTAGTTATACATACATGTAGTTATACATATATTATAATATTTTTTATCTTGAGCAGTGCACAATTTAGCCATTTGGATAGATTTGGAGACACTAATGGACAACAGGGTACACTGCCTAATGTGCCTATATTTTGCATCATATATCTTTAGTAGTTCTGCATATCATCCTCAGATTTTGCAGACTTGTGGACATGGAGTTTATGATCCAGGAAATGTATATATTAACCTGTTTCACCTATGTAGATCTCAGTATTTCGTTGAAATCTAAAGAAAAACTTATTTTTTTTTGTTGCATTTGTGGCACTTTATTTTGACTTAAATTATGAAAATAAACAAATCTAACCAAGTTTCTGTGATGCTCACACCTGGAGTTACAAAGCCTTAAACAGAGCACCCCCTAAATAGGTGAAAATGGACCAAATTTGCCATTGCACAAAGGGGTTAAAAGTACATCATCATCTCAGTTATTCATGGAGAATTTACATGTTAGGCATTTAGCTAATGCTCTTATCCATACTGACTGACACAGCTGACATTCTCTTCATATACAATTCATTTATACATTTACCTATATATGGATATTCTCTTGAAGCAAGGGCACAATGGCAGTGCACCAGAGAGGAATTAACTTAAGCCTACAACCTTGGGGAAGCCCTAACCATTATACCCGTCACTGAATGCTGCTCTGAAAACATCAACAATTCAACTGTCGTAATAAAACCGCCACTCAGTGAGCTTTAAATGATAAAAACCACGAGCCATTCAATAAAATCTGACTTTGTTTATGACATTATGTATTTATTTCCATCACATAATAAGATCTATATTTTGCCAACAGTCCCATCAATCTGAATAAAACTGAAACACTTATATCTTGGTTTAAGTTAAAACAAAGCAATTTTTCAAGTGTCATTCATCGGTGTGTTTTTGTCATGTTTTATTTGAAAATGTTGCTACTTTGATTTCATGTGCGGTCACTCACTAGTTACTGGTGGGGAAGAGGTTCCTGTTTTTTAACAATATGGATGAGAAATTGTCTGCCTTTGCAACCGAACAACAGGATATACACAATGTCCTTTTTATAGAAAGTTAACTGGTTTCGCTGCTAACGGTATTCTCTGGCCTGAATCTAATGCACTGCATTTGTAACAGAGGCAGTTATACAAACCATGTAGTAGCTTGGAGATCCACAGTATTAATTTCCTCTAAGAACAGACTGTCTTGTTTCTCACATCTGGGATCACCAAATATGACTTATATCCAAGTAGCCAGCTGCAGCAGGCTCGTGGTGACCTAGTACTGTCTTGTGTTATTAGATGGAGCTTCACTAAAAGATTTCATTAAGCATAAAATATATCCTCTGCCTCGCCTAACTCTGGCATTCTGAAGATTCTTCCACTATCCGAACTCAGTAATATAGCAAATTGCTTTGAACTGTAATAGAATACATCTGATCCCTGTTGGACTCATATAAACTCTGTCAGAGTTGTTTTACAACGGATACTTTTTCCTGAGAAACAGTTCATTTAATCTTGGGAAAATATAGAAGATTTCACCAATTTCACGACTTGAACTAGCCCGGCGTAGCAGCTTCTCCATTGATCTTCTGTAGAAGGAATTGTTTTAATGTGTCCAGTCTTGTGTAATGTTATTTTTGTCACTGTTGTTTTACATCCCATGAAGGTAAATAAAATGTCTGTTCACTGAGGTAATTTTCTCTTAGTATCTGCAATACCCACTTAATGCTTGACCTTTGAACCCAAAGAGTTACGCAAAACATACATGCAAAACTGGAAGACAAGGCAAATGATGTCTGCAAGCTGAACATCAAATTATGGTTAACATAATGTGCAATTATTCTTGGACAGTGTCCAAATCTTGCAATGCAGTCCTTCAGGGACCAGCGTACAATGATTGCGCTAACAGCATTGATCACTGATCAGTATTTCAAACCGGTCCATTCCAAGTTGCGGTAAATGTACATGAATTCTGAACAGCTTATCGTGTAAGGAATTATACATCACGCTTACCCTTCTTGACTGTATCTCTTTGACATACAGGGGGAGGAGGAATTCTGATATGCCTTCCAGTCGTATTCCTTCTTTGCTCACTCGAAGATTACCCATTCCATCCTGTCAAGAAGAAAGGGGGTGAAAATCTAATCAAATAAACTGAAATAAAACAATTAGGTATTGTCAGTCAATTCAAGATATAAATTAAGTTCTGAAAAAAGTGTGGAAAAGGCAAAGAATTGCACTTGGACTCGATGCATCCTCAAGATAACATTTTAACACACACACACACACACACACACAAAAACATGCGTGCACAAACACACACATACACTTACTAAACATGTTAGTATACTAATCAGACTATTTTCTGGATAAATAACAGCTGCTAGAAGATAACTTCCGTGAACCACAACTCTTTTTAAACTTTTAAAACTTTAATAGTTAATAGATAAAACTAATGTCTCAAAATTATAAACACAAAACCCACATGGTCAACTATTTCTGCAAAACTTCATATATCTCTTGTCAAAATCAAGCACTATTTTCAAAACCTACACTCTCATGCCAAAATGACACATTTTCTTCAAATAATAAACAGTAGTCAACAAATTAATACAAATTATAAATGGCAATTACACACTGGTGTAAAAAATTAAAGACACTATTACCATTATATTACTTAGGCATCAGTATTGTTTGAGTGTACTGGCCAACTCAAATATACAAAAAACAATGAGATGGTTTTTGTTATTTTTAATTTTACTAAATTACAAAAATGTTGGGAGTAGACAAAGTAAAATAAGAAAAAACAGAAGAAAATGAAAAAATGAAAAAACAAAACTACTTTACTGGGAGTAAAAAATGTGCTCTTGATTAGGCTACATATTCACATGTACATCACACATTATATTTTCTCTGGCCAAGCAGCGGGGGAAGTGTCTTTTGGAATTACACAGCCACCCTTGGCATGACTGAGAAATTAAAAAGCAATGGTTTAATTGAACCAATTTCAAAACAAAGCATCACGGTGGATACTCACATATGACAACACGTGTGTGTGTGTGTGTGTGTGTGTGTCTGTGTGAGTGTGTTAGGAGCTCATTTCTGCAGCACTGTGGAAGTCATATTTCCTGCGTGTTTCAGGTCCTCTTTAAGGCTGGTAAGATAAGCTACTCTCAGCTGCAGACGGGACAGGCTCTCTCGTATTTACTCCATGTAGGGGTGGCTTCAGTATGCACACAAGGGATACTGTCAGCTTAACTTGGGCACACTATGCTGTCCATACTGTGGTCCCCTTGTAGTAGTATACATTCGGTACTCTGCAGTACAGGAATTACTGAGTATTGATATGTTACAGTAAATAACAATAGATCTATCTTTTCTCATTTCTAAATGGTCATCAGCCATTGTTCTCCACATACAGGAGAGCTCACATGTTTCCCTTTTATTTGAGCAAAAGCTCTGATTGCTGATTGAATAATTAAATCAATTAGTGTTTTACCTGTGAAGAATGGGTATGTTAATTAATAAGTGTAGTTTTTAGTTTTTAATGGCAATACATGGCAATGTTTTTCATGTGATACCTTTTGAAACTTGTGCCTAAAACAGGAGAATTGTGTAAAATGTATTCAAAAAGTGTTAAAGAGACTGAAATTTGTGCTAAAACAAGCAAAATTGTGCTTATAATTGATTGTCTATCTTTTGGCACATAAACTTAATGTTTTATTAATAGGGTCATAACACCAATTTTAGTGTGTAAACAATTGAGAAAAACTAATGTATTAGGCAATGAATGTTTTTTTATATATCAGCTCATATCCGTGGTGTCATATCCTAAAGGACATGTTTATATAAGGCACTGTAACAATCTCCCTCATTTAATTGGTGTTATTATTCAATGAACTGTGGAAAAGTACAATTATTACAGCCAGTTTGAAAATTAAAAGCTTAGAATATGAAAAGTAAATTATCAACTTGAATTACTTCTTAAATAATGAACAGAGATGAAGAGCAGCATATCCGCATGGCCCTCCAGGACTTGAGTTTGACATCCATGTTTGACATGTTAAAAATTGTTTAACACTGTGAGGGCTGAAGCATAAATCAAATCAATATTTATTTATAGCGCATTTCATAACCAATTGTCACAATACGCTTCAAAGAAAACCCTGGCCTAAACCCCAAGAGCAAGTCAAAGGCAACAGTGGCAAGGAAAAACTCCCTGGTGGTAAATAGGAAGAAGCTTAACACTTGCCTTGCATGTATGGTCCATGGGAGGGGGGGGGTCAAGGGAAGGGAGAGCATGATAAGTTGGATTTGAATGCAGCCCTGGGCTGTGTCCGAATCAGAGCCCTATCTACTGCGTCCTGTTTACTGTGTACTAGCATAGTGTATACTGCTTACTGCATACTGTTTAGTGACATACAGTATGCAAAAAATATCCTCCATATTATCAGCGAAAACCTGTATATCATCTGGGGATATTAAAAACAGAATTGTCAAGTACTTAACAGCTTTATCAAAAAGGATATGCAACTGGCATACTCAATAGTATACAAGTGGGCTAATTCGGACACAGCCCTGGAGGGCCGCAGGTCTTTGTGGTTTCCTTCAATCACCCAGCCAATCAAGGCCTTGAGAACAAGGTGTGTGGAGTCTTTAGCCAATCACTCATGCTGAAACACAACAAAAACCAGCAGACACTGTGGCCCTCCAGGACTTGAGTTTAACGGCCCTGTTCTAAATTATATTTATATTTGATTGTTATTCTTTTGTTTCTCATTATGATTTACCAAACACACAAACTCCATAAAGAGCACAAATACAACCAAAGAAATGTTTACAAAAGCATCTACAAAAGGAACTTCTAAGATCACGCACAGGCATTCAAATGCATATCTCCATATACCACCATACCGCCAACTGTATCCCACCACATAAGCTGTCGGCTGACTTGATTGACACGAGCGGATAAAAGCCCAGGGGACATTGGCTGATTGACGCCAAGGCTTGATAGCAAATCTGCCTCTGTCTGAATTGAATGGACATGGTCGTCTTTACACAGTGCACATCTGACAGTGACTAGACACTCATTAGGATACTGAATACCCATCGGAATACTTTAATCAACATGGGCCCTACTTGCACTCAGCATAAAGGCATAAATGCATTTCGACCAGGTGTGGTCTTCAGGCAACAATCAACAATGTTGCCTGAAGAAGACCACATTTGGTCGAAACGCATTGCTGCCTTTATTCTGAGTGCAAGTAGCCATAGCCTATATTCTTCATCTTACCTGTCTGTATTTGAGCACTTATTGTGCATTTTTTTGTGAATGACTAGCGCCTTCAGGTTATTAAACAGACGGTACACTGTTTCACCCCAAATAGGTTGCTATCCCATTTTTTTTTATCTTAGAAATTATACACCACCTGCTTAGAAACAGATATGGAAAAGTAAAAGGTAAAAGTAATTTGCATATAACAATGTAATTTGTGCCTACTTTATACACCCTTTAGAGCAGGAACATCACTAGAACTGGAAAATCATTCTTAGCCATAGCTTTACTGTCTTAGCCATAGCTTTACTGTCTTAGCCTCATGGCCTGGCCATAGCTCAACTGTGTGAACTGGACTTGATGTTCATGGCTCTGGATGGCTGTTACTTTGTTAGAATCATACTTTATCTGGCCTGTGCCTTTATTTGTTCCAATGACCTTCGGTATGCACTTGGATAAAAGCGCCTGCCAAATGAACGTAATGGAATGTAATTAAATTCAAGCAGACATTCCATTTATTTACAGTGGGAATATTTACAAGTATTAATGTTGTATAATGTATATATACAATAACATGCCGTTGTCATATAAACATTCATACATTTTCACAATCAATCAGACTTTATTTGTATAGCACTTTTTCATACAAGTAAATGTAACAAAGTGTTCACACAATACAACAACCCCACAACAACCACCTCAATAAGAACAGCCTTCAATAAAAACAGAAACTGAGGGGACGCTATCGTAAACCTCATCAATTTTCAGTGAGGAAACACCAAGTCAAGTCAAGTCAAGTTTATTTGTATAGCACATATTCATACAACTGAATGCAATTCAGTGTTTCACAAAATGATGAAGAAAAAAAAAAAGATTGATTTGACAATACAATCAAAATACATTACAAAAGAAAAGAATTTAAATGAGAACATTTAAAAGACAATATTAAAGAAAATAAGATAAAAACAGATAAAAGGCTATAGCGCATGAATAGATAGATTCCCCCGGTTTCTGAACACCAGTGTCTCTGTACCCCCGTGTCTCTCTGTACACTGGTGGCCCTTTGCACACCGGTGTCTCTCTGCACCCCGGTGTCTCTCTGCACACCGGTGTCTCTCTGCACACCGGTGTCTCTCTGCACACCGGTGTCTCTGTACACCGGTTGGCGTCTCTGTACACCGGTTTCTCTGTACACCGGTCTCTGTCTCTGTACCATTAACATTTAAAAAACAATATAAAAGGTACACCATGTTTTGGAACTGAATAACTGTAATAATAATACTTTATTGCATGTTTTGGAACTGAATAACTGTAATAATAATAATTTATTGCATGTTTTGGAACTGAATAACTGGAATAATAACAATTTATTGCATGTTTTGGAACTGAATAACTGGAATAATAACAATTTATTGCATGTTTTGGAACTGAATAACTGTAATAATAACAATTTATTGCATGTTTTGGAACTGAATAACTGGAATAATAATAATTTATTGCATGTTTTGGAACTGAATAACTGTAATAATAATAATGTATTGCATGTTTTGGAACTGAATAACTTTAATAATAATAATTTATTGCATGTTTTGGAACTGAATAACTGGAATAATAATAATTTATTGCATGTTTTGGAACTGAATAACTGTAATAATAATAATGTATTGCATGTTTTGAAACTGAATAATATTGTGGGCTTCAAAAGACGTCAACCCTCCAAATCTGCAATGGCAAAAAAAAAAATCCTGTAGATTATTCACTTTATGTTATAGCAGCTGTAATAAACCTGGGGACACACGTTTTACGACACCATTAAAGATTTAATTTCTTTTGCACATTATTCATAATTTAAAATAATCTAGGTTCTATCGTAAACTTCTGTGGTTTTTACAAAAACAAAAAAAAAAAACATAAATTTCAAATAAATGGAGAACAAGCCCTAACTGGTGCTCTTGAAAATAGGAACAGATGCTTATTGTTCTGAATGCTTAATGAGCTGTGATCATCAGTGAATAAAGAGAGAGTGCACGAGCATGGCCAGCCACAGGAGTTCATGGGGCCAAGAGAGAGTGCACGAGCATGGCCAGCCACAGGAGTTCATGGGGCCAAGAGAGAGTGCACGAGCATGGCCAGCCACAGGAGTTCATGGGGCCAAGAGAGAGTGCACGAGCATGGCCAGCCACAGGAGTTCATGGGGCCAAGAGAGAGTGCACCAGCATGGCCAGCCACAGGAGTTCATGGGGCCAAGAGAGAGTGCACCAGCATGGCCAGCCACAGGAGTTCATGGGGCCAAGAGCAGGTGCGCCAGCATGGCCAGCCACAGGAGTTCATGGGGCCAAGAGCAGGTGCGCCAGCATGGCCAGCCGCAGGAGTTCATGGAGCCAAGAGAGGGCACACCAGCATGGCCAGCCACAGGAGTTCATGGAGCCAAGAGAGAGTGCACCAGCATGGCCAGCCACAGGAGTTCATGGGGCCAAGAGCAGGCTCCCTTCTGCTGCATGACACACCTCTGGGTTGTTGCCTTCACCATATACAGTATGGGATCTTTTGCCTTTATGTCTGTCTTTGTTATCTTGAATATAACTTTTCTCTCCAACTTGGCTTCATTAACAGAGTCAACCAATAGTTTCCAGCCTAGGTCACGTCTTATACATGTGCTCATTATTCATACGGTTCACCGGTTCACTATCGTTCGTTCACCAGTGCGGTTTTCTGTACGCGCTGCACACTGAAAACTCTGTTGTGATCCTTGTATGCACATACTGCCCAAGTCCCTTTTGAAAGAGCTGTGCCATTCCAATTATCTTCATATTCAGGCTCGTTGTGTCTCTGATATTTAATCTGCTTTAAATTGAGAAATGGAGACACAGATTCACTCAAGTGGATCAGGACCAGCTCGGCACATTCAGGCTTCTAATTGATCACTATTTTATGTATCTTATGTACATGGACAGAAACATGATGACTATAATAATAATAAAGGTTTTATTCAAGATTCCATTTATTCGATGATCATATACTGATCATTAGCTACTTTAAAAGTACAGAACAGTAGAGCACTGATCTGCTGTAAGACCAGGAAGCATGTGGTTCATTCAGTGAGCATCTGTTTTACAGCCATTATCTTTTTAATTTTCATTTTGTATTTAACATGTTGGCCTTTTTTAAAGATTATTATTAAGAGACCATGCATTTCATAGAAATCCCTCCAAGGATAAGACGCCTGAGAAATTGGAATGCTTGGAAAATGTGGCCATGCATCGATAGGCAGTTTAACGGAAGAGCCAAATTCATTTTATTTGCACCAAATGCCTAGTGTGAAATACTCAAGCGTTCAGCGACATTCAGATTATGAATAAATTAATTGCAGCCGTACTCCCTGTAACCAATAAGTCTAGCATTTACCATGTCTCTTTCAAGTCAGACCCTCAAGTTCCAATTGAAATGTAAGACAGATGAAATATCTTAGTAAAGAAGCTCCATTTTGCCTAGTGTATGCTGTATAGGTCTTTCAGTTCAGAAACTTAACTGGGAAATGCATTACGCCATTTAGGCTACAAATGCCACAAAGGACAGTACGTTTCTCAGCAAGGTTAACACAGGTGCAGAGTGTTAATATGGCATTTCCTATTGTCAAAATCATAAAACCCAAACAGTTGTTCCTATGTCGCATTAAAGTATGTCAACAAAACAAAGCTCTGTGCATAAATACACAAAATTTCCCTGCATGCTCTAGAAAATTTAATACATCTGTTGATTTATATCAAAGTTGCAAAGTTCCTACAAACATTTCAGGAATATTGTTTTGGCTCAACCTTAATAAATATTTAATATGCCTGCACTCATAAAATGTTGATTCGCTTATATTATCAAATATTTGGATCATATTCCTGCAGCTGCATTTTTAAACTAAGCTGAATGTTACAACCCCTTGCCTACACTCTCCAGCTGTAGAGAACACAGGAATAGAACCTCTTAAATGTCAGCGTGTATCATATATACTTCAGAAATGAAGTTTTTACACTTGAGTAAAACACCTTGGGGAGGGCAGGGTCACAGATAGATCTCAGAGTGAGAGTGCTGCAACTGACTGTGTTTATGACGCACACAGGTGAAATGATTCAATCTCACAACTGTAGTGTGCCAGAACGTGAAATGTGAAGTGCAGCCCACACACACACACACACACACACACACACACACGCACGCACGCGCACGCACACAGACACACACACACACACAGATGCACACGCACGCACACAGACACACACACACACACACACAGACACACACACACACAGATGCACACGCACACACACACGCAAGCACACAGACACACAGACACACACACACACACACACACACACACACACACACACACACACACAGATGCACATGCACACACGCACGCACGCACACACACAGCTCTACATTGATTTCATAAGTCGAGGCATAAACTACCTCCTAAATAAATAAATAAATAAATAATAGCCAGGCTAGATTTTGGGCCTCCCCCATACTTGGGAGTTTTAAAATAACACAAGGCCTAGTCTTTTGTCGACACACAATGATGACATTTTTACAATAATACTTTGTATGCGTCTGCCATGGCAACTTGTGTGGCATCATTCATTTAAATTTGGTAAAATAGATAACCTATAAAATAAGTTGATATAGTACTGGATTACATTACAGTAAAGGTATTTAGCAGTCATTCTTATATTTACTCAGTTTTTTTGCATTGTTACATAGAATCCATAGCAATGCAGGTTAAGTACCTTTAGCTCAAGGGTACAACGGCAGTGTCCTACCTGAGAATCGAACCTGCAACCTTTCGGTTACAAGCCCAGTTCCCCATTATACTACACTGCTGCCCATAAGGCATTTGAGGCAATACAATGTCTACCCTGCTGTCTAAACATTTTACAGAGAATATTTGAACTTTACATTTAAATTTTTCTTTTTATTCAGTGGAATACAAGCTACATTTCTTGTAATTACATCCTGTATTCATTTAGCTTTGGCGCTGTGTAGATATGGTGTTGATATCGCTCATGTCATTTTCCACTTGACTGAAGATATCTTGAGCCTCAATGCCTGTATACCATTTAGAGAGATAAGCAGAGTTACACTTTAACCTGAAAGGAAGCTTACTAGACAGAGAGAGATCGAGAGGTTGAGAGAGAGAGAGAGAGAGAGAGAGAGAGAGTGCGAGAGAGAGAGAGAGAGAGAGAGAGAGAGAGAGAGAGAGAGAGAGTTAGGTGAATGTGGCATATTCGCTACCAAAATAGGGCACATTCGCTACCAATAGGGCATATTTGCTACCGATAGGGCACATTCGCTACATTGACGAGGCATATTCGCTACCGATAGGGCATATTCGCTACCGATAGGGCATATTCGCTACCAATAGGGCATATTTGCTACCGATAGGGCATATTCGCTACATTGACGAGGCACATTCACTACCAATAGGGCATATCGTCTACCTTTTCAAAAATAGGTCACGTTTGCTACATAATACTTAATACTTTAGAGCATTGTACAGTATGATGGTTTGGAATATTTTTTCAGCTTACGATCAAGGTACAGTCATGCCGTTTAACACACACCATCAGAGTCTGGCTAATGATAAAATATAGCAAGGTCACCTCTGTAAGTCAAACTCAACCAACATTTAGGACAGGGGTCATGGGTCGCCCCATTGATATCAATGGGGGGGGGGAAATGCTGAAATTTTTTGTAATGCAGCGATGCAGAGCCTTGGTATTCAAAATGATTCCTCCTTGTATCAAACAAATGAGGTCCACTGAAGCACACAATTATAGTTGTAAATCTGTGGCTAACTGTTTTGTAATTGTTTGCAATATAGCACAATAAGCACAAAGGGAACATATCAGACGACAGGTGATAATCAAAGAAAATCTCAATTTTAAGGCATGTTACTCAGACACACCCACCTCTCACTGCAAATATCCTTGTCTAAACATAGGTTATTTAGGACAGACACACTCTAGGGCACCAGTTTTGTGAGTAACAGTAGTTATTTGAACAACAAATATGTTTTTTGAATATTAAGGCCATATTTCATACAAGACGATAGGTGAAAATCTAAGAATCTCAATTTTAAGGCTTGTTACTCAGACACACCCACCTCTCACTGCAAGTATCCTTGTCTAAACATAGGATATTTAGGACAGACACACTCTAGGGCACCAGTGATGTGAGTTCCAGTAGTTATTTGAACGACAAATATGGTTTTGGAATATTAAAGCCCTATTTCATACAAGACGACAGGTGATAATCAAAGAAAATCTAAATTTTAAGGCTTGTTACTCAGACACACCCACCTCTCACTGCAAATATCCTTGTCTAAACATAGGTTATTTAGGACAGACACACTGTAGGGCAGCAGTTTTGTGAGTAACAGTAGTTATTTGATCCAAAAATATGGTTTTGGAATATTAAAGCCCTATTTCATACAAGACGACAGGTAAAGATCGAAGAAAATCTAAATTTTAAGGCATGTTACTCAGACACACCCACCTCTCACTGCAAATATCCTTGTCTAAACATAGGTTATTTAGAACAGACACACTCTAGGGCACCAGTTTTGTGAGTAACAGTAGTTATTTGAACAAAAAATATGGTTTTGGAATATTAAGGCCCTATTTCATACAAGACGATAGGTGAAAATAGCTATTTTAAGACATG
Organism: Ilyophis sp. 1 JC-2022; assembly: GCA_022702515.1. Classification (NCBI taxonomy): domain Eukaryota; kingdom Metazoa; phylum Chordata; class Actinopteri; order Anguilliformes; family Synaphobranchidae; genus Ilyophis; species Ilyophis sp. 1 JC-2022. The sequence goes on from CM040404.1 coordinate 131,430,088, forward strand.
TTACTCAGACACACCCACCTCTCACTGCAAATATCCTTGTCTAAACATAGTATATTTAGGACAGACACACTCTAGGGCACCAGTGTTGTGAGTTACAGTAGTTATTTGATCCAAAAATATGGTTTTGGAATATTAAAGCCCTATTTCATACAAGACGACAGGTAAAGATCGAAGAAAATCTAAATTTTAAGGCATGTTACTCAGACACACCCACCTCTCACTGCAAATATCCTTGTCTAAACATAGGTTATTTAGAACAGACACACTCTAGGGCACCAGTTTTGTGAGTAACAGTAGTTATTTGAACAACAAATATGTTTTTTGAATATTAAGGCCATATTTCATACAAGACGATAGGTGAAAATCTAAGAATCTCAATTTTAAGGCTTGTTACTCAGACACACCCACCTCTCACTGCAAATATCCTTGTCTAAACATAGGTTATTTAGGACAGACACACTGTAGGGCACCAGGTTTGTGAGTTACAGTAGTTATTTGATATAAAAATATGGTTTTGGAATATTAAAGCCCTATTTCATACAAGACGACAGGTGAAAATCTAAGAAAATCTCAATTTTAAGGCATGTTACTCAGACACACCCACCTCTCACTGCAAATATCCTTGTCTAAACATAGGTTATTTAGAACAGACACACTCTAGGGCACCAGTTTTGTGAGTAACAGTAGTTATTTGAACAACAAATATGTTTTTTGAATATTAAGGCCATATTTCATACAAGACGATAGGTGAAAATCTAAGAATCTCAATTTTAAGGCTTGTTACTCAGACACACCCACCTCTCACTGCAAATATCCTTGTCTAAACATAGGTTATTTAGAACAGACACACTCTAGGGCACCAGTTTTGTGAGTAACAGTAGTTATTTGAACAACAAATATGTTTTTTGAATATTAAGGCCATATTTCATACAAGACGATAGGTGAAAATCTAAGAATCTCAATTTTAAGGCATGTTACTCAGACACACCCACCTCTCACTGCAAATATCCTTGTCTAAACATAGGTTATTTAGGACAGACACACTCTAGGGCACCAGTTTTGTGAGTAACAGTAGTTATTTGAACAACAAATATGTTTTTTGAATATTAAGGCCATATTTCATACAAGACGATAGGTGAAAATCTAAGAATCTCAATTTTAAGGCTTGTTACTCAGACACACCCACCTCTCACTGCAAATATCCTTGTCTAAACATAGGTTATTTAGGACAGACACACTGTAGGGCACCAGGTTTGTGAGTTACAGTAGTTATTTGATATAAAAATATGGTTTTGGAATATTAAAGCCCTATTTCATACAAGACGACAGGTGAAAATCTAAGAAAATCTCAATTTTAAGGCGTGTTACTCAGACACACCCACCTCTCACTGCAAATATCCTTCTCTAAACAAAGGATATTTAGGACAGACACACTCTAGGGCACCAGTGTTGTGAGTTCCAGTAGTTATTTGAACGACAAATATGGTTTTGGAATATTAAAGCCCTATTTCATACAAGACGACAGGTGATAATCAAAGAAAATCTCAATTTTAAGGCTTGTTACTCAGACACACCCACCTCTCACTGCAAATATCCTTGTCTAAACATAGGTTATTTAGGACAGACACACTGTAGGGCAGCAGTTTTGTGAGTAACAGTAGTTATTTGATCCAAAAATATGGTTTTGGAATATTAAAGCCCTATTTCATACAAGACGACAGGTAAAGATCGAAGAAAATCTAAATTTTAAGGCATGTTACTCAGACACACCCACCTCTCACTGCAAATATCCTTGTCTAAACATAGGTTATTTAGGACAGACACACTGTAGGGCAGCAGTTTTGTGAGTAACAGTAGTTATTTGATCCAAAAATATGGTTTTGGAATATTAAAGCCCTATTTCATACAAGACGACAGGTAAAGATCGAAGAAAATCTAAATTTTAAGGCATGTTACTCAGACACACCCACCTCTCACTGCAAATATCCTTGTCTAAACATAGGTTATTTAGAACAGACACACTCTAGGGCACCAGTTTTGTGAGTAACAGTAGTTATTTGAACAACAAATATGTTTTTTGAATATTAAGGCCATATTTCATACAAGACGATAGGTGAAAATCTAAGAATCTCAATTTTAAGGCTTGTTACTCAGACACACCCACCTCTCACTGCAAATATCCTTGTCTAAACATAGGTTATTTAGGACAGACACACTGTAGGGCACCAGGTTTGTGAGTTACAGTAGTTATTTGATATAAAAATATGGTTTTGGAATATTAAAGCCCTATTTCATACAAGACGACAGGTGAAAATCTAAGAAAATCTCAATTTTAAGGCATGTTACTCAGACACACCCACCTCTCACTGCAAATATCCTTGTCTAAACATAGGTTATTTAGAACAGACACACTCTAGGGCACCAGTTTTGTGAGTAACAGTAGTTATTTGAACAACAAATATGTTTTTTGAATATTAAGGCCATATTTCATACAAGACGATAGGTGAAAATCTAAGAATCTCAATTTTAAGGCTTGTTACTCAGACACACCCACCTCTCACTGCAAATATCCTTGTCTAAACATAGGTTATTTAGAACAGACACACTCTAGGGCACCAGTTTTGTGAGTAACAGTAGTTATTTGAACAACAAATATGTTTTTTGAATATTAAGGCCATATTTCATACAAGACGATAGGTGAAAATCTAAGAATCTCAATTTTAAGGCATGTTACTCAGACACACCCACCTCTCACTGCAAATATCCTTGTCTAAACATAGGTTATTTAGGACAGACACACTCTAGGGCACCAGTGTTGTGAGTTACAGTAGTTATTTGATCCAAAAATATGGTTTTGGAATATTAAAGCCCTATTTCATACAAGACGACAGGTAAAGATTGAAGAAAATCTAAATTTTAAGGCATGTTACTCAGACACACCCACCTCTCACTGCAAATATCCTTGTCTAAACATAGGTTATTTAGAACAGACACACTCTAGGGCACCAGTTTTGTGAGTAACAGTAGTTATTTGAACAACAAATATGTTTTTTGAATATTAAGGCCATATTTCATACAAGACGATAGGTGAAAATCTAAGAATCTCAATTTTAAGGCTTGTTACTCAGACACACCCACCTCTCACTGCAAATTTCCATGTCTAAACATAGGTTATTTAGGACAGACACACCGTAGGGCACCAGTGTTGTGAGTTACAGTAGTTATATTATCAAAAAATATGGCTTTGGAATATTAAAACCCTATTTAATACAAGACGACAGGTGATAATCAAAGAAAATATCAATTTTAAGGCATGTTACTCAGACACACCCACCTCTCACTGCAAATATCCTTGTCTAAACATAGTATCTTTAGGACAGACACACTCTAGGGCACCAGTGTTGTGAGGTAAAGCAGTTATTTGAACAAAAAATATGGTTTTGGAATATTAAGGCCCTATTTCATTCAAGACGATAGGTGAAAATAGCTATTTTAAGACATGTTACTCAGACACACCCACCTCTCACTGCAAATATCCTTGTCTAAACATAGTATATTTAGGACAGACACACTCTAGGGCACCAGTGTTGTGAGTTACAGTAGTTATTTGATCCAAAAATATGGTTTTGGAATATTAAAGCCCTATTTCATACAAGACGACAGGTAAAGATCGAAGAAAATCTAAATTTTAAGGCATGTTACTCAGACACACCCACCTCTCACTGCAAATATCCTTGTCTAAACATAGGTTATTTAGAACAGACACACTCTAGGGCACCAGTTTTGTGAGTAACAGTAGTTATTTGAACAACAAATATGTTTTTTGAATATTAAGGCCATATTTCATACAAGACGATAGGTGAAAATCTAAGAATCTCAATTTTAAGGCTTGTTACTCAGACACACCCACCTCTCACTGCAAATATCCTTGTCTAAACATAGGTTATTTAGGACAGACACACTGTAGGGCACCAGGTTTGTGAGTTACAGTAGTTATTTGATATAAAAATATGGTTTTGGAATATTAAAGCCCTATTTCATACAAGACGACAGGTGAAAATCTAAGAAAATCTCAATTTTAAGGCGTGTTACTCAGACACACCCACCTCTCACTGCAAATATCCTTCTCTAAACATAGGATATTTAGGACAGACACACTCTAGGGCACCAGTGTTGTGAGTTCCAGTAGTTATTTGAACGACAAATATGGTTTTGGAATATTAAAGCCCTATTTCATACAAGACGACAGGTGATAATCAAAGAAAATCTCAATTTTAAGGCTTGTTACTCAGACACACCCACCTCTCACTGCAAATATCCTTGTCTAAACATAGGTTATTTAGGACAGACACACTGTAGGGCAGCAGTTTTGTGAGTAACAGTAGTTATTTGATCCAAAAATATGGTTTTGGAATATTAAAGCCCTATTTCATACAAGACGACAGCTAAAGATCGAAGAAAATCTAAATTTTAAGGCATGTTACTCAGACACACCCACCTCTCACTGCAAATATCCTTGTCTAAACATAGGTTATTTAGAACAGACACACCGTAGGGCACCAGTGTTGTGAGTTACAGTAGTTATTTTATCAAAAAATATGGCTTTGGAATATTAAAACCCTATTTCAGACAAGACGACAGGTGATAATCAAAGAAAATCTAAATTTTAAGGCTTGTTACTCAGGCACACCCACCTCTCACTGCAAATATCCTTGTCTAAACATAGGTCATTTAGGACAGACACACTCTAGGGCACCAGTGTTGTGAGTTACAGTAGTTATTTGATCAACAAAATATGGTTTTGGACTATTAAGGCCCTATTTCAGACAAGACTATAGGTGAAAATAGTGAGTCAGAGTAGTTATTTGTTATTTTAAAAAGTTATTTAAAATACAAGCGGTAGTGGGGTGGGGTGAAGGGAGGGTGCATTTTTTAGTATGGAGGATATTTATTAGAATACTGCACGTCGCGTGATAAACAGTAGGCTACACAGTAAACAGTAGGCTACACAGTAAACAGTACACAGCTGCTAGTAGCTACACAGGACGCAGTAGATAGGGCTCTGATTTCGGACACAGCCTTTCAGAATATTTCGCCTAGGCTACTTAACTTTATCATCCGCTGTACTCAAATAGCATATCAATAGTATAGAAGGGTGTTCATTCGGGCACAGCCGCACAGAGAAAATTAAATCGCTAATCCAAAAATAATTTCCATTTTCAGTTCGGGCATAGTAGTAGACTACTACGTAGGTAGCTAAAGAAACGCACTGTCTGAATGCCTACAGAATGTCTGAATATTGGCAAAAAATGTGGGTCACAAGAAGAAAGTGGAATTAACATTTTAATTTGCATTACGGCAGTGTCTTACAAAGACGTTAAAGAAAAATAAAAAACGTTAAATTACGCTCGGCTACGTGAAGCATAGGCTAGTTTACTCAAACAAGGAATAGGCTAGGCTAACTGAAATCTAAACGATTGCATTTTCCATTAGGCAACGTCTTGGCACAATATATTATGCGTTCACGTAAAATTAAATAGAAAAAGTACGATTTCATAAAGACAGCATTAACCAATTAACATTGACGTGTAGCATAGGCTATATGTTGGCAGATCTATCCTTCTATAAATTATAGCCTACATAATAAAAAAATCACATTTGCTCAGTGTAGCAAATTTGGGTTAAATTAAATGGAAAGTAAACACTGACAGATGGGTATAGTTGGCCATTTTTAAGTGATATTTAAAACCAGATGATAGCAAGCGAAGGCAATCGAAAGAGATCAGAAAACAAACTGTATGGTCTTGTAGCTTAGGCTGTAGCTACAATGTCTGTCTGTCAACAACACACTGCCTTAAAACAGTGTACTGCCCTTGCATTTCCGCTGGATGTCTGTTATTAGCCTATATTCTGTGCAATTAAATAGAGCTACCATAGCCTACGTATTCTGCGGGCCTGTGTGGTAAAGAAAGTGCATCAACAACAGTAAGCTTACATTCATGCTGAATGCTGCGCCCGACGAAGCGGTCGATATTGCCGTAGTAGGAGTTTCTTATTACAGCATATTCTCCTTTGTGAGCGCAACTCACGGATTTATTTAAAATATGGCAAAATAATTAATTATTTAACTTTATTCGGACGATGCAACCATATGGTGCCACTCACTCTGTTGAATTTAGCTTTTTATGTGCCCCATGAAACTTTAGCTGGACATTTTACTGACTGATAATTTGCCACGTTGGTAGGTTAATTCGTACTCGTAGAATAGGCTTGGCTACTGGAACAGCCTCGTAAAAGCATTCCGTTCAATAGGCTAAGCGCATTTCACAAACCTCACATCTACGCTCATTAAATAACCAGAGAGTAACAAATCCATGTGCACTCATCCTAACAATCAACGAGTTAAGGAATTGCAAGCGTTATAACTTCGTACACTCATCTATTTTCTCAACCCTAACCCTAGTCAATGTAGCAAATGTGCCCTATATTTTTAATATTTTGTTAAAGTACAATTAAATACGAATCTTAGAACTTTTACGAACTACTTCAATGCATAAGGGGATAAGCCATTCACATTTCCTAAAATATTGCATTCAATAAGGTGTACATATACTGTGTACCATGCCGATAAAGACAATACGCAAACCCGTTAAATAAAAGTGCTTAATTTCTATTATGGTTCGAGAAATCGAGAATGTGGGTATGAAATCGCTTGAAACGATTTGTCAGTGATCTGCACTCAGGATTTCGTAATACAAAGTAAAAACCAATATAATTATATCATACTGTCGTGCTTACTTTGATTAAATGTGAATTCTTCCACATAGGGCATATTTGCTACATGGTGTTTAAAATAAAAAATAATATATTTCTGTAAATATTCAAAGTTATGTTATGATACTTCACATACACCTATTAGGATGCATTAGCCAATGTTATGGTTAAAAGTGGGCGTCTGCAAGACACCGTTCGTTCAGAAATGAACAAAGACCACAGAAACTGGTTCGAAAAATAAAGCCGCACAATAAAATATAAGGTCGACTTCATTTTTTTGGCGAATATTGTGGGGAAAAAATTAACGTTGCTTGATGAAAAGAGAGACATTATAGGGGTTCTATAGTTACTGCTAGCCTTCGTACAGTGCAATAATATCAGAATTACCCACGTGTTTATGCCCATTCAATATGTAGGGCATATTTGCTACATAAACAAACAGTTTCATCCATAATTCTGTAAATAAAAGTAGTTGTGAGAAAATATTAACATACAGTAAAAAGGACATTGAAATGTGTCTTTTACACAAAAAATCTGAATGTTATTATACATTCTGAGAAAATTAGAATAAAAAGAGGAAAATGTAGCAAATGTGCCCTTTTAAGCATCTACAGAGAGAGAGAGAGAGAGAGAGAGAGAGAGATCTGATCTCTACTCCCACGACTGCTATTCTTGGAATCAGGATAAGTCATAACGAGCTGGATCGTTTCATATTTTATTACATTAAGAAACCCCATAGTTCCTTTATATATTTAAAGAAATTAAATACATTTAGTTTAAGCCTGGATTGCAAGCAACTGCACACATTAAAAAAATATGATATCTGACATGGTATACATCTAGATGTATTCAAAGATTTTAACTTTGTGTCACACAAAGCACCATTAAATGGATAGTTCCGGTTCTGCATGCTGATTGGTCAACCAGCTTTTTCAGCGATGCTTTTTATGATATACTGTAGTATAGCTAAATAGAATGTCCATACATCATTTAAATATCACTACTCTTTCCACTAACATTAACAGTTTCAATACTGAAACATTGTAAGCAATCATCCTTGATAAAGGTGTCCTTGGCTCAGTGTTTAGATCTTCAGAGTGGTCTGTCTGGTCTTACACTCAGTGTTGTGCAGTGAAGAATGTAGGCACCATCCTCATCCTCATCAAAACAACAATCAAAGGTGAAATTAATAAGAGTGAGTGGCAGCTCTGAATTGGAACTCTAGTTACCAAATAATTTTAGCTTGTGGATAGACACACCTTATAGTTTATATTTGAAATAGTCTTGTTGCACTTTTCTTTTCAAAAGCGAAGTGGAACAGATCCGTGTTACAGCATGGCTCTGGGACTGCTGATTGTCTGCTTAGCCTTGCGCCTAACAGCGCCTCCTTTCTGTGCTGATATTGACAAAAGCACAAGGGTTCTCATACCATTTTAGCATTTTGATTGATAATGGTTATCATTGCTGAACAGAACGTTTCTTTACAATCAACACTTTGAGCAAAAGTAGATTAATAGCACAGTGATTGAAAATGACAAGATTAATTTAGCTAATCAGAGCTAAAGTAACTGTTTTCACGCATTTGAATTCTCTTGCACTTAACCATACAAATGTTTTCCAAAAAAAGGTGACCACTCCTTGAATACAGAAGCTGAATAATGAACCATCACATTTTCAACTGCTGAGGAATTATGTGTGCCATATTGTCAAACAGATGTTTTACCGTTGTTTACATTGAGCAATACTATGAGCCCAGGGTTAAATCACAATTTTAAACATCTGCTTAATACATCATAAATCTTCCATCTATGTAATTGTTTAATGCATTGAATATTAAGAAGTTAATTAAACATATTTTGCTAGAGGGATAATGTGCACAGATGTTTTCACACCAACACCAAGATGATAATTCTAAAAAAGGTATTGCATATCACGGACTGTACCAGACTCATTAATAATAGTTGTTTCTTTTCAGTTTTCACCCTGATGTAACACCATGATCACAATATTTAACAGCGTGGCACACGTCACAAGCAATGTGTACTGTACAGACATGAACCTCAGACAGAAAGAGCAGGCTCTTGTCTCATATCTGTCTGGGGAGGCACACTACTTCAGCTCAGCTAATCTAGCATGCTAACTAAGCTAACTCACTAGCAGTTTTAATATTGTGGTAAATGCTGAAACTGGCATTCCGAGTGTGTTGGTGGCAACCACCTTCAAAACAGTATTTGGGAATTGAGTATTTTTTATATATTTTTTATTCTGCTTCAGCTTCCTAGATCACAATAAAGATGCAACTTCACACCGGATTTGTATTACCAGAGAGTGTCTGAGTTTGCTAAGAAATTATACAATTTTAAGGATGAAATTAGGTCGAATTTCTGAAATTGTTGATTTCACAGAAGTTAATAGTAATCACATTTCTAATGCTCCAGCGGTACTAATCCTGTCAAAACAGTACTTCGTTGACTGTATTTTTCTAAATGTCTTGTATTCTTGAACGTATAACCCCATCAAAGGAGAAACCAGATCAAAATACCACTAATCACCTAGGAATGAAAACATAGTGCCACTCACTTCAAAGAGGCCAGAATTAACCCTGACAGAAACATGCCTCATTAGTATAATTGCTATCATCATTAGGGTGGCACCATTTATAGTCTCCAGAATCACTGATCTCAAAGAGCAAAAAACATTTGAGGCGAATTGTGATGAGCTCTAGAAACAGGAGCCTGGCTGACATAAATGTAGAACCTTGAGTACAATGGTTCACTGTTGTTCTATCAAACATACTTTAATCGCAACAAGGTTTTTTTGTTCCTTTGTGTCAGCTTCACAAAGGAAACCTCAAGCAATGATTGTGAGCAAAAATTGCAGAGAATTTATAATGTTATCTTGTCATTTAAAAGCAACCAACAATTTACCTAGATAAGTTGTGTGTCAATCTAGCTTTTTAATCTAGCTACCTAGCCAGCTATCAATCATGCAAACAAAGTAGCTAACTGGCTTCCATGGTCACCAAATTTAATAAGTAGCTAGATAATAATATCACTGGCTAGCTTATCTGCTGTCCAACCTCTTATCAGCTACAAGCTAATGACAAAAAGACAGTTTTTGCTTATTATTAATGGTGATTCATAACTTGAATTTGGGGTTAACTCATCTAAAAGCTCAAAAAAGTCAATGGTTTCAAAGAGTATTTTGTCTTTGAAGCTCAGTATAATAACTAGTGGACAGATATTTTAGAAAATCAGGAAAATATTCTGTGATACACAGACATTCAACATTTCAGCCCATTTGACCCACATACCACAGATAATCCAGCTGTGGAAGCTGTGGAAATGTCAATAAAATAAAATTAATAAAATGCAAGTCATGTACACTGGGCAAGGGAGAGGCTGACTTTTTATTTCTTACAACCAGAAACATACATATGATGCATACAAAAAGTGAGAGAGGAACAAATATTGATCGAGACATGGGATCTATGTGAAGCTGTGAAGCATTTTCAGCTGTTAAGAAAATCTGTTATGCCTCAAATGTGATGTGTACTGCTAACGGGCGATGTCCAAGCTGGTCTCCCTTTGCATTAAATGTGATGTGCACTGCTAACGGGCAATGTTCAAGCTGGTCTCTCTTTGCATTAAATGTGATGTGTACTGCTAACGTGTGATGTTCAAGCTTGTCTCCCTGTGCATTAAATGTGATGTGCACTGCTAACGGGCGATGTTCAAGCTGGTCTCTCTTTGCATTAAATGTGATGTGCACTGCTAACGGGCGATGTTCAAGCTGGTCTCCCTTTGCATTAAATGTGATGTGTACTGCTAACGGGCGATGTTCAAGCTGGTCTCCCTTTGCAATAAATGTGATGTGTACTGCTAACGGGCGATGTTCAAGCTGGTCTCTCTTTTCATTAAATGTGATGTGTACTGCTAACGGGTGATGTTCAAGCTGGTCTCTCTTTTCATTAAATGTGATGTGTACTGCTAACGGGCGATGTTAAAGGTGGTCTCTCTTTTCATTAAATGTGATGTGTACTGCTAACGGGCGATGTTCAAGCTGGTCTCCCTTTGCATTAAATGTGATGTGCACTGGTAATGGGCGATGTTCAAGCTGGTCTCCCTTTGCATTAAATGTGATGTGTACTGCTAACGGGCGATGTTCAAGCTGGTCTCCCTTTGCATTAAATGTGATGTGTACTGCTAACGGGCGATGTTCAAGCTGGTCTCTCTTTTCATTAAATGTGATGTGTACTGCTAACGGGCGATGTTCAAGCTGGTCTCTCTTTTCATTAAATGTGATGTGTACTGCTAACGGGCGATGTTCAAGCTGGTCTCCCTTTGCATTAAATGTGATGTGCACTGCTAACGGGCGATGTCCAAGCTGGTCTCCCTTTGCATTAAATGTGATGTGCACTGCTAACGGGCGATGTCCAAGCTGGTCTCCCTTTGCATTAAATGTGATGTGCACTGCTAACGGGCGATGTTCAAGCTGGTCTCCCTTTTCATTAAATGTGATGTGCACTGCTAACGGGTGATGTTCAAGCTGGTCTCCCTTTGCATTAAATGTGATGTGTACTGCTAACGGGCGATGTTCAAGCTGGTCTCCCTTTGCATTAAATGTGATGTGCACTGCTAACGGGCGATGTCCAAGCTGGTCTCCCTGTGCATTAAATGTGATGTGTACTGCTAACGGGCGATGTTCAAGCTGGTCTCTCTTTTCATTAAATGTGATGTGTACTGCTAACGGGCGATGTTCAAGCTGGTCTCCCTTTGCATTAAATGTGATGTGTACTGCTAACGGGCGATGTTCAAGCTGGTCTCCCTTTGCATTAAATGTGATGTGTACTGCTAACGGGCGATGTTCAAGCTGGTCTCCCTTTGCATTAAATGTGATGTGTACTGCTAACGGGTGATGTTCAAGCTGGTCTCTCTTTTCATTAAATGTGATGTGTACTGCTAACGGGTGATGTTCAAGCTGGTCTCTCTTTTCATTAAATGTGATGTGCACTGGTAACGGGCGATGTCCAAGCTGGTCTCCCTTTGCATTAAATGTGATGTGTACTGCTAACGGGCGATGTTCAAGCTGGTCTCCCTTTGCATTAAATGTGATGTGTACTGCTAACGGGCGATGTTCAAGCTGGTCTCTCTTTTCATTAAATGTGATGTGTACTGCTAACGGGTGATGTTCAAGCTGGTCTCCCTTTGCATTAAATGTGATGTGTACTGCTAACGGGCGATGTCCAAGCTGGTCTCTCTTTTCATTAAATGTGATGTGTACTGCTAACGGGCGATGTTCAAGCTGGTCTCCCTTTGCATTAAATGTGATGTGTACTGCTAACGGGCGATGTTCAAGCTGGTCTCTCTTTTCATTAAATGTGATGTGTACTGCTAACGGGTGATGTTCAAGCTGGTCTCTCTTTTCATTAAATGTGATGTGTACTGCTAACAGGCGATGTTCAAGCTGGTCTCCCTTTGCATTAAATGTGATGTGTACTGCTAACGGGCGATGTTCAAGCTGGCAGGGGCGTGTCTAGAACATTTTGAATGGGGGGGCCAGGCTGGGGCACAGACCCAGAGGAGGGGGGCCAGCCATCAAGGCTTACCTTTTTTTTTTTTTGCCGCGTACAGCAGACACACGTGTATTTATCCGACCAAACCTTAGCCCTAGCCTTAACCCTAGCCTAACCTTTTTTTTTATACCTGCCCCAGATTCTAGGTAATCATATACAGTGCTTTCGTATGAACACTTTCAAATTTTGCTGTTTGACAGCTCAAATTAAGATATGTTTCAATGGGCTTTTTGTTACTCATCTCATTTTTTGATTATTTCACTATTGGATACACCAGAGCTTATTTTTAAGCCTTTACAGCAATGGGTGTATTTTTTTCTCTACTTTGACATTATTAAAATAAACTTGTCGTAGTCTATACAGTGTAGCAACTCATGAAGAGTTCTCTCCAAAAGTAAATACATGTTCCAGCCATGGGGAGTTCCAGATAGTGCAGTTAACGGTTATCCATCAAACGTAACTCCGTACCTCCTGCTTCAATCCTCAGGCCAGTAAGATCGACAACGCAGTAGCTATCAAACCTAACGTTATATCTTATACGCAAAAGGCAGTGAAATATCACCGGCCAGTTAACTATGGTTAACGATACGAAAACAACTCAAGTAAATATCTTTGAGGCTACAAGATAACCATCACGTTAGCAAGCCAACAAGACGCCGTAGGCTGCACTTAATTTAACTTACCGCATTTGGAGGGACAGAAATATCAGTCGGGCTTGGTAACGTTTCCGCATTCCTTTGGCTGGCATACCCCAATTCAACCTGGGCATAGTGTAACTGTTAACGTTAATCCGCGGATGCTCTTGCACCCAGAGAAAGCACACTTGCGACCCATCAGTCATTGCTTGTAAATTGAATTGCTTACTTTTGAGTTTTATGAAATAAACGTTCGACTGGCAAGTTACGACATAACATTAGCTACCAAAGTGTATAACGTTAACGTCAGCTGTCCAGCTAGTGGGCTGCTAAATTATTAAATAAAACGTAACTTGTTAACTTAGCAAAACATTTAACGACAAATAACGTTACCTTTCAGAATGGTTGAAAATGCTTACCTGTAAAGACGGAAGGTAGGACTTAAATGTTGGTTTTAATGGTTTGACGGAAAACATCACAAGCAGAAGTGGCTGGCTAGCAAGCTTGCCAACTCGCCAGCTCACAATTACTAGCTAACTTAACTCAACAGGTGTCGACGTTAGTGAACTTAGGTTAAACAATCAACTCGCCAGCTCGCATTAGCTAAACTATTGACTTTAACTTACATGACTGAAAACGTTATAGCAATTCAGTGTTTCTTCCTTGTCTGCAGAGGAAAGTTCTTGTATTTTATTACTCACATTAACATTACTCTTATTGTCCATTTAGACAGTGAGCAAAGAAGCCTGCTTGTTACTTAGCTAGCCAGCTATCACTACATGACGAGTTATCTCTGCTTGCTATGCTACGAGCAGATATTCCAGATAACATAACGTTAAGCTAGCGGTAACATTTTGTTAGCACGCTATCGTTGGAGATCACAATGGTGAACGAAGTTGCGTTCAACTTTCTCCATCTCTCGCTTCTGATGGTCCCGAATGAAGTGACAACAGATACGTTTTTATCTCTTTACAGATCAGCTATCTATGCCATACAGCATTCAACTTAGCCAGCTAGACTAGATGACTAGATAGTTAACGTATAACGTTATGACTCTAATAGAAGACATCATAACTACCGTATAGGCCAACTATGATAAATCAATCTGAAGCTGTTTACAGCTAGAGAAAGCAGGTAGAAAGATACCAAGTTCGCTAACAAAACAGCTATAAAACCCCTGACACTTCGCGTTAAGGTTACGCGGCATAATGAGCAATGAATGCGGCAGCGAATGCCACTGGTCCGGCAGGCAAGATAGGCTAACGTTAGCTAACTCGCAGGCACGAAGCTTGTTTATGCACAACCACGATTTTCTACAACAAAAATATGTTTATGATGTACATATAGACTAATATATATATTTCATACGTAGCCTACAGCCTCCAACTTAGCCAGCTAACGTTAACGTTACACCAAGTACGTTAACGTTAACCATGCAGACAGTTAACGTTATACTTAACGTTATGACTCGTAACATATCTAGAAGACAGCATAACTATCGTAACGTTATACCATGGTAAATAAATCTGAATTAAAACACCTACATGAATCACTAACGCCACGCTTATTCAGGAACGTCTGCCTAAATTAAATTGCACATACATTTTTTTAAGTTAAGTAGCGCTTATGAGTTGAGTGCGCGTTCACGCTTTAAAAACTATTTTGGGAAACGCGTGTTGACGCAACAATAGGCCTGTGGGCTGACGCAATTTATGTCCATTCCCATTGGGCTACAGAGGCTTCTTTCATCGATACTGACAAGACAATGGCCTATCATATTCCGGTTCTGGTAGGGGGGGCACCAGGGGTGGCCAATCAGATTCCAGTGGGGGCCAGTGCCACCCCTGGCCCCCTACTGGCCCCGCCCCTGCAAGCTGGTCTCCCTTTGCATTAAATGTGATGTGCACTGCTAACAGGTGATGTTCAAGCTGGTCTCCCTTTGCATTAAATGTGATGTGTACTGCTAACGGGCGATGTCCAAGCTGGTCTCCCTGTGCATTAAATGTGATGTGTACTGCTCACGGGTGATGTTCAAGTTGGTCTCTCTTTTCATTAAATGTGATGTGTACTGCTAACGGGCGATGTTCAAGCTGGTCTCCCTGTGCATTAAATGTGATGTGCACTGCTAACGGGCGATGTCCAAGCTGGTCTCCCTTTGCATTAAATGTGATGTGTACTGCTAACGGGCGATGTTCAAGCTGGTCTCCCTGTGCATTAAATGTGATGTGTACTGCTAACGGGCGATGTTCAAGCTGGTCTCCCTTTGCATTAAATGTGATGTGTACTGCTAACGGGCGATGTTCAAGCTGGTCTCCCTTTTCATTAAATGTGATGTGTACTGCTAACGGGCGATGTTCAAGCTGGTCTCCCTTTGCATTAAATGTGATGTGTACTGCTAACGGGCGATGTTAAAGCTGGTCTCTCTTTTCATTAAATGTGATGTGTACTGCTAACGGGTGATGTTCAAGCTGGTCTCTCTTTTCATTAAATGTGATGTGCACTGGTAACGGGCGATGTTCAAGCTGGTCTCCCTTTGCATTAAATGTGATGTGCACTGGTAACGGGCGATGTTCAAGCTGGTCTCCCTTTGCATTAAATGTGATGTGCACTGGTAACGGGCGATGTCCAAGCTGGTCTCCCTTTGCATTAAATGTGATGTGTACTGCTCACGGGTGATGTTCAAGCTGGTCTCTCTTTTCATTAAATGTGATGTGCACTGGTAACGGGCGATGTTCAAGCTGGTCTCCCTTTGCATTAAATGTGATGTGCACTGGTAACGGGCGATGTTCAAGCTGGTCTCCCTTTGCATTAAATGTGATGTGCACTGGTAACGGGCGATGTTCAAGCTGGTCTCCCTTTGCATTAAATGTGATGTGCACTGGTAACGGGCGATGTTCAAGCTGGTCTCCCTTTGCATTAAATGTGATGTGCACTGGTAACGGGCGATGTTCAAGCTGGTCTCCCTTTGCATTAAATGTGATGTGCACTGGTAACGGGCGATGTTCAAGCTGGTCTCCCTTTGCATTAAATGTGATGTGCACTGGTAACGGGCGATGTTCAAGCTGGTCTCCCTTTGCATTAAATGTGATGTCTACTGCTAACGGGCGATGTCCAAGCTGGTCTACCTTTGCATTTTGTTGCGACTATGTATATATATATTTTTTCATTCCATGACTTTACGATAAAGAGTTGAGTCTTTGGCTGATCTGGGGAAGGTTAAGCTGAACTGAAGAAACTTTCTGGAGCCAAACAAGACGCCGAGTGTCAGAGTGTCAGAGTGGGGGAGCTGTCACATCCGAGGCGACCGAAACTCACGCTGCGGTGACAGCCTCCACCGCCGCGCATGCTGTCAGCCATGCAGAGGTTCAGCAGAGCCGGCCATCCCTCTTAACAATGAGCAGCCATCACATGTACGCTAATAATAATCAGAACGGAAAAGCAATTCCGTTTCATGTCTCTTTTTCACCCCCCTTCGGAAACCTTAGATCTTTAAAAAGTAAGAGACAGCGACGGAAAAGATAACACTTTGCCTGTCACCGGAAAGTTTTAAGATGTCTACATTTCACGATGACAAACGGGGGCACAGAAATCCCCCGCGAGATCTGAACCGAATGAGCGATGGAGCAGCACGGAACTGATCAAAAGCCTCGTCTTGATCCGGCTTTTTTTCGAGACATCTGCAGTTGTGTTTACACGTTTTCCTGATGATACAATGCACTATGCATCAAGGTCAGCTCATTTTGCCTTAAAAAAGGCTAAAGGTATTTTCCACTTATATATAAGCACCCAAAGCCTTCTCCTATTGTGCAGTGCTCTGTTAATGGCTACTGTTGTAAAGACCAACACAATTGACATGGAAGACACATTTTTATTTCTGTTATATCTCATAGTTGAATTTACTGGAGTGCTCTTTAGGGAGACACGTTTGACCATTTTAAACATTACACCTTCTGTAACCTATTTATACAGGAACTGGAACTTCAAGTTGCTACCCTCATGTATAAAGGTTTGAGCTGGCACCTGCACTTCACAGTGTTATGCACAGATCCAAAAACCAGTGCACTAACCAGCACTATACACAGCTAACCTCAGATACAAAAACCAGTGCACTAACCAGCACTATAAACAGCTACCCTCAGATACAAAAACCAGTGCACTAACCAGCACTATACACAGCTACCCACAGATCCAAAAACCAGTGCACTAACCAGCACTATACACAGCTACCCACAGATCCAAAAACCAGTGCACTAACCAGCACTATACACAGCTACCCACAGATACAAAGACCAGTGCACTAACCAGCACTATACACAGCTACCCACAGATACAAAGACCAGCGCACTAACCAGCACTATACACAGCTACCCACAGATCCAAAGACCAGTGCACTAACCAGCACATTACACAGCTACCCACAGATACAAAGACCAGTGGACTAACCAGCACTATACACAACTACCCACAGATACAAAAACCAGTGCACTAACCAGCACTATACACAGCTACCCACAGATACAAAGACCAGTGCACTAACCAGCCCTATAAACAGCTACCCACAGATACAAAAACCAGTGCACTAACCAACACTATACACAGCTACCCACAGATCCAAAGACCAGTGCACTAACCAACACTATACACAGCTACCCACAGATACAAAAACCAGTGCACTAACCAGAACTATACACAGCTACCCACAGATACAAAGACCAGTGCACTAATCAGCACTATACACAGCTACCCTCAGATACAAAGACCAGTGCACTAACCACGTACAATAAGTGCATACCAAAGGTTATCGAAACAACTACAAACAGGTCAGATAAACAGTACAGTTCTATCATAAAGGTGCAGCTGTCCATAGACATGAACATCAAATCTAGTTCACACAGTAAGCTAACAGAAATTCAGATGTATAACATAAGAGAACCTGCGTACCTCTGCACACGCTGGACACCATGTGTATGCAATTTTTGGAGAGTGTGAAATGGCAACACCATGATAGAAAGGCAGAGGGAGAAAATGCAAAACGTTGCGAAAGCAGATTTACGACTTTATCCCTGAGCGTTCTTTCACGCATTCTTTTACTCAGTTTTATACATGTGACCCCAGGTCTATATTCAGTTCCACTCATGATGCTCAGCTCTGCATAGCACAGTGTCCGTGAGAACTAACAATCATGTTGCAATGAAGAAATTCCACTGTGCAGATTGCAATTCATTTGGAGAAGTTCTGAGTAAGAGATTCTACCAATGTACTAAATCCTATTGTAATTGCCAGATGCAATAGATGTCATAAATTATGAATTCATGAGTAGTTTCGGTTATATTGATGCGTTATTAGCATACAGCATTTGGGTCGGTCATAAATAAAACTGAACATAGTCCATTAGGCCTGCTTTTCTTGAGGCATGGAGAGATGTCCTCAGCCATTGTGCATGGAGTTTCCCTATCTGCCTACAAACAGTGGAAAAATTTGTGGTTGAGAAAAGGAAAAAACAGAAATTAATAAAGTGTAACCCAGAGTTCTCCTATTATCAGTCTGGAATGTTCAGCCTGCCCTATTGATCCAGTTCAATTCACTGACTACATACCTGGACTGTGATAGTACGCCGCACAAGAAGAAATAACACTATTTTAGACACAGATATGTTATTTGGTGGCTCATACTGCAAGGGAAAGGTAACAGCAGATAGCGAAATTGGAGGCCATACGCGGGAATGCACTGCTATACTGAGATAACCGGTAGCAGGACAAATACCGCTTACATACAGACCACGAGCCAGAGGCTGGGCTGCATGCTGTAAATACATTGACTCTTACTGATGATGACATCATAAACCCGCTGACTTCACTCTCCAAGTCAAACAAGGTCCAAAATCCTGAAGATTAGTTCATCTGAAGAGTTCACAAGACTCAATCAAGGGGGGGTGGGGGACAACAGGGGATTTCATTGGCTGTTCAGAAACGCATGCCTAGATTGTTCTGGTACTTACTTCTAAAATATAGAATACAGTGGTAAACGGCTGTTGTGGGGAGTGTCTGTAAACTATAGGCTAATAGTGTTACCTTGACAATGAACTGTGGATTACTGCAATGCCGGTGTATAGTGTTACCTTGACACTGAACTGTGGATTACTGCAATGCCGTGTATTCTCATTTTGTTTAAACAGTTTAAAGCCTGCTTGAATTTAATGTAAATGTTTGCGATGGCAAACCAAGAAGCACTGGGATTATCGTACTACAAGGTCCACCTCGTGACCAGGTTTCTCACTAAACGCAAAGAAGTTTTTTTGAGCTGTGTGTCAACTCCATAACAACTTTGTGCATGCTGTTAATAGATAGAGGAATGCAGACTTTTTTCATTTACAGTAATTCATGTGTGTGGTTTCACATATGAGATAAAGACTTTCTAAATGATGGAAGGAATCTGGAAAAAGCAATACCTTTGTTCTTCTCAAAGATTGGTGTCTCTATCTTTGTTCTCATTCTTTGACCAGTTTATTAAAGCCCCACTCAGTTTCAAAAAAATGCTAATCACTTATAATGAGCAGAAAAGACAAATATATGGTACTGTAGTATATACATAATTATTATCCTAATAAACATGTCAATAACATCCTCATGAAAAGCACTTCAAAAGGAAAAATAAGTACTTAAAATAAGTGTTGGGCCGACAATACTTCCTTCATCTTATACTATATACTAATACTTCCTTACATCTTCCCTCTTCCACATTTCATTCTTATTCTTTGTTTGTTCTTATCATCGTATTATAGTTTTTTGTAGTCCTGCAGCTCATCACCATGGAAATTAACTTATCATTCACTTTGTGCTCACTCACTTCGATAATATATCGAAAAAAATAGTTAGCTAACATTTTGCCAAATAAACCATGCCTTGGAAATGGTTTTGTCGTATTGTATTGTGGCTGGTTACAGTAAATATTTTTTTTAAACTACGAGAACCATGATCTACTGAGGTACTTAGTTGCCATACACATCATTTTTGTTGATAAGAACTTTAACCCATAAAATAACTGTAAATCTAAAGTGTAATGTGAAAATAAGACCTTTTGAGCTCCTAATAATTTTTGTTCTTATAATTATTTTTTAGAAGTCATAAGAAACTTACACTTATTTACATAATGTCAATGCCATAATTGGAAGCTTATGGAATATTGCTTAAATAAATTCATAGATCTTAAGCAAATAAAGATGACAGCAGCATGATGCAATTATAGGCAATTAGTGTTATACATTGGATATGTACTTCTTTAGAGTAGTAGGATCTGTTTATCTATTCTGTTAGGGTATGTAAACCTTTGATAAATGTGACAGACCATGTTTTGAGTGGTCAGACAAAAAATGAAAAAATACATAAATTCACAATATTAAAGTTTTTAAATAAAAATTTGATGTACTTTAAAGTAAGAATAAACCAGACTCAGACTATGAGCTTAGATGTATCTCAGACAACATTGCTTGGTGGAAAGTGATGACATAATCTAGAAGGTGAGCTACATCTGTATAAAGAACAGTAGGTGGGAAAACATTAAATGGTTTCAGTAAGGAACAGTGCACTCCAAAAGTGTTATGACAGTGACACATTTGTTGTTGTTTTGGCTCTGTACTCCAGCACATTGGATTTGAAATGGAACAGTGACTATGATATTAGGCACCAAAAGTACTTGGACAAATGAACATAAACTTAAAGTCATCTTATTTTATATTTGGTTGCATATCCTTTGCATGACATGAATTCCTGATGTCTGTGACCCAACAACATCAAAAGACTCTTATCTTATTTTCAGGTACTCATACAAGCGATGCTATAACCTCTCTGCATTTGAATGGATTTCTATAGGAATTGTCAGGTGGGACTAGATTAAGCTGTAAATTACAGGGGTATGGCTTTAAGTCATCAAGGGTCTGAGGTATCAAACGTGCCTAAAACCATCACTCTGCTGCCAGATATGCAGTAGATATGGATGGATCACTCTAATGTCAAGGTCCGTGGCTATTTTTTCCTGTTTCGCTACGGTTCTCATCCTCTCTCTCCGGTAAGCAGTCTATCGGATTTTTTACACGTTCCGGTTCAGGGTTTTGCTTCTCCCCGCTTATCATTTGTTTCACCTGTCCGATTACCTGCTAGGTATTTAAGCCCCTCACTTCCTGCTGCTTCTTTGTCATTTCGTGCCTTCACGTAGTCAGGGTTGGTTAGAAAATAGCTGCTCTATATTTTCACTACTAGATTGGCTTTAGCTGCCCTTGAAGCTCTTTAGGTAATAGTCCCTTTCGTTATTTTTGTTTCTTACTCTCTTCTACTCTCTGCTATATTGAGAGAGGGTTTATTTTTATTTAATTTATTTTTCACCTCTTATTGGGCGTTATAGTCTACATTCCAAAGGTGATTCTTTGTTTTCACTTTTTTCGAGCTATGCTCGTGTATTTCTGTTTAGGAGTCTCTGTTCTTTTACTTTTCTGCTCGTGTCTACGAGCCACACCCGTGTTTGTGGGTTGTTTATTATTTTGCTACTGAGACTCTTTTAGTGGTCCTCACGTTTGTGAGTGACTTGTTCTGTAATCGTGTTTTGTTTTGTCTTGTCGCGTTTGGCTCATTGCTGCAAACCCAAACCCTTACATCTAATGGTTGCTTCTCCTTACTTATTTTCCAATAGAGTTCAATAGGAACATGTATATGCCAATAATATTCAATGTAGTAGGACTGAATCCTCACCACAGCTGGCATCATATCTCTGCCTACAGTGCATTCAATGTTGAAGGATAATTAGAAAAAGACAGTTAAATTAGCCCTTGAGAAAATGGCATTTTTCTGTATACCCACACAATCTTACCATCAGTCACAGTGCTTAGACGAAATGTGTCATTGTGAATGTTGTTTTATCCAAACAGTAATTAGCTATATAGCTGAAGAGATTACTTCAAGCCTGATCAGTGGGGGCTAGCTGTTGAATAGCACGCCTTGATAAAGCACTCATTCCATCTCGTGAATAAGCCCCAAGAAATTAAATCCTGGCTATAATGTTGCAGAGTAAGGGAGGGTTTCGGTTGACGGAGTTCCCTGCAGAGGTTGACGGGGGGACTGCAGTCTGGCTACATATGAAGGTCAGTCCTCTATGTATTGGACTGTGTTGCTCAGCTGTTGAACTGGAACAAAGCGGTGGATGGCAGCGCATGGTTTGGATCACGCCTGTGCTAGTCTGTGCCCTCCAGGATTGACAGAGGATACACTATTTTTTTGGAGAAAATCACCTAATCCAGCAGAAAGCTGGGCAGATCATGTCCGCCGGATCGGAGCCGGGCCACGTCCATGATACAAATGCAGTTTAGAGTCATTATGCGGATCTGGAGCGCATCCGGGCCCGATTTGGGCCGGATGTTAAAACAATAAACTCCGGATCCGGGCCAGTTCTGGCCCATTTTTCAAAAACAGATCCGCAAAAGCGGATGCACGCCAGTTTTGGGCCATTGTGCAAATTGAAGCTGGGCCAGATCCATTTTACGGATCCGGGCCAGAAGTTGCGGTACATCCGGCCGGATATGGCCCAGTGTCAGTTTGCTATGTGGGTAGGCTCATGGAAGGTCTACACTGTGCTTGTCAGAAGCTCCTAACAGACCGGATGGAAGTACCTATATGTGGCTTTACTGTCAACCAAGGAAGGAGGGCCCCGGTCCACAGCGTTCACCCCTCCTCCTTCCTAACTCCACTGGGAGTCTTTCTGGTCCATCGGGAATGTGCAGTGTTCCTGTGCTTGGCTACGCACATTTCTAAATGTTGAATGAATGTTCTCTCAATGTTTTCTTAGATGTTAAGTCATTCAAATTGCCCAGGAAAATCAATCACACTTCAATGGCGAATGCTTAAACATATTGTTCAGTTACTACTGCAAAATCTGCATGACAAAGTGGATTACATTGAAGCACTCAAATACCTGAAACTGTGGAGATTTCGTCAGCAGATGTTTTTCTAAGCTCTTACAAATACATTCATTCAATATGGAGCTTACACTTGGCTCAAAATATTCACATTCACACTGACTAATGAAGTCATTTTTGTATTTTCTATTGCTTTTTATTATTATCATTGTGCCTTTGAGTACATATTATTGTTTGCGTTGAAAACAACCATAGCTATAATTAAGGTATAAGTATTATCTGTGAAAACAGATTTGAGCTTGTAAAAACCATATGCCATACATCAAATACTGTAATTACCCTAGTGCAATGTATTCAGATTGAGAAACAACCACAAGTAGTCATTGTCACATGCATATTAGAGGTAATTATGGGATAATCATGTTTTGAAATGAATCTTTCAGTAAATACACTGTGCACGCTAGCATACATGTCTGACCTACACAACTTCCCCGGCAGAATGCTACACTCAGAAAATGTCAATGGAAATATAATCTTCTTACCACTGTGAAATTCATGACCTTCAGGATCCATATGGTTAATGCCAGATTTACAATCATTATGACGAGCAGGAGCAGGATGAAGAAGTAGAGGCATCGTTTTCTCCAGCCGTATATTCCCACCGGATAAACGGCAGCACACCCTGGCCTCTGGAGGTTATTAGGCTGCGCAGCCAGAATGTACTGCTCTTGGGTCATCTGGAAAACAGGAAATACCTATCAGAGGCGATCCAATCGGCGTAAACACTTTCATCAGTTTCACATTTCCAACGGTTCTCCAGCGATCATCGTTCATACGGCTGCGCCGGAACTTCAACCGTTCACTGCATCTGCTGAAATATTACGTCAGCAGTCACATACATCAGAATTCCAGACTTGGGTTCGACTTGTGTAGATTTGTGTTAAAGTGAGTTCGGTATGCGCTGTCAGGTTTATCATGAGAATAACACACCGTTTCTCTAATCAGATAGACACCCTATTCAATAATTGAGCTAAGTGAGCATGAAGTGATGAAATTAAATATCTCGTTCTCTCTCTGAAATGGCTAGGTTCACACATTTCTTCTTCCAAAATTAACCTGACACAAGATCAATCTATCAAACTCCAGTCTTAGCACACACAAGGTTATTACATTACATTCATTTGGCAGATGCTTTTATCCAAAGCGACATACAATAAGCACAAGAGACCATGTATTTACAACAAAAACAGCAATAATAATAATACTTGTTCCATGTTTCAACAATTGAGAATTCCATAAAAAAGGTTCATTACACTTTATTTTAACCCATAACAAATCATCCACAGAAGTTTGACAGAAATGGCGAAAGAGGATAACGCATATGCTAAAAAAAAGTAGCATTATTTTAAAGCAAATATAACTATGTACCTTTATCTGGACTGTGACTTGGTATCAATTTCCTGTGGAATTATTGTGCAGGGGAACTTGGTGAAAAGTGCAGTGTGTGCAGACATTGGGTAGCTGGCAGACAGTTTGTTTGATACATTCCGCGCTTTTGTATGAAGTCGCTGGATGTCTGTGCACTCCACCGCGCTACCCAGAGGAAGGACATGTGTTGGGAATGTCAAACTTATAACTTATCCTTGAGGTGGCTTCTGAGCTAATATTTTATGAGGTGGCAAAAAAAGGTTGCAACTGTGCACATTTTCTGGCTTGCTAACAAGCAGGAGCGGTCCCCTGCACAGACCCGCGTTAGCTCGGCGTGTGGAGGGCCCCTCCACGGTCGCTATCAGTCAAGCTGATCAGAAAAAAACGGGCCCTTTCTGTCGACGGCTGATTATGAGAAACGTGTGCAGCTCAGCGATAAGGGAGTGTGGGAGTCAGTGGCGGCCGGCCTATAGAGGGCGCTGGGGCGCCGCCCCCCCCTCCCCCACATACAAATTTAAAAAAAAGTTTAAAAAAAATTATTATTTTTTATTATTATTTAATTTTTTTAGTAGCTTAAAATTATTATTTTTTATTATTATTTAATTTTTTTAGTAGCTTAAAATTATTATTTTTTATTATTATTTTTTATTATTATTTAATTTTTTAGTAGCTTAAACATGTTATATGTTGGCCTTGCGTTGTCTAAAGTTTAATACATTACATATGCATGTTCAGGGGGCTGCGGGGCGCCGGTAACGTTATGGTGAATCAGAGCACTCATTCATTTTCAGGCGAGCCCCCTGATACTGCTGCCTGATTCGCCGCCAAAAAAGGAAGTCCCCGGGCGCAGGCCTGTGCGCCCCGGACTATCCTACCCTTTTCTGATTAGTCCTCATGGTTTATGATATTATTTGATTGGATTTAAGGCATGTTTATCACGCCCAGCCGGCATCTAGCAGGATATCACTGCGAGTGCGCAAGTACTACGGATAGGTTCAGTCGGCTGCTACTCATTCATTCAAGTAGACCTGTCCTAGACCAAGCGAGAGAGATAATTCGAAATGGCTTCTTCAAGTGGAACAGAAAGCAAAGAAAATTCGGTTATTTCTTTGCAAAAAGAACCTTTCTCAAGGCGTTCATTGGGAGAAACGGGTCGGGCTCGGTCACGGCGGCCGAACAACTAGCGAACATTTTACTTTTGAACTACAGTAAAACCTTGACATACGAGTGCACTAACTTACGAGTATTCCGAGCAATTTCTTGTTTCGCCTTACGAGCCTAGACCCGAGTTACGAGCCGAGCAAGCGGAGCATTGCGAATGCGAATGCAATTTCGGAAATTGCATTCGCATTTCCGAAAAATTCTGAAGGGAAGGAAGAAACAAACCACCATGGATAGGTTTTTATCGAAACGCCCTGCAGATCAGTCAGAAAAGCGTGACGAAAAAGCCAAAAATCTATGAAAAAGATGCAAACGTCACTGATGAAGATTAAGTGTAAGTGAAGAATAATAATGTAGCAATTAAGTTTAGAACCAGTTTATTTCTTTATATTCTATTTTATTATCTTTGTATTATATTTTGTATTAATTATTTATAATTTATAAATACATTTCTCATTTTTATAACAACGTAACAAAGAAATTAGGGTGTTTTTTGGGGGGCTGGATCGGATTAATGGTATTTAAATTAATTTCAATGGGGAAAATTGATTTGATATACGAGTAAACCGAGTAACGAGCTCGGTCACGGAACGAATTAAACTTGTATGTCAAGGTATTACTGTACTAATTGGGATGGGTTAGCTTACTGCACATGGTGCTTCAAGTTGTTTTTGGTGAAAATATAGTGTGAAATAAATACAAATGATACCGAATATTGTGTGTGTCTGTTATCTACCAATAAAACAATGCCTTTTGACGGTCATTTAGGTGCCCAGTGACCACTAAACAGAGAAGCTGTAACCATGGTAACAACAACTGCGTGACAGGGAAACACAATGTCAGCGCTTCAGTGCCTTAACTGCGTCGGGGTCGGGTCGGGTTCGGACATAAAAAGCAGAATTCCTGTCGGGTTCGGGTCGGGCTCGGGTCGGGCTCGGTTACTACTATCTCGGGCTCGGTCGGGTTCGGACAGAAATATGCGGCCCGATCCGCACTCTAGTTCAGTGATGTCTTACTTGAAAAACTGTCCTCCACTGTTGCCAATCAAACTGTCTTATGCAACTGAGACACACGGTAGCTTGTTTTTTCTGTTTAAAGTCAAAGTCAGATGTATTTTTTTTTTTTTAGAAATGCTAGCGCCCCAACCTATATTTAGATCACCAGCCGCCACTGGTGGGAGTTGTCCTTAATGATATTACACAGGGTGCTAATGACTCCTACAGGTATCAAGGTAGATTTGAGGGTACTCAACAACCCCTACTTCCACTAACAATGGACATGCCAGATAAACTGATGTTTTTATTTTGTAACATCAGTAAAATGACTGCTCTGGGGTATCTCTCATTACCCACAGTAGCAGTTTCTTCAAAGGGGCATATCTGTAAATCCATCTCAATGAGAATCATATTTTTAGATGACTGGCTGTTGCCATTATAATAAAAAAATATTGTGAGTGTATTTTGTGTGTAATAAATATTCAAACAGATTTTCTTGAGTATTTTGGAGTAGAAAACGGACTTACCTCTGACCTTTTTGCCTGTCATAGTCATTTGAAAAATACATTTAAATTCTCTCTCTGTATTTAGCCTAGCAATATCCTGTATTCATTTTTGCCAAAAATAACCCAAAAAACCATTAGCATATGTGTATTACTGCTCAAATGTCAGGGGCTGTATTTTCCCACATTATAACCTCTCACATCACTCAGTGGCACCGTTACTCAATTGGATCCCAGACCCCAGTGAGCCACACTAAACTAACAAGTGCTTTAGCAGGATGAGCCACAGGTGGAAACGTTTGAAATGTTCTTAATCACAGGCTGTTTTCCGCATTTATCTAATAACTGGTTTGAAGTTTGAAGACATAATTTATAATTATATCCTATAGCTTGCCAAGAGGCTGAGCTATGTATTAATGCACAAAGTGTTGCTATCAGGGCGGTATACTACGCAGCAGGATTACTGACGATGCAGGATAACTGCACTGAGTATAACCCGGAACATTCCCAAATCTGGAACATGGACTGAAGTTAAAAAGAGCTGTTCCAGGTTTTACCATCCAGCTAACTCAGTAATCCTGCTTCATAGGACCCCTTGTGTTTCAGTGTACAGGTTAGTACAAAGTGAATTCCTGTTTAAATGTGACTAAAGTGCTGCTTTCTTTGATTAATCTTATAATTCAGATTTAAAATCCAATCATTTGGGGCCAAGTATAGTATTACTTTGACCTACGACAGTGATCAGCCCAAATAAATGTATTAACTGTATGGTTTTATAGTTTGATTCAAATGAAAGTATCCTACATATGACGCATCTGACAATAACTGCTCTCCTTTGAAAGAGCACTGCTAACCAATTAGCTGGCTAACAGCCCCATATCATGGTAGTTTTCGTAGGTGTAAAGAAAAGGTAAATATGTGAAAGTAACAATCCGCTGGATTATTTTCAGAAGCACATTCCTGTTATCGTCACCCCTCCCACGTCAGCACAGTGGTACGCGGTTTGAAAAGCGCTAATTTAGTACAAATTTTTATCAACGTGCCAGACAAAATTATATGCTTTTAACAAAAGGTAGGATTTCCTTGATAGTTTAATGACTTAGATGAAAAGTGCTTCAAGACATGAATTGCACTAAATTAGTGATATGTGTGCATGGTAGGCTACTTAGTAATGTAACGGTGTTCGCTGTGAATACAGTTTCGCTCTTCTTGTTTATAAATCTCAATTCCTTTTGTCTCGTTTGTGTGGAAGAGCACGGTGCCAGTACCGTATACAGAACACATCACAAGCCTTTTGTTAAATGGAAAATAAAAGTGTCTGTCTATATCTATCATTTGCAGCTAGAATATTTTTTAGTTAAGCACTCGTGCCTAAAAAAACCCCAAATGCAAGTCTTGTATGATCCAAGAGCTGCATGTTCAAAGAAACTCTCACCAGCAAATGCATGTTAATGTTATCACAGCGAGGGCACACGTATGCGACGCTTTCAGGTTCAATTAAACGTTGACATTTACTGATCATGCTCTCCCGTTTCAAACGTAAGGTACAAACTGGCAGTGTTTTTCCCTGGTGCGTCCAGCTCCCACCGCTGACATTTTGTGAGTCACCCTGTGATTTTTTTCGGTTTTCAAACAGCACAAACCCAACAAGCTCACGCCGCTAATGATTCGCCAGCATCTGAAACGGAAGGGCTGCCCCGTTTTTAACCCCAGTCATGTGTTATATTAAATACATCTGACAGTGTTCCACATTGACACGAGAGTGCATTTTTAAAATGTGGAGAACACAAGTGAAATGCTTATTGAAGCAAGCATAAAAGATGATTGAGGGCAGGGTTTCCGGGTTCACACACGGAATCACAGCCTCACTTTTGGAGGGAAGCGGTTGAGTGTGGCCTGGGGAATTGATTTGCATTTCCACACTATTCTTGTCACAGTTCATCCTAAAAAGATAAACAGTATCTGTCTATCCGTAATAAGCAGACAGTTACGTCCAAAAAAAGAAATTGAGTTTTGGTTTGCTTCGATTTAGGATTTTCATAATATCTCACTTTTAACTGAAAGGCACCTGGCAGAATGATGTCTTCTACAATACAGAAAGACAAACAAGCCATGACAGCACTCAGATGGAGGGATCCTGTGATGGCAGGTAACTTCTCACTTTCACTGTCGCCTAATCAGTTTCACTGTAATTGAGGAAATTCACTGGCTAAAATAACACTCCTCTGACGATGGAAGGTGCCTTACGAGAGCTCAGTCGTCCAATGGCATCATCCGTATCGGCACTTAAAATGAATTAACGGGGTAAAAATAATCTAATTTCAGAATTAAGGGGTTGTCCGTGCAACCATCAGAGTAATTGGGTTTACTCTCAGCCGGGCGGTTTTGATTTCAATAAGCTAGCCGTTTTTTCCTAATTTCCTTGGCAGCATGCAAACACTTGCCTACTCTCAGCCTAATGCATTGGTTGAGTTGTATCCAGATCTTGTACCTGAAGAAGTTAATTGGAGTGTAATTTGTGACTTCACGCCTCAGGGGATGGTCTTTGCTCTAAAGCTAGTTGAGAGAAGTACGATTGGAGTAAATCGCTCGCTTGGGTCTCCAAACACAGCTCCTGAATGGGAGCCGTCTGTCAGTCCCTTCGCTCCCGATCACCAAGCAGCAGCAAAAACTTCAACAGCCTCGGCTGAGGGTCAAGTCGCCGCGCTGAAGGAGCGCGACTATCACGGCTACAACAACAACAAAAAAGCTGCCGCTATTGCTTTCACTCACGGTCTAGAAAGAGCAGCATGGAGGCTGCTTTCAGGAAAAATGATGTCACTGAAAACTGGGGGTTTGTTTCCCGAAAGCACGCCATGACCTGAGAAATTACGTTCTGACGGCTCGCGCAAAAGCGAGTCCTCCGGGTTTAGAAGTTGCGCCCGTTCGCTCAGGAGTAATGACAGCGTGACAGGGCATCTGGACCTGCCCTAATGGACTGCTCTCGTCTGCGTGCTCGCGCTCACTTACTGACGGCTCTACTGACAGCACCTGTACTCCGCTGATAGGGTACATCTTATTGACTTGAGTACATTGGATAAAGGCACTATTCACTCCACTAGAAGCCCTGCTGTGCCGTGACCGCGTCCGTCTGATGACTGCTTCACAAAAACAACAGTAACTGTCCGCAAAGGAGCTCTTTTTAGTATTCAACCTTGACAGCAACATATCAAAAAAAATATATACGCCGTACACCTGACAGTTGGCTATTAATGCGACAGGGTAGACAGAATGTGGTTAGCCTGGCCGTTATCTGCATCTCTCTCTCTCCAGTTACCGTCATGCTGCTGCGTTGAGCCCTGCATTTTAATCTCCTCCCGTCCACTGTCTCAAATCACTCCGGCTCACAAGCTGTCCAGTCTTACACGGACAGCATCGGCTATGTGACTAACTAGAGCAAAAAAAGCAAGTGTCATCTTCGCCATCAACTCAGGTAAGAAACATGAGAGAATATGAGTCCTGTGGGCTGTGTTCATGGGGGTCACAAGGCACTGCACCCCACCCAGTTCTGTTTCAGTGAACGGGCGATGCCTACGTATCAAAGGCTCAAATGTTATCAAATAAAATCTAAAGGCTAGCTTGCACCCACACTTTTAAACTGGAACATAAAGAGCAGGTGGAATAAGTGCTGAGCTTCTAGGAGGAAAAAAATATGTACATTTATTAAATATGTACATTTAATAAAGAGGTACGTATATATTTACTTTCTGATGCTTCATTTTCAGCAACCATACCAATCGATTCTTACTGTACATAACTGTAGTATTACCCATGGCAGATTATATGTATATTTGTTTGGATATGGCCCTCACAAAATTAAGCACATCCTTATTTTTATGACCTTGAGCTGAGCATTAATCCTGTGACCCAGATATTTCGAATTATGACAGCGGCGCGGATGGCAGACGATTCCAATCTGATGGGATCTGAGAATAGGCTGTATTGCTAATCCCTAAGTGAAAGACAACAAATCAATGCATCGGCATTGTGGCAAGAGATTCCAGCCCCACTCGAGTACAGGAACAAGACAGAGGCGTGTCTCCGGAAACGGGTCTCCATGGATTCCACGGAACCCCATTGTTCTCCAGCATGGAAGGCCTGATGTATGTTGGGCCGTAACTCAATACCTTTGACAGCATTCTCGCTCATACACCAACATCATGTCTGGGCTGAATTTATTCTTTTGGTCCCAATCACTTCACACACTTCATACATAAGGCATGGCAAATTTCTGCATGTTGTGAAGAGATGAGCTACACATGCACATAATTTATCATGTGTAAAGCATGAATTTTTTGTCAAGCCATGTTTTAAGCTACTATATCACCACCAAGCCAACCTCTGGGTCCATTAAAAGCTAGATGAAATGCATAAAACATAGAAGTTGAGATTAAAATTGCCATGCATACATCCCACTGAGATCCCACTGGTGATGTTCCTACCCGATTTTAGGAAGGTCATTCCATGTAAAGTCAATCAACTTTCTGACAACTTTGTTGAACGTCTAATCATGTCCTTAATGGTGTTTGCTGAGTTTATACAATTTATGCATTTTCTTACTGTAGCTCTTACTTGCTGCCCAGTCTAGTAAGGCAACTTTTATAATAAAACTGTATATACATGCTCAGGCAGTTATGTCATAAAAAAGAAGGGAAAAAATCCTGATGGACAGGTAACTAAGCTCCCACCCAAAGTATGTCCAGCACTGTATCATACACAGTCTTCAATGCTTCAAGTCTTTCAGCTTCAAATACTGTTCAGCAGATGAATATTTATCTGTGAAAAAAATTTATACTTGTATACCCCCTCCCCTCCCCCCCATGAAATGTGTT
The DNA here is from genome assembly GCA_022702515.1 of Ilyophis sp. 1 JC-2022. NCBI lineage: Eukaryota > Metazoa > Chordata > Actinopteri > Anguilliformes > Synaphobranchidae > Ilyophis > Ilyophis sp. 1 JC-2022. The sequence continues at coordinate 131,461,931 of CM040404.1, forward strand.
AAACAGAAATTTTTAGATAAAATTAAATAACCACTGGCAAAAAATGATGGATATAATTAAAAGACAATACATCATGCTATATTTTAATTAGATTAAACTTTACAGGTTAATAGAAGCTTATTTCAAAATCCAACATCAGGCATTTGACAAGGATCATACGACAGTCTTTTGGTAGATATCATAGGCAAGTGAGAGTGTTTTATTGAAAAGAAAATGGTTAAAAATCTCTGCTATTTATCGAGGTCTTGAACACAGTATATCAGGCTCATTCAGTACAATAGACGGAGCTGAGCTTCAGAAAACGATACGGGTGCCATTTATGGTATACCACCTTTGTAAAAATTCAAGAAAGAGTGCTATTGGAATCATTATCAGGGGAATTTTAGATCTTTCTTGACATTCTGTCTCAGTTAAAGGGTAAGAGGCCAATTCTTTGTCTGTTGATGGGTCATTGAACAACAAGACATAAAAATCAGGATCAAGACCCCACAATGTTTGCGGCATTCACTGTAAATGTCTCATAAATAAAATTGGTACCACTTTATTTTGAGTGTCCAATGTTGACATTCAACTTGATATCAACTGAATACCAGAGAGAGTTGAGGTACAGCAAACAGTCAGTTTATACTTTGCTGAGTGTCAATAGAGTGTTTCTTGACAAGAGTGTTAAGTGTCAATACAGTGTTTCTTGAGGAGTTTGTGGACAATCACCTGACAAGCAATTGACTTTAAATTAACACTGAACTGATATTCAATTGATATCAGTTGATATCAAGTTTTGTGTCAATATTGGACACTCAAAATAAAGTGTCACCAAAAAAATTATAAAAGCATATTGTGCTCATTGGAATTTGGATTAAAGCATATTGTGCATATCAAGACATGGATTCATCAACATTTTAAATGACATTAATTGGAAGAAAATAAATAAATAAGCCAGAAATATAATGACAAATGCAAATGAAAATGTGGTAAAATAAACAAAAACAAATGGTAACTATTTAATGTCTGCCACACCTGTAATGTTATACGCTGTTTAATGCACCATGCCCAAGCCGTGAAGAAATTGGCAGCCCATAGTAATTAGCCGCTAGGCTATGGACACTAGTCCAATGCACAGTGTAACAATAAAATGATGGAGAGGGGAAAGCCAGACAGAGATATTGACTCAGTTTGTGGTGCCGTTGCCAGTGAAAAATATCAGATTAAAGGCAACACATCATATACTCAAATATGCATTTAATTAACATTATTTAACCTTGTATGTAAAATGCACAGTTTTTTAATGTCTCAACTACCAGAAGCCATAAATGTTGTGCATTAAAATGTTGGTTTTTTGTCCTATTAAATAATTTCCCATTTCATAATACCGTAACGAACAAGAAAGGCCACATGTCAGAGGACAGGACAGAGGATGGCTAAACAATTTAATTTATACAGTATATTAAACAATCTCTGCATTTCATTTATGTAGATTATTTACACTGGGTAAGTGAACCTGTCCCTGGTACAGTGAGTATTCTGTTGTAGTCTAGAACTAATAATCAGGCACCTACACCTAATCAAGTTCTACTTTAAGCAGATCCCTATACAATACTGTACAGCGAGCTGAAGGTTTTCCCAAAAATGACAGATTTTGGCAGATAGCTCAATGAGAACCAGATGGGCTCAATACACGTGCATCAGACCATGTATGTAAATTCACAGTGTTGTAAGAGGGTCAGTTGCTTGGTAATGATGTTCATGAGGGAACTACTCTAGCTTGCAACAACTGCCCTGATATCACCAATCACGTCAATGAACTGCTTGCTTCACTGAAAGCCCAAGTTCCTCTTTTCAAATCAGGTGGTCTTGATTTTTGTCTTCTTGTTGAGGTGGAGGCTGCCACAGATTAATTATGTAGGCTGCATGTGTTTTGAGATAAATTCTTAGTAAACTACAGACTATAAAGACCATCTGAACACCAAACATGCACTCTTCTGTATACACAAACTATTTAGCTGCTTTATTCAGATAACACAGTTTCACAGTGAATAAAGATTTAAACCCGTAGGCTATTTAGGCTGCATAGGCCAACACAACTAGACTTTCATCTGCACAATGTGTCAGTCAAAACCTCTGCCCTCACACCAGTGAACTCTGAGAGCTCTCCCTTTTTGGCCGCATGCAGTAAACCAATCAGAAAACCGTCTGTCCCATGCTGTAACGTACGAGGAAGATGCGTTGGATAATTTCTCAATGTTTCGGCAGCTTTGCTGGCTTCACAGCGAGCTAATTTTGAGCAGAACTGTTTGATTCTAGGTCCTGTGTGCAGAGCACGCTGTCAGCACTTGAGACCTGTGCAATACCTGTGGACTTCAGCCTCATTCGAAGACGTCAGGCTGAGCTGCACGCTTCAGTGGTAACACTGTATTTCAATAAGCTGGAGCTTCCAATGGCGGCTGCAATCTTAAGAAGGGCACTTTATGTGTAGACTTACCGCCTTCTAATCCATCAGGATTTTGTGTTTATAAGAACATAGTGATGATATAACCTGCTTTGTGTTCATTAGTTTAATTTACAATTTATTTATTGACATCTTTGGAAAATATGTGACTTCCTAAGTCTGGTCAAGTGGTTTTGTTCCATGGGACGAATGTGAAACTACACTAAGCTATAAATGATAAACTACACTAAATTATGTTACTGTTGCAGTAGGTTTATTAAGTATTAAATTGATAATTTCCTTCTAATGAAGAAGGACAGGATCTGTAATGCCACACTCAAATTATGCACCATCTTCTCAGCAATGCTAGTTTCTGAAATCCCAAGCAAAGTCAAAGAAGCTACCCGTACACTGAATAACCAACATGAGAACAGAAACGTATTATTAAGCAAGCAGAGCTGATGACATAGCGGGAGACCAATTTGTCCCCAGCAGTGTGACTTTTCACCTATTATCCAAAATGTCAGCCTTTCTCTCTCAAGATGAATAGACAGGGTGGGTATCAATGTGAAGCCTCCACGCTCTCTGCGTGACTGCAGGGGAAATGAGGCGCACACCTACGCCGCCGTGGGACAACGTCAGAAAATGATGGCCGCACCATACGCAGCTCTGTGACGGGTGACAAATGCGCCAGCTCTAAATTCGCAGCAGATAAAGACTTGAGGACGATTTCGCGGAAGCTTCTCGCTGAGTGTCTCTTCTGTTTTATTGATGCTCCCGTACCTGGCGAATACGGGTGGGTTTCCGGAAAAACGTGATTCCATCAGGGCTGGTGTTCTCATGGGTAAAACGTTCTCATGGGCTTACACTGGCCAAAGGTTCTTCTTGTAACATAGCTGGCTGCTCAAGAACAACTCACATTATACATTATGCAGTGCTAGGAGGTTTTGATTATTCATTCATCACTGTGTCACATAAGCACCGGCTGCATTGCAAATCCAACCATGGTGATCACTCTTCTGAACTTTACGGTTGATGTAATTCTCATAAAATCCAAAAAGAAACCATGAACATATGCCAAGCCATCATGTCAGTAATTTTCTCACTCACTTTTCTCTGATAAATGCACTCCATTTTCTCCACGAATGGTCCGTCATAAGCGCTACGTAACTCTCGCTCTGGGTAAGAGCGTCTGCTGAATGTAATGCAATGTAACTCCTTTATAAACGGTACATAACACCTTCATAATAATTACATAAGCATCCATTAATGCTTTTGCCAGTAAATGAGCATTTTGTGCTATGACACCATTGAAGCAGGAAGTGATATTACCATGAGTAAGTTAGTTACTGAGAACAGCATTTGTGAATGCCTATATGAGGCTTGGGATGGGGTTGTATCGTGTTACCAAACATTTTTTTCTCAATGTGTAGGCTCTAACACACTTAAAAAGTATAGTTTTGGTCCAATTATAATTTGGAGAGTAAAGGCACTTACACACTGGCTGCAATTTATTCACATTGTCCTTGCTGTGTAATGGCCATTATAAGGACCGTCCAGAATGCATAGAATCATAAAAATTCTTTGCTGAGTGTAATAATATAATAGTAATGGCTAAATCACGTTTTCACTAAAAGCACATCATTACATGAATGGAATATATTTGTAAAGAGAAAAATAGACATGTATGCAATGTTATTGTGTGCCTAAACACATCACACATGACACACCATCGTGCGTCCTGGAGTTTCTTCATTATCGTGTTCAGTTTCATCAGACAGATTACTGAGATAATGCCATTCTCTATTCCCTAAGGTTGGTCAAATATTTGTATAAATCACTTTGTAATAAGGTGACTGCTGATATGAATTTAGATGGCAAGATACCAGGCAGTTTTATGTATGGACCGGATTATCCCTGCAGGCTAACCTTTCCAAAAATATTTTCACGCTGGACTGTTTTCTGACAATTTAGTTGACTCTTCCAGTACACAATCAAACGATGAAAGCTGAAAGGCAAACGCGCTCCTGAGGTGTGATGTAGGCTATCATAGGTGGGATTAAAATAACGGGGAGCATCAAACAAGCCAGTGGGGGTACGCTGAAAACCTGCGTAATTGATTGTGTGCATTTAAGAGCGACTGCATCTCCAGTGCCTGCTCTGCATGGTTCAATACAAAGAAAGAGAGGAGCTACCTTCTGATATCTGATAGATATCCTGTATCACAGAAGCCTGTATCATAGATATCCTGTACCACAGAAGCCTGTATCACACATATCCTGTATCACAGATATCCTGTATCACAGAAGCCTGTATCACAGATATCCTGTACCACAGAAGCCTGTATCACAGATATCCTGTACCACAGAAGCCTGTATCACACATATCCTGTATCACAGAAGCCTGTATCACAGATATCCTGTACCACAGAAGCCTGTATCACAGATATCCTGTATCACAGATATCCTGTACCACAGAAGCCTGTATCACACATATCCTGTATCACAGATATCCTGTATCACAGAAGCCTGTATCACAGATATCCTGTACCACAGAAGCCTGTATCACAGATATCCTGTACCACAAAAGCCTGTATCACACATATCCTGTATCACAGAAGCCTGTATCACAGATATCCTGTACCACAGAAGCCTGTATCACACATATCCTGTATCACAGATATCCTGTACCACAGAAGCCTGTATCACACATATCCTGTATCACAGATATCCTGTATCACAGAAGCCTGTATCACAGATATCCTGTACCACAGAAGCCTGTATCACAGATATCCTGTACCACAGAAGCCTGTATCACACATATCCTGTATCACAGAAGCCTGTATCACAGATATCCTGTACCACAGAAGCCTGTATCACAGATATCCTGTATCACAGATATCCTGTACCACAGAAGCCTGTATCACACATATCCTGTATCACAGATATCCTGTATCACAGAAGCCTGTATCACAGATATCCTGTACCACAGAAGCCTGTATCACAGATATCCTGTACCACAGAAGCCTGTATCACACATATCCTGTATCACAGAAGCCTGTATCACAGATATCCTGTACCACAGAAGCCTGTATCACACATATCCTGTATCACAGATATCCTGTATCACAGAAGCCTGTATCACAGATATCCTGTACCACAGAAGCCTGTATCACACATATCCTGTATCACAGAAGCCTGTATCATAGATATCCTGTATCACAGAAGCCTGTATCATAGATATCCTGTATCACAGAAGCCTGTATCACAGATATCCTGTACCACAGAAGCCTGTATCACAGATATCCTGTACCACAGAAGCCTGTATCACACATATCCTGTATCACAGAAGCCTGTATCATAGATATCCTGTATCACAGAAGCCTGTATCACACATATCCTGTATCACAGAAGCCTGTATCATAGATATCCTGTATCACAGAAGCCTGTATCATAGATATCCTGTACCACAGAAGCCTGTATCATAGATATCCTGTATCACAGAAGCCTGTATCATAGATATCCTGTATCACATATCCTGTATCACAGATATCCTGTATCACAGAAGCCTGTATCATAGATATCCTGTATCACAGAAGCCTGTATCACAGAAGCCTGTATCACACATATCCTGTATCACACATATCCTGTATCACAGATATCCTGTATCACAGATATCCTGTATCACAGAAGCCTGTATCATAGATATCCTGTATCACAGAAGCCTGTATCACAGATATCCTGTATCACAGAAGCCTGTATCACAGATATCCTGTATCACAGAAGCCTGTATCACAGATATCCTGTATCACAGAAGCCTGTATCACAGAAGCCTGTATCACACATATCCTGTATCACACATATCCTGTATCACAGATATCCTGTATCACAGAAGCCTGTATCATAGATATCCTGTATCACAGAAGCCTGTATCACAGATATCCTGTATCACAGAAGCCTGTACCATAGATATCCTGTATCACAGAAGCCTGTATCACAGATATCCTGTATCACAGAAGCCTGTATCACACATATCCTGTGCCAACAGCTGTAAGGCAATTCTCAACTCATGGTTCACACAAAAAAAAAATGCCAACATGACTCCTTGCTCAGAAAACTAGAGTATAAAGCATTAGTGTGAAACACAGCACTGAGCACTGCTGCTTGAGAGGGAAAAAACACAGCAGCCAATAGAACAGTGCATACACACACATACATACATACATACATACATACATACATACATACAAACACACACACACACACACACACACACACACACACACACACATGTACACATACAATCATACACCCACACACACTCATACACACATGCACACATACACCCCCAGACACACACACACACACACACAAATGCGTAACCACACACACACAGACACACATACATACACAAATTCGCACTCACACGCACAAACACACACACATGTACTCATACACTCATGCACACATACAATCATACACCCCCAGACACACACACACACACACACACATACACAAATTCGCACACACACACACACACACACACACACACACACACACACACACACACACAGACATACACAAATTCGCACACAGACACTCACACGCAAAACGCATCCCTACATCAGGACCAGGGAGTCAGAGAAAGACGAGGAGCTTCAACAAACCGAAAAGACTGAGAGGAAATGTGGCGGTTGTCCACCCCTTGAGAGCGGAGAACACATTTCATTCCGGCCCTCAGTGGGGAACACATTTCATTCCGGCCCTCAGTGGGGACATTCATCAGGAAAGCAACCCCACATCTGCCAGATCAACAGAGAGGACGAGCCAAGTGAGCCCAGCTTTTTAAACACGGGCTTTACAAAAACCCCATAAACACTATATCTGTGTCTACTTTGCATAAATCTGCATCCACCAGGGAAAAAAAGGCTTTGATAGATCGGCAAGTATGTGCCTAAATGTGGGGCTTTATCAGACAGCCAAAAGCAAAACTCCAAAACATGAACCCGGCCTTTACAAAAAAAACAAAAAAACAAAAAAACAATAAAAAAACATTCTATTTATGTGTCTGAGCTACAATGTTTACATTTTTACTGCTTTGCCCTTTTTCTAAAATGAAAAAAAATAAAATAAACACACTTTGTGTGATGTGATCCATGAATGTCCCGGGTAGCTGGGGAAAAGGTCACACGGAAATTCATTCATTTCAATACAGTTTAGTGGCTGTAGGTAACTGTGGCATTGGATCAGACGGCCGGTGCATTAGTATTTGGTAAGCCGTTCAGGCCAGTACTGCAGCAGCTGCTGCTCGGGTTAAACACCCTTCAAAATGGAAGAGGAGGCCGGGAGCGAGTGCACGGGTGACTGAAGGCTGTGGAATGCAGGTGGGAATGCTTCTCTTGGGACCAATGCTACACATACTAATATAAGGCGATGGCGCGCTTTCACCATATAGCTTGCTGTGAATCAAAGGCAGCGCGTGTAGATGGACAGTAGTTCACAGTCCACAGCCTGAGGATTATGCCGCCATTTTGAAGAGGCATGCAGAGCCACGTGTAGTAAACAATGATACATGATTTATGAATGAAGGAAAAACAAATGGGCAACAAGAATGAGCACGTGCAACACACACAAACACACACACATATGTGTGTGTGCACAAACACACACACACACACAAACACATATGTGTGTAACACACACACACACACACACAAACACATATGTGTGTGTGCACAAACACACACACACACACACACACACACAAACACATATGTGTGTGTGCACAAACAAACACACACACACACACAAACACATATGTGTGTGTGCACAAACACACACACAAAAACACACATACGCACACAGTCTATGCAACATAGCACTTCAGGGCTTTGATATTGCTCCTGGACATGCCTTGCCTTCTGAAACTTTACCCTCCACCTTTCCTGGTCCATTTCCACTTAGGATACCTGCAAAAAAAGTGGAGCAATGCCTGTACGCTGCAGCTTACACCGAGAAAAATTATGAAAATGTGGTCCGATTAAGTGTCCATCCTGTAGTTCGTCTGTAATAGTTTCCAGTGGCGAAGAGTCAAATGCGACGGGAAGGGGAATCAGATCAAGTCACCCATAAAGGTGAGGACCACAAATAGATTAAACCCCAAAAGGGTAGAAAAGAAAAGGAATAATCTTAGTAGCTAAAACAGCCAAATAATAATCAACCCAGAAAAATAGGGCGAACTCGAAAAACACGAGTAAGAACACAAAACAAAATGTCCCGAGCTCAATACTAGAGCTGACACGAACCATGACATCGCCACACTGCACTTTCCTTTTAAGACATCAGCAAGCATACTCCTTGCCATTTTCACATACATAATGTACCTAACACAGAATGTACCTAAAATAATAAGAAAAATCCAGCAGCAAAACTGGATCTACAGGAGCACCCATATCTAGCGGGCTGCTCTGAGCCATTGGATCGCATTATGAAAAATGCTGAAAATGTCTGGCTACTGTGCCTATAAATCATTGTGTCTCCAGAAGGCAACCCCTGAAGCCTTGGCTTCAGCACACCCACATCAAAGCATGACTTGCAGTAATATGTGAAGGAGATATAGATGATCAAACAGCAACTGATGGAGATAATTTTGATTCATTTGAACGCACGGCAACCAATCGCTAAATCCCTTTAACTGCCGAGCGAAGCAGACCACTTTACCTTTTGGGCGTCGCTCGTAACGGCCCAATAATGTATGAATCATGGTAGCAGCTGCTCAGATCGGTAGCATTAAAACCACAGTCTCGATCGCATTTTCCAGAAACGGGGCAGAAAGGGGCAGCCAATAACATTTAAAGCAAAAGCGCTGTAATTAAAGTGAACCTCCATCTGTTGGTGTGAAACGACGTAGCCCAAGACGGAGCCGTTTCCCGGGGACGCATTGAAACAAGGTGGGCATCGCTATCGCCAATTAGCCGCTACTTTGGCATACACAACAAATCCAGAATTCCCAGGAAAGGCAAGAGCCTAAAGCTCATTTTAGTGATTAATTACCTACACAGGAGATAATGACAAGCACATATGGCCGAAAACTTGAGACACAGTCACGTCCTTTGTGTCGCCAAGGGAGTGAAGCACATCTTGCGGGAATTCATTATTAATTGAACTTCAATCTGACACTTGGCTGGCGAAGTGAAATGCAATTCTCGGCATTAGTATTTATTAAAAATGCACATACGTTGCTAATCCGTAATGACCATGTGGCAAAGCGTGTTAGATCTTAATCAGTTTGCTTGCTTTAATATGGCTGCACAGCCTATTTGCGGCAAAGTCCGAAAATAATGTTGATATCCACAGTACAGTGTGTAGCTTTTAGAGTGGAAAATAGTTACAGGCTCAGAGGAGAGGATGAGAGGATTGTTGGCACTTTACCTGCTGTTCTCCCTACATGCATGCTAACGGCTAACGGGACACAGAGCACACGGTATAATGAAGGATATAAGGGGTGAAAAACAAATACAAAATGGAAGCATAAATATGACCCCATGAGGGCTATACTCAAGATACCATTTTGGCTTAAAATCTCCATATTTCAACATTGAAACAGAATTTCAGGGGCTAAAATATGACAATTTGAAAGTGGAGGGGGGTTTATGTAGAGATCATACTTCACATGTCAGCGGGATGTTTCTGTTGAATATTCTGTTAATGCCAGCGCGGTAAAGCTAAGCACTGCGGGTGCCAGTCTGAGAAAGCCAGCGGGACTGACTTTATAAGAGGGTATTGACAGGACACACTGGAGAGTTTCCCTTTACTCAGAAAACACTGAAGAATGGGACAAGAAAATTACTTCACAACATTTATGTAATAATTCTATTTAATCTACATAATTCAGATTTTGGGAAAATGATCTATGTGTTTAGCACATCGCTGTTTATACATTATGTGCTTTAATAGCAGAAGATTTGGCTATATCGTACACACAATTATTTGCTTTGGAAGATTAGATAGATAGACAGACATAGACAGACAGACCTGTGGATCTGACTAATGTTCTAAACGGATGAATATAGACAATCAAAATAACATGGAAGTGTTTGTTCTCAAGCCGGCATTTACTTCTAGAATCTGACATTTTTAAAAGTTCTGGGCAATTTATTTTGATGTTGCCTAAAAGCACATAATCAGCGTGATATGATGAATGGTCTCTGCTCTGTGCTTAGATATGATCTATGAGCAGAAAGGCACATTTTGTATCACTGCTAATGATCTAAAAGGTTATATAATATACAGAATATATTGAAAAAATAAAACATGTCAAATATGTATTTTGAGGATTCAGACTTGCTTGATACGCACAAATGAAGGCAAAAAAAATAAATATGACTGCATTTTTGGTTAAAAATATCCTATAAATCTACTTCACTGCTGTAAATGGAAGGCTAGGCCTATTAATGCATAGGGATTAATATTCTTAGTAGAAACAGAGAAGGGCTTGAATACTTACACAATGAACTTTACAATGCATCTAATCTTGAACTCTTTACTTATATTATATGCACTGAATGATTGCAGAAGAGGTTTGTAGGTTCAGAGGCAATGAGGCCAGACTGGTCAAGCTTGCTGGACTGCCCTTTCAGCTGACTTGACCATGCTCATTCTATTTTGATTTCTGGTACACCCAGTTCCAATATATGCAGTACAGTACATCCTCATTCAAGACATGTCTCCTAAAAACCATTTTCCTCTCATCCTGATGTTTGGCCTTGGATTTCGGTATTTAACTTCATCTGCAAACACAGGCCTATTCAAATTTTTTAAAGATCAGAAAAAGAGTGTGGATAATGATCTGGGAAAAAGAAGGCACAGAAATAGACCTCAACTGTCCCTGAATTTTCCAATTAAACATACACTAGCTTAGTAGTGCCGTTGATTAGATCTTTTTGATTCAGGGATGCATAAATGTGAGAGTCTCTTACACTGCCAGATTTCACAGGCAGCTGGATGCTATAACCACAACTTTAAGCTTACATCCTGAAACCCCACTAGATGATGAGTGGTCAATGTTGTTTTTTAGGTCATCCTGGCATGATGACTGCATTTTTATCTTTTTCAAAGAGCCTTAATTTGAAATGTTAATACTTGCTTCCTAATACTTGAATTCTAAACTTTATTGTACTTGCAGCTGGAGTTGTAATGGTGCTTCCCCCCCCCCCCCCCCCATCTCATCAGGGGCCTTTGATTATCCTTCAAAACTAGACCAATGGTTTACTAATGCTTCTCTAGAATCAATAGCAAGCTTAGATTGCTGAAACAAAAAAAAGTTTTTAAAAGAGTACTGCATAAAGAAAAATAAATTGAGAAGGGCTAGTATAAAGGTCAAGCTTTGTACCTTCTTAAATCGATCATAGTATCGATCTTATGTGAAACATACATCGATCATAAAGAAAATAGTTATTTGCTGATGTGTGGTTGCACAAATAAAATACATCTTATTATGCACATGACACAGATTCTATAGTGGCTGCTGATTGGAGCACAGTTACTTGTGGTTCTCGTGGCAACATTCAGTACCACAGTTTATATTCATCTGCCCATCAAATGTATGGACTATCAAGTCTTCTCAAATGAGAGTTGTAATGCAATTAGCTACGTACAACATGCTAACAACGGTCTGAACTGAAAATAGGCAACGTGATTTATTTCCATCAACCACATACAAAGCGGGCCTCACCCAGTCGCACAGACGCTTCACGAGCTCAATTTGCAGTGTCAATACGCCCGGTTCTTCTTTGAGGAGCCTGTCACATGAAAGATTAATCTCCAATAAATCACAAGCAGGGAAATCTGAAGCAAAAAGTTTGGGCCAATCAGACGGTGCCCTGCAGAGCAGAACACAGCCAAGTGGATCATCTCTCCACAGTCAAAAGATTGATGGCATTGTTTTATGGAATTCATAATGAAGCCACATCCTGAGCTTTAGATCCTCTTTGCTTTGTTTTGTCTCTGTGTTTGAGGGCTAATGGTGGAAGATAATTCTGCTCTGCTCCCTCACATATGGGTATTTGCATCCGTTTGTTTTAAAAAAGAATGTATTTAACCTTTAGCGAGGTTGTCTGAAAGCAGTTTTGCATTTATAGTGAATATTTGCAGAAAAACACAGGGCGGAGAGGAGGGAGGGGGTTGTAGGTAATATGTGGGTATGGTTCCTAACCATTAATTATTATATAATTGGCATAAGCTTAAGGGTTCAACAAATAGAACACATTTGCAAACTCACATTAATATATGCACCAAGTTTCATTCCAAATTTATGAAGATAACATCCAAATCAACCCCAGGACCCATTTACAATGGTTCCCCATTAGGGTTCACTGTTATCTGTTTAGATGTAAAAAATATGGAAGGAGATTTACAATGATGTAGCCAAACCCCATTGTCTCCAACACCCTTTACATGGACTCCCATGCAGTTGTGGCAGTCATATTCAGGAGCATGCAGTAAACGTTGGTCCTTTATTAAAGTTGGTTATTTATTTAAATAGCTTTTTGACAATTTAACTTTTATAGACATTTTATTTATACACAGCATACAACTGTTCTGTGTTAACTGAACTGTAACAGAGTTTATAATTAATCCAATAGGGAACTGTATCAGACTGAATTAGTACTAAAGATGCTATTCTCTGTGAAGAGTTCCCATTACTATCGATAGACTAGAAGGTAAATATGCTTGTATCAAGTACACTGAAGAAGCATATCAAATCACACACAGTCAACGTATTTTAGAACAGAATTTATGACATTTATTTCTACAGGAATCAAACTTGTTAATGAAGCAACAATTGTTAATGACTTCACTTGTTCAATTAACTCATTATGTATTGTGTCATCTTACTGACTGTTACTTTCAAGCACTTCCATGGAGTTGATGAATTTCTCTTTTTAATATTTTCTAATTAGTTTCAAGAATTCAAGAATGCTAATGACAGCCTCTTCAGGTCTACTAATGAAGAGCACCTTGAATCTCGGATTCATTATAATTGATTATAAATGTCCACTCACATCAGTGGAATAAGTAAAGATTTTGAGATGCAGATGTAAATAAACATGAAATCCCATAAGCACAATTTCCCACTTTCTCTGACCATGGAAGGTGATCATGCAAACATCACAGCTGATGCCCTGAATGTTAAAATATGCACATGCACACGCACACGGTCACGCACGCACGCACGCACACGCACGCACGGACATGCACATACAACCACACACATTAGCACGAGTTTCAGTTAGTTAGTTTTTTAACTATTCTACCAATCTAACAATAGACTAGAGAGCCCCCAATGAACAAAGAAAGAAAAGTATTTATCCAGGAACAACTGTGCTATTATGAGTTTTGTCTGGCACTTAGCCTGCAATCACGCAATGATGAGATGTAGCTTACGAGGTATGATCACGAATGGAGCGGGAGACTCACACATTTCCCCCTGCAAGCTTGACACAATCATCACCTCCCTCTTTTTTAATTGTTTTGGTTTGGAACCACTGTCAGATGTGAAAGATGGTAAACTTCATTTAGCGCATTTATTTTTCAGAATGATTCATATTTTCTCATGGTCGTCATCCTCTATTCCCTTGAGTGCAGCGCATACAAGAGACACAAACCTACAGGCTTACGGCTAAATGTTTTCCTATTGTATGCCATAATGTCTATAAGATGTAGCCTAGCTTAGTCCGTTTTTACATCTTTGTTTCCCAGTATAGCTAAAACATCTATCCAAAAATGTCTGTAGCCTATCAGTCTACTACAGCCTGATAATTCTTAGAAATATGGATAGCCGCCGGGGGCTTATTCACTTATTCACCTCTTCTGGGCGTTCTGTGTAACTTCTCGAGTAATCATCACAAAGCCTTGTCATTGTGTAGACAAAACACAATTTAAAATGTCCCACCCTGATCCCAACCATCTTTATTTAGCTAGCTAACAAAGAACATTATGCCACAACATTCATAAACAATGTATAACAACTTTATAAACAAATCATAACATCCTAATGTATCGTGCATCACCATATGATGCCATGTACGGTCATCCATCTGAGTCATTTCTACCATGAATGCCTATCAGCTGTTCGTTGTACGTAGTGTAGACTGTGATCATCATTTGTCCATGCATACATACGCATTATGTGTTCCATTAAAAGTATTTCACTCTCAGGATTAACTTTTAATATTCCCTCATTGATAAAGAAGTATTATGGAGTGCACTATCCCCATTTTATTTTGTATTTAAGTTTTGAATGATGATTTAGGTTGTGTAGTGTAGAGTTTAGTGTAGAGTGTAGAAACATTGTTGATTTCTCTCTTGTACTATATATTTTTATGTTGTTGAAATGTTTTTAATTTACTATGCATAAAAGTCGAGTCACATGACTAGAATGCAACTGTTTTTGCACATTAGAGTGAAGATGAATCAATAGAAGCATAATTCATTCTTGCCTCCCTTGTGTGCGGTGGACAGCTCTACATTGGATTATAAAATAAAGGGAATTCATTGTTTTGGCATCGCTTTGACAATACATAATGTGTAACAGAATAAACACATTGATTATGTCATTAAAAGCTCAGATCAAACCATTTTTGAGAAGATGGGGAAAAAAACTCCTTAGAGAGATTATTAATTCCAAATTTTATATTGCTGAATAGCCATAGAAGAATTGAGCCACTTCAAATTCAAAACCAATTATTTGGACCCATAACAAAAATATGGCTGCAATATAATACTGTAAATCTGAGCTCCGGCTTAGCAATTTTTCAACTGTAAATATTTCATATGTAAGCTGTAAATGTTGAAATATTATGCAATGTAACTATTTATTATGGCTATAATTGTTTTTGTTTTTTTTCATTCTGTAACAACTTATGAACACAATCACTGGATATAAACATTGACAGAAAGTATGCCACACAGGAGAGACGGTATTGTTACACGTATTGTCTAGAAATAATACTGACTTACCAAGAAATTATTTTCCCCACAACATTTAGCAATAATGAAAACAATGTTTAATTAGATGTATGCCTAAACTTTGGCCTTTGCTACATCATGCATTTGCAAGTAAACCTTGGTTTATATCATCTTGTTCAAATTTAGCAAGCCATTAACATGCATGAAGACTCTATTAGTGAACCTGATTACCTTACGCATCAAAGACACAGATCTACAGCAAACATGGCAGCATTACAGCTCACTAGCTCCAAGAGCCAATTAATACCCCATGAATCAGACCAAAAAGCTACCAGACCATGACAGTCCCTGGAATTTAGGCAGTTGATGCTCAAATAGCCTGCCATGTGTTCAGACTCCAACTAGAAGACGCAACGTCTTGCATTTCTTTTTTGGCACCTGTGGGAAAAGTAAGTTTCTGTGTTGTTTGCCTTTCTAACAAGGCCTGGAATTTGCTGGGGGAAGAAAATGTGATTGGACCGATATGAACAGCTGTAACTTTCCTCCCTCAATCGGACCGATATGAACAGCTGTGACTTTCCTCCCTCGATCGGACCGATATGAACAACTGTGACTTTCCACCCTCAATCGGACCGATATGAACAACTGTGACTTTCCACCCTCGATCGGACCGATATGAACAGCTGTGGCTTTCCTCCCTCGATCGGACCGATATGAACAGCTGTAACTTTCCTCCCTCGATCGGACCGATATGAACAGCTGTGACTGTCCACCCTCAATCGGACCGATATGAACAGCTGTGACTTTCCACCCTCGATCGGACCGATATGAACAGCTGCGACTTTCCACCCTCGATCGGACTGATATGAACAGCTGTGACTTTCCACCCTCGATCGGACCGATATGAACAGCTGTAACTTTCCTCCCTCGATCGGACCGATATGAACAGCTGTAACTTTCCTCCCTCGATCGGACCGATATGAACAGCTGTGACTTTCCTCCCTCGATCGGACCGATATGAACAACTGTGACTTTCCACCCTCGATCGGACCGATATGAACAACTGTGACTTTCCACCCTCGATCGGACCGATATGAACAGCTGTGGCTTTCCTCCCTCGATCGGACCGATATGAACAGCTGTAACTTTCCTCCCTCGATCGGACCGATATGAACAGCTGTGACTGTCCACCCTCAATCGGACCGATATGAACAGCTGTGACTTTCCACCCTCGATCGGACCGATATGAACAGCTGCGACTTTCCACCCTCGATCGGACTGATATGAACAGCTGTGACTTTCCACCCTCGATCGGACCGATATGAACAGCTGTAACTTTCCTCCCTCGATCGGACCGATATGAACAGCTGTAACTTTCCTCCCTCGATCGGACCGATATGAACAGCTGTGACTTTCCTCCCTCGATCGGACCGATATGAACAACTGTGACTTTCCACCCTCGATCGGACCGATATGAACAACTGTGACTTTCCACCCTCGATCGGACCGATATGAACAGCTGTGGCTTTCCTCCCTCGATCGGACCGATATGAACAGCTGTAACTTTCCTCCCTCGATCGGACCGATATGAACAGCTGTGACTGTCCACCCTCAATCGGACCGATATGAACAGCTGTGACTTTCCACCCTCGATCGGACCGATATGAACAGCTGCGACTTTCCACCCTCGATCGGACTGATATGAACAGCTGTGACTTTCCACCCTCGATCGGACCGATATGAACAGCTGTAACTTTCCTCCCTCGATCGGACCGATATGAACAGCTGTGACTGTCCACCCTCAATCGGACCGATATGAACAGCTGTGACTTTCCACCCTCGATCGGACCGATATGAACAGCTGCGACTTTCCACCCTCGATCGGACTGATATGAACAGCTGTGACTTTCCACCCTCGATCGGACCGATATGAACAGCTGTAACTTTCCTCCCTCGATCGGACCGATATGAACAGCTGTAACTTTCCTCCCTCGATCGGACCGATATGAACAGCTGTGACTTTCCTCCCTCGATCGGACCGATATGAACAGCTGTGACTTTCCACCCTCGATCGGACCGATATGAACAGCTGTGACTTTCCACCCTCGATCGGACCGATATGAACAGCTGTGGCTTTCCTCCCTCGATCGGACCGATATGAACAGCTGTGACTTTCCTCCCTCGATCGGACCGATATGAACAGCTGTGACTTTCCACCCTCAATCGGACCGATATGAACAGCTGTGACTTTCCACCCTCGATCGGACCGATATGAACAGCTGCGACTTTCCACCCTCGATCGGACTGATATGAACAGCTGTGACTTTCCACCCTCGATCAGACCGATATGAACAGCTGTAACTTTCCTCCCTCGATCGGACCGATATGAACAGCTGTAACTTTCCTCCCTCGATCAGACCGATATGAACAGCTGTGACTGTCCACCCTCAATCGGACCGATATGAACAGCTGTGACTTTCCACCCTCGATCGGACCGATATGAACAGCTGTGACTTTCCACCCTCAATCGGACCGATATGAACAGCTGTAACTTTCCTCCCTCGATCGGACCGATATGAACAGCTGTGACTGTCCACCCTCAATCGGACCGATATGAACAGCTGTGACTTTCCACCCTCGATCGGACCGATATGAACAGCTGTGACTTTCCACCCTCGATCAGACCGATATGAACAGCTGTAACTTTCCTCCCTCGATCGGACCGATATGAACAGCTGTAACTTTCCTCCCTCGATCGGACCGATATGAACAGCTGTGACTGTCCACCCTCGATCGGACCGATATGAACAGCTGTAACTTTCCTCCCTCGATCGGACCGATATGAACAGCTGTGACTTTCCACCCTCAATCGGACCGATATGAACAGCTGTGACTTTCCTCCTTCGATCGGACCGATATGAACAGCTGTGACTTTCCTCCCTCGATCGGACCGATATGAACAGCTGTAACTTTACACCCTCGATCGGACCGATATGAACAGCTGTGACTTTCCACCCTCGCTGTTGTCGTTGCCTTTTCTTTCACAACATTGTTCTCGTTTTCCAATGAAAACACTGGCTGATAAGTACCCCACCAGACCAATGCAATTATTTTACAACTTAACTGATTGTAGCACCTGAGATTTTAATAGAATGGGAAATATAATTCCGATAAGCATGCGAGTGTTTCTGTATGCACCTGCATTTTGTATCGCACAAAGTCCATCGTATTGCACACGCTCCAGTGTATGTTACCAAAGCATACGAGTTTCATCACGGGGTGAACTGCAGTATTCGCAGTGTAAATTTGAGCTTCCAGTCATGCCAGTGGAACAGTGAGGGTCTTCTAAAAACAGAGTGCCACCATTCCATCGCACTTGTCAGGTTCAGACAACTAGCATTTGACAGAGTTCAATGGTCAGAATTAGTAATGAATGCTTTTGATAAAAGCTCTAAATCACTTCAGAAGGATGCAGAGTCCACTTTGATGCACTGGGCATCTAAGTTCAATCACAAGGGATGGTTAGCATTTATCTACATCAATACCTGCCTGTTTTTACATTGAACCGGAAAAATGCATTGTGGCACTTTCATGTAAAACCTTCATAATCTGATAATTTTAGACCCTTGGATTCAGACTATTTGGTCCCACACCTGTTCATAATTCAGATTTTTCTGTGGCACATTTGTCTGTTGGAAAAAAAAGTAATTGTCACATTTACAATGTACATGGGACCATTACCTTGATTGGACTGACAGTTTATAAATGTAGTGATTTTCTGCCCATTGACTTCAAATCTGTCATACATTTAACAAGAAGACAGCTCCTGAAGAATGCACATTATAGATATACATTTCATAATGTGATTGACTCCTTATTATCAACATTTCTACACAAAAATGTCTTCCTGTTTGTTTTGCTTATTTGTAAACATATAAAAATCTTAAACCTATAGCATGAAGGCATTTTTTTCCCACAAAAAAATATAAATAATTCCACCCACACACAATGTATATTTTAACATGAAAAACAAGAATACCACTTTTCCAATGTGGGTTATTGAACCAAAAGTGATGTTTAGAGAATAATATCTCCTAAAAGCAACATAATCTCATTTCCTACAGGGTAAAAACGCCATCAGTCAGTCCTCCAGTGGTGAGCCATCACAACGCTTTTGTATTTCTGGAAATTATTTGTTTTGTTTATATTTTGTTTTCCGCAGAACATGCTGTACGTGTCTCAGGTAAAGATATGCATCACAGTCTGTGCTTTTTCATATCTTTGGAAACTGAGCTAGACATCATGCCAAGATGCATGACACGGACACACATGTTACAGCCAGTGCCAAGATGCACGACACGGACACACATGCTACAGCCAGTGCCAAGTCGTTTCCATGGAGACTTCAACGGAAAATCGGAATAAAAATAAATTAAAACAAAAGCAGCTAGATGTGTGTAATGGTGCAGCTCATCATCAACAAATTATGCTGGAACTTTCTTTTATATTTTCTCATTACATTTATTTCCATGATTAAAATCAATAGCTAAATCCCCCTGTTTACTAGAACAAAGAAAAAAACAACAACTATTCTGTCAAATTTGCTTTCACAATGTATAACAGTAATGGCTGCTAATCGCCCTCACTTTTCAAAGCTGACATTAAGTGACAACTTTTAAAAAAAGATACTTTTAACTTTTCATCACATCCCTTTTTGTAATGAAGTAAATGGATGTTTGCGTCTGCTCTTCTACGAGGATACAACAGTATTCAGTACCAATATCAACAAGTATTGTTAATGTGTTGCATGTGGCATTTTGTAATATCTTCAGCATAGTTTGCAAATTTCAGCTTGATGCCCTGAATAACAAAAAAAAATATCAACCCCTTTGCAATGTTTAAAATTATTTCAGGTCAGTTTTACACATCTTAGCCACTGAACTGGATACACTGTTCATGTGCACAACAAGACTCCAACATGTCTTATGTCATATTGAGCCATATTGGATTAGATCAATATACAAAAATGTACCTTTTTTGATGCAGCCACTCTGTTTGACTACCTCAGAGATGAGGAAAAGGGTAGGTAATATTAGGAAGAATGGCCACACCTGTGTAACACTAGAGATAAGTTCTGGTGTTCTGTTTAGCAAAGTTTCCGCCCTGAACAGTACAATTACTCTAAACGGTTTGTGTTTGAAAGATTTTGCAACATTTTTTGACATGTTTGATGTGTGTCTCAGAGGTTAAATGTGATGCATTTCTGAAAATCTTTATTTCAGAATAAAGCTCATCCAGAACACAGCCACAGTTGTGTGAAGCATTAGACATGAAAGACCCTGAAAGACCACCTCTGTTTGGAGCATGTAGAGCACTATATGTGCGCTGTCACATGATGAAACTAAGAGTCCAGAAAGACCACCACTGTTTGGAGCATGTAGAGCACTATATGTGCGCTGTAACATGATTCAACTACCAGCCCAGAAAGACCACCTCTGTTTGGAGCATGTAGAGCACTATATGTGCGCTGTCACATGATTAAACTACCAGTCCAGAAAGACCACCTCTGTTTGGAGCATGTAGAGCACTATATGTGCGCTGTCACATGATTACACTACCAGTCCAGAAAGACCACCTCTGTTTGGAGCATGTAGAGCACTATATGTGTGCTGTCACATGATTAAACTACCAGTCCAGAAAGACCACCTCTGTTTGGAGCATGTAGAGCACTATATGTGCGCTGTCACATGATTAAACTACCAGTCCAGAAAGACCACCTCTGTTTGGAGCATGTAGAGCACTATATGTGCGCTGTCACATGAAAGGAAATTGATGTCTATTACTCCAATTTATTGGTACCACCAGTGAGTCCACTGTACTTTTTTTCCACCGTGTTACCCAGCAGCCCTCTGTAGAACATTCTTTCCCAGGGCACTGGTAGGAAATGATTAATAGAATGACCAAGAGCTCTTATACCTATGCACACCTATCTAGCCTCTGCATACATTATTAAAAACTGAGCCAACTAACACTGAATAATTGAGTAAAAATGTCTGAATACTGAATAACTGAATAAAAATTTATGAGCTACATAACCGCTAATACAATGGGGCTACCTTACCGCTATTGTTGGGTGTAGATTGTATTTAATTTGAAATGTAGCAAAACTGTAAATGTAGTGTATATGTCAGTATATCTTCCTAATTTGTAAAGCACTGCTGATACCTTCTGGTATTTTTCTTTTTCAAAGACGTGGTCATGCAAAACCAATGGCTAATTAGCTTATTGTCAGTGACAGCCATTAAAGAGATGGCCGACGCACCGTGTTTCACCATGTTGACATGCCCACAAAGCTGATGAGCGCCAGAAATACTGCATCTATTGAATGAGCCCATTGTGTCTTTTAAGAAGCACACTGTTTCAGACAGGAAATCAAAAGATCTATTTTTGTGTTGACCTTTTCTGCACTTTCTATTGAATTTTACACAAAACCACTTGGTAGTCTACCTATTATATACTAAAGTTAAAGGTAAATGCATGAACATAATCTATTGGAATCTACTTCTATGCATAGTTTTGAAATTAGAACACTCGATCAGATTTAATAAAGATATATAATGATAATTTATTAAAATATGATTATAAAAAATGTAGTATTTCCACAGTCATTCCAGCCATGTACAAAAGAGTGTGCAGGCAAGCATCCGCTGACTTCTTCTCATTCTGTAGTTCACGGGGAATTGAATAACGTAGAAGTACAATTGGCTACTAAATTGAAAAATAATATTTTTATTTTATTTTGAGAGGTTGGTCCTTTGAGTATTTTTTTAATATTCTGACCTGCCATGCAACATTCGTTAACTGTCTAAAGAATTATAACTCGTCTTTTATTTATGAATTAATCCATGGAGTTAAAGGGCTTGTCATGGTTACAGATCACATGCAGTCAAATCCCATTGAAATGAAAAAGAATTTCTCAGCTTCCATTGGTGATAAGGGCAAAGAGCTGCGCTGACTATCTGCTGCGTTTCCATTTCAATAATCACATGATGCACTCAGCGAGGCAAATTCCTTCTACATGGCACAAGGATTAGGCTCTTTCATTCTTAGACAAATGACATTTGGAGCTACAAATGAATACATTTCAAACCATTCACAGCATCTTTTAATCTCATGGTTTGGGAGCAGCATTATTTTATGCTTCAGAAACTATTTTATTGCAGGTTCATGAAGATGAAAAGTAAAGTTTCACATTGGTATGCACGCGCTGCTAATATTCTGCAGTGGTTCATTAACTGAGCTCCTTGCCCTTGGGTTGCAATGTTCGTGGAAGTGCATGTGCAGTACTTTGGAGGTCGTCTAGAGATTTATAACTTTTCCCTTTGCCCTTTTAACAAGTGTTAAAACATGCTGCAAAAAAAGTGTGAGCAGCACACACACACACACACACACACACAAAAACACAAAATAAGGTTTCCTTATTTCAGAGCTGAAGGTCTGGAAGAAGCATGAAAGCACATTTCTTTGTGGTGCTATATGGCCCTCAGAGACACTAACAGCTTTCTCAAACGCAATCCATAGAGAAACACATCATGAAAATGACTGTACATAACTATCCGGCGCCACACTCCAATCAGCTGCCGTGGTTTTGACTTATTGGATTAAAAATGTGTTTATTTTTCAATTCCATTTTCTGTAATGTGTTGGACTGCCAATGGTGATGGATGCCAAATGGAAGG
This sequence comes from Ilyophis sp. 1 JC-2022, assembly GCA_022702515.1. Classification (NCBI taxonomy): domain Eukaryota; kingdom Metazoa; phylum Chordata; class Actinopteri; order Anguilliformes; family Synaphobranchidae; genus Ilyophis; species Ilyophis sp. 1 JC-2022. The sequence goes on from CM040404.1 coordinate 131,485,063, forward strand.
CAGGTGCGGCTTTCCCTGAACTACAAATGCAGTATATCACTGAACTACAAATGCAGTATATCACTGAACTACAAATGCAGTATATCACTGAACTACAAATGCAGTATATTACTGAACTACAAATGCAGTATATTACTGAACTACAAATGCAGTATCTCACTGAACTACAAATGCAGTATATTACTGAACTACAAATGCAGTATCTCACTGAACTACAAATGCAGTATATCACTGAACTACAAATGCAGTATATCACTGAACTACAAATGTCAGTGGAGTGAGGGCATGCAGCTGATACTGTATGTGAAAGAGACTGACATGAGGAATGGGAAAGATTGTGTAAGGCCCATTAAACACACAACAAAAGAGGAAAGGACCGGCTGCAGATAACGTGATGAGATGCAAGCCCGAGTTTCAAGTTCAGGAACAAAAACAAAACAAAAAGAAAAAAAAGCCGGCGCCACTTTCAGCAAAAACAGACAAGCCTCGAGAGATCTCCAGCTGAGATGTGTCACTCATAGCCACGTAGCGAAAACTTTATTTTGCAATATTTTAAAAAAGTAAGCCAGTCCTTGAAAGGTGCTCCTAAAATATTTGAAAAGATCCACACAACCTTTGAAGACATTTACCTTGTAGGCCATGAATAATTCTGTAGATTTGGTGCATCTTGAATGTTAACATACTTTGGCTACAGTATCTGTCAGTTGCTCTGTTAATTACGCACAGGTGTAACTGTACGGCCTCAACAAAGCACATCTTGCACCAGTGGAAGAGGGATACCTCAGCATCCATGCTGTGCAGTCTCCAAAACAGGGACCCGGCATCCATCCTTATACCTGTGCACTCCTGTGAGACACTTCCTCTCATAACAGGTAAGGAGGTACGGATAAAAAGTCATAGGTAAGGAGATACTCACATGCGGTCATGTGACTTTTATGTTGTTGATGTCTTGACACATAACTACTTTGCCTAGAGTTCCTGTTGTAAAGAAAATATAAACGCACTGATTCTGTCGCTTGAAAACATCTTGCAAAGAGCAAAGAATTGATGATATCTCATGGCCTGTCAGCAGCTGTGGCCATGGAAGACTGACAGCTTGCGTGCAGCCACGAGATTGACATGTCTGCAACCATGACAACCAATAAGAGTGAATCTGTTGTATTGATATTACATTAATTTGAGATGCATGAATTTAGGAATATAAACCAATTATTTTTTTTGCTTTACATTTTCCTGTAAGTTGCTGTCTTTTGTAGGTTCTTAAAAATAGTTTTGTTTTAAATAAATCAAAAAATGGCACAAGATTTAGCTAAAAGCAAGGTTTTTTTTTTTTAGGGAACAAGTTTGACTTAATTAATTTTCACTGTGATTTTGTGAAGAAACCCGATGACTGTCACATGCACATATTGTACAGCCTGGCTGCGAAATGCGCTCGGATGATGAAGTGATCGATCACGCTCCGCAGACAGCTCATGTTATCTTTGGATCTTTCAAGCAAACACAAAGATCAGAACATAATCATGAGTCATATAGTCTTTATGGGTCAGATAGTAAACAAAACAAAAATATCGTCTCGCATGAATACATAAATACCCTCATATCTCTGGTTGAAATAACTATTGTTCAGTCCATTGTTAGCATGCCAGGAGAGCTCCAAGCACAGAATGCAATCCATACTCAGAACCTGTCAAATCTCCCGGAGAGCCACAGAGAGCGCAGTACAAAGAGCAGGCCAGAAAAGTCCTCTCACTTTGAGTGATACGATACAAGACTGAGGCAGAAAATAAAACAGACCAAAAACACCCAGGCCAAGGAATGCAACTTCTTGTGTGTACAGATAAGTTGGAAAAAGCTAACGGTGACACTTCAACAGGCTGTGGTATGTACAACCCACACACAATGCATTGCATATCTGAATATGTACCGATTCTGATATTTCACCATGTTCTCATTTTCCCTGAAGATATTTTTTTATAGTAACATACCACAAAAAATGGAAACAAGAAAAAAAAACAGTGTATGCATTTTTTACAAATTTATTAATGTTTTATCTATGTATTTTGGGGAAAATAAGTTCAAATATTTGCATTCGCGCACCTGACAATCTAGGGCTTGCAGGAATGCTTCCCCACCAGCAGGAATATGATTTATTATCAGCGCTGCTTGGTGTATATTAAACAGAATGCAATTTGTGTCCCCTAACAATGTGCAGACATGCACCCTGGGAAGATACAGAGTCTAATCGCAGGTGTGCTTTCAGCATAATGAGATGAGGATATTGCACAAACCTGCAGATAAATTATTTTCATGCTGAGCCTTGCCATACCTCTCCCCGTTCTCTTCAATAAAGGCAGTCGCCTCATGCGCGGGAATGTCCTTCATAAAAAAATAAAAAATAAATAAAAAAGGAAGTATTTGCGGAACAAAACTCTTTCAAAATGAAATCAAACCATGCTACAAATGAAGCCAATATGAAAACACTACGGAGAACGTGATGTTATTAAAAGTGTTTGGAGACAAATAGAGTCTGTTTTGCCAGTATTCAATACCATTAATGGTCATGAATGGCTTGTGAGACTGCATGGTGTCACTAATGTCTGGATGTAATGACGATTGCTCCACAACTTTGTTAAATTCACATTACTTCTTTTTCAGGGTTGCAGGTGCCCAAAAGAACAAGAGTCACTCACAACAAGAGTCACTCACAACAAGAGTCGCTCACAACAACAGTCGCTCACACCAACAGTCGCTCACAACAAGAGTCACTCACAACAAGAGTCACTAACAACAAGAGTCACTCGCAACAAAAGTCACTCACAACAAGAGTCGCTCACAACAAGAGTCGCTCACAACAAGAGGCGCTCACAACAAGAGGCGCTCACAACAAGAGTCACTCACAACAAGAGTCATTCACAACAAGAGTCACTCACAACAAGAGTCACTCACAACAAGAGTCACTCACAACAAGAGTCATTCACAACAAGAGTCATTCACAACAATCATGTGTGCCAGTTGAATCTCTTCCTCCATTGGTGATGCGATAGCCAATGGTTTTCCGGCTGAAGGTTTCCCTCCATTGGTGATGCGATAGCCAATGGTGTGCCGGCTGAAACTCTCCCTCCATTGGTGATGCGATAGCCAATGATCTGCTGGCTGAAACTCTCCCTCCATTGGTTATGTGATAGCCAATGGTCTGCCAGCTGAAACTCTCCCTCCATTGGTGATGCGATAGCCAATGATCTGCTGGCTGAAACCCTCCCTCCATTGGTGATGTGATAGCCAATGGTCTGCCGGCTGAAACTTTCCCTCCATTGGTGATGCGATAGCCAATGGTGTGCCGGCTGAAACCCACCCGCCATTGGTGATGCAGTAGCCAATGATCTGCCAGTTCAAACTCTCCCTCCATTGGTGATGCGGAAGCCAATGGTCTGCCAGTTCAAACTCTTCCTCCATTGGTGATTCGATAGCCAATGGTGTACCAGCTGAAACTCTCCCTCCATTGGTGATGCGATAGCCAATGGTCTGCCAGTTCAAACTCTTCCTCCATTGGTGATTCGATAGCCAATGGTCTGCCAGTTCAAACTCTCTCTCCATTGGTGATGCGATAGCCAATGGTGTACCAGTTGAAACTCTCCCTCCATTGGTGATTCGATAGCCAATGTGCCACTCTGTTGGGCTGCTGTCACAGTCAGCTCTAACTCTATCATGAATCCAATTCGTTGGTATGCTACTGCCTGAGGGCTAAGAGCTTCAACAGGACACATCGTTTCAAATTCCCTCTCTCCTCATCCAACCAGTTCAGTTGTGGATCCTTAATGAGACTGACTTGCCCTTACCTTAATCCGGGTGCTGTAGCGCTAAAATAAAACAGTCACAGGTACCTTTGTGTCAATGGGAAAGCATTTATTTCCAGCAGAAAATACTTATCACTAGGACACAGCAAGGTTTCCCTGGTGGCCAGAGAACTAATCACAACAGCGAGGCTTACGGGAGAAGCCGGGCAGTGTTGGCTTTAAGATTAAGTTTCCCTCCGGGAGAAAGTCTACTACACTGAATACTGCACTCATCACAGTCCCTGGCTGAGTTCTTACTCACAAGCTTTTGTCTCGTAGTAATAAAGGCGCCACCACGTTCATTTATTCGCAGTGCCGGTGAGACGTGGCACGGTCCATAGGGCAGCCGACCCGTGGCCGTACGCCATTTCTCTGCACTATCGGGGATTCGATCTGCACCGTAGTGCTGAAGCTGTCCCTTCTCTCTCTGTTTCCATCTCTGCTTTCTGTCTGTCTGAATATAGCAAAATATGTAAATAAGAAAGGAAGGCAGACTTGTCCAGCTTTATATTTTATATATATACTGTATATACTGTGTATAGATACACACGCACATAGCCACTGCTCATTATAACATGCAAATTCCTTGCATGACATCGGATGAATGCATGCATTGCAGGACATGGAGAAACATAATTCAAAATTGAACAAGGTTGTTAACAAATGAAGACTCAAAGGGAGATTTTTGTACTGTCATTGCTGTCTCCATTTAAGCTCCAGCCACCATTGTCAGTAGGATTCGGATGTTGAACAAAGGCTGAAACTACAATAATAGGCTGTTAGTCCGGCATTAATGAATGTTTTTGGCCAAATTCCATTGTTTGCGAAGATTTCTGGCGTCTGCCGAGCTTCACAGTTCAAGTCAGTGGCAAAGCACAGCTCTGATTGCCATGGGAGAGACCCCGTAAAACACTGTATAACATGAACGATATCTCAAAATATCTTAAAATGTTGTTGCATATACTGTAACTCTCCAGAGAAGAAAACTTGCAGCCTGCATTTTGAAGCTTTGGTTGCTATGGGCAACTCCACTTTCCTGGCCTTCTCATTTCTATGGCAACCCACTGTTCCCAGTGTTGGGTGATCCCATGGCTTTTTGCTCAGTTTAATGCATACATTATCCTATTTCAGTCACTAACCACAGAGCCCTCAGAAAAATAGAACAGTGTTTAAGAACTTCAGTAAACACATTACATCTGTCACGAACCCAACACGGGCTGAACCCAAATGCAACGACCAAGAGACAGGTGAACAGAACTGAGGATTTATTGGGAGCTTTGGGGTAGTCCCAAGCTGAACACAAGTTTAACACAATAGTAAAGAGACTTGCGGACGGACGTGAGTTCCGAACCGGAACTGGACTTGGTCTGGACCGGGAGGTCCAACAGGAACTGGATCACGGGAACGAAGGATTATTCCGAACCGGAACTGGACTTGATACGGGACGTGAGTTCCGAATCGGAACTGGACTGGATCTGGACCGGGAGGTCCAACAGGAACTGGATCACGGGAACGAAGGGTTGTTCCGAACCGGAACTGGACTTGATACAGGAGGTGAGTTCCGTACCGGAACTGGACTGGATCTGGACCGGGAGGTCCAACAGGAACTGGATCTGGAGGCAGAGCACCCCACTGCGCAGGCAACGTTAACTGGGAGCAGGGGCACCGCAACACAAACAGGGGACCAGGATACACACGAAGTACGTTAACGAACTGGCCCCGAATAGCAGCCAGCGGGAGGTTTAAGTAGGGGAGTGAAATTGAAACCAATAACCAAAAGCATGAGGAATGTAACCGAGAGTGATTGACTAATTGACTGGTGCGGAATGCATGCAAAAAGGGGGAAAGGAGATAGGCTGAACCTGAAGTGGGGGAACAGAGAGAAACAGACAGAAGGGGCACGCCCAGCCTGTAGCGACGGGGAAAACACGGACACAGGGAATCCGACATGACACGGGAGAAAAGGGAAAAACATGGAAAACGGACAGGAAGGGAGCGGAACGTTACAACATCAGCCGGTAGAGTAGAATGTTCACCTAACATCGCAAACATAATACACAGGCCTAACTTTAGAGATGGCGAAAGCCAACATAATATGTGTAAGCAAATAATAGGCTAGTGTTTTGTAGAGGTTTGCAGAAAAGCAGTATATTGCTGACAGACTCTGAGAATGTCATGCCAGGCACAATCACACATCACCGCTTCAGAAAGTGCAGCACACACGTAAAGATTAGCGCCAGAACTGTCGAGGCAAGCATCATTCACAGGGAGGACAGGTCCAGGTAGTTTTTTTAAATCAAATTTTATAAAACAGCAATGCCAAGGACATGTAGTGTGACAGAGTGATCACAAGAGAAAATAAGATGTTTAACAGTACAGTATTCTGCTCATAGAACAACAAAACATCTTTACTTTTCAAAACTTGAAAAGTAAAACTTACACAAGTCCTCAGATATACAGTTGAAATTAACTGACTGATTGATACATTGATTTTATTTTTGGATATAAAGCTACAACAAAGGACTCGCACACCACTAGAAATCCACAAAAAATAAAAATGCCGTGATATAGAAAACGACAAAAATTTATTTTGACATGCAGTGAAAGTGCAAAGTGATAAGGTGAAAAAAGGAAGCAGACGTTTCGGTCTGGTATGACCTTTCTCCATGCTTTTTTATAAAAGCTAGCAAGGACATTGCATGTTAAATATAAATTATATTTTTCACCCTTCAAAAATAAAATCTAAATGAATCAGTAAGGCCAAAATCTCAAATTGTTTGTACGTGCGTGCAAACACAAACACAAACCCCTTTCCACACTGAGATCATACAGGGGGTTTAGAACAACTGCTACAGTATAACAGAAGACCTCTAAATCTAAACCACATAAAGGCATTTTTTATTCAACCAAGAGAAAGGAAAGTATGCAAAGTATGGTATGAAGTTATACAGAATTTCAGTTTCCTTCGCCTGCGGAGAATTGACAATATCCATAGATGAAAAGAAATGCTGTAAAAACAATGGTGCTTTTACATACTGCTATAACCTTAAACGGAATCCAGAATTTACTCTGTATAAAATCTGTACTTTTCCCAAATTTAGCAAATTGCAAATGCATTGTATGAATCTGCTTCCTTTGTAAAAAAAAATACTTCCGTTGCAGGGCTCTACAGTGCCCCCATTTTAGGAGCATTTGCCCCTGAAGATTCACGTCTGCTAACTGAAACATTTATTTAAGAGCACATCTACTAACTGGTACTACTAACACTAATTAGTGTGCTCCTAAATCTTTCAACTTAGGAGCGCATGTGCTCCTTGGAAAAAATGTTAGTGTCAAGCCCTGTTTATATATGTAATATAAATATGTGTCAAGCCCAATATTTCCTATAACCACAATTCTATTGCATAGAGTACAGTCCCTCCATTGGCTAGTTTAATTTTATGTGCTTCCCCAACTGTAGTGCATGGATTCGGGCTTTCGTTGTGAATACATACATTTTGTCTTTTTTCCCCCATAGCACCATAGTGGACCATGGGAAGGCCAGAGTCACTATAAACAAACTGTAGTTAGCGCTACATGACTGGTCAAGAAGGCAGAACGTTGTGCAAGTACAATTTGTATGCAGTCTCAGTGATTCTTACAGGCTCAGATATGTTTGAGAGTGAACATAAATATATAAGATATATAAATATATATGAAAAAGGTTCGCTTTGACACCTTCAAATACACAGCAACAACAACCAGGCCTCTATAATTGGAAATGTAATGTAAAGATGGCAGATACAGGCTCAAACAAAGTTGGAAGTACATTTTTTCATGATTGTGTTATGGAAATAGACCCTGGCATAAATTAACAGCTAATCGTCAATGTTCAGTAAAGTCAAAAGCACGGGTGAGATATTGAAGGAGATATTAACCTTGAGCCTTGTTAGCTCTTCACTCTGAGAACACTGGAAAGTTTTATCTTATTTTTATTTTTGGCTTTCTAAATATGTTGGTAATAGTTTATTTAGTAATTACGTACATTTAACTTTCTCAGCATTCCTCATTAAGCCAACATGCTTTATACATCCGCCTGAGACCAATCAGAAAAAAAAGTTTAAGCATCTTAATTTCTTGACATAATACAAGTTTCTTGGATGACTAAAACATGTTGTCGTGAAAGTATTTTCAAAAATATGATTTGTTTTATTATTTTTATTGAATGTCCCTTCAATGGTGAAGATTGACATTAAAACCAGAGACTCGTGTCCCCTACAGTGGATAGAAATGGATTTGACGGGTCTTAGGAGGATATATAAATTCAAAAGAGTGTCTGTAGTTCACTTATGCTCTCGACCCTTCTGCATGCTCTCGACCCTTCTGCATGCTCTCGACCCTTCTGCATGCTCTCGACCCTTCTGCATGCTCTCGACCCTACTGCATGCTCTCGACCCTTCTGCATGCTCTCGACCCTTCTGCATGCTCTCGACCCTTCTGCATGCTCTCGACCCTTCTGCATGCTCTCGACCCTTCTGCATGCTCTCGACCCTACTGCATGCTCTCGACCCTTCTGCATGCTCTCGACCCTTCTGCATGCTCTCGACCCTACTGCATGCTCTCGACCCTTCTGCATGCTCTCGACCCTTCTGCATGCTCTCGACCCTTGCTATCATCGCAAGTAAAACATCAAGTTGTTTCACCTTCGTTTATTTTTCAGCGAAATACTGTGTGCATCACTGCATAACCACAAAGTGCATTTATACCCCTTTCAAAAGCACACGTCTACCCTATCGTGACATATCTGCATTAGTAATTCATATATTCAACAGTAGGAAGCGTGAAAGTAGCTGGTGATAACCAAGTCAATACACCCATTTCAGAGTCACTACATTGTTAACTGATAATACATTGATTGCTTTGTACTCATGTTTTTTAAGTCTTCCTATAGCACCTATAAACATGCTTTTACAACATGAGTGTCAGTCAGAGATGTGAAAAAATATGTGGTCCATGTTTAAAAAGTATTTTTTGCATTACATTACATTAGTCATTTAGCAGACGCTTTTGCATTTAAAAAGTATAACAGCAATGCCCCTCTTGAGTATCAAGTCTCCAGCCATGGAGTTGCAACACATACCATTCTGCTACACTGCCACCTTAGACATGTAGAAATGCCTGTTCCTATTATACACACACAATCTTCTGTTCACGATTAGCGCGCACAAGAAAAACCAACAAGTCCTTTACCAACGCGCTTCCTCGAGATAGAAACAAATTTATACATACATATAAAATTGTTTGTAAAGTAGATCAATTAGTCACTTGCAAATATCTTTTCTAATATGAATTACATTTTTAATAACCTTCCTTCTGTTGAAGAGCTTTTCAAATCAGTAGACCGTGCGAATGTCACCAAAGAACAAAAGCATTCTTATACAAACAGTTTAAGCTGAAAATCCCGTAATAACATTTGACACATATTTCCTTTTTCTGTCTATACAATTTTCACACTAGAGAGAGACGCACATAACTCGCACAAAGACTTATCTTTTCATGCAACATGCGCGCGGTATTGTGGCTCTTCGATTAAACACAAGTATCCGAGAAAAGACCACTAAAATATTTGTTTTCACTTACAACAAATGCAATTTCGGCTGTACGTCCTCAACCATTTTTGGTGAATCTCCACATTATTCTTCTTCAAAGAGTAACGAGCACTGGAGATAGCGCACAACACTGCTTTGGGTCACTTTAGCCGCAGCCTCGGTAATGCAGAGAAATTGTCCAATGGGAGATCTGTCAGTAAATCTCTATGGTGCCTATTTCTTCCATTTCAATCAAAATGCAATACATGCCCGATAAGCACCCTTGGATTTTCCCAGACTTATTTAAAAGGGGGAAAAAAAGAGCTCCTTTATGGGATGAATTAAGACTGGAATGGGTGTAGAAGGACACTCTCTGAGCCCTGAAAGTAATATTACCATGGCCATTATGACTGGGGCTCAGAATGTATTGAGTGAAATATGATGTATTGGGGCTGAAGGAAAAGCTCTCTCATAATCTCACCGCAGAGCCACAATTGCTTTCATTTACTCGTGTCCTCTCCCAGGGTATGCGGCGCACCAGGATTTTCAGCGGAGCGGGTTTATGTAACGCCTTCTCTGGGCGCCTGACATTATGGTGTCCGTGTATGGTTCCGTGCACCGGTGTATTTGCAGGTGCCTGAACAGGCCCGCACAGAGGGAGGCCCCATTGAGCTCCACATACTGCAGGGGTGGAGAACCTCATCCGAAAATGGCCGGGGTGGGTCCAGGTCTTTGATTTAACCCAGCACTAAGACACCTGACTCTAATGAACTAATTAACTAATCTTCAATAATCTTCCATCTTCCACCTTGATAAGTAGAATCAGTTGTCTTAGTGAAAAAAACCCGCACCCACACCGGCTCTTTTCGGATGAGGTTCCCAACCCCTGCTGTACAATGTGTTCTTCAAAAATTTTAATGATTCTATATCATAAGAAAATTTACATCATCAGAATAAGGTCTGTTCTTCATTTTGACACCAATTACACATTGGAGCAAGTTATTCTGAAACATTAGTGAAGTTAATCAGATGCAACCATCGAGCTATGGAGTTTGAAACAAATGGGGACACACTTTTTATTCTGCAGACAAACCGCTCCAGGAAGGAAAATTAAAGTAAAAAATAAGCGTGATTCAGACTGTAATGGAAATTTTAAAAAAATACATGCGTAATTCAGTGAAAGGCTTTTGTTGAATTTTCCTTCCAAAAAATCTTGTTAAAACAATTGAGCATAAATTCCCCAAGGTAAAGCATTTCATCAAAAAAATGTAAATAAATAAATAAAAAACTAGAAACATGTGTCATGTAATCCTGTTATTCCTGCAAAGTTTGCACCTTTCCCTCTTTGGCCTCTTTGGGTTTTGGAACATGTCATCATAGAAATCATGGATGCTTTTTCCATCAGTAACTTTAAATCATGTTAACATGACATGAAATCAAAAGGCTTTCAGATGCTTTGTAAAGGTGGGCAGATTTGTACTCATACAAAAAAGAACATTGTATGGTATTTTGGTAAAATGTACACATTTTATAACAATATTGGACCCCTTAATGCATTACAGATTACCCTCCTTTTAAATCTTTTTTTGTTTTGTTAGCAATTCTTACAGTCACCCTAGCATCAGCATTAGAAGAGAGATTATTTCTCTCAAGGAAAACATATCTCTAAAAGAAGCGCTACATACAGACCATCGGCCAACCCAGAGCTTCTCATATGTGTTTTATTGGTTTCACATTGGAAACGAGTGGCCTTCAAACGGGCAATGTTCCATTCCAGACAGGCTTAACACATACGCTCAATGCAAAGCCACGCGCTGTCATGAATAGGCCTACATGGCGAAATGATTTGTGAGGGACGAGAACATTGTCTCTCCATGGTGTTTCTCGGATAAAGGGGCTATCAATAAACACCGAGCGCAATATCCATCCGCACCATTTGAGCCCATACTGCACCATGAAGCCCCCATCTGCACACCCGTCCACTCGAAGAACGAAACGAGGACAGTGCCGAGGACCGCGCCGCGCCGCGACAAGCCGAACCATGACTCATCTCTAAACTCGACATTGTGCACTTGAACTCAGGCAATTTCGGCTGGAATGCCCTTGTGCCCGTGCTTGATGTGTTTTCCAATGCCAGCGCCAGGCTAGCTCACCTCCTTCAGCCACCATCGTAATGTACACAAGCAGACAGGGAGACATCCAGGCATCTCTGTAGCAGTTTGGGATGCCGGATGATGGCGATTTTAGCATTGTTTTGAAGCTTAACCCTCACAACATGTTCCGGGTCAAAACATCTCATCTTAAAGGCTCTAAGGTGAGATGTTTCATCACAGATTTTTAATATTTAGGGATAAAAGGCTCGTCAATTGTAAGACACACAAAAGGTGACACAGTGTCAAATGTTTTCTATCACATTAGTTTTGTGTCAACTCGACCCCAAACATAAAAGGTGTCATGAAATGTCAACATAATATGAGGGTTAAATGCACACCTCAAACGCGGGCCTCATTTTGCAAGAGCTGCTCACATTCCCTGTTTTTATGTTATAAAGTTTTATTTTATAACACAGTGAAGTCAGTCGCTGACGTACATTCAGCCACCACCCCCGTCATCGTCTCTCCCCCCCAGACACGCCTACATGTCCATATCCTGCTTCTCAGTCCCGTTGCAGTTCCCCTCGCCATTCTCTCTCATCACACACTGTGACTGAAACGATGACATTTGCCAACAACAGTCAAGGGGTCTGAGCAGCAGGCCCTGTATGCGAGGAACAGGGGGATTCTGGGATAGCTGTGTATTGACCTTTCCTTCAGGCAGCTCGTCCCTTGGAGGACGGCTCCCAGGAAATTGCCTCTGCCCCCATTGATTCACAGGTTGTCCGGTAATTTCAGTTTAGAGCAGTTGTTGTTAATTCCAAGGGTCCTTATGATAAAACAATATTCATAATAATATGACTACATTATATTATAATCATATAAGTACTGGAGCCTACAATGCATACTGGGTATGTACATGGATAGGTTTCAAAGCTGTTCCTCTTAGATAAATTACTTCCACGTGTTTACATTATTTACGGACACTGTTGTACTACCATCCTACTGATGCATTTGCGTAAGGTACTCAAGCTTTGATGTACAGCACTCAACACTAGCCTCATTTTACAAGTAAGCCGACTGGAGCTCAATTGATTTTATCCCATTATAGATTGCATCAGTTTCTCAAGCTTGGATCCATGAATCTATAAAATTACGAGACATTATTACACACAGTTGAAATTGTGCATCATGTGCACTTGGAAACAGCAAATGAAAATATGAAAAGGTGATGAGAGACAGCGCTGTGCCACATCCTTTCCAGCACTGAGACTTTAATAACGGCACATTAAAGCAACTCCTGACCTCAAGCAATGCACACAATATTCACATGCCCTCTCCCATTAAAGCCGCAGCTACTTTCATATATATCAGTCATAGCTTCCTTCAGCTAAAGCGTGGCATAAGACTATTAGCTCTTTTTACAGAAATAGTTTGCAAACTGGATGGTAAAATTATTATTTTTTTTGCTGTTTTTAGCCATTTGTTTGTTTTTTGCCTACAAGTGGCCCATCAGCCCAGAGGGTCTTTCACAAAACGGGATTAAGGAGTTAGTCGGCTAACTTTTGCAAATATTTTGAAGTAACCCAGGCTCTCTTCCAATCGGTTGTCATCAAATTCTAAATATTTTCAAAATTTAGCTGGCTAACTCCTTAATCCTGTTTTGTGAAATACCCCCCTGGCGGGTATACTACGAAGAAAGTTTAACATAGCCAGGGTTTCTTTGCGTTAGCTGGCTTCAGAAAGCCTAAACACTGCAATCTGGCTTAACCGGTACTACGAACATGGTTATCAACTTGTTAAGTGAACACAGGCTTTATTAATGAAGGTACGTGTGCTTTGCCATAAAAGGGGCGTATAGCGGTGCAGCATGGGCTGTACTAGAGCAATGTATTTCTCTCCTGTGGGGGAAAAAGACTGATACGGACAGATATAATGGACGGATAAAAACATCATATGGGCAAAAAGCAACACTGTTGCCTCCAACAAAGCCAGGAAAGAGCTTTTGCAAAGAAAATAAAATAAATGCTCATCGTGTAGGTTAAATTTGTTAGGCTAGTTAATAGGCTACCTTATTCACCTTACCACTCGTAACAAATAAATCTATACTCTCAGTACATTGTCATACAGTTTATTTCTAATGTGACAACTGTAGCCTACTACGACATTCTAGAGCTCTAAACTTGAAACTTGATACAGCATGTTTAAAATATTGCTGAAGCAATCACATCAACGTTTTTTCATTAAAAAATGTCTCTCAAGCATTTTCAGAAAATATTTTGCGGAACTCACTAATCTCGCCCTGCGAAGAGATTCCCTCAGTATCCGCACATATCTCTACAGGATCCTTTCGAATGGAGACGCCTTTTTCCAAAGCTAAGGAGTTCATTGGTCAAAGGGCGGTGCTTTTATCTTTTAATTTGTTATCCTGAACATAATCTGCCCTGAAGCAGGTTAGCCGTGCAGAGTAAGTTGCTGTGGCAATATACTCCGATTAAAAGTGAGTCGGCTTCGTGATACTGAAAGCCCAGGGTTGAAGCTTAATTTAGCTCGCTATCCCCTTAATCTCGCATCGTCCCAGACAGTAGGCTACTTAGCTACACTGTGGCTCATTTTATCTACCTAATGAGGCATGCACACTAGTTTACTGGTCATATTATCTTTCATATTTAAAATTCTGGATTACATCTACGGCTAACTGTGTCTTAAGAGGCCGAAAATCATGCACAGAAATGTGCCTGATATTTTGTCGCTAAACGAATTAGGAGAGTCATAAGACTAAGCATTTTAACCGTTCAATATTAAATCATGAAAAACAATAATTGTAGCATTCACACTGGGAATATTATTCCTTTGTTAGTGCTTGTCTTTGCAAAACAAGCAATTGTGCTAACAATACATCTTTCTACATCCCCTAAACGCTCTTTAAGGGAAGCTAAATATAACTGCATGTAAAGAGATCCCTAATCACCTCCTAGATATTTTTGAATTATTCAGCACGGCTGCTGTTTTAGATTTAGCTTGCTCTTTTCCCCCTTGGAGTGTCCACCACATTTAGACAGTCAGCTTTTCTTTGTCTTGTTACAGCAGCACTACTGGTTAGACTCCCTGCATACTGGGCAAAATCGGTGCTTCAACTCGGGCTTCCCATATTTCCACATTATCATCCAGCCCACGGTCTGGCCTTGCTTAATGAATGCTAACACCCCATAGCAGAGTAAAATGGATTAGTCTCTCAAGCGCTTTCGAAGTTCATCTGTGACCAAGACACATAGAACCTCCACCAGGGAGCACCACACATATCAGTCTCTCGCTAGTTGCTGTTGTTTGCTTGCTTGCTTGGATGACAATGTCAAAATGTACACAGGGCACATTGGGAGATTTGTAATTCTCAGTCTAATCCCGCCTCAGAGCATGAAATAATCGCAGATTACGGGATGGTGAAAAGATCCATTTCAGGTCAATTCCATGTCAGCCAAAGCAAAGCAATGTCAAGAAAACTCCATGATAGAACATTTTATAAGGGAAAGTTGACAAACGTACTTAATACCTAATTGCTATTCTACAAAGTCAAATTGGAGTTAAAAAATATAGGTGGGCTACATTCCCTTTTTCCGACTATTCAATTAAATATATTTGGAAAAAAATATATCAGGAATGCATTATTAAACTATGCACATTATACTATGCACATATAGGTTCCTGTATGGGGCCGGACTGTCCATGACTTTGTGCCACAAATTATGACTCATAACTTATAACTGTGTGTGTGTGCATGCGCATGTGTGTCTGTGTGTGCGTGCGTGCGTGTGCGACCACGCGTACGTATGTGATTCTTCCATTCGTCACAGTATCTGACAGATCTATGACAGAAGCCAGAGCTCACACACATCCATCACAGGTAACTGATCAATAAAGATCTGATAAACCCCACTCCCCAGCCTCCGTTTCTGTTCCTGTAGGGTGATAGCACAGAGTGACAAGCCTCCCATTGTGTCACAAAATCAAAACCAGACATTATTGACATGAAATCACTCCACCCTACATGAAAATGCAGGAAAATAGTTTAAAATGTACACCCCCCTTGTTTTTATCCAACAGGAGAATGGGAGAAAATGATTGAACAGATGAGGAGAGGAGAGGGAGGAAAGAAAAGAGAGATCATTGTGGTATTGTTTTTGTCATTGCCACACCCCTTGGGGCCCAATGAAGCAGCCAAACTATTCCCAGAGCAATGCGATGAGCTTCCATAAACCATAGTAACTGATGAAGGTCTCCACTGTTGTATAGTTCACTTTTCCTGTGCACAAGGAAAGTATTTTGGGGAAAAGCTGTATGTTTGCGTAAGTCAGTATCTTAATAGCCCAAGTCAAATATTTTCTGTTCACATACTGGGACATCGGAGAAAGACATTATATAATCTTGGAGAAAAATGTTTTGGGAAAACGCTCACCTGTGATGTCTGGGCACTATGTTTCAGAGCTGTACTAGGATAAGCAATGTAAATCTATGATTGGTTGAACTGCAGGGCTCTGTGGATGTCCTAAACAGATCTATATTACCCATTTTGGAACATGCATCCCTCATTTCAAACTGAAAAATGTATTATCGATAATAAAAAACAAAAATGACTTTTCAGTTTCAGACAAATTCATTATTATTATTATTATTATTATTGTTATTATTATTATTATTATTATTATTGTTATTGTTGTTATTATTATTATTATTATACCAAGCAATTGTTAATGATACACCTGTTAGAAAATGAGCAGGGAGAATTCGATCATGTTTTCACTATTACTTATGAATATATAATTCATGCATTTTTAGGGACCTTTGAAACCAAGTAACATGACAAATTTAAATGAGCAAACAATTAAAGACCAAGATACTGTAGGTGAAACACACATCACTATCCACAGGGTTTCTGTGTATAGCACACAGGTTACCAATGGGCGTTTGCTTTCTTCCGCGGTGTCACTTTGCCTGTGGCCTGCTTTATGTCATGTCAAGTGCTAATTGAAACCTGTTAGAACTGTATTCAGAGTGGAGCACCTGGAAACTGACGTGAAAAAATATCCTCCTTGATATTTGCAAACCTGAGGATTGCGTTGCTTGAAATCCTGGGTGCCCTTAAAATGTTTCGCGAACGATGGCGACGAAAAACAGCAAAACCGACAATTACACAGCAGCTCTCTTCCTATGCCAACGTGTCTCATCTCCACCAATTACTCCATAAAATTGTGCGCATGCTGTTTTTTATCAAATAGAGCTCTGTGCAAAGGCTGCAAAGCACGGCTGATGAAACAAAATGAGATGTTATTAATGTTTGATGACGGTAATCAGCAGCACCATCTTCCTCATCCATTGTGCTATCAGCATCACTCATCTTATCTGCAACAAAATGTCTTATAACACTGAAAACATCTGAGCTTCACTAATGAACTGGATGCTCTTGATTTGTTCTCCGAGTTAATTTCAAGGCAAAAATTGTCCAGATCAGAGAAGCAATAATTGAAATGAATACACGCAAGTGGGTGCATTAGAAGATAAAAGAGTGTGTAAAACTATTGGAACAATACAGTTCTCGTGTGAAACATTTTGGCATTTTGCCACGTTAAAAAACAGCTCTTGAATATTGAACACATATCCTTCTATGCACAAATGTGTACGAGAAATTTATATTATTCATATATTATTTACAGTATATATTACATTTAATATTTAAACTAGGCAGAAAAATAGTGAGGTCCAGCAGTATCTTTATAATTTCTGATAACAATTTTGCACTGATCACTAAAAAAAGGATACTGTTAGGAACTAGTATGAATCCACTTATTTTGGCAAGCTATGCAAGTCAAATGACGTAGCTGGGACGTCCCTTCTCATTGGTGTTTAAAGGATGAACTCCTGTCTCATGATAGGTCAGAAAGGTGCTTGGGTTTGGGAACCTGGTGCCGGGGACAGATACAGGTTTGGTTGTAAGAATATAACAAGTTTGTACTTGTTTTATTTATCCAGACACATTGTATATGAAAAAAAATGAAACCCTATTATTTCTTGTTTAGAAAAACCTTGCCAGTGTTTACAGACACACGACGCAAATGCGTGTCTTATTTTGAAATTTTGCAAAGAATTGCTTTCATTCTAAAAAAAAAAAGCCAATGTGTGCAGGTACCGCTCCAGGTTTAGTCTCTTTGCTATATTACTATGTTAATGTGCTTGGGGAATGTGATTTTGTCTTTGCTCAGGAAGGAACAGATATGGCATAGCTGCCCCCATAAGCAATACCCAGGGGTTTTAGTGTAATGCTGTCATTGTTTCAGGTTTTGGGAATATTTAATACCTCAGGTTTGGCACGGCAAGTACAATGCACACATGGACAGTGTCCAACGGGAGATGGGACAGAGTCCAGGAGAAGCACTCTCTATGTATTTTCCTCTCGGTTTGTATCGCACACATTTCTATCCAAAGTATTTCACGCTGACATCCAGCTTAGTGCCAAGAACAAATGGAACAAGTTTCGCAACGATAAACGCAATATAATTTCCTTTGAGAAAACATAACAATATTCCCATCCACAGCTCCGTACTCCCTGGATGTTCTCATAAAGAACGATTACAGTCTCGTACAAGATGGGCACCAAAGATAAACATTTAGAGGCTAAAATACAAAACTAAAAATAAGAGACTTTGGGGAATGTTTATGCTGTTAATGACCACAGTTAAACTAATGTTGTATGACCCATATTCAATTACCACAGGAACATCTTGCCAGGCTTTGGCCAGAGGTAGCAGCAACAGCGCAATGTGCACAATTTATTTAGTCAATGGCATACAGCCATTAAATCACTTGAAAATAGTTTGTCCAAGACCATGTGCTTGGAACCATTGCTCTCTGGTGTGCATCGCATTGGGGGAGATTTTAATTAATCTTCTGCATTCAAAATAATTGCTCTCTTGGCGCAATTATTAGTGAATATGCATGTACAAAATTAGAGTTGATGCAGGCTGCAGTGCTATATGCTATATAATCAAGAGACTATATAATCATTTGTCCTTCACATTTCTCCTGAAAAGATTGGCTTGTTGACAAACGCATGAAATTTCTGAGTATAAACCAACAAGTGGATTTATTATAATCCAAAGTGGATTCCAGCTAAATTACAACAAGGTTTTGTTTACTTATTCAAAAAAGTAATTAAAGTAAAAATTGGGGAAGACTCCTTATTAATTACTGCAATTATGGAAATTGTGATGGATGATCCAAATATTGAATTCTGTAAATTCAAGGACATCACCATTTGTCATAAATTGGTGTCATGGTGCAAAATATGCCCATCTGGTTTTATGAGCAAACATGACTATAGAAAATCCCACACAATCATTTTATATAAAAATTGTGCAAAATACTACATCCTAAATTAGCAAATAGCAAGCACTCTTTACCTAATGATAACTGAGTAATGAGATGCAGAGTAGTGTCATTTTAGACGACAAATTTCAGCAGAAAGATGTAGCTAGCTAGTCATTTAATGCTTTCCCAAGCCAAAGCTTTTGGTGATGAGGCTGGCAGGCAGTGCAAAGTCATCCCAACCATCAAATAATTACCCAACATCAACAAAGATGTTGTTTTATAAAGAAAGTGAGGGTACAACCCAAGAAATTGGTGTAGTAGCTTCGCCTGGTAGATTGAGAGAGATTCATTACCAATCAAAGTAAAAAGGCTTGAGGTTGTTTGAGTCTCTAGAATAGAAGCTGATTTTAAATGATATCATGTGAGCTTCACAATAAACTCGTATCTGTGTATCTGTGTGCTTTTGTCCTCACTATTCTGGGGTTCAAAGACTGTGTGGCTCTATCCCATCACTCTCTGGATGGCACTTCCCATGCATGGCATTCATGGAGATGGCTGTATGTTTGTGTGCAATCATCACCCAGTGGGTAATCAATCTGATGCTGATTATATGACAGGAGTAGTATTTGCACTATTGCTTGGTTCATTTGACCTCTTCTGACCACAAACATACATAATTATTAATTTTCTTTTGTCAGTTTGTACAGAACCTCAAAAGTTAATGATCAGACATAATATAGGGTAGCGTTTTAAAGCTCTGACTGGTTAGTTGACAGACAATGCACACAAGCCCCCTTTTCAGAATGTTCACAGACAAATAACTGATTATTCTTTCATCAACATCAATTCAAAATTCACGTAAACTCTTAATTTCAAATAATTTAAATAATTGTTTCTGCTATAATACATGAATGCATGATGCATAAATTCATATATATTTGACATCAGTACAAATGTCAGTACAAATGTAAATATATACGAATCTCAATATACCTTCACTATTAATCAACACGGCATCATCAGCGATGAACTCCATCGCTGCCTGAATAGCCTCTGTCAAACTGTATGGAGAGCACACACACGCACACACATCGTGTTGACACGAGTCAGCCGTTTATTTTGTTGTCGTTTGATTACTTTGTTTGCTCGGGTTTGAGAGAACACAGTCCCATTCGAGTTGCTCTGTCAGCTGTTGTGTGAGTTCGGGAGAGACAGCACAGGTCATTGCTTTGAACTCACACGTTTGTCTCGGGTTACCCGTTCCGCGACAGCAGAAATCCGTGAACCTTTACAAGCTCATCCATAACAAAGGAGAGGACATAAATCTGGCCATGCGATGACGAGCGGATGAAGCACTCTGGATGAGGTCAGAGAGAGCAAACACCGGCGTCTCTCTCCCCCTTTTCTCCCTCTCCCACTTCTCTTTTTCCATGTCTTTCTCTTGACAGTGCAAAGTACAGCTTCATAAGCCTTGTGAACATGAGATGGTGAAACAACTGTGTACTATGCGGTACAGACTTGCTGCGCGCCCCATTGAATTGATCACGCTAATTAATTACATTGCATTCACATAGCATGTGCTCTTATTATATATACGCTCACATAGCATACGCTCTTATTATATATACGCTCACATAGCATACGCTCTTATTATATATACGCTCACATAGCATACGCTCTTATTATATATACGCTCACATAGCATACGCTCTTATTATATATACACTCACATAGCATACGCTCTTATTATATATACGCTCACATAGCATACGCTCTTATTATATATACGCTCACATAGCATACGCTCTTATTATATATACGCTCACATAGCATACGCTCTTATTATATATACGCTCACATAGCATACGCTCTTATTATATATACGCTCACATAGCATACGCTCTTATTATATATACGCTCACATAGCATACGCTCTTATTATATATACGTTCACATAGCATACGCTCTTATTATATATACACTCATATAGCATACGCTCTTATTATATATATGTTTACATAGCATACGCTCTTATTATATATACGCTCACATAGCATATGCTCTTATTATATATACGCTCACATAACATACGCTCTTATTATATATACGCTCACATAGCATACGCTCTTATTATATATACGCTCACATAGCATACGCTCTTATTATATATACGCTCACATAGCATACGCTCTTATTATATATACGCTCACATAACATACGCTCTTATTATATATACGCTCACATAGCATACGCTCTTATTATATATACGCTCACATAGCATACGCTCTTATTATATATACGCTCACATAGCATACGCTCTTATTATATATACGCTCACATAGCATACGCTCTTATATATATGTTCACATAGCATACGCTCTTATTATATATACGCTCACATAGCATACGCTCTTATTATATATACGTTCACATAGCATACGCTCTTATTATATATACGTTCACATAGCATACGCTCTTATTATATATACGCTCACATAACATACGCTCTTATTATATATACGTTCACATAGCATACGCTCTTATTATATATACGCTCACATAGCATACGCTCTTATTATATATACGCTCACATAGCATACGCTCTTATTATATATACGCTCACATAGCATACGCTCTTATTATATATACGCTCACATAACATACGCTCTTATTATACATACGCTCACATAGCATACGCTCTTATTATATATACGCTCACATAGCATACGCTCTTATTATATATACGCTCACATAGCATACGCTCTTATATATATGTTCACATAGCATACGCTCTTATTATATATACGCTCACATAGCATACGCTCTTATTATATATACGTTCACATAGCATACGCTCTTATTATATATACGTTCACATAGCATACGCTCTTATTATATATACGCTCACATAACATACGCTCTTATTATATATACGTTCACATAGCATACGCTCTTATTATATATACGCTCACATAGCATACGCTCTTATTATATATACGCTCACATAGCATACGCTCTTATTATACATACGCTCACATAGCATACGCTCTTATTATATATACGCTCACATAGCATACGCTCTTATTATATATACGCTCACATAGCATACGCTCTTATTATATATACGCTCACATAACATACGCTCTTATTATATATACGCTCACATAGCATACGCTCTTATTATATATACGCTCACATAGCATACGCTCTTATTATATATACGCTCACATAACATACGCTCTTATTATATATACGCTCACATGGCATACGCTCTTATTATATATATGCTCACATAGCATACGCTCTTATTATATATACGCTCACATAGCATACGCTCTTATTATATATACGCTCACATAACATACGCTCTTATTATATATACGCTCACATAGCATACACTCTTATTATATATACGCTCACATAACATACGCTCTTATTATATATACGCTCACATAGCATACGCTCTTATTATATATACGCTCACATAACATACGCTCTTATTATATATACGCTCACATAGCATACGCTCTTATTATATATACGCTCACATAGCATACGCTCTTATTATATATACGCTCACATAGCATACGCTCTTATTATATATACGCTCACATAACATACGCTCTTATTATATATACGCTCACATAGCATACGCTCTTATTATATATACGCTCACATAGCATACGCTCTTATTATATATACGCTCACATAGCATACGCTCTTATTATATATACGCTCACATAACATACGCTCTTATTATATATACGCTCACATAGCATACGCTCTTATTATATATACGCTCACATAGCATACGCTCTTATATATATGTTCACATAGCATACGCTCTTATTATATATACGCTCACATGGCATACGCTCTTATTATATATACGCTCACATAACATACGCTCTTATTATATATACGCTCACATAACATAGGCTCTTATTATATATACGTTCACATAGCATACGCTCTTATTATATATACGCTCACATAGCATACGCACTTATTATATATACGCTCACATAGCATACGCTCTTATTATACATATGCTCACATAGCATACGCTCTTATTATATATACGCTCACATAACATACGCTCTTATTATACATACGCTCACATAGCATACGCTCTTATTATATATACGCTCACATAGCATACGCTCTTATTATATATACGCTCACATAGCATACGCTCTTATTATATATACGCTCACATAGCATACGCTCTTATCCAGAGCGACTTTCCAAACGGAGAAGCACTCGGAAGCACTCTCAGGAATACAAACGTGTATTTAGCCGTTTCAGTTCTCTTGTGCAGAATTTGGAAAAGACGTAATTTTCTGTGCTATCAGAGGGTTCACCTATTCACTATTGTACATCAGATTTGTGGAGAAATCTCAACATTACATATACACATTCATGATATTACATATACACATTAATGATATTACATATACACAATGCATGCGTGCTGGTCTCTGGTCTCTGACATTTCTATCGTACCTTCGATGGAAAACACAGCTGGGGACGGTGGCCTGGAGACACCAGCTGAGCCACAGCCCTGATGACTCATCAGCTAGGCACCATTTTGTCAATGCCATTTGTGCCAAGCTGCACTTACCGGCTGTACCAATCTATACCACTTTACCATAGAACCACTGCCACTAGGTCTGGCATTCCCCCAATAGGCCCATCCCTCCTGGAGTTCAACCAATGGCTGTAGCTACAGTAGCGGCAGCACCTTGGAGTACGCACCTACGCACCTACCCTGCGTCATTGATCACCATTAGAGATTTCACCCCTGAGTGTCGGCACAGTGAGTGTGTGCACTTTATTCAGCAGAGAGATACTGACGCCACCTTCTCACTGCAGAGAGGTACTGACACCATCTTCTCACTGCAGAGAGATAATGATGCCATCTTCTCACTGCAGAGAGATACTGACACCATCTTCTCACTGCAGAAAGACACTGATGCCATCTTCTCACTGCAGAGAGATACTGACACCATCTTCTCACTGCAGAGAGATAATGATGCCATCTTCTCACTGCAGAGAGATACTGACACCATCTTCTCACTGCAGAGAGATACTGACACCATCTTCTCACTGCAGAAAGACACTGATGCCATCTTCTCACTGCAGAGAGATACTGACACCATCTTCTCACTGCAGAGAGATACTGACACCATCTTCTCACTGCAGAGAGATACTGACACCATCTTCTCACTGCAGAAAGACACTGATGCCATCTTCTCACTGCAGAGAGATACTGACACCATCTTCTCACTGCAGAGAGATACTGACACCATCTTCTCACTGCAGAAAGACACTGATGCCATCTTCTCACTGCAGAGAGATACTGACACCATATTCTCACTGCAGAGAGATACTGACACCATCTTCTCACTGCAGAGAGATACTGACGCCATCTTCTCACTGCAGAGAGATAATGGCACCATCTTCTCACTGCAGAGAGATACTGACACCATATTCTCACTGCAGAGAGATACTTACGCCATCTTCTCACTGCAGAGAGATACTTACGCCATCTTCTCACTGCAGAGAGATACTGACACAATATTCTCACTGCATAGAGATACTGACACCATCTTCTCACTGCAGAGAGATACTGATGCCATATTCTCACTGCAGAGAGATACTGACACCATCTTCTCACTGCAGAGAGATACTGATGCCATCTTCTCACTGCAGAGAGATAATGATGCCATCTTCTCACTGCAGAGAGATAATGATGCCATGTTCTCACTGCAGAGAGATAATGACGCCATCTTCTCACTGCAGAGATAATGATGCCATCTTCTCACTGCAGAGAGATACTGACGACATCTTCTCACTGCAGAGAGATACTGACGCCATCTTCTCACTGCAGAGAGATAATGATGCCATCTTCTCACTGCAGAGAGATACTGACACCATATTCTCACTGCAGAGAGATACTGACGCCATCTTCTCACTGCAGAGAGATAATGATGCCATATTCTCACTGCAGAGAGATACTGACACCATATTCTCACTGCAGAGAGATACTGACACCATCTTCTCACTGCAGAGAGATAATGATGCCATATTCTCACTGCAGAGAGATACTGATGCCATCTTCTCACTGACTCCTGTACCGGATCGACTCTTTGTCACTGATATCTCTAATGCAGGCCATTGTGACAATGGACTGCAGCTCTGAATTTCCCTGGCTGTCCATTGCACCCTTACCATCCATGGATTCCCTTCATCTTAGCCCACTAATTAAACAATCCCACTGAAGATAGTAAGGCCTATAGGTTTTTATTAAAAATAAACACAAAAATTATAAAAAATATAATACATAATAGTATTGCAAGATAGTATGTGCAGAGTAAAATTGCGGCAAGTTTAAAGTTGCTTAAGTGTGTAAAAATCTGCTAAATTGATATCAGATATATTGCAAATATTTTACGACTTAATTTTATTATTAACTCTTATTCTGTATTTATTAGTGGCTTTCTGAAGGATAGCTGTGTGATGGGCTAAATGTTTAGATATTAAATATTGCCAATAGGGAATTTGCTTTGTTAATACACTGTGCAAGTACACAGAGGAGCAACAGTTGCCCCTGTTTCAGGCAGATTCCAGCAACGTTCAATTGTAACTTGGACAGGGAATTTAATCTGCTCAGGCACGCTTTCTTAGCGCACAGAACGCTCCCAAGACTCATTTAGTTTTAAAACTACATTCATTAAAAAAATAACACCTCGGTGAATATTACCGTTTCCACAAAATGTAAACTTCACCAGCCTGGGCTCTTTTGAGTCCCCCCATTATATCTTTAAAATCATTCCAAATCAGTCACAGCAGAGAAAGCCATAAGTAAGTACTTATTCTGGTGTCGTGTCAGAAAAATCTACAAAAACAAACAATATACCGCGTGCATGTGGATAGCTTCAACCAAACTGAGGAGTATGAAGGGCAGAAGCAATTAGCATGAAAACATCACAACCGTAGAGCATCTCTAGCTAGTTGTTATGAATAAATCTAAGAATAAAATGACTACATTGCCCAATTCACATTCTCCTACAGTGCCAGTCCCATGATATTAAAAACCTCTGACTTTATCCAGTCATTATGGCCTAAAACTGGGAATACACCACTCAATACAAGTCACAGTGTCAGACTTCAAAAGTGTTTTTTGTGTGTCGGAGATTTCAACCTTTGTAAGTATATCAAGTACAGTATTTCAGCTGTATACTGATGAACAGCCATTTTGTTTTGTTTTTGATTCTGTCTTTCCTGTTTAGAAAATTAAAGTTAGGCATTGGAATTTATTATATCCCAGGTATATGCACAAATACCTGAACTTTCAAAAAAGAAATGTATTCCAAAACCCATCCGTTGAAATGTGTTTAAGATAACTGTCATCAAATCCAAAATGTCAACACCAAAATTGTTCAGGTCTCACAATTCTTTCATGGGCTCTTGAGTTTCTCTGTGAGGGGACAGCATGGAAAGGATGATAATAAATTTAACTACGAAACAGGAAACCAGGCCGGAGCAGTGTTAAAGAAATAGTTGACTACAATGGAATGCTATTTTTGTAGTTCTGCAAAAACCACTTGTCTGTGTTCTGTGTGCAATTCACAATGTTAACCAATTATGACTTTAAATAAAGACAGCAACTATTAAATTGCATTGTTTTTTACGTACAATTAAGATAAGAATAAGCAAGCCTTTTATGATTTAATTTTCTTATTATTCACCATGACGTTTCTATTGAAACCTGTTAATTATAAGAATCATATTTTTTCACACTGCATGTGCAAATTCATGTTAAAAATGGAAAACAGAGTTCAAACAAGACACAAAATGTTCATATCAGCCTATACACATTTCTAAATATTACATTTAATGTAATATTTATTAATTTCATAATGTTCATAAATAAATTTTATAGATATTCACTCATTTTATTTGCATGTTTATAACCAATTATATTGCATTATATTGTGAGCATGTCTTGTACATGACTTTTGGTATTATATAAAAGTAAAAAAATAAACAAATACATAAAAATATAATATAATTTTTTGTTGTTGTTGTTGTATAAAATGGGATAATGCGCTGTAATTGCAATTGAATATTACATTATACCATGGCTTGGATAAATACTCGATTCTGATTGGATTCTGAGTTATGTCACGAATCTACTGTCATGTCACGTTTTATTTTCTTTTTTTTGTCTTTGTTAGATTTCTTGTTTATGTCACGTATTGTGTCTAGTCCAGTCACGCCACGTTTTATGTTTTAGTCTTGTTACGTTTCATCTTTATGTCATGTCACGTTTCATGTTTGATTATGGTTATGATTTATTTTCTAGTCTTGTAATGTCATGTTTCATATTCGATTCATGTTACGTTTCCCGTTCTTTGTTAGCATACACATTTCCGTGTTTTTCCGCAGCCTTGCATTCATGCTGTTTCTCTATCTCTTGCTGTCGCTCACGCCTCCCTAATTGTTTCATTTTCCCGTGTCTAGTTTACTAATCAACTAACGTTAGATCAGGATTGGGTAATACTAACTCTCTAACCATCTGTTCATGTTTACCTTACGTTTCTCGTGCATGTCATTTACAAATTTACTAACGCTAGGTCAGGATAGGTTTATTAGTAACGAGTACTAATTATCTTGTTACCTTGTCAGCCTTCCACACCTGATTTCCATTCGCATGCTGCTCTCAAGCTAAGTGTCTGCACCTGTCTACACCTGCATTTAAGCTCAGTGTTCATGTCTGTTCTTTGCAAAATTGTTGCCCCTGTTTATCAGTACACTATTGAGCGGTTTTTTTCAAGCCTGTCTTTTGTCTATGATCCAAGCCTGTTTTCTGACCATTGTTATTGACCTCTGTTTTGTTACCACTGCCTGCACCACAAGTTTTTGCCTGCTGTCTTTTTGTACTTTTGCCCCGCGGAGCGGACTTCGGTCTTGACTCTTGCATTGCCTTCGACCCCGAGCCTGCCTACCGTCTGCCTGTACTTCTGCCCCGCTGACAGCTACTCTGGTTACTGGACTTTTGCATGGTGTACCGATTCCGAGACTGCCCTCTCCTTCGGTACTGTACATTGGTTTTGGCTGGATTTTTGTGTACGAACTTTGCTTGTTTTTTGACCGTGCTCTTTGGAAATTCCTCAAATAAAGCCCTGATGGGACTTTCTTACCACTGTTTCTGAGTCGTGCATTTCAGGTCCAACCCTCACGCACCCGTCTCAAGTTATTCAGTTTGGAAATATGAACGTAACGGTTTGTGTCGAATAACGATGAGCCAAACCCGACAAAGGAAAAAAGGGATAGAAAGTCCCTGGCAGTAGCCAAAACAATAACACACCCCTATAAAACGGGCTAGCCATGTAAACACAGGCAGAGAGAAGGATAAAAAACTGTGCACCTTCAGAACGTGACTATAACGCCCGATAATAGGTGAAATAAACAAAATAAAACTCACACTCTCAGAAACGAGAGAGTGGGAGCGAAGGAGAGGGAAGAAAAATAAGGAAACAGAAACATTTATTTCCTAGTCTTCAAGGCCGAAGAATGTCTCAACTGCGAAACCAAAGAAATATTAAACTGCACTTCTTATAAACTGCAGAGAGACAAAAACCAACTAACCCTGACTTTGTGAAGGCACAAAATGATAACGAAGCATCCGAAAGCAGAAGAGAAATACCTAACAGGTAGGGGAACAGGTGAAATGAATAATTAGCGGGGAAGAGCAAAACCCCGAGACGGAATGCGGAAAAAATCTGAAAGATTGCTAACCGGCGCAGAGAGGAAGAAAACAGTAGCAAACGAAGGAACAAAGCCACAACCCATGACTAGTTGGGCTTTACCTAATGTCATGTAACGTTAACGTGAGCAACACACGTTGCGAATGCGAGCAAGTTACTTCACAAAGCACGTTAATCTGTGTATTAAAAAAAAACATTTTATCCAGCAAAATGTCTTAGATATGACAAGTTACATCTAACAGTAACAAACTCTGTATCTATTGTAGGCTATTTTTTCAGATGTTCCCATCTCATGTTGCAAATCTGAAATGCAATTTCCTTAGCCTAGGCTGTTTAAAATAGGCAGCGTGACCAAAGCATTTTTAAAATACAAGACAGGGAGAGAGAGGGAGGTAAATTGAGTTGCGGTTTCATGCAATTTTCTTAAATAATGTAAATGACAAAAATAAAAAAATTGGTGCTAATTTTATGGTATAAAGTTGAGAAGGAACTATTTATTTCCAATTGTTTTCAGAACTACCAACGGGAGGTTTTTTCATAAGTATGGACAAAATAGAACTAGTAACCGGAAATCAACAAGCAGTTTTGCATGACAACGGTAAACAACATGCCAAAATAGCCTCGGAAAGATATTTCAATTTCAGCTGATTAAGTTGATAAAAATCAATAAATATAAATGTAACTATATATAATCATTGTTGGTAACTATGGTATAAGCGCAATAATGACCTCGGAGCCGGGCATTACACAGTTTAAAGAGCAGCAATAATGACCTCGGAGCCGGGCATTACACAGTTTAAATAGCTGTAATAATGACCTCGGAGCCGGGCATTACACAGTTTAAATAGCAGTAATAATGACCTCGGAGCCGGGCATTACACACTTTAAATAGCAGTAATAATGACCTCGGAGCCGGGCATTACACACTTTAAATAGCAGTAATAATGACCTCGGAGCCGGGCATTACACAGTTTAAATAGCAGTAATAATGACCTCGGAGCCGGGCATTACACAGTTTAAATAGCAGCAATAATGACCTCGGAGCCGGGCATTACACAGTTTAAATAGCAGCAATAATGACCTCGGAGCCGGGCATTACACAGTTTAAATAGCAGCAATAATGACCTCGGAGCCGGGCATTACACAGTTTAAATAGCAGTAATAATGACCTCGGAGCCGGGCATTACACAGTTTAAATAGCAGCAATAATGATCTCGGAGCCGGGCATTACACAGTTTAAATAGCAGCAATAATGACCTCGGAGCCGGGCATTACACAGTTTAAATAGCAGCAATAATGACCTCGGAGCCGGGCATTACACAGTTTAAATAGCAGCAATAATGACCTCGGAGCCGGGCATTACACAGTTTAAATAGCAGTAATAATGACCTCGGAGCCGGGCATTACACAGTTTAAATAGCAGTAATAATGACCTCGGAGCCGGGCATTACACAGTTTAAATAGCAGCAATAACGACCTCGGAGCCGGGCATTACACAGTTTAAATAGCAGTAATAATGACCTTGGAGCCGGGCATTACACAGTTTAAATAGCAGCAATAATGACCTCGGAGCCGGGCATTACACAGTTTGAATGCTTCGCCTCTGACAATTTACCACCTCCGCGTCGGGTATTCAAACTGTGTAATGCCCGGCTCCGAGCTCATTATTGCTTACATAAGCTGTGTCTCTATAATATATTTGTAATGTTTTTTTTTATAATGTCGTGTAAAAAGATTTGTTATTTTTTGGTTGTGGCACACTGATATGGAGGTAGGCTGTGTACTGCAGTGTTTCTGTTAGCAGGTAAACTGTGACAACATCAGGTGCTACAGTACTGATTCAGTGAATCTGTGCAAATCAGCTTTGGGATATGAACACTGCTTCAGATCAAATAAAAAGAATGACAGCTGGTAACCTATGCAGGCCCCACAGCTAGGGGACATTCACACACAGTTACATTTTCAGTGTAAAATCAATGAGTCCACTATATGAGTCCACTATGAGTCCACTATGAGTCCAATATACGTATGAGTCCACTATGAGTCCACTATGAGTCCAATATACGTATGAGTCCACTATGAGTCCACTATATGAGTCCACTATATGAGTCCACTATGAGTCCACTATATGAGTCCACTATGAGTCCACTATATGAGTCCACTATGAGTCCAATATAATATGAGTCCACTATGAGTCCAATATACGTATGAGTCCACTATGAGTCCACTATATGAGTCCACTATGAGTCCAATATATGTATGAGTCCACTATGAGTCCAATATATGTATGAGTCCACTATGAGTCCACTATGAGTCCAATATACGTATGAGTCCACTATGAGTCCAATATATGAGTCCACTATATGAGTCCACTATGAGTCCAATATATGTATGAGTCCACTATATGAGTCCACTATGAGTCCACTATATGAGTCCACTATGAGACCAATATACATATGAGTCCACTATGGCGAGAGCCGACTGATATAAACTTGGAGTTGGAGTTGAATTAACACCGGACATTTTACTGTGCAGTAAATTTAGTGATCATATCAAGACCAGTCGTATTGAACCTTGGCAGGACATATTTTAGCATCCATGCATATAAGTGATGGGTACAAAAATAAGTAAAAATAGGAATTCTTATTTTATTTATTTGCGTATGAATCATATTATTTATTATTTAAGCTTCAACCACTGCTGTCAGGAGAGACAACCAGGTACATTGACCCAGGCCCTGAAAGAAGGGGGGGAAGATGGTCTGTGAACTTAAAATATTATTGTCCCAGCTCAGGAAAAATATAATTATATAATTTTGTCCCGGGCCTGGAAATTTCACCCGGAAGCCCTAGCTTCAACTGTAATACCAATAATGTTGCTATGCAGACATCGTAAGGGAACTGAATTACAAACTCCTCAATGGTAACATAAAACACTGAATGGCCATAACCCAGCTCCAGCTATTTAAGTAATTATGTAGGTTTTATGAAGAACCGACCCACACCCATAATACCCTTGACGTGAATGGTATGCTAATAAATCCGTCCTTTCTTTTACAGCAATGTTATTAAAGGAATTTGGTCCAACGTCATACTTCATAGTTTTTCAGATTAAATTAAGGTCTGAACAGAACACATTAGCCATGCTTGCCTATTTAACATAATTAAGCAGAGGCTAATAGTAAATAAATGTTTTTTTGGATCTTATTACTGGCAACATTCAGTTTACAATGATCATTGTAACAGCTTAACATGATTATTTACTTATTGCAACATCTAAGCTCACCGTGAGAACATTTTGCATCAACAAGATGTTCTTCTGCAGTTTAGCTGGGGAAATGCATAATATATAATAGTAACATGCAACTGAATCAACCATACGTTTATATTATTCAATAAATGTTTGCAAAATGAATGAGATTCACACACATTCACACATAAACATATACATGTTTATTTATATTTTTATGTCATTGTTGAACACTATTGCTGGATGATCACTGATTTTGTTCTAATTATGAATTGACTTATATGTCCAACATACTGTTTGCTCCCTAGTAGAGATTTACTCATCCCGAAAATGTCCTCATCGAAAGCAGTGGGAGACAAACATACAGTATATACTCAATGACTCTTAACAGTGTGTGCTAGTGCTGACTCCCGTAATCATAATGGATTATTAAAACATCATGTGTGCGGACGCATTGCTTTTAGGCTTGCTGTGTTCCCCCTGTAATCGAGTGATTTTGTACAGTATCCCCCCTGAGGCTTAAAAGTGGCATTTATCTTTGAAGTGGTGCCACGCCATGGTAGCACCTATGGGGTTTATCACCACTGGCCTGCCAGTAATGCACACCCACCCCTGGCTTTCACAACAGAGAACCCTTACCAAACAGCTAACCAACGGATTTAAGGAGGAGCAAACCACGCAATACTTCTTGAGGCGCACAGGTCATTTCCACAGAACCTCCATGCCCCCCATATAAAGTGTGCACGCACGCACACACACACACACACACAGGCAGACGTGCACACACACACATACACACAAACACAGACAGACAGGCACACTGCGTACACACTTGTATTTCGCTTACTGATGTGAGAGAGAAAAAAATTAATCAGTAGTCTTAATATTCAATGGTGCTTCCGAAGGCGTAAGGAGGCTGGTGAACTTCAATGATATACACTGCCTGGGGCTAAATAGCTTGCAGTAGTCCCCCGACGCTCCCCTTAGCCGCAGATACACTACAGATGTACAGTCTGTAGTCTTCGTCTCTTCTTCTGAATTTGAGAACGAGAAAGTTCAGAAAAGGGCCTTATTACAGGGAATAATGGGAACCGCAGCTCCTGCTCACCACATGATTATTTCTCAGTGTACTGCACCTATTGTCCTCGCAGAGATGAGTTACTCATTTAGCATTAGATGGAGGAGGGTTACATTCTTTATAGGGGGGGGGGGGGGGGGGCTCTGACTTTATGTCATCGATGTAAGCAGCATGAAACGGCAGCGATCCAAAATCCAGCCGTCAACGTCAGACATCACTTTAAACCTCAGAGATTCCCCCGTTTGCAGTGTCATTGGGAAAACACTGTACCCGGGACACGTGTAGTTCCCACATTACCATACAAGGCCCATAATGAGGTGGCTTGAACATGTCATTGATCAGCAGTGTGAGCTGAGAGGCAGAGCACTTATTCATTCTAAACCTCTCACTGCATACTAAAGCTGAGCATGCATGACAGATCGGCTCTGTGCTCCTCTTTTATATAGATAGAATGGAGGCCAGGTTTTCAAAGTCATTATGCTGGCTTGTCAGCTCGTCACCAGTGGTTTCAATAGGCTTATAACCATGCAATGAATATCAACAAAAATAATAAATAAAAAAAACCAAGGCAAAGATTATAGAGCTCTCTAATAACCTACTTTTCATCAGGAACAAATAAATACTTAAAGGAGTTATGGATAACTGTCTGTGAATGACAAATAACTCAGTATTATTATTATAGCCCTCCAAGCAGATAATGCACTCTTCTCTCATGCTAGTCCAGTCTTGGTTTGTTGACTCCGAAGCAAAAACCGTTCAGGGCCCTGTGTCCACAGGTATCATTTCTACCAGGAAAACATGTTTTATCCCTCCCACCATGACCACACCAAATAAAAAATGTGCCCCTCCTGCAAATGTTCATTGGCCCTTTTGGCCACCAAAAGGTGCATCCACAGCCTGCTTTATCCCCGAAATGAGTTGTGGTGGCGGCTCACGTACACGATTGATGCCAGAGTTGGCAGTGCGTTAGTTAGCTAACTAAAAGGTGAGTAGAGTTGCGTTGTGTGGAAATATTACTTTAAATTGTTTGAATAATTTAAAGATTAAATTTTTTGTCCATTTCACTTTCTCTAGCTAAACATCTCAGTTATATGTTACCTGAGTTAGCTAGTTTGCTAACATATGTTTCTATTGATACACATTTGTGGTGGCAAGCTTCCCAAGCTAAAAATTAAGCTATCCAACATCCCAAGACCTCTGCCTTAAAAGGTGCCCTTCCAACTAACTGGCATAACTGAGAAAAACAAAGATATTTGTACATACAGCTAGTTTCCCCATTTTACATACAAGCACAAAGTAAACCCTCTGTGGGCCATTTTCACGGTGTCTGAGAGATTGGCAGCCATTTTTATTCTTGGCGTAAGCCTATCCTCAACTCACCCACACTCCGCCAACGTGCTATTGAACTTGCTACTGTGCAAATTCTGCTGTGTGTGCAGTTAGAAATGACAGTGACATACTGTGTAAAAGTGCACATTGGCATTGCAATCAAAACATTCCCTCTAACCATCACTGCTTTAGAAAATACAGGACAGAAACAAAATGCATGGATAAGGGATATATAGACCCACTTGGTGTGGTTTTCTCACCACACAAATGGGTGTTCACATCTCACTGAATAATGAGAAGCTCACTCCTGTTAGCAGGACAAAAACCACCGTAAGATAAGATCTTAGCTCCCTTCAACAGTTGCTTAAATAAAACTGACGATGATTCTTGAAGAATTTTCACTCTGAGAACATATTTTCTTTTCAAATGGTAAAAGTACTGGTGTGAAAACCGGCCTGCACATGCAGTACAGTGAGGTGAATCAAAAGCTCTCCTCTCACCTACCTACAGCACTAGCAGAAGATATAAAAATATAATATATAGCCCAATGTCCAATATAATCATGATACGGTAGATAAAACTGTACCGGAACAGTAACGGGATTAGGACATATGCAGCGATAAGTTTCCCAGCTCAAAGGTCAGAGGTCACATCTTGCAATGTGAATCAAATGAGTGAAGGTTAGTTGTTTTACCTGAACTCTCTGAGCTCCAGGTTGGCTGGAGTTAGTCATCCGTTCAACCGCTGAGGATTCAATCTCATCCGTAAAACTCGAGAGCAGTAACTGCCCGTTAACAGTTCATAAATCTATACGGACATATCCAAAGAATTAAAATAGGCAAAGCAAGCAGGGACAGGGAGAATAAAATGAAGAGCGTGCACTTATTAACCATAAACTTGTTAATTATTTCAACATGAATATATAACTGCAATCTATTTGTCAGCTGAGACGAAAAGTTGAAGATGCATCTGACGGCAATTAAGCGTACAGAAGGTTAATGGATGTATAACATGGACGGATCAATGCCTGGATTTAGGGCTGATTCTGCTGTTTTTCAGTCCCTCAGAGTGCTGGCACTGTCCTCATCGCAAGTACAGACCAAAAGAAAGATTAAACTGTGACAAATAAAAAGAGAGAGTAGAGTAGGCCTCCTCGTATGTCAGTGGTAAAAGCCGGTTCACCCAAGTGCAGAGTGTTCCCGCAGTTTGGATTTAGCTGATTTAGGTGTGGATTTAATCCCAAATGTCTACCTACTTACACGTCTCTGTAAGACAGGCTTTGTTCACTGGCAGTGCATTGGTCTGCCTGACATGAAAGTTTTAATAAGAAATGATGAATTTCAAGGCCAGGGCTCATTCGTATAGGGTCGCTACATGCATTAGTATAGGCAGAGCCGCTCTGGTGAACACTATGATTCATTCCTTAGGTTATGGTCAGCATGACCTCCTGCATAGGTACAGGTCAATCATCCATATGACACACCTGAACATCTGACCATGAGAGTTTCTAATCAGTCAAAACACATTAAGCTCAACCTCCAACCCTGCAGTCATTTTAAACAGAATTTATTGGACTGGTAATGCTCCACTACAGTGGGTATAATTGCCAATTCCAGGTGGATATTTCAATTTATAAACACACTAGGAGTACTGACAAAATAAAAAAGGAAAGCTTAATTAACAATGTGATTGTATTTTCTTTTTTTAATGAACAATGCATTCAGTTGGATTAGTAGAATAATTTAACACCAATGACCACACAGAACTGTTTACTAAAAAAAGAAAACGCCTTTTGAAAAATCTGATTTCATATGGCTATCGCCCGACGGTCTTTCTCTTCCAGTGGAAGAGGCAGAATAAACGGAATCTGGAAAACTACTGTTCCGAAATACACCAATAAAGGTGACACTTCTTAGCTCAAGTCACATTGTGGATACGTCCACAAGTTCATCCCATAAATGCAAATATTGTCCTTGGTTGATATCCAAAAAGGAATTGTTTGTTCTCAAGGGATTTCCTGAGGATTAAACTTGGAAATTGCTGTATTGTGGAACAAAGTCAGCCTGTCTGGCCACCAGAAAAATATGACATTTCAGATTATAAACCTACGTGGTAACCTGAAGACAAACAATTTATCATTGAATAGCCTATTTTTATTTGACTCTAAGCTAAATTAAGGTAATATATGGTGATATGTCAACAGCACAGCTTAGCACAGGCAGTTTTTAAAGCAGACTACCTGCTGAACATCAGCTTAGCATAGACGGCTTTTAAAGCAGACTGCCTGCTGAACATCACATTTAAATACATGCTGTTGATTGTAAGGATTCAAAGGATTCAATTTAAGTGAAAATATCATATATATTTAAACCCTTTCTACTTTCCGATACATCCATTTAATATACTTTGATAAATACAGTCAACGAGTCAAGCACTAAAACCTTGACTCTATACTATTATACTCTATCAAATTACAGGCCTTTTTCATTTAATTCATACCTATACACAGAAATACATGAAATAGGAAAAATATATAATAACAATTTGCAGTCAATCATCAAAAACCTATTTCATTGTTACTACTAAGCTGCACATAAGTGTTATTTGGACACGTCACTATGGAAAAAGGTCCAATAAAGAGAATGAGTACTGAGGGACCAATATGTTACTCTATTTACTGCTATCTATGATGATGATTTGGCTGATGATGAACTGACATAAATTATTTTATTTTTTTTACATACTTATTTATTCTGTAAAATGTTATTCCCATTGTACTAAATTAATCTCTGTAATTGTGTGTCGTCATGTATCTGACTAGCAATGCGTTGGTAGAGAACATCTGTACTGTTTCTGTACTGTTACTGTACGGTTTGCTTAAGAGTACTATTGTGCATAAAATAAAGTTCAATATGGCATCGTCTGTCCACCATTGCTCAGCTTGAACCACCAATGAACACTAACTTCTGTACTAAATTTCAGCGCACATCGTCACACCTTTAAACAGGTCCGCCCGCGCCATGCGACGTCTATGGTACATTCCCATGACATCACAGGCATTTAGCGGACACTCTTATCCAGAGCGACTTACACAACTTTTACATTTATAGTATCCATGGAAACAGCCGGAATATATACGCTGAAGCGATCCAGGTTAACTACCTTGCTCGAGGGCACAAAGGCAGTGTCCCACCTGGAGATGAAACCTGAAAACCTTTTGGTTACGAGCCCAGTTCCCTAACCATTAAACCACCCTGCTTCCCTCACTCTGTGGTCCCACTGCGGTGCCACATTATTCCTCCTCCACCGCGTGACAACGAACAGAATCTCAAATCGCCGCTGAAAACGACATTGTTCAGTCCTGCAGGTCAAGCCCACGGTATTCTGGAAGCTCATAACAGTGCTTCAGTACAATGTCAGCCTGAAAATGTTTCGATCAGATATGGCAGTCTTGTGCAGGGCTGGTGAGGGATGGCTGTCCCGGCAGTCCATGATCTCAAATAGATCCCGTCTCAACGTTATCATTAATGCAGGTGTAATATTGTTCAGTCTGGTGACTGTTGATTGATATCACAGCCCTTAGCATCTCAGTTGCCTGTAGACTTCTGTCTCATGGCAGTTTCAATCTATTTTCGAAGCCAGTAAAGCAGGTTTGTACGTTCCCGCCTGACATTTCCGTAATGCACATTTAGTGCTGCTTAACGTGTCAAATTCCTTCCAAATCTCATCTGCATTTCTGCACGTGCAAACAATTCTGTATGTTATGACACAACACGCACAAGACCAGGCTACGGTTCATGTTTCACATCATTTCATGCTGGAGAGATTACTCGTTTAAGTATTTTCATGCAGTACTGAAGCCATTTGAATCACAGTATATTGTTTTTGTCCCACTTTATTTGATTATAATATTTATGGGGAGACATGAAAACCAACGTTTTTCTTACATAATTAATTCCTTTCAGTACACGTGCATGCTCGTCTCTCCTCTCAATCACAACTTAATTGTTTTCTGCCTACAGTTCTTCAGTCTCCACAAAGCTTTTAACTGCAGCAAAAACATGCACTGAAAACATATGGTTCCCCATGGTTCTATCTGATCTCCCCCCGGCTTGCCTTGCCTGTTGCTGCTACCTTGTTTAATCCAGTAGTGCAGGAAGGCACTGCCTTTATCTACCTCCTGCTGTTTCTCTCTCTCTTTATCCCTCTCTTTATCTCTCTCTCTCACTCTCTCCACCCCCCCCCCCCCCTTTCTCCCTCTCTCTCTCTCTCTCTCTTACCCACCACTCTTTTCCCCACGCCCTTTTTGGGGAAATGCACTGCAACCAAAAAGATCAGCATAACAGCTAACTTCATGTTTCCAATGAGGACGACGTGGTTAAATAAAACACGTTTCTTGCACCACCTTGATTTAACCCTTAAAGTTGTAAGATCACAAATATGTGATGAGAGTGTTCTTAACGGAACATTCTAATGCTGATGCAACAATCACTACTGGTAAATGGCAGCAATGGAGTTCTAGAACACTGATTTAAGAATAAGAAAATACAAGAAACCTACTCTTCAAAGGGTTAATGATAGTTTTTCTTGTTTTCTTTATTGATAAGACTGAGAACGTCCAGTAACTGTATTTACCTAATTTCAGCACAAAGATATCGCGGGCTCAACATGCATGGAGATGAGGATGCCAGCAGAAATACACCAGCTTAATCCCTATCATGCTTGCCTCCAGGTTCATTTGGAAACATGCTTTTAGACAAAACCTTTCAGCTGTAGCATGCAAGTCAAAAATAGATTAAGAGAAAGAGGCATGGCACAGATGGCTGGCTCACTTCTCCTTTCAGCTACAAATGCATGCATTGGCCCTTTTCAAAATGGCCTTTTTTTTTTTAAACAGTACGAAGCGCTGAATTAAAATGCTGGACCCTGCGCGTTTCATTAAATTTCTTGAAGCATCGCATTTCTGAATAATTGTAACGGTTCCCTCACGGTCGTTGATTAATTCTTTGTGTGTGGCTGGAGAATGCTGGAGAATAGGGTGAGCAGCTGCAGTTCCGGCCACCGCTGAGTTTCTGAATCTATCAGTCCATCCCGATGGGCAAACTCCAGGGTCCGCCCAAGCCATGCCACACTCCCTCAAGTACAGAAAGGGATCTCCAGGGTCCGCCCAAGCCATGCCACACTCCCTCAAGTACAGAAAGGGATCTCCAGGGTCCGCCCAAGCCATGCCACACTCCCTCAAGTACAGAAAGGGATCTCCAGGGTCCGCCCAAGCCATGGCACACTCCCTCAAGTACAGAAAGGGATCTCCAGGGTCCGCCCAAGCCATGCCACACTCCCTCAAGTACAGAAAGGGATCTCCAGGGTCAGCCCAAGCCATGCCACACTCCCTCAAGTACAGAAAGGGATCTCCAGGGTCAGCCCAAGCCATGCCACACTCCCTCAAGTACAGAAAGGGATCTCCAGGGTCCGCCCAAGCCATGCCACACTCCCGCAAGTACAGAAAGGGATTGACTGCTGCCAAATTTGAAATAGTACTTAAAATAGTACTTAAAATTTTAGTTCTTAAAATAGTACTAAACCGCTATATAAAAGCTATTTATAACAGCTCAAAAATACTGCTAAATAATAATAATAATAATAATAATAATAATAATAAAATTTGATTAGTTCAGGGGGTACTACGAAGCAGGATTACTAAGATTACCTGGATAATTGTAAACCAGCTCTTTTTACTTCAGTCCATGTTCCAGATTTGGGAGGGTTTTACTCAGTGCAGTTATCCAGCTAACTCAGTAATCCTGCTTTGTAGTATACTCCCCTGTTGGGAGATGACAGACAAGTTTAACCAATCAAATCTTTGAAGGATGACATTCAACAAAGACCAATAAGAGTGACTATATGTCATATTCCAAAGTGTGCAAATCCATGTAATGGAAAATCCATGGAACGCCCTTTATACTGTAAGACCTGATGGGTTACCAATTCAGCAAAATGAAATGTATTTGATGTATGTATTCCTCTATTTACATGATATTCAAGGTGGGATCACAAGCCGATGGTCGTCTTGTCTCTTAAGCTTGTGGTACTGTTGCCATGTAAACCCATTTCAGAAACCCTACTTCACAATGATGCCTTTGATTACACGATTCATCGTATGAGATTATATAAAATGAATTAAGGCATAATGAAAGTGGTATATGAGAGGGGATTGATCATTGATTTATTTATTTATTTATTATTCTGATATATTGATCTTATTTTTGTGTTTGTTTGTTTTGTTTTTTGCTTTCCCCAGATTTTGGTAAGAGTTCATGCTCGTTGTTTTGCTTTTAGCTAAACGTGGCTCAACCCTTTTTGTTTTCAACAAGTTCCATTTAGTAAAAGACAATTTAAATTTAGTGTAGGGAGTATGTGAAATGGGTGTGAATACTTCAGATAATTGGAATACATAAACTGCCTTGCTCGGCTGAGACTGATGTAATTAGCCCTATTAGATGAGGCAATTTCTGTCTGGCTTAGTTTGGTGGTGTAACATGGTGCAAACAAAAATAGAAATATTTACGCTATCTAAATTTGAACATGTCAGTCAAAAGCAGCCTGCGGAAACTATTCTACACAGAGAGCAAACCGCTTTGACCATGTTTGCGTAAGTGTGAGAGAATAAAACTTTCCCTGCTACCTGTGTGTGTTTCAGGAATCGCAAGCTTTTATGCCACAGTGAGATCATATTACAGGTGTAGGGCCCTCGTGGAACGATCGAGAGACGGACGGAATACAGAATAAGGCATTTCCGCCACACATCAAGACAGCATAATTATTTTAAAAGGCCTTGATCTGTACATATTTAAACAGAATGAAACCACGCAGTATCGCTAAAGCTTTTAGCACTGTAAATGGATACAAAGTGTGTTCTACTCATCCCAGACAATCTGTTTCAGATCTACAGTTTTAATTCCTAAAAACAGATTGTATGCTTACGCAACCTATTAAGTGGCTCCCACTTATAGTGACAAATCTTATGATTTTTATTTATTTTTTGTTTCCAATTGAACCCCTATTCTAATTCAATTCCCCCGTGTAGCAACCACTAGAGAATCGCCACTACAACCCTGTCAGCTGGTAGTAGGAAGGAGGGCGCCATCCGTCCTCCTTCTGGGCACGACTCCTCGAGCTCCTGACTGTGATTCCAACTCGCCCCGGGCCGTTCTGTGCGCAGCGATTTTCTCCGCGCACCTCCCTCCACCCGGGAGCAGCCGCCAATTGCCACTCCCACAGGGCTCCGGCCACGCTTGGATCTGGCAGGACCGGGGATCGAACCCCCGATCCTCGGGGTGCAACCACACAGACAAAGTCTGCCCCTTAGCCTGCTGCACCACCGTGGCGCCCCAAATAGTATGATTTCTAATCATATATATGCACGGAAGAAATACGACTGTTTAGGGCCTCAGAGAAGAGCCATTTTGAAGAGTTTAATTTATGGACGGTATCCAGATGGAGATTTACTGCAATGTTATTAATTGAGCAATGAAATTAAGGCTCAATGTGTGGGGAAATAAGCAGTGAATGTGTCTAAGCTTCAGAGATTTAAACACATCATTTGAAAATAAAAAAAATAACAGTCATAACAACCAAGGTGCTGGTGAACACTTTGAACTAGAGACTGTAGACTATGGATGACTGTAGTCTAACGGTTAAAAGGCAGGCTAGCATTCAAATAGTGCATCACATATTCATTCAAGCAAGGTTAGTGGGTGAGGTATACACAGACAAAAATGCTTCTTAATTCACCTCTGATAGGGTACTTTTTACACCGATAGAGTACATTTAGGTCTGATAGAGTGCCTTTTACTCTGATAGAGTACATTTTTATGCCTTGTACACTCATATAGACTCATTAGTGTTAAATGTTGTACTGTGTGCTGTTCTAAATTATAAAAGATGGAAGACTTACTCAGAAAAAGAGACAAGTATCTCCTGAATATAGCTGAGCCCTGTGGTGCTGATACATAATCAATCATTTAATCAACTTTGTACTTTGTACTTACTTTGTGTAGCGCCATTTACACGATTGACAAACAGCACGTCACGGTATGAACCTCTGCAAGAGAGAATAAAAATAGAAACGCGATGCCGACGCTAATGGTTTAGCATCAGCGTCAGTGCTTTTTCTCGTTTGGCAGCTTGGAGCCACAAAGTGAGTGGGCTAGCTGATGTGTGAATATGTTTTCAGACACCGATCGCTGGAGCGGTGTCTAGGTTTGATGGCGGATCATAAAGCAAATCACCCACCAGTGAAATCAAGAGAAAATGAGACCCATTAGTTGCAAAATGGTTCCTTCATATAGACAACAACGGCAGACAGGAAAGTGCGGTTGCAGGGATCAGGCTAATGCAAAAGCAAAGGCCACACTGAACTGGGAGACGTCTGCAAAACGTTTTGAAAACTAGAGATCTATGCGCAGGAAAACTCAGTTTCGCCACAAATCTAATCTTGCCCTATGAAGGAATAATCCGTGGAAAGTAATATTTACAAATGGCACCAATTGTATAACTACACACTTGCTGCCGGTTCCCTAATGATAATTGTAAGAGACAGATATGAATATGGGCTCCACACTTTCACGGTTCTCTGTTACAGCTTTTCGGAATACTGATGATTTGCAAATAATTCGCCATGAATATTAATCTTGACCCTTCCCACATCCTGCTCAAAGATCGCAGTAAGAAGGCCTTATTAATTCAATTCTGTGACAAATGAGAAGTGATATTTACGCGCAAGCGTATATATCATTGCAAAACATTAATTTGCGTTAACCCCCGCACCTCGTATGTCACCCTGCCTCCCAAGCCTCCAACGGGCGCGGGCTTTACCTACATGAAGCTGAATCGCTATGACAATTAGCTGTGGCACAATGCCGAGGTCCTGTAGGTGCCTCGTACTGAAGGGAGAGAGAGCACAGTCTTGCTATTTCGGGTCCAAGCAGAGGGGGAAAAAAATCTGATAAAAGTAGAGAATCTATGAATTAACCATGACCTGTGGGTTATGAGAGATATGATATAAGGCGTGACCGTGCACTCTATGGCGTGCCATAATTACACCCTCTTGAGACAGCCATTGTTATTCTGCTGTTTTTCCTGAAAGCTCGGGTTGATGGGATAACATGATTTGACTTGTCAAGTGAATATAATCAGCTTGTATGAAAGGAGAGTGCCTCTCTCGCTTATGGCCATGAATTGGACGGGGTGGTGATGGAAGAGCTCTGTGGCTGATGATGAAGCCGGATGAGTTTTTTTCCCGCTTCCCAGCATGGTAGAGCTTCCACTTCACAATTCATATTTCAGCATAAACACAAAGCCAGCCAAAGTGGCTGTGTTAACCATCGTCACATACATGCCTTTGAGGTGTTTCTGCACCGTGTCAATTCAACTCTAACAGAGTGCATATGTACTCTGTAAGAGTTGATTTAGCACTGGACATTTTACTGTGCTATGTCAGATTGTTTTTGCCCTATCGGTACATGTTCCAAACTACATTTTTGCTAACATTTTACCTGCCATCTCACATCTCAAATAGTTCAAGCCACTGGAATATACAAATAACAAGGTTTTGACTATGAAAATGGTTCCAATGCCTGCGAGGATCTGGGCAAACATTTTGTATGCATATCTGAAAGATATCTTGTTAAATATGGCTTGTACAAGAATCATCCATCATCCATGATAATTTATCACTACATTCTTGTTGTATTTATTGACCTGTATGTCTGCTATTTCCCGATCATGAATGGGTTTATTTTAGAACAGAATAGAATATTGTCCAACCAGGGTTGGAAAATTGTCTTTAAAACAGCATAAAAATGGAATGTAGTACTAAACACTACAATATCATTCACACAGTAGGTAGCGCCACTATAATATTTTATGTACAACTTTGTTAAACAAATCTAATTTTATTTTTCATGTTTCAGTTTTACCATATATTTTTTTCCCCCACAAGAAACAATTTAAAAAATGAGAATAATTTGAGCCTATGCTGAAACTGCATACTGCATTCAAGAGAAACAA
Organism: Ilyophis sp. 1 JC-2022; assembly: GCA_022702515.1. Classification (NCBI taxonomy): domain Eukaryota; kingdom Metazoa; phylum Chordata; class Actinopteri; order Anguilliformes; family Synaphobranchidae; genus Ilyophis; species Ilyophis sp. 1 JC-2022. The sequence continues at coordinate 131,529,415 of CM040404.1, forward strand.
AAGATCTTGCTTGTACGGTATACATTCCTTTCCAGGCAGCCAGTTCCCCACTTGCGATGTATTGTGAGAGCATTGAAAACCAGGTACCAATTGTGAGTACTATATATTAGCAAGGCAAAGCTGGCTACGTGAACCACCTATGAAGCTGGTGAAGTCTAACAGATGTGCAATGCCTGCTGAGCCAACATTAAATTGATGTACCACAGACTAATGTGAAGATCCAGGACCCCCACCTCACCCACCCCTTCCCTTGTGCACAGCCCCTTACCACTCAGCACATCTGGCCCAAAAGGTGCAGGCTCCATAATAACTCTAAAGGTTTGGAGGGTGAGAAGACAGAACATTTATCATGATATCCTTCCCCAAAAAAAGACATATAATGCTGTATGCCATGCTTCATGCTTTATAAACCCGGAAGATGATTTACAAGTTCCGTCCCAAGGCCGTGCATACTTGGAGTTGCTTTGTTAGTTCACGGCTCACGCCGGCTCACATCAGATCAACTATTCGGCTGGTGAAAATGCTGGAATCACAAATTGACACTTTAACAAAGATGGTGAGAGTATCACTTATTATGGAAGCGTGTCAAAAAGATGTTTCAAATATTCCTTACTTATAAAGAAAATGATTGAAAAAAATCTTGATACCACTTCCATGCTTTCTCATCATTCATTTCAATATTTTGGATTCTGGATATTTTTTGATGAAAATGCCATTTTGGACATGAGCTTTCTCAACTCCTATGGTCTCTTAAAACAATTTTGGCAATACTTTAGTCCTTTATAAAAACCTGTATCGGAGTTATAAGAGCAACATAACTTCTTCATAAGCGCTACATAGCCATTCATAAATATATCCATGCTTTAACATCATCCATTTCAATATTGTGGATTCTGTAAATTTTTTGATGAAAATGCAATTTTGGAGATTAGCTTTATCAACTCTTATGGTCTCTTAAAACTGTTCGGGTAACACTTATCATAAGAGCTATATATGAGTTATAAGAGCTATAAGCACTATATAGCCATGTCATAAGCACTATATAGCTGTTCATAGCCAATAACTACAAAAAGGCACATGGACGTTGTCACTTATGTCACAGTAATGCCTACTTCTGTATAAATCACAGAACACACCATATGACTTTGCAGTGAATGCTAATGTTAATGCTAATGTTGCAGTGAATGCCATATGAATGGTTATGTAGTCCCTATGAAGATGGTATGTGTTGCCTATAAAGAAGTTATATAACTCATAATTTATATAAAGTTTCACCACTGTTTTTGTAAGTAAGAAATATCTTATGCTTCTATATGGAGAGCATAACCGCCTCGAATCAAATGTGGATATTTCATACGCCATCATCAGCACACAGCGCAATTCATGATAGATTGTACAGACAAGGGAAGCAATATCAACCATTTCTCTGCATGACAACGTAAGGATTGGGCCATCATGTACAGCCCGACCTTGGGCGACAGACACATGCCGACCACCATGAGTACTCTCTCTTTATAGCGACACTTACAAATTTGCAATAGGAAGAGACATTCCCTGAGGAAGTGGTATTGAAGTTTGGATGTTCTATTCTCTTTAGGCTTCAGGGTGTAACCAAGACGTCTTTCCCGACATAAAACGGAGAATTAAAAGGCATTTCTGAGGAGGACCTCTATGGTCATGTATTTCTGTTTGTTTAAGAATAAATACAGCTAGTTCATTTGCTTTAACAAAATTCAACTGAATATATAATGCTACCGTTTAATATTGTCATGGATGCTTGAGGGAGTAAAAGTTGGGTGTTTTTGGTGAAGATAAAAGAGGAGATCAAATAATCCATGTATCTCGAGAAAAAATGGAGATGTGCAATTCATCACAGAGAAATTCTGTCACTAGAGATGGTAGCATGACCGGGCTACCTATAAATTATGCTAGAGATGCTATCAAACACACATCCACACACACACACAAACGGACATGTGCGCGTGCGTGCACGCACACACACAGGCACACACACACACACAGACGCACACATGCAGACACAGACAGACTCACACACAGATTACTGAACTATTAATGTTGTACATGGGACACAAGAAGATTAACAAAATAACACAATTTTAGCCCATAGTAACCATGTCAACCAGACGCAGGCTATTGAAATATGACAGAAACCTGAAAAGAAATGAAAAAAGATTCACAGTCACGCTGAATTTCAAACATGCTGCCTATTACTTTGGCTGTTTGGTCTGTTTCAAGAGAAGTGATGTTGTTTCAAAACCTTTAATGAATGGCTTTGAGACTGGGTAACACATTACTGAGCCAAAACCTTAGGCTTGCAATGATCACTGGATGCTGTGTAACACATCCACATACTCAACACAGAATAACACACTCAAATAATATCAAGCAATATGAACTGGCTCATTAAAAGATTCAATTTTAAATTATGTGATGACATAAAATAATCATTAAAATGCTCATAGGTCAAGTAGAATGAAGTAGAATGAGAGCTTTTTGCAAATTGGATTTATCTTTCATTCTCGCATTAAAACAACAAATAATTAACAAGAATACAGTTCAAAAATAACCTTTGTATAAGAAATGTAGTGTGTGTGTGTGTGTGTGTGTGTGTGTGTGTGTGTGCGTGCGTGTGTGTGTGCGTGCGTATGTGTGTGTGTTTTTATTATTGCATAAGTAACGACCGGTCAAGCACAATGTGTTAATGTGTTAACCCATGTTTTATGCACCTATTGGACGAAGAGCTAATTAAACAAATAACTGAGTGGACACACCATCGTACCATGACAAGCAGGTTCTTAAAATTATTTAACAGAATACAAACACTGGACGTTGCATTCTGCACAGGAAGTAAAATCTTTGCAGATCACAAAACATCGTGAAGATGTGCGGTCGTTATAATATAGGCAATAAACCAAAGAAAATGCATCATATTCCACATTTAAGAAGGTAAATGCTTATGAGATAATATAACATGCTGTGCTGTAGGCATTCCAATAGTCATGTCAACATACACACAAAATTGTTTGCCTGGGAAAGGCATTTATGATCAAATAAAAATTGAGCTGAGCACGAGTAAACGCAAAGTTCTCATAATTACTTTATTGAATTAGCTGATATGGGCAGAATGAAAGGTAAGTTTGTGAGCTGTACTATTTTTAGCAGTGTGAGAGTAACATGCTCTCTGTACTGACCGTGTATTGGAAAACCATAATGTAAAAAGCTACATAAAGAAATGTAATGGATATAGACTATAAGACTATAGAAACTATAAGATTATATCCATATTCATGATGGTTTATGAAGCATACAGTAATGCTACATTATTATTCAGGTTTGGTCAATGACACAATCACAAAATGATTATGGTCTATGGAAGAATACAATTTGTATGTTATGAAAATTCCATTTGCAAACATTTTTCTAAATTGTGCTCTAGCTCTATGTGTCATACTTTAAGTGGAAATTGACAAAGTATAATTTTTACATTAAAGGCCATGTGATGTGGGTGTCCTTGAATTAAACTATACTGTAATGACAATTGAAATACTAGATAGCATGACATTTCTCAGAATGTAAAGTGAATATATAATAGTGTAGAAACAAATTATACAAGTTTCACAGCACTACTGACACAAAAACAATGAATGCTATATGCGACTGGATGGAATGCACTTCCGGAAAAGAAAAGAAAAAACTAAAAACAATGGACTCGGCGGAGAAATGCCTCGTCGGTGGGAGAGGATAATTAAACATTGCAACCTGGTGACATGTGTAAAGTGAGCCCTTCTGATGGCTTTGACCTCGCCTTTTATTATAGAGAAATACGGACAGTAGGGTTATTTCATTTAACAGACTCGTTTAAAAATGAAAACTCTTTTTTATATGTGAATGTTATATGAACCTTGCAGATGAGTCTATTTTCTCATATTTTCTCTATTTTCAACGTATTTACTAACTTTCTACGTTTCATTTAAATGGTTGCATTTTGCACCTGTGCTTGAAAACATGGAAATGTTCATGAAGGTTTATATTTTTCCCACAAAATGTGATATTCCACTTGCGTGTTGTTTCAGTGGAAGCAAGCGTTACAAGCAGCATGGATGCAATGCATGCTTTGAAGTCATTTGCAAAAACCACCTTTTGGAATTCTTTCCCAGTTCTCTTACAGATACTAGTATTACATGCCTGTCCATATCCTTGTCTTGTAAGAAAACCGGTGTGTCTTGTAAGAAAACAGGTGTGTCAGCACGGAGACTAGAATTATCCAGCTGTCATAAAGCAGCAAGAAGAACAACAAGAGCAGTTCCAAGTCTTACTCAACGCTGTGCTCCGCAGACAAGGTTGGCATCGATCGCAACAAACTCAATCAACTTGACATTCTGACATTCGTGTAAATCCAGGAGGAGGTCCATGTGTGGTCTGTTCTACACAACATGAGAGCATTGTTCTGTGCATATCTGACACCACTGTGGATGTTCACTATGTGGGTGGTAGTCCACACAATACCTTTACTGGTGAAATTTTCAATAAATCTGGTCACACAATATACCGTCTGAAAGTGCTAAAACTTATGATTCTATCCCTAGTCCCCGATTCTATGTCATGATTCCAATGTTATAACGACAATGGTTCCTCATTTTGTAACATGACAGGCTTTATATATAGGGGCCAATTATATAGTACGTACTTCCTGTTTATTTTTTATTTTCTATTTGTGTTTTTTGCTATTTTATAGTTAAGAATGTATAGCCGACTGTATTCTATGTTCATTACTAGGGATAGCTCCTACGTTGTGAGAAAGTTGTGCTTTGTCGGATTTGCTTTGTAGTTGTGTCAATGACTTTCAATATGCACTTATTGTACGTCGCTTTGGATACAAGCCTCTGCCAAATAACTGTAATGTAAATGTAAATTTATCAAAACGATGATTCTGTACATTCTGCATTATTCGGGAATTCACAGACAACACAAATTAAGTCGGTATCCTTATCCCAGCAAAAAAAAATGTAAAAAATCTTTTAGACGAGAAAAAACTTCCACTTCTGTTACTTTGTTTCAGTGATACTTACAGTAATGCTGACAACTCCTAAGGGTTACCTTACAGAAGAGACCAGGATTATGCCTGTGGGCAGAGAGGTTCAAGAACAGCAACAGCAGTTTCATTTTTGGGCTTGTGTTCAATAAAGGTGGTGCTAGAGAAGGGGTTAATACTTGGTTTTCTGATTCAGTGAAGCTGCCAGCGCAAACAGCCTTTCTTGGCATGGTCTGCCCCTGACTTTCACCAAGAAACGCAACAAGTTTACTCACCTCATCACTTCTGCCCAACTACTAATGAGGTTAACGAGCGCTTATGCAAATGAGCGACCTGAGAAAGAAGCATCTCACACAGCAGCAGCAGCGCAGCAGATCGCTGCTCAATACAACGGAGTTAATCAATATTAGAAATAGATGCGACGTATTCATCAAATCCATTTCCCGCCGAAATAAGTATCAGCTTTTCTGAAGCTCACTGTATAAATTCTCATGTTGTTACAGACGCTTGTGGCTCTCGAACGGCTTCATTGGATAAAGCACTTAGCGCAATTGGCTGTGACCTATAGCTTAGACATTTCAGATTCGTGCCAATACCGCTGACTATGAGTAGAAGCATACAGAGTTGGGACAAAATTGGCCTTGTCCCACCAGAAGCACGGTGGGTAATACCACCTTTCCCAGCATTCCTACTGACAACAGCCTGTCATCAGGGGGGGGGGGGGGAGAGGGGGTGTCATTACTCGCAAGTAAAGACGCAAGCTTTCTCCTGTAGTGTTGTGTGGACTTCAGGGTGTAACATAGGTTCTGGCTTTTAGAGAAAACATGCTAAAATACAAATACAAATGCTTCGTGCGACTGAGTCACAAGTTTTAAATATCTTTTATTTTGTTTTCATTTTATTTTATGACCAGATGGAAATATGAGAGGGTGTTCCGAAAAGGTACAAATAGAAATAACAAGACAGACACAAGTATTCATACTTACGTACACCCACACCCACACACACTCCCACACACACACACACACACACACACACACACACACACACACACGCAGACACACACACACACAAACACACACACACATACACAAACAGACACACACACACATACACACACACACATGCAGACACACACATACACATACACACACACACATGCAGACACACACACACACACATACACATACACACACACACAAACAGACACACACACACACACACACACACAGACACACACACACAAACACACACACACATACACAAACAGACACACACACACACACACACATACACATACACATACACACACACACATGCAGACACACACATACACATACACATACACACACACACATGCAGACACACACACACACACACACATACACACACACACACAAACAGACACACACACACATATCATTAAAAACTGCAGTAGATAACACTGAGAGGCATTGGAGTCAGCATCTGAAATATATTAAACGCTGTTTATTTTACACAGGAGTATAGAATTAAAAATGTCCCACGCATAGAATGTGAAATTCAATAAAAGACAATGACCAGAGACCAGCGTAAGTAAAGATAATTAAACCGTCTTAAGAGCAAATTGCCGAACACTGGTCACCTCTGAAGTCAGCTCACTGAACGAGACCCCCTGGTTTGTGGCTGGATATCCATCAACAAACACAGCCATTTGACACTCACTCGCCTCGCCAAATTGATCTGTCATTTCACATTTCTCTTGAAAGGTTTTAATGTCGGCTGGGAGACGGGACACAACCACGCAGGTTGCCGGCATGAGATTCCAGAGAGGAAATCGACTCGTACAGATGGTGCGCTTCGGAAGTCGTGCTGAAAAAGTAAGAGCAATGATGATCTGAGGGGTGACCATATTTCACACCACGTTGCTGTGTCATGAGAAAAACGCTATTCTATGGGTGAGAGTTTAAGTTTAACATCTTTACTCCTATTTTGGCTCAATCATCAATACAATACAAAAAAAAAACTAAACTAAACGTTAAGATTTATCAGAAGTACGTTTCTGCCTAGAAACTGCAAAATATTAACACATACAGTTAACAAAAACAATTCTATTCATAAATGTATCTGATGTTTTTAGTTACACTCGGTCATTTAAAAATATGCATCACATTGCTTTTGACTGAGTACAAAAAAAACTACAAAAATGGATGCCAACTGATTTTATTTCACTAATTCTTTGGTTTATCAAATGGGAGAAACTACCTAAAACAATAATCTATCTATCAATCTATCAATGTACTTTTTCATGTCAGTTGCATAGCAAGTGCTGTCAGACATTTTTATCTGTGTCTCCCAGTACTTAAACAACATGAATTTGGCAATGGCTCTGACAGTAAACAGATAAATTGTTTAGATCTCCCATTGATGGCTGGCAGCCATGTTAGATGCTTTCTTTGTCCCACAGGTGTGTGTATTTAGCCCAATGTAGAGGATCCCAAACCAGGTCCTGGAAAACCCTGTATCTCTAGGTCTCATTTTCACTTCAACCCTAAGTACAATTCCTGGAGTATAACGAGTTGTTAATTGTATTAAATTACACATTTAAACATCTAATGAGAAACGATTGCTACAATGCACCTGCAAAGCTTCAATGTTGACATTATTAAATGAAAATAAGCACATTATATTATATTCACCTAAAACCCATTTTATTTGCATCGCAAAATTGATCTGCAACGTGCAAATTTCGTTATATAAACATTTTTGAAGAGCAGGTTTTTGCTAAAGCTAACCTGTTTTGCAGGTAGTGCTAACAGCTAATGTGGTCGTTAACAGAGTGGTGCATAATCTTTTCATTAAGTGTAATGTTTTCACTGATGTGAACAAAGAGGCTGTGTGTTTACCTGCCAATTGATTATTCAGCTAGTTGAAACACTTGCTAATCAAAGGAAATTAACTATGGCTTAAATTATTATTAATCTTTTTATGGGCTATGAAAAATTGTTCCTTTTGAAAGAGGTTACATTTTTGTTTCGATTAATCGATGGACCTATAAGGTGAAGTCTTAAAAGCTGAAAGTGTGTATAACTCGTGATTGAAGTGAATCCGTTAGTGGGAAATGGAGAGATCGAAGATGGTAATGACCTAATCCATATCGTGTTTACATTGTTATTGTGTTTCAGCACAAATCTATGCAACCTAAACCCATGTTTCCAATAACCTCCATTCATTAAGAAATTGGCTGGCAATGAAAACCAGCATAAATGGGGGTTCACCAGGACAAGGCTTTGGCTCCCCGATCGAACGCATTTTGGTTTTAACCTCATTTTGAGAACCTTTGATTTGGGTCTCTAAATCCAACGCGGCGTGGCATATAATCCTATACGACGCAGGAAGAGGCAAAGTGATATCTCAGAAACGAGGTACCCGTTACCGGGTACCCCAGGAGCTGTGAAATGCGGCGGACACCATTTTGAGTGAAATGCACCGTAAAGATAACCGTGAAAATGAGCGGCGGACAAAGGAAGTGACATCGAAAGAATGACCAGCTGTCATATGAAGCGCCTTGTGAAGCACTCACCTTTGTTGCTTGCGGCTCAGGAGAAGATTTGCATGACAAGACAGACGAAAAAGAAAGACAGGAGAAAAAAGTGCCAGCAAAGTAGGACATCTGTCTCGTACCGTACAATAGAGATCCGTAGCTAATGTTTTTTTTACATTTGGGCTCACAGCTGTCAAAACACACCGTCAGAGAGCTGTTGTCCCTCACAAACCAAACCCATCTGTTCCCGGTTTTAGCGGAAGTGTTTTCTCAGCCTTGCGTAATAAAATAAATAAATACATTAGATCAATTACGATTCGCGACATGACGAGGCACAACAAGGGCACCGCAGGTAAAGCGCTAAAACTTCATACTGCAGTGCTTGTGATGCCTCACCAACAATTGTGTTATTTATGGTCAAGTGGTGTTAATTTGAGCCCCGCCACTCTTGTTTCTCTGCTTACCACTGTGTTAGGTGAGCAGGTAGTAAACCGCCAGATGCAGAGCGCGCTGCCAGGGGATCAGTATTTACGGGGCAGATTTTCTTCATATAATGTCTGACCTGTGTCCTTTCTCCTAATTCTCATAAACACTCATCTCTCGCTCTCTCTCGCTCTGTTTCTCGCTCTCTCTCTTTCTCTCTCTCACTCTCACACTCATGCACACACACACACTCACTTTCTCTCTCTCTCGCTCTCTCTCTCTTTCTCTCTCACACACTCATGCACACACATACATACACACACTCACTTTTTCTGTCTCTCTCGCTCTCTCTCTCTCTCTCTCTCCAACACACACACTCACATGCACACACCCACACACACACACACAAATGGCACACATAAACACTCAGAAATAGCTGCTGCACAGTATGCCTTCATTTGTTGCGAGGTAACCTGGAACCTAAAATACCAAGAGGTGAGTCACTGCGTGTGGAGAGTCTGAACAGATTGGTTTCTCATAATAGCACTGGCTGTTAACTCCTCACAAGCGCGTGTGTGAAAACGAGCCACCAGGAATCCCCTGGAGTACTCTGTGTCATACTACCCTCATAAGAGTTGTACGAGCAGTGATAATCATCCCACTCAATGCATTCAAATTATTGTATTATACTTTCAACTGTCCAAGTATACGCCAGAAACTAGGTTGACACACACAGTAACTTCTGTTTTACATAGAAGCCAATTTAGAAAATGTGGCTGGATATAACTGGACATTTGATTAGCTGGAGTTCCAGAAGAAAATGTGGGTTAGACATTGTGCTCATTGGTAAAAAATATATACCCATAATGCAACACTGTAAGTACTATCGCTTCTTTCCACTACACTGAACAACGAACCTGTGGCATGATTTACTAACCGACGGCCATGCAATACATGCATCTGTAATATAACCCAAAGCATCGCACCACTCACAAACCCTGATACACCAGGCACTCTTCAGCAATTTCCATGTGTAAGCCTTCATTAGAAAGAGACTCGAGTAGACATGAATTGCCCTTCGCCATTCTGGCAAAAAAAAAGAAAGAAAGTACTGTAATCTTATACCCCACTGGTATAGATCTAAATCAACACATCACAGAGACCAGGTCAATAATCCAATTTACTTCCTGAGCTTAAAACACGGTAAAATGTCTTTCCAGGAAATGCATGGAAAATTATTCCATAAAGACACTTTGATTTAATCTGCTTTTACCCATTTAAGAAATAGAAAACGGTTGACTAACGGGCAGTCTGCATAGTAGCTATGTTTATTTATTCATTTATTCCACGTGATTTAATTCCTCTGGCATCCTCGTAGTTGGCGGCACTGTGGTTAAAACGTACGCTTATTGGGTTAAACTTGACAGAGCGACAGGCTTAAAGGCACGCGAGCCCTATGGACTCGACACTCAAACGTACTGAGATGTATCGGGTAATGGCACGCGAGCCCTATGGACTTGACACTCAAACGTACTGAGATGTATCGGGTAATGGCACGCGGGCCCTATGGACTTGACACTCAAACGTACTGAGATGTATCGGGTAATGGCACGCGAGCCCTATGGACTTGACACTCAAACGTACTGAGATGTATCGGGTAATGGCACGCGAGCCCTATGGACTCGACACTCAAACGTACTGAGATGTATCGGGTAATGGCACGCGAGCCCTATGGACTTGACACTCAAACGTACTGAGATGTATCGGGTAATGGCACGCGGGCCCTATGGACTTGACACTCAAACGTACTGAGATGTATCGGGTAATGGCACGCGAGCCCTATGGACTTGACACTCAAACGTACTGAGATGTATCGGGTAATGGCACGCGAGCCCTATGGACTTGACACTCAAACGTACTGAGATGTATCGGGTAAAGGCCTTGACACTCAAACGTACTGAGATGTATCGGGTAAAGGCCTTGACACTCAAACGTACTGAGATGTATCGGGTAAAGGCCTTGACACTCAAACGTACTGAGATGTATCGGGTAAAGGCCTTGACACTCAAACGTACTGAGATGTATCGGGTAAAGGCCTTGACACTCAAACGTACTGAGATGTATCGGGTAAAGGCCTTGACACTCAAACGTACTGAGATGTATCGGGTAATGGCACGCGGGCCCTATGGACTTGACACTCAAACGTACTGAGATGTATCGGGTAATGGCACGCGAGCCCTATGGACTTGACACTCGAACGTACTGAGATGTATCGGGTAATGGCACGCGAGCCCTATGGACTTGACACTCGAACGTACTGAGATGTATCGGGTAATGGCACGCGAGCCCTATGGACTTGACACTCGAACGTACTGAGATGTATCGGGTAATGGCACGCGAGCCCTATGGACTTGACACTCGAACGTACTGAGATGTATCGGGTAATGGCACGCGAGCCCTATGGACTTGACACTCGAACGTACTGAGATGTATCGGGTAATGGCACGCGAGCCCTATGGACTTGACACTCGAACGTACTGAGATGTATCGGGTAATGGCACGCGAGCCCTATGGACTTGACACTCAAACGTACTGAGATGTATCGGGTAATGGCACGCGAGCCCTATGGACTTGACACTCAAACGTACTGAGATGTATCGGGTAATGGCACGCGAGCCCTATGGACTTGACACTCAAACGCACTGAGACGTATCGGGTAATGGCTTTGCAATGAACCGGTGTCCCGTCCAGTGGGAATACTTGTATGTCAAGCTGCTTCGCGCGGCGGAAATCGTAATAAGCTCCAACCATACGTGCGTGAGCCTCCTTGGCTCAGACATACCGCCCTTCTTAGAGTACATGGGAATGAGAACACACACAGGAAGTGCACGGTGCACAAGTTCCCTCTTGTAAATCACATTTTTATTATGAAGGAAAACTCACAAACCGAGGCTTTTCGGGATTTTAAATGTTTTCAGTCATGTATCTACATTACATTACATTACATTATAGGCATTTAGCAGACGCTCTTATCCAGAGCGACTTACACAGCATTTTTTGCATTTATACATAGTATCCATCGATACAGCTGGATATATACTGAAGCAATGCAGGTGAAGTACCTTGCTCAAGGGTACAACGGCAGTGTCCGACCTGGGAATCGAACCGGCAACCTTTCGGTTACAAACCCAGTTCCTTAACCATTATACCACACTGCCGCCCTATCTAGGACGCTTGTCTTGTGTTTCATATTGTATTAACACTTGATCTAAGGTACTAGCCTATGCATTGTTGCTGGTTCCTGTTTAATATTACATTCAAGGGTGCGATGTTTAAACCTACTGGTGTTTGCCATTCATTATTGATTATTGTAGCTGCAGCATGTTATTTTTTTGTTTTATCCATAAGAAAGAGGTTTTAAGTTGAGATGCTGTAGCAGTAAGTCCCCCGGACAGTAACTTATATGATGAAATATATGTGCTGCAGACCAATGCAAAAAAAATAAAAAAAATAAACCAATCACATGGGTCTATACTGGTGTGTAGCTCAGGACAGCCAATCATGCCAAACCGTACTAAATCCTAGGTGTAACTATGGAATTCTGTGAGAAAACAACAAGAGCATCAATTCTACTATTGAATTCTGGCTAGCTTGACGGGGTATACTCGTCTTGCAAAACATGTAAAGCTGACGTACTCACTTATTTTCAGTTCTATCTAACGTCTAGTTTCTGAATCATTTTGTAATGTCCACATTTAGGCTAGTGTGTTAGGTCGTGTCGTTAGCCAGCAAACACCGCTACGGATTTGCAAGCATCTTGAGAAACAGCTTGTTGGTGCAGTCAGAGGCTATGAATACAGTATGTCTACAGTGCAGAGATGATGGAAAGATGTTATGAGCTATGCTAAAATTGCTAATAAGCTTGTCATACACACTGGAAACACAATGCAATCACATCCACAAAGTAGCAAACAAGCAACATGTGTTTTCCGATGATTTATTTCTGACAAGTTGAATGTTGTTATGTTGTATAAAAACAATGTTTGCCTTTGATGGACTTGTTATTTTTTCACCCAATTTATAAAATGCAATTTAAAAAACCCTAATTTTGCTAGCTCTGGTCATCTCAACCAGTTATGTAGCCAAATATCATGTGACCAAATTGCACACACATTCAACCCTTGAATGAAGATAAAAATATGAAGCAAACCCTATATGACAAGTATTCATGCACTGGCTTGTTGGTTTAATACAGGCATGTATGAAAAAGAGTGTGTTGTTAATCAACCTCATTATTAATCTATGCACTTACAATGTACTTGTACTGTACCTATCTATAGATGTAATAGTGTTTGCTTAACCTGTGAAAAACACATGTGGCTAAAACGATCGTCTAAATGACTAAATTGTAAGGTCTAATTAGCACTGGTTAATCTAAATGCGCTGGTTACAGTGACACCTGGTGGACAATCAACGCAGTGCATCTTCATAAATAGCTCAATGAGACAATACCTCTACGACGACCTGGTACGTTGTAGCTGCTGGAGGGCTGGGGCATTGTACCAATTTTATGGTTTTCATTTCATAAAAGCTGAAATACTCTCAGCCACCAGGCAGCATTAAAGAAAACAAGCATACCACCAATAAAGGTTTGTACAGTCGTTGAATCACTTTAACAAGAAAAAGATAGCAATGACAGTCGTTGGCTGCACCTCAGTTTTGCTGGAGGGCCCATTATTTCACCCAGGTCTGGGAGATTCCTTTACATCAGTAATAAGCAGCCAGTCCCAGCAGCCTAGGGCTCTGTGTGGCACACTCTATGCTAAAGATAAACTTAAACCTGCTGCTACAGTTATGGTATTCAATTATGAATGTTTGTCTGAGAGGCCATGGGTAAGGCTGGTGGTTCGCTCTGTGCTGTGTTGGAGACACACAGATTTTCATCACAGCCACACCTTTTTCCATTGTAGGATTTTCTAGTAGGAGTTTGAGCTTGACCTTTGTTCAGCTTGTCTATACAGTACTTAAAGTTAAATTACTATTGGTATTACTTTGTTATATTTATCAGTAATCAGCACAAGGACAATTCAAGTGATTTAAACAGAAATTACAGCCACGTGATAACATATATATATATATATATATATATACATATTTTAATTATGGTCATACCCAGAGAACTAACAACTGTGATACTCCTGTTCCGTACCCATATCTCCACTGATAATTGTTCATAAAGAACATGGGTCGAACATGGGTCTAACTTCAAGAAACACAAGGACATAAATTTGAATCCTTTTCCATATGGGATAAGCATCACAGAATGAGAACTGGATGATGGACATCGTCCATAATCACCGGCTAGAGTGCATCACCATTGTAAGAAGGAGAATGCAGCTGTGACTGAGTTGTTTGAGGGAAGGAGTGACACTCAGTTTGCATCATGGTGCAACCTCTAAGAAAACATCTTCCCAAAACAGCCACTTTTAATGATTGGCTAATTTTCAACGCCTTATTTAATGACAAATAAATAATAAATGAGCAAATATTCATCAAGAAAAAAAGCTCAAATGCAAGGAGCCAAACCTCAAGGAAAACATTTCTCCTTAAAGCAAAGGTAACTTTTATCATTGTAAAACGCTGGTGATAGACCACACAATCTCACAGCAACACAGATCATTTCTATGTCTAACACATAGTTACATGTCCCTTAATTTAAAGGTCAGGTGGCTGTGCTGTTTTTCTATAATCCATTTCCAGCTTTTAGTTAGTAACGTTTGATGTATCCCAAAAGGTTTAAAATCATGAATTTACACAGATAAGCACACCACTAAGCTCTAGACTAAACTAGCTCTAAACTAAGCTCTAGACTAAACTAGCTCTAAACTAAGCTCTAGACTAAACTAGCTCTAAACTAATCTCTAGACTAAACTAGCTCTAAACTAAGCTCTAGACTAAACTAGCTCTAAACTAAGCTCTAGACTAAACTAAGCTCTAGACTAAACTAGCTCTAAACTAAGCTCTAGAGGCCAAACTGCAAGAGACACTATAGGCAAATACACCCCCAAATCCCCCAAAGTCCTGGCTTTCACTTCTACGAAGGCTCCCACCCATTAGAGTCTATTTTTACACTCTTCATTAACCAGGTCTGCAGAGTGCAGCTCCACAGCTATATCTATTTTTTATTCTTCTGGGCACTGGTAATATCGGGGAATTTTAAGCGCTAACGCTGCATTAGCCCACCCACGCATGATCAGCGGGGAATAAAAGCATCTCCTAAGCGCAGGTGTCACCTTGAGCAAATATCCCTCCTGTGCTACCTGTCCAGAAATCTGTCAGAAGCTTTCATGAATGTTGTGAACATTATCAGGGGAGTGAGACTCGACATTGAACATGATGGTCACACGGAGAAAGGAAGGCGGGGGGCTGGGGGCGGGGGGCAGGGGGGGGGCGGGGGGCAGGGGGGGGCGGCGTACATCGCGCTTCTTCTAAACTCCAGTCATAGGACCAAATTCAACTCAACTGGTCCTCCACTCAGCTGAAGGGACGATTAACATCATACGCCATATTATGGAATACAATCTACAATCGATGCCCAAAGGCAAACGAATACCTAAGTAAATACATAAGCAAAAATACCATGCAAAATGTGAGTTATTAAAGTTATTAAAAAAAAGACAGCGCCGCGCTGCGCTGCGATGAAACGGCAGACTTAAACATGCACAGGCGGCAAGGGGCGGGGCCGTCCCAAAGGACGCATCATGTATACCTTTGAAGATTCAACAAGGAACTCCAGCAAAGCTCCAAAGTCAACATCAAAATTTTTATTAAACAATTTTTAAAAGGCAAGGGAGTGTTCCTTGCCAGAATTTTAAAAAGAATCATTAATAAACAAGCATTACTTATTGTACGGTAGGCCTATACAAACACGGAGAGACAAATTAGCAGTAGGATTCTATACAGAACATTGTAAGATACCATCATTGAACATTACTGTCAAGGTTAAGGTTACGTTGTGCATATAATCACTCCATTATAATCGGGTGTACATATTAATTAAAAATTTTTTAAATAAACCTTTAAACTGGAAAAATCGTAGAAAGGTTTGTGCCACCTAGGATTCTTACCATGAAATATGTCACTGGTACTTGTGTAAAGTTTTCTTAGAACTCTAACCATAATGAAACTATGGGACTAACCATAATACATTCATGATAGATTACAATAGCCTTGGCATATTTCACAGGTTTATAGCAGATCAGGAAAGCAGAAAACAGGTGGAGGTAAAGAAAAATGCTCCCCGCACACCCAGGTGTGTTTGCACTACTGCTGTCAGCAAAACGGGGCCCTAAGTATTTCACCTGAGCAGAAAGTGAGAAAGAGGGAGACGTTACAAAATGCGTCCGTTTAAACTTAGAATGCCCTTATTTTGACAGCAAAAATGAAGGCAAACTCAGTGGCACTCCCGTCCTGCGGGAAAATACAGTATATCTGCAGTATAATGTTCCGCAAGTTCGTCATTCTCTAACTCCCACAATGGACACTTATGACATCCTATATGACTGTAAGCAATCTACCATAAAAAACAAAACAATACAGATTAATCTGAACCATATGTAAAGTGAGTATAGGGCCCGGGTTTCCAACAGGGGTTCTGCAGACCTGGGGGTCCTTGAAGGTACTCTAGGGGGTCCCTGGGCAGACTTACAAACATTACAGATGAATCATATGTAAAATGCTTCGGAATATAAAATGTGCACGGTGACGGCAGGTGTCATTTCGCTACTTTAGGAGCACCTAAATGTGGGGGACCTTACTGTCGTCTCTTAGGAGAAAAACACACCTTTACTTGCGGAAGGTCTTGTTCTATTATGGTGTTACCTGACGCCGTGATGGTCAAACAGCGGTTAACGATCAGTGAGTTCCAAAGCATGGCCTTTCAGTGGAACGTTATTGTTGCTGTTCATTCTGAATCGAGCTCTACAGAACAAACCAGGTCCTTTTACAGAAGGGGTCGATACTGAGCAATTTCTTATTTTATGTTTCAGATAAAGCCACCCATCTTCATACCTCTGAACTGCAGAGAAGAGTGCAGCAGGGTTTTTTTTGTAATGCCGTTAGCGCTCTTACATCACTCACTTAACTAAAACTGAGCTTGGGTTTGCAGCACATGGACATGATTAGCAGAAATAATGATAAAGTAAGCGAGGGGGAGAGTGGAAGATGGAGAGAGGAGAGAAAGATAGAGAGAGAAGGGGGGGAAGATTGGGGATCTGTGAGGAAAGAAAGACTGAGGGAGGGGGGTTGGGGACAGAGAGGAACAGAGATTGGTGCATAGGAAGAGAGAACGATTGAGAGAAAGAAGGGGATTGGAGATAGAGAGTGAGAGAGGGGTGAAAGAGAGGTGAGAAATATTGAGATAAAAAGAGAGCGCGTGTGTCTGTGTGCATGCGTGCGTGTCTGTGTGTCTGTGTGCATGTGTGTGTGTCTGTGTGCATCTGTGTGTGTGTGTAGCCAAATGAAGATCTCCTCTTGGCAATTAAAAAAAAAAAACATTAAATGTGAGATCTCAGTAAATAGTATGAACAATGAGCTTAAATAAATTAGGTTTTTTTCATGTTTTGATGTGTAGAAACTATGGTCCTCTCTGGGCAGGTATAGAGTGATAGTCCCCTGTTAGATATATAAACGTGCGTGCGTGCGTGCGTGCGTGCGTGCGTGTGTGTGTGTGTGTGTGTGGCCATTATAAACTCAGTGAAACCCTCCCTGATGCAGAAAGGGCTTACTCTGACAGCGCTCGGGACAAAAAGAGGCCTGGGGCACATCTCTGAATCATCTCCAAATGCAAAGTTACAACATTAAAGTCCACAAAATCAATCAGCGTAAGAGATTTAATACAACTCTGTCATTTTAAAAGTGCCCCTCAAATCAAATGGTCTCTTTTCATGTGCGATTTAAAAGAGGGATGGGGGGGGAAGTATTGCTGATTTGAAAGTCAAGGTCAACAGCTAATGAATTCTCTGAAACATCTTCCTCCCCACAGGATATGTAGTATGACAAATCAGCATAATCCAAAAATAGCACTATATCACATAAAGAGTGGTGAGACACCTTAAAAGTCATACCCAAAGGCATTAAGGGTCCAAGGAAGTATAATAACAGACAATAACAGTTTCAGTGCATATAATTCAATCAAATCAGAACATACTAAAATACCTTAAAGGGGCAGTTCACCCACCAATTACATGTTGATATGTTTCAACATACCCCGAGTGCTATCTATCCATCCAGGTAGTTTCGCTGAGAAATCACTAGTTTTGTAGATATCCGCTGCAACTCACATTGACATGTATATAACAGATATAACAGACCTCAATGGGTCTAAAGTTTGTGGCGGTCAAACTTCGAATTTTCTCTTTCCAAAAAACATGATTACTCACGGACATCCACAGACCTTGTTGTATATGTTTTTTTCAAAAACTACTTTCTACCAAAGTAAGTCTTAACCAAAGCATGCCAGTATTCTGCGGCTTGTGTCAACAGTGTGCCCCAGAATACTGGTTTTGGTTGATACTTTGCGTGGATATACACAGTTGGCATAGAAAATTGTTTTTGAAAATAACCGTGGACAACAAGGGCTGTGAATCATGAACCATACCCATTTAACATAAAAATTCATCTAAGCAATGCATATCAAAAATGCAAGAAAGGGCTATGTAACAGATTATAACAGAAACAGTGTTTATGTTGCATAAACTTTAATTCATCTTTATATTAAGTAATGCAGAGCTGGCAAATAGCTGTGTCTTGAATTCCTCGGGACCAGAAACCTGACCACCACACACCTCAATGCTCTAAAGTGACTGTGAGAGAGAAAAATGTGTGTTTGTCTGTGTAAAACACAGCAGGTCACTCGCTTCCATGGAAATTAAATCATGAATGAGTCATTTTAGGGGAGTAATTGGACAAATTAACATAAATCCAAAATAAAATTGTCATATTTAGTAGGCTACTTGGTTGCAAATCCTTTGTATTCACTTTGTGCCTGAAGTCTTCAACGCATAGACATCAGCAGATGCTGGGTATCTTCCCTGGTGATGCCCTGCCAGTCCGGTACCGCAGCCAGCTTCACTTCCTGTTTGTTTCTGGGGTGTTCTGTCTTCATTTTTGTCTTCAATAGGTGAAACGCATGTTCAGTTGGATTCAGAACAGCTGATTGGATTGGCCAGTCAGGAACATTCCACTTTTTGGCTATGAAAAAACTCCTTGGTTGCTTTAGCAGTACGTTTGGGGTCATTGACTGGCTGCAAGGTGAAGCGCCATTTTGAGGCATTTGGTTGAATTTGAGCAGACTCTGTACACTGTACCAATACTTTTGTGTTTAATTCATAGAGTTCCCTAGAGGGTGCTACTGAGTCGACATGCTGTGAGAACTACAGCTTGGAGATGTAGTCAATTGGGTATGTTTTCCAATCTGTGATCAGAGAATGACCTCTGACCTGGATGTTCTGAGAATGGCCTTCTAACCTGGATGGGGTTTGTGACCTGCTTGCCATTGTTTTGAATACTGCCACCCAGTGCAAAAGGGAGAGAACAGTAATGCAGGTGGAAGAACCGTGGCTCAACTCCACATCCGTTACCCACTGAGCCATCTATACGCATCGATGATGCAAAAATGCAAAAAACACAAAATTAGAAGGTTTTAAAACATTATTATTATCTCACAAGTTTAAATAAGTGAACGGTGGTGCATTTACATCACACTTCCAGAAACACGTGCATTGACAATTTTGCACTGCAGATGGCGATAGATCAATTATGTTTGATTGGTGATACTCTGCCACCTCAAAGAAGAAGAAACGGTGACTACTTCGTGAGAAATGGCACTGCCCACGCAATCACTAAATTTTAAGTGGGAGGGCTCTGAGATAACTACTCTTCCCATATCTATGGTTTAACTGTATATTGACATGTTAGCCCATACGCTGATTTATGTTTCATGTTAATTTCATCACCTTTGCTACTATATTTCTGTAAGAACTTTTTAACTCTTGTAGGCCTTATACGTATTTAGCTTGCATCTTGTGTATAAGAAAAAACTTTTATTAATGCTTCAAATTTAAATTTACAGTTTAGCCATTTAGCCGATGCTATTAGCCAAAGCGACTTACCAAACTTCAGACTAAGAGTATGCAATCACCATAGGAGCTGGAGACACAGATAGAATTACACAAGTACCCTGTAAGTCATTAGAGGACTAATAATAGAACCTTATTAGAAAGAGACAAGAGTTACAATCAAATGAGTATCGCCACAGAGTCACATGCCTCAAAAACAGCGAGCTAAAGGGAGAGAAGGTTGGCTTCCGATTCTAAATATGCAGTCTTCTAAATTCCAAACCCTTACATCCACCGCATTAATCTGGGCCAGTGGGTTATGACACCACGCTGTAATTGATCAAAGCCTGGGAAAGTGTGGGCTTTGGGGGAACGGACAGCACCTTGGCAAGGCGTTTCTTTGCTTTATGAGCATCACAGAAACACAATGGGAATCGTATCAGGGGATACAGCGGCACTGCTCAGGCACCCATAATTCTGCCCCGCAATAGAGCAAGTGGTTTCGGAAGACTGGCCAGATGACATATTTACATGAACGGTGAACATTATCAGCCTCATCTAAATGAATACTAAATGAAATACGCGGCTTAACGAGGCAGCTTTCTGGGCTGGATGGATGGATCGTTTCCCGGTCGTGCACTCTCGAAACTTATAGCAAGCGAGAGGCGAGCGGCACGCCGCAATGAAACAGCCAAATACAGCGAAGGACCAGTTTCAGCTGAAGTACGTGGCACAATTTCAACAGCTACTTCTGCTGAAGGCCACCAATAATTACCCAAAGGAAATCCAAAAATGGAAACATAATGGCACAGTGCGCGATTTACATGGATATTTTATGCTTAATACCCATACCTGGGGGGGAAAAAAAAACTTAAAACATTTGCATTCCCAAATAAGCATTTCTGAGCACAGAACCAACCATAAATGGGGTGAAGTTTTGGCTTCGTTCCCACTTCTGTCACTTATCACATTCATCTTCTTCCTGTGGCTTTGTTCCCGCCCCCTTGGACAGCTCAGCTGTGCCGTGCTCTGATTGGATATAAACACCTTGTGCTTTCCCACGACGCTTCGCACCGCTTGGCACAGTTCTACACCTTTACCTCTCTTGCGTGTCTCGCCTGCACCTTCAGACAAACCCCCGCTGTGAGCGGCACAGTCTGGGCCTACTCTCGGGCCTTCCCCAGAGCCTGTGCACTACCTCCCTTCTCCTGGCCACATGTGGTGGTAGCAGCTGTCGCTAAGCCACAGGGTAATACCGGAGCGCGCCGCCTTCTGCCGGCCCAGAACCACGTTTGGAGACCGAGCCATTTCTGCGCACGGCTTTTAGGTTTCCGGCTCATAGCTGAAGTAGGAGAACAAAATAGATTATATAATTAATGTATTTGCCCTGTTTTTATTCTGTTCCTCAACGATGTAGAATTAGGATACTCCAAGGATCTACGGACTGCAGCAATAACAAAAATGATGACACTTACTATTCTTCATACTGATGTTCAACCTCTCTTCATTGAAGGGCATTTTAAAGACTTTTTCAGGGGTCAGACTCAAGACTGACCCCCACAGTGAATGCCATGACGGGGCAGGTAACCAAGTAGACATGGAAGAAATAGAATAAAAAGATAGGCATTGTGCATAGATCTTGTCTTTTTTTTTGTCAGTTTCATATACTGTCAGTTTTCATAACTCAATGACTATTAAAGTTCAAAACCCCAAATGATATAACCATAATGCTTATTGATACATGGAAAATAGAAGCCATATTTCATTGAGATTTCCTTTTTTCTTTGTTTGTTTGTCTTCATGCCACCAGCAATGAGCGCATTTAGAAATATTTCAATTTTGTTTCCCACTCCTTTAGGCTACAACATTGATTTTGGTGAAGAAAATTGCAAGGGGCCCTGACTGACTTAAAAAAAAAAACATATTTTGAAAATAAATGAATAGAATGGAGATAAAAAAGCAGGTTAACATATACATTTCAAAAATACATCTGATTACTGTTTTTGTGTTCATTTGTCTTTCATTGCTAAGGAAAAACTACTGATACAGATTTCCCCATTAGTGGCCCTTAATGACGGCTCGGGAGTCATTCATTATTAATGCCTTTCCCCTGACTCTTCATTGAACAATTACTCTCAGTAACATTTTTCATCAATGATAGTTCACAATATGATCAATATCATCCCTATCAATATCAGCTATCACTTTTTCACTTCAGCATTGTGACAACAGTGCAACATATTGTATATAAAACCTAGCTGCAGGGAGAAATATGATCAAAAGAAAAGAGGATAGTCTTCCATGATGGGGATAGAGAGTCTCCGTTTGGAGAAGCAGCTGGTGAACAGTGTGAGGAGGAGGGCAACACTTATTCAGACGACCTTTACAAATATTAAATACTGTACTACTTTTTCAAAGCTAATCCACACCCACTGCTTTAGTCATATTGAAAAATAGACAGTTTAAAAGAACTACATCCTTGTGCAAAGTAACTAGCGTACACTAGGATTTTAATTTGCCATATTTTCTTCCACATTTCATCCATTTATTTTTTCTATGCTGCTCTAGGAAAGTTACAGTCCACTAAAAGGCACACGTAGGTCCAGTAGCAGGGCCCTACACTATATTGGGATGACGCAGTACGGCCTAAACTGAAGGCAAACTTCACAGAAATTACTGGGAATTAATGTCCGAAGAATAAAATGTAACCAGAGAAACTTTTTGTCGGAGAGATTTATAGGGTTTAAAAAATATATAAGAACAAATGGTGGACATTGAAACTCAGCAAATGAAAAAAAACATTTAAAATCTGCCAGTGATTTAATGAATTTGCAGAAGGATGCAGGCAAGGACAGTGCACAACTGTCGACTGTTGTGAGCAAAATTCAGTCCTACGTTAGTTTAGTTAGTTGCCCGCTAAGAGTGCTCCTGCATTCTAGCGATAGATTAAACTTGTTTATACCTGAGATAGATTGTTTGTTTCCCAACATGAGGGTTAGGGTTATCGGTGCAGTCTGCTAAACTTCAGTGGCGGGAAATCCAGTTCTCATCAGCTTAGGACCTTTGACCTCACACAATATATTGTCAATATATTGTGAATATATTGTGTGAGGTCAAAGGTCCTAAGCTGGAGGCAGGATGAGAACTGCATTTCCCGTCACTGACGTTTAGCAGACTGCATCGATAACACCTGTGGCATTAACAACTGCACCGCCATTTTGATATTTTGTGTCATGAAACCAAAGACCTTTGTAGGTTATAAAGCCACCACTCCTTCAACACACTGATGGACTACAGTATTTCCACAAAAAGTTGAACTGTAAACACATTTAGGCCTAATTGTAATAATAAATTTTTTTATTATCAGAATTGAAGCTGACAACATAAACTAGAATAAGCACCCGTCCAGGAGTATAATTGTCCAATGATCTCTTATTTTGAAATTCAGGCAGGCACTTGAGGTAAAACGCCTCATTTCAAGGAGGGTCCTTTCGGTCCACATTAAGCATCCATGATTAATCACTGACATTAAATCCACAAATCCTTGAGTTTCCTCTTCAGTGAGCATGCCAGAGAATACCGAATCCGAGGAACTGCCACATCACCCCAGGGCCGCAATAGTCCCGCGGTGAAGACCCCGTTTATTACGGTCAGTGTTTATCCCCATCATGTCATCATGAGGAAGAGACAAGCCATTCGTCACTAACCCTTTGAGCGCCAAACCAGCTGAAAGGCGACCTGGAGGCTCAACCGACAGCAGGCTTTTATTGATCTGTAAACTTCAGGCACCTCCATTTTGGTTCAAAGTGAATTATATATCGAGCACGAGCAGTGTAGTCTTCTCCTACTGGTCTATGGGTGTTCAGATCATGAGAATCCATTTCTGAATCTTAGATACAGGTAACCTTTCCAGCGTTCTTTTCTCTGAGCTCCCCTCATGCATGCAGACTATCACGATCGCATTATTTCAAACACACGCCCCGGGCAATCCGGGGAAATGTGTCGACATGACAGTACCTATGCAAATATATATAAATCATTTTATTGTTGAAACATAAGCACCATTGTAATCTCAGGGCCCTTGAGGCCGGTTGAGTTAATTAAGTGTAAAATGAATGGAGAGGTGAGGCCTGTTCCTCTCAGGCCACCGAAGCCAGGCCTTCCAAATTACAGGTGAAACAGTGCAATCAATTCCAATCACCTGCATGTTCTTTTTTTTTTTAAAGTTCTCTCATTACTTGTTTAAAAAAAAAAACAATAACCACACAGGGTTATGAGAAACAGCCGCAGATGAATTACGAGCACCTTAAAGGAGACCACGCCGGGCATGTCGTGTTTGTAATGTGTGCAGCTTGCACTCAGGTTATGGTGAATATTGTCGATAATTTATAATAAAATTATGGGCACCTTGTGTCTTGTGATCTAAGAGGTAAGCGATACATGAGCTGAAGCATCAGTCTATGCGATGATTTTCTATTTCAGCGGCACTTTTCCCAAAGGGAAACTAATTGATATTCAATATCTGTGTGCGTAAGTAAGAAGCTGCATGTCGGCTTCCTGTATCGGACTTGTTCAGCAACTGCTTCGCACGAGGTATATTAGCAATAAGAAATTTACTGCCAATGAAAAAAATTCATTATTACAGTGCTGGGATATTGGTCACTTTGGCAATAAAATGCATCCGTGTTTATTTTAGAGAAATGATCAATTGTACTGATAAAACCGCCACATAAAACATCAACGACAAGGTCATTAACACTTCTGAGGGGTATTACAAGACGGGTCACTCAGCAGAAGTGGTGACACTGATTCCGGCAGTCCTATGCACTGGTCTAATATCACAAGAGAGGCAAAAGCCAGAGAGCTGAATTGCACAAAGATTGACACAGCAGAACACAGTGCTTGGCTCACTGTACAGTTTTGGGGTTGAACGGAAAACTCCTTCACTTCAGAACACACGATTCTCTATGCATATCAATCAATATGTACTACCCGGTCAGTTACAGCTCACAGAATCTTTCAGGATCTGTCAGGCCGTCAGCAAAGCTGTTGTCATCTCTGTGCTACTCTGACTTAAATTGCTTCAGTATACACACATATTTGACAGATACTGATACATGTACAGATGCAGTGGGAGAACCTTACCCACCTTACCTGGTCGTTACTTACTAACATTACATACCCCCTGGTCATCACTTACTAACATTACATACCCCCTGGTCATCACTTACTAACATTACATACCCCCTGGTCATCACTTACTAACATTACATACCCCCTGGTCATCACTTACTAACATTACATACCCACTGGTCATCACTCACAAACATTACATACCCCCTGGTCATCACTTACTAACATTACATACCCCCTGGTCATCACTTACTAACATTACATACCCCCTGGTCATCACTTACTAACATTACATACCCACTGGTCATCACTCACAAACATTACATACCCCCTGGTCATCACTTACTAACATTACATACCCCCTGGTCATCACTCACAAACATTACATACCCCCTGGTCATCACTCACAAACATTACATACCCCCTGGTCATCACTTACTAACATTACATACCCACTGGTCATCACTTACTAACATTACATACCCCCTGGTCATCACTTACTAACATTACATACCCCCTGGTCATCACTTACTAACATTACATACCCACTGGTCATCACTTACTAACATTACATACCCCCTGGTCATCACTTACTAACATTACATACCCCCTGGTCATCACTTACTAACATTACATACCCCCTGGTCATCACTTACTAACATTACATACCCCCTGGTCATCACTTACTAACATTACATACCCCCTGGTCATCACTTACTAACATTACATACCCACTGGTCATCACTTACTAACATTACATACCCCCTGGTCATTCCCTGTAAGGCACAATCGGGCAATGAATGACCACTGTGTGACCTTGCAAGACAATTCCTGACTTACATCGCAAGGCATTTCTAAAACACTGCCGTTTCAAGTGTATGGATATCACTGCAGTTATACAAGTGGTCCACAGCAACGGCAGGGAAAGTTACGAGCAATTATCTAAAACTTAATGAGCAAATTCTGAAATTCTGGAAACCCTGCGCACTCAATTCACCATATAGGCCCGAAAAACCACAGCACTGGTGAAGATTGGTAGGTTCCCAATAACAAACTGCAACACCGTGCCAACTTGAAGTGGATATCTGTGCTGATACAGAAACCATTTGATCCATATAATGAGATGTCATACACTGCTCCATATACCCTTCTGACTTTGATTAACTACTGGAGATTAGTTGCTGTGCTATGCTGAACAAAACTCTGCTCTTCATCACTGGAGAAGAAAGGTGAGGTAATGATCATCCATCATGTTTGTGTCAGTGTGACACAGTCTGGTTTGCACGTCGTTGATGTGCTTTGAGTTTTGACAATGCTTATTTAATAAGAATCGTATTTAATAAGAATATTTTGTCTGGTTTGTGGGAGAGATCGAGAGTTAAAGCTAAGTAATGCTGGGGTTCTTCAACATGCAAATTCTGTGCTATACTGAGCTGAATGGTGATGTAATCCAGATAAAAATAAACCTCTTTAAAGGCTGTCAAGAGTCTTCTGCTGAGCCAGCAATTCTGCGTGTTTTTATGTCATTATTTTCATAAACAAACTGAGATACTGTGATTTTCCCCCCCTCCAAAACAGAATGAACCAATGTTTGACGAAACGGAAGTTTTATTGGGAATGAAAAACAAAACACTTGTTATTGTGTATAATGTGTTAACAGAATACTGTAATTTACACCTGTAGTGTGCAAATAATACTCTTAAAAGATCAGCGAGTAAGTCAAATGACGAAATCTGGGCGCAAGTCAAACGCCACTCTTTAACAAGATATCCAGAGAGCATCAATTACACAAAAGTCTGAGTGCTCAGTATTAATCGACTAGAACAGCAGTTCCCAAACTTTTTCCAATTTCAAGGCCCCCTAAAATCAGCACCCTCTGGGTGAGGACCCAGCACCCGCCACCTGCCCCGACTCAATAAAATGGTTAATGTTTGATACTATTATCCAACTTCAATGCAGGCTGCAATGCAGTGGCTGTTTAATACAGTAGTGTATGACGCCTTGTCTAACATGGAATGTAATTCAGTAGCTAAATCAGAAATGTACATAGAAAGGATGGTACTCTTAAGTCACTGCTTAGTACAACCAATGCATGTGTGTGTGTGTGTGTGTGTGTGTGTGTGTGTGTGTGTGTGACCACATACTAAACTGTAATTATCATGCCATATCTTTTGGCAGGATGTACGTAAAGATGCTTCTAAATTGGAAACATGTTTACACGTTACGTTTTCGAGAAATTATTCTTGCATATTAAATGAGGATACTGCGTCTGGTATAACAGTGAAAACCATAAACCATAAAACCATGAATCTATATGCATAGTCTGGATAAACAAATGTCTTAGCAAACGGGAAAGTATACGTAGGCTACTACATGTACAGTATATCGATACAATCCTTAGTCCTCGACAATATTCCCCCAAATACTAAGAAGCACAGCTCATGATATTCTACACTTATTACTTCCCTTATAATACAATGCCTGACACCAAATTCCTATCCGTTTTGGTTACACGGGCACAACAATGAAGGTGAATGTAATGAGTGAGATTATTAATTTGTGTGTTTGTCTGTGGCGTCGACATTCATGCACGACTCTATGCCAATTAATTGGATAAAATCTGAAGCAGGACGTTATTTAATTAAACACCCGTTTAACTGAAAACACAAGACTATAGACGGGCATCCTGAGAATAACTTCCACTCAACACAATCTACATTTAGACTACGGGGTTACTGTGTTGAGCTAAAGGACTGGTCTAATATTTCAGCTTTGCTATTCAAATGGAGTAGATTGCTGTGCGTTTAGGCAGCTCCACGCTCACGTCAATTGCTTTACCTTCGTTACAACTTTAGGAAGGAAAAAAATAACATGTAAAAATGTACGGCTTAGGCTATAGCCTACCAAATCACAATATAGGGATAGCCTAATCTCCATTAAACAAATCAAGCAATTCTGCCAGCTGCACTTGCGCACTGACAAAAATAGAAGAAAAGCCCATTATTAAACATATCTTTCTTCTTGCTAGTGAATGGTGTTTCTGCCTAGATATTTAAAGTAATATACTACATTTTTGACCCGTCAAAGGACAGTCAGATCTGTGAAACCTTGGAACGAACGCTCTCCATCAGCAGCGATCTGTTTCATAAGAGCTCCGTGCACAGAATAGATAAATCAAACGCCGGGTTCTCATTAGCACCGCTTATACTTGTATCATCAGAATTGGGACTAACTACTCTTGACACACACGCCCCAAAGATCGAGAAATTTTTAAAGCCTTTGTTTATTTTTATCTTTTTCATTGACCTCGTCGTTAAAATTATAATAATAAAATCTTAATAAGTTAACCTTGTTTATTGTAGCCAACCATAGAGACGTCTATAGGCTACACAAAGTAATAAAATAACTATTGGGGACACGCAATTGCTTCACGAACTCGTAGCTAACCATCTTCGGTTGTGTTTAGCCTACTATAAATGGGAAACTCAG
The DNA here is from genome assembly GCA_022702515.1 of Ilyophis sp. 1 JC-2022. Classification (NCBI taxonomy): domain Eukaryota; kingdom Metazoa; phylum Chordata; class Actinopteri; order Anguilliformes; family Synaphobranchidae; genus Ilyophis; species Ilyophis sp. 1 JC-2022. The sequence continues at coordinate 131,558,153 of CM040404.1, forward strand.
TCTTAACATAAACTCAACGAATTTCGTTTTTATTTACAAATAGACCATGTGCTATGCGTCCAACTTGAATAGCAGCCAGTACAAACAATTACAGCATTTGAAAACGCACATTCGCAGTATAGGTTGGCTATGTAGGGGATTAACTAATGTTTTGGCTATCAACTTGTAAACTAAGGCGATTGACTTCTCAGCCCTCTGATGAAATATGCCATTCCACACAATCGTGCAGTCCGCATGCGACCTCTTCAAATTCGCGCAGACAACAGTGGACAATAATTGCATGTAGTATCTCACATTATGTCGGTACTGTTTTAGCCATTACTTACCTTCAGAGCTTCAATGTCCAAGGAAGTTGACCGATCCATATCGGGGACGTGGATAATAAAATATATCTAAGCAAAGTTTAGGAATCTAGACTTGTAGTTCCCGACCTAAACTCAACCCAATCCCCCTACCGCCGGCTGTCTTCCTCGGTCTCATTCCCACAGATCACGCCTCTTCTGGATAAAAATAAAACAATAATAATAACAATGCAGCCGAACTTCTTGGCAACTGAAATAGATAATCTTTCTCTCAAGCAGCAGACTCGCCAACAAAATTGAAAATCATAAACCAGTCCCTAATGTGTAAGAACATCGGGATTTCCAGCAATAAGCTAGCGGTTAGCAAATTGCTGCATCCTCAGAAACCCAGTTCCTTGAACAGCTTCATGCGGCAAATTTAAGAAATGTGTTCAATTTGCTGTGGCCGCAATAACAGCCCCTGACAATCTCGCTCATTTATATATTAAAAGATTATGATCTGGTGAAGTCCAAAGCTGTAATCAAAGCGTTCTCTCCCAAAGCATGACACCAGCAGGGCATAACACTATGCCATTACGCGATACGAATTACTGTAAATTTGAGTTGTGTTCTATGAGTAAAGTCTAAAAGAAATATCTTCTAAGAAAACATGTTCAGAGAGTTGAAGAGAAAAGAATGTGAATTATCTGGCAGTGCTGAGATTTCCTGTTATCTTGTTTTACTGTCCTTCGCCAGCAGGTGACTGCTTTCTCTTCGGTTCTCCTCACATAACCAAGGGGATTTTTTCATCATTCAAATAGCAAACTGTCCTTCCTTGCCAATTATTCCTCTGGGTCCTAGAGCGAAAAAAGGGACAAGCTTTAGTGACCGCCCGGGAGCAGGAATAGAAGTCTACTGTTGAGCGCCGAGAAACGCAGGTTGATAACCAATGTGTCTGCAACCTAGCGCGTTTGTCAATTAGTTGTTATACCTTTCTCATTCTGCATTGATTGTGGTTACACAGATCAGCAGCACATTATGTAGCCTAGCTACTGATGGAACATGGTCTGCCGTTGAATCTGGACAATCTGTCAGACCTTTTGAGCAAAAAATTGATGTGAAGGCTAGGCCGTTAATAAATAAAAATTGACATTAAATTTCACTATGTTTAATTGTTGTATACGTGTCCCTGGTAGCTAATAATATTAATAACCCTAACTGTCTTTATTAAATTACATGAAAAAAATCATAATTTGCAAGGGACAGATCAACATAGGACTTCAAATTATATAAAATTAACTCGTCACTTATATTTGCTGGATGTGTGCTACAAATACAGTAATAATGGTAGAAAAAGCACTGTCTAGACATACACACCATGTTTTTTTTTTGTTTGTTTTTTATTGAGAGTAAATATTACAAAATAGAAGTTTCAATTATCCCCAGGTCCTTTCATGTCAGATTCCATGGCCAGTTTTTTTTAACTAGACAGCGAGATCTGTCTGTGAATCCTGCTTCCTAGAGCAAAATTAAGACACAGTGAAGTGTCAGATATTCTGGAAGTAATTTGAAGGAATGAACGCAGGTCTTTCCGCGGAGTGGTTTCACACTGTGCCAGGGTAAAATTAATCACATTCTGAAGCTGTTTCATCTGCGTAGCAGAACCCAGCTATCATGTGCCAGCCACAGTGACGTCAGCCCCCTATCGCACAGAGACGGGCCAGTAAAGCGTCCTACAACGGGGGATTGGTGAGCTGGCAACCCAGCGCATGCACAGCACTATCAAAACACTGCTATAATGCTGAAATGGTTTTTAGCACGGGTATGTTCAGATGAATACTTGGGCATGATGGGAAATGGTGTTAAAATGCATGGTCAGTCGCTTCATTATCTGTGTGTCAAGTGCATGTTTGGAGGGGAGGATTCAGAAAACATCTGTGGAGCACTTTGTTGTATGAGGACTGGATTTCCCAATCACAAAATACATAATTCATTCAATGCATCATTTTGGTCATACAGTTGTACATTCCGAGGTGCACGTGATCAATAATGTGCAAAAACCTACACTTCACCGTTAAGAGCACATACATACGCAAAGTGCCAAGATGCAAGATTTGTATTTGGGTTCCTGAATCTACCCCCGCTCTGAAACCCACTTGCATATTTGCGGTGTTAAGATCCCTCATTACATTCTGTTACCATCCATTCCACCTTTAGTGTAAACGGGGCCTGCCAATGAAGGATGAGCTCCTCCCCTCTCTAGCCAGGTTCCTTCCAAAATTTCTGTCCACCAGGGACTTTTTACCTCGTTGGCTGTTTGGGGGTTCAGGCCTGGTTTTTGCCCAATTCTCCTTCTGTTTCTCTGTACAGCATCTTTGTGACAGTTCTCTGTAAAAAGCGCTAAACTAAAATAAATCGATTGACCGTAACAGTCTAATACCAGAATATTGCTGCAATTGACTTTGTTTCATTGTTTATGTATTGTCCCAGATCTGCCTATGATTGCAGGTTAGTTGAGCTTCCGTGACACACGTCATGACTATGTCATACACTGCAAAGACACAGCATGTCCCAACCAGAGGCACGAGAGGTTACAGTGCTGTAAAAAGGGAAGAAAACCCAATTAAAGGTCCAATGGTCTTCAACCTCCCGAAGTTCACTCCACAGGATCAGGTTCAAAGTTCAGACCCTGGCCTACACTGCAGCCGAAAGGACAGGCACCTCCTACCTGCAGGACTTAATCCAGCACTACACTCCAGCTCGACCACTCCGCTCTGCTGCTGCAGGGCGACTCGCACTTCCCTCCCCTCCGTATCGACGGCTCTCGCTCCTCCCGACTGCGGAGCTTTTCCACCCTAGCTCCCCAGTGGTTGAACGAACCCCCCATTCCTCTACGTTCTGCACAAACTTTCCGTAGTGGTCTGAAGACCATTTTCATAGCACTTGTTTTCCGTTTTTTGCTTGTTTCCTGTTCTTTAACTCTTGTTTGATTTTATAGTTTATAATGTATAGCTGACTTACCCATAGCTTACTGTATGTACTATATTCAATTTTCATTACTATGGATAGCTGCTACGTTATGTGTCCAGTGTGGAAGAAAAATTACATGTGTCCAGTGTGCAAAAAAAATGCCACTTTTAAATGAATCACCTTTTACCTTCTACTTACTAGGGAGAGCTTCCAGCTTTGTACCGCCTTGCTTGTGAAAGTGCTGAGTATGATTAAGAAGATACTGTTTAGCTTGCTTGTAGAAGATGACATGAAATCCAATAGCAGACATGGTAGCTCCATCAGGGACTGGTGAAACTAAAACCTCAGATTTGCATACTTTGATTAGGCACTACGGGCCTGATTTACTTAAGACCTTGTAGCATATGCAAAATCTTTTATCAAAAAAACTAAACTAACTAAACTAAATGAGGAGTTTGACATTCAACCCTTCCTATACTCTTAGTCATCTCTTATATATATTTAATTAGTCTGTATAAAAATATATATATATAGAAGTAATTTTTAAAAAAATCCTTTCATGTATAATTTGGAACAGTCCAAAGAGATGAAACCTTCATGGCGTTTAATATGAAGAACACATTTACATAAGCACCTTTAGTGTTGCTAATAACATTTGCATATTTCTGGACATGGTTTTTATTGTTTCCTTTCTTACATTCGTTAAACTCTGCCTCTGAAGCTTAAAGATTTTTGAAAAATTGTAACATTTATGACTATAGAACTTTCAGCAATACTATGGCTTTAATCAACTTTTGTCCTCAAGTGACTTTCAAATAACTTGGCATTTAAATTTTTAATTTTGGTTGCTGAACTTGCCTAAATGTTAGTTAAGAAGAAAACGGACACATGCAGTCATTCATGCTAAATTAAAGTATAATTCCAGTATCATAAAGAAAATACAATGACGTGTAGGGGGGGGGGGGGGGAACAAGACAAACACACAAAGAATAATATATATATATATATCTCACACAGCAATACAAGTTTTGACTTTCTCAATGTCAGAGTTGATGATTAATATGCGATACTTAAAGGGTCAACGCAGGGGGCCGATCTCATTCCTTGTAAAGTGGTTGAATTGGCAGCTCCGCTAAAGAGTTCCACGGGATCAAGGTTGTGAGAGGGAAAAGTTCCAATATCAGGAGCGACCTGGAAGTGTCCCAGCCTCCACTCGACTCAGCACGGCGAGCCTGAAAAAGGGATTTATGGAGCCCTTTATCTCCTCACAGCTGGGGAAAAAACAATGAACAGCCATAGTTCAGCCCGTTGGCGGTAACCAACTCTATCTCAGCCATCAGGCGAAGGCGTGAGCCGGGGTACACAGATACCATCTTTGGAGGTGTCAGGTCAGGGCTAGACACACAGTCTTTATCTTCACAGGGAAGTGGTAAAGCGTGTTTTTTTTGTGTTTTTTTTAAGTAAAAATTGATTATGCAACAACCTGAACTTGTGCCGGAAAGACTGAGTGGCGTACGTGTCTGGTTCATCGTGGACCCAACTGTCAATCGCCTGCTGATGTACCAGAGGGAAGCCGAGAGGGATGCAGAGAGAAGGAACGTCAGCATTCCGGAGATCGAACGTAAAGGCCCTGCTCATTACCATCTGCCTTTCCAGCGTATGTTTTTCCTGCCTGTATTTATTGCTGTCAGAGTGGGAAATGATGTCTGCAGGAGTGTTTGTGTGTGGGTGGCACGGGTTTATTCAAGCAATTCAACCCCTCATGCGTTACCCTTTATCAACATCTCAGCTTAGTTGAATATGACAGTATTGATTGTGCAGTGAAAGCCCTGTGTCAAATCATATATTTACACCTAACATGGGACTGTGTATTATACAGAATTTAACACACTGTTTGCACATGCACAGCGCACTAACCTTTGGGGTGCAATTGCTTTAAAATGTCTCGGTGAATTTTCTCAGGTATCATCCAACTGAATAACAGTCCCTGGCGTTTTCAAGAGTATTTCTGCAGGCATAACAGAACTCTCTCCATATTATTTTTTTGACAGGCAAATATTAAGCATTCATTAAAGGCACCTGTTAAAAAATCCATTGCTTTCAGTGTGATTTGTTTTTTGAGGTAGAAGGTTGTTAATATCAGACCTTATTAAACACAGATCTGTGGGCTGTAAGTAAAAGCAGTTTAAGAAGCAGTGGGTGGATCCCACACTGTGAAAAATGACCAATGGAGGCCTCGCTAAATTAATATAGCAAAAAATACCCTGAAGTCCAATTCAAGCAGTAATTTTCCTGGGCACGTCCAAATAAAGCCAGCCTTACAATAGAAGCACCTGGCCAAGTCCAAATATAAATACAGAATAAGCCCATTGGCTTTGATATAGGGTGGAAACCTTTCACCAAGTGCGGTGGGCGATCCCCCTCAAGGCGAGAGGCACCTTCATTTAAGCAAAGGCTCTCAATGGGCTGCACATTAGTCTTCAACTGCTCTTCATGACTGCTTTGATTTGATTTGATTTGATTTTTTTGTGGGTAAAAATCATTAAACATGTTAAAAAACTAAACGTGTTACATTGACCCCCAAAAGATAGCACATGCAGGTGTTACACAAAACACTTATTTCCAATGCGGTCCTCGATGGAAACCACGTCAATGTCATTTACATTACAGGCATTTAGCAGACGCTCTAATCCAGAGCGATTTACACAACTTCTTATTACATGAGAACATGTATACATTACATGTATCCACTCATACAGCTGGATATATACTGAAGCAATTCAGGTTAAGTACCTTGCTCAAGGGTGCAACGGCAGTGTCCTACCTGGGAATCGAACCTGCAACCTTTCGGTTACAAGTCCAGTTCCTTAACCATTATACTACACTGCCGCCCGTTGCTACGTGTCGCTACGTGGCTTGCAATGTCTACAAAGGAGATTTGCATCAGAGAGGCCACTCCAAACCCACACAACCCACTTCCCTTTCTGAAGAAAGAAAATGGGCAAATAAGCCAGAGTTTGAACTTTGAAGTCTTTAAAAATGAACGTCATCTACCCAATGCCTGCGTTAGAGTCTACAATTTTCATCGTTTTGTGTGGCCTGGGGCCGCATGATGCCCCAGCCATTAAATCCATCTTAAAAGCTCCATCACATTACTGGTGAAATCTCGGTCAGCCCATGGTAGCGTGCTGAGAAGACAACTGAACTTACTGAAAATACATTCTGTTGTCTTTTATGTCCAGATGCTGATGTCCTGTCTAATCGCACAGTGAATACAATCCAAACGTGTCCGCGCCAGTCCACATACAATGGTTTCACGTTCTGCAGACTGATGCAGTAGTTCAACGAACATTATTATTTTAACATCATTATAATATTTTTATTATTTGTGCTTTTTATGAACCGTGTAGATTTTGACAAGGGTTTTTCAACTAATTGTGTTGCAAACAAGAAAACGCTCCACTGAAAGGTACCTCATTGTCATTTTGGATGCGCTGAATTCAAGAGGCTTTGTGGCACTGATTGCATTGTTCTGATGGGATTTGGGGGATCCTGCCCACCCATAACACTACCAAATCTCGTATAAATGGCTGCCGGGATCTAAGGGGAGTGAGCACCTGGCGGCAAAGCTTCCCAGGAAAGTGGAGCCAAGAAATTTGGAGGAACCGGGGAGTTTGGAATTTGGATGAATGGGTTGGCAACGCTTTCCTTTGCACTGACTGGTCAGTGATAATTCATGAAGTTTGGCATTGCTCATGCTGATGAGAAGAGGGAAGGTGTTCCGGTAGAAGCGTCGCTGCCTGGACGCCATTTTGTTTCACTGGGAAGAGCGGAGCAGCTGGCGTTCAGGAGAGGGGTGATGTGAAGATGAAAGGCTAGGAGGGAGACGTAATCCACGCTGTAGGTCCCAGTGCATTGACACAGGGGAAATCTTAATCTATACACCTTTAAGTTGTATGCAGAGTAAAGCAGAATGGTTGAGCCGTAAATCCCTGAGGTGAAGAGTACTCTGTGTGTCGGTATGACTGTGCACGTCTCTACATGTTCATTCTGCATTGGCTTTGACGATTTTAAATGTTTTTTTTTTTTTGCTGTGCAGGAGAACAGGCCGTTCAGTGATGAATCTTAGCTCAGTGGTAAGATTGGATTGTATCCTCATAGCCACCACAATGTGAACGGGCGATTGGAAAAGCAAAGTAATATCAAAGTCTTCAGGTCCGGTTTGCATCGCTCTTTTGAAATCGAGGACCCTCGACAGCACAGGAGTCTGATTTTTATATTAGACAGAAAAAAAACATCCGCGTTGTAAACTGAATCAAAAAGCAAAAACAAAATGCAGCTGAAAGCATTCGATTTCCCAGGAGAAATGCCCCTTTTTTTTTGTTGATGTATGACTGGGCAACTATGGACTCTTATTCCATAGTTCTTATAGTTCTTATAGATTCTTATAGTTCCACGATAACTACATGTAGGCAAAGCCCATCTATTAACTGTTATATGTTAGAGCTGTGCATATGTTTCATATTAACGTGGTATTTCCCTCATGTCTAGAGCAGTATATCTTCCATTTGGCAGTGGATGAATTTTATAATGTTGGCTATTCAGGTCTCAATAATTGCCACTGCTTTTGTTGTCCAAAAATATCTATAAAGAGGTTCAGAGCCCTCTGGTGGCAGAGACAGAAACTACAACATTTAACTTCCCCCCCCCCATCAGTTTTATCTGTATCAATACATTTTGAGATAGAAAGACAGAGAGAGAATTGCTTATGCATGCCAGCACTGAAAATATCAACAAACTAAAATGCAATGTTGCCTATGTAACAATATGACAATATTTCTGCAGTAGTGCATCTTCATGGACAAAAATATACTGGTGCCATTAATAGAAAACATACCGTTTAGCATTGCCTTATTTATAATCAATAGACATTATAGGCGAATCAATACCTTATGTGGATGTTGCCATTCTCATCCTTTAGAACAGCACATTTCTCAGCAAGTTGTGTTAAGGGGACTATACCTGTCACCATGATTCCATTTTGTTCAACTGCATCGTGGGTGATTATAGGTGTAAGTTGGTGAAAAACTGCAAGATATACTGAGGACGCATCACACATTAATAGCAAAAAAGGGAAGTAAATGTTGCTAAGGGCTGTAAATTATTACTTCATGGAATATGTTACCTCTTAAAGGTGACTCTCACTCTAGAACAGAGGACAACAGTAAAGCCATCTACAGCGGAGCTTGTGTGGGGCAAAACTTTTGCTATTCGTTTGAAGAGCTCAGAGCTTTTTATTTTTCAGAGAGAAGATAAAAAAAATGTGCTTTTTTGTTTGTTTGTTTTTTTGGTGCTGGTTGGCTTCATTGCAAATAAAGACAGCTATGCTCTGAAGAGATTACGAGCAATCACAAGTGACAAGCAAATGGATGTTACAGGGACAAGGCATTTGACATTTGAAATAGCCAAAATGACTTGAGAGAGATGTAAACGGGCAATAAAACAGGCAGTGACACGAGAAGCAGAGAAACTCAAAAAGGCTGAATATTTCCACTGAGTCATCCCTTTTCATGCATTTCTTTCTGCTCAATATAATATAGATTTTTTATCTCTTAATTTCATATATTTCTCACAGACCTTCACATGACAGGACCTCTGGATAAAAGGCAAGCTTACTCTACCGTACAAGAGTGTAATACTTATTAACCGCATGTTTTTAGCGCCCTTCATGTATATGAAAACAGTTAACCATTTATTTGGATTTGATATTAGTCTTCTTTCTTTTAGAGTACATACACAGTTTAAGTATTTTATAAAATATGTTGTAAATTTTGCCGACTGCCAAAAACTGAATCTGAATGACCGGTCCCCCTGGTGTTCTCTTTTCCAACTTAGTATCCTTTCCTGTGGTTTGGAGGTGTTCCGCTTGGAAATGACTGTCGTAACTCGTTGGTAGAGCACAGTCAAGTATCCATAACCACAATTGGGTCATATGCGCATATGCTACAAAACAGTTTTTCGGTTAGTGTGCCTGACCCCGAGGACCCGTCGCGTTTAGTAGCCTACACCGTACTTAAAATCCAATACTCAAAAGTTTGCTTACATTGTATTTTTCGCAGGCTTCAAAGGCTGCATAAATTTAGGACTATACGACCCTAAATCACCTTTTCCCCCCGAAGCGTTTGGGACTTGAGAGATAGTTCAGCGCCTTCCTCTGAGAAGATATGGTTCTTTTGTGACCTTCACGGACCTCGGAGGGGAAATTGAGAATCAGCGTATTGAACTAAAATATGATAAAGCAGCGAAGCAGCATTTTACAATTTGCTTCTTCTTGGTTGAAATCACCCATGTGAGTTCCTGGATATTTGTAATTCCAGATGACTGGGACCTACAGACTCTGAGTCACTGTTCACACATTTAATATATGTGTGGAGCAGGTTTCCCCAAGAGCACAGGGCAATGGACCAAAGGAAATGTCACTGTAAAGAATATTTATGCCCAATCCATGCCTCTCATTCATCACCAAACCCAGGTGTACTTTTTGTGTGCCTGGTTAATCAAAGACAGAAAGAAAAGAAAGTTTGAGCAGTTTGGCTTTGGTAGCAGACCGGGGAATATACCTCAGTTCACAATTTGCATTTAACATTACAGGTTCAGCATATTGCTTTTGCAAAGGTTAAATGAAACATTACGAGTACAGAAACCTGTGCTCCCCAGGATTCACACACACACACACACACACACACACACGCGTATACACGCACACGCAGACCCTCTACTAACTTTACAAGAAAAGCAATAATTAATTTGCAATAATAAAGAATATGCAGCTCAAAAAATTAGAATATCGTGAAAAAGTTCAATATTTTTTGTCAATCATGTCAGAAAGTGAAACTCATATATTATATAGATTCATTAAATATAGAGTGAAATATTTCAAGCCTTTATTTCTTGTAATTTTGATGATTATGGCTTACAGCTAATAAAATTAAAAAAATTCAGTGTCTCAGAAAATTTTAATATTACATAAGATCAATAAAAAAGGATATTTTAAACTGAAATGTCAGCCTTCTGAAAGGTATGTTAATTTCTATGCACTCAATACTTGGTTGGGGCTCCTTTTGCATGAATTACTGCATCAATGCGGCGTGGCATGGAGGCGATCGGTCTGTGGCACTGCTGAGGTGTAATGGAAGCCCAGGTTGCTTTGATAGCGGCCTTCAGGTCGTCTGCATTGTTGGGTCTGGTGTCTCTCATCTTCCTCTTGACAATACCCTATAGATTCTCTATGGGGTTCAGGTCAGGCGAGTTTGCTGGCCAATCTAGCACAGTAATACCATGGTCATTGAACCAGCTTTTGGTACTTTTGGCAGTGTGGGCAGGTGCCAAGTCCTGCTGGAAAATGAAATCAGCATCTCCATAAAGCTTGTCAGCAGAAGGAAGCATGAAGTGCTCTAAAATTTCCTGGTAGATGGCTGCGTTGACTGTGGACTTCATAAAACACAGTGGACCAACACCAGCAGATGGCATGGCACCCCAAATCATCACTGACTGTGGAAACTTCACACTGGACTTCAAGCAACGTGGATTCTGTACCTCTCCATTCTTCCTCCAGACTCTGGGACCTTGATTTCCAAATGAAATGCAAAATTTACTTTCATCTGAAAAGAGGACTTTGGACCACTGAGCAACAGTCCAGTTCTTTTTCTCCTTAGCCCAGGTAAGACGCTTCTGACGTTGTCTCTGGTTCAGGAGTGGCTTGACACGAGGAATGCGACATTTGTAGCCCATGTCCTGGATTCTTCTGTGCGTGGTGGCTCTTGATGCACTGAATCCAGCCTCAGTCCACTCCTTGTGAAGCTCCCCCAAATTCTTGAATGGATTTTGCTTGACAATCCTCTCAAGGCTGCGGTTATCCCTGTTGCTTGTGCACCTTTTCCTACCACACTTTTTCCTTCCACTCAACTTTCTATGAATACGCATGTCTTCCCCATGATTATGTAGCCTACTGAACCAGACTGAGAAACCATTTAAAGGCTCAGGAAACCTTTGCAGGTGTTTAGCTGATTATAGTGTGACACCATGAGTTTCCAATATTGAACTTTTTTACAATATTCAAATTTTCTGAGACACTGTATTTGGGTTTTCATTAGCTGTAATCCATAATCATCAAAATTACAAGAAATAAAGGATTGAAATATTTCACTCTATGTGTAATGAATCTATATAATATATGAGTTTAACTTTCTGAAATGAGTGACAAAAAATTGAACTTTTTCACGATATTCAAATTTTTTGAGCTGCACCTGTATATATACATAATATCTAACATACAAATGACAGAGATTGAATTTAAGGTTTGAACCTTTATCTCAGCTGCAGCAGTAATGGAGAGCTGCATGGACACGCAACCTCAATGTCACGGGTCGTCTCATGACTCATAGCCCAACCTTTTGCTTCCAGATAAAATTGTTTGTCTCATATTCACAAATTTAAAAAAATTTTTTTTTTTTGAAGATTGATAACTGTACTTTTCGTTTATGTATTTTTAGCCCACAGGCGGTCAGCCTCAGCTGTGCTATGATGAACCTTGTTGACTGACACCCAAAGAAGAGAGATCCTTTTCCAGTGTACCATAGAGTCGAGTGCAACTCACTGAACATCAACAACTAGTATCCCTGGGTAGGACATTTCTCTTCATGATGATGAGGATGATGATGATGGTGGTGGCTATAACGATTCCCACTCTGCCAAACAGAAAGAGAGTCTTGACCAAAGAGTGCGTAATATAGCCTGTCTGGCATCTTTACGCTCCAGAACCTGGAACGGCATGGTGCAATTGGATGATTTGTTTTCCAGCGTACACCCAGACGAACATGGTTATGAACGGTACAGGCCACAGCCTGCTCTGTGAGAGGGGAGCTTGAACGATCATCCTGGCAGGAACATGGAGGGTCAAGACACTTCCACACACCTTCCGTGAACTAAGGAGTGCTACCTGCCATCTGGCCAATATCGACAGCGTGGGGTCAAAAAAGCCGCCCTGTATGGCTGCGTGAATGACTGCGCAACAGGCTGCAGAACCCTGTTCCTGGAGATCTACCGTCCTGTAGGTTTTTATTAACACTAATTTGCCACCCGTAATTCTACTAATTAGCAGCTCAATTGAGATCTCTTGCTGTGGACTGAGGTGTGCTTTGTTAGGGTTGGACGCAGGGGTGTTTCTAGACTGCTTTTATTGGGGGGGGGCATGAAGAGATGTTGGTGGGGCACAAGGGGGGGACGAAGTAGAGAATATTATATCCTAAGCAATGCGTAACAGTTACAGTTATCAAAAAGAAACAGCACAGATTGATCAAAAAAACTGACATCTTTCTCTCTCGTTGCGTGATCAGATATTAAAAAAAGATATTATTTCGATGTGGCATTTTTATGATTGGCCGAATCGTCTGTAGCTCTAATCGCCTACTTACGGCGCTATGGGCGCCGACTTCATATTGTCAGATTCAATTTTTTATGGATTTGGCTTCAAAATGGCAAATAGGAAAGCAGAGCATTTTTTTGATGACCAATGACAAAATAACAGAAAACTATGAACGCTCAAAAAAATTGTTATAACGGTGATTTTTTCAGAGTTTTCATTGGATGGGCAGACGATTCCTCTGGGTGGGCAAGGCTTATCTCTGGGTGGGCAATGCCCACCCCAGCTCACCCGTAGCCACGCCCCTGGTTGGACGGCAGGATCTCCAGGAGCAGGATTGTGCAGCCCCCGCTGTACTATAACACTACAAGAGAAGACTGATGGAAAACAAGACGAACGGTCTGCTTCTGCCTCTTTCTGCTACTTTATGCTTTTTCATCTGTTATTCATGCGCTTTTTCCCATTTCTAAGGTTTGAACATAAATGGGATTTACTGCAGCAAGTCACCAATTAAATACATTTTAGTAGAAAGACAGGAGGCTTGAATCGAGTGAAATATATACCGATGCCCGTTCCCCGATTCTCACACATTTAATATACTTACATGTATTTATCTTTTATGATACATTTGGTGTACGGAATGCCAAAACACTTTGATATGCTGTTTGAAGTTTGTCTTTAAATGATATATTAGGCCTAAATTCCTCAGTGTTGGTGCTTTTCTTTTATAATTATGCAAAATTAAGTTTTTAATTTACCCAGGACATTAATTAATTAAACCTTTTATTCTTAGCAACACAATTATAAAGTAATTAAATGAATAATGAACGACATGTCAATCATGGCACACACATGGGTACACTCTTTAGACTCTATGTGGTGTTGATAGGTATGGGACTGCAACAGTGTAATTTGTGATAATTTAGCTGTCATTGAAAATGGCCTGATGATAAATATCTGATAAAAACAACCATTTCCTTTTACACACTGAGGGAATCAATCGAAACTTGGGCTCAACTAGTGACATGTTTACAAATTTAACATCAAAAAGGAACATGGGTGATACACTGTGTTCAGATCCAAACAGAAATGTACATTACACACGCCCACACACAGACACACACTCATGCACACACACACACACACACACACACACACACACACACGCATGCACATATACACGCACACAAACACAGAGAGATAGTGAGAGAGATAGAGAGAGAGCGAGAGAGCACACATATATGTTTATATAAGCACAGAATTTACGATATTATGTATTTGTCAGTAAAGAAAACTTGTGTAATACATGGATATGCCCTCTCTTGCATTGTTACTGAGATATGGCTTTCACACACCTCAATAAACTTTATTTCAGCTCATTTTCTGACAATACTACCCTCAGGTGCATGTTAGAACCTAATTGCGAAAACAGTAGGAGACATTTTAAAATGGGGAAAAAATGCAAATTGGAAAGTGCATTAAATGTAATTGTGATTAAGTTTAGTCCCTCTCCTTTATCACACGCTTGGGTGCACAAGGAGTTTCTTAAAAGGGCTTCTTAAAAGTCGAAGTTTTGCGCAATAAAGCAGACTAAAGAACATAATAAATATGTACAACCAACGGGGGTTTATTCACATCCGTAAAATAGGACAATGACAGTACGTCGGCAAAATGTACGCCCTTCAATCTTGAGGGAAAACGGGGAGAGTCAGTGCGTGAACAGCATGCTAGCTGTTGTTTAGATGCAACGTTATAAAAGAATTTTTTTCTTGGCTTCTGTGGAATACTTGACTACTCTAAGTACGCCAGTAATGGAGACACGGCCAGGCCAAAAAGTGATACGGCTGCCTTGTAGGTGAACGTCATTATAGGCTACTTAAAGGACGCTGGCGCCGTGGGTTATTTTGTATGGTGTGTTCTATCATTTATAGAGAGGTAGGTGTCAGGGCCGTGTCTAGGAGAGGGGGGGGGCACGCCTGCCCCCCCAAAGCCAAATCCAGAAAAAATAAATCCGACACTATGAAGTCGGCGCTAAGTAGGCTATCAGAGCTACAGACGATTCGGCCAATCATAAAAATGCCACACCGAAATAATACATTTCTCTAATATCTGATTGGTTGGTTTGGCCATATAATAACACATGGAGACGCAGCGAGAGAGAGAGAGAGAGAGAGGTCACTTTATTTGATTAATCTATGCTGTGTTGTCTCTTCTTGATAACTAACTGTTACGCATTGCTTAGGATATAATATTCGCTAGCCTAGCTTACTCCGTGAGTTGGGGAGAGTGGCGAGAGTCTCCGTCTGGGAGATTCTATTTTAAATAGATTCATTACATGTTGCATCTAGCCTAGTTGTTATAGCTGCGATTCAGCGAAACATCTGCAGCATTGCATTAGCTGTGTGTGTGTGTGTGTGTGTGTGTTAGCTAGCCTACTGCTGCGTGTTGGCTAGTCAGCCTATACTTTACTCAAAATGTGGAATACTTCACATATATTAATATCTGTCTCTCTCTTTCTCTCTCTCTCTTACTATCACTCTCACAGCGAAACGGCAGCCGTCAACAGAGGCAAGCCCCCCGGCGTCTCAGGCATAAAATATAGGCTATATAAAAACATTATATACAGTATATATATATTACAGTACCTTAGTTTCACTTGTAAATCGAAAATAGCAGAAAGAGACTGAAATGATGAAGGAATAAGTAATAAAGAATAATTAAGTAACATTCTATAATAATTAGATTGAATTGGGCATTGATAAAGTTGTCCTCCATAAGGGAGGGGGGGCTAAAATATAAATGAAAACGATGAGCCAGTTACAGTAACGTAGTTTCACATGTAAATAGAAAATAGCACAAAGAGACAGAAATGAAGAAATATAATCCATAATATACTTGTTTCCATATAAGATTAGATAATGATTTGGTATTATTGGGCATAAATGAAGTTGACCTATAAGATGAGGGGGGTAGAGGTGGGTTTAAAATGTAATAAAATTATCCTATCCACTAATGTACTGATTAGCCTATACCTATATAGCTATATGAAAGCATCTCAAATCTCATCTAGGGCTTTGAAAAATAAAAATCTTCAAAATGTTCATAAATGAAACACTTTATTTTTGAAAATTCCCTGTGTGAGGTTGTGTAGAAATGCAGAAAATTAGATTTAAAAGGCTCCAATTTTTATGGGGGAGGACCCCCAGACCCCCCACTACTTCGTCACCCTCTTGTGCCCCACAAACATTTCTTCATGCACCCCCAATCAAAGCAGTCTAGAAACAGCCCTGGTAGGTGTCTATATATAATCATTATCAATGTGTTATGAAGCATGTGTTATGGCGGGTGGAAAGAGGGACCCAGTAGCACGCAGGAGTACAAAAAACCGAAGTTTAATGACAGGCAGCGGTAAAAAAAATCTGAATCCAAAGAATAGTAAAAAGCAGGCAGAGGTCAGAACCGGGAAGGCACAGCAGAGGTACAAAAACACAGTCCAGAAATCAGGGGCGCGAGAACACAGGCAGAAGTAAAAAACCGGACAATCAAGAAGGCAGAAAATAAACCAAAAAAGAACGGACAAAGAAACAAACACAAAAACTAACAGAAACTCGGAAAACAAGAGGCGTGGGGGAAACAGATACTAAGAGAACCCAAAATATACAGGCAAAAAAAACAACGACGCTATCAAGAGTGAGGAACTCGCAAACAGTGACTAGGATGACTGGGTTAAATACACAGAGGGAGACAAGAAACAATGAGGATCAGGTGTGAGGAAGCAGGGAGGGGAGATGGCTCACAGGTGAGAACAATGAGGGTAACAAGGACCAATAAAACAATAACGAGGGACTGGATCACGGACTGGATCTTCACGTAAACAATGATAACAACCGACCTGGAGTACAACAGGTAACAAGTGCACAGCTCGAAGGGGAGGAACGCGGAAGTGGACACGTGCAGAGAATGCAAAATCACAGATAGATACAGGGATAGGATAACGAGGGAGAATGACAGCTGCAGGTAGAAACTCAAGATAAATGAGTAATGTTAGGAGAAAATTCTAAATCCCTAATGTTAGTAAGTTAGTGGTTTAGTATTATGTCCATGTTAGTTTGTTAGTAGGTTAGGATTAATTCTAATCTAACAGTTAGTATGATTAATATGTTAGTAATATATATATATATATATATATATTAATTAAGTTGAAAGAAGAAAACGATACGAAATACAGAGGAAACCCGAATGTAACAAAATCACCCGAATAGTTCAACGACAAAGACAGGGAGTGGAATCTCTGGGAACACGAAACAAAGACAGACAGATGATTCAGACAACCCACGGACAGAGGGGAATGCAACAGTGAATGAAAAAGAATAAATCCAGAATAATAACGAAAACAAAAATACAAAGCAGACAGAACTGACACTCAGAACATAACAGCATGTTTGCCCTGCGTATACTAGTTGTCTGTTTTAGATAAATAATGAAAATGGAATACTGTTCAATATGTTTTTGTAATTGCACAAGTGCTGATTAAATAATGTTGGGTTAACTACATTAACTACATAGCACTGAATGGGTTGATAATCCAGGGTGGAGACTTAAAGAACTAAAACATACTGTATACAAGACCTCCAAGAGGCCAGTTAAAGTAAGAGAGCTCAACGCATATGCACTATTGGACATACCCTGTGGCGCACTGCTATCGCCATAGAAATATCTTTGTGAAGAAGTGTTTTTAGCTTTCAAGCACATGCTGTGAAAATATAAATCGATACTCTGCAACTGAAGTCAGATAAAAATATGAAAAGACAAAAAAAAAAAACCTAGTATGTTCCATTCTTAGCCCTGTACTAATGCTGTTCCTTAAGCTCACCAACGGCGAGAATCCTCACACACCTGCTAGGCTTCCTAAATAAAACTGCACTCACTGTCATCACTGCTTACCCTTTGCAGTGTAGTGTATGATAGCATTACTGCTCTATTAAACTATACAAGTTTTATAGTGTAACTAGTTACGAGAACATGTGTAACTAGTTACGTTTGAGAATGGACGAAAAACACACTCAAGCAGTTAATATTAAGAGGTTGGTTAGTATAATTATATCAGAGATGCTGCAACCACGGAAAAAAAAAACAGTTTCATGGCTGTAAATGGATTTGTATCTACAATTACCCATTTCCATGTCAAACTCCAGCTTCTTAGTGTCTGGTTAATTGATTATTATTTCTTCAAGCCCCCCTTCCCAGAACTAATGTTTATAAAAGCTTATCAGGAGATCAATAAAAAATGTGTTATCTCTCCTGGTAGGGAGGATCTAGTCTCTGGGCTGCTGAGAAGGAAGACGTTTGAGGATCAGTCAACGCCATGGCGGCCTGCTGGACTGGATAAGACATTACAGCTTATCAGCTTCCTGCCAGGTGACACTGATGAAGTCTATGGACACTTTTAAAAGAAAAACATTTTGGGAGGCAGAGGAGAGGACCACATACAAATGATCCGTGCCACAGTTAGTCTCAGTGCCACAGACCTGAGGTCCATGGAAACAACTTTGGAGCTCCTTTACCCCGTCACCAGATTAAGGCTGGATAGCAATGCTCCGGAACATCAATGAGACGATTGGTATGAGACCAATAAGATTTTGAGGCGATCACTGTCACTGCACTGTCCCCCCCAAACAGCCTTATCCTCTCCTTTCCTCTCTTACTTGTGAGATGCCAGTGAAATTTATCTGCCCAAAAGCAATACGGGGGTAGTGCATGTAGAGGAATAAGTCATGTATGTCATTTAGTACATCTTGGTACATCAGTTTGACAGGGCAGGACACTGCAGAATTGCAGCTGATGGAAGTGTGGGCATTAATATAGAAAACGCACACATGCACGCACGTACGCACATACAGACCTACATGCACGCACGCACGCGCACACACACACACGCGCACACACACACACACGCACGCGCGCACACACACGCACGCACGCACGCTGTTACTGACAAATGTGGATGAACTTATGCATATGTCACAGAGAACCTCGTTTTTCTTTTTCAGGTACTTTCATCAAATCATCCAGAAACGTAGCATGTTGCTGTAGCATAGCGCTTCCTCAACTGAGGGGCCAAACATTTTCTGGTGGGGTGCAGGCAGGATGGCGCAAAAGTGTTTCCCCTCCCACATTTTCACAGTGACAGTGTGTGATGATAAAAACTATAAGAAATAAAAAATTAAAAAATTTCAATAAGAATATTGACCAACCCAAGCTACCACCAACAAGGCTCAAGACAGTAGAATATTATCTGGTGAAAGTGTGCAAATGGGTGCATCGTCTTCAAAAAAACAGAACCATTTAGCTAACATCATTTAGCCGCACAAGAACACGAAAGACACATTGTTGTTCGAAGGAAATGGAAATCAACCGATTCACAAACACCAACAAGGAGCAGGATGAAAATGGCTCGAGGGCTTTAAAACCAAAATGAGAACATATGGCATTTCATTAGGTGGAGCGGAGGACTTGTACAGCATGTCTAAATGTGCTGTCTGTTCTTATCGGAAGCAGAGGGATGGGTATAAGAGAAGGTTGTGAAATTCTGTAGTATGCAAGCAGCTGGTCACTAAATATGACTGGTTGTTGAATAATGTGAGTAAGTCTCTGAAGATGTTCTAAACCTACTCAGGATGAGTAGAAAGCATTTATGCGATTGATGTTGTTTGAGCTGGAAGTTTGCAACTAGTCGCAACCTGATGAGATACTATCAGTCCCGGCTAGGCCATACATACAGTACATACATACATACGTACATACAGTATGTACATACAGTACAGACATACATACAGTACATACTTCTTAGCAGACGCTTTTATCCAAAGCGACATACAAAATATGGATACAGACATTTTTTAGCATACTGTATGTAGTCCACTGGGATCGAACTCACAACCTTTGTGTTGTTAGCCCAGGCTCTTCCAACTGGCCGTAGGCCACTGTCTGCTTCTGTAAAACGCTGCTTGCTAGAGGATAGCAGTGTGTCCGATGAGCAAATACACATACGCAAGAAACCAACAGCATGTAAACAAGTAACAACCAAGTCTTCTAGACTGACTACTGCTGCTCGAGAAAGCGATATACAGAGGGCGTCTCTATACATACTTCCAATACTGCTCCATACTGTACAGATTACTGCTCCATACTGTACAGAGTGCATCTCTATACATACTGCCAATACTGCTCCATACTGTACAGATTACTGCTCCATACTGTACAGAGTGCATCTCTATACATACTGCCAATACTTCTCCATACTGTACAGAACGCATCTCTATACATATTGCCAATAACAATCCATACTGTACAGAGGGCATATCTAAACAGCCAATACTGCTCCATACTGTACAGATTACTGCTCCATACTGTAGAGCGCATCTCTATACATACTGCCAATACTGCTCCATACTGTACAGAACGCATCTCTATACATACTGCCAATACTGCTCCATACTGTACAGAGCGCATCTCTATACATACTGCCAATACTGCTCCATACTGTACAAAAGCATCTCTATACCTATTGCTAATAACGATCCATACTGTACAGAGGGCATATCTAAACAGCCAATACTGCTCCATACTGTACAGACTACTGCTCCATACTGTACAGAGCGCATCTCTATACATACTGCTCCATACTGTACAGACTACTGCTCCATACTGTACAAAGCGCATCTCTATACATACTGCCAATACTGCTCCATACTGTACAAAGGGCATCTCTATACATACTGCCAATACTGCTCCATACTGTACAGAGTCATGCGCATCTGGGACCATGCACCCTATCAGGTTAGCAGTGACTTCTATTACATTACTTATCAGTCAGGTGTTTACCAGGCGTGTGACCTTTTTCTTAAAGCGTTTCCACCTGCACAGGCGCTGAGAAACTGTTAAAGTCTGAAACACCGTTAATGTGCTCTCTGCTCTCTTCAGATGCTTTAAGAGACATGTGTTTGACAGGGACACAAGATTCCTGCGTATTTAATTGTGACAGAGAAGCTAAAACGCTATGAAACTTGAAAATAATAATAACCGGAAACTTTAATAAACACCTAAACTGCAACTCGGAATTTTGCATCATAGTGGTCTTTCATGGCACGGGCTATTCATAAAGACAGCTCCATCTGGAATGAGATCCCCATTTTGGCTCAGTGGCTACAGGTTTAGGGGGTTTTTAGAATAAATAATGACCTACGTCTCATACCAGAAAGAATTGGTTTGCCACAGCAGTCCATTCTGCCTGTCAACTCCGGCTACACCTGTATTGGTTTTGTTGCGTCTGATTAAAGGGGCTATTTAAAGCGCCGGCGTGACTTGTTTGCTTATCAGGGGGAGTCTGCGCTCCTGGGGCGCTCCTGGGGCCCTGCAGGGGGCGCTGGCTTTCATTGTTACTCAGTACTTAATTGATCAATTAAAGCAGTTAATTATGCAGTCATCTCACCTGGTTTTGTGGTTCTCAATTGGTTGCTGATTTTAAGGCAAAAGCAAAAACCAGCACACCCGGGTTGTACAGATTCCAATTAATTCACAAGCTGTCAACGTTCAACCATCTTTCACAGTATTTCAAGCTTCTATCATATTCTCTTTGCTGAGAGAAATAGTTTGCAAAAAAAACAAAACAAAAAAAAACAGATTTTTATAAGGCAGAGCATTCAGTTGATACTATGACGGCTTTAAAAATCTGTTGTCATATGTATGCCAGAAGTAGACAGATGAACCCAAGATGTATGGTAAAGGTGACTAAACAGCTATATAATTTTACTACAGCCTAAAACTGAAGTTGGAATTTTTTGATGATGCACACACAAATAAAAAATATAAACATTTATTTGTAATGGTGTTATCAGTATAATCCAGTAGAAAAGCCTCTTTGTACAATTTATACCAAAGATATATGTTTAAACAAGCATCATAATTTATTCAATCTGATTCCCAATCCGCTCTATCACATCTTCCCCCTCTATCTATGTTAATTCTAGCGACAAAGGATGACCTACCACCAGCGTGTTGGCCATAATAATGCATTTATCTTAATCCCTGCTTGGGATGTTGGTGGTTTATGAATCCAGGTCTGTTCCTCATTCAGCGTGTTGGCCCTACTAATGCATTTATCTTAATCCCTCCTTGGGATGTTGGTGGTTTATGAATCCAGGTCTGTTCCTCATTCAGCGTGTTGGCCCTACTAATGCATTTATCTTAATCCCTCCTTGGGATGTTGGTGGTTTATGAATCCAGGTCTGTTCCTCATTCAGCGTGTTGGCCCTACTAATGCATTTATCTTAATCCCTGCTTGGGATGTTGGTGGTTTATGAATCCAGGTCTGTTCCTCATTCAGCGTGTTGGCCATACTAATGCATTTATCTTAATCCCTGCTTGGGATGTTGGTGGTTTATGAATCCAGGTCTTTTCCTCATTCAGCGTGTTGGCCCTACTAATGCATTTATCTTAATCCCTGCTTGGGATGTTGGTGGTTTATGAATCCAGGTCTTTTCCTCATTCAGCGTGTTGGCCCTACTAATGCATTTATCTTAATCCCTGCTTGGGATGTTGGCGGTTTATGAATCCAGGTCTTTTCCTCATTTGCCCTCATTGTACTGTAAGTTGCTCTAGATACGAGTGTCAGCTAAATGCCTAAATTGTAACTGAAAAGCAGGCAATTTTTGGTTTAAAGATACTAAATAGCTGACATAAAAGTGTCACGAGTCATGGTGTATTTAATGAAATTATCTATAACGGACCATTATTTTAGCTGCCTTTTCAGTCAACGCAGCACTCTCTTAATTAGTTAGCATGTTGGCCTGCAAGCTTTGCTTTAACAATAAATGTTTAATGAAAAATCAATACCCATTGAGACCCCATGGTGGTGTACTTGCTACCATAGTGTTCGGGAATGCGTGGCTAACGTGCTACATCAGCAGCTGACCCAATGTTCTATAAGTGTCATAGAGACAAAACTATTTATTAAGCACAGTTTCAGCTTGATTTAATAATAAACATATGGCAATAAGCACATACAGGGCTTTTTACAGCAATGATCAGCAATAATACTGATTCACAACAGTGGGGTGTAATATTCCAGTATAATACTAGAGGCATAAAAAAATGCAATGTTTCGGTACATTTTCTACAGACCATTGGAATCGGGTCACAAGGCCACAAAATGTAGGCAGACAATACTAAGAATAGTTATTTTTAAAAAGCACACACATTTTAGTTTGCATCACAAGCCATAACAGAATATATCTTTCTCTCCTGGCTTGTAATGAATTTTATTTTATGCTATAACCAGCAGATTTGATCATTCAGGAGATGGTTGAATAATTGTTGAATATATTGGAGCTAAACTTTAGTCATGGGTGGAAACCAGGCTTCTCTCTGCCTTTCACGGCTTCGAATAGCAAGAAAAAGCAAACAAAATTATATCTCTGGAGCAAGAAACTGATTCGAATGATAATTAATATAAACACCTTAATAACACACAACTTCACATTGTGTAGCTGTAGCATGTTTAGTAAACGTTTAGTAAAGGCTTGAGGCTGAAGGGTTCAGGGCAGTTGCGGCACAAACGAAAGAGTGAGTGTGGGGTGGGCGCGGTTCCCGAGTTAAAAAGAAGAAAAAGAAGTTGTCTGATGCTGATGGGGACCTTGAATTATGAAGCCATATTGGTCAGGGTGGAGGAACATGAATAGATCTGTCGTTATTGTGATTGAAAAACGTGGTGAGTGGACACATACACAAGCGCTATATGCAGAGAGCGAGAGAGAGAGGGAGAAAGGACACAAACGTCATACCGGCAGCTCGTTTCAGAGCCGCGTAGAGGTGCAGGACAGAGGAGTTGATTTTATTCCAAAAGCGTGACAGCTAAATGCAGTCAGATTACAGAGGAGCGCGAAAGAGGAGAACGACGGCCGGGGCAGAGACGGCCGGGGCAGAGACGCGCGGCGCTCTGAAGGTCAGCCGGCTCGCCGGAGCGGGTGGAGGGAGGGAGGGGGAAGCCCGGGACGGAGAGAGTACAGACTACATCAGAAATGAATCACTGAGAAAGATGCGCTGAAAGCGATGGAAATGAAAGCGCGCGGTAATGGCAGGGCGGCACGGCGGAGCGGGGCAACTCGCTGATTTAATGGCGGCCAGCTTTACGGGAGCAGGCCGGGTACATTTCAGAAAGGAAACTGCCAGGCACGTTTGCACTTTAGTTCTCTTACTCCGCCTCAATTTCCTGCAGCCAGCGGGCTAAAAACATTTCATTTAAATTCACTGAAATATTTATGCCCACCATAGCATGAATTCATGCTTGTTTTATATGAATACTGAATTCATGCTTGTTTTATATGAATACTGTAGTTAAAGCAAAATCGATTTACACGAGAAGTCGTATTTGCATACGATTATATGTTCAAATGTAATCCCACATCTCACTGTGCATACATACATTGTGAGAGAGCACATAAGACAGCGAAAATACTAACTACGTTGGGTACACATTTCCTTGTGGTAGAAAAGAGTTTGATGAAGTGATGTCAGAAAACGTGATGCTGAATAAGTTGAATAATTAAAAATGTCTGTTCCCTAATGCTTCTACGTCTCATGGTTAAAAAGGATTTACTAATACCTTAATGGAGGACAATCTATTTAGAGTAATTCTGACTATTGGAACAAACTCCAAAGGGTTACCTTACAGAAGAGCCCAGGATGATGCCTGTAGTCAAAGGGGTTCAAGAACAGTAACAATTTTGTTCAAAAAAGGTGGAGCTATATCAAAGGGGTTAAAAACTACAACTGTTCAACAGTTCAATAGGGAAAGCTCCTGAACTTTAGAATCTGTCATATTACATATTACATATATACTGTATAGCCTACTCAGATTTATAACAACTGACATATTGATATTGTCATTCAAAATCATTGCATGTCTATTTAGAAACTCTTTGAGGAGAGCAATTAGAATCATTGGACAGGGTTGAACTACGCAAGATGCAGCATGGTTTAAAAATGCTATTTTCAAGCAGGCACATGTCAGGTTCAAACCCTCACCCCCTCCCCCCTCCCCCCTCCCAATTTCAAGTTCAATCAACTTTTCTTTTGCTGTTGTGAGGCGGCCCTACGCCTCTCCCAGTCGGTTCTAATTTTCACACAGTGGAAATATCCAAGGCATTGTAGAACCTTAACCAGGCTGGCTTCAATCAAAAGCCACCTGTGCGCTCTGACAATGGAGAGGCAAGGCCGGCTTGTTCTCCTGCGGCTCGACTGATACCAAAGTTTGGTCATTTTTTTGTGACAATACAATCACGCTTCCACAAAAGCCGTCTCCACGACCTGGCAGTCCTACCTGATTTAATAACAGCTCTTCATTTGGAGCTGGGTTTCTGAAAGGTTTTTCCATTTTGGGCGGGGTATTCGGAAAGAGCATTACTTCAGATTTTAAACAATGAAAATATAAAACCTAGTGTACAACGGAAAATGTCCCATCCCCATGGTGTCCCTTTTTGCTGAAATAGTAGACATTACAAACATATAAAATATCTATTTTAGTTTTAGTGCGTTTTGGTTTTTTAAAATAAGAAATTTCACTTTGTTGACCTATAAGCCATATATCATGGCTAAACAACCCCAATAACTGAGTTATGATGTTAAAAAAAGTAAAAAATTGTTTTTAAAAAAGTACAATCGTCTTCTACAGTAGAATGTGGATATGATCAGACCGAAGCAATCTTTTATAAAGTTTGTGAAGTTGTTTTTTTTATCACAGATAAACATATTGTTTTGAAAAAAAAGTAATCTTCTACAGTCGAATGTGCATAAGATCAGACAAATGAAATATTTTGTAAAGCTTGTGAAGTTTTTTTTCTTTCTTCTTTATTCCCCCAAAATACCCAATTCCAATACCTAATCAGTTGTACTACAAAGCTACAGTGAGCAGTCAATCGCCAACTTGTTTCGACAAATCAGAAGGTTTTGCCTTCACACCAACCACGAGGTAGAATGAGTGAGTCAGTGATAACATATGGCAACCCTTCTCATCGATGGTGTCACCTCTACCTGCAGCCTGCTTCCTTTAACTTTTGGCTATACAAATCTATACACATTTATTTATTTACTTACTTGAGGCTTTCCCATTAACATGACAAATGTGAAGTGCAACGGTTAAGCACATCATTTGGATTTGGGAAATGGACAATCAGGCCGATATATCTTTGAACACATTTATGTTCTGTCGATTCAAAAACACTCCCTTCGAGCAGTGTGCGATGCCATTCCTTTTACATACGTCAACTCTGATCGAATTCCTCTTTCAGCCAGCGTGGGCTAGCTGGGGCCAAGTGTCTCCCACGGGGCGATGTGCAATTAGTCATAGCGTCAACCAGAAAGGAATGGGTTCAGTCAGCAGGGTTAGGGTTAGGGTTAGGGTTAACCTTTTTTCAACTCCTCTGGTGAATCAGGCGCCTCTGGTCAGCCGATGCCAGGTGCCTGAGTGGAGCAGTCATCTTGTGCAATGATTGCACTCTGAAGCTGGCATTCTGAAAGTAAAAACACTCCTGGCTGCATGCATTCTGAGAAACAATGCTATTATTATTATTATTATTATTATTATTATCATCATCATCATCCTGTATTTATAAGGGTAGGTTGCTCTTTTACAGCACCGCCCAGGTAACACCCCCCAAAATGGCCTAACCTGCACATCTTTGAATTGTGGGAGAAAACTGGAGTACACGGGGTTACAAACCCGGGACCTTCTTGCTGTGAGGTGACTATCAGCTGCATCGCCGTGCCGACCAAACATTTAGTAGACGACCGCATAATTGACTTGGCTTAGTTACAAGGTTGAGACGAGCCTTTCGGCAATGAAAATGCATCAAAAATTTCTGCATTTTGAGCAAAGTAAACAACTGCGTATTTCAAAGTTGTGTCTCGCTTACACAGCAAAGAGCCCTCCCCCCCTCACCCACCCACCCACCAGGATCCAGCTCTGTTGTCTGTGCACTAATAGGCCTGAACAACTCCATAACGTAAGTCTCCGCAGAGGCAGCCTTAGACTTAGAAAGCGTGCCGCTAATGAGGACGAAGAAACGCAGTACGCAGATAGGTCAGCAGATAAGGCATCAGCATCATACTGTAAAAATAACTTGTGATTATTAAACGAAGAGCTGGAGGGCTAGACCGGCGCATATCCGCTGATGCAGCAGTGCATCTGGATTGTGATCCCACTGTTTGATGGGGTACCTGGAGTTATAATGGGACATACCTTATATGTTCCCCCTCGATAGCCGGGTTCCTTCTGAGATTTCTTTCCCCACGGATTCCGCCCCCTCCCCCACTGTTTGAGTGTTTTTCTTCCCACTGGGGAGTTTTTTTCCTGACTCCGTGGTTTTTGGGGGTTTTTAGCAGAGTCTTTACAAACTTTAGTTTATCTGAAGAGACAGTGTCAGTGTCTCCGTAAAAAGTGCGATAGAAATAAAATCGTACCGACATGAATGAAACTGTGACATACAAAGGCGATCATATGTTGTAAAATGACTGCTAGAAATAAATATATAAATAAATAAAAATTATAACTGTTGCCTACCGATGAGATGGATGTTATGCATGCAAGGTGATGCACGTCCAGGGACTGATCAGGAGAATGACTGACTGTCACAGCCTGGGCTGTTCTGGAAATCGTAATTCCTTTCATGGCGTGTAGCCTCCCCGCGTGGGCCGTGACAGGCAGACCACCCAGGGCGAGACGCGGCCCGGTATAATTCTGCGTTAATCCATCTGAGCGCGGAAAACAACGCAACATGTAAACACCTCAAAGCCATCTGTCCTGGTTTTAGCTTATCTTCCATTATTCATGATACGAGTGTGACAGTCAGAGATTTACAGAGAGGCTGCGTGAAAGAAGCTAAATAAATCTTTCTGGAAATGTCCTAATGTGTTTAAATAGCCAGCTCTTCAGCGTGGTGGGCGTCCTCCGTTTCGTGAAAATGTAAACGTGGCAATAGTATGCCACGCATAATATTATTATTATTTTGTTCCACCTTATTTTGTTGTGCTGTGCATACCGTAAGAAGGAAATGCTAAAATGTCATAAAACACAATCTCATTATCATTGTAATCTTGATGCAGGTTTACAATAGAGACCAAACAGACTGAAAGATATGAAAAAGCATCAACAGCTGAAAGCCTGTGCATCCCATTTAGATTTTATTTTATTTTAATTTCTTATTTCTTTGCCCAGAAGCAATAAGTGGCTGGGACGATAAAGGAAGCCCAGCTGCCAGACTCAGAATAATAATGCATCGGTCCCTGTTGTTGCTTTTTTGCGTTGCCTTTTTGAATTAAGAATGTGTAGGAGTGTCAGCCCTCCTGTATAATTGTGCTCTCTGGAAAGAGGCTGATAATGGCTTTGTTTGGTGCCCTCGAACACACGAGTGGCATTTATGAATGCGGAGGCTCGGGCTGCTTGCGCCGAGCAGAGCCAAGGTGCTCCCGTGCCAGGGAGAAAAGGTCTGCGCCCTGCTTCTGGCTCACGGTCTTAAGCAGCTTGGATATGACACCTGATTGTGTAGCTGACCATCACGTCATCATTCATCGTTTTGCTCACAAACTGCGAAACAGGAAAGTGAACGACGATCCAGTTTCTTTAAGAGACTGCGACTGTCACCGACTCTTGAATGCAATGCGCGGTGATTTGAGGAGACCGGCACAAATGTTTCCGGTGAGTTTTGGCCATTAGCTTGGCTTTTGAGTTCCTTTTGGCATATTGTGTTCCTATTAGCATATTGGACATGGGGGGGGGGGGGGGGGGGGGGGGGTTGTGTAAAGATGTATTATCGTTGCGCACTTCTTTACGCAGTAATAAAAATCACAAGGTACACATTGTCCCCAAAATGTGTTTCATTACAATCAACCTCCTATTGTCACTTCCTGTTGTGATTATCACGTTTCTTCGCGTGCCCAGGAAGCGACCAAAACATATAAATTACTTTGCCAGAGATTAAGAAATTAGCATTAAATTGAAATTTGCAGGCCTTGACTGCATCTTATTTTGTTTTATGTGATAATGATACTAGACTGCAAATCACAGGGGTTTAACATTCTGTTTGTTGTGTATTTTTCATCCACTGTTTAAAATGTTACCCCGGGAAGTTTAGTTCATTAAGGATCTCCAGTCACTGTATATATAAAGTGTGTATGCAAGGTCATTCATTTCTGTTCTCCTCAACAAATGAGGATGTCATGAATAAATCCAGCAAAGAAAAACAAATACGCTAACTAAAAGTGCGGTGTGCAAAACTCTGCTTACTGCTGGGAAGTAGCTTTTCATTTGCAATATTGTGATATCTCAGAACTAAACTCAAGGCAAAGTTTTCAAATATAAAAAACCAAATACTAGTCTAATAATAGTCTCCTTGTGTGTTATTGCTCTCACATAAAAAAATAAAAAAACACATTTAATTGATTCAATTAAACAACTGAACTGAAGTTAATTGACAGCAGATTTGAAGCGATGAGCAGAGAATGAGGCGCAGTTGTTGAAATGGGGGGGGGGGTCTGTCTGTCACGTTGATGAAAATGTTCAGTGCTCCGTTTGAGAGCCACCATATTTGCTCGTCGTCATGGTGCTAATTCCATCATTACGTGTCTCCTTCCATCCTCATTCTTTAGCCTTTGGACAGAACGGGCTGGCTGAGAAAAAGGGAACAGATGATGCAATGGAATTCCGGGTGTTCTGTCACAATAGCAAAGATTCCGTCTTAGAACCTTCTGTCACTGTAACACTCTGCACTGTGACGCTCTGCACTGTGACGCTCTGTCACTGTGACGCTCTGCACTGTGACAGGGGTGTAAAAAGTACCCAGAAATTATACGTAAGTGAAAGTATGGATACTGTCTAAAAATCTTACTCAAGTAAAAGTCAGAGTATCTGGCTAAAAATACACTTGAGTAAAAGTCAACTTAAAAAAAAAAAAAAATTCCTACTTTTAAATGTACTTAAGTACTAAAAAGTAAAAGTAAAAACCTTTTTATTGCAAAGGATAGACAAGGGGCCTCAAACTCATTCCATCGTGGGCCGAGTGTGTACAAGTTTTCGTTTCAACTACACATTGCACCAGGTGAGTTAGTTGAAGAGGTGAGCTAATTAGTTAAATCAGCTGGTGTTTAGGCAAGGCTGGAATGAAACCCAGCATACACTCGGCCCACAATGGAATGAGTTCTGCGATAGACAATGCTGAAATGAAAGAACAGAGGACACTTTTTTTTGCACTAAAATTATTTAATGCACTTCTCCATCGAATTTGAAAAAACATGTCAAGGTAAACTAACATGGACGGCATTCACATCACAGCATCCAGTTGTAAAGTTGGCCAAACTACAACCTTGGAAAAAATTAAGGGTTTAGTTCAGTTTTTTTATACGTGGGTTCGACATTGCACATCCTAAGGTTCTTGTCAAATAGTAATTTTGACAGGAGGTGTCTAATCAAAGATCCCCGCTTTCTAGTCTTGCACAAGGACCAATCAGCATGGGTATGGGCGGGTAAATTTTCCATTGATGGGGATTTGCGGCTGCAGGATTAATAACGTTAATGTCAGTTCGGCCAGAGAAACAAATATACTAATTAAAATCGTTGGACCTGCGAGATTTGTACTTTGTACTTTGAAGGTCTGCATTTTAAAAAGTATGTTTTTTTTCTCTGAAATGTAATTGAGTAAAAGTACAAGTATACAAACTTAATAATACTCGAGTAAAGTACAAATCCCCAAAAACAGTACTTAAGTTATTGTAACGAAGTACAATTACTCAAGTACTTTACACCCCTGCTGTGACACTCTGTCACTGTAATACACAACAGCCTATCGGACTGCGTCAGGTCTGCAGGT
Organism: Ilyophis sp. 1 JC-2022; assembly: GCA_022702515.1. Taxonomy (NCBI): domain Eukaryota; kingdom Metazoa; phylum Chordata; class Actinopteri; order Anguilliformes; family Synaphobranchidae; genus Ilyophis; species Ilyophis sp. 1 JC-2022. The sequence continues at coordinate 131,588,743 of CM040404.1, forward strand.
ACACAGTCCTTACCATCTGTTTCCTAATCGCACTCCTGGCCTCTCATTTGCCTCTTGATAAAAGGCAGATCCATGGCCAGCTTCAGCTGGAGGACTGTTTTACTCACGTCCTCAGTGGTGTATAAATATACAGTATATGTGCCATACAAAGTCACACATAAATAAGTATCATGCAAAATAGAAAAATTATAAATCAAACAAATGCCATTATATGTACATCTGGGGAATCAATAAAAAAAAGATTATTCCCTTTCTTAGTGGAGAGGGGGGGGAAAAAACTTACTTTAATTGGTCATTCCAAAGTTGTGCTATAGAAGTATCTTTCAGAAGGAATCTCTGCTACGTTCTTCAAACTCCAGGAAGCCATTAAAACAGCCATATGCCGTATCATTATCTTTGAAAGCTGAGTACTGAATAAGATGTCGCGATCCACCCGCACTGCCTCAATTACCAAACCCAGCATGGTGATTATTTATTTACTTTACGTATTTCTCCTCCGTCCTGACTCGCTAACATACAGGCTAATGAAGAGGAGCAGATGCGGACCGACTCTCGGTGCTGTTCGTCGGCTTTCACAAACACATTTCTCCTTGCTGCCGGAGACAGTGACGAGGGGGTGGACGTGTTCTAGCAGGTAACGGTCTGTCTCCGAGCAGTGCGGCGCTCCTTAAAGGTAATTACCATTTGAGAGGGACTCCGTTAAAACGGCTCATGGGTGCCACATAATAATTAACAAGCGTGTTTTGTCTTTTGTTTTTTCTTTGTTTTTCAGCAAAACCAGACAAAACATTCGTGATTTCCGAGCACAGGTGAAACAAAAGCTGTCTGTCTTGTTTTTAATGTGGCAAAGGGCCCACTTTAATGCCAAATAACTTTCTCAAAAAAGTTTGGGTTTGAAAGTACAATTTTCTCTGCCTTAAGTTTTCAATATTGTCTAGTCATAACAGCATATATCAACAGGTTCTTTATTTTTCACACATAAAATCGGTCAGATCTGTTCGCGATTGCATTTCACGCACTGTTTTCGACATTATGTCCTCTCAATCACAAGTAGTAGGTAGCTAATTTATTATCATTTTCCTCCATATCACATTGTTCACAACATTGTATTCTTTAACAAATGTGCATGTGCAGAGTGGTTCCACTGTACTTACCACAGTAGATAGTGTACTTACCATAGTAGATAGTGTACTTATGTACTTACCACAGTAGACAGTGTACTTACCACAGTAGATAGTGTACTTATGTACTTACCACAGTAGATAGTGTGCTTATGTACTTACCACAGTAGACAGTGTACTTACGTAAATCTTAGGGCTATTTCATATAAAGCGGGACCTTTTTATAATACACTGTAATACAATAAACAGATGTCATTCTGAAGATGATTTATTAACATATTCTTTAGTATTTAATGTGATGACTGGAAATGACATCATTACGGCTATAATCACGGCTTCAATTTTTAACACACAATATTAAACCCTGATTATTGCACTCGCTCTCCTCATTTTTTTATTAACATGAGATCATTATGGATGCTTCACCTTTGACACAGAGATGTACAACGGTTTGTTTAATGTAATTAAAATAAATCACTCATTAAGGGTTTTTTTTTTTTTCCGTGTGCTCAAGTGTGTGTTTTTTTTTCTTTTTTCTTTTTCTTGCTGCAAGTAGATTTATGGAACCGGGCAAAGAGAGAAAAAAGGGGTTCTAACATAATGACCACTCACAATGCATTCCTTATCCTTAATTAGAACAAATAATTATTGTAATTCCAGGCTGAAAAAGCGCAGTAATTAAATGTATGGCGTGCCACGAGTGAGCGCTCCCACATTGCCTCCGTCACCCTTGTGCATGAATTACCTCGACTGAAAAGCAGCCGGCTGCTCGGCGGGATGTGTGGCGGAGGCTCCATTTAATTAACATTCGTAGGTGGCCATTTCCCTGCCTCCAACGGCTCAGCGCGAAAAAAAGGCGCGGTCCCCGCGGAAGGGGGTGGGGCGCCTGGCCCTAGGCGGGATGGGAACGCAGCCAAGCCCCGCCGCCCGCGCCGCGGTCAGATCTGATGGGCGAGTTATCAGGCCAATGTATGCTTTCCACCTCCCCACACCCCCCCCCCCTTCTGGGAGGGAACAGGGGATTCTATCCTTAGGCTTCATAAAAGTTGTTATTATTCCATTGTTTTTTTAAATATTCTTGGACAAATGGTGGAATAATAACCTACAGCAATAATAACATACCGGTTTCTCCATTAGAAAAAGCTAATTTGGTGTTGGAAATGCAGGGTAGTATTATTACATCACAGCCCAGCCCAGCATAGGAGATGGGCTGAGCTGACTGATGTCATCTTTAGTAACATTTTTCATTTGGAGATGAACTAAAAATTCAAGATTAACTTAAAAAAAAAAAAAAATAATAATTCAATGGCTCGAGTCCATTTTCTTCTTCAGAATACACAATTTGGCTGAACCAGCTCTAAGAAAATACAAATGCATACTGTAACTTATTTTTCCTGCGTGCGATATTTTTAGATCGTTCGTCCACAGTTATCTGTGGTCCAGATCTCAGTGTTCAAACCGCTCGACTTTACCAGCGCATTTGCTCCAGCACTTGCGCGTTTCATTGTCAGTAGTTGACTCTACCCTGAGGAGAAACAGTTCTGAGTTTATCAGTAAGGCAGGATGGCTGGCAGCACACTGTGATACGCCCTGCTATGTGGAAACTACACCGTGCGCCGGGACTGTGAGCTAGTGAGCTGCATCGCCGACATTTCTGAGACCAACCACATACTGGCTACAATAGAAAGGGTTTTCTTTGTCTTTTTTCTGTTCCAGGAGAATCGGGAATGCACTTTGGGGAGAGAAGAAATATAGGAAGAATGAACACATGATACACTCGACAGCACCAACACTGTCGTATGATCAAGAAGAAATGAAAAGAAAAAAGTACTGAGTTTTATTCATGCAATTATTCTGTTTCCTGAGGGTATATGAGATAAAGGAAGGGTCAGCATGGAGCTATTTTTTATGCATTGAAAGAGTAAGATTATTTCTCCTCCCTTCCCCCGACCGATATTTTATTTCCTTTATCCGTGACCTTAGGTCAAATGTTGGAATGTTAATCAAAGGCCCACAGTAACTTCTATTTTTATCTACATTCTTTATCTCTTCTCGAGCAGATGAAACTTTACATACAATTTGCATCTGCAACATATTGTGAGATGCCTCCTTTTATTTCGCTGTAGCTAAAGCTTCCTGTGGATGTATGCATATATGATTATTCGTCTGATTTACCATCAGCTCGTATGCATGCTTTTGATTTTACATGTAAAAGTTCAAAATATTCAAGAAGTGCCCTGTGCCATGCATAATGGAAAGGATACCGTGAGTTATTGAGTAATCGGTTAAAAGAACGGTGACGTCTGTGCCTTTCACAACCGAGAGCGAGTGACTTAATGAACTGTGCATTTTGTAGATTCACACCATTAGAATATAGGTCTTCTCAAATTAAATGGCTTCTGTGCGGCGCTGTAAGATCTCGAAAGGCCCATAATTAAGCAGCCATATATCATTTATTCAATTGCTGGTCATAATTTCTTTCGATTTAAGCGGCGGTGTGATGTATTTGACGTGACATTTCGTACAGCCAGGTGATTTTTTAAAATAAATGACAGATATTGCTCTGCCATTCTTCCCCTCTTTTATCACAGAAATCTGTGACTAGAATAAAAAAAGGTGTATTATATTACCTAATAAGTTTGGATCCGTTGAAGACATTTTAGATATGGACAGAACCGGACACACACACACGAACATGCACATAAACACGTGCACGCACACACGCACACACATATAAACACGTGCACGCACACACTCACACAATTTTAAAGAGAAAAGAGGATTCCCTCCATAATACAGGTGCAGCTCAAAAAATTTGAATATCGTGAAAAAGTTCAATATTTTTTGTCACTCATTTCAGAAAGTGAAACTCATATATTATATAGATTCATTACACATAGAGTGAAATATTTCAAGCCTTTATTTCTTGTAATTTTGATGATTATGGCTTACAGCTAATGAAACACAAAATTCAGTGTCTCAGAAAATTAGAATATTTTGCTTTAACATTTTTAAGTATCATATTTAATATTTGGTCGCATATCCTTTGCATGCTGTTACTTCTTGAAGTCTGTGACCAATCAACATCAAAAGACTCTCGATATCTTATTTTCAGGTACTGTTACAAGCGATACTATAACCTCTCTGCATTTGAACTGATCTCTATGAGAATTGGGGGGTGAGACTAGATTCAGCTGTAAATTACGCTGGTACAGTATGGAACACATGACTGGCGAAATGGCTGTACGTCATCAAGGGTCTAAGCCAGGTATCAAACGAGCCCCAAACCATCACTCTGCGGCCAGATATGGAGTAGATGTGGATGGATCCCTTTAAGGGTTGTTTCTCCTGACTTTTTTCCCCATAGAGTTCTATAGGAAAATGAGTCAGGAGAAATAACCCTTGCAGTGATCCATCCACATCTACTCCATATCTGTCAACAAACAGAGTGATGGTTTGGGGCTCGTTCGATAGCTCAGACCCTTGATGACTTACAGCCATTTAGCCAGCCATGTGTTCCATACTGTACCAGTGTAATTTACAGCTGAATCTAGTCTCACCCCCCAATTCCCATAGAGATCTGTTCAAATGCAGAGAGGTTATAGTATCGCTTGTAACAGTACCTGAAAATAAGATATCGAGAGTCTTTTGATGTTGATTGGTCACAGACTTCAGGAAGTAACAGCATGCAAAGGATATGCGACCAAATATTAAATATGATACTTTAAAAATATGTTAAAGCAAAATATTCTAATTTTCTGAGACACTGAATTTTGTGTTTCATTAGCTGTAAGCCATAATCATCAAAATTACAAGAAATAAAGGCTTGAAATATTTCACTCTATGTGTAATGAATCTATATAATATATGAGTTTCACTTTCTGAAATGAGTGACAAAAAATATTGAACTTTTTCACGATATTCTAATTTTTTGAGCTGCACCTGCATGTGCAGCTAGTGCACAAAGGAAGAATTGTGCAAAACATTTGCTTGAGTTCTATGCAGTTTTACCTTTTTATTTTTTTTACTCATTTACCAACATCAGCGCCGCATGTAAAGGGTCACATGGGTTCTTGTGAGTTTGCACATCATCATACATTCTACAGCAGAGAAAACAGAATAAAGCATCAATTCAACAGGAGCGCTAATCAAACACCATATAAAAGCTTAAACCATAACCGCCCTAATAATATTCCCCACAATGCACCACAGTGGCTTAGCTGTAGGCCCAACTTGTGCTCACAGTGACTGTCTTTCACCGTTCTGTATTTGTACGATGCATTGGGCAGCTCATTTACTTGTGTTATTAGGTGAGATTGTCTTGTTGATTTGGATCTCATTAATAGTTTGCAATGCATCTGCTTAGTTATACTCATAATAAACAGATATGAGAAAGCATATGTAACTCTTGACAATGGCAACATAGAAATATTCCAAAGGTGCGGTGTGTTGCTGGGGAGGGTTCCCTGTTCTTCATTTATGGCTGTTTGTCCATGCATGAAATTGAAAAACATAACCTTGATTTCAAAAGTAAACAATACATTTGCATGAAATTATGACTCACGTCAGACTAAAGGAGCCATTTCAGCAATATTCCTTCACCTCAATCATTGTAAAAATTGCATTTGACTGGGGAAAAGTTTCTTATTTGGTTTGGTTGCTGGAGATTGGGGACGATGGAAAGAGAACATTGAATAGGGCCATTTGATAACAGAGCTTGAGCAACAATATATTTTAGACTATGAGACAATGTGTGTGAGAGAACACTATTATGACTACTTTGTTTATACATTTATACTGCATACTACTATTTAAACAGGTAATTAGTGTGAGTGTAAGATGTTTAAATAAGATTAAATATAAGATTAAGTGTAAGATTAAATGCATAGTGTACTTGCTCTGTTTTCTTCCATTGTATTAAAGGAAGCATAACATTAATGTCCCAATGATAAAAATCAAGCTAATGTTGTCTGTTCATCACAGTTGACCCAGAAAATAAAATGGTTTACCACTTTATTACATAATATTTTAAGTCATTTTCAACCGTACAATCGTGAATATAACAATTCAATAGTAATATATTATACAAAATACATTTTACTCTTCAGCTTGTGAATAACACATCTACAAAGGTTGAGTGGAGGGGATATGGGATACTGTATGAACTCGTAGGTGGACGCTGTCATTTTCTTGCATTCTGACACGGGGCCCTTTTTAAAGAAAGTTTTAATGGGCGGCTAAAGTTTTTACTGCTTTGTTAGGGACAACTAGAAGTTTTGTTCAAAGGCACTGTGAAATATCAGTCTAGGAGAGAGGCTGGTAAGGGACCGTGCGTCACATTCCCCGCGTCGTGTAACAACAGGAGGTCTGGCAGATGACTGCTTTGGAACGTATTGAAACAAAATAGGGGGCTGGCTTTTCAGCAGAAGCTGAATTGAATGACTTCTCTGCAGAATGCATTCTGTGAATGACTATAATTAACTCTGCATTATCCTGGTCCTGTCTCGCTTTGGAGTACACAAAGATGGTAACAATCAGCATAAGTCCCTTTACTGGCAATCAGGCATCTGATGAAGACGTATGTCACGTTTCTCCAGCTGCTGAAAGATTCTGTAGTTATTGGCCAGAGTAAGAGAGGGAAGTCATTGTCTTCGCCATACTCTAATTATATTCCTCTTCTACAGAATGCGGCTGTTTGGGAAATGAGCCTTTTGTCTCAGACCTCATTAAAAACACTTGGCTGATAAAAGAAACAGGGGATAAAAATAAAAAAACACAAAACTATGCATCTGTATTAATATGGACCTGAAAGAATCGTGTTCACGTCACGGTTTTCACCTCAATTCAATTTTATTTAAGACACAACTTAAAGAGTTTCAATAGTTGACAATAGGTTTATAATACCAACGGAATATCAATTCAGCTATGAGTCATAGAACACTCCACAAGAACAAGGAACACTGGCCAATGTTCACGGAAGCAAAACATTCACTGAAAGATGAAAAATGAGGACAATAATACAAACACCCAGAACATGATGGTGTTCTTAAAAGTTTGACAAATTACACCTGATGACACAGTTGGGAAGAACTTGGCAGTCATGCGCTCAGCGGCTTCTCATTATCCTTGTGATTTCGAAATCAATCATGCATTACACACACGCGGTTACTTCTCCCCATCAATCCTGCGAGTCAGTGTGCCAACACACGTTCTTATCTTTTCAACTTTATTTTGCAAGACAGTGTACAAAGTCATCTCCATTTCCATAATTCATTGCAAAGTCTTGTCTATGATGTCTATGAGATTTTAGTGAAAAGCCTGATGGGAATTGTATTACGATGCAGTCAGAAGACCAAGCATGGCAGAGATCAACAAAGGTGCAGTGATTCACACACCTTAATAAGGATGAACAAATCAGGCTATATAAAGACAATCCAGACAATGAGCTATATTGTATGCTGAAAACATGAAAATATTACACTATTTTAAAAAATGTTTTTGAATTTTATTTTCTGCCCAAAAAGATGTCACAATTATTCCCACCCAAATACTTATTTGAAATAAAGTCCAACAAAAAATAAATCTGCATTAAACTTAGGGAACTGTATTGTTGCCTCCCAGGGTTTCCGGTTTCACTAGGGTATAATAACACAGTAACACACATGTTAAATCCATGTTCCATTTGTCACCATGGCGAAAGGCAGAGAACTTGCAGAATAATCAGACAATGGGATGTTACCCTTCACAAGAAAGGAGATGGTTACAAACCGATAAATTTAAAAAAACTAAAGATACTACTCTCCACTATTAGGTCAATAATTGAGAAGCTTATAACCACTGGAACAGTGGTAAACCTGGCTGGAACCAGGGTGGAAGTGCCATATTAGCTCACAAAGTCTTCATATCTACCCTCAGATGCCAGTTCCATGCCAATAAGCTTTTTGGAAGGGTTGCGTTCCAGAAGAAAAGGCTCCATTAAGGGCAATCAACAAAAACTGTGCAATATGGTCTGACTCTCACGGCAGACCAAAAAGTGGAGCTTTCCAGCCGCACTCCCCCATTCCTAGGTTGGGTGTCAGAAGAAGGATGCTTATGTTGAAGAGGAAGTCATACCTACAGTGAAATATGATGGTGGAGCTTTGATGTTATGGGTTAGGGTTAGGGTTAGGGTTAGGGTTAGTTCAGAAGAAGGATGCTTATGTTGAAGAGGAAGTCATACCTACAGTGAAATATGATGGTGGAGCTTTGATGTTATGGGGTTGACTTAGGCTGTTATTACGGTCATTGGAATCTGGAACTCCAGCAAATACCAATTAATTTCATACCAAGTAACAATGCTCCAGCAGGTACCACAAGGGTGTGTATAATTATAGAGAAGAACAGGGCATTTCATAATTTATGAAAACTAATAAAGCTACAGTATATACTGGTTTTATAACTAACACAATAAACCCAAGTGGAAACGCATGCATTTAATGAACAGCGATGAATTTTTTTTAAAAACCACCCAACCCCTGAAAGCATGAAGCCAGGTCTGTGCTGCCATCGCAAACTCTAGGATATCGTTGACTAATGACATACCCCAGGCTCGAACCTGGGCTGCCTGAGGGCTTTGGGCCCAGACGGCAATTCTCATGGTAGTCCGTTTAATGGAAGCTCATGGATGGATGGGGGAGCGGCAGAGCAGGCTGCTCCACCTCTTCTGCCAACGACAGCGTTTCTGGTACCTTTGAGATTCTGAGGCCTGCAGGACTCATCTGGGGTTGACTAGTAATCATCTCACGTGTTACTCAATGCATTGCATTGGCGACAGTGTGTATAATGGTTAATAAACAATATCATGGTTAAGGAACTGGGCTTGTAACCAAAAGGTTGCAGGTTAAATTCCCAGGTAGGACACCGCCGTTGTACCCTTGAGCAAGGTACTTAACCTGAATCGCTTCAGTATATATCCAGCTGTATGAATGAATTCTATGCAAATAAAAAGAAAAAGAAAAAATCAGTGTAAGTCGCTCAGGATAAGAGCGTCTGCCAAATGCCTGTAATGTAATGCAATTGCTCTGGCTTGCTATGAAGGCCTTACCGAGCCTTATAACTACTACATGAGCTTTCTACAGCTCTTCTTAAAACCGTTTCTCTAAATGTGTCTTTATTCAAGACATTTTCTATCCGCACAGCTTTGTTTTTGAACTTCAACATTAACTATGGACTTGCGCTAAATGTTTAGAAGATAGCTCGGTATGTCTGCCTTCGATGTTTAGCATTGCACACCTCTGTAACCGCTGAACCCGATGCCTGTATGAAATTCAGAGGAAATGTCACTGCGCTCCAGTGAGAGGTTTTTTAATGTAATACACATCAAGTGGCCGTAGGCTTATCATGCAGTAGTATCATTGCCATTTTGAGCGGAGACTACAGGGCTAGCTCCCCGATAATCAAAGACAGGGGCAGAGTATCGAGTGACAAACGGGAAAGTCTCAACGAACGTCGATAAAGCCTCAGGGCAAGCCTGCCGAGGATAGAAAATATAAAATAAACGAATAATTTCTCTGTCACAAATACTACATTTTCCCTAGATACAATACATATAAATGTGAAGAACACATTCGCGGCTTCCCCTCCTCTTGTGAGAATCAATTGTCTTATGGATCAATCAGTCATATTTGATTTTTGTTCTGTGCCCTTTGCAGTCAAATTGCCAATGGAGAGCATGCAGTATCAAAGACAGATGGCAGTGAAATCATAACAGAATCAGTTATTGAACTGAACTCTATAACATGGAGCTGTAGTACCTAATGGGTCCCATAGTGATGACGGGCGTAGAAGCATAAATACGACCTATACGTGTGAAAAACTGACATTTTTTTGATTGAGACGACCATGGACACTCTGGCGGCACAAAAATGGGGAGAGCTTTTATTTTAAAATTGTAACTCTACAACTGGAGGTAACCCTAACCCTAACCATTATGTTCCAGCTCAAATATGCTGTAAACTCCAATTAACGGTTGCACTGTAAGTCTTCTCTTCTTTTGACCAATCAATGACCATTAACTTCTATTCTTTTGTGAGCATGCAGTTTTAAAGCACAACTGACCTTCGGGTTGTGTAGTTACCTGGCCATGATATGAGTCCAAATGGTGGCTATATGTTCGTTAGTTGCTCTGTGCTCCCCTGGGGTGATAATCCAGAATAGGGTATTTGTCGCTCTCCATTCACTTCTATAGGGCAGTGAAAACAGTCTCAAAATGACACTTCTTGCAGATACACAAACTACAATGATGTGGATTCTGTCAATACAAACAATAACCAGTCTGTCATACAGTATGCTATACATATATATAGGGGGACAAAGCAGCCTATCTTGCTGTACCAGCTCACCTTAACACCATCTAAAGACTCCATCTTGCCTCTGGATGAGGCATCGGTAGGGACTGGAAGATACGCTTTCCTCTGCAGCCTATTTACTAATTTCAGTCTATATAGTCCACACAGCATGTTTGAAGTTAATTCAATTATGATAGTTTATAGAGTGAAATGGGTATCAAACGTGGTCTATCAAAATATCAGAGTTGATTTTATACTGAATATTCTACTGTCATCTATACAGTACACTATATAAAGACTAATACAAGGGTATACATGACTTTGACAATAGGGTAGTCCTGGACTGTAGCTTACTTCTGATTTGAAGCAAGTAGTTTTATGGCCTGATTTACTAAGACCTTTAGCACTTGAAAAACCTTTTAGCACATGCAAATTTAATAACACAACCAATGATTGGTGCAAAACAAGTATACTGTCCTAACATTGGTCATGTAATTTGTTTTGCCTGTGCTAAAAGGTTTAGCACAACTAAAGTTCTTAGTAAATCAGGCTCTAAAGCACAGTACGAATGTATGCTACATTATTCTAGTTGTGTTTATTTTTTTGCGTACAGGTTGGACTTACCTGGAGTCACACGTATATTACCTATATTATTTTCATTGTTACTAATAAGCTGCTAACCAATGAATTAATTGTCCGTGATTGTCAATGTAGAATCTTTCTAGAAGTTTCTATAAAATGCATCATATTTAGTTTTTACCTTCTTGCCCCGACTAGTCACTGGAATAACAAAATGGACACAAATATTCTGAGACTGTTCCTGCAATGTTGCTTGTGACAAATTTACATTTTCTGAACTTTTAACCCCAACTTTCTGGGAATGTTAAATAAAGAAAATAAATTGTTAGGTAGGTAGGCAGTGGGCTCAAGCGATTACATAACCTGTCAATTGTCAGGCCCAATGAAAACAACAAGAAATAACAATATATGCCTACAAAAAATAACAATATATGTTTATTTATATGTTTATTTTTGAGTATTCGCTTCCATTTGCAGATGTTTTGCTCAAGGCTATAATGGCACACCTGGGAGCCGAGCTTGCAAACTTTCTTTCTACAAGTCCAGTTTCTTTCCAGTGTGCCACTACCTCTCTCCTAGATATGTGATTTGCATAATCTCCTTAAAATTCCTCCATGCAAGAACATTTTCTAAAACTTTGTCAAGCAATGATGCGCAGCTGCTGTGGGATGAATTATGAATTATGAATTATGAAAATTAAGCAAATGGATCATGTCCTGTAAGATGCACATAATTGTTGAGGTTGAACAAGTCATTACCCTTTTTAACTCCATTTAAGAATTGTTGGTTTTAATCACTTTTATTTTTGAATTGGGTAGGATTAATTCCCTTGACCTCTGGGCCAGGGTTTGGCCTACTTAATGTCTAAATGTTTCATTTGGAGAGCAGGTTACGGTAATAATGATGTATTTACAACCCAATCTCCATTAAATACCTGTGTGTGAAGGCTCACCAGACTCCCTGGCCTTAGAGCTTACTCTCTGCAATGTCTAACAAGATATTCTTTGTATTGATATTCACCTATGATTGGCTTCCCTTCAGACATGTCAATTTGCTTATGCTAATAGGTTCATATAGCAAGACCTTTATAAAAAAATAATAATAATAAAAAAATAAAAAAATAATAATATATATATATATTCACATTTAGGTTGAGAATTTTGTTTCTTAATGCCATAATGAATTCTATTCTGATTGATGAAACGGCTGACTGGATTTTGGAGAGTAAAACCAGAGGCGTGCGTGCGCTACATCTGAACGGTATCCAAATGGAAAAGTTGGACAGCAAACTCCACTACAATGACCATCAGCCAAAAAAAAAAAATTATAAAAGCTGCTTATTACATCCATACTCTACTCAAATGTATTAATCTGATATGACTTTATTAGTAAAATTGAATTCCATTACAAATGTGTGCCATTTCTGGAAAGTGATAAAGATAAATATGCCTACCCTTTATACCAACTTAAGGAACCTGCCCGACTCAGGAGATATACGCACCCATACATACCTGTCGCTAAATGACTGTAATGTAATGTACAAACATGTAAACATACTAAGGCCTCATGTTACACAAGCATGTAAAGTAACATACTAAGGCTTCACATCATGTTACACACTTAGAAGAAAGAAATCAGGGTCCTTGCATTTTCTGTTGTAGACCACAAAATCATAGCCTCTTGAAGAAATAGCCTACGTTATTTTTGACTATTTACAAGCATAAAACATGAGAATTTGAAAAAATACGAGGCTTGGGAATGTGTTTGAAACCGTGGATGTAATTTTTAATTGGTTGCACTAACAGCAATGCAACTTCCACTTATATTTCGATTTGAAAACACTTAACTGCATACTAGAGGCAAAGATAATTGAATTGCATAACACCCCCTTGGGCAGATCCCAAAGCAAGGTCACTAATTATTAAGAAATAAAGCTCGATGGTGATGTTTCATCAGGACCTCTTCTCACAATTCTTCATTACATTGACTTGTTTAACAAGTAATTATTTTTTAAACGTTTTTCTTTTTAACTCCACAATGTTTATTGTAATAGGAATAAAGCACGACATGTTAGTTAACCTATAGTACTGATTATCTGTTTTTTTATTATTTTTATTAAGCCAAAATTATTCTGTCCACATTTTCTTTTGCCACCCCCTAGAATGCCTTTTTCAAACTGCCAGTTCTATTTTACACGCAACAAGGTGCTAATGTGTACAGTACATATTCACAGCACAAGGTGAAGTGGACCAATATTAGAACCATATTTTTATGCATTTTTCAGTTTCTCCTCAGTAACTTTTAGTGGTGAACAACAGAGCTCTCAAAGTAACATTGGGCCAAATTTTGTTTATCAGAATTTGCACTGAATGCTCTGTTTAAGTATTAAAACCCAAATAACCTGCTACAGGGGCAAGCTGTAGCTTTCAGACAACTGAGAGAATGGCAAACCTGCAAGAGGCAGCCATTTCTACTGCAGAGAAGGACTTCCACTTCATGCAATGGGAGCTTTCTGTGCGTGGCATTTGACAATCTAAGAAGACAGTATTATGATGGGGAAAATAATGTAAGCAGGCATGTTCCGGAACTGCAGGCGCTTAAAAAAACAAACAAACATCACCACACTGCTAAGCCCGTGGTGGTCTGAAGTTACTGGTGGTTGTGGGTGCAATCAGCTGCATTACCACGTCAAAAAACTTTTTTTGTTGACATTGTGCAGAACCCATATTCCATCTTTCATGCAAGTAGTCACCATAAGAGTTCTCATAGTGAGCCGGGTGACTCCCAGTGCTAGAGGTCCTGTAGAAGTGCCTCGGCTCTGTGCAAAGTGTGCAGACACTCACATAATCGCACACTGCAGCAAGCGATCAGAGAAAACGAGGGGAATCAACATTTATTTATATAGTGAATTTCACAAACAAATGTCACAATACACTACACAGAAAATCCCCGGCCTAAAAGCCCCACAAGAGCGAACCAGTGTCACGATACACAACACAGAAAACCCTTTGGCCTAAAAACCCCCCAAAAGTGTACCAAAGTGTCACAATACACTACACAGAAAACCCTTTGGCCTGAAAACCCCACAAAAGTGTACCAAAGTGTCACAATACACTACACAGAAAACCCTTTGGCCTGAAAATCCTACAAAAGCGAACCAGTGTCACGATACACTACACAGAAACCCCTTTGGCCTAAAAACCCCCCAAAAGTGTACCAAAGTGCCACAATACACTACACAGAAAATCCCCGGCCTAAAAGCCCCACAAGAGCGAACCAGTGTCACGATACACTACACAGAAAACCCCCTGGCCTAAACCCCCACAAGAGCGAACCAAAGTGTCACAATACACTACACAGAAAACCCCCGGCCTAAACCCCCACAAGAGCGAACCAAAGTGTCACAATACACTACACAGAAAACCCCTGGCCTAAACCCCCACAAGAGCGAACCAGTGTCATGATACACTACACAGAAACCCCCTGGCCTAAAAGCCCCACAAGAGCGAACCAAAGGCAACATGGCAAAAACAATCTCTTGGTGGAAGAAGCCTTGGGAGGAACCAGACTCAAGGAGGGGAGGCATTCTCCTCTGGTCGGCTCAGGGTGAAATGACGCGTACTTGTTCTCTGGAGCACAGACATTACAGGTTCAGTTGATCCTGTGTCTTTTGGTATTCAGGGATATATACAACTGGAACATCTATCACATACATAATATTTATATTTCCTCTGCCTTCTATTGAGATGTTGAGGCATTCTGCGAAACATGAGGACCACAGAAAAGTCGAATGAATATTTAGTGGAGTCAGAAGTGGAGTCACCATATTTCCCAACTGGAATTTATACACACCCAGTTTGTAACAAAAATACCCTCAATAGCAGGACACCGTATGTGCGTCCAGTGGTAAACCTCGCCATTTGTGTTCACTGCAGGAGAAATACAGAATAGCTTGTTTGTTTTAGTTTGACTGTATGTAGCTGTCACTGGACTAAAATGGCAATTTAATAATGTGTCTTATGTTAGCAGTATTGAAGGAAATCCAGAGTCAAATATTAGTTTTCTTTTTTTGTTAACATTCAATACTGTAATAGCTGTCAAATTGAGAAGGCTATTTTTGATTATTATTTTTTTATCAGTCAAGTTAGACGTCCTTCACGTACATTAAGTAGCAGTAACAGTGTGGATAAAACACATAATATCCTAAAGCAGTCTGTTATTGAGTAATGAGTATTAAAATATCACACCAATGTGTCGATGACTCACAACTGAAAACAATTGCGGTGTGGGCTATGGACTTTCTGAGCACTGAGACCGATGGAGATTATCAGATCGACCCTGAGACCCCAACTCCCATGAGCAAACGGACAAAGAGTAGACCTCAGGCTAATTCATATTTGGAGAATATAGAGAAGAATACACTTTTTCTGAACACTTTAAATATAAATGAACTCCAGAGAGTGCATTATGATATTTAAAAAAAAAAATTGATAGCACAATCATTGTTTATTTATTTTCACGATCAAACGTACACTGGGGTGAAATTATTTGGCGGCCACAGCAGCTGACTGTCTGCATTGCATGGTGCACATAAATTTGAGATCATGGGTTGCTTCAACACCACTCTATTTAAAATAAAAAATAAAAATAAAAGTTATTCTATTCTATTCTATTTAATGAATAAGGAAGCTGCATCCTGGGAGCAGTAGACATCAATGGGTTAATCCCATACCCCCCCCAACTCAGACGACATCTACAAGTTATGATTTTCAGTCTACAATTCAGTCATCTAGCAGACGATTTTTTCCAAAGCGACTTACAAAAGTGCATGTCACATGGTAACCGAGCACCACAAGACCTAGAGACCTAAAGTTACAGTCGTATATGTGTGCCATTAGCAAAGGTGCATACTTCAAGACCCTTTATGAGATAAAGAGAGGGTTTTTTTCAAAGTAAAAAATTTTTTTTTTTTTATTAAATAAAAATATTGAGGTGTAGTCTTTAAAAAAATTATAATAATAAAGAAAAACAAAGTGCGTTTTTAGACATTGACAGAAGACAGCCAGTGAATCTGTCTTCCTGATCGACTGGGGAAGGTCGTTCCACCATTGGGTGATGAGGGCAGAGAAGAGACGGAGCCGTGAGGAATGGCTGCCAGGTTCCGGAAGAGACGGGGACAGCCAGCTGGAGAGAGGATGCTGAACTGAGAGGTGAGGTTGGAGTGTATGGTGTGATCACTCTATGAAGAGAGGAAGAGGCAGTGCCCTTCACAGGGTGAGAGATTTGAACTGAATGTGAGCCGCCCCCAGAAACCAGTGAAGGAAAAGTTAATTTAGGCAAGCCGAAGACCAGACGGGCAGCAGCGTTCTGGACCAGTTTTAGTGGCCCGATGGCACAGGCCAGTAGGCCGCCCAGCAGGGCAGTACAATAGTCCAGAAGAGAGATGACAAAGGTGTGTATAAGTAGCTGTGGTGAGGAAAGAGCTGATTCTCCTGATGAAGTCAAAGGAGAACCTGCATGACTCGTGGTTTCTCAGCTGGCTATCCAGGGTCACACCGTGAGTCTTAGCCGAGTGAAAGGGAGACACTACAGAGCTATTAACGATGTGTGGAACCCTGTGTGGAACCCCGCGGGGAACCCGTAGCTAAGAGGAACATTTCTTTGCTCAGGTTGAGATTTAGGTGATGGGATCACAAGAGCTATTCTGTCTAACTTCACCCACTGGTCTCCGTAGGCAAGGGGAACTTGTCCCCGGCTGAGACACTGTCCGGATCTTGCAGTTCTCTGTGAAATTAGCATATCCCACTTTGACGAGTTTACCTCACGATAAGTCGTTCATAGCCTTCACAACTCTAGGCACAATTACACTGGTAGAAAGTCATGGGAAGCTTCATCAGAGCTACCTTCCCCAAGATACCTAGCAACCAAGCTTGGAAATGACCCCCAAACACCGCCGTGGGCGTGATGTGCTCGAGAAAAACCCACATGAATCTTCAGGGGTCCTTAAAAAGAGTACGACGGAGGCAGACTCGGGCTGAATTGCCTCGCGTATTCCCATTTCCTTCCGCAAACAGATGGTAAACACAGCCTGCAGCAGGGAGGCCTGCCTTTCCGCAAGGTAGTTAGGCAGCTCCAAAGACAAACAGCGCAGGGAAGCAAGAGAGGAGCTTCCATTCGATTGAATTGTCAACCTCGGCTCGTCGCCCCTCTGAAACCAGACGGTTAACACAGCCTGCGGCAGGTAGATTTTTTATTTGTCTTGGGCTGTGTCTACTTGGCAAATGACTAAAACAATACCTGGACAAGCTTTAAATCGAGTGTCTCACCAGGGAAATCGGTAGATATGGTATTTCAGGACATATTTATACACAGTTCAAAATAACAGGACTCTACCCAACATTTTTTACACAATGTTTTAATTTAAGTTTGTAGAACGTATTGGTGCTAGTTTAATGGATCGGCTAATTTTTTATACATGAGACCGCACACTGATCTAAGTAAATCTTATAAAACGACCATATATACAGCATATATGTATTTGTTTATTACCGGTTGCCACCCAATGTTTCAGCACGTTGTCTTTCTCAAAGAAGATTCATTCAAAACGGGACATATTCACAGACACATACATGACGGAGAAAAAATATGGCATTGTGTGTGTTCACTGTCCTTAGGGTGTGCAATATACGTACGTACATGCATGTGTTTGTCTGAGTGAAATAAATTATTTTTGGACAATATAACCAAGTGGCTTTCTTACACTCAAAAGTCGAGAAGAGCCATTCATTCGTCGCCAACAATCAATTCCTACTGAAAATGAAGCCATTGTGAGACTGTTCAGCAAGTAAAACTGTCAAAGTGAGTAGATATAAGCTGCCTAACATTTCTATTCTAAGCTGAATGTGGCACGCTGTAATATTTTTCGTACATCTGCGCATTCTTAACTGTACATTTGGTAAATTTTTCTACGTCTCTGAGAACATTTTTGAACATCATCTGAGGAGTTACCACAGGTAAATTATAATGGTTTGCTTGTTTGTCTCTCCCCCCTCACATTCTCACTTGGCAGATGCTAAGGCCATCAGAAAATAAATTCTGCAGTTGGCAGTGAGGTAGAACAAATAATAAATATGCCAATATGTTTTCCTATCAGGTGTAACGTTCCAAGTGGAATTGGCATAAAGAAGCACCCGGCGCTTTCGTGAGTAGCAGTGTAGTATAGTAGTATAATGGTGAGGGAGCTCGGATTGTAACTCACAGGTCATGGGTTCGATTCCCATGTGCTGCACGGCCGCCGTACCGCTGAGCTCAACCTGAATTGCTTCAGTATGTCGACTCAATATAAAACAATGTAAGCTGTGTAAGTAGCTCTAGATAAGAGGGTCTGCTAAATGCCTAAAATGAGAAAAGAATGAATGTATTTGGTGAAATTCACCGGTAGAACAGACTTTTGCCCTCTTGTGCATCACACAGCCATTGCTTGCTGGTATTCAGAATCTCAGCAGAACTACAATGACGAATATGTTAAATATTCCTTTGATCCATTGCCAGAATATCTAGACATTTGTCATTTATTTTGCATGAAATCTCTGCCTTCTTTCCTGGTGATAAAATTTCAACTTTAAAATATGTGACGGAGGGAAATGTATGTAATTCCATGTATGCACACGGAATTACAATACAATAAAGTTGTTGAAAACATATGACTTACATCACAGGCTTTAAACATTGTTGATTTCGAAAACAGAAAATCTGTCCTTTAAGATAGCCTTTATGCTTTCTAAGGAGCCAGTCACTCCTTGACAACTACAGATGCCTGCAGTCACCATGGGGATGGCTTTTCTGAACAAACAAACGACTTCCAAAGGAGACATGAGTAAAAGTATATTTCATATGTAAATTACTTGCTATAAAAAATATCCCAAAAATATGAAAAGTTGTCATGCGTGTACCAGGGATTAGTACATAGATGAGCACAGATACTCCAAATACTGGCATGTTAGGGACTTGTTAAGCCTTTCATATGGTCATACATTTTTACAGTATACATTTGTATATTAATCTTTAATACAGGTAACTATTCTTACTTTATGACACACGCTTACACAAGCTACATATTTCCTCCAAATCAATAAAAGACTGCTGGGCGTATTGTTTATATTACACAAGCAGTAGTAAACTTTACAAAATAGCAAAGTGTAGCAACAGCAATCCAAACCGAGTTGAAACAACCGACTTTGTGTGCCCACTGCTTTAATGGGATTTGCAATGTGATATTTCCAGGGCCTGTAGAAGAGTCACGCACACACATTTTCAGGATAAACAGGTTGTAGGAGAGGACTCACAGCGCTGTAGGTCTGGTTCACATTAATTACATTTCAAGCTCGTATTTCAGGCGTTTTTGCAGGGCATTTTAAAACCCACTTGATTTGATGACTCTCCACTTTAGTGTTTATACTCTTTAGAATGCAAATTAGGCAGATTGCGCTTATTATGCAAATGCGGCATTATTTTTGGCCATTTAACGCACATCAAATGCAAACTTAGGAGTTTCCTTCTCTTTTTAGCACTGCTGGGTCACTGCTGGGTCACTGCCTAATTGTGTTAATGGGACAGAAGTGAGTTTCTCTAAAACTGTATTCGCTGGGTGATAACATGTAGTTCAGTCTTTTTATATTCTGCCTATTCCAGATATAGACTAGTGCATCCATAAATTGTGTGAAATGTTTTATTACGTGTTCTTTTGCCAAGTACATATCTATGAAAGGCTTCTCGTTGCTCACCGAAGGCCTCATTTTGGCGGTTTTCACAAATGTGCGTGATTGCATCATGCTTTAATGTCAAATTAGGTAACTGAATATTATATTTAAATGTTCAAAAGATAATTCAGGGCTGTACACTGTATGTTTTAGGTAAACGTATGTTCTCATATGGCTCTGGAAAAAAAACGAAGAGACCACATCAAATTTTCGATTTCACAGTTTATGGTATGTGTCTGTGTAGTCTAACTTTTGAAATTCTTTCATAAACTATTGACCACATTTGATTATTAATTCCAAACAGAAATATTGTCAACATTTAATTGCAGAAAATTTTAACTGGCCAGAATATTAAAATAGACAGTGTTGATATGCATTGAATAATGCAAACTTAACAAGACACATAAATACACACATGCTCAAATTTGTTGGTACCCCTGGTAAAGGTGAGTAAAAAGGGTTATATCTACTGTATTTCTGGCAGCAGAGTGATGGTTTGAGGCTTGTTTGATATGTCAGACCCTTGATGACTTAGAGCCATTTAGCCAACCATGTGTTCCATACTGTTCCAGTGTAATTTACAGCTAAATCTAGCCCCACCCCCCAATTCCCATAGAGATCCATTCAAATGCAGAGATGTTATAGTATCGCTTGTAAGAGTACCTGAAAATAAGATATCAAGAGTCATTTGATTTTGTTGGGTTACAGACACCAGGAAGTCATGGCATGCAAAGGATATGTGACCAAATATTTAAAATAATTACTTTATTCTCTATATAAATGCAGGGGTGCCAATAATTGTGACCAATGTGGTTTTGTTAAAAATAATTATTTCTTGATGATGGATTTTTTTTTATCATAATAAATGAACGTCAATTAAAGGTTGGATTTTTCTAATTTTTTCAGTGAGATTAAGCGAATTCACCAAACAGTTAATTTTTTTACAACCCTTTTTACTCATCTTTACCAGGGGTACCAACACATTTGTGCACGTCTGTAAATAATAAAATGGCTTCCTTTTTGCTTAGGAAGGATTCAACAATTCTTCTTCAGGAAATATGCGGTGGTCTCTTAATTTTTTCCAGAGCTGTAAAACCATTTGCTACTTTGTGTACATACAAACCAATTTTGAAATGCTAATTTATTTATTATTCATTTTGTCATACAGAGGAGACATACTGCATTTGTACAACAATGCCACGTGTGTCGTGTTGTGTTGTTTATGATGGTGAACTATTATGAAAATAATGAGGACTGGGACTTTGCTTTCTAAAATAACACTTAATGGAAGCGCAGTTTGGAACTAGAATTTGTGGAGCTTGACATAAGCTTTGCCACTAAAAACTTAAGGGGTGATGGAAACATGCTTCATAGAGAGGCACTAATGTACTTTGAAGGAAAAATTATTTATAAATAGATATTTTTTCTGGCTTGATGGATACATGGATCATAACTAAGTGAACACTTGTTTGATGGAAACATAGGTTCAAAACTGGGGACTTATGGTATGATGCAATCACTTGCAAGCAGAGGTGGCATTAACACAGGAGGTGTGGGGGTGTGGAGGTGTGGGGGTGTGGGGGATAAATGCTCTGCATTCTGGAACTGAAAACACTGGAAATGTTTATTAAAGCATTTGTTGAACCAAATTGCATGTCCGATTTATTAATAATTATTTATGATGTCTGCTTGCTTTAAACCCAGGTGGAAAAAAAAACTGGTCAAAACAACATTTGCACGCCTTGTGTTTTGAAAATTAAAAAGTAAAGTAAAGTAAAGCCGCCATTCTGTAAACTAGTGTGAAATCCAGCAGTGGAGGCAAAAAAAAGATGATGCAAAAGTGGACCATGTTGTCATTTTTTAAATTTAATTAAATTTTTTTTTTTTTTTTTTTTTAAAGGGCCGATGATATTACTGAAGCAGAAACTGACAGTGTGACAGAAAAATACAAGTAAGACCAGAAGGTATGTGGCTGAGGACAGCATCATCATATTCTGAAACGCAGCTCCTGAAAGTAAAGGCTGGTAATTAATTGTCATTCTGCTGCACTGGAATCCTTTCATTCTCCTTTCAAACCCAGGAATGGCTGCGACTCAAAAGGCAGCCAGTGTTTCAGCGTTGTGCTCGTTGTGCTCTTTAAAAGCACCACAAGGATGCACAGAAATCTCATTGGCTAATAATGTACTGTTAGGTGTTGTTGCCATGAAAACTACTTTTGGTGAAAAGCCCCCATAAAAGACATGTCCCGTCCACAACCTGGAAAATATGTGAAAGATTGACCAATTGACCAAAAGGTTTCTTTCAAATTGGTGTAGGAAATTAAGTTACATATTGTATTAGTCCATACAAAATAAAAGCATAATTGTTCTTGTAATGTTCTTGAACATAATGAATTTTAATAATTTCTTATTGAATATTCATATTTTCCTCTGGCAATTTTGAATATTTAGCATCAGTAAACTATTGGAGTGCCGTGACTTATAAACCCTGCTAGAGTACTATGTTGCAGGTTAGTTTTAGTATTATTATTATTATTATTAGGCCAACAACCGGCCTTTTGTGTTGCTAATCTGAACTAGCTTCACCTGAGTGAATTAGCCCTGCAAGCAGCTGAATGCAATCGGTAAATTAGCAAATAGTGTATATAAGTTAAAAACAGAGGCTGTCATAAATACGGCAGCCTCGTCACCAATTTGTATGACTTGTCTGTTTGTCCTTATCTTTCACTACCTAACTTGGCTTATCACCCCCTACCATGTGTCTAACCCCCATTCCTCTGTGCTCCCAAAATTTCCGCACGTCACCCCCCTGCTGAGGTCACTCCACTGGCTGCCAGTTGCAGCCAGAATCAGGTTCAAAGTTCTGACCCTGGCCTACACTGCAGCCAATAGGACAGGCCCCGCCCACCTGCAGGACTTGATCCAGAACTATGTTTCCTGCTCGACCACTTCGCTTGTCTACAGCAGGGCGATTCGCACTTCCCCCCCTCCGTGTGAATGGCGCTCACTCGTCCCGACTGCGGAGCTTTTTCATCCCCAGTGGTGGAACGAACTTCCCATTCCCCTACATTCTACGCCAACCCTGCCTGTATTCCGTTGTGGCATGAAGACACACCTTTTCAGACTCTACCTGGACTGATGCACTTATCTAGGACCTCTCATGGTACTTGTTTCTTGTATAACTGTGTGCTGAAGTTTATAATAGTATTTAGAATAGAATTGTAGTAGAGCTGATCTACCCAGTTTACTGTGAACTGCATTCAATGTTCATTACTAGGGATAGCTGCTACGTTATGGGAAGGATGTGCTTTGTCTTATCTGTTCTGTTACTCCGATGAAGTTTCTGTATGCACTTACTGTATGTCGCTTTGGATAAAAGCGTCTGCTAAATGACTTGAATGTAATGTAGTTTACTCTTAAATACTGGGGCGGCAGTGTGGTATAATGGTTAAGGAACTGGGTTTGTAACCGAAAGGTTGCAGGTTCGATTCCCAGGTCGGACACTGCCGTTGTACCCTTGAGCAAGGTACTTCACCTGCATTGCTTCAGTATATATCCAGCTGTATCAATGGATACTATGTATAAATGCAAAAGAAATGCTGTGTAAGTCGCTCTGGATAAGAGCGTCTGCTAAATGCCTATAATGTAATGTAATGTAAATAATTAAATGTATTGGTCTAAACCATTGTGAAGCTGAGGCAACTGTAATATTCCAACAAACAAAGACATTTTTTAATTACACGGCAGAAAGATTAAAATCAGCCGATTCCTACACATACTTTCTTCAATATGGTGACCTCCATAAGGTTTTATAATAAATACATAAAAATGTATTATTTATATTATAAAATGTGTATGCTCAGCAGACCAGGTTATTTAAATAGTTTGAATTGTTTGATTTTAATTTTACAGCCAATATCTCTGGTCTCAAAGGACATTTATCTGTTCATAGCAGTCATGGAGAGTGGATAATATTGGGGATGTTGTTACGCACAGTAGGCTACGCTTTCTTCAAAGTTTCAAAAAAACCTGGCTCCCGAATCCCCCACTAGGTAATTATAAATGCGGTAAGTGTGCACTGTGATAATAGAGGGAACGGAAAGGTATTTTTCCACCCCAGAACAGGCAAAGGGCACAAAAATAAGAGTTCATTAATTACAGCACTATAATCTATACGCTTAAATGCCCCTACGGAATGGCCTGTACACTTTAAAAACATTGTAGGTGACCACAACATAAAAAATAAGTCAACATTCTGCAAACACAAGTAAACTGCATTTCTGGACACAAAGTTGATTAACTCAAAATATCAATTTAGTCAAACTTATTAATGTGTGTGAGTAATGTTAGATCGTGTTTGTACTTGAAAACGTAAGTTGATAAATATATCTTAAAACATCAGCTCTAACACACATTCATATTAAATAAATTGTTATTTTGAGTTAATCAACTTTGTTGTAGTCACCTACAATTGTTTACAGTGTACAGGACAAACTAAGAGAGCATTAAAACAACACATAGCGGAGCTCAAAGCAGATATACGAAACAAAAATCAAGAATATACAATCGCCCGTTATTACTTACAAGCTAATCATGGCTCTCTAGCCACATACCGCTTTATAGCTATTAAACATGTCAAGCCCTCCCCTTTCTACGCCGCTCGATATTATTGCTAAACTCAAGAGAAGAGAAGCACATTGGACAGATACGCTAGATGCTAACTTGCCAAAAGGCCTTAATTATGATCTTTCTTTGGTTTCTTTCTTGTGAATAACTATAAAATTAGAAATCGCAATTGGAGAATATATATGAACTTGTGAATATTGTAAAAAAATATATTTTGAATCATTTCTGTCTCAAAAACCCACATATCAGAGTGCTCCAAAAAATTGAATATTCCAGAGAATAGTCCCTGAATGTTTTCATTGGTTTCGTTTTTATAAAATATAAGAGATCAGCTTTACTTCTAGAAATCAATGGCCTTTGTCATTTGAATTTAGTCGCTTGAGGCCTGACCACTATCTCTATATTATGTGACATTATCATAACAGCCCTATGATCAAGGGTATAGTATAAGGCAGCTACAGTTAACACAGCCACCATATATTAGTCCCATGTATTTTTAAATTGGATTTACAGAGTCCTCCACTATTATTGGCACCCCTGGTAAAGATGAGTAAAAAGGGTTATAAAATATTCACCGAATTAGCTTAATCTCACACTGAAAAAATGAGAAAAATCCAACCTTTAAAGTAAATTTATTATGAGAAAAAAAATCCCTCATCAAGAAATGTTTTGTATGGATAACTTGAAGGGTTTCTTCTCCTGACTTTAAGGAGAAACAACCCTTAAAGTGATCCATTCATATCTACTGCACATCTGGCATCAGAGTGATGGTTTGAGGCTCATTTGATACCTCAGACCCTTGCTGACCTACAGCCATTTTACCAACCATGTGTTCCATACTGTTCCAGCATAATATACAGCTAAATCTAGTCCCACCCCCCAATTCCCATAGAGATCCATTCAAATGCAGAGACGTTATAGTATCGCTTGTAAGAGTACCAGAATATAAGATATCAAGAGTCTTTTGATGTTGTTGGGTCACAGACATCAGGAAGTCATGGCTTGCAAAGGATATGCGATCAAATATTAAAAATGATTACTTTATTCTATATATAAATCCAGGGGTGCCAATAATTGTGTTTTTAAAAATATATATAATTATTTTTTGATGAGAAATTTTATTTTCTCATAATAGATTTACTTCAATTAAAGGTTTGATTTTGACATTAAGGTCAGGAGTCTGAAATTAAGCTAATTCACCAAACGGTGAATATTTTCTAACCCTTTCTACTCATCTTTACCAGGGGTGCCAATAATAGTGGAGGGCACTGTACTTTTCTATACAATAGTGAATACTTCAAACTAATTCTGAAGGCATATTAAAGTGACTGCTCATATACCTTCACACCTTATACCTACATACCTTAGTTAACACACTATTTGAGTTGACATTTCAGGATTTTTTTTTACATTTTATGCTAATCATGTTTATCTTTATGGTTGACATAACCCACACCACCACCTATTTGACAGTAAAATGTTAAAAATGTTTATTTAAATTATTAATTTTTTTTTTTTTAAATGTTAAAATGATCTTAGTGACATACTCCTATCCAATAAGACTATTATAGCAAGACGTTGTGCATTAAATGCATATCACAGAAGCCAGAAGAATCTATTGGCTTGCATAATCTATATTACATCATTTTACCTAGAAATCAGATTTTAACAAACCTGATTATTAATCTAGAGAGGATATGAACCAAGCTTCAAGTAAATTGGATCTGCAGGACAGGAAAAATCTTTTGTTTTCATTTTTTGTGAAAGTTGTGAAAATGATAACATGGCAGGCCACGTTTGGGTAAATTATGAATATGTGTATAACGACCATGTATACATCTGCACATATTCAGGCCTGTATCCCTTACAGTCTGATTTATTATTAATTATGGTGTAACGACCCAATTTGGCTGCCATATTGGATTTCTTGGTCCAACCATGTAACAGATGGGTGCATATTAGGCCTCATCAGGTTTGGCTCTTGGCCCTCTACAATACTGCCAAGTATTTTTAGTTTTCCCACAAACAGTGTAGATTTTAGTCTGTTCTGAAGGGGTGGAAGACGAAAGCATAATGTATATTAACAGTAATTTCAGAATGAAAAAGTGCTTTAGTGAGAAAACTCTCCTCTCAATCGTCACTAAGGCGTAACACCAACTTCAAAACCTCTATAATGATACATTACAGTGGAGTTGGACTCTGAAGAGAACTAGACAAAGGTCTTAGGATAGGACTAAGTTCTCAGAACTAAGATGTGAGATTTTAGGCATTGCTGAAAGTTATAGAGAAGGGGGGTTTTTTCGGCGATGTTATCACAGAAAGAATGGTTTCCAAACGTAGAGTATAAAATCATATCACGGATGGAAGGTGTAAATAAACCACACCATCACCGCCCGGGAGGTACTGTACGGCCTTGAATTGACACAAGCAGTGATGAGAAACCAGTGAGGACTGACAAGGAGAGGAAATGCACGATCATATTCCTGGAGGCCAAAGTAAAATTCTAGCAAATGGTTAGATGTGACGTTGTAGCGCAGGCAGGGAGTCTGGCCGAGAGCACCACAGTGCTTCTCACAGCACGTTACACCAGCTTGGACGAGCAGCCCGGATGCAACTCTAGAGTAGCTGGTGTGTCACAAATTCTTTGAAAAAGGAAATTTAGGACTGGGTCAAGAGAGCAGCCTGCCCAATAGAAAGCAGAGGCTGTCGTCAAGATTCAGGCTTGACACTGAGGTTCTTTGTGCTCTAGGTAGGAGGGAAATTGTGTTGAACCCCAATTGCGAATAATTTCTCAAGGTCTCTCAGAGACAGGGGACTGGGTGCTAGGGCGAGCAGGCCTGTTTGTGACAGATTGAGTTTAAGAAAATAGTTTGACGTCTAAGTGTAGATGTGAAAGCACTAGAAACGTAAACATGTTTACAAAAGAAAGAGAGGAGGGAAGAACTCATATATATATATATATATATATATATATATATATATATACACACAGTCAAGCCGGAAAGTCTGCACACCCCTTTCACCTTCTCCAAGTTATATTACGTTACAGACTTATACTACAATAGATTGAGTTCATTTTTTGCCTCAAACATCTACACACAATAGCCAATAATGACGAAGTGAAAACAGGTTTTTAGAAAATATGCAATTATTTTACTGACAAAAATAGGTTATTTAGGGGTTACATATCTGTACACACCCTTAGCCTAATACTTGGTTGCTGCACTTTTGGCAGCGATTACAGCTTCAAGGCGTCTTGGGAAAGAAGCTACGAGCTTGGCACACTTGTTTCTGGACATTTTTGCCCATTCCTCTTGGCATATCCTTGCAAGCTCCATCAGGTTGAATGGGGAGTGTCGGTACACAGCCATTTTCAGCTCTTTCCACAGATGTTCAATAGGATTCAGGTCTGGGCTCTGGCTGGGCCACTCAAGGACATGCACAGACTTTCTCCGAAGCCACTCCTTCTCTTGGCTGTGTGCTTCGGGTCGTTGTCATGTTGGAAGGTAAACCTTCGCCCCAGTCTGAGGTCCAGAGCGCTCTGGAGCAGGTTTTCTTCAAGGATCTCGGTGTACTTAGCTGCATTCATCTTTCCCTCTATCAGGACTAGTCGCCCCGTTCCCGCTGCTGAAAAACATCCCCGCATCATAATACTGCCACCGCCATGCTTCACTGTAGGGATGGTATTAGCCAGGTGATGAGCGGTGCCTGGCTTCCTCCAGACGTGAGGCTTGGTATTCAGGCCAAAAAGTTCAATTTTGGTTTCATCAGACCAGAAAATCTTGATTCTCATGGTTTGAGAGTCCTCTAGGTGCCTTTTGGCAAACTCCAACCGGGCTGTGATGTGCCTTTTACTAAGGAGGGGCTTCCGTCTGGCCACTCCACCATAAAGGCGAATTTGGGTTTTCATTTGCTGTAAGCCATAATCATCAAAATTACTAAAAATAAAGGCTTGAAATATTTCACTCTATGTGTAATGAATCTATATAATATATGAGTTTCACTTTCTGAAATGCGTGACAAAAAATATTGAACTTTTTCACGATATTCAGATTTTTTGAGCTGCACCTGTATATATATATATATATATATATATATATATGTATATGTATGTATGTATATAGCTGTTGCAATCAACCATACAGAGCATGGTGCAAAAACATTATGTTTTAACAGTTCCTCAAATATTACTGGCTCAAAGAACATATTTGTGATAAAAAATATCTAAAATGCAAAATGGCATTTCTGCAATTAAAAAGTATGCTGAATTATTTAAATGATTGAGAACTCTCTCCACTGTGCCTTGGTAGCTATGCGACAATATTAATGACCATAATTCCAAATGCTCCTCACCATTAAAAAGCAAACAAACAGCCACAATTAAGGTGTTTACGTCTGACAGAAAAAAAGTGATATCATTTCTGTTCAAAGAACGATACGGTGTTGTTAACGTTTAGAAGACCAGGGGCCGATGCACCAGAGAGCCGATAACACAGTCTAACAATGAACGAACGGGAAGAGTTTAAACCCGTACCCGGTGCCTCTCAATGTGACAGTCAGCATTACAAAGATGGATTGAGCGTAATGGGCCAGATGCTTTGTGCTACGCCGCTCGGACCGGCGCCGAGCCGTAGTGAGAAGCGGGCTCTGACACCGCTTCAGCTCGCTGGCGCATCGCCTTTATGTCTTTCTGAGCTAGGGCGCTTTCCAAGTATTTTACTGCACATGCAAAAACAGTGTAAGTAGGGCCGTTCACTTTTAAATGAAGTCATTACGCTATATACGTTTCTTAAACACACTGACATAACGGCCTATAGCACCTACTAAATTACACCAAATCTGTGACCTTATGCAAGTACCTTATGTGACCTGCAAGGGATGTCAAATGTGTGTTATTTTTAATTTTTTTTAATCGCTACACGCCTTGACAATTTTGTCTCATTTGTCATAAGCTCTGTATGTATGGTGTTGTTATTATGACAGTACTATTTAGGCAACAGAAGAGATGTTTTCAATACATTTTAAATGTGGCCATGTATTTTGTAGTAGTCTGGAGTGTGTATCAGTAATGCGGCATCCGGCCACAGTTTTACAGGGAAATAATCGTGGGACGGGACCCCTGTGTCTTATATTGCTTGGAAGGTCTTATAAACCACTATAAAATATAAATATATCTTATTTAAATACAATAGATTAGAGGATGAGGAAAATGTCCAGGTCCTTTAATAATTGAGTATTTATATGCATGTCAAAAGCAGATCTGGGGCCACATGTATAAAACTGTGAGTAAAAGAATGCGTAAAAGAACGCTCAGGGTGAAAGTTGTAAATCTGCTTTTAAAAAGTTTTGCTTTTTCTACCTCAGCCTTTCGGTCACTATGTCGCCATATCACACTGACGCCAAACATTGCGTACGTATGGTGTCCAGCGCGTGCAGAGGTATGCAGATTCTCACAACACATGTTATTTTATACATCTGAATTTCTGTGGAAACTCCCTTACGTGGCTTTCTGAGGGCATTTTTCTGCTCAGCACTGTTTGTACATGTGGCCCCTGGTCTTCTAGAATTTAGAATGTGGATATCAGCTCAGATACAGGTGCAGATGCAGTTGCAGGTGAGTTCCGTGGTCTTTGATTATGGGACAGGATAAACACCTGAATATATCCATTGGGATATCAGATGATAGTGACAATGACTAGATGCAGACTTTTAGATAGTCATTTATTTTATGCAGGATAGAAAAATAAGAAAATATTCTATAAAACGAATGTAACTTCACAATATTGTAGTATTTTATATATTATTTATGCAGTATTCATGAATTACAAAAATGTCTGAAGTAGATAGTTTAATAGCTGCATAAAGCCAGGCCTGTCTCTTAGAGGGTGTGATTGTGTGGTTAGACGCATTATGCTTCCGTATTCCTTTTTATACATAGTAAGCAATGTAATTATGTACACGTCCCTTTAATTACACCCTCTCGCCAATTTCCATAAATCTTGAATTAATCCAAAAAGACACTGGTGCCTGCTAATCGTGATTTAATCATGATTAGCAGGCCCCACTTTAAACAATAAGTACCATGTGCATTATGGAAAGTTTTGAATAATTTGCAGATGAAGTAGAGTTGAACTCATGAATGGAACTGACCTTTACAGCAACAGTTAAATACAGTACAGAATCCCAGCTGCTCCCACTTGCTTATTTATGTACTTATATTTAATACCAATAATTACTCTTAGAATACATGCTGGCAATGCAAATTAAGAAAAAGCGAACTCTTGATTTATACATACAGTGCCCTCCACTATTATTGGCACCCCTGGCAAAGATGAATAAAAAGGGTTATAAAAAAATGTATTCAGTGTCTGATGTATCAAACAAGCCTTAAACCATCACTCTGCTGCCAGATATGCAGTAGATATGGATGGATACCTCAGACCCTTGACTTACAGCCAATGACTTACAGCCATTTTACCAACCATGTATTCCATACTATTCCAGCATAATTTACAGCTAAATCTAGTCCCACCCCGCAATTCCCATAGAGATCCATTCAAATGCAGAGACGTTATAGTATTGCTTGTAAGAGTACCAGAAAATAAGTTATCAAAGAGTCTTTTGATGTTGTTGGGTCACAGACTTCAGGAAGTCATGGCATGCAAAGGATATGCGACCAAATATTAAAAATGTATACTTTATTCTATATATAAATGCAGGGGTGCCAATAATTGTGGCACATGTGGTTTTGTTAAAAATAATTATTTCTTGATGAGGGATTTTGTTTTTTCTCATAAATGTACTTCAATTAAAGGCTGGATTTTTCTAATTTTTTCAGTTTGAGATTCAGCTAATTCACCAAACTGTGATATTAGATTTACTGATCTTTACCAGGGGTCCCAATACTGTATATGGTTGTGTCAGACCTTTAAGAAATATCCATTCTCTGGAGACCAGTTACTAATAGGCCAGTAAATTTTCCTCTGTTGTGTCTTTTAGACATTGCTTTTGCCAAGCATTAATGCAATTACACTACCTGTGTGTGTGTGTGTGTGTGTGTGTGTGTGCATAATAATTCTCAGTGTCAAAAGATGCAGATTGATCTGTAAAACTCACATTTTTAATAGCAGAACATACTCGGAACAGTTCACTAACAGGATAATTATGGATATTATTCATCATATTCATCTGTCTGATATCAAAAGGAGACTGCCGCTATAGATTTATACATGAGGAAACCAACATGACAGTGTCACATAACTGAATATGAAAATGAACATAATGTCTCAGTTGAGTGCCATTCCATATGTGCCACCATGGCTGGTATTTTGTGACATAAATAATATAATTTATACTTACTGTACTTATTTAAACATCATTGTAACTATAGAATCCATTTTGTTCAAGGCGATAATAGAAAACATCCAAAATGGAGTATCTGTGTTCTGATCTCAGTCTTTCATGGCTCACAGTCATACCTGCCCTCAGATTATCCCGGAACATTCCAGCAATAGCGCCAGCATCATTGATCACACATCATATGATGACCAATCCACCACACCCACCACTGCACTGAGGAATCTATTTAATGGGGAAACTACGAGATACGATGTTCAGCTTCCTGTTTGTGCTGCTGGAGTTTTTGTAGCCACCATTTTTCTCAGGCAAGACTGTGAGTAATCGACTTCCTCAAAGGACACCTGCAGGCATGCACTGGAGTGTAAATAATAATACAATAGTTTCATCTGGGAGAAAGAAGGTATATGCATGTACATAAAAAATAACAAAATTAGCAAAAATTAAATTAAATAAACAAAACAAACATGGTCAGTAGAATACAGTCAAGCCGGAAAGTCTGTACACCCCTTTCACCGTCTCCACATTTTATTAGGTTACAAACTTATACTACAATAGATTGAGTAAATTTTTTGCCTCAAACATCGACACACAATAGCCAATAATGACGAAGTGAAAACAGGTTTTATGAAAATATGCTATTTTATTTTACTGACAAAAATAGGTTATTTAGGGGTTATTTTACATACCTGTACACACCCTTAGCCTAATACTTGGTTGCTGCACCTTTGGCAGCGATTACAGCTTCAAGTCTTGGGAAAGAAGCTATGAGCTTGGCATACTTGTTTTTGGGCATTTTTGCCCATTCCTCTTAGCATATCCTTGCAAGCTCCGTCAGGTTGGATGGGGAGCGTCGGTACACAGCCATTTTCAGCTCTTTCCACAGATGTTCAGGACTGCTGAAAAACATCCCCACATCATGATGCTGCCACCGCCGTGCTTCACTGTAGGGATGGTATTAGCCAGGTGATGAGCGGTGCCTGGATTCCTCCAGGCGTGACGCTTGGCATTCAGGCCAAAATGTTACATTTTGGTTTCATCAGACCAGAAAATCTTGATTCTCATGGTTTTTTGAGAGTCCTCTAGGTTGGCAAACTCGAAGCAGGCTGTGATGTGCCTTTTACTAAGGAGGGGCTTCCGTCTGGCCACTCTACCATAAAGGCCTGATTGGTGGAGTGCTGCCTGGATGGTTGATCTTCTGAAAGGTTCTCCCATCTCCACAAGGATACGCTGGAGCTCTGTCAGAGTGACCCTCGGGTTCCTGCTCACCTCCCTGGCTAAGGCCAATCTTCCCTGATTACTCAGTTTGGCCGGGCGGCCAGGTCTAGGAAGATTTTTGATGGTTCCAAACTTCTTCCATTTACGAATGATGGTGGTCATTGTGCTCTTTGGGACCTGTAAAGCTGCAGAGATTTTTCCGTACCCTTCTCCAGATCTATGCCTTGACACAATCTGTTGTGGATTTCAAGTGAAAATATCTCTCAGAGTTCTTTTCAGAAATTCAGAGTTTTCAACTTTACCTCTCAAAGTGTTTAAACAAAGAGGATGAGACAGAATTTCAGAGACTTCTAGACTTTTATTTCTTACACCGCAAAATCAAAAGTCTAGCGTGAACCCCGCAGAGAGATATCACGTTATCACTTGTTTACATTTCATTTTTATACAGTTTCTTTATCAGTTTGTCCATCCCATTCTCCACCCATCTTTGCCCATCAGGTGACTCTTCCTACCCCTTTGACCATACAGACACAGGCCATCTCTATCTCCGCCTTTCTTCGAGAACTTTCCAAACCTTTTCTTCGTAGGGCCTACTCCTATTGGATTGTATCTGGGTCACACCTGGGTTCTCACCCACCCGACTCCGCCCAACGAGAAAAGCTCTCACACTCTCCCCCGCAGTTTCCCAGCCACCCATCTCCAGCTCCGTGTGCCCCCTCCGTGTGCCCCCTCCCATGGCATCGCCTGTTTTTTAAGGCCTAAGCAAACCACCCCGTATCAGACCCTGGTTTTTTTTACACTATCTACTAGGGCACCACAATATAACTGTTGTTTTTTAGAAAGTACTCAACTTTTTATCAAACCTTTTGAAAGGTACAAAAAATAACTGTTGCCTCAGTTCTTATTTTCAGGACAAATAAGAACTTTTATTCACTCTATTGTTTTCTATGAAAGTACATTTTAATTAATATATCACTATGTGTTTCTGTGCTCATTTTGTACTGAAGCCTGGGTCTGATTCAATAGTGGTCAGATACCAGGTGGCCAGGTGCTTGGAGCGCCAACTTCTCTTATCTTATCAGACTCTCTGGACTCTCTGAAAACACCAGCTTTAAAATCCCCATTGTTTAGGAACATCTTATCTTCTTATCAGACTCTCTACAACACTCTCTGAAAACAGCAGCTTCTAGTCAGAGAGACAGAGAACATGTCTCTCTGCTCTTATAATATTTTACTGTGCTTAAGAATGCGTTTCTGTTCTTAATACATTTATACATTCTGTATATTGCTCTTAATACATTCACAGATACAGTCAATACATATTATCACAGGTAATATAATTTACAGGTGATACATATTCAAATATAGTCAATACATATTATCACAGGTAATATAGTTTACAAGTGATACATATTCAAATATAATCAATACATATCATTACAGGTATGACCAATGGAATTTCCAACAAATCCTGTTTCTGAGGTCTGCAGATAATTCCTTTGACCCCATGGCTTGGAGTTTGCTCTGACATGCACTGTCAACTGTGGGACCTTATATAGGCAGGTGTTGGCAATCCCCAATCATGTGCAATCAATTTAATTGATCACAGGTGGACTCCAATTAAGTTGTAGAAACATCTCAAGCAGTATCAGTGGAAACAAAATTCACCTCAGCTCACTTTTGAGTGTCATATCAAAGGGTGTGCACACTTGTGTACATATGATATTTTACATTTAGATTTTTAATAAATTAGAACAAATGTCTAAAAACCTGTTTTCACTTTGTCATTATGGGCTATTTTGTGTAGAATTTTGAGACTCAATCTATTGTAGAATATATGTGTAACGTAATAAAACGTGGAGAAGGTGAAAGGGGTGTGCAGACTTTCCGGCTTGTAATAAGAGTCTATTTTGTAGTTCCATTTGCTGGAGGAATTCTGGGAAGAAGAAAAAACTAACAGAAAAAAGGTGCTGTGATGTCTGCAACACCAATTTAGAAATTTCAGTCTTGTACAAACCATGCGTCATGAACCACGAGTCATGCTCTGTGTTTCGACGCGTACTTCTGGGAGAGGTAGCCGCACACAGAGCCACTTATTTTATTTTTACTTTCCATTTTCCCCAACTCTGGCCTTGTGGTGCTCGTTGGGTAGATTTCAGGACACGGTCCCTTTCTGAAGCTTATCAAAAATGACTCATACCGCACCTTCACCAGGCATCTCTCTCAGGGTCAGAGCCTGGAAGCTTGAAAAAGCCCCGTGAAAACGCGGGAAGTGTGTGAGGACAGAGCTGGCTTGGTGTCTGCGCTGGTCTCAGATGGTTGCATTGTGGATGGCTGTTTGTTATTGCTGTTTAATGTGCTTCTCAGGGGCCTTACAGAATCAGCAGATTGCGCCAGGCCTGCACAACACCATCAGCAGCCTTGCAGACAGCTGTGGGAGCCAGAGAAGGAATATTAACATGTCAGGGATGCTGACTTATGTGACAGGGGGTGCTGCCAAATTTGAAGGTGATGGGCCGTACGTGTGCTACCAAAGATGACACGGCGGCCATCGCAAAAAAGACCCGCCAGCTGTGTAACAACAACGGGGTCAAACAGTAAGTGTACTTTTTTTCCTCACAGATTTTATAATAGCTGTTGTACAATGTGTGAGAATATTATGGCAATAAAATACATTTATTAATATTTTCACGAGACATTCTGATTAATAATCAAATGATTATTGTTCTTTTTTTCGTTTCTTTTTCTAAATCACTTTGACCATTATGGGGCGATTTCAACCAGTTTATGGTTTAAAACCCCCAGACAACTTCATCTATGAGATAAGGTGAAGCTGTTCCAGGCCTAAGGTTAGTTTCCCTGGCCCCTTAATGAAAAGCTCTGTAAAAAAGATATACTACTGTAGGCTGACAATGATTAATAAATAATGTACTCATTAGTTTGCTACGGAAGCCCTAAAAGGCCATGCAATATTATTATTTTTGGTTCCGTTTTCTCGTGATCACGACTTATTTATCTCGTGATCACGAGATAACAAAAGTTGTTTTCTCGTGATCACGACTTATTTATCTCGTGATCACGACATAACAAAGGTTGTTTTCTCGTGATCACGACATATTTATCTCGTGATCACGAGATAACAAAAGTTGTTTTCTCACATATTTATCTCGTGATCACGAGATAACAAAAGTTGTTTTCTCGTGATCACGAGATAAACAATTATTGTGAAAGCATTGACAATTAGGTGACGTCATTCAGTTGAGCGCCACTGCAAGGAACCAAAGCAGTGGAAAGCCAATCGCCTTTCTTTAATCTTGAATAGGCCTACACTCATCCTTATTTACTAGCTAGCTAGGCTATAGCTCTTCGTGTCGATGTCAAAACTATTTTGTTAACAGCAGTGCGCGGAGGAAATCAGCGGCGGCGAGACATCTATCATCATCTATCACCATAATTTTAAGGTAAGTTAAGACAATTTCAGCCATACAAGCATACCTGACATAGCCTATAGCCTACCTTGAACCCTGTTGTAACAACTACCTATGATGTTGCTAGAACAAAGTTGCGTTTGATATTTAGAAAGTTGACGTTGGTTCACTAGCTAGTTTCAGATTAAAACTAGTGTGTTTTGGGGGCAAAATTATGCTTTCAAATACACCAGCCTACTCCGTGACTGACTGAATGTGAGTCTGAATGTTAACTAATGTGAAATTCTGATGTGTGTTAGTGTTGTGGTAGCAGTAGCCTAGGCCTAAACATGAAACGGATTGTTTGGTAGATGAGACTTGCTGATTAACGTCAGATATCTGGATAATTATTTCTCAATCTTTGTAGAAATGGACAATTTCATCGTGGCTTTGAGGAACCGAGGCGTTCCAGAGGAGTGTCTGGAAAAACTCCAAGAAGACAAGGTAAGCAATTCATTACAGCCATACGTGTAATTGGGTGATCGCTCAGAAGCTGTTCACAGTGTATTGAACAGATAGCTGGTCATAGGCATAGCTAAATAATTTTACACCAGGGCAACCGTGAAAATGTTTCCACTTAGGCTATGCGTAGGCTATGCCGAGCTCTTTTTTTTAAACCGAAATGTATCATATTTACTACATATGACCTAGGCTACTAGGGGCTGGGCGATGCAACGATAATTATCTAAATGTAGCCTAATGATCTAAATGTCAATTTTGGTATACAAAATGCTCCATATGATTACTTTACACACTAGGATAGCATGTCTACGTATCAGTAACGTGCGGTGAGGTCTTGGCCAGGGTAGGCACATATAATGCGAGCGCACGTAGTAATTTTTTTGCACTAATTTCAGCGCAAATACTGTTTTTAATCAGAAAGCCATTTGGACGCTCTTTGATTTTGATTGATTGATTTGTTTATTTCGGCATACATGTCACACATTCATCACAAAAATGTCTGTGTCCAGAACATACACAGAGCCTGCCGAAATGGGAACGGGATGAAGCAACATTTGCTTATCGTGTCCCGCCCCAGTTTTCAATCAATAATTGAGTATTCACCTTATATATTGGTTTACATCATCCCTCATTATTATAACAACGCAAAAATTAAATGAGAAACGGTCAAGAAAAACAAAACAAAACAAAACAAAAACAAAAGTAAATTAAACAGAGAAAAACAATTTCAACATGAGCGATTTGTCAGATAAGCCCAAATAAATCTACTTTGGAAGAGTACATTAAAAATACATCAAAAAATACTCTTTCATTCTTTTCTCTTTTTCGAATGTCCTCATTGTGAAAGTCCAAATGTTCAATTTTTTATGTTTCTTGTTGTTGGGTAACTATGGGTTGAAAATTACATTTAGGCGCCGCGGTGGCACAGCGTTAAAGGCTTGGGCTCAGTGGCGTAGCCACGGGTGTGCCAGGGTGTGCCAGTGCCACCCAAACAGGCAGCTGGCACACCCAACTAATTTTGCAATCGCACAATAATCTTGAAGAATTTTTCGCAAAATCCGCCGGCTTTAACAGTCCTGGCTATAATATGAGATGGTTAAACTCAAAGACGGGATTTTTCTGCCCGGCTCCACGCTCGAGTCTGGAAATCGCCGGCGACCAGCCAGAATTTTAAAATGTTTTTCTTTCTTCCTTAGAATTGTTTCCAATTTCCCCTCCCCAATTTGGTGGCCAATTGAACCCCTATCGGTTGAAATCTCCGACCCCCCCACCCTCGGAGCGACGAGCCAATTTGTCGCTCCTACGCGCCGGTCATATCGGAGTCTGGCGAATTTAAAAATTATTTGATTTTGTCGGGAGTCTGTGCAGGGACGTGGTCTAATATATTTCCCAAACATTAGGACATCCGATCTAATTTGTAATTCCATGTTTAATGTGTCACGGACAGCATCTACGATCATCGATGTATTTGTCTTTAAATGATTCGTGTAATAGCCTAGCCTACAGTGGTAGCCTAATAAACAATATTTCGTTTAGGCGTGAACATCGCCAAACTCTTAATTGCGGCTGATTGCAGCTTTTTTGTAGGCCCAAACAATTATGTCACTGAATAATGAATACCTTAAATATTGAAGTTTTTGTTAGGACTATATTCTGGAAAAGGTTATGAGAAATAAAAAGCATTTTCCGATGCCTATTTGTGCATGAGTTCATATTGGCTGTTGAGTGGATGTGCAGTAGGCCTATTCTTTCACCTTTATTAGCTTTTTAAATCTTTAAATCTTAATATCTTAATTAGTCTACATTTTAAGGACACAGTTTTGTTTGCTAGTTTGGCGTGTCAGAGGCATTTACTGGCTTGTTGTCGATTTTGTGTGCGTGTGTTTTTTAAATGTTATTTTAATTCTGATGTCCTATTGGCTTAAACGCGCTATGCTGTGGTATATGGCTTAATTCGCCACAAAATGTATCTTAATTAGGGAAGTGAACGTGCGAACGTGTACAGGTGTAGCCTACACAAAATTTGAATCAGACGGTTAGAAAAAAAAACCCTATGCAAAAAAACGGATTTTTATTATTAATTTTAACGTAACATTCATTCATAAACTGTAGCAATTGTTGTCATAAATAGGGAAAATAAGTACGTACCTACTAAATATCAGGCATCTTTCATTCAAATAAATCACGTTAATCATGTTAACCACCCGTAAATTCCCTTTGACATAGCCTATAGGCCATACCGGCGCGCACTAAACTCTTTACTTCTATGTTATAAAAGCGATTTAAAATGATTCACTTGTGTCTGATTATAACAGTGACGGGTAAGGTACCCCTCAAGCAGAGCAAAGTGTGTATTCACTATTTCAATATATCCTTGCCTTTCCGATTAAGTAATCAGCTGATTCATGGCTACTGTACGTTTATAAGATGCGCTACATTTAAGAGCGCGGAAGCCGACAGCGGGATTTTCAGAATGGCGTGAAATTGTATCAATTCGCCAGCCCCCAATTCAAGCACAAAAACGATACATTGTATGTTATTGACTGCCTCAAGTTTGCAGTTTGCAACAATGTAGGCTACAAGGCCTGGAAGAACACGCGGCTAATGATTTATATGTCGGGGGTGGGAATGCGGAACGCTCGCTCAAATTTCCCTGCTTCGTAGCATTATTTCCTGTTGTAAATGTGCTTTCGTGCTTTTTAAAAAGGGGGTAGTTTTTTTAGACAAAATGTCTTGTATATGTGTGAAGAATCAGCCCCTAAGTTGTCTCTCCCTAAATTACCACCCTAGACTAATTGAGAGGTAAACGTGATAAACCACAACACCACCAGCATCCGCTAGTATTTTGGCAGCCACAGTTACCACTAGTTACCACAGCCACTAGATAGCACCCCAAGACCACTGCTAAGTTAAAACATTGAATACATATCAACTTTGAGTGTGCATAAAAAATGTAATTTATTGCCTTGTTGCCATTTTAAAAGTGATTACAAGATGGAAAAAATATTAAGGTTATAATAATACATAATTTTTTCTTTGTTTCAGATTGATCCTGATGTTGCTAGATTAATGAATGAGGAGCAGTTATCCACATATTTGGCTCGATATGGAGACAGAGTTTTTGCAAGGAACTGGAAGGACATAGAAGACCAGCCGCAGAATGTTGGAAACAAGAGAGAAATGTTGATCAACCGACTGAGACAGAAAATGAAGCTGCCAGCATGCACAAAGGAAAGACCTGTACATGGTAGAGGAAATAAGAACGCAGAAAAAAAAACAAGGCAAATTGAAATTGGCTGGATGCATTATTATAACTGCACTTACAAACAGGTTCGAAGATCAACAGGTGGTGGAACACGTGTAATAGAAGTAAGAAAAGAGGAGACTGTGTCCAGCATAATGCAGAGGGGGAAGAATATTTTTTTTCCAAAAGGGATTTCGAAGAAAGGCAAACTGGAAGACATGGAATTCATGGTTTGTCTCATGGGCTCAGACGAACCTTTGCAAAACTGTCAAAATATCCAAAGCCTTTATGAAGAGACCCACTTCAGAATTCTGAGACTTTACATATGCAGTAGGTCAAAAGTTTCTGACCAATCTTCCAACAGTCCTCCCGACAGTCCTCAACTACCCAACAGTCCCCAACTACCCAACAGTCCCCAGCCTCTTGACAACCCCCAGATCCCATGCAGGCTTCCATACAGGCCCAAGCCCCCAGAAATGGTTCAAGAAAGGCCACAGTCTCCACACGTACCTCAGTATCCCCACACGTCCGAGACTCTACTCATACCCCAGTCTCCAGATGACGAAATAGTGTTTTTAAGTTCAAGCAATACAGTGTCTGCGGTTGATCTAAATCAGACACTGATATATTCACCTTTCAGAG
Source organism: Ilyophis sp. 1 JC-2022 (assembly GCA_022702515.1). Classification (NCBI taxonomy): domain Eukaryota; kingdom Metazoa; phylum Chordata; class Actinopteri; order Anguilliformes; family Synaphobranchidae; genus Ilyophis; species Ilyophis sp. 1 JC-2022. The sequence goes on from CM040404.1 coordinate 131,629,542, forward strand.
TAACTGTTGAACAGAGCCAGTCATCTGTAGTGACTGGGTTTGATACCAGTTCACCCCAATCAGCAGAATCAAGTTATGCTATGAGCAGTCCTTTGCAGTACCCATCTGATGTAGACTATGACGACGACATTTCCATTATGGAGGCTAGGATTGAGTCATACCCACCTTTGTCCACAGAATCAAATCCTTTGGAAAGCTCATTCTTTCAAGACCCAACAAATGTAGCTGAAATGCAGACAATTGTAATACACAGACTTAATAGTCTGTCAGACATGATCCATGCTTTTATGGATGAGAACATTTTGCATGCCAACATAACATTCAAGCGGCTGCTTGAAAATGGGGAAGAGGAATCTGCAGTTGGAAGTGGGGTGATCCAAGATTGCCTCACCGATTTTTGGAAGCAGTTTTATGAAAGAAGAACCTGCGGGACAACCTACAAAATTCCAACTCTGCATCATACCTTTCAGGAAAAACAATGGAAGGCTGTTGCCAGGATTTTTGCTTATGGATGGAGATTTGGCTACTTACCGATGCAACTGGCACCTCCCTTCTTAGAAGAGGCACTATCTCTCCCCTCAAAAGAGAGTAGTCTGATGGAGGCATTTTTTCATTATATCAGCCCAACTGAGAAAGATGTTGTAACTGAGGGACTAAACGACTTCAAAAGTGCAGACAAGGAAGAAATAATCAGTGTTCTGTCTGGACACAACTGTTCTGTGCTGCCAACTGAACAGAACTTACCAAGATTATTGGAAGAAATTGCACACAAGGAGCTGGTACAGCAACCTGCATTCATCATCAAATGTTGGAAACCAATTCTTGCAGCAGTTGGGGAGTCAGTAAGTGCCAAAGGGTTGGATGCCATACTTGGGGATCTCAAACCAAACCCAAGAAAAGTGGCAAAGTCCATAAAGTTGCCAATGTGTATGTCCCAATCAGAAACCACCACATCCAACCACCTGCTACGTTACATCAGAGAAAGAGACAAGCGGGAGCTTGGTCTCTTTCTGCGGTACTGCACTGGATCAGATCTATTTTTGTCCAAGATTATTGAAGTAACATTCAGGGAAATGTCAGAATTTGAGAGACGACCTCTGGCCCACACATGTACTTCTGTCTTAGAATTGGCATGTGACTATGCATCATATGCAGATTTTAGGGCGGAATTTTCTGAAGTTTTGAATAGTGGAGTATGGCTGATGGATATGGTGTAATGTGATCCCTGTGCAATTTTTTTGCTAATTTTATTTAATGTACGCTGCCTTGGAGTAGGAAGAGTGTTTAACCAGTAGGCAAGTTATATGCACAAAGCATGAGCAGCTCCTCTTAAATGGTTCATAGTTCATTTAAATTAAATTGCCTTTTGGATTAAGGAGGATGTTTGTTAGAATCCTTACTTACCAGTAGGCAAGTTCTATGCACAAAGCATGTGCATCTGCTCTTAAATTGGTAATATTTCAATTAAATTGCCTTTTGGATTAAGGAGGATGTTTAAGTTAGAACTTGCCTACTGGTAAGTAAGAATTCTATGCACAAAGCATGTGCATCTGCTCTTAAATTGGTAATAGTTAGTTAAATTAAATTGCCTTTTGGATTAAGGAGGATGTTTAAGTTAGAATCCTTACTTACCAGTAGGCGGGTTCTATGCACAAATAATGTGCATCTGCTCTTAAATTGGTAATAGTTAACTTTAAATTCAATTGCCTTTTGGATTAAAGAGGATGTTTAAGTTAGAATCCTTACTTACCAGTAGGCGGGTTCTATGCACAAATAATGTGCATCTGCTCTTAAATTGGTACTGATTAAATTTGCATTGCAGGCCTTGAATTCAACTGTGTTGGATTTGGCAGTAAATCTGTTATGAATTGCATGGTAACCTTCCATGTGTTTCAAAATCCTACATTCCACTGATTAATGTTATTACATTTTTGAAAGTGATTTTATTCTGCCAAATTTGTGAAGATTCATTAAACAAGATGGTTGAAATAATTTGCCTGTTTTCATGTTTTCAGCTGTTCTTCTAGGCAACATGTCAGTGATAAACAGGTAATGCAAGGGTTAGGCTACATTTGGCCTCAAAATCAAATCAAAACAAAGTTTGTCACATACTCCACTTTGACACAGAAAATCCCGAAAAGTAAAAATGTTTTTTATTGAAATGGATGGTGGCTTTATATACATCTCTACATCACAGCTATCATATGGCAAATGTTAGAAATGGAAAAAGGCATCCATTGAAATACATTGAATGAACCATTATCATATTGCAAGGACAATGGCAAAATAGAATTAGTGTAATAGCTATTCAGGTGTAAATTAAAACTAAATTAAAAATGTCACTTCATGTGAACCCAGAGCCCTGTACTGGCAATCAAATATTCACACCAGTAACTGATACTCTATGGATTATAATGTTATAAACACAGTATTGAGAAACAAATAATGCAATAATTACATTTATGGTTAAGTATGCATATGGACTGATTGCAAAATAAGACATTGCTAAATACAACTCTGAAAAGTTTACATAGGAGTCCTGACGTAGGCATGGCATGGCATTATCTCCCTATAGGCTTTGGTTATTCAGCATTGCATAAAATGGCAACATTGTGTCTGTAGCTGGAAATGTATGGAAATATGTGTATAGCAGAAGCTAAATTTAAAAAAGAGCCTGTCAGGAATGGGTCTCTGCAGATGTGAGACATGAAGATTTAGTGTACTACACATTTGACTTGAAATTCATATGCAATTTTCAGGAACCCACTTTTTGCTCTAAGCTTCCATGTTTCACCTGCTGGTGAAAAGTGATCTGTTGTGTCTTCAAAAATCTTGATATGCATATATATATATTTACTATTTGGCAAACATCTAGTAGAACACCAATGCAAAAAAAAAGATACATGTCTAGGAATATAGTTTTTGTTTTAAGTCAAAAAAGTCATTAGAAAAACAACGTTAACTGCATGCATCAGTGGTTCCTATAAGGTCCTGCGACACTTACAATAATATTATATACACTGTCCTCATGAAAGAGGCATCTTCCTGTCCCTCTAGGTAAGTATATGAGTATTCTCAATGGTGATCATATATATTTTCTCTTCATACAGTACATATTCACACACGCTCTTTTACCTTTCTTGGGTTAGGCTACATCTATCGGCCTAACAGATGCTCTCTAATAAGAGGTCTTAGGTCTTTGTAGAGTCTCAATGTCTCTTGCACGCCATGACCTGGCTGTAAATAATTTTCCTCCATAACAAGTACACAAAGGTCAAAAAAGTCACGATCACAGGCTATGTCAGATTTCCAAACACAGACACCCTCCTGCACAATCACATCCAATCGATCAGGATCTATTGGATTCAAATAATCCCGTGATCGATAAAGTTCTGGCAAATTGTACATAAGGAAGGGTTTTCCATGGTACAAGTCACGCCCCCTGCCAGGTCTTATGCGATGGTCGTTCCACATGTTGACAACCGTGTCCAGCTCATCCTGCAAAACAACACAGGGAATTATTAGGTATTAATCAAAGTGTAGCTGTTAAACCAGAATTCTGGCCATATGTCTTAAACTGTGTCGGGATGGGCATCAAAATTCAGATTCTGTCCATTTTATAATTCGCAATAATCACTGTCTCGCTGTACATTATCCCGCTTTTATTACACGGCCACTTACTAAATAAATCAATATTCTGACACAAAATAATTATTTTAAAATGATTTTATTGCTTCCGCTAAAAAATAGCCCCTTATAGCAACAGTCTATATTATTCATAGCAGCGGTCTCCTATTCAGAAATAACAAACCGTATGCGTAATTGACCAATCAGAATCGAGTAGTCAACAAAGCCGTGTAATAAGAAATAATAAAAGTATAATAATTGTAACAAGCTAATAATAGTAAATAGGGAAATGTCAAGTCGAGAGGCTTAGCATACCTGGGTCTGCTTGGATAGCTTACCTGAATTAATGAGAGAAAACAGAATAATACGAGATCTTTGTCAATGGCATCGCCAGTGAATTCCCCTGTTGCCTCAAATTCCTTGAAAATGTCCATCCAGTATTCAGCATTTTGTCGTCTGTAGATACTCCACCAGCTTTCAATTCTTTGGTTTGCAGGGCTGGTTCCCTGTAAAACACACGGCCCATGGACAGTACCCGATTGATCTTCGCGGAGAAACTCCTGTAGCCTGTTCACATGGACATTTTCCGTACCAAAGTCCGACCTGATGATTTGTGGACAACCCCCTTTTTCAGCAACAGCACCAAAGTAATATCCGGCAATCACTCGAGGGTTATTATTGGTGAAGTAGGCTTGCATCCAAATGATATGCCGTGAAAAGCCATCAATGCACCCGTTAATTCCGATACCATAAGGCTTCAACTTGTCATACGAGTCCATATGCCATAAGTAATTGGGGCCTGGTACACTGTAGTGGCGTCTGCGAAGCCTTCTCCCTCTCCTCTGCTGTACACCTAAGGGATCCAAATTTAGTTGCACGACTCTCACCATTTGCCTAGTAAGCCGCAAGCCATTTAGGCGACATCTCTCAAACATCATTCTGTAGCCATGAAGACGTCCCGGTCCCTCTAGTTGGCTGGCTATGAAATTGACCACCTGCGCAGGGTCGCTGTAATGCTGACGCCGGTAAAGGCGCAAACGCCGCAGCCTCCTTTTCAAGTGTCGTACACTAATTTGGAAGTTGTCGATTATTGATAAACATAATGCAATTTCTGCATGAGTCAATCCGTGGTCAAAGTAAAATGTAATGCGGTCATCCATCACACGTAGCTACTAGTAGGCTATCAGTCCGTCCACAATGTCTTTCACAATAATAGTTTATCTCGTGATCACGAGATAACAAATGTTGTTTTCTCGTGATCACGACTTATTTATCTCGTGATCACGAGAAAACAACCTTTGTTATGTCGTGATCACGAGATAACTAAGTCGTGATCACGAGAAAACAACATTTGTTATCTCGTGATCACGAGATAAATAAGTCGTGATTTTCTCGTGATCACGAGATAAATAAGTCGTGATCACGAGAAAACGGAAACAAAAATAAAAATACGCATGGCCTCTTAGGGCTTCCGTAGTTTGCTGATAATTATAATGTATAATAACACAGAATAATAGTAGAAAAATATGTTAAGTCTAGAGATATGGGGTACCATTATATTTTACTAGAAGAACTATTCATCATACCAGAATCACTATAAAATTAATGGATTTATTTTTCTTATGCAGTGCCATTTAAATACTTTGAAATAACCAGACAGCTATATATTTTTTAAATTTTGTGTTATGCACGCTAAAGTAGGCCAGTCTTTCCTCTGCCTCTCCACAAAACTCACTTCATGCATCATTAAACAACGTGATAATAAGCTCGAGATTTGTACCGGCCTTAACGTCTCCAAAAATCATTGAGGATATTGGCACCAAGACTTGCTCTCTTCGAGTTAACTCCCAAAGCTGGAATGGTACTATGTAAAAGCCAGTCAGTTGAGACTTAAGCATCTCGGCCAATACCCGTTTTAAATACATCTTTAAAGTACAGTGCCGGAGGTTCTTGTGATTTATCATATTTACACAAGTAAAAACATTATTTCCATAATATACATCTGGCCTTGTGACTTTAACAGGTTCCTGCTGGACATGCAAAGCTCTCCATGTTGCCACTGTAGTGTCTATACTGTAAAACACCAAAAGAAAAAGACAATAAGGCATTCGGTTCTGAATCTCATGATTATTATTATTATTATTATTATTATTATCATGGGGGAGTTGAGACACGGGGGAATAAAACCTCGTTTTGCGAGACGCACGTCATGTCATCTCTGAGGCTTGCTGCATCGTCTCAGAGGCCCAAAACTATAGCATCGTTACCCCGCCAGTGCGGAGAATTCTACACCTCCTCCGACCGCACTTCCCAAATGTGCAGGGCGTTTATGGACGGACGCATTAAATGTGAAAACGGTCATAATAGGAACTGCCCCAACATGCCATTTTGACAAATAAGTATTGTTATAGCAAAGGCTTTATCAATACCTATATCACTTACTGTATCGAGCACTACTGTATGTCTTTATACATCATGCTTTATTTCTGTTAGTACGGCAATTTTATAGTGTTCTTTTTTGAGAATGCAAAGTAATGCAGAATTACTAATAACTAACATGTTAAATATATCTATTTCAATGCAGATATAATTTTCTTTGTGTTTACTATTTATGATTTATTATCTAGCCGACTTATCGATCATATTTAATGGATGTGGGACATCTGGAGTTATTCTGAGAGTAGTTCATCATACACCCCATTATTATGGATCTTGAGTTGGTCAAAAGTTCAGTAATGAATGCAGTAGCCTCTACCAAAAGCTCCTATCAGATACCTTGGGAGTACAGAGTCTCAGACACTTCCCCATCCAACGTTCTCAGGTCAATATCAAACACCGTTTGCATTTATCCCATATTGAAATGGGATGAACTTGACAGTTTCTACACTAGTCTGAAGTCACACGGGAGGACTGATGCTCCGAGACGCATTACTGAAGGTGAAGACGGGAAGAAATCAACTGCCCAAGACAGCCCCAAACCATTCCCAGAGCCAAAGGGTCACGAAATCAACTGCCCAAGACAGCCCCAAACCTTCCGCAGAGCCAAAGGGTCACGAAATCAACTGCCCAAGACAGCCCCAAACCTTCCGCAGAGCCAAAGGGTCACGAAATCAACTGCCCAAGACAGCCCCACACCTTCCACAGAGCCAAAGGGTCACGAAATCAACTGCCCAAGACAGCCCCAAACCTTCCGCAGAGCCAAAGGGTCACAAAATCAACTGCCCAAGACAGCCCCAAACCATCCCCAGAGCCAAAGGGTCACAAAATCAACTGCCCAAGACAGCCCCAAACCATTCCCAGAGCCAAAGGGTCACGAAATCAACTGCCCAAGACAGCCCCAAACCTTCCGCAGAGCCAAAGGGTCACGAAATCAACTGCCCAAGACAGCCCCAAACCTTCCGCAGAGCCAAAGGGTCACGAAATCAACTGCCCAAGACAGCCCCACACCTTCCACAGAGCCAAAGGGTCACGAAATCAACTGCCCAAGACAGCCCCAAACCTTCCGCAGAGCCAAAGGGTCACAAAATCAACTGCCCAAGACAGCCCCAAACCATCCCCAGAGCCAAAGGGTCACAAAATCAACTGCCCAAGACAGCCCCAAACCATTCCCAGAGCCAAAGGGTCACGAAATCAACTGCCCAAGACAGCCCCAAACCTTCCGCAGAGCCAAAGGGTCACGAAATCAACTGCCCAAGACAGCCCCAAACCTTCCGCAGAGCCAAAGGGTCACGAAATCAACTGCCCAAGACAGCCCCACACCTTCCACAGAGCCAAAGGGTCACGAAATCAACTGCCCAAGACAGCCCCAAACCTTCCGCAGAGCCAAAGGGTCACAAAATCAACTGCCCAAGACAGCCCCAAACCATCCCCAGAGCCAAAGGGTCACAAAATCAACTGCCCAAGACAGCCCCAAACCTTCCGCAGAGCCAAAGGGTCACAAAATCAACTGCCCAAGACAGCCCCAAACCATCCCCAGAGCCAAAGGGTCACAAAATCAACTGCCCAAGACAGCCCCAAACCTTCCGCAGAGCCAAAGGGTCACCTTAGGCTAAAAAGAGCCATGTTTGCAGTTATAGCGGCTGCTACCTCTATCTGTTGTTGGGAAAGACTCGCCCACTATATGATACATCAATGTCACAAGTAAGGAGTCTGTCAAAGGGAAAACCCCAGCAGACATGTGTAACAGTGAAATTGAATTAAATTAATTACTGGTTGGGGCAATAAAACCCACATGAATATGAATGGCCCAAGGAATATTGCAGGTTGCGTATCATTTTGGAAAATGGTGTCACAGTTGAAAGACTATGAGAAGCTGACAAAGCACCGTTTTGCAGACAACGTTTGGACATCCTTGTGGTGCATTCAGTTGAAGATGTATGTGTATGGAATCCCAGGTACATGAAGAAATTGAGGTTGGGGGAAGCTTTCAAATGCCAGTTGTCAATAGTTGGACATTCCAATGATATAAATGAATGAACAGGTTTCTGTTAGAGAAGTAAGTTTCACCGTGCATCGAACAATAAAAAAAAAAACATACCTGAAGGTTGATTTTACGTAAACTTTCTTGTTCAGTGTTTTTGGTAGAGAATGGGGACCATAAACCAGGACCCTAATGCATTCATACTATAGGCTTGAATGCCTTAATAATATTATGTACACTGAAGGCCGACATAAAAGCACTCCCACACTGTTCATTCAATGCAAGCAATGTTAAAAAAAACTCTTTTTCCCAAGATCATGCCTAATTTTCACCGCCACTTTTTGCGAATATGTCCCAAGAAACACTCTGATGTGAAAGCATAAAAATGGAATAAAGGCAATTAATGATTTATGCAAACACCTCCATTAAAGCGAACATTTATGTTTATCACCAGTAGAACCAGAAATGAATATTAGCCATAAGCTATAATCGAAAAATAAGCCATATAAATTCAGATAAGCCATAAGCCATATAAAAAGCCAAGCTTTCATTTCCCTGGGTTGACATGGGGATTAAACGGAACATCACCAATCAGTGTTTAGTGGACTGTCATAACCTTTTCTGATTTGCATATATAAGGTAATATTTCAAAAGGTTCTTCTTGGGACTGCAGATTTCCTTTATGAAGGAAAAGCCATTTCTGAAGATCGTGTGAACATGTGACTTGTTATTCAATTACACCCAAGTATCTCTTAGGCCTCATCCGCAGCGACGTAAGCCAGGAACACATTATTATCAGGAAGTGAGAGGAAGGGATCCAATTTCCATAATAATGAAAAAAGTTTCATTTTTCTCTATTTATTGAGAAGAGATGAACAGGTAAAACTTCTTTATTCTCCCTGTCAGAAATAAAGCACCCAACACTGGGCAAGCTTCGCCAGCTCAGCACATTTATACTTGGGTTTATGTTACGCGCTATATGTTGTTATTTTTTATTATTTTTTAACAGGCTGATTGGCCTATATATATATATATATATATATATATATAAATTGTCTCCAGTTTAGTGTTGCTGTTGCCATAACTGCATGTACTCAACAAATATAAAATACATTTGGACACAAGTGTACTGGCCCAATGCAAGAAAGCCTCAGGCCACTAGATCCAGGTTATTCCTAAATACATTCAAAAACTCCTCAGATAATTCTGTACTTTGTGAATGGCGATTGCCTAAAAAATCCCCCTGCATTATTTCAGTGAAAGTCCGTATTATACAATACCAGTCAAAAGTTTGGACACACCTACTCATAAAAGGGGTTTTCATCATTTTTACTTTTTTCTTTTACAGTTCAGTATAATAGTAGACATAAAAACTATGAAATAACATAAATGTACCGGTAATTATGCAGTGATCAAAAAAGTGTTAAACAAATCAAAATGTTTCTTACATTCTTCGAGGTAGCCACCCTTTGCCTTGATACCAGCTTTGGCATTCTCTCAACCACCTTCATGAGGTAGCCACCTGGGATGCTTTTCCAACAGTGTTGAAGGAATTCCCACATATGCTGAGCACTTGGCTGCTTTTCCTTCACTCTCCGGTCTAACTCATCCCAAACCATCTCTATTGGGTTTAGGTTTAGGTTGGGTGTTAGATTAGGTCATCTGATGCAGCACTCCATCACTCTCCTTCTTTGTCCAATAGCTCTTACACAGCCTGGAGGTGTGTTTTGGGTCACTGTCCTGTTGAAAATTAAATGAGGGCCCAACTAAAGTGCAAGCCCGATGGGCTGGCGTGTCACTGCAGAATGCTGTGGTAGGCACGCTGGTTAAGTGTGCCTTCAATTCAAGATAACTCGTCCAACAGTGTCACCAGCAAAGCAACCCCACACCATCACAAAGCAACCCCCCATGCTTCACAGTGGGAACGGTGAAGTTCTAAATTAAAACTACTTGGGGGGGGGGGGGGGGGGGGGTTGCATTTCAAAAACTGTTTTTATTTTATTTCAATGTTTCTTTTGAAAATAAATTCATACATAGGCATCAACTTCACTATTTATATTTGTCTAAGAAAAAAAAATCAAGCATTTACTGAGAAAGATACATTCAATCAACTGAGTCCAAACGTTTGACTGGTACTGTATAACAGGCCATTACACGAGAAAACGTCAAATATGATTTAGTTTTCTATAATTTGGGCAAGATGACTATGAAACAGCATTGGCAGACAGTTCTTTATATGGATTACTGGAGACTGGAGCTGGGACTCATGACTTTGTCTCATGAACCCTCAGATAATTTAACCATTGAACTTAGAGTAGTATGGCTATTATTGTGTTTGTTTGCAAACTCAATAAAATTTAATATTTATGAATGCACTTTCAACCTTGAAGCAAGACACAATAAATATGTTTTTATTGTGTGTGTGTGTGTGTGTGTGTGTTTTCCCCAGGAAGGACTTTTTATTTTTCTGCTTAAGTTTGTTTGTGCAGATTAACACAATACAATTAGATCAAATGGCATTTAATATGTTTATAGGACTAACCAGTAGAAAATCTGATTCATTCAATTTTATTTTTCATTTTTACAATAATCAAAATGCTTGCATTCATCCTACTGAGATCAGTAGATATCACATCAAGTCAAGCCATTGTTACTATCCTGCTCAAAATCTCAGTAAGGTTTAATTTAACTTCCTCTTCAGACATACATCAAGAGGCCAATGTTCTCTTGAAGCACAGCACTTAAAGTATGTTGCGTTCCCATTATAATAAATCATTCCATACCCTAGATAACTTTAATACGACTGAAAATGAGCGATGCACTCCAGCTCTTAAAGGTCCAAGAGCCTGCGGTGTAACTGTATTTCAGACGAAATGACTATAATTTCAACAATGTTTGTGTTCTCAGGATCTCATCCCTTTTGTCCAAAGGGCACTCTTGAACAAGCTCATCATGAAATATACTTTTATAAGCCAACCATTTACCAAGCAGTTAAGGAAAAAAAAATTGTGTGTGAGAGAGGCTTCAATGACAAAGACTTTTCCTGTTTTATATTTATTCTGTAATTCATGTTGTACAGTTCTTACTCTACGGCTATTCTAGGTGAGGGAACCTAATTCTGCTACATCCAAGTAGGCTGGGGTGCTTAAAACATCCACTTTTCCTACTTTCATAAAAAGAAATGTGCAATTTGTCCATTAATTCTCAATGCTATTATGTCAGTATGAATTGGTATTCTTCAGGGATTTGTACCTGACATATTAAGAGTCCTACCTGCTTTTGCCCCACTTTAAACAGGGGCTGTATTCTCTGTAAACGGGCCAAAACAGTTTTCACTGTGATACTGAGAAAGGATTCTCATAGAGTATGTTGGATACTGATTTTTTACAGGGTATCTCAGGAATAGGTTTGCTTGAGGTCCTGACTGGCTCAGTTGGTAAAACACATTTGGCAAGAGCACAGGCTGGGCTCAATAGCTTTTACATCAGAGACTCTTTTTCACAGAATAAACCTCACTATACTCTGTGTGTGTGTGTGTGTGTGTGTGTGTGTGTGTGTGTGTGTGACCACTCAGATAATGTCATTTCATATTTCATGTCTCTATTTCCATGAACTTTATTTAGCAGCAGCAGAGTTCAATGAAAACCAAATGTTTTTAGGTCGGTAATGTACTTTGCTGTACACAGAATGCTAGTCATTCATTAATTAGCATCGCCATGTGCAAACCATAAATTTGGCACATCATTTCTGTTGCTTAAGGCTCCTATCAATAGTTAAATCCTTCATTGGATTTAATGGAAGAAACAAGAGCTTGTAGGGGGGGGGGGGGGGGGAATGTGTTTAGCCATATGGGATAGCAAAGGTTGGTGTTAAAATGTATCTTCTGGGTTCACGTATTACTTTAGTAATGTAAATTGAATGCATTGAAATGCATTAACAATGAGAGCTCTGATGTTTAAAAAATATCAATGTTGATGGGAATGTTGAATTCAGTTAATTTATTATGATCTCGTCCTTATTTCAGTGGGCAAATGTGCAAGGGGTTTTAATATTCAATTCCACCTAAACAAGGTTCATGACTTGGAAACAGTGATGTGGGAGCTAGACGCCACATTTTCAAGCCCGTCTCTCAAGAACTCAAAGGGCAGTAACAGCGAGCAGGATTTCATCATAGGCCAGGCCGGTAAATTCCACCGGTGGACCATTTTTAAAAGCAAGTAGGCCTAGGCAAAATACCTCTTAAGCAAACTACCGTGTTTTGTGCAGTTAGGCTATTTGTTGAAAATATTGCTTGTTAACGTTTGTTTAAAAGAAGAAAGAAAACAGAACTCTTTACCTGATGGCGTTGTTTACATAAAGACGATCGGATTTGCTTTTGCAGACGCAGATTTAATGGCGATGCAGTTTTATTCCAGTATTTTTCCAATGACAGAAACGTATTCCATCGTGATTTGAGTGTGGATCTTCAGTGGCGTTCTTGAAGTCTCTTGAAATAAACCAGTAAATCGTGAAACTACAGTCTTGTATTTAGGTCCGGTGCACTCTTCATTATACGTTACATTCTGAAGTTGGAGCGGAAACTCAACGATGTTCTGGTGGTTGCGAGTAGATGTTAGGTTTTTGCGTTGTCTGTCGCTTCTTCTGAACTCGGTTTGAAATGTTTTCGCGAATAAATAATAGGCTTGTATGTCATGAATATTACTACTGCAGCTAACGTAAATTGTCTTGAATGTGTAGGCTAGAGTCCCTTGGTAGAGAGAGTAGCGACATAGAGGGTCAGGAAAAATCTAGTCACGTGATTGCGTGGAGCCATTTTGAGTCCATCGCGGACAGGATCGGGATCGGACGCATATCGATTTTACGACAAAATTACAGGTTGTAGCGCTTGTGGGTGCACAAATAGAACGGAGAAGGGATTCAAGGTATATAGATTTCCATCAGATGCAAAAAGACGGGAAATCTGGGAGAACAGAGTCAGTCGTGTTGGATGGAAAGCAACTTCTTCCTCAATTCTCTGCCAGGTCAGTGGTAATGGTCCCATATGCGTTTTGAATTAACATGCATATTTGTACTTTTGTGATGTCATTATTATGGAGTATGGTTTAAGACAAGAGAAAACACCCTCTACCTTTCCATGTGTAATTAAGAAAATTATGGACATATTTGTAATGCCTTGACGGCTTGAGCGTTTGTTAAATTTAAATTTGGTTTTTATTTTTAATTGCATGTAGTACAGTACGTATGTAGTATTTAAATGAATGCAGGGCCCCAATGGAAACCAGGTTTTAACTGTTTGGGCATACCCTGGGTAAAGAAATGCAATAAATAAATAAATAAATAAACCCTAGCTTTTAAGAGTAGGTTATACCTAGGGATGTGCGCGTTTAGTCGACTAAACGTTGCTACCCTCGCTAGTCGGCACCAGAAATACTAGTCGGTTAAACATTATTTTTATTAATGTACACATTTAAATTACATATTGACATAATTTGCACTGAAATGTCATGTTTTCCTGGTCAAATGTTGCTTTATAAAAAAAAACGAGCATCCGTTACTAATGTTAACAACACCCGATTAAACGAAATTTTTAAATTTTTTAAACGAAGGAAAAAAACAAAACGCATTAGCCTGTTCGCCCTGCAAGTTAAACAAGCGAGATGGAAAGAGTAAGTAGGCCTATCGCGTTGTTGAATAGGCCAATAAAACTAATCTAATGTCACGTCGATCAGTAGGCCTAATTGTTATTTTTTTTGTGGGCCTATTATTGGTAGTTTTTCTGATGACCGATTATTATTTTTTTCTGTATTTGCTATGCGATCGCGTTCACCCAATGAAAATGCCGTTGTAATAATCAGGCACGTTTCCTAAAAATGTTTTGTTACGTTGAATATTGTTTTCAATAAATGTTATTTGTTAACTTATATTTAGTGAGTTGTTGTCATGTTTTGTAGGATAATGTGCAATGTTCATAATGCAAGGCGCAAAGTGCCACACATTTCAGCCGCATTTAAAATACGATTTGGTTATTGAAGTATGTGATTAACGGTTTCAAATGGCTCTTATAATATACGCAATATTTTTTCGTTGACTAGTCTAAGTTTAAATTTCCGTTTAACCGTCAGGGAAATTAGTCGTTAGGAACATCCCTAGTTATACCAAAGATTTATTTTCCCCCTTTGGCATGCACGGCATCTAGTTTAGCATGAAAAAAATATCACATTGCACCACTATCCAACGTGTTCCTATTTGTAATTCGCAGGTTCATTTCGAGTACCTGTCTAGTTAATTCCTTCTTTGTCATGGTTCTAAATGTCTGTGACTGTTAAATCACAACCAGCTCTGTGATTTTCTTCTTTATCATATGGCTCTTAGTTGTCATAAATCTTCTATTTTGTCATCTTCATATAATTTGTTCATTATCAACATGGAAAATACCATTCCCATCTCTCATACATAGAGAACATAATGGAATACACGGTTCAATGCACTAGCGCCATACGGCGGCTCCGCACTGAATGGACTCAAAATGGCGTCAAATCGTGAGTTGTCGCTACTCTCTCTATCAAGGGACTCTAGTGTAGGCTAGTTTGATTTGGTTGTGATAGGTTGACTTAACCTGGTCAATCAAGGTTTGTATGTCGGCTACCTCCTAGGGGAGCGTCCAAATTAATTGGTTATGTAATATAATTAGAGTGGGCGTGGGCTATTAAACCTAGACAATGTTTGTATGGTAAGGTCTGCATGAATTGAAACATAAATAAATAGGCCTAAATTACAATAAAATATTGTGTTAGGTAGTTAATCACAAAAAAAGGTTGGGCCAGTCCTCCATAGTAAAAGCATGTAGGTTAATACTCCTCTTGCACAGGCTCCACGGTGACCTGCTTTAATTTATAGAAATTATAAAAAATGTATTAATGTTTTCTTTTTTTTATTGAACTATTTTGTTATTGCTTACAGATAAGCTAATGTTTGCTAGCCATATACATCACTGAGAGATTGGTATTTTGGCAGTGCTTTAGCATTATTTTCATTCTGTACATAAATTTTCTTTGGACAGTGGATTACGATTTATATTTGTGCCAATGTTTGTTCAACTGGACAACTGACAATAGCAGTGGGTGGAGGAGCAGGTTGCGCATTTCTGCAGCCTGGAGAGAAGGCACTCACAGTCACAGGAGTGTTAAGAGGCTCTTTGAGATGCATTGACATCTTAGCTGTGACAGAATCAGTATGGCAACACCTGTATGTTGAAAGCAGGAGGAAAATAATAGAATTTTCTTTTAGTTTTTATCTTGCTTTCTAGGTTTCTCTTAAAGGGGTAGTTCACCAGAAAATCAAGAGTAGTAGGCAATCGATTTTTTAAAACTGGTTTAACTTGTTAGGCAGAATAGGTGCACATATGCTTCTATGCTTCTCAGTTTGTAATAAAGAGTTTTCTATTTTATCTTCTGCAGACATTACATTACATTAGCTACAGACCTCACACCTCCTTTATCTAGGTCTACACACTTTGGCATATGTATATCACAGCAACAAATATGGACACAAACTCAGAGGTGCAGTGTCCATGTGAAAAATGTATAATTATTTTTAGTGCACACCGATGGAAGCCTGTAGAAGGAACTCCATCGCCACTCCAGGTTAGCATATGTGCAGTACAGTAGCAGTTAATGCTGAAATACCAGAGGAGACAGAGGTTACATTTTCTCTCGGGATGTCATATGAATGTGCAATGGTAGCGCTAACCTTGTGTCGCTTTTTCAGGTTGATGGCTACAGTAAGCCCTGGGAATGTCGGGATTCAATACCAGAATACCAGACTGTGGAGGGGGGGGATCCATCCATGCACTAGAACAGTGCCATAATAGGAAAAGCCACCCAGCAGCCCTTAATTATGTTTTAATCTAACTAGACAGTACAAGGAGTCAGACAAAAAAATTTCATTATAGCAAGACAAAATTTCTAAATGTCACTTACAGGATTGTAAAGCTTTTTGCACAAAGCGATACGCTGGCCTGTAGCTTCTGTATTGCTGCCTCTGTGTATCAATGCGGTTTCATTCCACAATTACAGTTATCCCCTACCTTCTGCCTACGATGACACTCTCCGCCAGGTAAATGTCAACTGAGATACTGCGGCTTGTTATTGATCATCGCTCTCTCTCTCTCTCTCTTCCGAGCCTAGCACTGCTTCACAAAGCACCGGCTCAATTTCAATGCTGCCTGTTGCACATTTACACAAACTTTCCTATATAAAATTTTAAACTCTTTCCTTCATATGTAGAATGCAATAGGATATTTATCTGCCCATTCAATTAACACCTCATATTAATGTTTGACATCTCTTAAAAAACAGTTAACCTGTATCGTGACACTACTATATGACTTTTCCTCATTTGTTTGGATTAAATAGTAAACATGCGATAAACATAAAAGTCTTGTACTATCTTTGTATGCAAAGGTGTTCTGTGGGGTCATTTGTGGGGTAGCTGTATAAAAAAAGTAAGAACGTATACAACCTTATTTAATTTCTATCTCTGATTTTCTGTGGGTAATTCTGGTGGAACTTTCCCATACAGGTTTTAACTTTACAAACTTTCACTTACCTCAGCTCTAAAATTAAATTTTTAATATGTAGATATAAAAGGCTAGTCAATTGGGAGACACACAAAAGGTGACACAGAAAGTTTTTTTCTATTACAATAAAATTATTTTTTCCATTACACTAGTTCTGTGTCAGTTTAAATTGGCTCAATTTGCCAAAACATAAAATGCGTCATAAAATGTAAAAATAATATGATGGTTAATGCAATGGTCTCCGCTGATTCAGAAGAGCACAGGTTAGCATTGATCTCCAGACAACATAAAAGCTGATGTATATAGGTTGTAGTAAATAAAATACTCATCACAAAGCTAAATAGTGATATATAAGCCAGTACAATTACAATACATTTAATTACAATGAATATAAAAATGAACATGTTTCTTTTTGTTATATATTTTTTCAAAGGCTGACAATATTTATATACTACTATACGCTATGTTTTCTGAATTCCATGACACACACAGACGCATGAATGATTTGTGTGCTAGAGAATATAACATGATCTCACTCTCTATTTCACCCAAGACGTTTCACCAGGGCAGGAGAATCCTGTTTCCTGCACAAGTGGCCCTCTAATCATCTCCATCTCTACAGAATGCATTATAATATCCTTGAGCGCTTATCTGACCTTTATATCCACATTTTTCAGAACAGAAGCCTGCCGACACAAGTCTTCACGTTACAGTGCTGTTGCAATTGCTGGTTCCAGCTTCTCTTCACAATAATTTGATTTTCAAAGAGCAATATTATTACGGTTTCCTTCAATGCCCCTTATTGATGTATAGAAATGTCCATCTGCATTTGAGAAACGTGCTCTCTTATCTTCCTCTGGCAGCCTGAATGCTTGACACACAGCTCTGTAACCACAACTGTGTGTGTGCGTTTATCAAGCAATCCAGCAATGGCATGATACTGTGCTTTGTACTTTTTTTTAATACAGCCTTTTGTGATATAGAATCAGAACATTATATTTTTGTTTATATGTTATTTATTGTTATATTGTAATATTGTCATGGCTTAGGGTTGTTATTAAGCTTGACATGGGTTTGAGATCTATATCGCTTTTATGAGACTGATTCATCAATATAATATTCTTATCGGCTCAGAAAAGTTAAATAAGTCGATTTCAAAAAAAAAATTAAAACTTTAATAAACTATAATAATCAGTCTGCAATCTGAAAAAAAGTCATTTAGTTTGCTGTTTTGAAGATCTGAACATAGAGTGGAGGAAGCTTAATGAGTGTTAAAAGTAAACATTTTTATGGGTGACTGCTTATAATGTTTCGATATCTAGGATGTTTACGTTAGCGGAAGGCACGATAGTATTAATATGATGAATGAACATTCTACTTTGCCACTTTTCAACGTCCATTGCTGTTACAGTGCCACGGCCATTTTAATTCTCCTCAGAACAAAAACTGTAGCCTGGTCTAACTGTATTTCTAAGTCTCAGAAATGTTATCCTCGTTTTCCCTGTCTTCCCCCATCAGATTCAGAATCAGAATTATTACCATTGTTTATGAATTGTAGGATAAAGCATTCCATGAATTATTTGTTATCAATGCTTCTCCACAAGGAGGGTAAGCCACAAAAGGTCATTGCTAAAGAAGCTGGTTGTTCACAGAGTGCTGTATCCAAGCATATTCATAGAAAGTTGAGTGGAAGGGAAAAGTGTGGTAGGAAAAGATGCACAAGCAACAGGGATAACCGCAGCCTTGAGAGGATTGTCAAGCAAAATCCATTCAAGAATTTGGGGAGCTTCACAAGGAGTGGACTGAGGCTGGAGTCAGTGCATCAAGAGCCACCACGCACAGACGAATCCAGGACATGGGCTACAAATGTTGCATTCCTCGTGTCAAGCCACTCCTGAACCAGAGACAACGTCAGAAGCGTCTTACCTGGGCTAAGGAGAAAAAGAACTGGACCGTTGCTCAGTGGTCCAAAGTCCTCTTTTCAGATGAAAGTAAATTTTGCATTTCATTTGGAAATCAAGGTCCCAGAGTCTGGAGGAAGAGTGGAGAGGCACAGAATCCACGTTGCTTGAAGTCCAGTGTGAGGTTTCCACAGTCAGTGATGATTTGGGGTGCCATGTCATCTGCTGGTGTTGGTCCACTGTGTTTTCTGAAGTCCACAGTCAACGCAGCCATCTACCAGCAAATTTTAGAGCACTTCATGCTTCCTTCTGCTGTCAAGCTTTATGGAGATGCTGATTTCATTTTCCAACAGGACTTGGCACCTGCCCACACTGCCAAAAGTACCAAAAGCTGGTTCAATTACCATGGTATTACTGTGCTTGATTGGCAAGCAAACTCGCCTGACCTGAACCCCATAGAGAATCTATGGGGTATTGTCAAGAGGAAGATGAGAGACACCAGACCCAACAATGCAGACGACCTGAAGGCCGCTATCAAAGCAACCTGGGCTTCCATTACACCTCAGCAGTGCCACAGGCTGATCGCCTCCATGCCATGCCGCATTGATGCAGTAATTCATGCAAAAGGAGCCCCAACCAAGTATTGAGTGCATAGAAATGAACATACTTTTCAGAAGGCTGACATTTCTGTTTAAAATATCCTTTTTTATTGATCTTATGTAATATTCTAATTTTCTGAGACACTGAATTTGGGTTTTCATTAGCTGTAAGCCATAATCATCAAAATTACAAGAAATAAAGGCTTGAAATATTTCACTCTATGTGTAATGAATCTATATAATATATGAGTTTCACTTTCTGACATGAGTGAAAAAGAATATTGAACTTTTTCACGATATTCTAATTTTTTGAGCTGCACCTGTATATGCAGATCCAACACCTTTTAGCCATACTCACACTCTGTTACTTTCACTTTCACTGTCTCAGATCAGTACTTGGCACACCATGGATAGAAATTTCCACTTGGTGTCACTCACATATCACTGATCTGAGACCATTATTTTGCAGCAGTGGTCCTCAACCCTGTTCTTGGAGATCTACCTCCCTGCAGGTTTTCATTTCAACCGTAATTTTGCACACCTGATTCTACTAATTAGCAGCTCATTGCGATCTCTAGCTGTTGAATGAGGAGTGCTTTGTTAGGGTTGGACTGAAAACCTACAGGACAGTAGATCTCCAGGAACAGGGTTGGGGACCAATGGTGTACAGTTTGCTTTTTTTGAGCTAGCATCTTTAGACCTATGGCTTCCATGCCTTGCAATTAATTGATATTAGATGAATATCTAGTTTTTAATTCTAGTATTATTTATTAACTGTAGTTTATTATTTATATATTTTTAAATTAAGAATGCATGTAACCTGCTAACAAGACTGCTGTCTGTCTCTATTTTAAAGTTTTTTTTTTTCTGATAATTATAATTTTTTTAATTATACATGAGCTATTAGCTGCAAACATTTATTCTGTAATTATCCAAAATATCCTTGACCGATCGCACACAAAGAAAACTATCTGGGCCATCTGAAAGATGCTTAGCAGAGACACTTTTATCTAAACGTATTGTAGACTAAAACTGAAATAATATGGAAAAATACATAAAGGAAACCATCCGTTTATAAAGACCCATGAGTTGTTAAATGTTGAATTCTTTGTGACTTGTTCTGAGCAGCTGAATGGGGTTTTCTGTGGCTATGAAACCTACTGAAGTGAAATGGATGCACACCAAACCTTTTTGTCCTGGTAGGAAAGTCCTGTTGCGAAGAGGAGAAAAGTACAATAAACAGAAAAGTACAGTAAACAGAAAAGCACGGCGTCTGCTGCCTCTTTCTGCCCTCCAGCTGAGGGGCCTTATTTGTGTGTGTTCACACCCTTTACTGGGGCAACAGCAGGCAGTCTTACACCTTAGTTATCAAGCTGGCTATGTCATTGAACAAAAGATGCGGTGTGTGTTAGTCTAACTGCCACATATTTCAGAAGTGGGTCGTGTCATCGGTCATTCATGGCGGGTTTGACGTACATGTTCTTTTTTTATTTTTGGTTGTTGTAACTTTGACTAGTTGCTCATTAATTCAAAGTCTGGCCTATACCATACAGCCTGCATTTGCATCTTGATGGAAAAAAAATGTTTATTCTAATTTTTTTTTGTATTGCTGCACAATTTAGATGTAAATTTTAAATCTAAAAATATGCGTTCTTAAATTAAAAAATGAAAGATTTCCTCAATTTCACCCTTAAATACATTTGGCAGTGTGGCTAGGACTGAAAGCAAATTAGTACCCTAGTTAATTATTTCATGAATCAGCACAGGAGAAATGAACAGGTTTCTATCTGCTCCACTCCTATTAGCATGGCTGACATGTGGGCAGAGGACATCATTTGAATATCATTTTACCTTGACTGCTCACTTTTTGGGGGTTCAGGCCTGGATTTGGCCCAATTTTCCTTTCTGTTTCCTCTGTAAAGTGTTTCTGGAAAAAGCGCTATACGAATAAAACCTAATTGACTTGAATCTACTTAAGACGCTAAAATACCAGTGGTCACTGTGTGCCTTCCATATACTTTATAGATGTTGGTCACATGTATGATATTATGAACTGGAAAGGGAAAACACCTGCATAATTATGTCATTTGAATTAACGAAGACAATTTCTGCCCAAAGGGCTCATTAATGCTGATACAGAAGTAAACAAGAATAGAGATATGAGATATTACATTCTCAGCCGTATCATGATTGTGACATTAACAGAAAGTTATTTTACCCGTAGAAAACTTAAGTTTGAGAATTCAGGTTTTGAATAAAATGTTGAGTTTTAATATGAATGTAAGCCTCAATATGACATCATAGGAAACCGTAGGATATTTTAGCAAGCCACTGGACACGCCCCTGTTCACTGCAGACCTGCAGAGACTACACTATCCAAAACACAGCAAGACACTTTTGGACCTGTTGTAGACAAAAGAAGAGTTACTGTAGCGTGGGGATAGAAACACCCAGCAACAGACGAGATAAATCTTTTCCGGAAAATGCTTCTCAGCTCTGCAATATTTACAGTGTTGGAGAGAACCAGATGCCCAGAAGAAAATAAAGTAATTTTCTATGCTTCGCTGTGCTGGACAGCTGACCGTGATAACAGACACGGATCCCCCAGACAGGAAGGTGATAGGCTTGCAGATACTCAACACCATGGTATTAGAAACCGTGTTACTCACACGCATGTGCACTCCAGCGAGGGACAAGGTGTTGCTTATCTGGAATGATTCCTCTGACATGCGTTCTCACTCTGCCAACGTGGTGCCCAAGGAGTGGCTTGGTGACATCATCATCCCCTCCAGTAAGTCCATTAAAGGCCGTTCAATCAGATACCTCCCCAAATGCCCAACAGAATCTCCTTCTTCTATTACATCCCCACCTCTCGCCCAACAGAATCTCCTTCTTCTATTACATCCCCACCTCTCGCCCAACAGAATCTCCTTCTTCTATTACATCCCCACCTCTCGCCCAACAGAATCTCCTCCTTCTATTACATCCCCACCTCTCGCCCAACAGAATCTCCTTCTTCTATTACATCCCCACCTCTCGCCCAACAGAATCTCTTCCTTCTATTACCTTTACTTGGATAGCTTCACCTTTACAATGTACAGAAAGAGAATCAATCAACCGCTGCTACGACCAATAATGATTCTGTCATACAAATGTCTACTCAGATATTGCATGGAAATATATTTTTACAGGGTTGTTCAAGTATGCACAGCAATTTAAACCAGCACACAGAACAGTATATTAATACACGATGATGTACAATATGTTGTTTTGTGCCAGCTTACATATACCGGCAAATTTGCCTTGTTATTTTTTTTTTTTTCAAAAGATAGATATTTTTAGATATACTGTGTATATAGACTAATGCAGCAGGTGAGATATTCTGATTTATGAATGATGGGTAATAAAGTACTTCACAATAAAAGTTTATAGTATTACTTTCTTCCAATGATTCAATAGAAGTGATACAAGGCAGTGATATTTATCTGTTGAAATGTAAAATACAATAATACTTTTATTTTACACTGCTTTTTGTACATAGTGTTACATAGCTTCCAGAAATAAAAGTGAAGTCTAATAAAATCCAGTTTTCTGTATGCAAACTTCCTGAAACCCAACGATACTGATGTCCACCAGCTCAACGCACAAAGGGTTTTTATGTTTAGTATATGGGGACAAAGCAGAACTGTTGTATATAAGGCACACACACGCAGGCATGCACAGATAGGCACACACACACACACAGGCATGCACAGATAGGCACACACACACACACAGGCATGCACAGACAGGCACACACACACAGGCATGCACAGACAGGCACACACACACAGGCATGCACAGACAGGCACACACACACACAGGTATGCACACACAGGCACACACACACACACACACACACACACACACACACACACACACACACACACACAGTCACACACACACACACACACACACACACACACAGGCACACACACACACACACACACACACACACAGGCACACACACACACACACACACACACACACACACACACACACACACACACACACACACACACACACACACACACACACACAGGCACACACAGACAGGCACACACAGACGGCAGAGTGACGTGGATTTATATTGATGTCCTGTACAGTATGTCCCCAAACAGCCAAGGGCGCAAGCTTCTTTTTCATGTTCTCTGGGTAAGTTCAGTCTGCTGAATTGAAATGGCTGCTATTTTTTTTACATTATCCACACCTTTTATGCCTAAAATACTGCTCTGTATTTTTTCAACGTAACAATTTTTTTCAGTTCATGTTAGCAATCTACAATCTAAAATATGCAGCTATATATAACCATCAAATGTCATGGAAGTGCATTATTCTAGAAGTATTAACTATTAATGTACTATTAATGTTCTTAGGTGAGGAACACTCTATATAACTAGATTTACTATATAAGTAGTTATTTTGAAATAGAATATAGCTGTATATCGTATCATCTATTATAATACAGTATTTTAATTGTTTATTATATATTTCACAATAAAATAACATGTCATTCTCAATGGAAAAATGTCAGATAGTTCTTGTCTAGTGGCGCAGTGGAGCATCAGGAGTATTTGAGCGACGCCTGAAAAGTCACAGAGCAAAGGTCGATATATTGACGTGTTAAACAACCGCGAACATCAGCATATCGACATTTGACACAGGCCTGGACGAAAACCGTCAAACTCAGATGCTCGGCGGCGGATCTCCGGTGTGCCCGCGCAGACCGCCACAGCCGTGCAGTCATGTGACTTCCTGACAGACCGTGTCCGGCACATCAGTCTGCCCACGAACCATGTAATTGCAAAAACGGAGAGACGTCGCATTTCACCGCCCGTCCGTTGTGGTTCCGCGGCGACCGCGCGCAGCATGCCGAAAGGCGGGGCCTCCGACCCGCCACGTCCTTGATGCAGAAGGAGTACGCCGGCCCATGGATGAGCGGACGCTGATCGCTCGCTGTGACGGGCATCCTCTTCCAGCGCGAGAGAGAGAAAGGGGAGTTGTAACACAGCGGCAGGCTCGGGCTCGGCCACTGCTGCACTGTGGCGTCCCGTCACACACAAAAAGTGTCAAAACCTTCAAAAAACTGGGTTAGGCAGAGAAAACACAAATCAAACAGCTTTCTTTGTGCTACAGGCAATGAGAAGGCTTTTTAAAAATGTATAATAGGATAAGTATAGAAATCTGTCAAATAATTTGAATTAGATTAGATTGTTGTACTCATAGCAGAGTATGTGAGTGGATGTCCGCTCCCTGCTTAAAGCTTTCTGTAATCACTCCGCTCAAACTCCACTCCGGGTTTTCTATTTCCTGCTCTCCGCTCACTAGTGAGAGAAAACTCATTCCATGTTTGCTCCATAACAAAAAACTAAATTTGCGTTCCATTTCCACTCTATTGTCAAATTCTTAAAATATATATTTTTTAAACGTCTGTACCTACCCTTAAGTTAAGGATATGTAACACCAACAGTAGCCTCACCCTATAGCCTATTGTTTAGGCTACTTTGCACCATGCAGAAAACATAGCCTACCGAGAATTAAATAAATTATATCTGAGCTGAATTAGGGTTAATCTAATCCGTCTATGTCAAGCCGTCTTTCAAGATTTCCACCCCTCTATACATCTATATTCCGGCCTTTTCTTACTGGGGCACTTCTAGACACGTCTTTTTAGATTTCACAACGAATCCCTGGTCATAGTAGGTTAATCACCTATCCACACCCACATCCTCTGTGTCATTCATTTTTACAAAACAATTATATTTTTCTCTCTTTCTTTCCGATAATATTTAGCTAATTTTATGTATGACTGCAGATTGCAGCTAACTTTAATAGAGTGTATAACAATGTGGTGAATGTTGACGTTAAACGTGTGTTTGCTCGTGGGATGGAGTGGTATCGGAGCGATCTTGGAGCGAGAGAGAACTCCGACGCTCCAGCTTTCTAAAAAGCCACTCCTCGCTCCAGGCAAAATCACATAGCTCCGCTCCCGCTTCGCTAAGTACACCCTAGATCACTTTTTTTCCGCTGTATACGTGTTTGTATGCCTACCGTATAATGAAACGTATTCATCCATTCCATTATTCAATAATTCTGAAATAATATTGTATATCATAAGAAACTGGTAGAAAAGCATCTTTGTGCTATGGTTGTAATTCCCTTTCTGCTCCCCACACTGCCCCCGCCCGAATCGTGATGTCAGAGCACCTCTTTGGAGGTAACACTACCTCATATGGATAATTGTTGTCGCCCACAACGGAAACAGCCGGCACCTGATTTAGTTTTGGTTACATGTTTTTAAACTGTAATAACGTGGCGTCCTGTTCCCCTGTCTTATTCCACCTAAATAGTCCACTAAAATACGTTTCTGAAAATATTTGAGGAGGGAAATAGGCCACAGTTGCCGAATCTTGATTCATATTTGATCTGCAGCATCTAGTTTGACAGTTTGATCCGAGTTATACGAAATCATTTGTACATTGTACGTTCATTTATGAAAATAACAATGGACACAGCTCTTCCGCCCCCACTCTTCTCCCTCACTCACCCCACAAAATCGTGTAGTAGGCAGAGATAGGCTGAGACAGTGGGTTAGTAAAAACAAGATTGACTGCTTGTGCTGTTGTTTATTTAATTAATAACATTTACTTTCTATGTTTATTTGGTTATTCTATATTTTTGGTTTATGAATCTTATTGACAAAGCATATTTTTTGCACTTTGCTTGTGTTGCATTTGACCTTAATGAACTAAAAACAAAAAAAAGATTGTAGCAAAAACATGAGAACCCATCGCTAATCCCCTGCTAATTATTGCCAGAATTTTACATGAACCTGTTTAGCAGTCAGTCGGATAAGGCTATCCGGAGCAGCACCTGCATTCAATGTGTCAGGTATATGTTAATTCAGTAAGGTGTTTCCATCCAAAGTTAAAATAGTTTCTGGTACGCCACAATGACTATGTCTGTTTAGCATTGCTCAGGTAATAGTATAAGTAGTTATTCAAATAGTAATTCACGTTAAATAATGTTCTGTAATACATTATTAATGCAAAGCAAAATGTAACTTGATAAATGCATTGTCTAAACTTGCTGTAGACTGAATTCTGACTTAAGTTTGGGCTTAAATGGAAATTAAGCTTTATTATGACCTTTTGTTTAAAGATCGTGAATAGCACATTCAGCAGAAACTTTTGTTTTAATAAAATTCAGATTACCTCTGTGTTACAGATATCCTTCTGAGTTAAGGTCAAATGTTTCTCAGTTTCGGCGTAAATTTGAACAGATGTCAGGGAATTGGATTTTGTTTCGTTCCCTTTATTCAGGGCCTATTAGGAAAAGCAGCGTCTTATGGGTCCATTTTATCTAAAATAACATGATATGAAATTCTATGATCTTGCGCTGTTTTATGTCAGTGCTGCTTCTGTTTTAGAATACTTAATAATTGAATAATTATATGAACTGGAAGCCGCTTAATTTAATCAAAATAGGGTAATTGGACAAGTTCACTGTTCAGACCCACATTGGGTGCCAAATTATTATTTAAAAATAATAATAATTAAGATAGAAGATTAACCATGTATGTGCTAGTTTATGTTTTACATCACTGTTCTCTCTGGATTGGGCATGTTATTGGTTTATAATCATATGTAGCGCCTCCAAAATATAGTTGTAATGTAGCTACGTCATGTATCATTATTCGTCTCTTATGCCACAAGTTATTTTATCTTTCAGTGATTAAAACCTGCAGTTCAAATCTCATTCTGTAGAGACATTTCTGTAAAGCAGATTAATGATATATATTTCAGAAGGCAAATTCTTTCTTCTCACGCAAACATGTGACATCACTTTCATGCATAATCTCATTTCATTTGAGTGTTTTATGCGTATTAAATGTTTGGTTTTGATGTAATTTCTCTCTTGTGCTGTGGTAATATAATAGTTAACGACACGATAACGGTCTGCCAGGCCTCCGAATGTGAATGATGGATTGTCATGTCATTAGGAGGTTGACACTGGGTGGCCAATAACTGTAATATTAATGTTATCTCCATAGCTTTCAGCGAACCAAACTCACCAGATGAATTTGCAGAGCCCCAGCTGGTCCACACTAAAATGTATCATTAGATCTGTGATCACATGGATGTGTGTTCAGACAACGCTCTGATTTCAGTCTCTTTTTTCGTGTAGCAAAACTATACTGTGAAACGGTGTGAATGCCCATTTTGGATAATATTTTTCAGTCTAAAGAGCGTTAAGCCTTTTCCTGGATCCACACCCAACGTAGAATTACTTTTCTACCCTCAATAAAGCACATTATTCAAATGCAACTTCATACAGCTGCATAGCAATTACCCAGACGTATGACAGGTGTTATGATATGCTTATGACAGTGTAATGTAAGCTTTATGACATGTAGTCGGGATGTCTGGGTCCATAGACATGGCTTCAAGCCTGGCACTGAATCTAGCTATTGACAGCGGTCTTAGGTGCAGTACTATTTGAGCCCCTGGATCAGGCTGAAAGGGCTTCTGATGGTTATCCATGAAGTCTATAAATTTTTTTCCCTGGTGATTACATCAGCTAAATGAGTTGAGGTTAGAACCCTTGTCTATCTAAATTAAGCTATTACAGTCTCAGAGCAAATCTTCAAATCAAAGGATTCAGGTCTGCCAACATGGACCAGTGCATAAACTCGCCTGCCTTCAATCCAAACCTTTCACATCAGGAAATAGGCTTCGTTGCTTTCTTTCTTTTTAAATTTTATCTTAGTAGGTATTTCAACAGAGAACTCAAACATATTTTACAGCGATGACCTGGGGATTCAAAGTGATTAGGACATGCAATAGGGTGACGAGCCAATCACGATAAAGTAGGGAGGAATGCGAGAGCCGATTTTTGTTCAAATTTGACCGGGACACTTGGGTTATCACTCTTGGTATCTCTAATGACCACACTGAGTGAGGACCTTGCTTTAATGTCTCAACCGAGGAACGGCACCTTCCACAGCACGGCGGCTCCATTACTGGGCTTTATTTCTGGGGCACTGGGGATTTATTATTTATTTCTGGGGATTTATATTTGGTACAGAGAAAAAAGTGTTTACTCTTCTCCATTGCACTCTTTTTTTTTTACAGTGTATTATTTATATTATATGATGGATAGAATAGCTAGCTAAGTAACCTCTATCTCTCTCTTCAAGGGAAAAGGGGTGTTTTTTTTTGCAAACCTCACAAAGTTTTTTTTTAAAAACACTTTGTGTCAAGGGGGGTATTTTTTTTTTTTTTAATGGTTTAGATGTTGCAGTTTTACTTTTACGTTATTATTCTTAGGGATTTAAGTATAAAATGTGATTTTTCATGCAAAGTCACATTTTACGACCGCATTTCATGCTAACAATTTTGCAAAAAATTGATAAAAGTGGGCTGAGTGACTTTTTGAAAAGAAAAGACCTGTTCAAAAAAATTTGAGGGAAAAAATTATGCTAAGGCAACATTGCATTTCATGATAATGGACAGAGAGTTCACCCAGAGATCAAGGTTAATTAGTCAGCCTCGCTCTCCACATTATCTGTTTAATCACAACGTATATTTATGATTAGTAGCGGCACAGTATTTCTAAAGTAGTTATAATGAAATTCCACGCATGGGATTTCTGCTAATAAATAAATGTGGAGTTTGATTGGACATGCCTGTAAGGCAGAAAAGGACCCAAGGAGTTTTTGGAAATAGTTTTTTTTTTTTTTTTTTGTGGTTTGCCAGTGTCTGTGGAACCCACCAGTGTGGAAGTGAACAGGAAACAGGGAAAGTAGCCAGGAGAGTGGTCTTTAACCGGGTTCGTAGCAAGCAACGGAGCAAGGAGAAGAGGTCAGGATCCATCAGCCAGGGAACAGGGGCGGCCAGGCATCCAGACATTTCATAAAGCAGAAAGAAAGAGAAAGAGAAAATTAGAATTGAGTACAAACAGTACAAAACACCGAAGGTTCGTATAAAACCGTAATAAATACTTTTCAAATCACAGGAACAGGAACGGTACGGTAACTATAACTAGTGTAGATTAGAATCAGCAGCTTGCGCTTGCGGGCTGCGAATGCGAAAAAATTGAATGAATTGAACAAATTGCAAATGGGAATGCGATGCGCAAGTGTGTGTGTTGTGTGTAATTAAGATAGAGATGGTGTAATAAATAAAAATGCAAATGTACACAAAATCAGCAATGAACGCAGACATGACACAATCAGGTTCAGGGAAAACAGAGGAAAACACCAAGGAAGGGACGGGGAGCGGAGCGGATCGTAACAATGCCTGCATTATCAAGTCTACCACAGATTTTGCATTAGCAATATGTCTTTGGAAACATTATTGACTAACAGCACTTTCAGATGCCAACCAGGGGACGTCACTGGGATAGAAGTCTTGACAGTTTACCTCACAAATGCAGAGCTGCACACTTAACCATACCCAGAAAGTGGACATGTTGATAGGAGCATTGGAGAGACACATCCATTGTAAATCTTGAAAGGGAAGTGCCAGTGTCATTAGAAACAATGGAGCAAGCAAGACAAGGAAATACATGCAATCCTAAAAGGGCTGGGCCACTGTTAAATCTATTTGTCTCAACAGGGCAGAGAGAGAGAGACATTACCTTTTGAGTGTATAGACTCCCTGTCATTGGTTTGGGCCTTGATTAACTCCAGTGTTTTTTTTATTTTTTTATGTTTTATTGCAGTCACAGTTCAGATACTGCTAGATTGATTCTCCATGCTTCAGATATAAGTGACCTTTTAGACCACTTCAAACTTGATGTGTCAAATTGTGTTGGGAGTTTAATTTACAAGTATTGCTTCGTCTGAGAAAGTGAAGTGAGTATTGAGCTAAAACATTGATACGGGCGCACATCACCACAGAGGTTCGTGAGAGGGTCTCAAATGCTCCATATGCTAGTTGAATATCATGTCAGAATTCTGGTATTCTGTAACGTGGGATGCTGTATAATTTTTAGAAAGAACTACAGCGGTGGCGTTTGTGAGTTACATTCATGAGTTTGGAAGTGAACGGAAACCGGTACGTTTGTGATACAAAGCGCACAAGTCATCTCTTTAGGTTAGATCCTTCACAATTTTGTTCAGCAAATAACTTTTTCGATTATGACATCACATCCAGGGATATACACTAGCTGACACATTTCAGACAACTTGTTTTGTGTGCTACATTTTAGCAAGCAAATATACACGCACCCTTGAATCAAGCATTCATCCATTATATCTGTTCATTTAACCAAAGCTTACATTTGGCCACGGAAATGCTATGTGTAATCTCAGACATATAATTATTAATCAAGTCCTCATATGAAATAATGATAGCATCCAAAACAACCCTGTAACACCACCATGACTGCTCTTTCACCCAAACAATCTGGGTGAAAATACACATATAAGATCTGGCGTAAGAGTTTAAAATACCCCCTGTACTGGTATTATCTGCAACTTGCAATGCCTTGAGTGGAAGATAACATCAAATAAATACATGTATTTTTTTTCTGGTTAAACCGTACAGTATGTCTAGTAGACAAATCGCAAGCTCAAATTTGAAACAAATTACAAAAGGAAATGGGAATAAATCTCTGGAATGCAATTAACTCACATAAATTTGAAATGATTTGGTTTCAGGTGTGAAAGGAATTTTTGTGTCCCCCTGCGCCGTGCTTTCTCTACACGCCCATTACTGTTTCAGCTTAACCAGCCCGCAGGTTGTCCTTCACTTCCAGGTCATTAGATTTGATTGCAGGACTCCTTCCAGGTCGTTAGATAAAGAACAGTGGTGGATTGAGTGTGGGAGCCTTATCGAATAGACTGTTGTACTTTAGAGACATGCTGTTTTTGGCTTAGAAGGCTCTCGTCATGCAGAACCTGAAGGCTTTCTATAAAAAAAAGAGAGAATGCCAGTGAATGACCCCTTGTCCTTGACAGGCCTCGTTCGTAACACTCTCGCGGATGAAAGTAGGATATTTGGCGTTGTTCCCGACCTCTTAGCCTCAGATTCACTCACTCCTCTGAGTTCATTTATATTCAGTTACTTTGGCCTGTCATCACAGATGCAAAGTCTAAGAGAGAAACAAACATTTAAGTAGAGGGCTCGTTAAATCACACGATATTACAATAGCACAAATGATCTTGCGCAGGTGCCAGTATCTTTCAGCATGCTGGTTACCAAAAGCGTTTGGTCTGCAGGAGGTAAAGAAATCTGATTATGCAGCCATTTCTTGCCAGGTAATTGTTTTCTAATATAAATATGTTTTCTTGACACTCAGCCTTATAAATAAAAGAGGCTTTTCTTTGGGTTGTTGGCTCATTACATTATTTAGGATACTAATCAAACAACAAAAGCAATACAGAGCTTAATCAAATAATAAAGCATGAAGCTACTCACACTAGTTATAGACTACTGTATGTTCCATAGTCATAGTATCCCATATAAATGCAGGCAGTTGAGTTGATATGGTTTAAAACAGCACAATACCAAAGCAATTGGAAAAAAATACTTCAGTCACACTTTAAACAAAGTCTCCATAAGAAGGCTCTATTTAGCATACATAAAGCCTTCATAAACAAGACATAATGGCTTCATAAATCATGCATAAGCAAATGTCATGCTTCATAAAGGGTGACATAACACCTTCTTATGCAACATGTTATGCCAAATGTGACATAACCAACAATGTCACCTGGCTAATGGCTAAACATTATACTGGGTAACATAAAACATGCTTATGTGGGAGGCTAACTGTGACACATCTGGCATAACATATTGCATAAGAAGGTGTTATGTCACCCTTTATGAAGCATGTCATTTGCTTATGTATGATTTATGAAGCCATTATGTTATGTTTATGAATGCTTTATACAGCATATATAAAGCCTTCATATGGAGACTTTGCTAAAAATACTTCTTTATAACCCTTGGCCTCGGCATGAACTGATAGTAACGAATGCAAACCCTCAGTACTCTAAATAAAATAAAAAGTATTTGTAAGCAAAGGGATATATTTTCACTTTCTTACGTTGAATATTACAATGCTATTATAATTCAGTTATATATGCACCACGAGGCAGGTAAATTAGTTTTAAATGTGTTTTGTACCTTTCTAATGGTGTTTACAGTCATTGAAGGAAAGAGCTGAAATGCCATGTATAGCAATTTACTCTCTTATTCTCCAGCTTGTTTTTACACATTCAATTCTCTGCCTACTGAGGAAAATATTTTAAAACAACAGAAATTATTTGAGTTTCATGTTGTGCAGCCAACTCTGACTCATCCATCAATAAACATTTTACAGTCCTCATACCTGATACCAGTCTTAGTTTGGGATACACATTAGCAATGTGGCCTCTCCTAGATCTGTGATTATAATCTTTTCAGCTGTGACATTTGATATTCACAGCTTGTGCATACATCCTTAGACCACTCAGCTCATTCTGTCTGTGAACCCACGACACCAATGTGTGATAATGGCTTGTTTTCTGGGCGGCTGGATTCAGAATGCCATCATAGATGTCACGGAGAGGAATGTTCCAGAATCTGTCCTAGACACACATTTTTCTGCTACGAAAAAGGGCCAAATGTGTCACCTACAACAGACGTTTATAACATTTATGTTTATAACATTTCTAGTTATGATACAGAAAGTCAACATCCGAGAAAGATTTTGACACTTAAAATGACTTTTCCATAATTCACAACAACACTCTTCCCCATTTATTTATTTTTCTGAATTTGATGTCAGTTACTGGAACATCTTATCTCCGCGTGCATTAAAGCAAAAAATGTGCTTTGTGTGAACAAGACTCCAGGAAGCTTCCGATTTGTTTACTCCTGCACGGATCGGGAATGATGCACGATCACGCCCCGGCGCAGTTCTTTTACTGCAGGCTTTTGGAAAAATGAGCAAATAAAGGAGTTGACATCACAATTATCCACAGAATTCCGCGGCTTCAGGCAACTGCAGCCATTACCTGCGCCGTAGCTCTTGTTAGGGGAGGCGAAAACTGGCTCGCCTCTCACAAACACATTTGCATACGCTCGCACACAGAGAGACAGATGTGGCAGACGTTTCCGTCAATGTGCCTAAAATTGAAATGTTATTGTAAGCGAAGACTTGGCATTTCCCCCAACCCAGAAAGACTTCTTCATTTAATCGAAAAAGACGCTGTCAAGTCTGGCTATGGACAACAGCACTCAATAGCTTGATAATGCATATCAATTAGACACAGGGTGCCATCATTTTTAAAAAATGTTTTATTTATTTATTCAGATAAGCAAACGGGCCTTGGGCCTTCCTTATTGGTGACAGACGTATCAGAGGAGTGAGCAGGCTTGTGCAGTCCTATCAGTCCAAACGGACCTTGCACCTCCCTCTCCAACCGTAATCCAGGGTGCTCTGTCAGAGCCACAGAACCAGGCTCCAAATCCCGCAGATTACACAACCGATCAGAGCTGTCATTTCAGAAGCCTGCCTGATGCATGTTTTTCATCCCACCTGACAAGGGTTTTGGTTGGCAGAGTGATTGTGAGTTAGTGTGTGTGTGGGTGTGAGTGTGTGTGTGTGTGTGTGTGTGTGTGTGTGTTGGTGGTGTTGCATGTGTACATGCCTCTGTGTTTGGAAGGTCTGCCTGTTAGCAGTTTATAGGCACTTTCAGGACTAAAGCTCATTGACATTTTTCATTTCAATCAGAAACTGTCAATCAGTGGAGCTCAGGTATGTGCAGGTGGGGGGGTCAGTCAGTCAGTGGAGCTCAGGTACACACAGGTGGGGGGTTGGTCAGTGGAGCTCAGGTACACACAGGTGGGGGGGTCAGTCAGTGGAGCTCAGGTACACTCAGGTGGGGGGTCGGTCAGTGGAGCACAGGTACACACAGGTGGGGGGGTCGGTCAGTGGAGCTCAGGTACACACAGGTGGGGGGGTCGGTCAGTGGAGCTCAGGTACACACAGGTGGGGGGGTCGGTCAGTGGAGCTCAGGTACACACAGGTTGGGGGGTCGGTCAGTGGAGCTCAGGTACACACAGGTGGGGGGGTCGGTCGGTCAGTGGAGCTCAGGTACACACAGGTGGTGTGGGGTAGTGGGGGTGTGGGGGTGATAAGGAAGTCTCATGCTCAGACACGGACCTCTCGCCACAGCGAATATGACATGCCCGCTTTGGCTCGCGTCCAAGAACTAGGCGCCTCACCTTCTATCGACAGGTAATCGTAAGCGGAGGAGTAAAGATTCCATACAAATCAGTGTGAGAACCTCCACCCCACACCCCCTGCTCTCTCAATCCATCTTCTCACCCATGTGATCCACTGTGCTGAAGAGTCATGTCATACAATTTACACCTGTCATTTAGCAGATGTTTTTAGCTAAAGCAACTTTCAAAGTGCAGAAAATTTCTTGCTAAACACTATAACATCATAACAACTAGACAGATAGGTACAGTGATAATCACGTGTACAGTGATAATTGCCACCAAGGTGTTTGCCTCAAGACTTTTTTTTTTTTTACAAATAAAAACTAGACACTAAAAAGGTGAGTTTTGAGACATTTGTGGGAAACAGCCAGATAATTTGCAACAAACAAATGTACTGCAAGCAAATATGCCTTCCTGAGATTCAACTTTTTGCAGGTCAGACCTCTGAAACAGAGGAAGCCGTCGTCCTGGCTCTCGATTCGTGGGCCACCCTACCTGAACTCACTTCATCAGAAAAGTTAATCCGGAGAGCTGCTGGCGAGACATTCTCCTAAATTCAACTTGA
Organism: Ilyophis sp. 1 JC-2022; assembly: GCA_022702515.1. NCBI lineage: Eukaryota > Metazoa > Chordata > Actinopteri > Anguilliformes > Synaphobranchidae > Ilyophis > Ilyophis sp. 1 JC-2022. The sequence goes on from CM040404.1 coordinate 131,664,492, forward strand.
GAGTTTGGGCCTAGTAAACTGCCTGGAGAAACTTCTCAGCAACTCTATGCAGATGACATCAGATTCATAATCTCTTTATCTCTCTTGTTAATGTTGAAGATGGAGCGGAACGATGCAGATTGTGACCGTACGTGCCCTGACTGACTGCGCTGTAGAAGTGGCGCAGCGGTTCATATGTCATCTGACACCAAATAGATTAGATTCTAGATTAGATCACTGGTAACATTTATTTCAAATAATTGCCTTTTTTTCATTAATGGAAAATGAAAGCGCTTTCTCCGTAATGGCTGAATTTAAGAAGCTATTATCAGTTCATCCTCAGATTGCGCAATAACGGCGTTCATTTTTCCGTCTTGCGGCCGTTCATAAACTTGAATTTTTTTACTCTCTATTTTTTATTTGGGCACTCAGCGTAGCACATATACCCTGCTGTTTGCTGCTTTGGAAAAACTGTTGCTGTCTAAAGAAGCATCCACCCACTCCTTCAAGCTCGGTCGGTTTTCAAGTGGGATGATGTGGGATGCCTTTCGGGAATAATGTTAAGGAAAGGACCTTAAATGGTATGGCTGCTATTCTTAATGGCCTCTTTCATCACGTTTCAAAGGAGAGCTGCGTGAGTGAGGTGGCTCGCAGAAATTCAAACGAAAGAGGTAGCGGAAACAAATGACAACAGATTCTGCTCCAACTGGGACGAGTCTGTTTCTTATTTGTCTTCCTCTATTTGACGTGGAGGCAATTAAGTGTTCAGAAATGCACAGATATCTATCTTACCGAATTAACATATTTCAGACGGTTAACCCCCCCCCCCCCCCTCATTCAAAACATTTGCCTGCATTTCCTTGAAAACAACCGAACTCAGGCATGTGCAAAACACCTAGTGATGAATTTTCATGTCCACATTTCCAGAACGCTCATCCCAGATGTGTGCTGAAACAGGACATGGCTTCTGAATCACAATCTTCTTTTTTTGTATTCGACTGGCGCTACGCTAGACAGTAGACAGTAGATCTTGGTGCTCATGGACAGATGTCTTGTCCGTAGACTGTTCAGTGGATCAGCAGGCATTACGAGCCAGCTGTAATTCAGTCATCTCGATGGTTCCAACCTTGAGTCCTCCAGGAGCAGCATCGTGTGCCGGGCGTATCCCTCAATGCTATAAACCTGGTGACGGCAGAGCAGGACAGACAGAGCAATAAACCCACACGCCGTCATTTCCTAACCAATCGCATCAACTCAGTGAGGGCGTGTCTTTGTAGTAGGTAGAGATTCAATCCGGCAATTCAAACAAACTATGAGAAGCAGGGTCAGGAGTGATTGAATGGGGAGAGGAAGGCCCAATCTCAATGTCCACCCCGAGCCCTAAAGACTGAGCCCCCACAGACTGTGGTCGACGTCACACGCGTGCCCAGCGTAAATGCATGAGTGCATGGGCTCGAAACGGTACAAACACGAGGAATGGGACAGCACTTTGCGATTATATGTTGCCTTGACGACGCCTGTCTCGCAGGCAAGATGTTTATGACAATCGTCACTTTAGGACTTTTCATTTTAGGTTTGTACCCTCTGAGAGAACTCCGCCCACCATGTGTGTCGTTTGTTTACAATTTTTCAGACGCTTCTGGCTGCGTTTTCTTTTTTTTCCGTCACAAACGCTGTGAACTGTGGGTAATTCTCTCAGCAAAGTCTGCAGAGACTAGCGGAAATTTCACATAAAGGGCTCAAAAAGACCGGAACAGAGCCTTCATACACTTGCCGATTTGACAGTGGGACAGCCCTGAGCCCTCGCGGACTTATCGAGGACGCGTCTCAAAGTCTGTGAGGGCGTGAGGGCGGACATTGAGATTGGGCCGAAGTGCGTGTAAAATACGTTAAGCTTTGATGAACCACCCCTGAGAATCTGACCAATATCTACAATGGCACAGGTATGCCAGATTGTCTTGAGAGCGCTCAAGATCTGACCGTGTCTGGGTTCAAAGACGAGGGTTCAACCAGAAGCTTGCACCTGATTGTCTTTCTGTACTTTCTGCATATTATGGCCGTCCAATGAAAGGTGTCTAGTAAGGGTATATGCTCTACAGTATTTACGTTTTAAAATTTAGACTTCTCATTTGACTTCTCTTAAAATATTTTGGAACCCTAACCCAAAAAAACTTTCATTTATTTTTTATTTAAAAATATTTTTTTTCCAAATGAAAGTACAAGCATTGAAGAAAATGGAAGTCTCTTGTGTCAGCTGTTGTAGTGTCTCCAATATGCATTTGTTTAATGGCCTATACCTGCATGGTCCCTTCCTTATACTTTTATAAGCTAATGTCATATTAATCCTTACTACATAAGGCATCTGCATCTAGGGTAATATCCCGATTAAAATAAAGTGGTAAATAGGTGACAATGTATCGGTCATGATCGGTAACAGTTTAAATTTTTTCCAATTGCACCACCATGTGGAGGCACAAAGAATGCTTTTTTTTCCATCTCTGCTTATTCATACATATATCTTAAATGTTAAAAATAGATATTTTACACTGTATTACTATTACATTACTTTACATTACATACATTTGCATAAATGTATTGTTTAATTCCACAGGTGTAAGTGCTATATTTCTCCATAATATGTTTGGCAAGCGACAGGATATCAAATAACTACCCAGCTGCAAATGTAGCTGATGGTTTGTGTGTTTTCAGTGCGGAAAGACTGGCCTTGCGAGAACCATAAAAGCACTATTTTGATTCTGCTGTCTGAACAGTTTTATTCGAAAATGTTCAGAGAAGCAGCTTTTGCAACTGATTGGACCGTTTAAATGTTTGAACAATAGCTGAAACCGATTGGTAAACCTGCATTGATCTAGCTATTTAATGAGCTTATTGGAAATCTATTGTATAGTCCCCTATCTTGCAGCGTTAACACTCTGAGGCTGTGTCTATGATTGGGGGTGTCTGGTAGCCTACAGCCCGTCTTGGTTACTGTCCAACATACTTAGTGTATGTCCGGTTCACTTCATAGGATGTGATTGCATTTTAGACTAATTTTATTTGGTGCTGATATCCAAAATGTGAGATTAGCAAGGGCAAGACTGTGAGCTATTGTGCCAAATGTATTCATTCAGAATGCATGCAATCTCTTCAACCACCTGGTTTTTTTTTCTATTAATAATAATTAGGTATTGTATCAGAGGGCAATATCTAAGACTAATTTATATATGTTTACGTTTTGTTGACTATCACAGGTCAACTATCAAAGTGTTTGTTGGCTTATAGGGTAGCAAACAGACAGGGGAACCACACACATCAGCTCAATATGACATTCTGTACGTCAAACGAATGCCTAAAAAAAGGTTATTTCCTCTCCCATTGGAGGGTGCCAACCAAAAACAGGGGAATTGTGTGCAGAGTAGATGTCCATAGACTATAAGACATAGATTTAGATAATGGACCCATTCACACTAAGGTATAGAAAATTGCAGAAGAATTCATGGGTCCTCTGGTCACTAAGTGGGCCTTAGAACTCTAAGAAAACTATGGCTGAGGTTTGACTGTATTCTGAGAAAAATGTGCCTTGTTGACTGTCCTGATCAAAGTGTACAAAGTGTACGTGATTGTGCAGGCATGGTGCTAGCTAATCAGTGTTAGCTAAATAGCTTTTGTTAAGCATGATTGCTTAAATGAATTATTTTTAAAACTAGGCTATATGTTTAAAGAGGACAAAGCATTAACTGGCTATTCTGAGAAGGATAATACATGTTGAATTGGCTAATGATTTTAGAAAATGAAGTGTGACATTAAGAGAATTTGTGATATTAAGCAAGGTGATATTAACCGGATTCATATGCACCATAAATGCATGTTCTTTTTTTATCTAGAAAATTCATTTAACTCAATTTGCTTATTACAGGTTTAATTTCAACTTAATGATGCATAATTTTATGATTCAAGGAAGACGAGAGTTTTTCTCCTTCTGAATGTGAGGCTCAGATCATTACTCTGACAAAGCATACTTTTTATTCACTCCAAGAATAAATTAAAATACGGTACACTTCCCAGATCAATGACTGTGTCATGTGCAGAACACACACACACTGCAAAAAACAAAAAATAGTTCAATCGTAACAAGCATTTTAGTCTTATATTTAGGCATAAAATCTTATTTCTATAACTTGTTTTGCTAAATAAGACAAAAAGATTGCCAATGGGGTGATAGTTTTACTCATTTCAAGATGTGCCAATGGGGTAAGATAATTTCACTAAAAAAGGTAACCTTAAAATAAGCTAATATGTTTTACTTGAGAGAAAATAAATAAGATTTTAAGTCTCATTACAAGACTAAAACCCTTGTTAGTGCTTTTTTGTGTTTTATTGCAATGCAGATTCTGGAGTACGTTTTAATTGTGAGCATGGAGGTAACTGAGTTTGATTCCATAAAATTTAACATCATAACTAGATTTAGAACTATAACTAGAACCTATCTTGACAACACTTGGGGCATTTGATCTGTATTACTGTAACATTATAGAGATGCAAGAGCTTGGGTTCACAGTACAGTATATTAATAGTTATGCCTGACAATGAGACTTTGTCATAAATCCTTAAAGACATTATCCTTCTGAAGGACGGTGACTTTTTTTAAAGCAAACAATATGTCCTTTAAGCCCCTTAAACATCAAATAAAATCATTTTATCAATAAACAAAATCAAAGGCATTTCTTTCCCTGGGCTTTGCTGCCATCTAGTGACAGCAGTTCATGACTTAAAAACATCAGTCACAAAGATTTGACTACAAGTGATTTTCATGTCAAATCTCTTTTTATGTAGAACAAAATAATCAATGTATTATTGCAAAGCTGAAGTGACCCATATGTGGCTATTGGTAGCTGAAGTATCAATGAGAATTGACAGTACTGCTGCCCACAGTTTATGAAGCCCACATTTCCAGAGGGAACTAGTGGACTTAATTTGGGCCTAAATTTCAGTGAAGCACATAAGAATTCCTCTTGAAAATGCTCATACTTCAACAGGTTTTTTGTGAGTTGTACATTTGAAATTGCCAGCACTACTCGTTTTTAATGTACTTAAGCAAGAAGAATTCGATCAACCAGTCATCTGGTTTATTTTCACTGCTTTTGCCAACAGCTGTTTTTTATGTTTTCATTTCTTTTCCCGAAAGAAATGACATATAATTACACTTTTTTTTTGCAGGTGGTCTTGTATATTTCACTGTGTTTTTAAGTGATATTGCTGCAGCACCATGAGCACCAATTGAAGTTGTGATTTGAATAAGGCGCCTTGGGTTTGAGCGTGAGAATACGAGTACAATCTTTGAGCGAGGGCGCTTCTGCTGACACTGGAACAGACATGCAGCAGCTGCCTTCTATCAGACATGTTTGACTCCACTAATGTGCGGAGTCCTTTCTGTGGGTGAAAACAACAACAGCGACAAAAAAAGACTCGGCTGACACAAAAGATAAATGTCTGATTGTTCAGCATCCACGGCTCACTTGTGACTAATCTCTCTGCATTCTGGAGACGTGCAGCGAAACACTGCTTTTGTTCAAATTGATTAAAAATGTGGCTAGAGCAAAAAGAGGAAGGCTACAGAGGCTTTGCGTATGGCTAAGTTCCACAAAACATCTGGCATAATGAGACATGCTCGACTGATACAGCCAACATAACGGGTGTTGAGACATAAAATGCCCGTCTGCATTTTATTTCGACAATAATCCTGTTGTCCAGACTTTCTTGTAAAAATCATAGCTACTTAAACGTGATGGCTGAGTTTTGCCATCTCAGTGGCATCTGTTGTTTTCCACTTGAAAAAGAGGCCAGTGAATTAAAACCTTAGAATAAATCTGAGTAATATTTTTGGTAATATATTTTATGAATGGTCCTGATATAACTTCTCTACAGTAGCATACATAAATGCTTATTTAAATTAGGAAATTTCAAATAAAATTTAAAAAACTAACAAAAAAGACTTGAAACTAAAGCATTAGAAGTGAAATTCAAAAATACTATAGAAATAAACTGTAATAACCTTGAATAATTAATTTCACAGCACACAAATGTAATTCACTATTGCATCTGGACATCTGCCCCAAGGTTTGGTACTGAATCCAGACCTGTGCCAGGCTCGATTGCGCAACCCTATTGGTCGATCGACCTTTTCTGTTTTCACCGCGTTAAGCTGCAAATGAAGCGTTTTCCTCTCACTCATGTCTGTGTGAGCCCGACTTGCAAACTGCAGTGTGATTGGAAGCAGCTTTTTTTCTCTCACATAGAAAATATTAGTTTGTTTTAAATTACTTTTTGCTTGTCAAGTGACATTCTTACCCCATTGGTAAATCTTGAAATTAGTCAAACTATCTCACCTCATTGGCAATTTTTTTGTCTTATTTAGCAAAAAAAAGTAATACAAATAAGATTTTAAGTCTAAATATAAGACACAAATACTTAAGATTGACTTATCTTATGGTTTTTGCAGTGTAAATCAACAGTGGAGGCTGCAGTGATGAGCCCAGATATAATATAGCATTTAAACAGTATAATATAATTTATACAGCATGAAAAACAATGAAGGGATATCCAAAACAAATTTGATCAAATGCAGCTGATGCTAAAATAATGTTATCTCCTGCAGGTTTGTAAATGCAAAAGCATAAAATTTACATAGAAACTCCACTGTTGATGGAGATTCAGTGACCAGTGGTACGGATCTGAGAGCCAAGAGCTAAAGTAGAAGCCAATTGTTAAGAATTGAGAGTTAATTTCCTTGTTTTGGCTGTGCTATACGGTTGCTTTACTTTGCCATCTGGCTGGTGCAGGACAGACCAGGGTCTGGTTAATAATCGCATGGGTGGTTTCCTAGAAAGTCCGATGAAATACAGCGTCCAGGAATTTGTGGAAATACTGTGCGTAGGCCAGTGCTACTTTGGGACACTAGGGGCCACATGTATAAACAGAGCTGAAAAATGCCCTCAGAAAACCGCGTAAGGGAGTTTCCACACAGAAATTCAGATCTACAAAATAACATGTGCTGTGAGAATCTGTATACCTCTGCACACGCTGGACACCATATGTACGTGATGTTTGGCGTCAGTGTGATATGGTGACATAGTGACCGAAAGGCAGAGGTAGAAAATGCAAAACTTTTTAAAAGCAGATTTACGACTTTCACCCTGAGCGTTCTTTTACGCATTCTTTTACTCAGAGTTTTATACATGTGACCCCAGATGACAGGAACAAATGCCCTTGTGCAGTTCTATGGATGCCGAGGATGCTGATTCAGCGCAAATGAGGCGTTGAAACGAGGTCGGCAGTCACTTCAGTCAGAGTACCCATGGTCCTTGTTGCAGAGTAGCTGTATTAACCACAGTGTCCCTGTGAACTTCCTATCTTGGCTCTCAATCTCCTTGTTTAAATGTGGCAATTAAATCTCTTGCTGTCTTTGTCTACAGAAAATGTGTCAGGGAGGTTTTTCTAGTGGTTAGTGTACTTCACACCGTCAATGTTTGAACTGGGTGAGATACCTCTTTACTGTTAAACGCACTGATATGTCCTGTTAAATAAGATCCGTGGTCGATAGCATACGTTCATGCAATTGCTGATCTGAAAATATACAGAATGCAATGCATTTCCTTGTAATTAACTAAGATTAACAAACGCATACGTGTAAATGTTTTCAGGGTTGTGCATTAAGAATCTGCAGGCCACAATCCACGATAAGAAGGTTTTAATGAGACTAATTGGCATGCTCATCAGAAAAAAATAATTAAAAATCAATAAACCATTTAATCAATGAGTGTACCGGACATTCTGCAGTAATGTACGTATGATCATCCCGGTGGTAATGCTGGTAATCCTCTCCAGACTGCATTACATTACATTACAGGCATTTAGCAGACGCTCTTATCCAGAGCGACTTACACAACTTCTTATTACATCTTATTACATGTATCCATTCATACAGCTGGATATATACTGAAGCAATTCAGGTTAAGTACCTTGCTCAAGGGTACAACGGCAGTGTCCTACCTGGGAATCGAACCTGCAACCGTTTGGTTACAAGTCCATTTCCTTAACCATTATACTTATATTATTATACCATTGACTTAACTGGCTGGAGTTTCTGACGGTGGTCTTTTTATTCCCTAATGACCGGTGTGTGAAGGCGACATAGGTACAGTACACCCAGGGTTATAAGAATAAACATATCACAGTGAATAGGATACCCTGTACTTTCACAGGCAAAATCCTCAACCACTGTGAGACCACGTAACTTACATTCAGGTAATTGTAAAATGCTTTCATTCATTTTTCAACCAACCTGATATACTATACAAAGCAAAATACATTTTGAGTGGTTATTTGAGGAAACATGCACAAACCGGTGGAAAAGAGGCTTTCGTATTTAGAGCGTGTTTACTCATTTTGACTTAGTTTCCAAAGACACTAACAAAGACTCCAGGAACATTGTACCACTCAGATTAGCACTCAAAGAGGATTATCCTAATCATAGGAATAATATGAAAAATGTGTATTGACATCATAGGTTTGTTTACTTGCTTGCACATTGCATGCATAATAATGTACAGCTGTGCCTGTTTTTACCGGTTTTACAAAAATGTATATTTTATATCTACAGTGCCCTCCACAATTATTGGCACTCCTGGTAACGATTAGTTAAAAGGGTTATGAAAAATTCACCATTTGGTGAATTAGCTTAATCTCACACAAAAATTTTTTTAAAAATCCAACTTTTAATTGAAGTAAATTTATTCTGAGAAAAAAAAAATCCCTCATCAAGAAATTATTATTTTTAACAAAACCACATGTGCCACAATTATTGGCACCCCTGCTTTTAATAGTTTCTACAACCTCCCTTTGCCAATAAAACAGCACTGAGTCTTCTCCCGTAACATCTAATAAGGTTGGAAAATACAGAGCAAGGAACCTGAGACCATTCCTCTTTACAGAATCTCTCCAGATCATCCAGAGTCCTAGGTCCTCTCTTGTGCACTCTCCTCTTCAGCTCAGCCCACAGGTTTTCAATGGGGTTTAGGTCAGGGGACTGAGATGGCCATGGCAGAAGTTTGATTTTGTGTTCAGTTAACCATTTTTGTGTTGATTTGGACGTATATTTTGTATAGTTGTCCAGCTAGAAGATCCAATGATGACCCAGTTTTATTTTCTTGGCAGAGGCAGCCAGATTCAGATTTAAAATTTTCTGGTATTTCATGGAGTTCACAATGCCATGTACAACAAGGTTCCCAGGGCCTTTGGAGAAAAAACAGCGCCACATCACGGAACCTCCACCATACTTAACAGTGGGGATCAGGTTATTTTTGGTATAGCCATCTTTTTTTTTTACACCAAACCCACCTTGAGTGTTGGTTGCCGAAAAGCTAAATTTTCGTTTCATCTGACCAAAGAACACGGTTCCAGTCAAAGTTCCAGTAGCGTTTATAATCTATATAAATCTAAAGGGGAGATGAACTACAATATAAACTACAGTACACTGCATTCAGAAATAATAATCTTATTATTGTACTGTGGTGATTCAATCTTATGTGTTAAGGTAGTGTGATGATTTAGGTACAGACATTAAGGTGCCCCATTTGCTGATAACTGTACACAACTACACATATAGATTTCTATGTTGGCTAACAGCAGGGCTTAACAGCATGGATTTAATATTTGGTCTAGGTATTGTTCAATATCATGATGATAGAAGTAAGATAAGTTTCCCTGACCACAGAATGTAATAACCATACTGAAAAGAAGTATTACTGCATAAAATGTTGTAGAGTATAATTTATATATCTGATTTTGGAATCCGAAAAGAGCGTCCCGTTTTTCCTTATCTCATCAAACAGAGTCTTCCACTTTCATAAGAGGGTCTACACCGGCTGCCAAGTCTATCCTAGGGAACAAAAGAGCGTCTATGGCCACCTGTCACTAGAGTCCTCTTTACACTCCAAATGCATTCTGGGTAGCCATATTTGCTCCCATTCAGCAGAAACGTAATTAATTGAGACCAACTCACTGGAATCCTTTCGAAAACTTTTTCTCAGGCCATGGGATCATTTAAAATACTTTTCTTCGCACAGGCATCACTCTACGCCCTCTAGTAGCCTGCTGAGTTTCTTGCACACAGTTAGGCACTCATGTCTTTCTTCAAATCTGATAACATCCCATAAAAAAAACCTACTTCAAGGTTTTTGACTTGAATATCAGTCTTTGTCCATTGGCATTTTATTTTCAGATGTATTTTATTTTGTCGTACTAAACTGCGTTTGATTTAGTTCAGCTAATGTCACTTCATGGCAAACAGCAATGATCACTAAAGCCTTTTTTATTTTGAGGTTTAGACGCATCTATTTCCCAATAAGCTTGGCTCAAATTCAATGATAGTTATGCCATGCCGTAGATCTATTCAAAGGCCACAATTCCCTAAGTAAATTATAGACATTGCCTGATCGGTACCTTTTAAGAACTGTCAAGGCTGTTCAGACAATATCAAAAGATCCAGAAGCACTCAGCTTGTGGCGCTGCTGAGCAGGCAGACATCTGCTGACTCAGTCGCTCTCAGCTCCAGAGGTGACGTGACAGTTTTCCCATGAAATACGAGCCGCGCGTTTGAAGGGGGAGCAGAAGGTGCTTTGACGTGCTGCGCACACATCATACTGTAATGAGCGTCTATGCTACTGTATGAGAGATCACTGACGCACATTGTCCTCTGAGAAAATGTAGATTTTTCACTGTGTCGGGATTCATCAAATTAAACTGCCACTCTGGCTACGATTCACACCGGACTAACAGCCAGTTCCTTGTACTTCCTGGGGCTATGTACAGGGATATGTTATCTAAGGTGTTACAGGTCACACTGAAGTGCCACTAATCCTTCTTTCTTTTAACTTGGTTCATTTTATTTTAAACCTCCAATTTTAACAGCAGAGCCATGTTCAGCTTTGGAAATTAAAATAAATTGGTCGACCAAAGCACATTGATCAGATTGATTGATCGCTCGACGACGTGCTGGAAAACCACGCAGTAGTGGGAAGTAGGTCGGATAGGAACGCTACTAGAATGCTCTCGGTAAAACATGTATGGAACTCGATGGTTTTGCTGTTTAGAAAAGGAATGACTGTGTACATGCATGTAGCAAGAGGCTCGAGATTCTGACATGACACACATACACAATATACGCATCGCACACTGACATTCTCAACAGGATGTGGTGAAAGCCTGAATCCGTAATCTCATATTAGGCTTCTTTGGAATAAAAAATTCCCATTTTACAGATTCATTCAGTATTTACTATGTTGTCATGTTTACTATGTTTAAAACAGTATTCTTCCTTAACAGTTGCAGGCTTATAACCCAAAGGTTGCAGGTTTGATTCCCAGGTAGGACACTGCTGTTGTAACCTTGAGCTAAAGGTACTTAACCTGCATTTCTTTAGTAAAATATCCAGCTGTATAAATACATTTTTTAAAATTTAAACAAAAAAATATGGTTGTGTAATTTGCTTTGAAGTTTCCGTAAAATGCCCGTAATGTTTATCATAGAATTAGGCAGTTATTTACAAAAGGGATATTTTTTTTTTGTATTGCACTGCCAACCATAGGCAAGATATACCTTTAACTTTATCAAAGGGATTGGTATTGCTGTCACATAAAATTATAAACTGGCAAGAAAGTATTTGAAGGCACATGTTTACCTAAGATGTTTACAGATGCCACAGCTCACTTCAACTCAATGCTAGGGTCGTAATCTGTATCCACACATAAGCATCTCCATTGATGGAAACCGGACTTTAGCTCGGCCATTGATGTTACCAGCAGCGGTGTCTGAACACCTTCGATTCCCTCCTGCGCAAGCGAGCATTAGCTGCATTTCAGCCAGCAGAGGGCAACCTCAGCTAAACTGAAGTAAAACAGGCATAGCTGACCTTTAGTCCTGAGTATGGAGTGGCACCATCAGCTGAAGAGACTACTGTATTGTTACTGACAGGTCCATTGCTCTACTTGATAAGCCACTGCCGTGTGACGTGTCTTCACTGCAGTATGGGCTCTCTTTCTGCCCCACAAAGTCCACCCTTCTCTTTATCTGCCCTCCAAATCTCTATTACAGGGCTAGAATATTTTCTGTGCAGTACACCATGGGATTTGGCTAGAGAAAACAGAATTTCTGACATGATAGAACATGTCTTTGGATAATGGTTATACCCCCCCCCCCTCATCTTCGCATTGAAGAAGCTTTCTCTGTACTATTGCCATTACTTATGAGCGGGCCATTGTTCATTGTAGGTGAGCTAAAAAGGCAGATCGTTGCGAGTTTGAATTTCCACAGTGTCTTTCCGCAGGTTTTGATCACTCCAAAGAGTCATTTTTGAAAGGAGAAGGGCACACGTTTTAAAGAGGACATTCTGTGCTCGGCTGCGGAATGCCGTAACATTGCCCGCAATTAATATTAAAAACCATTGGACAGCCTCATCCCACAGCGGTCACAATCCGGGGGCATTTTGATGGTGCGTGCTGATTGCCGCTGATCCTGTTAGCTGCTGCGATCATCGTTTTGTTGTTGATGAATCCTCCCCCTGCATTCCTGATTTGTCCAAAAGAGCTGGCGCGCAACTTAAGAAAACACAGAGGAGGAACCAAAGTGGAGATGTCATGGTTTTGTCACACTTCACAGAGAACAGAGGTAAACACATTTGTGTTGGCACATTTCGAATCCAATTTGTCGAGGCAGAGCTGGTCTTAGAGGCTTTCATCATGCACACACTTGTGCGCACATACACACAAACACATACACATACACACACACACACAGGCACACACACACACACAGGCACACGCACACACAAACACACACACACACAGGCACGCACACACACACGCACACACACAGGCACACATGGACACACATGCATGCTCACACACACATACAGACACACACGCACACAAACACACACACACACATACAGGTGAAAGCTGCACAGTTGTAAGTGCAGTAGATAAGGGTGCATATAGTGTCATTTAGAGGTGATTGACAACCTCTACCTCCCTGGCCTCCAACCAGAAAAAGACAGAATGACCCATAGCTTGTTTAAACTAGGCGTATGCTTTTTTCCTTCCATGAACAGAAAATGGCATTGAAATTGCCTAGTATTTTTTTTATATCGGGTGCCTTGCAATTTTATATGCAACACTGATTACAGTTACTGTTGCAGGCTCTCAAGTTTTTATTTGATTGCACCACAGGCCATGAATTGAGAAACTATAAAATCTACTCACTTTTTTCTTCACCAGTTCTTGTCTGGTGACAAATCTTTTTCATTACTTTATCAAGAGATGAGAAGATTAACAATCTTCTGATTGGATAAAAAACTTAATCATGAATGGTTGCAGGACAGAGGCCAGGGAGTAGGTGCATATCCTGAACTGTACAGGAAACTTGTCCATCACTGGTACAGAGTAGCATTCAGTAACTGTTTTACTAATGGATATAGGCCAGTCAACCCTATCTTTTGAATCCATAACTTTCCATTGTGAAGGGTAACACTTTAACTACGATTCCAGTCAAAAAGACGGAGCTTATGTAACCCACGTCTCACTGCTTGTGATTCGAGCTTCGTGGTGGAGGAGGACGGCAGACCTGGATTTTATTGAAAAAATGTTTTCCTTGGTTTCCACATTCTGTGGTTACAAATTATTTTGTGCTCAAGTGCAGCATCAAGAATTATATGCCTGACAAGAACCCAAATGTCCGCTGCCAAAATGTCAATCGTGAAATTGGATTGGCGTAAATATCTACTGAAGCCAACAGTTAGAAAAGCACTAAAAAACATTGGATGTTTCCTGGTTTTTGGAAGGCGGTAAACAAGCAAGCAAGTTTACTGTTCAGAAAGTAAGCAGTTTAGAAAATGAGACTATTTCTCACTCTCTTATTTAGTTTATTTGTTTATTTTAAGTTACTGGATTGATGTTCAGAAAAATAAATGTAACTTTAACTGCTTCAGAGTTGGAAAGCAATGGTATGAATGTGATTCAGCTGCTAAAAAAGTGTGTGTTTTGTTACGGTGATTGTTAGATTTCTGTCCGAAATTGTTTCAAATTGAATCCACATTATATTGTATGTGTATTCCAAGTGGCTCCAATACCTTGCCTTTGCAGAGTGCAGGGCTGTGTGCTTTAGCCTACTATCAGACTAATTGGCTGCAAAGATGTTCTTTAGATAGAGGCCAAGTCCAGCAGTGCCAAAAGGGAAACACCTCTCACTGAGACTCTGTCAGTCCGTAAGAATCTGTCCATCGCTACCCGTGACTAAATACCATTTTTCTTTTCCTTTCATTTATCCTTTTTTTCCATCCAGGCTTTGAAGTGAATGAGGAAAGAAGTCCTGACTGTAGCAAATTACCTGCGGACTGAAGCATTTTTGTCATAAGTCCTGAGATCCCGGACGAGCCACTTGTCCTGGCGGCTTCTCTGGGCTCGTTTAATCTCGGGGGTGCTGGAGACAGCGACGCTGACAGAGTGATGGGGCAGCTGGATGGTGTTCCAGGCCAGAGTGACGGACACGTCGGGCTTCGAGGAGCAGGGCCACGGAAAGGAGGGGAGGGTGGACGTCCAGGGAAGGGCAAGGGCATTCTGCAGGCTTCAGCTGACCACCAAAAACCAGCTTTTCACATTATACCTGCTGTTCATCCTCATACCACTTTATTTTCTAGTCTTTCTTTTTTTTTTTACCTTATTCACTCCTCTGGAAGGATTTGTAGAAAAAGCAAAGAGACTGAAATTGAATTCACACTAAGCGGATTCATCCGTGTGCCCGTGCTTTAGTTCAATGTGAAGACGCCACACATTTTCTGCTCAGAATCATCAAAGAGATTTTTCTCCCGATGCACAGTATTTACAGTCTTTTGTGGTGAAATGGTTTTTGAAAAATCATTTTAGTAATTCATATTTCACATTACCTCACTCTTTAAACTCCAGGCGGCTAGCAGGACTGTTTCAGAAGTACATGAATATCTTTATTGGGCCCTGTGTAGCCCAGACACAAGGGGCCTGATTTAAGACCTTTAGCGCATGCGAAACTAATAACACAACCAATTATTGGTACAAAACAAATGCCATGACCAATCATTGGTCATGTTATTGGTTTTGCGTGTGCTAAAAGGGTTTGCACATTCTAAAGATCTTAGTAAATCAGGCCCCAGGTTTTTGTTGTGGTGGTCTTTGTTTATTCTGCAAAGCACTAAGATTTGAAGCAGTAGCTCAATAATAGTGACCATTTCAAAAGTACATTTCTGTTATGCAGGACCTGCCCCAATATGTCAATTCCACTGGGTTAAGTACTGTAAATGCACAATCATTTTAAAAATCTCATTGCAACACCAAAATATGACCTTCAGTGCTAAAATCTCTTGACACCACCAGCAGCTCTAAGGTCGAAGGTCATCTCATCGGTCATGATCAAGCTCAAAAACAAACAGGAAGTAATTACACCTGAAAAAAGGGGGAAATAAAATCAGACTCCACTGCCTTCCGTTCCTGGGAAGAACAATTGCATTTGACACGGGGATCTTTTTTAAATTATTATTTTCTTTATTATCAGAAGTCTCAGAAGTCTATTCTTTCAGGACCTGATATCAGTCAGGAGCAGCATTTACCTTCATGTCATAGCCACATGCAGGAACTATCGAACAATGGCGGTCCTGAGCGTGTGTATTACAGTTTCCTGCACTGGAAATTTGGTTAATATAAAACAGGGGTGCACAACTCCGGTCCTGGAGGGAGAGTCTGCGTGCTGGTTTTTGTTCCAACCAATTAGCTTAGTTTACTGACAGCTCTATAATTTACAGTCGTTCCTTCCTGTACCCAAACACAGTAAAATCTTTAGGGTACACTTGCAGTCTATGGCTGTAGCTGGTGCTTATACAAATGTCAGATTAAGATATGATTGAGCTAATTCATAATTAAGAGCAGAAGTTGGCACAAAATCCTGAAATGGATCGGCCCTTGTTGCGCACCCCTGATATAAAACCAAATGTGCCATCTGGGAAAAAAAACACAGCGAACACATCTGTCATTTACTTTTATACATAAAAATAATTTGTTGTGGTGATGTTCTGCTGAAGCTGTTTTAGCGTTCTCATAGCCATTGAGTGAACACATTCTTCTCCCTTATAACTGCCCTGTAAGGATTTGAGAACAGAGAATAGAAAGTATGAAAAATATTATCATAGCATTAGCATATCTACCCAGCAATCATTTGCAATACATAGCTACAATACGGTTCGTTGGGGATCCCAGAAGGGTGAAGTTTAAACATAGCGAGAGTCGTTAACAATAAGAGGTCATTGTAGAAAATGCAGTAGCGTTAAGGGTTTGTTTTTCAGGCCCTGTCTGCTTGAGGCCTGCTCCCAGATAACGTATTGCTGCTTTATTAACTCCTTATTTTAAAGGCCCTTTCTCTCGCTGGGGCCATAGCAATGTTTGCGCTAGCCACCCAGGGGCGTACTGTGAGCCTACCTCACTGAATCAGACAGCTGTCTGCACGCCGCGTGGTTCTCTGCACAAAGGCTTGTCCACAAAAATCGGTAACGAGAAAACAATAAAACACGGGTGTGTTTTAGTAACCGTTAATTATGAGTAGAGGCCGTTATGGGGATTAGTACATTACCACCCTGACAAACAGGTTTTCAGGGCGATAGCTCATTTAGCCTCCCCGCTTCTCACCCGATTTGACTCCCGTTATTTTCGCCTCTTGGCAGCGCGTGATAGCCAGCGCTTTGCACCGCCCTCCTTCAGCCTCTGTTGGGGCCCTAAATGAACAAACGGTTTCAGCCTCTGTTGGGGCCCTAAATGAACAAACGGTTTCAGCCTCTGTTGGGGCCCTAAATGAACAAACGGTTTCAGCCTCTGTTGGGGCCCTAAATGAACAAACGGTTTCAGCCTCTGTTGGCGCCCTAAATTAACAAATGGTTTCAGCCTCTGTTGGGGCCCTAAATGAACAAACGGTTTCAGCCTCTGTTGGGGCCCTAAATGAACAAATGGTTTCAGCCTCTGTTGGGACCCTAAATGAACAAACGGTTTCAGCCTCTGTTGGGGCCCTAAATGAACAAACGGCTTCAGCCTCTGTTGGGGCCCTAAATTAACAAACGGCTTCAGCCTCTGTTGGGGCCCTAAATGAACAAACGGTTTCAGCCTCTGTTGGGGCCCTAAATGAACAAACGGTTTCAGCCTCTGTTGGGGTCCTAAATGAACAAACGGTTTCAGCCTCTGTTGGGGCCCTAAATGAACAAACGGTTTTCGCTTTTTCGTTCATTCGCACCCTGGGTTTCATCCACCATTTCTTCTGCATTCCTCCCCCCCAAATCCACCCCAAACCCTCCCAGAGAGGAACTCTTCTACAACAGAGAAGGGGTCCCTTTAGCCGGGGGTGGGGGGAGACGAGAGGGATTGGTTCACGCCATTTAAGCCACTACCATCTCATTATGCGAAGATTAAAGACCCATAATGCATCCAGGACTCCCACTGCAACCTGAGGCCCCAATTGACATCAGTCTCATTGATGCAGGTCAGACAGTAACATCAATACAGCTCTGTTGCTGGTTAGAAACTGTCGTCTCCCACTGGGTCCTCTTTCAAGAGGTACCTGAAAACTATCCATAGAGGTGTGCTCCTCACTGTGTGGTGTGCCTGGAGTCCCAGTTTTGTCTTGTCCCCGCGTCGGCCGAAAAACAGAACTTATTATCGTCATCTGTTGAGAATGACATTTTTTAAACTAGTTTTTAATTGTTAAAGACTCCAACAGTGTTGTTTCGTTTTTTGACCGGAGGAATTCAGGATCAGTGTTTTGGTGCAGCAGTAGAACGATGTTGTCTCAGCCCGGTGTGGGGCTTGAGCACGACCCGCGAGGGCGCCCCGGGATACCGTGTTTCAGTGACTCACCTCGTATTCCCCTGTGGGTGGGCCCTGACCCGGGACCCCCACAGGGCCTGCAGGTTATGACTCCTGCACTGGGGCTCTTGTAATCCTTAGGACGTACTTCTGCTTACTTCAGGCGGTTGCACTCTAGTCCTTTCAAAATCAGGAAGAACTTAAAATCAGGTCAAAGGTCAATCTGGCCTCGGAGGTCAGTCAATGTTAAAAATAGCGAGTCACTCAAATTAAGTCTAAAAATACTTGATTGTATCTGTTTACGCATTTGCGCTTTGAAAACGGCAGTTTTCCTTTTCTCTGTGTAAACATAGAAGACACATACAATGAAGGCATTCATTAATCAAGAAGTCTTACAATGAAGTCTTCATCTTCTCTCTCGGTTATGATTGAGTTGACTCTACATAGAACTCAACCAGCCAGAGGGTCTTAGCATCTAAATCTTATGAACTGATGATCTTATGAACCCCTAACTATGATTGAGTTGACTCTACATAGAACTCAACCAGCCAGAGGGTCTTAGCATCTAAATCTTATGGACTGACGATCTTATGAACCCCTAACTCAAGTATACTAAGAATATTCTATCCTCATCTCTGCAGTGTATGAATTTGGCAGATGCTGTACACTACAGAGACTGCTGCCTAGACTTCAACTTTCAGTATCCTACAATAGAGATGTTTCATACTGGGGTGTAACTAAACAGTGAGAGTTTCCTAATATTACTGCGACACAGTAAAACTGCATTTGCACTGCTGTGGTTTTGCAAAAAAAAGCTAAAGTGCAGGTATTCCCCTAGATCTAAAAGTGTATTCTTTCTTACCATAAAGCTGAAATACAATGCATGCAGGGATCTCCTTATGGAAACGAGACATACTAAAAAAATATATTGAAGTGAAATATTACAACACTTTCCAATATATGATAAAATATACTCATTATTACTACTTTCAAAATACACAGCTATGAAATATATTTTAATGAAAAAAAAAGCACATATTTTACATATTTACAATGTATTGCAGTATATTAAACGTCCTTAGCTAGTGGTTGTCATTAGCTATGAATGGAGGTCTTGTTAAGTGGCATCTTATGACTCCATTTTCTGGTTTCCTTGCACTGGTGTGAAAATGCGCATTGCTCTACGGTCATATCTGTGAGCAGCGCAGCACATCGCATGCTTTGACTGAACACGCAGCAGCAGTAGCAGCAGCAGTGCGTTTGGCGCAGGGCAGGGATTTCCCAGCGCAGCTGGAGCAGAAGCCATGCAGGGGCAGGTAATAAAACAGAGTTACTGTAAAACAGGAAATCACAGCCTGGCGGCCCGCCAAATTCCTGCACCTTTCATCATATGTTCTAATCATCACAGATTATTCTATTTTCTTTTGCCATTTCATGGAGTTTATGGGGACTAATCTGCCAATGGCTGACCAAAGACGGTTTGCTGTCCTTTTGTGATTGGTGCTACAGGCAAACTTGTGAATCTAATATATTTAACGAACCTTGTGTATGTCTTGCCAAATAGTTTAACTATTTTCTTTTCAAAAATATGCAAGCAAGAATTATCAACTCATTACCTTTTTTGTAAAGTAATGAAATCACTTCCTGACCAAATTATTAAATATGATACTGAGGTCATTCATGTTCATTAATAAAAGGTATTTTTGTTTCATAACACACATGATATATACTAAATAGAAAACATTCTCACATTGCAATTCCTGTGATAATTGTGCCTCAGTGAAATGTGCATGCAACACAAGGTAGTTCAATGTACCTACAGTATGTAGGGTCCCATATAACTATGGTAATACATGTTTCCCAATCATTAAGGGGCCACTTTTTATGCCTGAGCATATTTATGCATGCATTTTTTTACCTTGATTTGTCGATGGCTCTTTCATTGTTTTGGGGATTAAGTTGAAAAGGGCCTTCATGTGAACTTGAAACAGCACCTGAAGGGAAGCCAACATCACATCAAGGTTCTAAAAACGCACGTATGGCACGGAGCACTCACTCACCTTCATCTCCCGTTCGAAGTTTACGATACGCATCTTCTAAACGTTTGGGAGTATCAATGGTGCATGCTGGGAGATTGTGGTGTGTGGAGGGTGAGAGACAGGACGGAGAAAACCTCAGAGCTACTTAACCGCTCACTGAGTGTGCTGCTCCAGAGGACTTTCTCTCTCTCCTTCTCTTTCTCTCCCTCCCTCACTCGATCTCTCCCTCTCACTCCATCAATCTCTCGCTCTCTCCCCCTCTCTCTCTCCCTTACTCTCTCTCTCCCTCTCTCCCACCCTCTCTCTCCCTCACTCTCTTTCCCTCTCTCCTCTCTCCCTTACTCTCTCTCACTCCCTCTCTTCCTCACTCTTTCTCCCCCTCTCCTCTCTTTCCCTCGCTCTGTCTCTCCCCTGCTCCCGCACTCTCTCTCTCTCTCTCTCTCTGCAGAAAGTTAAGACGCACACCCACAGACACTTGAGACAGTGTGACTGTTCTGTATGACTGTGTTAGTAGATGGTGATGTATTGTCAGGGTTGGGGTGGGCTGCTGGGTGGGCACATGAAGCTCTGTCTAGAGCTCTGCTTTCCTTTGAAATGGTTAGAGGCAGCTGTTCATGTGATCCTCCTGCCTTTGATGTAGTGATGTTGCACTGAGGTTTTCACAGGAAAACCTTGCAGAACTTTCAGAGTACCGGTATGTCAGGGCAATAATGGCTGTTTTGACGTGTTCAATCTTATGTTTGCATTATGATGTAAGCAACAATGGACTGATAATCACAACAACTGGGAAGACTTTAATCTAGCCATTATTCACGAGTCCCTTAAGAAAACAGTTAAGCTGCACATGCAGAATGCTCTTCCTTGAGTTTTATTTCCCCATCCCCTTTCATAGTTGTTATAGGCCTACTGCAGTGAATGGATTTGTACGTGTAATCAGGACTGTATAATCAGATCCCACTCTGTATGAGCTAATAGATTAAACACACGCGCGCGCACACACAAACACGCAGATCTGATAAGTGTGTGGCATAGCGTGAGACAGTGGCTTTGCTCATTACGATACCCTTGCATCTTTTTTTTTGTACCTCCCTTGCGATTTGTTTACCAGCGTTAAAACCTTTCCGATTTCTTTCAGATTGCGGCAGGACGAGTCTCGCTTTCTTTAGCCCGTCCTCCGCGCGCCCCGGTCCCGAAGAGCGGACGACCACACGCTCAGATCTCCCGTTCAGGAATAAAGAGCGATATGGGCTCATCTGGACGCGCTCAAACAGATGAAAACCATGTGAAAGGTGAGGGCCTGGTGGTACTTTGTCTGGGCCGCGCAGATCTGTTTGATAGTGCTGGATGATAAGTGACATGAAAGGACCCTGTCATCAGCTTTTGTTTGCCTTTTTACAGTCCCACAACATGGCGGCGAGAGGGGGGGGCTAAGGAGAGAAAAGAGTGCTTCAGCTTTGAAAAGGGACAGGTGACGTCAAGAAAAAAAAACATTTGTGTTTAAGATTAGGAGTTCATTTTAGGTCATTACCTTAAGTGTAGCTTAAGTGTATAGTCCCAGAAAACTAGCATTGAAATTTTGCGATGAACAAGCTAGCATTCTACAATGTTGAAAATGCTATTATTTTTTTTACTTGTTTACTTACACTTTGAAAAGAAAAATATCTTGCTATTCCCATATGAGGTATTTAATCCATCAGACAATACATTATTTATTTGCCACGACAGTAATTGTATAGTCTACTTATCCAATAAAATCTACTGCTTGCGAGAAACATTTGTGAATAATTTGGTCAAAACCACAAAGAGTAGTTTCCCCTACCAAATGCTATGAGTCATATTCTTGCAGATCACAATCACTGCTTTTTGAATAAATTATTCAAATATCAAGAAACAGGGAGAGCAGATTCCCATGTACATACGTTCCATCTTTATACTGTTGAGAATAATTTACAGGTAATTTACAAAGTCGAATAGGCCTACACCAAAGATAAATGTCTTCGCTGAGGAAGGGTTCAGCAATCAATATTTGGCGGAGTAACCCTGATTCTTCTTCTTCAAAAATACTTTCCCAGAGCTGTACGTACCCTGGGAATGGAAGCGGTAAGTAATCCCCTCTGAATGGATGTATGCCAGTTTTGACAGTGGAAGACATTTGAAGCCAAATGTAACCTAATTAAATAATTAAATCCATTGTACCTCAGGGCCACATTATCGTCGTTTTTAAAAAAAAAAGTTGATCGGATACACGGTCTGTTAGGGATTCACTGCACTAATCTCGAATATAAAGCAACCTGGCCAGAATGCACATGTTAGAAATACCTACCACAATCTACCCTCCCCTTTTGCAAATTGCACCATGCAGTTCAGCATTAATGCCTTCTAATGTTACCCTTTATAGCTTTTCTAAGGTAGGCTAATCTTGTGTTATCAGGCCAAGGTAGCATTGGACGTCAATGTCAGACTTGAACAGGCTATTTCCTCTAAGCAAGCATGTTACCTATCCTTACTGCAGCTGTCATGTCTCCCCCAGCAGTGCTGTAATGAAGGCACCTTTTGTTCCGCTGATAAGTCACACATTGTTCCGCTCTCAGGTGCGCCGGCCGTGGAGGATAATGGAACACAATATGTTCCCTTTAACACGGTACAATTCACTTTCCCTCCGAGCGAGATACAGCCGTTTCCTGCCGGCTGCGCCTTCTTTCCTCCCTGATCACCTAACCCGGCACCCATTTTCCTTCGGGAAAAAACTTGTCGTATTTATTTATTTATGTATTTATTTAAGCGGTGCTAACTGGTGCACAATGTCGAAGAGTAACGTTCTCTTAATACTGTTTTTTGGTAGCACCTGTTGTTTCCCCTCTGTGGAATTGCCCCGAGAACAGAGTGGTTGTTTAGACATAGACGACATTGCGCATTGATGCTTTAATTTGCTCCCTGGATGGTGGCTCTCTCACCGTGCGGCTCTGCAGACACCTGTTTGATTCCAGGTCAGTGGAGCCGTGCTGAAACAGTGCTGCTGTTACACCAAGAGCTGCTTGGCTTCAATACGCAATTCTCCAGCATGGCATTTCCATGGTTACGTGTAAACATTGTGTTGCAGAGTTCTTCGTGCTCACACATATTTGTCAATCTGAAGGCAGAGGGCTTCACTAACATTGCCAGCATGCTGATGTACACATACTTATGATAAATGTTTTTTGACTGTATTCCTGCCAGATGTTTTCAGGAGTGAACTCCTGAGAAATATGCAACATTGATTTTTCACGAACAGAGGTTTCTTTTTGGTGATACGTTACTTTTTAATTAATTAATTATTTCCATTTTTATCATTTTTATGTATTTTCACAGGTAAGTGATTTTCAGTATTTTAGGTAATAATGTGGTTGCATTTATGCTACCCAAGCAAACAATTTCACTTGTAGTTTTGTTTAGCGTACTTGCTAATGGAATATAGGTGCTTGTGTGAAGAAACTGCTTGTACCTCTAAAAATGTATTCATTTATTGATATGGTTTATTGATTTATTGATATGATTTATTTCCATGTTACATTTAGCTCGTCCATTAAAACAAATGTCATTCTGCTGTTGGACTTATTTTGTGTCAGAATACGAGTGTTTGCCTACACCCTGTGCATAGAAAGGGCGTCTTCAAAGCGAACTGTCAGTTTCCAAAATTTCAATCCCTCCTCCCTGTGCAAAAATTTAGCGCGGAGCAAAAATTTTGAGGATTAAAGACAGCCATTCTGTGATGTAATCTCACTGTCACAGTGGACTTAAGTTTGACACGTCCAATGTGGTCTTGTTTCAAGTGTGTTTTGCATCTTAATGCATGACTGGGAGGCAGACCGCACAGGTAGATGGCCTATGGACATCAGGGAATCTCAGTGTAATCTCCTCGGCACGTTGTAGGCTAGTGATCTATTTTACTGGCAGCATTGAAGGTGCTGCAGTTATATAAAAAAATTTAAGATAAAGCCTTTTTTTAAAAGTTCAATTCAATTTTATTTGTATAGCGCTTTTTACAGAGAACTTCATGTCACAAAGACGCTGCACAGAAAAACAGAAGGAAAATTGAGCAAAAAACCCCCTAAGGCCTTAACCCCCAAAACCAGGCCTGAACCCCCAACCAGCAAAGGCACCAAAGTAAACGTAAGGTGGCATATTATTGATGCCCTCGACTCTTTGGATCCATGTGAAAATATTTACATTGGCAGATATTGCACATTTGCGAAGTATAATCAGCTCTATATATTTAAAAACTCCAGAAAATGAACGCAGTTTGGCTAATTGCTAACTCATTTACTGCCAAAAAACACAACAAAGCTGTGCTTGACTGGAGTAATCGGCTCACCTTAGCTGCGCCAGGTCTTACGCAAATCCTACAACTCCTGTTATCTTTTATGACGGAGCATCTCACGGCTGTCACTGCGGTTCTCTGTTCGACGATTCTTGCACATTAGCGTACTCTGATTGGCACGTACCGTAGTCATTTCTTCAGGCTATGCGAAATAATAAAAGGGCTACTATTATAAACACTGACAACGAAGTGCATAATACGATCGCTTTAAAATGTGGAACGGTGGCAAGGTAAAGCTCCCGCCTCTAACCCCCTTCGGGCTCAGGATTGTGTCGGCGACTGTGCCTGGTCACCGCAGGTTAAACGCGTTACGGAGAACACACCCCTGTCTCTACACTCAAAGTGTGTCTTTGTCAAGTGCTTGACAGGGGGAGTTTAATGCGGTAGCATCGCTATTGTGCCGTGAGAGCTGTATGTTTTTCCAACGCGCACCGAGCTATGCTTTGATCTGTCCGTGCAGGAGTAATCTATAAAGAGCATGGGGCATGGGCTATGTTCCTGTAGCTACAATGGGCCTTGTGTAACAGCGCCAAACCCATTGGATTCGTAACACATTAAATATACACCTGAGACCCACTTACCTGGTAGGCTGTAAAGCGAAGTAGGCCTACGTTTTGGTGAGGTTTCAAACGTTTAAAAAAAACCTTCTCATGACCTATATCCTTTATCACAATGTAAATCAGGCCTATGTCAGAGATAAATGTTTGTCTGCAAAGTTATGAGCCTAGCTTGCTATTAGTGTATGTAGTGAGACAGTGCAGCTAGATAGCAACCTACCAAGCTACATTATAGGTATCATTGCATTGCTAGCAGTCTGTCTAAGAAAATGATCAATTATCTTGCTGTGCTTTAGCTAATTATAGAAATGTAGTTACTTGTGGAATGAGTAGCCTACACAAGACCATTTTAGCTGTCAGTATGATGAATATAATATAGAAATATTAGTCACCTAGCGAGTTTACTGTCTACTGTTTTGAAAGGAAGTTTCTGGCTGTCAAACGATCATTCAGAGAAATGTTAAAATGGCTATATTAGAACCCTGGATATAGGGCCACCGGTTTGTCTCCCATTGTTTTCTTTTATGGTACTTAAGTCCTCCACCAGCTAGAGGTCGTAATTGTTACTCTTTGTCAAGCCACTTCAAGCAATTACCCCATTTGCACCACCTCAATAATCTAAGTTGATAAAGTAATTGCTATTAAGCACAGAATGATTGACAACGACGTTTACAAGCAACACATTACATTCAGTTGGATTTTTTTTTAAAATGTTGTACAGGGGCATGTTAGCTTTTGTTAGAAGCAGTGGGAAACATTAAAAATGAGAGCAGTTATAACATTCAACTTAAGTAAATAATAAATAATAAATTTATGATTCAACTAATCATGGTTTTCAATCAAGATAAGCAGATCTTAGTGCAGTGGGCTAAAGCAAAAACCTGCACCCACAACCGCCCTTTTTAGATAGGATTGGAGTCATGGTCACCACTGCTTTCTATAGATGCATTTAACTTTTTTTTCTGGGAGAGCAACAGTCTGCGAGTTTTAGTTTTGTCCTCAACGACCAAATCGGACCCAAGAAACCAGCCAACCCAAGTTAACCGTATAATCAACTGCTTTAACCAATCAATTGCCGTGCTACTCCAGTGCTGAGTAACAACGATAGCCAGCAGACCCGGCAGCTCTCCGGGCCCAGGAGTGAGGACCACTGGCTCAAAGACATGTCCTGTATTTGGATCCAACTTAGCACATTCCCTTCACTTGCTCTCTTCCCTCGAGTGAGCTATTTTATGATGAAATTTGTGATGTGCGACAACTGAACTGAACTGATGTTATCTGCAGGGGAGGCTAGACGAAGAAGAAACCGAAACGGAACTGAATGGTTCTCGCCTCCTAGACAGGAAGTGTTAGCCCTTAGCAGCCTCTGCTACATGCACTGATATTATTCATAGGATTACTTTGGTAGATTCATATATAATAGCTTGTGATAAAACACCAGTCTTATAAAAGTACTATTGTCAAGAAAACCTCACTCAAAAACACAGGTCCAAAAATGCTTAGGCTAAAAGATCTGAGTTAAGGTAAATTCTCTATTCTTTATCCCACCCCTCGCCCTCCTCCTCCTCCGGCCATCTCTCAACATGTGCTCATGAATTATTCACGAACCGTCCAAACTCAACCCACAAAATATATATTTTTTAAATTCACCTCCTTCGTTGGCCAGCTGACTCATCCTCTGTTCTTCACATGCGGATCTTTGCGTTTCTGGAAGCTTGCATTCTATACCCTTGGTGGGAGAGAGGATAAACGAGGGAGTAACGGAATTACTCCCTCCCCTTTCCTAAATTGGAACTGAATATTTCTATATTTCCTCGTGGCATTTTGGGGATCCCCCTTGAAGCATGGGAAGTGGAATGACAGGAAGAAAATATAAAATTTGGATCCGAATGCAGCCATGCTTTTTGTAGCATTTAAACTTCCATCCATGTTCACTTTCTTTCTTGACTCTTCCCATATTATATGAACTAATTGCTTTTTATAAATGTCTCAATTAGAAACTCAATTGTTTTATTAGTCACTTGACTGTGCTGTCGGAGTGCCTATAGGGACCCCTGGAGGATGACCGTTGAAATTTAAATTTAAATCCCTACAGGTCACATGGTGGAGACCAATTGGTGGACTTAATAACGATATTCATGTATATAAAACATAATACAAATTACATAAAATTACATTTAAAAATTACAAAATATTCACCAGAAGAAAAAAAAATTCTTCAAATTTGCTATGCATAAAACAAGACGTGTTAAGCCAGTATGAAAACCCTGTTTCACAACACTGTCCATTTCAGTTATTTAGCCATTGGTGTTTTGCAAGTAATTCTCCTATGTTTCTCTGAAGAATATGGTTGGGTTGCATTCACATGCTTTTGGATGCGTTTTGGAATAGAACGTATAAGCAAAATATTTAAATATTTATCATCATTTTCACAAAGTCCATACAGTCACCTGAGAATTACAGTCTTGATGGCCCTCAGAAGACAATATATGAAGGAACTTCTTAGAAATCCTGAGATACTATCTTCTAAATGCTCCCGTTCCTTTCATAATATATATATTTTTTTTAGCTCAACTCAATTGAAAGACAGGGGAATTTGTAGGGAAGAGACGGGGATGGGCACGTACCGTATGCATTACTTGGAGATAGCAAATCAAGATGCATTCATTTTAAGCCCCTCCTCCTCCGTCAGGAAATGCTGGTGCTGCCATTCTCCACGTTCAGTCTGTCCTTTGATCAATCACGTTATCTTTGCTGGATCTATATCAGAAGGGTATTAAAAGATTAAATGTAACTTAACCAACTTAATGGCCTTTGATTTGCAGTCTCTATTCAGAAAAAAAGAGGATGTCATTATAATGGCCATCTAGGACTGCTGACTCCAAAGGAACATATCTGTGGGAACTACTTTAGGACCACCAGCCCAATGATTATATACCACGATTATCGCTGTCGACTTAGAGGTGCAGGCAGAGTATTCAATGACAGGGAGTGTGCAGGCATTGTAGTTGTATTGTTTATGACAAATGTTGCAAATATGGTAGCATTTGAACATTGGTCCTTTTATGAGTGAATATACCACAGTCAAAGGCAAGTAGCTGACGAGCGTTGGAATTTAGAATTGTTATTGTAGTATTTGGGGTTTTTAAAATAATTTTGAGTAGTAAGAACGTCATGATGTTCAGTGTAAATTCAACTGATAGACTACTTTTCACTCTAGGAGAGTATATGTGGTCCCTAGTGGGCTCATAAACTGTCAGTGCTGAACTTTGAACTGGTGATGGCAAGCAATGTACTCTGCTTAAGTTATTAATATTCGCAAATATCTAAGGCACTTTTTTCCTCGCAGATTTGTGTGTATTATTTATCTTTGCCATTTCATCTCTCTTTAAAATGGTAAACCTCCAGGGTGGCCGGAAATTCCCTCGTGGATATCGTTTGTGCTCTTTCTTTCTGTTATCCCGCCATATCATGCTCATTTGCCGCTTCTTGACTTTCGGGCTCAGTCAAAGAGACGCTGTATGCGCGTGACATCAAAGTTACACACGGGCACTCAATGAAAGAAAAGCAAAAAATGGGGCTAGAGGACAGACAGTTCATTTTGTGAAACATTTTCTTTGGTTAACTGTGTCTGTTCTATTTTTGGTAAGCCTGCCATAGCTTCAACCAATGGTAAATGTGTGATAATAATATTTTATATAGTCAAAGTTTTATATAGTGTGTATTACCCAGTGAGTGGAAAATGTATTCTCATGAGGTTGATATAAACACTGTTATTTCATTTGTAAGAGTGACGCAGTAACTTGGAATGTCTTTTGACTTCCTGCGGGTCTCGGAATTCACCTCTGCCAATATTGAGCAGGATGCAAACTGACTGTATATACATACTCTCTAGTTCAATGTTCTCACTACATCAAAAGTCTAATTTCGCTCAGAATGTTAATTCAGTATCATTTCTCTCTCTCTCTCCGCAATTTCTTTCAACTGTCAGCTGGTCCATATCTCATCACCTTCAGCCGCATCTTGTTGTGCTAGCTCATGTTGCCTTTGATATCGGAGAGCATGGAGGTTTCCGGAAGACAAAGAGCCCCTTTGTGTTTTCCTTGATTAACTTCCCTACCTGTGGCGTTCGATAAGGTGAAGAAATCTCTCAGGACTCTCAAAGCACGCTCGCCTATTGTCGAAAGGTCCGCCGCTTTCTTTCAATGTTTTTAGTTGTTCAATTTTGTTTTATTTTGATTTTGAGGCCCCCCCCCCCCCCCCATCCTCCCCTATGACATTTCTGTTTGTTTCCCGCTCCATAGATTATAATCCATATAAAAATAGGACAAACAACCTAAGCGCTTTACATATTCTAAATACTGTAAGTCCATTCCAATGTTGCGATTCATTTTCTAAGTAAGGAAATGCTGTTACGCTGTGTGGCACGGCACTTCCGCAGCATGCAGGACGGGTGCATGGTACAGCACGCTTCTCATACAGCAGGTGGCAGGATGGCATTAATGTTCATGTGTAGCCGTTATATTTACAGCCAGCGCGCATATCAGCTGACTGTGAGGGGAAAAGCATTCCTTTGATACACCATTGGCCTGCGTTTGATCCCTTGCCATTTTAATTTGTCAACGTTCAAGTTTCAAAGGAAATTAAATCAGCCCCTGCAGGCTGTGTTCTCAACTGTGGATTAGTTAGAGAGGACTTCAATTAGATTACAAATATATTTGGATTTATTTTTGGTGGACAGTTTTTTCTGGTCGTATGGTTGAAAAGACAGGTGCTTGTGAACACAAACAGCACACATCTGCATGTATGATTGTGCCTTATTGAATCTGTACTTTCATATCCCAATAAAATGTGTGACTTATTCATCCAGAGAAGTGTGTTAATGCACATTTTGTGTCCTTCTGTCAAGCAGACATAGCAATGTATTTTTCAGTGGTACCGTTTGCATATGAAATCCGTAGTTGCAAATATAATATTATATAATAGTGACATTTGGAAAAGACTAAATCTAAATTAATATAATTTTGGTTGTGACTGTGCTGTTATGTCCTTGGCAACAGTACAGGGGTTTAAAATGAATTACTTCAGTGAATTAATTTGAAATTTAATTATTTTGTCATTGAATATAAGCTGCAGTTGTGCCCCTAGGACTAGGGCATTTTCCGATCAAATAAACAATCGATTTAAAACTGTTGATCTGTTCCAAACTGGAGCGATGTGATTTTTCCCAGTTAGGGGATTTCCTGGTCTCAGAACCTTTTTATGTGTCTTTGGGGGTAGTAGTGTGCTGTAACGCAGCGAGTGTTTGAAGTTCCCCCACACCAGGTACAGCGCTGTATACTCTCCTGCAGGTAAAACAGCCACAACCAGGGTCTGCTGGCCAAGTCAGTCAAACTTCACATAAACTGACAACTGACTTATTACCAATAGAAGCACAACTGGTGTGTGTGTGTGTGTGTGTGTTTGTATTGTGTGTGTGTGTGTGCATGCATGTATGTCTGTTCCTTCACGTCATTTACAGCTAATTTATCCAGTAATCTCTGGTAAACCTATCAGATTAAAGAATCATGAGGATTGTTCATAGAGGGTCTACTACCTCTCATGTTTGATTAACACTGTACCTCTGACATGTATTTAGTATTGTATATAATGCTGGTGGCTCAGTATTACCATAATTACCCCTCTCCGTGTAAAACGATACTGGTTATCCCCAGGTGTCCTTTGTTGGCCTTTGCACACTAAATATCCAGTGCTTTACTGTGATGTACGTGTATTAAATACCCTGTGTGTGGACGTAAGTATTTCTCCCCCCAGTCTTGAGCCCCTCACCCTTCGCACTGTGAGTTATTCACTTACTGTGAGTTATTCACACGCATCACAAACAGCGCGGGTTTCACGCGCCTCCTTTGGAACATGTGCTTGTGTCAGTGATGTGCTGGGGCTTGCCTTGTTTTGCTCGGATTTATTTGACATCTCCTTGTGAGAGTTTTAATTGCTGATTTTACACATTGACAGGTGGGTCTTTCTGTTTGATATCCGCACTGTGATCTTGTAAAGGAGATAACTGCGGGCGATCACAGCGCAATAGACGCTCTGAATTTGGGATTTCACCTAATACGGACAGAAAAAAGCTTGGATTATGGATTGTTAGGGAGCCATTGATGTACTGAGAGCAAGCCTGAGTCACAAGGCCTTGGCATGATATTATGTGAAGCCTCTTTTTGAATAAGATCAATGTTTAAAACTGACAATGCTAACGATTCCACCTTAATTTCATTCACTCTCACACAGACACATCCTAGAATACCTGCTAAGCAAAGGGAATTTATTGAAGTTTGTGATGAATATGGTTTAATATGTTTAAACATGAAACTACAAATGCTCTGTGGAGGAGCCCGTGTCCAAGCCTGGAATTCTGTGATATGAAGCCTCGTCTGTGTAATGTTTAATTCCAAAAAAAGAGAGGCAGGGTGTGACTCAGCTGTGACTCGACTGGGACTTAAACCTGCATCTCCAGGTGTTACGTATATTTAGAAAACATCAGCATTATTAACATAAAATCTGCTGATGTTTTGAAACATCATGAGTAAAATATTTTATAAAAAATAGCATGAAAAACAATGTGTGACTGTAATGTGTGAAATGCGTTCCATTGGCTGAATCGTTGATGGACCTTTGTAATATTGTAAGAGTCCCGATAAACACGCTGTAATGACAGGTCAAAGGATCTGTCGCTATTACCAATGGCTAGACAACGCCCAACAATGGCTGGAGGTTGCAATTTGCATGATAGTTCAGCGCGGCAGACCCTAAGAAACGACTGTGGCCATTGTAATTACTCTTTGCTCAATTTATAGCGCTTTGTGAGGAGGGAAAAAAATTGTTATGGTCTGTAACTTTAAAAGAACGGGTCAGACAGAGTATAGGTCCTGTCATCACAAAACCAACAGGAATCATAATTTTACGCTTTACATGGAATGACTGTTTGGAGTTGTTGTTTTTTTTGCATGATTTAAGAGGTTTTTGATGTTGCCTCACAAATAAGTGACACTTTAGTAGGATGGATTCCGTGCCCTCTTTATATTCACTCTTTCACTCCTTTTGTATTAACAAACCTTTTCTCAAATAAATACGATTGGCATAAAAAAATAGTTTTGTCATTTTACAGATGAGGAGTTCAACATGTACAGGTGGTACAGGTGGTTTATAGCACGTTCAATACTGTAAAAAGGTTGCGTGCAACTTTTCCATGTAAACAAGATGAAAATATAACATCACACAGTGGTAGTTATGTTTTCTACAACTTGGAAGTTCATTTTGAAATGTAATATATTTGGGTGCAGTTACGATCCCTAAACAGGTACAAGATGGATTGAGAGGGGAACAAGTCCCTTAAATACGCTGAAAGATTAGCATATATAGAAGAGGCAATCAGTCAGGACAGTTATATCATTTATTGTTATCCATCAACGGTCTTTCTCAAGATTTCCACAGGGGGGTTTATTCAATGTAGTCAATAACGTGCAGAAAATAATTAAAGTTTTTGAGAAAAGTACAATTCATTTAAATTTTTCAATTTTGTTTTCATACTAGACTTTCATACCAGCATCCCTGAAGCAAGAGACGTATTGCAATGGAAAATAAGTCTTTATTTTAAGCCAGATTTATTTAAATGTGCTTTGGGAGCTTAAATATTACATTAACTTCTGACTTTTACGGGTCTGTTTGATTGCACAACAGACACTCATTGTATGGCATATCTAGTAAGTAAGTAAAAAACTTAGGATTCATTTTTTAATTAACTTAAATGAATTGCGGCTTAACATTGTATTACGATGATCAATAAATAGTTGGATATGAGGAGGTTTAATCACATAAAATGTCTTTGGAGAGACAAAAGTGCCTTAGTATAGGCCTTTTTTTCATCCATTTAATTTAGTATGCGTCTGCCTGATACAGTGATGGATGTTTTCCAGACTAACTATTTACAAGCAAATTGTGGGCTGTGATATCCTGTGTGTACAGGAAGGCATGCATATGATTCCTGGCAGGAGACATTTTCCCTCTGGGAATAGAGATTCAATCACATTCACACCATGACCACACGGCGTGTAAACCTAGCATGTGTAACATCACCGCAGAACTTCAGCTTTTTCTATTTGCCCTCAAATGAACTAAATACTGTTTCTAATCTTGAAGATAATGTACACCAAACAAGTCCACCGGCGGGCTTATTCTTTCTTATTGTGGTTGCAGGCATAATTAGTGAACATTCCGCAGGCTTGGAAGTCGGCCAAAGCAGGGCATTTCATCTGACACTGTGTGCGAAGTGTGAATTAAGTTCAATTGAATTGATATAGCCTATGAAAAGGTGCAAGGTTACATGGCAAATTCTTTTTGCCTATCAATTTTCTCCCTCTCTCCGTCTCTCTCTCTCTCTCTCTCTCTAAACCTTCTTTTCTCTCATGTCCTTTTCTTTTTTGTTTTTGTTTTTGTTATTTTACCTGGCAGTCCAGGTGTGAAGAGGTGAGGTGATGGGGGGGGAACAAAAAAACGTCCAATTCGGTAAGCATGTCATGAAAGAATCCATTGACTGGTCTCCACATTACGGTGCACAATGACAAATAGGTGAGCCATTTTCCGCCTGACTTATGAGTAACAAAGCGCATTTCCACTTTCTCTTGCACCGCGGCTGTACTGTGCACCTTACTTTTCTTTTCCCGGGCAAACTCTGCGGCCCATTATTGGAACGAAGGCTTTATTCGCTTTTGGTTTTAAAGCTGGACGTCTTCAGGTGACGAAACTGCGATTAAGAAAATACTTTGCAATGCTGCAGAAAGTGTGTTAGTCTCGTATCTACGGTGTTGGTGCGTCAACTTTCAAGTTTAAATCGATCTTTTTTCTCGCCTCGTCACTTCCAGCAAAGGCTATAATATATGTTTTCTACAGTTACGGGTTGTATCAAGACAACTGTTTTTTTATGCTGTATTTTTTTAAAAAGTTTATATAGTACCTTTGGGCATCTTTCAAAACACATTTAAAACCCTCTTGTGTGTGCGTTCATTGAATAATTACCAATTAAAGATGCACATTAGAACATTTATTTTCTAAGATCACTATGGGATTTAGTACACATTATTTTGATATATTGTGATTTCATGCATTCTATTATTCTAGTTTTATGTATTAGTGTTGTGGGAAATAGCTTAAAAAAAACTTAATGAAGAACGAGACGTTATGAGCATATTCTAATATGGTGCCTCGTTTAAATAAAATAAGGTTGTGTAGTATCATGAGGTCGGAGTTAATCTTATACTTCTCACCTTGGAGAGTGTGTACAATTTGAATATCTGAAATGTTTATGGCCAATTATTTGCCACTTAACCATCTAAAAATACTATTTTTTTCCACATCACAGATCCACTCCCCAATACCAGCAGAGGCGTACATGTTGCATGTTTAATGATTTTTATTATTATTGTTTTTTTTATTTTTTATTCATGGTGGTTAGTCAGTGTTTTCACTGCTGATTAAATTACACAGAGAAGCGCTTTAGGTGGAAACTGTGCAAATTAACCAACTGACCTTTTTTCTACTTGCCCGGAGGACAGAGGGTCTGGTGGGAACGGCTTCTGTCAGGCCCCGCTAATGCCAGAGAGCCAGGGAGATCTATGAGGTCATTTTGAGCCACACAAAGACAGGCTCACTCACCTCCTCACATTAACCACATTCTAAATGTATGCTTTCATTTTTATACACACTGTCACTGTGCTGACGTTTTTGTATAATTTTGATGCGCTATGACATCTTGTATTATTTTTATCCAAAGTATGCATTTATGTCATTCATGTTTCTGTCGTTATTTTTGTATACATCAAAAATAATATTGGCTATCAATCACACATATTATATCATGTCATTTTCAATAAGATCAGCATGAAATGAAAACGCATGAGGCAAAAAAAAAAACCCAGCTTCACTTAAACCCAGGGCAATATATTTATGCTAAAATGTAAGACGTCAGCTGAGTCCAACTGTCATTCTGTCCTAATAAATATATTTTGCCCATTGGCTTTCCGAGCAGCCTTTGCATTTGAACTGGAGTGAATCTGTAGGGGTGGGATGGAGTGGAAGAAGGGGGGGAGGGTGTTGGTATGCAAGCCCCACCCAGACGGCTGCCTTGCGCTGTGAATCCAGCCGGGTGACCATGTCCTTCAGGGGTAAGCTGTCACAGCACTGAGAGGGTAATTGATGCCTCATGCTTTTCTGGGGCAATTATTGCACCCAAATGTCAGGACCTAATTTGTGGCTTTGTAATGTGGACACATGGGCCGGAGAGCAGAGCACTGGTGTGTTCCACTGGGAAACACGCACACGGTTTGTTAAACAGATGTGGAGTGGTGGACCTCCTGGAACAGTGTGGGGTGGCAGCGAGAATGTGTTTGTGTGTGTGTGTGTGTGTGTATAGTGTGTGTGTGTGTGTATGGTGTGTGTGTGTGTGTGTGTGTGGTGTGTGTGTGTATGGTGTGTGTGTGTGTGTGTGTGTGTGTGTGTGTGTGTGTGTGTGTGTGTGTGGTGTGTGTGGTGTGTGTGTGTGTGGTGTGTGTGTGTGTGTGCGCGTGTACATGCATGTGTGTGTGAATGTGTGTGTGTGTGTGTGTGGTGTGTGTGTGTGTGTGTGTCCGTTAGCTGCCTGCATTCAATTCAAATCTCTCACCCTGGCATAACAAGCTATGAATGTTACTGCCTCTCCCTCTCTTCAGAAATTGAGCAAGCAGACCTCTCTATTTCCATTCAGCATCGTTTCTCCAGCTGGCTGTCCTATCCCTTCCAGCACCTGGGACTGCCACTGGTACTGCTATAATATACTGGAATATATACTGGAATGCATTTTCCATTGGAGCTGAAAGCTAAGAATCAAGCAAGCCTAATTTATAGTTTGAAAAGTAGACCACAAAAGCCTGAAAAAACAAAGATTGAGCTTGGAATTAAGTCTGTATACAATAGCTATAATATCATGTATAGGTATATCAGGGGTGTATATTACAGAGCCAAGCATGCATGCTGTGTAGTACAGTTATAACCTTTCGTCCAGCATGAAATATTTTTGCATGTACTTTTTTAAATTATTTCTTTATTTGGAATTTTTCTGTGGTTCACCGTCTATAAGATTTATCATGCAATGGTTGAATGGACAGTTATGTATTTCAATTTTGTGTCGTTTCTGCTATGACTGAAATAAAAAGGTAAAAATGTGAGTAGAAATGTTCTGTTCCAATTTCTGGCCAATTTTTGTGCTTCCATCTGCCATCCAATTAATAATTGGTTAACTGAAGGATCAATTCTCACTGCACTGTGATTATTTTTTCAGACGTCATTAATCCCCCATAACACATCATTTTGTGAACATTGTAATTTATTTAAAAATAATAAGAGCAACAAAGAGCCTTGAATCAATAGTTGCAGATCGTATTAGCAGACCCTCCCTGAGCAAGCAGGTACCCCCCACTTAGATGCAGTCTAGGCTTTAAAAGAACAGGTGAGTCTTTAGCACTTCCCTCTGTGTTTATCAAGACCACTGACTGAAGATATTAATTATGCTTTTCCATAATTGGGGCTGACAACAAAGCCTCGTGTTTCCCTCTGGGTTCCTACACCAGACCCCCCCCCCCCCCCTGCCCCTCCCCCTCCCCCCACGCCACAATCGGCCCAGCTGATAAACACAAGCGCTTGAGATCACAGAGGGACGAGACGCTGGCTAGCAGCGCGAGACACCTGTGCTGTGTCTGACTGGACCACAAAGACAGACCGGAGAGATCACTGACTTCCACACCTGCGTGTGGACCCGCTCGCACTCACGCTCACGCATGCAGACACAGTAATTGTACATGCACACGCAGACAGATGCTCAGTCACAAAGCACAGCGTCATGCAGTCAGAAACACACATACACATACACAAACAAGCAGACTCAGATGGTCAAACACACAGACGCGCACACAAACCACGCCTCTGCCCCTGTCTGATTGTGAGTCTGTGAGGCTTGGAAACCTTGGAGACGATTAAGGAGGTGATGAAATGAGAGTACCCCAGAATGAGCATGCATAAAGCATTTACCTGTTTACTGTGCAACAGACCACCTGCTGTAGGGGGGGGGGGGGGGTTGTGGGTTCAGCCTAACCCTCTTGGACTTCAGTTAAACAAGTGCCAACAAAACGCAGTTCCGGGCATCAGGTATCCGACCCCTGTTTGAATTGGAGTTTTCAGGATGTGAGCTTCAAAATGTCAAGGAGGCTCTTATATTAGCACAAAGTGGGTTTATTCATTTATAGAAATGTTACGGTAGGGTGTGGCCACATTTACATGCAGTTTGAGTATCTTAGCTGTTTAGGCAGAACAGGCAGGACAGCAGAACATTTAGCAGTAAGAATTGGTGACCCAGGATGCGGCCATGTTCCCTCCCGCAAAAAAAAGAAAACTAACAACCTGAACCAACCTGAACCATAGTCCCAAGTCTGCGTGCTGGCAGCAACCCGGGTTCGAGATGAGCAGCGAGTGGGAGGAAACGCCATGTTTCAGTTCGCTGTATGGGGCTGGTTTAGCAGCAGGTTTAGTCACATCCTACATCCCGAGTCACAGGCACAACTATAGGGAGTGTTTGTGCAACATGGCATGTAGCCTACAGTACCTGGTTTCAACAGCAGGCAGAGTGTGCCAAGACTAGCATTATGTCAAAAAAAAGTCACATTGTTTATTCAGTCGTTGCCTTTCTTCAAACAGGATGCCTTGTAATCCTTGCTTTGTGATAACATAGAAATGCTGTGCACTTTCTACCCATTCAAACAGCTGGAGATAAATCCACTTGGAGTTTGGAACAATAGCATCGGTGCACCTGAGATTTCAACCCAAACCTTCTGCGCTATTGCCAGCTGCCCACGGTCCCTGAAGCTCGCTCTACTGCAGCGTATAGTTTATTTCATGTCTGTGTGCTCTAATACATGAGGCAAGGTATTAGCCTGTCGTACATTAACATACATTGGACAGGAACACCTGTCTCATACTCCACTATTAAACACATTTAACTAAAGTCTGCCGGCTACCACCTGTCCAACAATACATTACAGTACTTTTAACTGACTGGAGACAAAATGGCACATGCAGGTTGTTATTTAAAGTGGTTTGTGCTTGCCCCAAGTCAGTCAACAAACACACCTGAACTTTTTTTGAACTTTTTTTATTGTTTTATTTCTCAGCGAGTTTGTGTGCCATAATATGTTAGTTCGTTTAAAATGTGGAAATGAGAATCTTTTTTTTTCATTTCAACAGGACAGAAGAAAACAGTACCGTTCAGAAACATGTCCACTTTACTTCTTTTTTTTTTTTTTTTGCTCTTTTCCGATTCTACCAAACAGGTAAATGCGAAGCACAACCTCACATTTTTCACACCCGACGGACAAGATGAGTGCACGACAGAAGAAATGATTTATTTACGCTGCCCATGCACATGGCACACTCAGGTGACACACAAGACAGTAGCACAGGAAGCCAGCGGCTCCAGGTGCGATGCGTGTCTGGACCAGGCCGGAGAATGCAATGGGGTAGCTAGAAATTAGCATGAGATTGTGGCGCCCATCCTCTAGGATTCCACAAGTATAATTTTGAAGTCTCAACTGTAATCCAGATGATATGATCCAGCAGCGACAGTTAAATGTGTGTGTGTGTGTGTGTGTGTGCATGTGCGTGTGTGTGTGTGTGTGTGTGTGCATGCATGTGCGTGCGTGTGTCTGTGTATGTGTGCATGCATGTGTGTGTGTGTGGGTGTGTGCGTGTGTGTGAGAAAGAGTGTGTGCGTGTGTGTGTGAGAGAGAGAGCGTGTGCGTGTGTGTTTGTATGCGTGTGTGTGCATGTGCATTAATGTGTCAAAAGTTGCAATAACCAAGAAAAGATACATTTTGGCGCCACCACTGGAACATTGAACATGCAGATTCCACAATAGCATCAACGTTCTAGCAATGTTGCTAATGTAACACTGAGCGGATGTGCTACAGCCGCTATAAAACACAAGTGGGCTGACACACCAGGGCAGGATAATATTGTTGATTTCTGTAATGATCCTGGCAACTCCTCTTCCTGACACACTCCCTTGTTGGTTTTGAAGGTGTGTCGATGGGAAAGCCCCGCGGTATCATAAACACGGTGTACACAGGCAGGAGCTAGCAGGTAGAAGCTAGCAGCAGTCAGGCTACCAGTAAAGGCAGCCCCCTTACTGGCTCACCATCACAGAGCTGCTTGAGATCACAAGGCGAGGTTTTCATGCTTCAACACAAAGAATGTGCACAGAAACATGAGCAAAGATACATACACTGCAAAATCCCAAAATATGTCATTGTTAACAAGCATTTTACTCTTATATTTAGACTTAAATTGACTATTTCTATTACTTTTTTGCTAAATAAGACAAGATTGCCAATGGGGTAAGATAAGTTCTCAAGCAAAAAATAACTTAAAACAAGCTAATATTTTCTACTTGAGAGAAAAAAAAAAAAGATATGAAGTCTCATTACGAGACTCAAACACTTGTTAAAACAAACATTTTTTGCAGTGTAAAACCCCTCATATCAGCCAGATTTATAAAATTACGCTTTCGGGAACCAGACACACCCAATTCAATTCTCCCCCAAAAAATGATCTGTCATGTTTAAATTGTGAAATACCTAAGTCCACCCCCCCCCCCCCCCACACACACACACACACACACAGCTGTGTTGCTTAACCGTATCTGAATATGCAGGTACTTAGAAACTACATCTCCCTGTTTCAAACTCCTGTCCATACAAGGAAAGGCTAAGGGAACTGTAAAAACACTCCTCTTTACAAAGCAAATGTATCATCAGTATTGTACGCTTGTCTTCAGGCCGTCTACAAAAAGCAGTTTCCAGTCTAAAATGTCATAAAATAAGGAATTGGCCATAAACCCTAGCACCCTATAAAGAGGCCTGGTCGCCTTCCCAGTCGTCATTTAATCGCCGTATTTATCAAGACACACGACTCTGAGACTGTCAACAGAGATTACTTAATCCTTATCGCTTTGACCTCACTTTTTACAGGGCTGCCAATTCGCTACACCTAAACTAAAGGTCAATGTTTTTTTCCCCACTGTGAGCGTGTCATTGTACAGCCGTTACTTGGGAAGGTTGCCGGGAGTAACTCCGAAACAGTCATTTTCGGGATGGCCCTTTTTTTCCTACTGAATAACTGTCATTGTAAAATGAGTATTTTGAAACACAGCAGCAATTTTGTGCCTGTATCTACACATCTGAAATCTTTCCTGGGAACAGGCAACGCTGCAAACCTCTTGGCAAAGTGAGTAGATGTTCAAATAAAGATCGGTTAAGGAAGAAGGATATTCACACAAAACGGTTACGTCAACGTGGTGATTTAATGGTGTGAAATCAACTCTGAGGAAAAACATTTTACACTGATATAATTTTTTTTATTTTTTATAACCTGTGGACTTGTATAAACGCCGTTGCTGTTGAAATGACACTAAATGTATTGCTGTGTCAAATGAGGAATCATCTTTCAATATGATGCTATCATTGCATCCCCGTCTCTTGACATGGACTTTATGTTCAGGTGGCACATTTTGACAGCAAGACCCAGATTAAATCAAAACTGACCTGTCCCCT
This sequence comes from Ilyophis sp. 1 JC-2022, assembly GCA_022702515.1. Classification (NCBI taxonomy): domain Eukaryota; kingdom Metazoa; phylum Chordata; class Actinopteri; order Anguilliformes; family Synaphobranchidae; genus Ilyophis; species Ilyophis sp. 1 JC-2022. The sequence continues at coordinate 131,705,037 of CM040404.1, forward strand.
GACTCTAAACGCAGTAAAAATGGCTGTGTAAATCTAACACTGCTGGTGTACATTTAACACCCAAGGGTGTTAAATTGTACACCACCATTTTTGCTGTGAATCTCCCTGCTGCGGAGGTCTCCTGTGCACAAAACTGAGAACCATTCGTGGAATTCACCTGCTTCTTACACATACAGTCTGGCTTATTAATTGATGGCAAATTGACTCTAAACCTGGATTCACATCAATACAATATACATATGTTCAGCTCAATGCTATGTTTTGGACATAGATTTTGCAGAATTACGTTTCAGTTGGGAAAAGTTGAGAAATGTATTCACATAAGAGACTCAGACGTTTCAGTGAATTTAAATAGTTTAATTCCCTGTGGGATGTGTACCGCACTGCATACATCTATCGGAGGACTTGGGAATAAGAAACATAAAATAACATGGAGGCCCAAGGTTTTCTTCACAGATCTTAACAAAACATCACAACAGGGCTTCGCCCTAATAATATTCTAAAAAATAATATAAGAAAATACTATCTTCAGTCTGGTTAAAAGAAATATTCTGGTCTCTATTTAGATACACCGTCTATGCAAATATTGGCCCAAAACAATGTCTCGGGTGTATTTATTTCTCTACTGCATATTTAACTGTACAAATATATTCTCAAATAAATAAATATATAAAATAAATATATGAATCCAGAAATGCATAAATAAAAAAAGAAACACTTGAAATGATAAATGTGTGACAACAGATTTCTGTTTTTTACCCACAAAGCCCACACAGCCCTGTCAGACATGATGTCACAGCAGTGTAAATCCTTCACAGTTCCTCTTGAACGATCAGTGATATTGTCCCATCACGTTATGGTTCCAAAGAAAGAGAGTGATAGCAAGAGAGAGAGAGAGAGAGAGAGCGAGAGAGAGAGAGAAACAGAGGCAATCCCAGTCCCCCATCCATCCCAAAGCGGATCCACCGACATGCATATACATCTCGCCCGGGCTTTGGTCAGTCTCTCAGTGGTGAAGCACCATTCCACGAGATGACAGCAGCAGCTCTGCAGCTTATCCATGCCCCTTGCCTTCCCCCACCACAGCTCTGAGTGGGGACAGTCGGCCTCAAACAGAAAAGGGCCTTCCGGCTCTTGGCTCGAAGCTTGACATTCTAGAAGGTCCTTCCTGCTTCTGAGATCCCGCCTCTACGTTCCCAGAAGGGGCCCCTCTTCCCCTACCCCGCCCCGCCCCGCCCCGGCCTGGCCCGTGCCATTCAGCCACCGGCCCTCTGCTGTCCTGTTGCCGGGCCGACACACGCTTACATCCCTGTTTCCACGGAAGCCTGGACTTTAGCACTTATTCTTCACCGAAAAAGAAAACGCTGCCGATGCCCCCTCAGCTGTGTCCCAGAACCTCCCTGTACAGTTCTGGAACGCGGTCCGGGTCCACGGGCCTGGGAAGGAAGTGCGTAAACTTTTGGTGTCGCCTGGACTTTGTCCCGTCTCTGGCAGTACCATCTTTGTTCAGGGCCACAAAGTAGCGAGCTCCCTTGTCTCCGTGCTTGTAGAGATTGGAAGAGTACGTGTTGTACCAGTTCTCCTCAAACTGTTCCCGGAAGACACACTCTGCTGTTAATTTTCCCTGAAAGAAAAAACGAAACGTGTTTATTAACTGAGAGTGATCTCCAATCCAAGTGATGTTTACTGCAATATTCGCTACAAAAGGTCATAAATACTATACGGAGAAGTATCATGAAATAAGGGTGCTTTATGAATTAGAATTATCTTTGATTGGTGTTATCAGTTCACAGTTGAAGTACTCTTACAGCAAAGGGGAAACATTTGCACCACCTGCTGGTATAAATTTGCCCAAACACTTTCATCTAAGAGCTTAGAGGCATAAAAAAACTATTTCCTTCATTCAAGGTGCTACGAAATAATTCCAGATTTACCTGCGCTTTGTATATTTTCAGTATAGTGTGCATCTAAATATATAGTAAAAAATGTAATATCTGATAAATAAATTAGAGATGACAGATACTTACAGAGCCATATAGTTCTCCTTTGTCATTCATTCCCAGGTACAGTCCGCTGTCCACCCCTCGTATGCTTATCATTCCAACCGCAAGACTAATGAATTCCAAAATTCCTGTAAAATAATATTGTAACGTTAGTGTTTATTACTATTCGTTTAATCCTTGATAATTCTGAGAGAAATAAGCAATCGCTTTCTTCAATTTGCTCAGATCCTTGGTTAATATAACTTCGCTGAAATGCAACCTTAAAGTATAGCCGTTTCGTTCATTGTCTCCTTAAAAGACACTTATCACAATTTAGAGGTTGGTGCATTACAGTTGCGCAAAAGAACATCGCCACATCTTATAGCTACCCATAGTGTCGAGCCGAACCTAAAGGTGTATCAACCTTCTCCACCCATAGTGTCGAGCCGAACCTAAAGGTGTATCAACCTTCTCCATTGGAGGTTGACTGTTTATCTGATTTTGTCATTTCATTAAAACCACAGAGTGATTTATGCGGCGAGTGTCGCTTGAGAGATGGTGGAATGCACTTGTGATTATATATATTCTATAGTTCACCAAGAAAAACCACAATTAACCCCTAGAACGCACTTCGAATGCAATATACCGTACACAGCAAAACAAGCCATAGACAGAGTTAAAGTACGAAGCCGATGTTGCGTTATCGCCATCTCTCCGAAATGATCAACGTTATTAAATAGTAAATGGTAACAGTGTTGTGTGACCTAACCGTACTGCCCCGAGGGGTGACCACCTAACGCAGCACTACTGTATAGAAAATACATGCCAAATGCAACTTTAAATGGTTATGAAAAAATATTATTCAAACGTAGAGTGGGTTTACCACGTAATAATAATAATAATAATAATAATAATAATAATAACCTTACCAAATCGACTGTGGTCTTTTCTCGTCCCCTGCACTGTTCCATCTGGGTGTATTTCGAGGTGAAATCCAGTTCTACAGTACAACTGTCTTCTCCGCAGGATCCCCTTTAAATGCATTAAATCCGCGGAGGTGCTCCGGGAAAGTCTCTCCGCCGGGACCAGGTAATCGCCCAACAGAGCTGCACTCTCCCCGGCAGGCGTCAGAACAAAATGGGATCCGATGTGTCCGAAACCATCGATGCCGTGCAAAAAGCTTCCCACTTCGCCAACGGGAGCCATCACAAAATGCGCCGTCGTTGCAGTCCGTTTCAGATCAGAAAACTTCAGCCGAGAGGTCTGGAAAAAACCACCTTTGCGCAGTAGACGATTGCTGCTTACTGCGTGTTTACATCTGCGTCCGTTACTTAACACATGCTCCCTCTCTCTCTCTCTGACTGTTCCCTGTGACTACAGTGTTCAGGATTCCCTTTAGTCACTGATTCTGTTCAGCGGAATGCTCTAGTACTGCTATTGTACTGATATGTACTGGTCAGATTAGGTGCCAGTTTAAATACATGCCGTATGTAAATGTATTCCTGATATATGCTAATTGGGCTCTTCAGAGCTTCTTTTTGAAATATTTCTCCTTGATCCTTGATGTCTTCGCGCCTTTGATGTTAAAACTCAGGTTGTTCGCAGGGTCATTGCATTGGCGGATTACGAAAAGTGTGCAGAAAAGTGCAGAAGAGTTTTCCTTTCAAAAACATAATATTAATTTAAGATGTCTATCCCTGACCCCTTTCTTGAGGGTGAGCGACACAAGAGGTGATTACTCGGGTATGAGGCTGCTCACAATACGAGGATGTGTTTTGAGAGTGCCTGGAAGACGCGTGACAGGTGCAAACAAAATGCGAGCAAAGATTATGGGCGGTGCTCTGAGTTTAGACCTGCCTTGGTAGACAGATTTTTTTTCCAAAGGTAGAGAGAGAGAGAAGGGGGGGGGGGGGGGGGAGAGAGAGAGAGAGAGTTTTCTCCGGTGATGAAATTGTGACGAGTAATCATTTTTATTTCAGTAGACGAATAATTCATTTAAAATATTAATCTAATTGAATGATTCGTGTTTATGCACATGTAGCCTATAATATAGCATAATACAATACATATACTGTCTAATATTCACACTTTCTATTTACAGTAGTCTATTAAGAAACAACAACAATAAAACGATTTAAGGTTGGTTTATGACCGTCTATATCCCACACGTGTTTAATTAACCATCTTCCATTTCGTTGCGCTGGATTCAAAAACAACCAAACAGATTTTTTTTTAAACATCTGTGAAACTATATCACAGAGTGAAGAATCGACTGATCTTTTTCTTTCTTTGAATAATAAAAAATCCTAATTGTGTTGTGAAACAAAATCAAAGGAGATGCGATCAAAGATGAGAAACTCGGGCCATGTAGGTCTCCTTCAACATAAGAGGACGTCTAACAAAAGGAAGAAACCTATTTGAAGCCCGTATGTTTTTCAAAGTTCAAACTGCCATTTTTCTGCCTCTACTTAACAAAGGTGACTAACATTCCGTAGTGAAATTGGTCACTAGCTTTATAATACATGTAGATACCTGTGAGTGAACATTGAGCGCAGATGAATGCGCATGTTATTACTTTAAAATTGATTTGTAGAACAAGCGGTTGCATTGACCAAAATAGGCTGATTGCAAGTAACCTCCCATGATACCTTGGTGATTCATCAACTGAAATCTCTATTGACGTGTTTGTCCCATTTATATCCCCAAGCTCATTAGTATTTATGATTGCCAAAACACTTTCAAACAAAATCAATGTTTGCCGATGAAAGATACAACAATTCACATTAAAATCAATATTGCACAATAAAGACGTCAAATTCTGGGGCCTAAATTGTGTGTGTGTGTGTGTGTGTGTGTGTGTGTGTATGTGTGTGTGTGTGTGTGTGTGTTATACATACATGGAATTCTGCTTGGGTATATAGGCCTATACATACAAGTATATTAGCCCAGCCTTTCGTTAAATCAGTTTGTTTTGTTCTGCAGCTATGTTGCGTCACATAATATTGCAAGTGCATGTTTACATCTATAAATACATTTACCACGCGCGGCTTCTATTCCATAATAATACTGTAGGAGAAGATATTAGTCTCTCTCACTTTGTCCCTACGTTTCCATACAAAACACCAGGAGCAAAGGTTGGGTTTAAAGTTTGGGATTGCAGGCCCCGACACATCACTGATATATTAGGATTTTGCCTCGTCTCAGCATTCAGGTGAAACGGGGTGACATCCACATCTCGCGATGCGTGGGAAGCACGCGGGTCCCTGTGTACACTACACAGCATCAAAGCAAAAGCAATGGCCGCTTTACGCAATCTCGTGTTAATGGTAAATAAGTCTTCGAGGCTTAATTTCACATCTCCGTCGCGCAATTTCAAGTTTGGGGTACAGAGCAGCAAGAAGCCAAGAGCACTAAAGGTTGCTGCGGCTGGAATATCTATCGCTACTGGAGGTGCCGTGGCATATTATTTTTTCAGTGAAATGTATGACCACAAATGCAGGAGAGGACTCGGGCACTTAAGTAGCAGTCGAGCTCAGCTTCCGTCTCTACCCTCGGTAGCTGCGAAAGAACAGGTACCATGTTTGTGACACTGTGGTGTTCATCTCCGGATGTGCATGCGTTACATGATCGCTCTCATAAAATATCAAACTTGAGTTCGACGGCGAAATAAAGTTGATAGCGAATCGTTTTATTTACATTTACATAAACAACCACTTTCCAAAACGATAATCAAAAAATACATCTCCTCAAATCGTATACAAAAATCTAAAATAAGATACGGGTTATACACCTTTGTGTCATGTTCTCTCTTTTAAAGCACGAATGTGTCTGCAGTAAGTATCTACAAAAAAAAATGTTTGCAATCATTCCAATTGGCAGGCCATCACGTTTCCGTCATAATCAGTTTTATGTAGCATCCTGGGAATAGATGAGGTTGTGTGCGCCGTGATTTTTGTTCCGATGTAGTCTATTGTCTATTGTCTTTCGTCTTAGTAACGTCGCAAAAAGCGCTATCCGCTGCGAGGAGGTGCTGAAATAGGATGATCTTCAATCTACGTTTCAGTCAGATATCATAACATACCCCCCATATAAAGTGCCATATAGTCATATACTTTACTAAAAAACATATTAATTGAGTAAACAATTTAATAATTCTTAATCTTATTCATTGTTTTATTGTTCTCCACAGCCGTCCCCTGTTCATGTTAGCTATGAATGACCGTAGTTAAAAGCCGCGTTAGCGTTGCTGAGTTGGGCCTAGATCAAACTGCAGTGGTGTAGGCGAACTGTATTTCACAGTTATCATGACTGGCTATTGGAAACATATTGATGTCACAATATGTATTCTAAGAAAGTGAAAATATAACCTGTGGTGTTATTAGTATGCACCAAATATTATAATTTACATATACGTTATATTTGCAAGGCCCCTTTTACACAGACAGGGTGCAAGTTTATATTGTATTGGGGTACTTCCAGAAGTACACCAACAATTAGGCCAACTGTAATTCATATTGAAATTAACTAGTTGGAATAAATAGGCCAGTTGGAAATAAACCACGGTTTCATTTAGCTTGGAGTAGAGTGCGTATTAAAGTACACATTTGAACACCAAGATTGTAGCAGCATTTCTGTGAATGAACTGCCATTTTCAGTCCAATACGTTACTTTGTTTGAATTTTGTAAGAATTGCATATTTGAAATTCCACTACGTCATACCAAAAGTAAGCATGCTTGCATATTTATTAGCAACATTTATAATACGCGCAATGCTGCAGACCTTCACTGTATTTTAATCAGTCAGTTGTCTACATGCCTTGTTCAATGGGCAGGAGAGATGGTTATTTTTAGAAAGATGAAAATAGATATGCAGCTAAGAAAAGATTTTGAAGTGTCGAACTAAAGACAAATGATTGTATCCACTTTAAGAAATAGTGTCAGCAACACAGGCGTGTTTATTGCATTTAGTTTGTAAATATTTGTAAAAATACAATAAGAAACTGCTGTTTTCATTTAACCATGCTTTAATTACCCATAATGCCATCTTCATTAAGAATGCAAAGCACACATATGTATGTGTGTACTGTATGTATGTATGTACCTACGGTATGTATGTACTATGTATGTATGTATGTATGTATGTATGTATGTATGTACAGTGCCCTCCACTATTATTGGCACCCCTGGTAAAGATGAGTAAAAAGGGTTATAAAAATTAGGTTTGGAGAATTAGCTTAATCTCACACTGAAAAAATGAGAAAAATTCAACCTTTAATTTAAGTAAATTTATTATGAGAAAAGAAAATCCCTCATCAAGAAATAATATTTTTTTACAAAACCATGCATGCCACAATTATTGGCACCCCTGCATTTATATATAGAATAAAGTAATCATTTTTAATATTTGGTCACACATCCTTTGCATGTCATGACTTCCTGATGACCCAACAACATCAAAAGACTCTTGATATCTTATTTTCTGGTACTCTTACAAGCGATACTATAACATATCTGCATTTGAATGGATCTTTATGGAAATTGGGGGGTGGGACTAGATTTTGCTGTAAATTACACTGGAACAGTATAGAACACATGCTTGGCTAAATGTATCTAAGTCTTCAAGGGTCTGACGTATCAAACAAGCCTTAAATTATTACTCTGCTGCCAGAAATACAGTAGATATGGATGGATAACTTGAAGAGTTTCTTCTCCTGACATGTTTTTCCATAAAGTTCAATAGGAAAATTTGTCAGGAAAAATAATCCTTAAAGTGATCCATCCAGATCTACTGCATATCTGGCAGCAGAGTGATGGTTTGAGGCTTGTTTAATACCTGAGACCCTTGATGACTTACAGCCATTTTACCAACCATGTATTCCATACAGTTCCAGAATAATTTACAGCTAAATCTAGTCCCACCCCCCAATTCCCATAGAGATCCATTCAAATGCAGAGACATTTAGTATCGTTTGTAAGAGTACCAGAAAATAAGATATCAAGAGTCTTTTGATGTTGTTGGGTCACAGACATCAGGAAGTCATGGCATGCAAAGGATATGCGACCATATATTTTAAATGATTACTTTATTTTATATATAAATGCAGAGGTGCCAATTATTGTGGCACACATGGTTTTGTTAAAAATAATTCTTTCTTGATGAGGGATTTTTTTTCTCATGAATGAATGAATGAAACTTTATTTATATAGCACAAGTCATACATAAAGTGCAACTCCAAGTGCTGAACATAAAAAGTACATAATAAAAAATGTTTTAAACAAACATAAATTGAGAACATAAAAATTATTAAAAACAATAAAGTTAATAGTAAAATAGGAGATAAATGATAAGAGTAAAACGGCAAGTCAAAATAAAACATTAAATAAAAGCTAGGCTAAAGAGGTGTGTTTTAAGTTTTCTTTTAAAAAGGTCCACACTCTCTGCCACCCTCAGGTCCTCTGGTAGTTTGTTCCACAGGCTGGGGCCATAGTGGCTAAAGGCAGCTTCGCCATGAGTCTTAGACTCATAATAAATTTACTTCAATTAAAGGTTAGGTTTTTTTTTTTTCTTTTCAGTGTGAGATTAAGCTAATTCACCAAACGGTGAATTCTTTATAACCCCTTTTACTCATCTTTAACAGGTGTGCCAATAATAGTAGAGGCACTGTATTTATGCCCTTCTGTGAAGGTGAAGAACCAGTGTTAAGCTGCACAGTACCCCTGGTTCAATATGCATGTCACCCATGTCAGTTTAAAAAAAGAATAATGATCTGATATTATGTAAGTACAGAGAACTGGTGCACAGCACAGGGGGCCAAAAAACCTTTAGCGGACCCAGAGGCGGAGTTCACGCTGTTGGACATTGTTGGAACTTGAGACGCACGGCCGGACTTTTTTTGGAGCGCTCCCTGAGTTTGATCAGTGTAAACAGAAGGCAGAGTCATTGAACGCTGGCAAAGGACCCGTCCGACGAGTTTCCAGAGTCTGGGGTCTGTGGGATCTTTGGAGAAATGCCTTCATCAGATTAACGGAACGGCAAACCGCGTGGAATTGACCTCCTCGGGCTGCGCGAGCTCCCCGGCACTGTGTCCCCTTTTGTCCGAGCGCCCCGCTCTTATCTGCTGGGGAAAACGTAACCTTGACTTGAGGATTGAGACGGAGGAATCCAGGGCCGGGGTAACAGAACACGGTATGTTGGCAGCGAGGCTGACATTTGATCAGAGTAATAAGTAGACACGGCACGCATTCCAGGGTGTCTGCTCGGTGCCCAGTGGGCTTGGCCGTCCGCCATCGCCAAGAGAGACGCTTTCTGTCCCCACAGGGTCAGCTCCAGATATCGCCAGGTTTGAACATTTGTTGGGACACTATCTTCCCTCTGCAGGAATTAAATACCCGGGGTGAGAAAAATGCTCAGCGCGGTCTTTGAAGCAAAGCTCAGTTCCCGTACACCACGGGACGACTACCTCACAGAGGAGGAGAGATAGGCCTACTCATTGATGTGGTGTACATGCATAGAAACAAACCGTCCCAGTCGAAATCAGCAAAAACAACACTGCATTTTTACACAACAAATGCAGATCAGCTTGCAGGACTATTGTACCTTTTTTTTTTTTTGATGTTTGGCTCTCGTCTTGTGCTTTATTTGATCTTGTCAGATAAAAGGCGCTCACGCTGCCCCCCAAAGCTAACTGATTGGAGTGAAGCCTTGCATCGCTTGGTGTCTTCTTCATGTTTCTGTTGCAGGCGGGAACATCCGACTTTGAAGACGGAGACGTGTCCATGTCGTCACAGGAACGCAGATTCCGTCTGTTCAGCTCTGTGCAGTACGAAGGCCAGCTGTATATGACCCCTGAGAATTTCATAGAGTCTGTCACCATGAACCAGCCCAAAAGCAAGTACCGTTTAAGAACCGTTTCAGTGGCTGCACTGTGCTAATTCTACTCTGACAGAGTTTATTTGAGTCCAAAAAGTTACTCTATTATTTTGCTGAGTACTGCCGTGGAATGGCCATCACAATCCATGCTGGATTAGGACCAGGAAAATAACCATTTGATTATCATCTTCTTTTTCGGTTAAAAAACAGTGATGTCAGTATTAATACTCATTGTAATATAATTGTTATGCATTCTGTGTTTATGCAAAATGAGCTTTAATGTGAATAGCTTTCCTTAGACCGTTGTCATCCTCTGGAGTACAAATTGCCTGATTCTGTTGGCAGAGCAAATCTATCAGTTCCCTTGCCTGCATCTAATAGTGAGTTAGGAGATGGTTGCTGATGGCATTTATGGAGCATAACAACACTCTTTTTATCTTTGAAGCGAAAGCCTCGCGAGTGTTATAAAAATAGCTGTGATTGGCCAGAACTCAAGTAGTCATAACACCTGCATGGAGATAGCCATCTACACCAGCATCACATTTACAGCACATTTCTATTGAAAAAATAAGACTTGCAGACAGAAAGATACACATAGACAAAAGGACATGTCTATTGCTTCAGGTGTGCTTTTTCTATTTTAATGAAGAAAAATGAGGCTGGAAAAAAATCCCCAGTTAAATTTTTTTTTGACTGTACAGTGTGTGGTCTCAAAGAGTCAAAAAGTCTGTTGGATTTCCCGGAACATAATTTAAAAGAAAATAAATTCTACTGATAAGAATAGCATGTATTGCACCATGAATCACTCCTCTTCATTTTTAATGACGAATGTGTTGTGAAATGGGATAATTAAATTTATGGTTTTATGCTGAGGTTGTAAAGTGTGTTTTGCCTGTGTGGCCTCAATGAATTTCAGTCTCCTGAAATAGCATTATTAACAAATAAGATCTTGCCATTTATTATGGTACAGATACAGCCTTTTTGAGGAATGAATATTGTTGATAATTGCATGAATATTGTTGTCTCTTTTGAGATTCTGTTGAGGAAATTAAATGTTATTTAAATGTGTTTTGTTATTTGGTGCTAACCTTCATATCAACACATGTACCATGAAGTTAAAGGTTGTATTTTATCAAGTTAATTTGCGATATTCATATTTTCTGTTTTACTTCTGGACTCTTACAGTATTTTAAGTCCCCTGTAAGCCGGGCCTGGGAGACTCTCTGAAGTCCTTTCCAAGTCGGTTGTTGTGGAGGAAAGAGAACATTTCAAGGACTTTCATGAGAATTATCTGTTTGCTTGGAATAGTATTGGTTTTAAATTTTGCCAGTGTAAATGGTCTTGCTTTTCTGGCCTCTTAAAGGATGGCCTTCAGCAGAGAGCACCAGCCGTTGTAAATGATCTAATACAGGGAGCTTTTAGACTGTGGGTAAATGGTCCTCGACTTGGGAAATGCACCAAAATATTTTGCTTCCATTGACAGACATAGACCAAACACAGGTTTAGTTTTAGTTCATCGCTTGTCTGTTTGTGGATTAAACAGCCCTGTATATTCCACTTTCTCTCTCGTTTGCACAGACCTTTTGAGGGGTTGAAGTTTTCCTTCTGTGGCTTTGCAATGCTGTCGACCATTGTAAACAAAAGTGCCTGACAATGGCTTTAAAGATTCATCATCACAATCTGACACGCACGTGGAATTGCACTCCGTGATATTGGTCAGAGAACAGATGGAGTGCACATTCCTTCTGCTTTTACCTGACCAGTACTCCGTGATATTGGTCAGAGAACAGATGGAGTGCACATTCCTTCTGCTTTTACCTGACCAGTACTAGACTGATTACTGATTACTGCGGTATGTTGCAGCCAGTGGTGGAGGTGGAGAAATATAAAGTTCTCCCAGTTCTGAAATTGACAGTCCTCGCAGATAGTAAGGTAGCTGCGGCAGCGGGATATCAAATCTGCCTGCCCCATAAATATAAAGCGTATTGAAAAATATGAGCTGTGATTGTGAATTATTTTTTTTTTCAGTATGAACCGCACTGGTCTTTACCCTTTGTCCAGACACTTGTATTATGATGGTGACCAGTTTGTGTGTGTGTGTGTGTGTGTGTTACTACTATCAGCTCAGCAGTATAAATCAGGACTGGTCTCCCAACGTGTCAAGTGGAAGGGTCATTGCCACTTATCAGACTGCTGCAATAAGAGAGGTCTGCAGTATCCAGCAAGGTTTACAATCCGTCTGTCTTATCTCGTGGGCTGGGGCTTTTATTGAATGCTGGAATTCACTGCCCGGGATGTTCAGACTTTTTTTTAGTCAGGTCCTGACAGTCTTCGGATGCCATTCTCCTTCATATATTCAGTACAACCTTTAATTAGTCCCAAGTCGCACGTAGTCGTAGAATAGTCCGCTTGCAGTCCATATTAGGCGCAATAAGGATGAAACAGTCGGGGTGTGCCACATCCAGTAACAATAACGTCACATTTTAAAATGAAACAAATGATGAATTAACTCGTCTTTTCTTGTTTTGTTTTTTTCTTCCAGACAAGAGGCTGTGGAAGTCGATTACAAAACAGGTATGATCAAAGCTACGTGTGTGTCACAATGCTCGTGTAAAAACGCCAAGAGTACAAACCTCTCCCCTCCGGCGCTGTAATTTAATCATTTCCCTGTTGCTGTTTCTGGAAAGGACATGCATATTTTCAAGAACATGCCAAAAGTTTACTGCAGTTTACTGTAATAAAATGCACATACTGATATGTTTCTATGTTAATGTTATTTGCGCTGAAGCATTTTAAATCAAAGTTAAATGGGAGTTTATACTGATCCGCTGAATATATAATAATTTTGCAGGAACTGGAGACGATCCTGTCAGACACTCCAGTGGTGTGGAAAGGATCATCCAAACTCTTCAGAAATCTTCACAACGAAGGTGAGGAACATACAATGGATTACATACGTCTGAATATCACCAGGAAACGCTGCAAGACTTATTATTGTTTTTATGAAAATTAAATATTGAATATATATTTTATACATACAATTTATTTGTAGGTATTGAGTAGCCAATCCGATAACATAATTATAGCCCATTACAAAGTATACAGTTACTCTGCACATTATAACTGAATTTAGTATTGTGTGCAGAATCATCAGAATTAAATCCTTATCTTATCAGAATCAGAATCCCTTTATTCGCCAAGTATTTACATACGAGGAATTTACTGTGGTTATTGGTGCGTACATAAACCAACATAAAATAAGATAATATAAAACAAAAATATTTTATTATAAAAATATAAAAATCAGTTGGTTGGTTAAACAATGAATCACTCGATTACACTTTTGAGCAAAATTGGTAAATTGTCACCTGTGCAAGTCTCTGCTTCAGACGTCTTCAGTGTAAAAATAGGTGAACATGACATCTGTCTCCAGAAGCAGCTTGCAATCTGAAAAATTGGGTCACTGGAAATATACGTACAAACAGGAAGTCATACAAGAACATTTCATCGGCTAGCTTTAGAGTTCCATGTTTTTTTTTCCGTCCAGAAGTAAAATATGAAAACGTTTTCTTGCTTTGGGATATATATTATATATATATTTATGGATTATATATATTTATATACATACATTCCCCCAATCTAGCAGTAATATCACAGTGTTCTTGCATAATCTGTGGGACGTCAGCAACAAACTATCTTTACTTGATTATTTGCTGGTGGCTGGTATAATAAAATGCATCCGACAATGTGCCTTTGGAAAGGGGCAATTAGCTTATAGTGCAGAATTCTGAAAATAACTTTGCTCTTCAGTGCCTCTTGTTCTTGTGTTTGTGTATTTCTGCAAACTCTTACCGACAGCAAAACGGCCTGACAATAGGCCTGACATTAAAGCATCTCACGATGCTAGAGCTCACGATTCCATGCGGTGATATTTATACACACATCATTCATTTTAATGCATGTTTTGGAATTCTACTTTTTAAATAACCAAATTATCCCTTTGAAGAGTTTTTCTAAATGTGAAGTTAGTGTTCTAGAACTCTCGATCGTTGCTTTCAATTGCCAGTAGTGGTTGTTACGTCAGCATTAGAATGTTCAGTTAAGAACATTCTAGTCACATATTTGTGCTCTTACACCTTAAAGGGTTAACCAATCATAGCTTTCCTTCAGTGAAATCTTATCGTCTGAGAAAGGTTATAAATTCCTGAATATGTGGAATTGGAAAGATATAATTAAAATGATTTGTTTTGCTTTATATTATTTTACTTGTGAATACCACCCTCTTTGGCCATCTGGACTAGATGCGTTATTTTGGACTGAAAGAGGGCCGGGGAGCAGTGGTCCATTGGCTGCCTATTTGTCTTAGAGCTACTGGGTGTCACTGCTAGCCTATAGAGTCCATTCCTGCATGTGAAGTACTCCGGCATTGGATGTTTTTTTCCCGTCCTTTTCTTCTGTTGCTTTAACTACGTGCCAATGCTGGGATTTAGGCTTTTAATCCGGCCGTTAAATGTCGAAGCCCCACCAAAAAAAAAAAAAAAAAAGGATTGGATTGATCTTGGAACAAAGCTGTGCTTTTAGAAAACGTCCCGGGCTGTTTGAACTCTGCAGTGTCGAGACACGTCCTCACCGCCTCCCCCAGATCACGGCGGACAGTATGAATTCTAAGAATGGCATTGGATTACATCTCCGCGACTGACACTCAATATGAAGTGTTTCTGTGGAATTTTCTGTATTGTCTGACAACATTTATTTGAGCTGTGGGGTTGGGCATGAGAAGTTCTTTTTGTGTTGTTTCTTCGGGAGTGAAGGTGTGTGGCATTAATGAAATGTGCCTGGAATTTTAAAGATTTCCCCCCCCCCCCTACAGCTTCACGTGGGGTTTTTTGGAGACTGAAGAGTTTAGGCCACGTTAGGCCCAGCTTTGCAGTGCATCATCTGTGCAAACAGTGGGGACGATGTTTTACTTTTCCTTTTGTCATTTATACAAATGAGGTTTACATGCAGCATGAAAAATAAAATAAAAACTGCCCTCAGGTTCTCAGGCATCACGCTCACAAGCGTAGCTGCAATCGCAAATGTTAGATACAATTATGTCTGGGCGGAAACTTAAGTGCTTCTCCGTATATTTCCCCTGTTTGGCTACAGATAGCCATGTAATACCTCTTTACCATCTGTGTCTTCTTCTTTTCCGTCCCTTCCCTGAAGCAAGGCTCATTCCAGGATTCCTCTCCCATAACACTCAGACCAGTCACCCAGAACTATCAGCGCCAAGGTCGCTATCTTCCTCCTCTCACAAAGGCCAGGGAATGCTTTCAGTGGCCGCAAGACAGCTTCCCTAAGTCTACCGAAATGCTCCCTGACAGTTCCTCTTCCTCCCCCCTGCCCCCCCCCCCTGTCACACAACAAAGGAAGCTGGGGACAACAAAGAGGAACACAGACCCAAATCAGGCATCTCAAATCAGTGACAGATCACTGGAGAATGTTTTACACCTCCTTATCCAAACAGGGGGAAAAGGCGCGGGAGCCGACGGCCTAGCTTTAATTTTGTTTGGGTTTGTGTCCAGATAGGTCACTTATGTCGTAAAGGTTCTGTTTGTGTGAAGAGGACGCCAAGCGTGAATTAAGAGACACCTTTTTAGATTTTATCATTCCCAAAGCAAGGATCGCCAGTTTTTTTTTGTGTGTGTGTGTGTGTGTGTGTGTGCGCCATTCCCGGGAAAGCTCGGTAATTTGATTTATCTTCCAAAGCCGAGCTTTAAAATCCAGTAAACATTTTAAGCCGGGCCTCAGACATGCTGTCTTGAGTAAAAGCGCTTTGGCCTGCTTCGACACAATGCAGTCTGCGTTTGTGCGCGTTTAATAACACGCTCTAAACGCACCTCTGGGTTCTCTCTTGCAGGCATCATCTCTTATACTGAATACCTTTTCCTGCTCTGCATTTTGACCAGTGAGTATGTTTGAACTTTATTATTTACACACACACACACACACACACACACACACACACAGTAGTAACATATTTGTATGGTTTTGCAAAACATTTATGAAGTATTCACTAACAGGAATGAACTGGAGTCTCTAGTCAGACGGGCTATATAAGTTGAATTGAGTATAGTGTAAGAATGAGGAATGTGGGTATTGCAGGGTATTTTTTGTTGTTGCATGAACACAGTGCGTAACTGTAGGTTTTTCCCCATGAACACAATGCATAAATGTTTCACTGGATGGGTGGTCTTTGGTATAAAATATCAGATTTCTCCAAATTTTGTGCATAGTTCATAGTTTTTTTAGGTGTAGTGCTTTTGTGTTGATTCTCACACACTGCATACGTACCTGTCCCTTTCTACAGAGCCTCAGGCTGGCTTTAAAATAGCTTTCAACATGTTTGATACAGACGGAAACCAAATAGTGGACAAGAGGGAGTTCTTGGTGGTATGAATTTTTCCCGCTTCCTGCATGGCCATTTATTAAATCTCCAAATGTAGAGCGAGCCGCAGTTTGTGTTCGCCTGAAATTTGGGTCACGGTTCTGTCCCCCCCCAGCTGCAGGAAATCTATCGCAAAAAGAACGAGGAGAAAAAGAGGAAAGGAGCCGAGGAGAAATCTGCGCAGCTGGTGAGTTGAGCTCTGATTGACACCGCGCTCAACCAATGCCAGCGCCCTGCTCTGATTGACACCGCGCTCAACCAATGGCAGCGCCCTAGCGTGCCACCTTGGGTGATCTGTAATGGCTGTTTGGTAGCGACGTGTGTAAGCGGTGGGTATTTGTATTTTCATTTGAACGGCACAAATTGTGCGCAAGATGGGAACCCTGGTGGGATGGCTTTCATCTGTGAACAGCGCATGCGGGCGTATGTAAACAAACTGATTTGATGGAGAAGATAGGAGAAGTCTTTTTTTTTATCACGTTTTCTGTACAGGATAAAGCACCCGTAATGGACCGTCTTTGTGTATGTGTGCTGACCTTGGCATGTTGTGGAAACTAAAATTGTATCAAGTAGTTTCTTTTTGCTCCTTAAATAACAGGAAATGCACTTTGGATATTTCAGGGTAAAAGTCTCAGATTTCATGTCAAACATCAGAACAAATGTGTTCTTTATGGTGCCCTTGGGCATGCATATAACATGGGTCTTGAGCTTCCCTGTATTCCACTGTCCTCAAAGCCTGCTTTTTAAATGTTTCAGTAATATCTATTGTAAACATTCACTGTGGCTTTATATCAGACTGCCTTTAATGTTTGCAGCTTGGAAGGAACCGTGAAACTCTTCCGTATTCATCTGTAAACCTTTAGGCAAAGGATCCGTGTTAATATTGTACCTGCTGTGAAGTGATAAGAGTTCAACCGCTGCTCTGCATGTCCTAACACGGTTTCTTCTTCTTCTTCTTCTTCTTCCTTTTTCTTCCCTTTGTTTTCTGATCTCGCTGTCTTCCCTCTGCGTGTAAGACCGTGCAGCTTTATGGATATCAAGCTTCCCCCGTGAGCAGCGTACCAGTATGTATCTCATCTGCAGTACATGCATTGATTCATGTGTGTAAGTCATATGTGTCATTTTAATTGCTGAGAGAGGTTACGTTAGCATGGCTTCCAAAGCAAATTCTGTACGTCAGTGATATAGGCAGACTGTCTTAGAGGTTTTTTTCCCTGCATAGATGTAATATGTTCACAACTTTTCAATAACACTGAGGCTATCTGAGCTTTAATATACACCTGCAACTTCATTATAATGACTTACAATCAATCTAGCACATTTCTGGGTGAAACATGAATAATTCTGATGGATTTGCTTACAGGCCTTAAGCAGGTGGAAATTCCAATTCATTCAATAGGGGGCAGAATTGGATTCAGTTAAAGAATGTGAAAACATTCGAGCTACAAATCAGAAACATCAGGAAAATAGGTTTCCAGATAAAGATTTAGCAAACACGCCTTTCATAATGTAATTGATGAGATAAAAAGCTAACATCAGGACGACCCTGTGCTTTATGTAACCCTCAGTTGTCAGTTATTGGACCTGTTATTATATTCTCATTTCTCCCAACATCTTTTTTTGTGTGACAAGCGGGAGGTAAAGGCCTTTTTTTCCATTTAATGTGTTATGTTTGGATAAAAGCGAAACTCCCAGCGCCTCATTCACGCTTCAGTTCTAGACGGGGAGGACAATGTGCTCTTAATGGGATTCGGTCAAACAGCGTCTAAAACATTATGGCCATTGTCTGAAAGGCAGCAGGAGTGTCCTATCAGTAGGACAGATGATTTATGTTACTCATCTTCTGTCAGGTGGAGGCTCTTTGAGGTCCCATCTCCAAAAGCTTCAACTCTAAAAGGCCCCTCAGCCAGTGAATGACACAGCTCTACCTGGACCCCCATGTTTTATTTTTACAGTTACCTGAAAAGTGGTATTTAGGCTCAGGTTCTCTTTTTGTGATATTTGGACCGTGATGAGCCTGATGCCAGTGAGCGAGACTAACCCCTCTGGAAGGGGCCGAGAGCCTGCGTGTAAAGCAAGGCAAAGGCAGGGTGCCCCCCTCTTTTTTTACGGTGTAAGATTCTGGAGCGCTATTGTGTGAAATGCTGTGGTTTTTGCACCTTGTTAGTCAAGGTAGGTAAACGGCGGGGCCTCGTACGCTGTAAAAAACGGCCGGGGAGAAGTCAGGCCTTTCCATTCAGGTCTTTGCCTCAGTACCGCGGTCGGGCTTTCCCCCGCCGTCTCGTCCCAAACCCGTACGCCGTCTTTAGGAGGCTGGGCAGGGATATCGGCGCGCTCTCCTCTAATTAGCTGTGCGATCACGACGTAGAACTGGTTTGAGCGGCGAAGCGAGGAGGAGGAGGAGGAGGAGGAGGAAGAGCCCTGTTTTATCAGGCGTCTCAGTTTTCAGATTCTCCCCGGAGGCTCGATAGATGAAAAAAAGGAGGGAAAGATAAATAAATATTATCGAATGAAGCAAGACACGCGCGCTCGGGGAAACGTGTCGGAGGACCGGCCTCCCTGTCTCGCCTGGCTCAGTGTTGACGTTCCCCCGGCGTGAGGTACTGTTGAGACACGAGAGCAACTTTCCACCCGTCAAAGGGCTCAGCTGCAGCAAGCTAAAAAAATAACGTGATGACAGAGCCGTCAACAGATTGAGCGTGGCCTACTCTCCTGGGTGTGGTGGACGAGAGCCGTTTCCACGGTTCTGCGCTAAAAAGGTGTTCAGGTATTCCGTTTACCTGTGAAGCTGTTTCAGGCGTGTTGAAAGGAGAAAGGATACCTGCAGAACTGGAAAGTTCCAGGGCTGTTTATTTGTTTATGTGTTCATTTATTTGACTATTTCAGTTATGCCATTTGATGGACACCTTTTTTGAGGTCAACTTTTTTTATTTTGGGAATTTTCAGAATGTAGGATATTCCACAATGAAAGAATAAGAAAGAGGCCTCTCCCTCTGACCTCTCCATGTTGGCCTCGCTCACACACAGGATATGTTTTTTTGGGAGTCTTCCTGAAAGAGGGACCATCCATGGACCCTTCAGTCCGAAAAGGCCTTACTTACGAAACAATCCCAGCGCCAGCGGAAGATAAATGAGATGAGGAAACCCGAATAAGCTGCATGTTTATATTATTCTAGCCTCAGGCGATGGGCTGGTCTTATGCGCACATATAGTTCTAAAAAGTAACTAAAAAGATATAAATGCTTGTCACTGGGGGTGGTACCCTGTAGGTACATAAAAATCATATCCCCTTGCCAGCAATACATAATTAATTTTTTGCTTGAAAAGGAAAAAATGTTTTTTTTTGCTTTGTTCCCTAAAGAAAAATGTACCTGCACTGTACCTTTATTTCTGAGAGTGTAGGTGTAGCGACACGGTTAACCTGGCGGTATGATCAGTCAGCTGTGTGCCCGCTGGATCATGTGACCTCTGGCGGTACACAGCTGTCTCCGCACTGCATCGAGCTGAATTCCACACTGAAGGCTGCATGCTCGATTGCAGAGGTGCCTGGCTTCTTGACAGAGTCCTTTTTACAGCTGTGTTTCGCAAATACATGGTTATCATCTCACACACGGGTGGAATGGGGGGGGGGGGAGATCTGCCCATTCCTTTGACTGACTGGTATCGCTTGTTGCTGTTTTATTTTTTTTGCACCCTTGTGATCGACGGTGAGTTCCACAGTTCAGCTGAATCTCCTGTGCTTCCAGCCTCACTCTCACAACCACATTGGTATTTCTTGAGTAGCGCTGGTGCTAATTCTGCTTGAATCCCCCATATATCTGTACATTTGCAATGGCAGTTTAATGTGTCTTGTCATATCTCCACCTTAATGGCCGGTTTGGCCTCAACTATCGATAATGGATGTTGGGCCACCTTCTGAGTAACGCTGGTGCTAATTTTGCTAGCGGTCCATTCACACTTGCAGTTTCACGCTTGTCATATACCCCTTAGTGGCCGCTTTGGCCTCAACTTTTTATAATGCATGTTGGTCCACCTGCTTAACCAAAAATAACTTTAACCCAAAATAAAAAAGAAAACTTGAGTAACACTGATTTATTTCTGTCTTTTATATCTCCGGTTTGGATTCAGTCAACATTTGTCCTTAACTTTGAGTAGCAGCTAAATGGAAATGTTTCTTTTTTTCATCACATGTTCATTTTGGTTGTTGTTGTGCTCAGAAAACAGAGCTTTTCATTTAACCGTGAGTCGGCGTTAAGGACAAACGTTGATTTGATCCAGGCCTCTGTGCTTATAAAATGTCTCATTGATCATTTGAAATGCTGGGCCTTACCCCCTTTCCTCTAATAGCTGTGCCTCTCGTTTTTTACGCACACATTACAGGTTGTAAGAAAAGAGCCTCAGGACTTTGTGCTCAGAAGCTGCTGGGAAGTTGTCAGGCAGAGCACCAGTAAAGTGCTGTTTGCAGACCTGGCAGAGGTAGCGGCGCTGTTAGTCTAGTCCCCCTCAGTAGACGCGGATCCATTTTGTTTTGCCCGCCCCGTCTAGCCCTATCTCTTTCATGATTCTTTTTTCTCCCGCCGAAACCCGCTACTTTGGGACAGCTCCGTTGTTGCTTTTAAAGGGCCTTTTGTGTGTTTATGTCTTGTGTTAGAATGAGATTACATGTAAACACCCCCCCCTCCCCAATGCCCATGTGTTGGGGCTGTGTCGTGTTTTCTATACGTGTACCGTTTCTTTTATCTGTGCTTTCTATGTGTGGATAGCAGTGACTACTGTACTGTCAGCAGTGAAAACTCCAGGTTCATAAAGTAAAAGTCCGCCCCAGTATTTTGTTCCAATCAACCTGGATTTGCTAATTAGCACAATTCTTCAGCCAGGAGGTAGAACTAATTCGTGAAATCAGCTGGCTGTGTTCATGGGTGGAAGAAACACATGGCAGGACTTTTACTGTCTGACCTCCTGGATTTTACACTTCTGGTTACTGTAGAGTTCAGTAGAGTTCATTCAATAGTAGCTGTTAGATTTGTCATAGGTGGGTTTGGGAATATATGAATACAGTATAAAACATGTTATACTGAAAAACATCTATACTGAAGGCAAAATTATGAAGCTTCTTACTGTGCTATATTTCCGTACTGTTTCAATCTAGATGAAATAAATTAGCAGCCAGTCAAGGACCAATGTTTTCCTTTTTGTTTTAAACTCTGCACCTATGGGACTTTAGACTAGAGGTACATGGTGCACCACCATCTTCAATGAATCCAACCCATGTCTTTTTTGCCTTGTAACTGGCCTTCAGTTTTGAACACTGCGGATTAACTCCATTAACTCATTAACGTGGTAAAGACACCTATTTTTCTGAGCTCCGCGGTGTCTTCCTGAAGGATTAAGGCTGCGTTCTGTGCCAGATTACAAACCGGTTGTAAAATAAACAATTTAATCCCTTATTAAGACGGTCTCAGATCACTTACAAACACTTGTTTACTTTCTCTCCCTGCTTTTCATTGGAATTCAAGCAACATTTTGAACCAAATTCTAAAAGTGGCAGACTCTAGTTCTGGAGGGTTGCAGTGTCTGCTTGTGGCCGGGATTCAGCATTTATGATTCATTTTAGTCACTAATTGGCTAAAGAGTCCACACTCGTTGATCCCAAGGTTTAAACTGGCTGCTGATTGGAAGTAAACTTTAAAAACCTGCAGGCACAACAGCCCTCCAGGACTGGAGTTTGACACCCCTGCTCTAATCACAGGACATATTGAATGGAGATGGACAGAGGTGTAAAATCCAGGCGTCAGACAGTAAAAGTTCTGCAATGTGTTTCTTCCAGCCATTAACTCAGCCAGCTGACTTCACTAATTAGTTCTACCTCCTGGCTGAAGCTAATTAGCAAATCCAGGTTATTGTAACAAAATACTGGGGGAGTTTTACTTTGTGAACCTGGATTTTTACACCTCTGGGGATGGTAAATTACTTAATTGTTATTACTTGTTTTTTGGTTTTTTTTTTCTTCTTAAAAGTGCCCTTTCATTTGCATGCGGGCTGCATATTTTGATTGGCAGTTGGGTCAAAATTTTGATCGATCATATCCCTCATGATGGGTATCAAGTCTCCAAATTCTGATTGATGATGTCTACATTCATTTATCCTTTGGTACTTTGCCCAATCTAGGGCAGAAATATTATCACAGTTGAAAACATACCATGAAGACAAAGCCCACAAAAAATGTAGATTGTGGAATATGTAGAAAAAGGTGGAATCTGCTCTCATGTAGCGTGTCACGCGTGTCTGAGCATGGAAGTATGTGGGTGTGTCAGGCTTTATGTTCACTGTTACGCAGTCCTTGTCTACACAGTTGTGTTTTTATGTGCATCTGTAAATGTGTGTGTGTGTGTGTGTGTGTGTGTGTGTTTTTTTAAGCATCCTTGTGTCTGGAGGCGACGCAAATCAGTCTTTTTGATTCACGTTTGATTGCTCAGCGGAGCTGAGATCATGGAAGTGTGTTTTCTTCCCAGCACGCCGATGAGGCCTTGACCACAGACACAACGCTTTTGGTGCATTTCTTTGGGAAGAAAGGAAAAGCGGAGCTCATGTTTGATGACTTTTACAGGTAAGCTGTGGATTGAGGGGCTGCTAATACTGTTATCATGAAGGAAGATCATTTCTGTTTTACCTCCACAGAAAAGCGTCTGTTATTTGTGACCCCCCCACAAATCACTTAAGCACTTACCTGCCCAGTACTTACCTGAAAACTTCCCTAACCCTTATGTACCCTACCATGATTGCACTTACCCTTACTAAAATGGACAGGAATGTTCTTACTTGCTAAATACTTGGATTGGAATCTATGCGGTCATACTGAAGTTCAAAGTTTGCTAAATGATTACTTTTTTTTTATACTGTTGCTATGAAATATTTAGATTTAAACAAAGAACATGGCTGACAGAAACAGACATTGTGTCACTCTGTCCAAATGGCGTAGCAACTGTGTGGATTCTGTTTCTAAGAAGGATTTTAAATTAGAGTGGAAAAGTGAAAATCTTTCTGCACCAGTAGTCCCCGTGTTAGTTTGGGAGAGTCCGCCGGTGGTCACCCCCCTCTCCCATCTCAGCACCCCGTCTCCTGCTCCCCGTATCGCAGGTTCATGGACAACCTGCAGACAGAGGTCCTTGAGATTGAGTTCCTCACCTACTCCAAGGGGATGACCACCATCAGCGAGGAGGACTTTGCCCGAATCCTGCTACGCTATACCAACGTGGAGAACATCGGCAGCTACCTGGAGAACCTCCGACAGAGCATTCCCGACGAGAAGGTATTCCCTTTCCCTCTCTCCCAGACCATCCCGTTTCACACATACACACAGGCACACACACACACAGGCACACACACACACACACACACACACAGACACATGCACACGCACACACACACACACACACACACAGACACATGCACACACACGCACACATGCACGCACACACACACACACACACACATATGCACACACACGCACACATGCACACACACACACACACACGCACGCACACACACGCACACACATGCACACACACACACACACACACACTATGATCCAGTGCCATACGTTTTGACATACTTTGTTGGAATATTAGCTTTCAGAAGCCTGTCCAGCCATCTACACACTAAAATATTTGGTGTAAATCCAACTCTGTCTCAGTAAAATGTACTCTTGTAGAGTTGATCTGACATGAACATTTTGCTGCATCGTGGTACATGCAAACGTGTGTAACACCTTAGACAAAAAATTTGTTGCATTTAGTTTTGCTTTTGGTTTGATTTGAATGTGTAATGTTCATTTTCAACTAAATTTTTCTATCTTCGTTTGCATGATATAATACAACACGGTGTGATATAATTAGATTTGTACTTGTGTTCTTACCTTGCTGAAGTGTTGAGGTGTTACACATTCCTTTCCTTTTTTAACAATCACTGAGGGAAGTCTGAGGTTTGTCCATAATGAAACAGCTGCATTTTTATCCCCTGAATGTTGACCTTTGCATTAAGAGGCAATCTGCTTTTCATCCTTTCAAAAAGGCTGTTGGTAGATTGGCATTGATAATTAAGTGGGTCTTATCGTTGGGTTAAGAGATATTTTTATAGAGTTCACCTAGTAAAAACAGCAAAGCGTCGTGGCATATAACTCATTAGTTCATTTGTAGTGAGCTGGATAGAGGCTGTCAGATGGGCCCCTCTGCCTTAGAAGAATCCAGTGTGAGAGAAATGCATGAGTGAGAATCAATAGGGCCGGTGGGAGAGTAATCTTCAGTCTCTGAGCTGTTTTGGATACATCCCCCTTTGTTTGTGTTTATGCAGGTATCAGGTTAATGTGCTTTAGAGAAGACTGCAAACAGGTCGGCCCTTTCCAAATGGCTACAATTCCACCGTGTTGACAGCTCGACTTGTACGTAGCGGGGAGAGAGAAAAGGAAAAGCGCTCTGTGTGCTCTGACTGTTTGGCTAAGGTCCTCTCTGTCACTGGGGTTGTTATCTTCAAGGTTCCGCAGACAGTATAGCTTCCTCTGATGTGCGGAGTTAAGTGTGGAACAGATTATGTGGCTTGTAAAGACTGAGATTAACTGGCTTATTTGTTCCATCGTTTAGCCATTCTTTAGACAGTCACTGTTCTTCTGGGTGATTTTTTTTAAAACTTCTTCTTTTTTTTCAGTTTTGGTTTTAAGATTTTAACTTTATAAATCATGGGATTAAGTCAAATCATAGACTCGTCCATTTAAAAACAAAAACTACATACATACAATAAGATGCTTTTTTGTGTTAATCATGAGTTCAGTAGAGTTAATCATGTTGGTATTGTAGCAGGATTGTTTTAAGTGATTAACAGCTGCTTGGAATTGTTTAATTGAGCCTCATTCTTAATTAAGTTTATATAAAATAGCTTAGCGTACATAGCTTTATATTCATTTTCTAATCACCTTTCACGGTCCAATGGCTGAGCACACTTCAGCATAGATTTGCTTGTGTTGTTTTGTCATGTTCAATTTATTTCTATTAGTTTCCTCAGAGCACATATACAGGCTTACAAAATATCAAAAACATATATGACCAAGCACTTTTTTATTCCAACATTCTTTAGCTTTCGTAATAAGCTATAGGACAGCTGAGGTTGGCATGGACTCGCTCTCTAGCCATCTTTTTATGGGTAGACCTTCTTTGCAAACATTGCTTTTTTAAAATTTATTTATTTATTTATTCAAAAACCTTTTTGTGCTCGTAATGTTTTCCACAGTTATTTGTTATTTGTTATTATTGCTATGTGTTTGTCACTATATGCTGCGGGGAAAAGCCCCTTGTCAGAGTAATAAAGACTCTTAACTACCTAAGTTGATTTTATCTGATATTCACCTGTCAGAAATGGAGATTTAATTACGCTCTCTGGTCCCACTCCAAAGGTGTTGTAATAAAGTGAAGCACGGCCTTCTGGGATGGTCCAGTCGAAGGGCTTTCATCAGGAAATCTTTAATAAACTGTCAGAAAGGATCACTGGTCAGCTCAGTGACCAGAACACTGATCTTGCGGGGTGGCACAGCGGCAGTTGTGGCATTCCCACAATGCATTGCTGATCCTATCGTGTTGGTAGTTTTCATTCCAATGACGCACTAGACCTTGTATGTAGGAAAATGATAATGTGTACATTTAATGTATGTAAAAAAACAAACAGTTCATTGCAATCTGGGATGTGTGGTCTTCAGGTACTGAGCAAACAGACATGTAGGCTACATTATGCCATTGCTGCCCATACACTACCTGCTTTTGGGGTGTTTTAGATGAGATTTTCTGTGTGATGTTTTATGATCCTTGACTATGTTTGTATTGTGCAGGGGATTACCTTCGATGAGTTTAGAGCCTTCTTCCAGTTCCTGAACAACCTGGAGGACTTTGCCATTGCCATGAAAATGTACAACTTTGCTAGCCGTTCAATAGGACAAGGTTTGTTGTCTTTACCTATGCTGCTTATTTACAATGATTACATATACGGTCATATAAGGTGTTGTTTAATATTTTTGAACAACTGAATATTAGTATTAAAGTGTTGTTGCAACACAAATGATCATAGAATAGACTATTCTGATACCTAAAAAACTACATAATATATATATATATATATATATATATTAAAATGCATATATTCCAGAATCTTGTTAAGCCAGTATAAAGTCAGTGTTTTTTTCTACCTTCGTGGTCCAGGTGAATTCATACAGCACATGATTTCCAGCCAGTACATTAGGCATCTGTTGTGTTTCCCACTTAATACTCAGTATTAAAGTTACTGTGCTTTGATACTGTTGTGCTGATGTTTGGGATGAGTGGATACTGTTGCTTAGTTTGTGTTGATGGTTGGGATGAGTAGATACTGTTGCTTAGTCTGTGTTGATGGTTGGGATTAGTGGATACTGTTGCTTAGTCTGTGTTGATGGTTGGGATGAGTAGATACTGTTGCTTAGTTTGTGTTGATGGTTGGGATGAGTGGATACTGTTGCTTAGTTTGTGTTGATGGTTGGGATTAGTGGATACTGTTGCTTAGTTTGTGTTGATGGTTGGGATTAGTGGATAATGTTGCTTAGTCTGTGTTGATGGTTGGGATTAGTGGATACTGTTTCTTAGTTTGTGTTGATGGTTGGGATTAGTGGATACTGTTGCTTAGTTTGTGTTGATGGTTGGGATTAGTGGATACTGTTGCTTAGTCTGTGTTGATGGTTGGGATTAGTGGATACTGTTTCTTAGCCTGTGTTGATAGTTGGGATTAGTGGATACTGTTGCTTAGTTTGTGTTGATGGTTGGGATGAGTAAATACTGTTGCTTAATATGTGTTGATGGTTGGGATTAGTGGCTACTGTTGATTAGTCTGTGTTGATGGTTGGGATTAGTGGCTTCTGTTGCTTAGGTTGTGTTCATGGTTGGGATGAGTAGATACCGATGCTTCGTGTGTGTTGATGGTTGGGATGAGTGGATACTGTTGGGATGAGTGTACGCCTGGGCCCTAACCATAGTTGCTCCCCTTTGTGGTCCCTCTCTTGCAGATGAGTTTGCACGTGCGGTTTACGTGGCAACGGGACACAAGTTCACCCGCCACCTGGTGAACACGGTCTTCAAGATCTTTGACGTGGACCACGACGACCAGCTGAGCTACAAGGAGTTCATCGGCATCATGCAGGACCGGCTACACCGTGGCTCGCGGGTGAGGACAGGGCGTGGCTCGCGGGTGAGGACAGGGCGTGGCAGCGGGGGGTCGGTGCGGCGCGCCAGCGTTGTGTAAACGCCTTTTATCTCCCCTTTTACGGCGCCGGAGGTGACAGAAGGGGCATAAACCCGTAATCAGCCTGAGAAAGAGGCGCAGTGCCGTTTCCATGGTGAAATGGGACAGCTCAGAAGCCGAGGCTGATAGGGGGAACAGTAGCGCTGCCGGGCTTCGTCAGAACCATGCCACTTTATCTGACGGACACTTTATCAATGGTTAACCTCTCAAGGCAACTTAAACTCTGAGCCGCACTGCATTGTGGGGGAGTTTCATCGGAAACTGTTAACTGCTGGTGAAGGAGTAAGTAATATGGTAACATTTTATAGGGATCCACTATAAATATACACTTTTATTATTATTGCTCGTAACATCGTTTAAGAGTCAACACGCTGTAAATGCAGCGTTGAATGGTTGTTTCTGCTATCTTTACTGAAGGGTATTACTTTAACAATGTAAACCCTGAGCTCCACAAAATGAATTAAAGGTACAGACTAAAATAAAATGTGCTCATTTGTGCCACACAGGTCAGAAAATTCTAGTTATTGTTATGTGGTGCTTTGTAGTGACAGCAAGACCGAGACAGGCCATAAGGCTTTGGAGATTTGTCAAATAACTCAGTCCAAAGTGAAATACTGCCACCTAGTGTGAGGTGAGATTATGATTTATTTTGTAAAATAGTTCTTTCCTTGTTTCAGGCATTTATATGGTTTAATATATAAGGATCATCCTGGATTATTGTTTTTTTTTTATATGTCAGGGTGAAAGAGACCAGGTGTTTCATATTCAGTATTCATAAAAATGTTTTCTATGCTTTCATTATTTGCTTTTAAATGAGGGCATTTTCACCGTTGTATTCACGTCTTGCCAGCTTTTGGCGGGACATCCTCTTGCGGTTCTTGTTTCCTCTCCTCTGTGATTCTCTCTTTCTCTCTTTTACTCTCCCATTTCCTCCCTCAGGGATACAGAACAGAGCAGAAGTTCACTTCCTTTAAATCCTGTCTGAAAAAGGAGCTCTCCCGCAGATAAGTAGGTATGTTCTCCTCACCAAAGCCTCGACTGAACTGTGTACAGTAAAAGCAAAAAGAAATTCCACTGACAAAATTTGAAAAGTCTCATAGCTGGTCACACAACACCGGTATTTAGTATTGTGTTGTAAAAACCGAAGAGAAATGTTTATGATCTCAACAATTCAGAGCAGAGTATGAAAACGTATTGGAAAAGGAAAAAACGACATTTAAAAAAGAACAGGTTGAGTAATAATAGCTCATTTCGGGGTGTGCACACCACAGTGCAGAGGTATTTCAACTGGAGAAAATAAGCGGGAGCCCCTTGCTCTTTTCCCGGAGTGTCGAGTTACACTGTAATATTAACGCACGATCATCTGATACCAGATACCGGCTTAGCTCTTAGCTCTGCTTCCACGCCAGGGCAGTGACCAGTGCTGATGAAAGTGGTACGCATGTTTACCAGGAGTTTGAGGCCTCAGCAGTGTATCACTGTGAGAGGCAAACAGTGGGCCTACTCATTGGTGCATGCCATGTGTTTTTGTCAATGTGACTTGCATGTATCTGGTATCAGTCCATTGCCTTAATAGCTCCTGACGGTAACGTCTTGTATATGGATGTCCTCAATGTGCTAATGTAATGCAGAAGCTGCATTTATGTGTAAGAACTTGCTTCAACGTCTCTTTTGCTTCCAGTCAGTTGTACACTATATGAAATATTAAAGAAGTGTAAGAGAAATTAGCGCACACAAGCCGGCTTTATGCCAGCTCCATGTTTCTGTCTTATGCTTTAGAGCTGCAGGCCTTCCTAAAAGGCCATTACACAATATCCCTGCAGCAGAGATCTCCTGATTTGATATTATGATTAAAATTGAAGATTTCAGTTGTTATTTATTTATATTGGCCACAATATGGCATGTATATGTGATCTCTGTGTCTCTCACTGCTTGTCTTATGGCCATAATCAGGATTTTTTTTCCTTCTGTTTCTGCATTAACAGATGAATGCCCTAGTCAGTATATCCCTATGGGAGTCCATTTTGGAAAACACCTGCATAAACGTTGGAGGAGAGGAGAGGGAAGCGGAAATGGATTCTGTTGCAATAGGGAAGAATCAGGGAGGAAGTGAGGACTGAATCAGGGAGGAAGGGAGGACTGACCCTTCATGGTGCAATCTCTGCACTCTGGATCTACAGCTAAACACTGTGGCTGTGACTTCATCTAACACATTAAGCTTCTCAGGGTGCACACACGCACACACACACACGCGCACACACACACGCGCGCACACACACGCGCGCACACACACGCGCACATACACACACACACACGCACACACGCACACACACACACACACACACACAGATACGTGCATGCGCACACACACACACAGATACGCACACACGCACACACACACACAGATACGTGCATGCGCACACACGCACACACACACACAGATACGTGCATGCGCACACACACACATACATGCACACACACACAGATACGTGCGCGCGCACACACACACACACACACATATGTGCACACGCACACATACACACACACACATATACATACACACACACACACATGCACGTGTACGCACACACATATATACGTGCACACACACCCACACACACACACATACGTATGTGCGCACATACACACGCGCATATACGTACACTCATACGCACACATATACATACACACACGCACAAATGTACATCAATCAACACACACACACACAGAAATGCTGTAATGAATCTTCTCTGGATCTTTCTTTTCTCGAGGCAAACTGGCTGATTATTTGGTACAGCAGTTCTCATAGCAAATCTTTTAAACAAAATGTCCTTTAGCACCCGTGCAGCCTCTGATAGCTGCAATTCTGACCTGTTAAATAATGTACTGAATATTATAGCCAAAGGAGAAGCTACATCAGGAAGCTATATTACTGAATGCTTCAGTTTTCTTTACCTTTAATGTAGCTATAACTTCTGCATTGTATTTATACACTGGAAATGTGTTTTCTTTATTTCAGCTATAGACAAGATTGACTCATGGTGGATTTTAAAATGCGTATTGTGTTGATAGTGCTGCTAGAGCCAAATGATAGATCAGGGAGAGCGTAATTGAATCTGTGTTAAAAGTGAGCTGAGTGAGTTTTGGAAAAAAATACTCTTCAATTACATGCCTGCATGAACTGCATATTCACAGCAGAAACATGCTTGACCACTCTTATTTTATTTTATTTGGTTCCTATTGCTGCTATTTATTGTTATATGTTTATCAAGTCATTTGCTCCATATATTTCTTTATGTCTTAATTGTGGTTTAAAAAGAGGTCGAACCTGTTTTTGTGTGTGCCTTGTTCCTGTTCATGTCTGGTATCCGCTCCATGGTGCTTCTGTATTGTTAGCATTGACGGACTGGAGTAAGCCATATAATCTGCCTATACAGTGAACACATTGCTAACATAGTTTCACCACGGCGGCCCTCTGCTAAGCCAGATCAGTTTACCCAGGGGAAAAAACTGACAGACAGACAGACATAGTGTGATTTCCTCAGATATGTCTTAATCATTTTGGAATTATTTTTTACTTTAACTCTCGTATTATGTTCGGGGTCAATTTGACGTCTCTTAAAAACCAGTTGACCTTATTTTTTCATCTTGACACTATATGATTTTTTCCCCATTTGTAAAATTTTCTCATGTTTTCAAAAGTCCTGTACCAACTTTGTATACAAAGGTGTTGTGTGGGGTCATTTGTGGGGTAGCTGTATCAAATGTAAGAAAATATAAAACCTTTTTCTCTGTTTTTTTGTGGGTAATTCTGAGGGCAATTTCACATGTAGGTTTTAAACTTTGCAAACTTTCACTTACCCCAGGCTCTAAAATGAGATGTTTCATCATAGATTTTTAATATTTAGGGATAAAAGGAGTCAATTGGGAGACACACAAAAGGTGACAGAAAGTGTCACTCTTTTTTGATTACAATAGTTTTGTGTTAATTTGCACTTTTTGGGTCAATTTGACCCCAAACATAAAAGGCATCATAAAATGTGAACATAATCTAAGGGTTAATTCAGTATAGTCATACCCATCTTGAAGAGCAGCTCACTCGTATGATTATTTAGTTGGACCATGTTAAATTATTCTTTGAAAACGTCACTGTTGTAGTATTTGTGGCATTTATTCTTTCAGACGAGCTCTTTTGTGTTGTGTTTAAATAAGCAGTCACACGGGTAGTTTTTGAAAGGTGAGTCATTAAAGAGACAGGTTGCTTAAGAGGACTATTATGAGTATAAAAGGCATTTCATAGCAGGTATCCTGGTACAGCCTCTGCAGGCCTCTGTGTTCTGTGTTATACTTGAGTTAGCATAGTCAGTCGAAATCAATGCCAATCCAGGGTAGACATACGCGTAGAAGTGGAATTAGAGTACCGGGGTGGTCCCTAGTGAACAATATAAACTGGATGCTGAGATAACTTTATTTGATAGCCACACAATAAAAGGTTCAGCGTTAAATCAACTTTGACAGTGTACACCGGAGGACATGCAATCCCAGTTGGACCCAAATGAACTTTGATCGGGTTGAATTGACGCAGTTCCTTTTACTGTGCATCTAGTCGGTTTGAATAATCAGCAAGTATGCTAATTTAAATACCGATCCTCTATTAGCAGCTGATTCATTATGAATTGTTGTAATGTGTCTGTGTGCACTTCTTATGAAATCATTGTATGATAATAGGTCATTATTATTTTAAAATAGAAATGTATCTGATCCTATTTGTTTTTTTCTGAGATTAAGTTATTCATTATTTATTCTACTGTATTTCCACTGAATGCATGGCATTTACCTTTTTTATGGTGGCCAAGTAAAATTATAATAAAATATTTGTAGGTTTTGTAGAGAACTTTTAAATTAATATTATATTGGTAGGTCTTTGGAAACAGTTTGTTCAGTTGAGTGCAACATGAAATGTGTTGAAAAAAATAAAATAAATGAGTGGCCTGAATTGTTACTTTAAAAGTATAATGACGAATGCATAAATAAATGACGTATTCTACTGCTATTGTTTCTGTTGTCTTTATTACAGTATGCAATATAGATTCCATATCATTAAAAGGGCAATTATAAACTGTACTGCTCATAATAAAGTCACCTTCAGCCAAAAATATTGTGGTATCTTGGAAAAGATTGAAACGACAGGCTGGTGACGTACATTCATTGATTTCCATTCAATTTAGGCTACATCATATTCAACAAGTAGGCTACACGATTATTCTCAATAGCCCACAACCCACCAAGTATCAGATTGATTATTTATTTATTTATTTTGTCAGTATGATGAGCACGTTGTGTCTGGAAGTTCAAAATGCACGGTTTGAATCTGTCAGAATTAATAGAAGTCATGTCACCATCAATGTCCTGAAAACTTTTCTTGACGTTAGAAAAAAACGTTGCCTATACATCGTATTTCAGTGGAACCCTGCATATGGAAAATGCATCGTGGGAATACTGTATCTCGCTTTTGGCGAATGTCGTTTTATTTTCGTTTGTTAAATCATCACTACATGATACAGCACAAACGCATCTGAAATATGACTCGACAAAGCAAGGTTTTGGTCTGCTAGGGGCAGCATCTCACAAACGTCATGGCAACCTGGAGAGAAGGGGTGGCGCTGCTTTTTTTTGCACCACAAACACATTAGCAGGACGCGCTGTAGTCGGAGGCTGCGGACGGAGGTGTGGGAACTCAACGTACTGCGCGCCGCTACTCCCTGGACGCGTTTCGCTACCACAAATGCAGCGGGAGAAGAGGAGGAAAACTTCTGATTAAGCTCTATTTTATGGTGTCTGAATAGAAAATGGCGCCGTCAGGCTCAGGCAGTATCAAACGGAGCTGTCAGAGAGTTTTATATTGGATCCCAGTCCTTTTCATAACCATCATAGTGGCTTGGTCCTACTACGCCTATGTTGTTCAGCTCTGCATAGGTAAGGCTCATACCACACAGTAGTCACGCTGTAGCGTCCGCATATGATGGAATAGCGTGGAATAGCGCGAGCAGTAGGCTATACAATCTCCACGCTGTGCCACCTGAGTGCTGTTTAGTCGTATATTCATTATATTGGGGGAAAGTAGTATGGCTTATATTGCAGTGCATTATTTATTTAGAAATTGTGTTTGTTCCTCGTAACATAACGTGCTAATGAAATCAGCATCTCCTTGAAGACTGGAAATTTAATTTTTCTCAATTAACTGACATGTTATGGTTATTAATTAAATTAAAGGACCTGTTAAGACATGAAGCAGACATGTTGAGTCATAGCAACAGTACTCGTGTAAACAAGTTGCAAAGGTTTTAATCTTTTGTTTCAAGAATAACTGGCGTTTAATGACCAACCAAACGTGGATAGATAATATTCTTGGCAGTCGTAGGTTTCTTGATATCTGATGTGTCTCACTTAATTCTCACCTAATGATACCTAATGTTATGTTTTATTTTCAGATTAAGCGCGTTTTGTTCATGAAAATGAAATATAGTAGCTTTTAGTAGTAAACCAATTAAGTGATATGAAATATTCATGCAGATATAATGTGTAGCCAGTGGCTTAGTCTTTCATTTTAATTACGTAAAATATGATCATTATTTTTTTAAATTATTTTTCACTCTTATAAGTACAATTGGGAAGTTCGAATATTGCAAATTTTCTGTAGAATTATTCTGCATATATATGTATTTTATTTGTTAAATAAAACAACCATTTAGATGGTTTAATGTTTTTAAGTCTGTAATGGAATACTGATGGTTATTTTGTGAAGGGTTTGATGTGTCATCAAAGGTGGTTTTTAAAGGGAGTTGTTCATTTCATAAAAGGTGTATGTTATGCAATATGGTACACACGTATGTATATTTGTGTAGTTTATTTATTTAATCTCATCAAAGCATAGCCTACTGACAGATTTACCAAGCCTTATAGGCAGTGAGTCTGGTGTGGGAAGTCATTCACAATATCGTCTGTCAAAGCTGTCCATTTTTGACGGAAGCCTCAATTATCAACCGCACAATTGCACAGCACTCTGAGCCTGACCAGGACATGACACGATGTGAGATCACCCAAATTCTGGAAAGGGGCTTGCTAATCAACCATCAGCCACTTCGTCTGACTGGAACTTATTTAAGCGGGGCTCTGACTAACTATTCCCGCAAGCTAACTCAAC
Organism: Ilyophis sp. 1 JC-2022; assembly: GCA_022702515.1. Classification (NCBI taxonomy): domain Eukaryota; kingdom Metazoa; phylum Chordata; class Actinopteri; order Anguilliformes; family Synaphobranchidae; genus Ilyophis; species Ilyophis sp. 1 JC-2022. The sequence goes on from CM040404.1 coordinate 131,739,830, forward strand.
CTTTTATTTGTAGCCTAATGTAAGAACGTAATGTCAGCTAAAATCTGATGGAAGCGGGACACACGAACAGTAACTTCCCTTTGCCTTTGCTGTAGAGCTAAGGCCCTCAAGGGACATGGACTGTTGTGATGGTGGACTGTAGGGCACAGGGTGATATATTCTCAGTGTTAAGGACGTCATTGGAATGTTTTGTAGAATTGGCTCAGTGCATTATCAACGGTTGGTTGGTGTGTAGCACGTGGATCCATCATTCTGATTAAAGAGGGCATTTTCCTGCCTGCACTTTTCATTGTGAGGAAGCTCCAGACGTAATTGAAATAGACACGACAGGCAGAGAGTCTTAGTCTTGTGTTGCATAGCAGCTACGCTTGTCCTTCACTGCCCTGTGGTGCAGTGTGTTGTGAGTTGTGAGCATTTCTAACACAAGTGAAAGTCCAGTATCCTCCACTAGGTTCCTCATAGGATATGTGTATATTTTCTTATGCCTTGCTATTAAAACACTGTGTTTGGTGATAGCCTGCCTACGTTGATGGATCCCAACTGTCAAAGATGTAATATGGATGTCTCAATTTGAGAACAGTGTTTTCAAAGTGTTGAATCTTCTTTAAAGACAGGGTGTGACGACCCCCTGCAAACGTATGATAAAGTAGAATAAAACAACTCCTCTGAGATGTTCTTCTTCTTTAGTGGAGCATCGTGAGAACACAAATAGTAGCTGTGTGGACTTTTGGGAAATAAAACAGAGCAGGAGGTGCATGCTGGGAGCTCTGACAGGCAGCCAATGAAAAGTACTTCAGAAATCAACATAAATCAAAATAAATCACCCAGGCATAAATCAAAAACTGTCACCATTTGTTCAACAAATTTAATCAGACAGTAAACTGAAGGCTTGAAGTGTAAGAATGAGACTGGTGGTAATGTGACAGTACAATTCAAAAACAGTATAACCCAATAAATGGGTTGCCTTAATGTTCTTCATTGTTTTTTATGACAATTTAATATATGCATCAAGCCCAGGGGCTTGTTAACTGCAAAGAGATGAGATTCAAAGGCGTAATAATGAAGTAGCTCCTCTCAATATTTAACCTGGAGAGTCTTTTGCAGTCTGAAAGAGGCGATGAACACACACTTGTGGTTGTTTAGTAAATGGTAGCACACAGTTAGAGTTTGGGCTCCAGGGCTCCACCCTCACTACTGTGCCCAGTAATAGAGCAGGGCTCTGATGGGGATAACTGACAGGCCTTTGCATAATTCCTGTAATTGCAAACATCATAAATTAAAATTGTCAGCACTGCATGGGACAAAACTGCACAAAACTGCAGGCCACAAAACTATACAAAACTGCACACAATTGCACAAAACTGCACACAACTGCAGGGCACAAAACTGCACAAAACAGCACACAACTGCAGGGCACAAAACTACACAAAACTGCACACAACTGCAGGGCACAAAACTGCACTAAACTGCAGGGCACAAAACTGCACAAAACTACACAAAACTGCACACAACTGCAGGGCACAAAACTGCACAAAACTACACAAAACTGCACACAACTGCAAGGCACAAAATTGCACAAAATTGCACAAAACTACACAAAACTGCAGGGCACAAAACTGCACGCAACTGCAAGGCACAAAACTGCACAAAACTACACAAAACTGCAGGGCACAAAACTGCACAAAACTGCAGGGCACAAAACTGCAGGGCACAAAACTGCACAAAACTGCAGGGCACAAAACTGCAGGGCACAAAACTGCACAAAACTACACAAAACTGCAGGGCACAAAACTGCAGGGCACAAAATTGCACAAAACTACACAAAACTGCAGGGCACAAAACTGCACACAACTGCAAGGCACAAAACTGCACAAAACTACACAAAACTGCAGGGCACAAAACTGCACGGCACAAAACTGCACAAAACTGCACACAACTGCACAAAACTACACAAAACTGCACACAACTGCAAGGCACAAAACTGCACAAAACTGCAGGGCACAAAACTGCACAAAACCGCACAAAACTGCACAAAAATGCAGGGCACAAAACTGCACAAAACTGCACACAACTGCACGGCAGGTCTATACTGAGTTTCATAGTAACTTAATAAATAAATTACACGTCTTTTTTTATATTAGCCACACACATATAGACATAAATATGTGTACATTTCACTAATTGATGAAAGCCATTGTGATAGAGTCGAGGTTTTCGACCAGTTTTGATCTAGAGACCCCCACCCAGGCTCAAAAGCATTGAGGGGACCCCCACCATAAGTTAAAAAGGGTTATATATTTGTATTTTTATTTTAAAAAAATTTATATTTTGAAATATTTTTCCAAATCTATATATAGTCATTGCATATGAGGTCTGGCCAGGGGACCCCTACAAGTACCTTCAAGGACCCCCAGTTGAAAACCCAGGTAGTATTCACGGCAAATGTGGCTTGCTATTGTTTAATTCTCAGTATAACTACTCTATGTGTACCTAACTGAACTGATTGCTGCAGAACGATGACCCAGAAACCCAACAGACCGCAATGAATGGAGGGCCGCCCTCATTTCATTAAAAAAAAAAAATCTGTTTTAAATATTTTTTGGAACATGGAGTACAGTAGTTATTCTGCTATGCAGTCACAGCAGTGTGATAAACCCAGCCTTGAACATGACCACGTGGTGGTTAATAGCCTCGGACGACAGGTAAAATATAGCCCTTTCTTTTTCTCGTTCGGTCGAACGATCTATTTTAATGGGTGACATTAGCGCAGGTATTAAAATCACGGCTGTTTCTCGTAGATTTCCAGTTAAACTATTTTTTTAGAAACAGCTGTTACTGTGTTCGGAGCTGCCTGGTCCACTTCCTGCTGTTCATCTTGAATAGGATGTCAAGCACGTGAGTGATAATGGAGAGCACGGCTGTACGGTACTGCGCTAATGTAACGCGTCAGATGTGTCACTGGCTATTGGAACCACAACACCAACTCCAATCCACTGGATTATTCCACAGTCTCTACCAGGCTGCAGTCTTTTTTATTTTGTCTGAAACCAACAAGTCCGTCTTTAAATAGTGCCCAAGGTTAAGAATCTGACAAACCTCTGCTTGTGCTGGCTCTCTGAGCCTGCACTGCACCCACAGATTTAAATTTTTTTTTTTTTTGTGAATTCCTTCCCACAGTCTGAATAGTGTAGACCAGGGCCCGTATTCACAAAACATATTAAGGCTAAAAGTAGCTCCCAACTTGCTGATTTAGGAGAAATTCTTAAAAAGAATGTGTGTGTCAGTCCTAATTTTAAGACTCCTACATTTTTGGTCTAAGAGTATTTCACGAAACGTTATAGGGCTAAAACCAGCTCCTAAATCTGTGAAAAGTAAGGGGTAGTCAAGAGGACTCCTAAATCACTAAGACCAAATCACAAACAATCCGAATCGTAATTGCGTCAACATTTTAGAAGCATTTAATGATACTGAGCTTTTAAAAAGGTATCGCCTTAATCGCGAGGGTATTATGATAATAGTAGAGCTAGTCAGGGATGCAGTCACTTCACCAACAAACAGAAACAACCCAATAACACCGGAGATCAAGGTTCTGACAACTCTACGCTACTTGGCCACAGGGAAAATGCAGCTATGCAGCGCAGACTAACTAGGTATATCTCAGTCATCTGTCAGTAGAATTTCTGTCATTCGGTTTCCTCTTGATGTTCGCCAACTACAAAGAAACAAAGCCCACTTCATGGCCATAGCTGGACTACCCGGCGTAGTTGATGCTATAGATGGGACATATGTCCACACACCATCACAAGATGAACATGCATTTGTCAACAGAAAAAAAAATCATAGCATCAAGACACAGGTGGTTTTTGATGCCAACTACAATATTCTTGACATTTTCGCCAAGTGGCCAGGCGCAACACATGACTCCCAGATCCTACAGGAGAGTGGCCTGAGGCTGCTGTTTGAGAGGCATCATGTCCCAGCTGCATTTCACATGGAGGGGGACAGTGGTTATCCCTGCAGGACGTGGCTCCTCACACCTTACATCCACCCACAACCGGGACCTCAGCTCACAAAATGTATGCTTTCCTTTTTTAATTATATTGGTCACACAAACACTTTAATTGTGAATAACCATGTAGGATATAAAATTTGTATTTGAATATGGCAACATGATACCTTTTTCTACAGTATTTCTATGATGAAATCACTGACAGAGACCCATCCCCTATCAGCCAATCACTGTGGGCATAGTAAGTAAGCTTGTTCATTACACATGACATTATCTATAGCAACGAGGTCAACCCCGCCCTTTCTCTTAGCTTAAGATTTCTCCCCATTCCTTAGTAAAAGTTGGTCTCAGCAGCTTTGTGAATAGATTTTAAGAGGAAACTCTTAGCTAGAAACTTTTACTGCTATTTGTGATACCTCTTAGTGGTAAGAGAAAATGTTTTGTGAATACGGGCCCTGGCCTGTAGAGTAAAAAAAATAAACATTTGTAGTAAAGGAAGTGGTTGTCCTGGGTGACTCTGTGGCTCTGAAAATCTTGAACATGTTTTTTTTTTGTTTTCTTGTGAATCATTTGCTTACCCGGGCGGCCAGTAACCCCTGAGAGGGAATTTATATTCCACTCTCGGGCTGAGACTAAAATAAGCATTGCCGTAAATGACTTAATTTAGTGAAATGTTGTGGCGCTACATTAACCAGTGCTTTCCTCAACCAGTCAACGGCATCCCATAATCCTTTGCCAGGCCCAGCAGTATGGTAATTTTATCCTGCTTATATAGTATATGGGGTTTTATTTAATCTTTAGTTCAGTTTAACCAACGAACGATGTTGCTGCCGTGCCTTTGAATTCATTTTTGTGAAAGACAATCATCTCTTTCATCCCTGCTTTACAAAAGGGTGACCGCTGCAGTGCCCTTCGCCTCCTTGATTTCGGTCGTAGGCCTACTCGCTCGGCATCGATCCATCTCCTTCACCGCGTGGGCGTTCTAGCTGAGCTGGGGCTAACAGACAAAGGCGATACCTTGTGTTTTCCCCTCTCTTAACAACTAACAAGATGGCTGGCTAAATGACAAATGTCATACCAGCCACTTATTATCAAGTTATTTCTTCAACCCCCAGCTGAAACTTTCTGTCACATTCTATGGTAACGTGATTAATTTCTTTTGCCGTCGAACCGGGCAGCTTCCCCCAGTCTAGAACAGTTCGTTCTGTTTCAGCAGTGGAAGCAGACATGTGATCCGATGCAACGATGAAGCTGCGTGCAAAATAAACAACGCTGATTACAATGACAACTTTGGAGACATTGATGACTGTAGGCTAAATATGTTCTTTCACTCGAGGCTTTCCGACACTGTTGCACAATATAGTTACGAGAGAGACGACAAACGATGCTTCGATCCTGTCAAAACACGCCGTTCTAACAGTGCTAGCTGTTCTGCATTAGCACAGTGCCTTGACTGTCTCATTGGACAACAGTTAAATATAACTCTGGCAGCAGCATGTGCCTTGAAGAACTCCAGAGATAGTTATGAGAGCTTAGTCAGCTGATGCATGTAGTTCAGTGGCAGAGTTCAGAGTTCAGCTTAATGTCTGCCCGCTAACTGCATGACCCCCTGCAATCTCTACTTATCTCTACTTGTCCCATTTTCATGTTTTCAAAAATACTTTTGCCCCTTTAGTTTTTGTAAACATAATTTGCCACTCTTGTCATCCCTTAGTTTCATTAGAAAGACAAAACATATTTTAAGAATGTAGAAACAATTATATAACCTATACAGAGCATTCGATGCCTGCATTGTTAAAAAAATGTCAGGCAACATAAAGCATCCTCTTATCCTTATATAATCCATATACAGTATATCTGTAAATCCGCATATTTAAATCTGTTTCTTTAGTCTGTGCTGCATTTGAGTGAGCTATAATGGCAATGGATACCATCATGGTCACAGTCAGGTATGTATCACAATATTAGTATTCATTTGTTTTTTTCTGTTGATCGGTCAAAGTAAATCCTCCATTTGAACATATCTGTAATGGATTTGTTATATTGGCCATGTGAGCTGCAGGCAGCGTGAGTCTTAGCAATGTACGTGTGTTGTAGACTGAGGGGTGACGAGACAGGGGTGCTACCCTGTGTAGACTCAGGGGTGACGAGGCAGGGGTGCTACCCTGTTTAGTGCCAGTTTCGTGCCCACACACTCCTTTGGCACCAAGGCAAGTTCTGGAGTGACAGCTGTTTCCAAGCAAATGTCCCTCCCACGCTCCACCCTTATAGACACACACACACACACACACAACAACAACACACATATGCGCACACACACACACACACCCGTGCACACATAAACAGATGACACACACACACACACACACACCCCCATGCACACATAAACAGATGACACACATATACACACAAACACACACACACACACACACACACACACACACACACCCATGCACACATAAACAGATGACACACATATACACACAAACACACACACACACACACACACACACACACACACACGCACCTCAGTTCTATCATCTCTTTTCCTCATACCCAGTTTGTGACAGTGAGCAGGGCCGGACTGGGACCAAAATTCAGCCCTGGCATTTGTGGTGTTCATTATCAAGAGTTATTAGACCTATTTAAAATCAGTCTCTGAGACAGGCGAGATGTTTTTAATATAAATCCCACGCTAATTATTATTTAAACATTGTAGATGTTACACCAGCAAACATTGGAAACTATTTGTTTCTTAGTAGCCTATTTATTAATAGACTACTTCGGTAGTGGCATGTGATTGTAGAGGCCAGTAGCTCAAGTTTACAGTGACCTAACAGACTCTCACAGCCACAGTCTAAGTTTGATGTCACAGCGCTCGCTTGCCAATCAAATTAACTTCATACAATCTACCTGACAGCGTGCACACACACACACACACACACACACACACACACACACACACACACACACACACACACACACACACACACATACACACACACACACACACACACACACACACACACACACACACATAGACCCACTGGATAGTTTACATACAAACCCGTTCAGATTCACACACGCACACAGCACGGCGGCCAACTCTCATAGAGATCCATTCAAATGCAGAGACGTTATAGTATCGCTTGTAAGAGTACCAGAAAATAAGATATTAAGAGTCTTTTGATGTTGTCGGAAGTCATGTCAGGAAGTCATGGCATGCAAAGGATATGCAACCAAATATTAAAAATTAATTAATTCTATATACAGTCAAGCCGGAAAGTCTGAATACCCCTTTCACCTTCTCCACGTTTTATTACATTACAGACATATTCTACAATAGATTGAGTTAATCTTTTGTCTCAAAATTCTACACAAAATAGCCCATAATGACAAAGTGAAAACATGTTTTTAGAAATTTTTGCAAATGTATTAAAAATCGAAAACTGAAATCTTTAATTTACATAAGTATTCATACTCATATTTGCTTTAACATATTTTTAAAGTATCATATTTAATATTTGGTCGCATATCCTTTGCATGCTGTTACTTCCTGAAGCCTGTGACCCATCAACATCAAAAAAACTCGCAATATATTATTTTCAGGTACTGTTACAAGCGATACTATAAGCTCTCTGCATTTGAATGGATCTCTATGGGAATTGGGGGGTGAGACTAGATTCAGCTGTAAATTACACTGGTACAGTATGGAACACATGGCTGGCTAAATGGCTGTAAGTCATCAAGGGTCTGAGCTATCGAACGAGCCCCAAACCATCACTCTGTTGCCAGATATGGAGTAGATGTGGATGGATCACTGCAAGGGTTATTTCTCCTGACTCATTTTCCGATAGAACTCTATGGGAAAATGAGTCAGGAGAAACAACCCTTAAAGAGATCCATCCACATCTACTCCATATCTGGCCGTAGAGTGCTGGTTTGGGACTCGTTTCACACCTTGCTTAGACCCTTGATGACGTACAGCCATTTCGCCAGTCATGTGTTCCATACTGTACCAGTGTAATTTACAGCTGAATCTAGTCTCACCCCCCAATTCTCATAGAGATCAGTTCAAATGCAGAGAGCTTATAGTATCGCTTGTAACAGTACCTGAAAATAAGATATCGAGAGTTTTTTTGATGTTGATGGGTCACAGACTTCAGGAAGTAACAGCATGCAAAGGATATGCGACCAAATATTAAATATGATACTTTAAAAATATGTTAAAGCAAAGGGTATGAATACTTATGTAAATGAGAAATTTCAGTTTTCGATTTTTAATACATTTGCAAAAATTTCTAAAAACATGTTTTCACTTTGTCATTATGGGCTATTTTGTGTAGAATTTTGAGACAAAAAATGAACTCAATCTATTGTAGAATATGTCTGTAATGTAATACAACGTGGAGATGGTGAAAGGGGTATTCAGACTTTCCAGCTTGACTGTATAAATGCAGGGGTGCCAATAATTGTGGCACATGTGGTTTTGTTAAAAATAATTATTTCTTGATGAGGGATTTTATTTTCTCAGAATATATATTTACTTCAATTAAAGGTTGGATTTTCTCATTTCTTTCAGTGTGAGATTAAGCTAATTCACCAAACGGTTAATTTCTTCTAGCCCTTTTTACTCATCTTTACCAGGGGTGCCAATAATAGTGGAGGGCACTGTGTATATATATAGGCCTATATTTTTTTTGCATTGCATCTGCCCCAATTGTCCATTGGCCCACCGGGAAAACTCCCGGAACTCCAGATGGCCAGTCCGACCCTGACAGTGAGCTTAGCTGACATACAGTATAAAGCAGGAAGTGGAACAGCTCAGATACAGACATGAGTGATGAGCGGACTCCTGTACCTGCAGCGCTCTGGCCTGCTTTGACCGGTACCTGAGAGAGAGGAGAACTGCAGCTCTTTGCCCTGTTTTGACCAGTACCTGAATGAGAGGAGAACTGCAGCTCTCTGACCTGCTTTGACTGGTACCTGAGAGAGAGGAGAACTGCAGCTCTCTGGCCTGCTTTGACCGGTACCTGAGAGAGAGGAGAACTGCAGCTCTCTGGCCTGCTTTGACCGGTACCTGAGAGAGAGGAGAACTGCAGCTCTCTGGCCTGCTTTGACCGGTACCTGAGAGAGAGGAGAACTGCAGCTCTCTGGCCTGCTTTGACCGGTACCTGAGAGAGAGGAGAACTGCAGCTCTCTGGCCTGCTTTGACCGGTACCTGAGAGAGAGGAGAACTGCAGTGTTCTGGCCTGCTTTGACCGGTACCTGAGAGAGAGGAGAACTGCAGTGTTCTGGCCTGCTTTGACCGGTACCTGAGAGAGAGAGGAGAACTGCAGTGTTCTGGCCTGCTTTGACCGGTACCTGAGAGAGAGGAGAACTGCAGCTCTCTGACCTGCTTTGACTGGTACCTGAGAGAGAGGAGAACTGCAGTGTTCTGGCCTGCTTTGACCGGTACCTGAGAGAGAGGAGAACTGCAGCTCTCTGACCTGCTTTGACCGGTACCTGGCTGAGAGAGAGGAGAACTGCAGCTCTCTGGCCTGCTTTGACCGGTACCTGAGAGAGAGGAGAACTGCAGTGTTCTGGCCTGCTTTGACCGGTACCTGAGAGAGAGGAGAACTGCAGTGTTCTGGCCTGCTTTGACCGGTACCTGAGAGAGAGGAGAACTGCAGCTCTCTGACCTGCTTTGACTGGTACCTGAGAGAGAGGAGAACTGCAGTGTTCTGGCCTGCTTTGACCGGTACCTGAGAGAGAGGAGAACTGCAGCTCTCTGACCTGCTTTGACCGGTACCTGAGAGAGAGGAGAACTGCAGCTCTCTGACCTGCTTTGACCGGTACCTGAGAGAGAGGAGAACTGCAGCTCTCTGACCTGCTTTGACCGGTACCTGAGAGAGAGGAGAACTGCAGTGTTCTGGCCTGCTTTGACCGGTACCTGAGAGAGAGGAGAACTGCAGCTCTCTGACCTGCTTTGACCGGTACCTGGCTGAGAGAGAGGAGAACTGCAGCTCTCTGGCCTGCTTTGACCGGTACCTGAGAGAGAGGAGAACTGCAGTGTTCTGGCCTGCTTTGACCGGTACCTGAGAGAGAGGAGAACTGCAGCTCTCTGACCTGCTTTGACCGGTACCTGGCTGAGAGAGAGGAGAACTGCAGCTCTCTGGCCTGCTTTGACCGGTACCTGAGAGAGAGGAGGGCTGCGGTGCATTCTCACACACGGAGAAGGGAGAGCTTCCTGTCTGTCTGAATACTTTCTCTGTCTGTCTGACTGACGGAGGCCAGCCGTGAGTATCCGATTTCATTAAAGCTGACCTGTTTTAAGTTGGATTCCCCTTGTGCTGTAGTTAAAGATTATATTTTAAATGCTTGCTGCAGACATTTTTGTTACTTTAATCTCAATCATGAGCAAGAAAATATATATACAATGGGGGAAATAAGTATTGGACACGTCAACAATTTTATTATCAAACATATTTCCAATGTAGCTATTCACATGAGATTTTGACCAGACATTGGTATTAACTCAATAAAACTACACAGCTAAAGAAATTGTAATGTTCCAATTCTTTAAAAAAGTTATGTGCAATAAAGTGAAATGACACAGAAAAAAAGTATTGAACACGCTAAATTAAATGTATTTAATACTTGGTAGAAAAGCCATATTTTTATAACTTGAAGGGTTTCTTCTCCTGACTTATTTTTCCATAGAGTTCAATAGGAAAATCTGTCAAGGAGAAACAACCCTTAAAGTGATCCTTCCATATCTACTGTATTTATGGCATGGTTAAAGGCTTGTTTAATACATCAGACCCTTGATGACTTAGAGCCACTTAGCCAACCATGTGTTCTATACTGTTCCAGTGTAATTTACAGCTAAATCTTGTCTCACCCCCCAATTCCCATAGAGATCCATTCAAATGCAGAGCTGTTATAGTATCGCTTGTAAGAGTACCAGCAAATAAGATATCAAGAGCCTTTTGATGTTGTGGGGTCACAGACATCATAAAGTCATGGCATGCAAAGGATATGCAACCAAATATAAAAAATATGGCTTTTCTACCAAGTATTAAATGCATTTAATTTAGTGTGTTCAATACTTTTTTCCTGTGTCATTTCACTTTATTGCACATAACTTTTTTAAAGAATTGGAACGTTACAATTTCTTTAGCTGTGTAGTTTTATTGAGTTAATACAAATGTCTGGTCAAAATCTCATGTGAATAGCTACATTGTAAATATGTTTGATAATAAAATTGTTGACGTGTCCAATACTTATTTCCCCCATTGTATACTGTATATGTATACATACAGTATATATATATTTTTTGTTTTGTTTTGGTTCTACATTTTTTCTGGAGTCCTTCAGCCATTTCAATGTTTGTTACTCTGGTAACATACTGAAGTAAGACGCTCTGTTATAGGATATCACCAAACCATACATAATTGATAGCACCATTGAACGATAGCACGGTCCCATGGTCTTGTACACACAAGTGTTTAGATTTTAAAGCATGACTGCAATTTAATTAAAAAATAAATAGTAAGCATGTGCATTCATCTGCAGAAAATTGAACGATTGTTGAGATAATTTATGTTGATGAAGAAAAATGTGTTATTGTGTGACATGAGGGGCTCTGGATCCATATGTCATGCACTTGCATACAGACATGCACCTGTTACATCACTGAGGAGTTAAGTCCTGTCTATCTAGCGGTGAAGCAAGACCAATAATCCATTCCTTAAAAAAAGCTAGAAAACAGAAAAGGCAAACGTGAGCAATCCTTTTGCACTGCTGGATGGTCCATCTATCTAGGGTTGCAAAATTCCAAGAATATTCAATGGTGTACACTTTCCATGGGAATTAATGGGAATATATGAGAATTAACGGGAATTAACAGGAATTTACTGGAATAAACTGGAAATATTGCCGTTATTTGTACTAGCTGTATTTATTTTGTCATATGCAGACATACATATAAACTCTGATAGTTTTGTCATAAGCAGACATCCATGCAAACATTTGTGAGTAAAACTTTAATGGATTCTTTCATTGAACAAAAAACATGAATGTTGAATAAAATAAATGTATCCCCCCCCCAAAAAAAATTTATTCATTCAAAACGGATGTAGTCCTTGGGCTCAAATGCAGTAGTGTGGCCTCAATAGAGTATTCAATTGATTATGTGACACTGGTTTCGGAAGTGACTTCCCCATTAATTTAGACCGTACACATTAACTAAAACTTACTTTTAAACTATTTCTAGTGATTATGTCTTACCATCAATACCAATTCTCTGGATTGTTCAATATAACGCCCGTTCGCAAAATATGTCGTTTTTCTGGACCAGCTTCGAGTATATTTTACGTTCTATTATTTTTTTGTGAATATACCAGCGCTGGCAATGTTTAAAAACTCAACATCACATAATTCCCTCCGGACAGTTCAATTACGTAAAATGGCCTAATTAGCAAGGTGGTATGCACCAGAGATTTTTTTATATAGAGGGAGGGTCTCTGGTATGCACTGCCAAAAATGTCCAGATGAGATGATGATATCTGATTGGTCGAGAACAACCTGTGCGTTGCAGTAATGGATACGTAGTCCATGAAAGTGGACTACAAACCGGAATACAATCCTTAATCATTACTTTAAAAAAAAATTATTGCAACATGCGATGGATGCTCTATATCCTTATACCATACAGGCTAATCCAGAAATGTTTTGGCTCCTTCTATAAATCAGATTTCAAGAAATTGTCGATAGTCTCCGAAGCTCGTTCTATCTGTCATAGGGAATTTACTGCTGAAACCAAACTCCGCCCACGTCTGACGGACTCACTTGAGTACTCTATAGCCTTGCTGTAGTGTGCAGGATGCTAGGAATTATCTGTGCATGTGATAAAAGAATGCAATGCTCATGTAATGCACAGTGCAGGGTTGAAATTCAACTGAATTTGCATTAAATTGGGTTGTTTTAACCAAAGCATGCTGCAAGATCTAGAATAGTATTTTCTAACTAATTTTAAGTTTCATGTTATAGGCTAACTTTTGGTCAACATTTTCAAAATTCCCGAGCTTAACTTCCCATGGTAGATTTCCGGAAAGTTTCCGAAAATTTACCGGAATGTTTCCGCCCCTTTGCAACCCTACATCTATCTATTATTTACGATCATCATGGCTGTTTTATGAATGATAAATGGAAAAGCCAGCATTGGAACATTTTTAATAACCGTTTTATTGATGCATTAGCATGATGATAATGCCTTCTTCAGCGCGCAATAGTAGGGGCCAGGAATGTGTGAGAGGGACCAACATCCCAAAAACATTTTTTTTAAATAAACCAAAAAACATGAGACCATCATTCAATAATTTTATGTAATTGGACATTTTATGTCTGCTGAAAATTCCTTTCTGGTCGTGCTCACACATCAATAAAAACATTTCAAATATTACAGTGAGTGCTCCATTTTAGCGGTTTTTATGGGATTCAGAATCCAGTGTTTCTGATAAATGAGACCTGACTTGAGAAAAATCTCATCGGTTTGAGTAATAATGAGAACTTGAGAAAAAAGGGGGACTTGATTGATTGACTCAGTTGATTGATTGACTCAGCCAGTCATCACAGCTGGGAAATGCACTTATAGGCCTGTAAGCACATATTAAGGAAACATGCTCTGTTAGACCTGCGTTGCTGCTGGTCTTAAAGCATCAGTGGCCACCAGGGTTTGTGTTCTTGAGATCCGTTTCTTCTCTGTTCAGTGTCACGTATTACTTATTGAATATATTTAGACATTTCTGTTGCTCATGTTTACTTTTAGTCTATTTAGGGTTCTAAATACTCAAATGTGGGTGCGATGCATTGGTGGTGGTTGAGGTGAGTTTCCCCCTCATCATTGTAAAGTGCTTGAGTCTCGAGAAAGGTGCTATACAAATGCAAGGCATTACTATTATTTATTTAGGTCTTTCGTTTGTGTTCAACAACTGGATTTATGATCACTGGGTCATGACACCATTTTCTGTTCTCCTCGCTCAGTGGCAAAGTCAGCACATTGTATGAACTGGACATCAGCAAGGTCCGGCCATTAGCAAACCCCCATCAGCACCAACTCTGATTCATGGTGATGCTTGAATGGCCTAAAGAGGCTACTGTTGTAGCACTGAATGCATTTGTGGGTCCGGGGCCTGGTTTTAATGTGCCGGCGTAATGGCAGCGGTCACAGGCTTTCATGAGGGTCCTCATCATATGCACTTACATTTTTGCTTTGCATAAGCCACACTAAAAGCAACCATAAGACCAGTTTCTATTCATTTGTCAGGTGCATTTAAGGCTAACGTGACGTTGGACAAACTTGACGTATTGATAAAACTGTTGGCTGTTGGAGCAAACACAAATTTGAGGAACTTCCTATGATTTACTATTGCCACTTCCTGTTTTCATAAATAAACACTGCAACATGTTTTACATGCAACAAACCTAACGTTGTAAATGTTACTTACTAACTGGATAGATTTAGCAGCTAATAGGTATTCAAATCACCAAGCTGGCTTTTTGGTTTCAATTAAAATTCTGAACTTATGAAATATGATACCTGAGAGTCTATACATTATGTGTATGTGTGAGGGAGTGGGATCGGAGGACCAGATGCAACTATGAGGGGATCAATAAGTTACCCAGGTAACGTGGGATAACCACAAAGAGGGAAGAAAATAAACACAAAAAGGGAATAACCCCTGGCATATTAGCCAACACAAACCAACCCAGAGAAGAGGGCGAAAAAGTCTAAGCAGACTCGAGCCGATAAATAGGCAAAAAAAGAGATCCGCGAACGGAACTGGGAAAAAGAACACAAAAGGTAAAAAAACTCCCGGCATATAAGCCAACACAAAACAACCCAGAAAAAGTGGGCGGAATAAAAGCAGAATAAAAGGAAAGAAAAGAACAGCCTTTAGCACAATAAATAACAAAATGAGCTCAACGAAAAGACGAAATGAAACAAAGGTAAACAAAGGTAACTGCCTCAAAAGAGGACAGTAAGGCAAAGAGGAAGGAACAAGCAACGAGCGAAAGAAAAGGTAAAAAGGATGCAGAGGATCTAATCCTAGCTCTACTAAGGAAGTTCCTGCGTTAGTGTTGAAATAAACAGCACCTCAGTCCTCTGGCTGTACCTTATACCTGGCTCTGTGTTAGTGGCAAGAATGACACAAAAGCACAGAGCACCGGAGGTGTGGTGCTTAAGTAGTGCGGTCCGCACCTGCAAACAGTAACAAGTAATCAGTCCCGGAGAGGGAGAAAACACGACAGGTGCGCCCTCTAGTGGCCCCGAGAGACAATGCCCGAAAAAAGACAGAGCAGGAAGAAAACCATGACAATATGTCATTTCCAGTTTTACTTCTAATATTTGTTTATCTAATTGGGCAGAATCATCTAATGTAAAATGGAAATATGTGTAAAAAAATGGACAGTTGCATCGCTCTACAACAAATTTCTTGTAACATCAGAATTTTTCTGCTTTATTGCATTTTATTGATGAATGTGACCATTGCATATCCAATTGGGCCTGCTAAGATGTGGACCATTGAATATGACAAATTTACCCTTTTGAGGATCACATGGGATTTTTTAGCCATTTTTTAAAGTGGTGGAAGTGCTTGTGAACTATAGGAATCGAGTGCCGTTTGGTGCTCGACCCATTAATTAATCAAAACAAATAAAAACAGAATAATAACAACATAAACAATGTGGTTTTCTTATGTTCTTGGCTTTTCCCCTGATGGTATAATTACATTCATCCCAAATACTGTGCTATTTTGCTGCCACAGTTGCTCAGTACTTTAAATCACTATGAACCAAGCATTCCGAAAATTCCATTAGGGACTAAAAGCCTTTTTTCTTAACGTGTCCAGAGTGGTGAGGAATAGAGATGCCCCGCTATTGTACAATGTTGGAAAGCAAGCCAACAGTCTGATACTGGGCCTCAGTTTACGTAACTGGCAGTGTGTTGACAGTGAGAGCCGTGTTCTCTATGGGCTGGCAATGCTCTCTATGGGCTGTCAGTGTTCTCTATGGGCTGGCAGTGTTCTATATGGGCTGGTAGTGTTCTCTATGAGCTGTCAGTGTTCTCTATGGGCTGTCAGTGTTCTCTATGGGCTGGCAGTGTTCTATATGGGCTGACAGTGCTTTCTATGGGCTGGCAGTGTTCTCTACGAGCTGGTAGTGTTCTATATGGGCTGACAGTGCTTTCTATGAGCTGGCAGTGTTTTCTATGGGCTGGCAGTGTTTTCTATGAGCTGGTAGTGTTCTATATGGGCTGACAGTGCTTTCTATGGGCTGGCAGTGTTCTCTATGAGCTGGTAGTGTTCTCTATGGGCTGTCGGTGCTTTCTATGGGCTGGCAGTGTTCTCTATGGGCTGGTAGTGTTCTCTATGGGCTGTCAGTGCTTTCTATGGGCTGTCAGTGTTCTCTATGGGCTGGTAGTGTTTTGTATGAGCTGGTAGTGTTCTCTATGAGCTGTCAGTGTTCTCTATGGGCTGGCAGTGTTCTATATGGGCTGGTAGTGTTCTCTATGAGCTGTCAGTGTTCTCTATGGGCTGGCAGTGTTCTATATGGGCTGACAGTGTTTTTTATGGGCTGTCAGTGTTCTCTATGGGCTGGTAGTGTTTTCTCTGAGCTGGTAGTGTTCTCTATGGGCTGTCAGTGTTCTCTATGAGCTGGCAGTGTTTTCTATGGGTTGGCAGTGTTCTCTGTGAGCTTAAAGTGTTCTATATGGGCTGACGGTGCTCTCTATGGGCTGGCAGTGTTCTCTGTCAGCTGGTAGTGTTCTATATGGGCTGACAGTGTTCTCTATGGGCTGGCAGTGTTCTCTGTGAGCTGAAAGTGTTCTATATGGGCTGGCAGTGTTCTCTGTGAGCTGGTAGTGTTCTATATGGGCTGACAGTGTTCTATATTTTATCTTTAACAGTTTGGCAGAAACGTTGACAGGATTCTGGAGAGTAAGCAGGTTTAATCAAATTTTTTGATTAGATGAGGGATTGTAGACTGCCTGCAGGAGAGAATGCATAAACATAAGGAGCTGAAGATTTGAGCGCGATGAATATTTAGCATACCAATTACTTCAGGGAGACAGATATTCTTTTAGTAAGCATCTATTGTGTTCATTATGATAGAGCAATATGACAGAATATGACAAATGCAGTTTGATATGCAGACAGTAAGAAGCCTGCGTTCCCCGGTTACCCAGTAGGCATCGGATAGAAGGATACCGTCAAAGAGATCTAATCCAATTGTTTCGTTCTCTTTCAGAGTCCGTGGAGAACATCGGGGAAAAAAGTAAGTACTCCGCCATAATCTCGCGGGTATTAATTATGCGCTTTGTATAGTCTAATACAAAACTATTTGTTTTGCTTTGCAATTATGTAAAATTGTCTATTGCACCAAAAGGATATCAGTGCTGGTCGGGTTTGAGTTCGAATTTTCAGATCATCGCTCTTGCGCGTGCAGCGAAGGCCCATTTTTCAACCTCCATTAAGATCGCTGTCCTCAGCCTGGACGAGGGTAGTCAGGCACACTGAACCCATCTCCTAATCGATCAATCATCCTGTCCGCTCCGCGGCGGGGCTTTTATCGGAGCCGCCTGTCGGGCCGCCGGGGGGAAAAACCCGGAGAAAATTGATGAGGGGCGATCACATTCCAATATGCAGATAAATATGACTAGCAGGTCTCAGCAGACAGGTGTCTTGTACGTAATTGTCAGGTGGCCGTCTTGTAATTACGTCCGCCCAAGTAAACTCCACAGAGCTATGCTTCTGTCTGTCATTGTGATTGAGCGGAATGGTGTTGTGCAAGCGTCTCTCTAGCTGTTATGACACCACTTTTATCCTTAGCATTTATTCAGCTCCGTGTACAGTCTGGCAGCCAGCAGCATTCATTTTAAGAATTTACTACACGGCAAAATGTCATGGGTGGACATCTGACCCCTTGAGTCCGTTGTCCAAACAAACATCATTCCGGTATCCTGCTGACTCTTCCTAGCCTGGTTTCTCCTGAATTTGCAACTAATTATCCTCCTGTAGCTCTGCCTGTCTGTCTTAAGACAGACACTAGACGAGAAAACATAAATCAGCTATTTTTTTTGTTTGATTATTTTTTTTTTAGCTGAATGTCAGCTAGCCATGCAGTTTTAAGAGCCCCGGCCCACACAAAGTGCTCAGACATGCATCCTATTTCAACAGCTTCTCAGGAGCTACGCGCTCTGTTTATATCCTCAAGGGCGTCGATACCATGCTCAAAAGCGGACAGCTGTTCCCTGATTTTTATCTTTGTCCGTCTCATACAAATGATTAAGACTGGCGCTCTGAAAACAAAGAGGGGGTTGTGAATGAATAATAAATACACTGGTGTTACGTGACACCGTTTAGTTATGAAATAGTGTCCCTGTCCCTGCTTCCGTGTGTCCCACTTAACTTGTCGAACTGCATGTCAAAGTGTGCCTAAAGAAATGCATTTAGTTTGAAATGTGACATTGTGCACACATGGAAGGTGTCATTTTATAAATTGTGCTACAATGGTAAATGTGTCAATTATTATTATTACTATTATATTTATATTTTTTATTTTAATTTTATTTATTTTACTTTTCTTTCAGTAACTGAATAGAATTCAGAGAAAGACCTCATTATGTGATGGCCTTATGTTTTGTGGGTATGCCAACAGGGTTTGTATTAAACCAAGTTACTGACTCAATGTGGTCATTAAAGATCCAATGAAAATTAATAAAATAGAGGGCCATACTTATATGAAACGCACCTCTACATCTGGCCACCTACTGACCTCATACACCTGATTGGCTACACAATCCCCTGCATTCCTACCTTATATCGATTCTCCATGTCATCACTGCTAAAGACAACCGAGATAACTCAGTTGACCTACCTGGTTATTTAAAGGTTAACAAAAGTTGTTGAAACGTGTGCAAAAAAGAAAAAATCATAATTTACTATAATGGAAAATGATCAAAGTCAGTTATAGCTCTAGGTGTGCACACTGTAGCGAGAGAAATGAACTAGCATTAGAACAGCAGAGGTAATAGTGTGTAGTGGTGTGCCTTCAGGAGACATATTTAGGAAATGTATGACGGTGCAGTACTAAAGTCACCCGGCAGCTCGTTCCACAACTGCAGTCTTACTGAAAAGAAAAGCAGATTTAGCAAAGAAAAAAAGTTAGTCTGCCAAAAAGACAATGAATGCTCCCATGGGATGAAGGCCGAATGCATATAGAGGAATGGAGGCTTTCAACCAGCACCAGGCAAGGACAGTTCTCTGGTGAATTAAAGCGAGCCAACACAGCAAACTATCAGTAATAGTACTGGGAGAAGTATGCATTTATCTTAATTTTGCGTAATATATTGTTATATTATTTATTCTTGTTTTCTTTATTAGGGCTAAAGAATTCCAGGACATCCACATGATGTGTGTTATTACATTTAATCCCAAACAAACGTGTCTTTTGACCCGTGTGTCTGTGTTTATTGCAGTTGTTTGCCTCCTGGCATATCATATATTTTTCTTCCTGTTTGCCTGGGCCTACTGGCAAACCGTTTTCACAAAACCAATGAATCCACTGAAGGAGGTGAGTATCTACAGTGCGTGCCGTGCAACGATACGCTGTTCAGAGCGGCTAAGCTCGAAGGTCTCCACTTTCGGTTAAATGATTCCGGTGACCATCCTCATTTCGATGGAAATCGCAGTACATTTTTACACAAAACAGATGGCGATCGCCGTGTCTGACAGTGAAATCTTGGAGGTTTTATTTCACGTTAGCAGTTCAGGCATACCGAACAAAGTTTCTAGTTTTAACAAAGTCTGTGTAAAATGTGTGCACCATTATGCTTGCGTACGAAATACATTTGTGGCCCTGCAGGTATAAATATAGACTGTAATACTGCATGGGAAATGCTTGGGCAGCAGAAGTAATATCCGTGCCGTACCGCTTTATCATGCAGTTTTATGGCATGTCAGTGTTATTGGGTTCATTTACAATCATGAAAAGGACAAGGTGCAGCAGTCTAATAAAGTAGTGTATCTCTACCATAGTTGTCTGTGCAATGTCTCTGCTTGGGCTGAATTTATGACGAACAACGGACAGGACTGACTCCATAACACAGCATAGTGGTCCATTCGTTTTTCTTTTCAGTGCTCGTATGATAGCGATAGCAAGGCCATACTTCACTCCCGCTCAAAGCGTTACAGCAGGGATCTCAAACTCTAGTCCTGGAGGACTGCAGTGCTCGTATGATAGCGATAGCAAGGCCATACTTCACTCCCGCTCAAAGCATTACAGCAGGGATCTCAAACTCTAGTCCTGGAGGACTGCAGTGCTCGTATGATAGCGATAGCAAGGCCATACTTCACTCCCGCTCAAAGCATTACAGCAGGGATCTCAAACTCTAGTCCTGGAGGACTGCAGTGCTAGTATGATAGTGATAGCAAGGCCATACTTCACTCCCGCTCAAAGCATTACAGCAGAGATCTCAAACTCTAGTCCTGGAGGACTGCAGTGCTCGTATGATAGTGATAGCAAGGCCATACTTCACTCCCGCTCAAAGCATTACAGCAGGGATCTCAAACTCTAGTCCTGGAGGACTGCAGTGCTCGTATGATAGCGATAGCAAGGCCATACTTCACTCCCGCTCAAAGCATTACAGCAGGGATCTCAAACTCTAGTCCTGGAGGACTGCAGTGCTCGTATGATAGCGATAGCAAGGCCATACTTCACTCCCGCTCAAAGCATTACAGCAGGGATCTCAAACTCTAGTCCTGGAGGACTGCAGTGCTCGTATGATAGCGATAGCAAGGCCATACTTCACTCCCGCTCAAAGCATTACAGCAGGGATCTCAAACTCTAGTCCTGGAGGACTGCAGTGCTCGTATGATAGCGATAGCAAGGCCATACTTCACTCCCGCTCAAAGCATTACAGCAGGGATCTCAAACTCTAGTCCTGGAGGACTGCAGTGCTAGTATGATAGTGATAGCAAGGCCATACTTCACTCCCGCTCAAAGCATTACAGCAGGGATCTCAAACTCTAGTCCTGGAGGACTGCAGTGCTCGTATGATAGTGATAGCAAGGCCATACTTCACTCCCGCTCAAAGCATTACAGCAGGGATCTCAAACTCTAGTCCTGGAGGACTGCAGTGCTCGTATGATAGCGATAGCAAGGCCATACTTCACTCCCGCTCAAAGCATTACAGCAGGGATCTCAAACTCTAGTCCTGGAGGACTGCAGTGCTCGTATGATAGCGATAGCAAGGCCATACTTCACTCCCGCTCAAAGCATTACAGCAGGGATCTCAAACTCTAGTCCTGGAGGACTGCAGTGCTCGTATGATAGCGATAGCAAGGCCATACTTCACTCCCGCTCAAAGCATTACAGCAGGGATCTCAAACTCTAGTCCTGGAGGACTGCAGTGCTCGTATCATAGCGATAGCAAGGCCATACTTCACTCCCGCTCAAAGCATTACAGCAGGGATCTCAAACTCTAGTCCTGGAGGACTGCAGTGCTCGTATAATAGCGATAGCAAGGCCATACTTCACTCCCGCTCAAAGCATTACAGCAGGGATCTCAAACTCTAGTCCTGGAGGACTGCAGTGCTTGTATGATAGCGATAGCAAGGCCATACTTCACTCCCGCTCAAAGCATTACAGCAGGGATCTCAAACTCTAGTCCTGGAGGACTGCAGTGCTCGTATGATAGCGATAGCAAGGCCATACTTCACTCCCGCTCAAAGCATTACAGCAAGGATCTCAAACTCTAGTCCTCCAGGCCTGCAGTGACTGCAGGGTTGTGTGCTTTCTTTTCAAGAAGAAATAAATGTAGGAAACCAGGTGTGTGGTTTCTTCAGACAATCAATGACTTAACTTAAGCGCAATGAAAACTAGAAGAAACCGCAGCCCTTCAGGGCCAGAGTTTTGAGATCACTGATCAAAAGTATGCCGTGAATCCCAAAGAAATATTTTGAAAGATTTAAATATGATATACAGTATGTTTGCTTTCTGTAAAGGGTGTACTCGCCATTTTGAAAAATTTGGAGTTCTGTTTTGTTTCTTCTTCATAGTTCCACCTGTCGTATGCTGACAAAGAAGTTCTGGGGAGAGAAGATCGGGTAGAGTCACAGCAGGAGATCTTGAGACGAATAGCCAAAGATTTACCCATCTATACCCGGACCATGTCTGGAGGTGCGTATGAACAGGATTCTTATTTATTTTCAGCCCGAATGCAATAGGGCTGTTTCGTCCCATCAAGACCCTTGAACTACACGAGCGATCTCAAACTCAAACTCGTATGATAGCATTACAGCAGGGATCTCAAACTGCAGTCCTGGAGGGCCTCACTGACTGCAGTGCTCGTATGATAGCATTACAGCAGGGATCTCAAACTGCAGTCCTGGAGGGCCTCGCTGACTGCAGTGCTCGTATGATAGCATTACAGCAGGGATCTCAAACTGCAGTCCTGGAGGGCCTCGCTGACTGCAGTGCTCGTATGATAGCATTACAGCAGGGATCTCAAACTGCAGTCCTGGAGGGCCTCGCTGACTGCAGGGTCTTCTGCTTTCCTTTCAATAAGCAGCAAATATAGGCCTCGGAAACTCGGTGTGTCAGGTCTTCACGCAAGGACTCAAGCGCTGAAACACATAAACTAGCTGTCACAACAACGGTCCTCCAGTACTGGAGTCTGAATTCTGATTTAGATAATAATGATAATCTAAACAAATTAATAAAATGTGTTTCCTGGATATACTGAATAAAACGTCTTTGGAAAAAATAAATAAATGAATGAACCCTATGAGGCATGATCAGGACATCTTTCTCAATGGACTGAATAACCAATCTAAGAAAGGTTTAATCTCTAAGCCCCCAAGGCAGACAGGTATTAAACCTTAATTCTTGTGAAATACACAGGTCATGAGAATCCATATAGACTATTATGTTTTATTGCTGTATATTCAATAGGGCAGGCTGTAATGGAGCTTGGCCGACCTCTTGTGTTGCGCTTGTGAGCGGAGCGCTCTAACTCACTGCTTCTCTTCAGCTATTCGCTTTTGTGATCGCTGTCAGCTGGTGAAGGCAGATCGATGTCATCATTGTTCAGTGTGCGATAAGTATGACTTGCGCTCGATTACTTTAGACTTTCTTATTAACCTTACCATGGAGCATCTGCAGCATAATTAAACCCCTGGTGATTCTTACAGGTGCATCTTAAAGATGGATCACCACTGCCCCTGGTACGTCGCCTACCATTTAATTACCTTCAACTCACGCTGAGCCATTTTAGCTGTCAATGGTGCAGGTTTTCTGTGGTTCCCTAGTAACAAGAGAACACAGAAACTATATGATGTTGATATACTAAACAGTACAGTATGTTCATGTCAAAAAGCAGCCATAAACAGTGTTGCTGTGTCTGTAAAGTGTGTGTGTGTGTGTGTGTGTGTGTGTGTGTGTGTGCATGCAGGTGTGCTGTATATACATTTAATAACATCACTGTACACTGCCGTGTAGTTTTCCACATGATTTTGTGGAAATCCTTTATCAAATTAATTGTCTTGAATAGTAATTCCCGACATGTAAAGGAAGCGCACGTGCAGTATATCTTCCTTCATGAATCAGAGTCTAGTGACTGAATCCAACTAAAAACAGTCTGCCAGAACACTGTACGAAAATAGCATCCTTTCTGTTATCTCTATATTGGTAGTAAGTGAGTGCTGGGCTCGACAGGACGTAGAGGAGGCAATGCATTAATATGCGTATCAGGACCTGAATTTACTCCAATAAGGCAGGTCAGGTTTTATTTGAAATGATCCCAGCAGATATCAATTGCATTACATAGACCATGACCAGAGCCAAGCGTATTAACAGACCTTACGACGAGAGTTTGTTTAATGCTACTGAATAATGGTCTGTTTGTTGTGTGGGAAGGGGTTGACTGTTGTCATTTAGTACTCACACAATTAAATATGCTGTCTTGTTTTGTGTTTTTTTCCAGGGTAAACAACTGTGTGGGCTTCTCCAACTACAAGTTTTTCATGCTTTTTCTGTTATATTCTCTACTGTACTGCCTGTTTATCGCCGCCACAGACTTGCAGTACTTCATAAAATTCTGGACTGTAAGTTTGTTTTTAGTTCCTAAAGCTACTTGTCACATATTCTTAATGCAGTCGCTGACAGAATAGGACGGCTGACCTTTCAGATTAATGGTTAATTAATTCACCTGACAGTGCATTGATCATTCCGGGTCGCAGGTAACGTCGATGCACACGCATCTCAGAGAATAGTCGGTAGTGCCGTTAGCCAATCGTTGACGTTGTTTCTGATGAGTACTCTATTCTGGCTGTTGGCTTACAGAGCTCAGCTGTAATACATGTGTGTGCTTTTTGGAATGTGTGCTTTGTATAGCTAGCATGATTTGGATAAGATTTTACAGCTTAACAAGGATTCACTGTAGCTGAAGTGTGTTTAATAAGAAATATGTGCTGCCTCATTCCAGCTGTTTTCTGACTACAATCAATACAGAATACTGATGAGCACAAATGAGTTGATAACCACGTTTTTGCGCAATAATATCTGACAAAAAGATGTTAAATTATATCTTATATTCAATTATTGTTTAATTTGAGCACTTTATAACTCGCCTTCAAACTATTATAATGTAAAAAATGACTGAATAACCCAGGAATACTGCATGTATTCCTCTGTGTTTCAGGGTTGGAATTGACATTTTACAGTGAGACATTAATTTGCTTCTACACCAGTACAAATGCCAACATTAAAATAGCCTAGAACAGTGAACACTATACCCTATAACACTATGAAGGGACTAATTATAACAGCCAGTGTGTGAGAGAATGACTGTTGCTTCATTAGAATTTAATTGAAAAAAAAGATAATATAAAAAAGGAAAGAGGAAGTGTGCAGACACAGAAACCACAATTAGCTGCTTAGTTAGTGAGTTCCTTCATAGGTGCTGTTGTGTGTGTGTGTGTGTGTGTGTGTGTGTGTGTGTGTGTGTGTGTGTGAAAGCCTCTTGCTCATATTAGTGTACTTTCTGACGGTGTGAAGGTTTTTTCTGTGTGTGTGACTGTTCCCTCATTGTGGTGAAAATATCCACAGTGTATGGCCGTCTCCTACGCATGTGACTGTCTCCTGTGTGTGTGTGCGAGTACCCTGTGTCACTGTCTCCCGTATGTGTGAAAATCCCCTCAGTGCCTGTCTCTCTCTCCTTTGTGCTAGACTGTCTCTGTTTGTGAAACTGTTCCCTTTGCCTGTTCCGTGTGTAAAGGATTGTCTCCTATGTGTGTGAC
Organism: Ilyophis sp. 1 JC-2022; assembly: GCA_022702515.1. NCBI lineage: Eukaryota > Metazoa > Chordata > Actinopteri > Anguilliformes > Synaphobranchidae > Ilyophis > Ilyophis sp. 1 JC-2022. Next base: position 131,765,183 of record CM040404.1, read on the forward strand.
TCCTCAGAACGGACTGCCTGATACCCAAGCTAAGTTCCACATCATGTTCCTGTTCTTTGCGGCCTCCATGTTCTCTGTCAGCCTCTCCTCTCTGTTTGGGTACCACTGCTGGCTGGTCGGCAAGAACAGATCCACTCTGGGTGAGCTCTGTCTCTTGCCCCCTGCTGGTCGAACTGTGTCATTACCATCTCTGTGATTACATGGAATTGTAGCCATGCAGTGATAGTGTCTATCACTCTGACTGCAGCTGTCAAAATGGTTCATTTCTTCTCTGTGCTCTCAATGTAATGGCTGGAAAAGTCCTATATTTGTTTGTTTTATTTCACGTTCAATAACTAGCTAATGTTGCTCTGCACAACTAGCTAGCCAGATTAGCCATGTCAATTTTATTTAAGATGGTAGGTTAGCAACTTCATACTAGGGAGTTATGTAAGCTCAGCGAATGGAGTGAGATAATAAATAGAGTAAGAAATGTTGAGTTGAGTGGACAAGAAATACATTTTACATACTGAAATAGCCTGCACGGTTCACCAGTTTAGCATTTAGCTTTATTAATTTGGAACAGAAAGACATCATATTATGTATGATGACGATGCAATTGTCGTGTCGTGCTACTGCCTTGACATGTAATGGGCTTATTCCAATAACAATAACAGTACTTGCAAACCAGAGATCGTTTAACATTGGCCAAGAGACGTCTGTATTCTGAAGGGCCTGTTTGAACTGAGCTTGTTCTCGTACGATGGCGCCAGCAGGCTGAAATGTGAGCGAGCCTTTAGCCGTGTGAATGGCCTGCTGTCTTTTCGGACAGGCTCTAGGCAGGCCGTTGTGCATGACTGCACTCACTCAAGTGCACCGTTCTCCTGCACAACAATCCCCTCTGCATTTCAATGTGCCCGCCTGTCTTCTTGGTTTTTCTCTGTCAAGCCATTCCAGAAGAGCCCAGACAGGTGAAAACAGGAAGTGGACTGTGGGCTAACTCTGACAGCGTTTAGGGGGGGGGGGGGGGGGGGGGGGGGGGGGGGGGCACCACCCACAAGCTTTGTGTTATGTGTTGGTGTTTTTTTTTAAAATGCATTCAATAAAACCTTATTATTAGGGAGGGCTGATTCCCTAGCCTTTGGAGGGTAAGAAACAAATGAAAGAACAACAGCTTCGGGAGGCTATAAATGAAGTAGGATGGAAAATGTTTATTATGTTTAATAGAGTTTATTCTTTGTGTAAAATGTTTGCAGTGATTTTGACTGTAGGACTGAAATGCAACATACTGGAGTACTGTCTGAGTCGGAGAATATTAAAGGCTATCACTTGCTAAACAGTTTGAACTTAGCATTCAACTCGAGACTTCTCTACTCACATTTCTACTCACATTTCTACTCACATTTCAAATAAATTGATTTATATAACCGCTGATGTTGGGATTATTATTTTTTTGTTTAAATCGCTTTTACCAATTAAAGAGTGAAGCTATGGGAGAATTATTTAAAGCTTCCGTGGGTTAGTCCCTATGTACCATATTAAAGCCTTCTTTGTGGAAGCTGTCTCGTAAGCAAGCTCTCATTGTGCATGCACAGCGCTGATCCTTGTCTCGTTTCGGACCGGATTATCCAGGTACAGAGTTACAATGTCATGAAAGGAGCGCGAAGCAGTAAGAAGCTTAGAAATTGGATGATAACCGGTGCCCAGCTAGGAAAGCCGATGGGAGAGAGCAGGTATATCTGAATGCACAATTAGCAGACTGTGGAATGTTGTCCGCAGGAAGCAGGGTATGGGAAGCGCGGTAATTACACACGATAGTGTCGGTTATGTTTTTGGCTGCTGATATCTCCTGGTTCCTCCTGACTTTGTCCTAGTTTAGCCCTCACACACCTGACTTTATTTTATGTTGGCATTTGTTTATTTTTTTCCACACTTTATTTCAGGTGTTTTGTATATTCAAATGAAATATAGGCTCTCACTTTCGGAATTGCAATAGCTGCAGTTCGAATTCTAGACTGTAATGACAGCAGGATAAGTGGAGTTCGCAAGTAAATATTCCATAACCATATCTTCAAGGAATAAGTGAGCTCCTTTACATTAGTCTTGCATAAGATGGGAAATGCTGTTATCTACTTACCAGTTTGTGTACGTGGGCTGATCAACATTGTTGTAGATAGAGAAATATTTTTCTGTACAGCATCTGTTTTCTCAAAACAAGAACACATTGCAGTGAAAATATTTTAAAAAAATATGCAACATAGCATTCTGGCTTTTCCAACGACCAGTAGAAATGCTTCAGTTTACTTATGAAATAGTGAGCAAAATTGTTTCTTTTGTTACAGAGTATTAAAGAAGGGCATATATAGATAATTTAATGGAAGATTAGTGGTCAAACAATATAATTTTTGTGGTGGAAGACCAAATAGTAATAACCATATCCATTTGAAAAACAGCAGTCCTCCAGTGTATTGATTCTCTTTGTTGTGTTAAGGTTCCGGATCAGAACTGAACTCAAATGCACGACTCACAATAAGCTCACAGAGAGCGTTTATTTAAACAATAAAGCTCTCCAAGGAGAGAGAGAGGTTGGGACTGAATCCTGGGTAGGGCAGACCTGGAGGGCAGAGCAGAAGAGGGAAGCAGACAAGGTGCTGGTTGGTGACTGAATCCTGGGTTGGGAGAAGCAGGGGCAGAGCGGATGCGGGAAGCAGGGTAGCGTGGATGAAGCAGGCAGGAAACTGCAGGCTGGCGGGTACAACTAGAAAGGCAGGACAAGCGTTAATATCAACAAGACAAGACTGAGAGGGAATGGAGAGCGTAACTTGTTGTGCTTGTACACATGACAGATTGCATTTGTGTTGCATTTCCAGCGAACAACCTTTGAACAACATGATAACTAAGAAAGTGAAGATGGTTGTAGGGTTGTAGTGACGATGGTTGTGCGGTTGTAGTGACGATGGTTGTAGGGTTGTAGTGATCGCAGTGATTGACATCAGTGTTTTATGGTATCTCTGATTGCAGCTGATTGAGATCAGTGTTTTAAGGTATCTCTGATTGCAGCTGATTGAGATCAGTATTGTAAGGTATCTCTGATTGCAGCTGATTGAGATCCGTGTTTTATGGTATCTCTGATTGCAGCTGATTGAGATCAGTGTTTTATGGCATCTCTGATTGCAGCTGATTGAGATCAGTGTTTTAAGGTATCTCTGATTGCAGCTGATTGAGATCAGTGTTTTAAGGTATCTCTGATTGCAGCTGATTTAGATCAGTGTTTTATGGTATATCTGATTGTAGCTGATTGAGATCAGTGTTTTAAGTTATCTCTGATTGCAGCTGATTTAGATCAGTGTTTTATGGTTTCTGATCGCAGTGATTGACATCAGTGTTTTATGGTATCTCTGATTGCAGCTGATTTAGATCAGTGTTTTAAGGTATCTCTGATTGCAGCTGATTTAGATCAGTGTTTTAAGGTATCTCTGATTGCAGCTGATTTAGATCAGTGTTTTAAGGTATCTCTGATTGCAGAGGCCTTCCGAGCTCCCGCCTTCAGACACGGAGCGGATAAGAACGGCTTCAGCCTCGGCTTCAACAAGAACTTCAGACAAGTCTTCGGTGATGAGAAGAAGTACTGGCCCCTGCCCATTTTCTCCAGGTAGATCAACCACTCGCTCATTGTCCACAAGCAGTATGTGGTTTTCCATCAAGTGGAAAGGAGCACATCTTTTAGAAATTAATGATAAGACCAGCTGGCAGCCATGGAGGACTTGACTCCATAGAGCAGTGATATTCATTCTGGTCCTGGAGGGCCACAGGGTTTGCTGGTTTTTGTTTTTGCCTTGATATCAGAAACTAATTGAGACCCAAGAAACCAGGGGCCACATGTATAAAAAGAATGCGTAAAAGAATGCTCAAGTCGGAAATTTGCTTTCACAAAGTTTGCATTTTCTCCCTCTGCCTTTCTATCACGGTGTCGCCATATCAGACTGTCTCCAAACATTGCGTACGCATGGCGTCCAGTCTGTGCAGAGGAACGCAGATTCTCTTATGTTATACATCTGAATTTCTGCGTGGAAACTGGCTTACGCAGCTTTCTGAGGGCATTTTTCTGCTCAGTACTGTTTATACATGTGGCCCCTGCACTGTTTATACATGTGGCCCCAGCACTGTTTATACATGTGGCCCCAGGTGTGGAGAAATAACGGTGTTATCGGGTGCTCTATTTCATCACTGCTGACTGCGGCCCTCAAGGACAAGGAAAGAATATCACTGCCCTAGAGCTTAGTGCATCTTTACAAAGAAGGTTTTGAGTAAAATACAGAAGAACGGTTGGGATTGAGTCTCCTCTCTTTTCTCCTGCGTTTTGAAACAGTCAGGGCGATGGCTGCTCCTTTCCCACTTGTCTTGTGAACCAGGACCCTGAACAGCCACCAACCCCAGTGGGATACAACCCTCCAAACAAGACGTGAGTCACCTCTCACTCTGTCTATGTTTCCCTCACAGGGCTGACTGCACTTAGGTAGGCCCTAAGACTGAAGTGATTCATAGTGAAGACTTGCAGTATTACAAACAGCATTTTTAATTAATCAAATGCATTAATTTTTTAATTTTTTATTCAATGTCCCTACTTTATTCAAAGTAGGGACAGATACAGAGAACATAGAGAAATTGCGTTAACAACACACTGATACCCTGTATCAAAACATTTAGAGCTTGTGCTCATTTTTAATTTAATGTTCTTCCCTAGTTGGGCTTTTAAAAATTAATATAAATAAAAATGAAGCAGATAGTATGTGCATTGCCTGTATTCAGAACTGAAATTAATGACTTTACTTTTGGAAAAAGTCTCTTTGATATGAAGACATGAAAGAGAACAGCTGGATTTAATTTATTTGACCTGAAGAATGAAACCGTTTGGGAATAAATTAAGTTGAATGCTTATCTTCTGTGTTAAGGTGCCTTCATTAGATCTTTTAAGCTTATATTTGAAGTGATTAAAAAAATAATAGAGAAATAATTAACATACAGGATTTTAACATACAGGAGTTAAAATGTCAATTAATAATGATTTTGTCATTTAGAATGATTGTTCGATTGTTCGTTGAAATTGTTTCACCAAGAACCAAGTCTACTAGGTTCTACTAGATATATGTGTAGGTATACAGTATATGGAACATGGTATTTGCCCAAGATAGTATTATCCCATTAACAGACAAGATAGCATGTAGCATGTCCTTGTGTGCTTGCCTACCGGTGTGTAGGTACATATGGAACATCCTATGTGCGCTGGACAGTGATACCTGATTAACAGACAGGATAGCATGTAGCATGTCCTTGTGTTTCTTGGCAGCGTTGTGGAAACAAACGCATTCCCTGCAAAACCACTGCGAGAATCCCAGAGCCGGCTGCTCAACAGCGGACAGTCCTGGACGGAGAGCGAAGGTGGTGAAGACAAGGACACACAAGGTGAGAGGCGACGGGATGCTTCGATTTCCACGCAGACGACCTACGACTCGAGCAGATGGCTGTCACAGGCTGTGACTGCCACCCGCCTTTGGCTACCAATTTTAGTCTAGCTGGGACAAATACGGTCCTTTGACACCTTTACTGGAACACGTTATGCGGCAGGCGGTTTTCCAACCAAGGCAGTCGTAACTGGTTCTCAGCACTGTCCCATGTGACATGATCAACTGTACAGAGTAGACCAGTAGACTGCAGCACTCCAGGACCAGGAATGAGTATCACTGCCGTAGAGCTTAAGTATTCCGTTCTAATGTTTCACATTATGCATTTCTCAGGTGAATATCACAAGTAGCTCTCTCTCAATTTCAAAACAGTGTTGCTCACTGAATATCCTGTCGGGCAGTCATACGAAGAACTTCAGCTGCTACAAATAGAACAGCAGAAAATTACCACCATAATTTACAATTCTACATGAAAATTTATTTTAATCATTACATCATTTTGTTTATTCGTTTGTTTTGTCTTTTAGGCACAAGCAACCCGGCAATGACCATAGAAAATGAGACTTAAAGAAGGTATATACGGAAGTAAAGGTTGGTAACTAACCTGGCTGTTGATGCTTGTGGAAAATAATTGTCATATTGCAGAGAAAGGCAGAAATAAGCCTCATCTCTTCTGGCAGTACTGCCACCTGCTGGTTGGACATTGGTAATGTAGACTAATGACCCCTGACAAAACAGGAAAAATTATTGATCACTACATATTATATACTGAATTTGGATAGCAATGGTTATAATTCAATATATACATTTCCTTTTATTGTTTTCTATTTAAAAGGATCGGCAATGGGAAGGCGTATTTGTTTTTGAATATTTGAATATCAAAGTACAAAGTTGCGTTATCCATTTATTGAAAATGATAGAACAGTACACAAAGGCGTTACACAGCAGGATAGGAACCATGAGATGGCATCACAAGTAATATTAATTATGTGATTATCTATAATTAATGAGAAAGAAGATTAAACAATTACTCTACTTCATCAATTATGTCAATGAAGAGGATGATAAGAGAATGGGAGGGAATGATTATCGGTGGGAGGGGAAGTTCAAAGGTTTAATAGAAACCGCAGGAACAATGAAGATCTCATCAATAACACTGACAAACCTGTATTTGGTATGATTCACACTGATGAGACCTGTATTTGGTATGATTCACACTGATGAGACCTGTATTTGGTATGATTCACACTGATGAGACCTGTATTTGGTAGGATTCACACTGATGAGACCTGTATTTGGTAGGATTCACACTGATGAGACCTGTATTTGGTAGGATTCACACTGATGAGACCTGTATTTGGTATGATTCACACTGATGAGACCTGTATTTGGTATGATTCACACTGATGAGACCTGTATTTGGTATGATTCACACTGATGAGACCTGTATTTGGTATGATTCACACTGATGAGACCTGTATTTGGTATGATTCACACTGATGAGACCTGTATTTGGTATGATTCACACTGATGAGACCTGTATTTGGTATGATTCACACTGATGAGACCTGTATTTGGTATGATTCACACTGATGAGACCTGTATTTGGTAGGATTCACACTGATGAGACCTGTATTTGGTATGATTCACACTGATGAGACCTGTATTTGGTATGATTCACACTGATGAGACCTGTATTTGGTATGATTCACACTGATGAGACCTGTATTTGGTATGATTCACACTGATGAGACCTGTATTTGGTATGATTCACACTGATGAGACCTGTATTTGGTATGATTCACACTGATGAGACCGGTATTTGGTATGATTCACACTGATGAGACCTGTATTTGGTATGATTCACACTGATGAGACCTGTATTTGGTATGATTCACACTGATGAGACCTGTATTTGGTATGATTCACACTGATGAGACCTGCTTTTGATGCAGCAACTTCAGAATAATCTATTTTTCAACATCGTGCTGCCATGGCTAACTAGAATGTGTTTTTATTTGTACATGATTTATTATTCAAGACTTGGATATTTTATTCATCATATTTATGCTCTGGTCATGACCCAGTAAAATTTGTTTACAGATACTTTTGAGTAATGAGAAATCTTGTACATATACAAGTGTAATAGTTTTCACATTTTGGTTGTATATTACACATATGGTAATAACAGTGATGTATGTAATATGGAATTTAATATACCTTGCATGGGATAGTTCAGAAACTTAAAAACTGCATATTGTATTGTAAATATTTATTTACATTTTCTTAATATTTTCAGCACCTGGTAAAAACATTAAATTGGTGGTAACACTGGAAGTATTCTCTAGAGGGTGACTAATTTTCACTTCTCATAATGTTTTTTTCTCTCCTATTCCAGGGTTTAATGGTCTGTTTTTTTTTGTTTGTTTTTTTACAGATGTGAGCTATGCAGTCTGATTCAGCCTAGAGGGGCCTTGGGTACCCAGAGTCATTGGTGTGCCTTGCGTGGGTGTGCTGTCTTATCTGATTAGTCCTTTTCATCTCACGGCTCAAAGCCGAGTGGGTGCAGTCGATCACTCTGTGAAAAGAGCTGACTTTTCTATCTGCAACGTTCATTTATGAAAACATGGCTTCAAGTTGGAGATCTGTGAAATACGGAATCATACATGATCGCTTTGGAATACGAAGCCGTTTTAAGGCCTCGAGATGAAGAAAAGTTAGAAGGACAAAGTAGCATTCCAATTATACTGTTTTTAAAGTTTGTATTTGAAAAAAAGCACAGAAGAAAGTAAAAAAAATAGATTTGAGCATCTGCTGCACTGTGGCTAATAGGTGATAGCTTTGAGAATGTACCTTTAACTTTTTCATACCAAAAAAAGCTCTGTGGTTGACAGGTTGACCTTTGGAACATTGAATAACCCCCATATTTTAAACAATGAGCTTCTTATTAATGTTTCCAAGTTTTATTTTTGTGCCTTTGTTTATAATTTGCGGTTGAGTATAGAAAAATGCATAGAAATAATACAAGCAGAACTTTTCACACTGAAGTTGCGAGTCTCATTTGGACCAACAATTTAAATGCATATTTGTCAGAAAAATAAATATACTGTACAGTTGAAAATAAGTTACACATTGTGTGACTGTTGAGGCACACATAAGGCAGTTGGGTGCTTTTATATGGCATGCCAAAAGATGCTTAAAAAAAACCAAAACATTTTGTATGTGTATATGACTTGAATGAAAGGTAAATGTGTAATAAACAGCACTTTTGTGTAGCACGTTCTCTATGCTGTATTCATCAGTACATACAGTACTGTGTGACATACAGGCTTTCATCTAGCCAGTGAGAATGTAACATGCTGAAAGCTTTGAAGGGATAATCACAAGTGTATAATGCTGTGAATTATAAGGGCTGCATTATTATTTATGGATTAGAATGAAATAAGGTGCTGGTATGAAATTGGATGCATCTCAGAGGTTAGCACCTCTGCAAATCTATAGGTCATTTTAGCTTGAAAGCCTTCATTGTGGAGGCTGATTTAAGTCAAATTTAGAAATAAAGGGGCAATGCCATGAAATTTTTTTAATTAAAGGGCCCGCCCACAATTGTGTGAGTAAACCGATTCGCTGTCTAACACAAAAAAACGACTAAAGCCAAGCAGAAAAATACAAATACAATTTAGCATTTAAATCTTTTCTTGTACGTTTTTCTTCCATCATGTTTTTTTTTTTTATACACAAATCCCCCTCCATACTTTTGTGAGAAATATCAGTATGCAGTATGCAAGTTTAAACCTGATGTCAGAGACTTCTGACGGTGTGTTTCTTGTTAGCGATGTTCATGAGGTTTTAAAGTGAAGGAAAGCCAAAGAAATACAGTAGCGCACACCGATGGGGTAGCAATGCTAACCCATGCTAACCCACGCTAACCCACGCTAACCCATGCTAACCCACGCTAACCCATGCTAACCCATGCGGTGGTGTGTACTGCAACAAATGACTTCCTGTGCACTTTTTTCAGTCCCCATTTTACAGATGAAATGGGTATAAAGGGGAATTGTGCTCCTGGGTTTTTCCGTTCAATGGATGAAAAGCAGTCTTCAGTTTGTAGGTAATGTGGAAATCAAGAAAAATATGATTCAAAATCCCCCCCATCCCACCGATCCTCTGAACCCGACCGGTTTTCAGGTCAGGATGTCTGAGAGGCTCCTTCTTGGACATTTCAGCTTACAGTCTTTAACTCAGCTGATCTTGCATTGGGTTAATTTGCTTCAACTTCTAATCCGCATGACTCTAGTTAATTTTTTGTAATAAGGTTACAAGGTCAAAGGTCAAATAGACTTTTTTTTTTTTTTTGGGCCAATTATGTGTCTTTTTTCCCCCTCGGTTCAATTTCTTATCTCCCCGATTATTTAATTGCCAACTGTGCCTCAGGCTGCTGCTGTGCCAACGGACCACAGAATAACCCTCAGCGAGCCCCTCTCCATCTTTGTGTGCAATGAGATGGAGAGGATAAGACCCAGATAAGACCCACATCAGACCCCCCCCCCCCCCCCTTTTTTTGGACGTATAACCTGCATATTTCTGAATTTACGACCCACTTCCTGTCCCGTTCTATTTCTTCGCCCACACCCCAAAGCGATGTCATGTGACGACTGTTCCTAGACCTGCACCACATTGTGAATCACCAGAAAACAAAGTTTATTTTCCTTTACGTGATCTTATTTTTTTTTTCAGGAAGAATGTCCTTATGGGATTCAGTTTTTATAAAATAAATCTTTATTTACTGCCTGGAAATGTTAAATGCAATTACTTGGACTTGGGGGGCAAGAAGATAGAGAGCAGTCATACAGGGAATTGTGAACTATATAGTTCAGTGTGTATAACCAATCCATCATTCCTACAACCCTGTAAGAACAAAATATACCTCCAATTCACTAAGTAAAAGGGTAATCTAGTTGTGCACATGTGAGAGGACTTCCTTCTGAACCTCATGTAGCGATTTCACAGGCAGCAGTTTGGTGAGTTGGTAAGATGGGTCAGGAAACTGCTTTTAATTGGCTGACATTTTATCGTTTGGGGTTGTCCCATGATTTACGGTCAAGACGGGAGTGGCTTCTCTCTTCCAGTTTAAGAGCAAATGTGCTGTTATTGTTACAATGACAGCCTCTCACTCAAGACCATGAGATAAAAGTAGGCTGGGTTTAAGTTATTTTAATGACAGAATTTTTTATTTTATTTTATTCTAAGCCGACCAGAAAGTCAAATGGGCCCCAAGCAAAAATTAGTTGTGCTCATGCAACACATTTCAATTCATTATTAATTATTATTGGGGATTCAAGGTGTCATGGTAACCACTACTTGAATAGGATGAGAAAATGCAGATGTATAAAATTACAAACTTCAGTGTTCCAAAAATGCAAACAAAAAAATTTACATTGGAGTTTTAAAAATCCAAACCATTTGTATTTCAAAGTTTACTAATGTGTGGCATAAATGTTTTTGGTGAAAATCAATGGTGTTTTGTTGACCAGGAATGCTGCATCTTTTTCTCTCTCTAAATGTACATACTTACAGTGTATGCTTTTAATTGATGCAACCCATGTATTATGTAAACCGTATAGCATCATATATTTTTATATTAATTTGCTGGCGGTATGGAATATGCTTATCTCTTTGAATACCATGTGAAGACAGTGTAAAATGTGAATGCCTCGTCAAGATGAGAAATAAAGTTTTGCTGTCAAAACTTTTAAAATTTTCGGCAGACTTCTTTAACAGACCACCTGTCTGGGCTGGTGCGTCAGCTCTTGTTCTCAAACACAGAAAGGGCGGTCCTGTCATGTACGCTGCTGCTGCCTTTAGCTAAACTGCAACTATTTGCATTTTTCTTCCATGTCTGGCTCATGTTGTGCACTACTGTTGGCTGTAATCAGTGAAACCCAACTGAACCAGCAGCTGCGACAGAGAGAGAGAGGAGAGAGAGCGAGAACCAGAGAGAGAGAGAAAGAGAAAGAGAGAGAGAGATAGAGTGTGTGAGTGAGTGTGTGAGTGAGTGAGAGGAGAGAGAGAGCGAGAACAAGAGAAAGAGAGAGTGTGAGTGTGTGAGTGAGTGTGTGAGTGAGAGAGAGGAGAGAGCGAGAACAAGAGAGAGAAAGAGAAAGAGAGAGAGAGATAGAGTGTGTGAGTGAGTGTGTGAGTGAGTGAGAGGAGAGAGAGAGCGAGAACAAGAGAAAGAGAGAGTGTGTGTGTGTGAGTGTGTGAGTGAGTGAGTGAGTGTGTGTGAGTGTGTGAGTGTGTGAGTGAGTGAGTGAGTGAGTGAGTGAGTGAGTGAGTGTGAGAGAGTGAGAGTGTGAGTGAGTGTGTGAGTGAGTGAGTGAGTGAGTGAGTGAGTGAGTGTGTGAGTGAGTGAGTGAGTGAGTGTGAGTGAGTGAGTGAGTGTGTGTGAGTGAGTGAGTGAGTGAGAGAGTGAGTGAGTGAGTGAGTGAGTGAGTGAGTGAGTACTTAGGATGACCTAAACAGAACCACAGCATTCTCATGTTAATAGGCGCAGCAGATAATTATACACAACAGGCTGCAATTCCTTTCCGATGCAACACAAACAAATCTTGCCAACCGCTTCAAACGTTAGAGGAGATGGATTCAAGTAGTCTCAGGTGTAGGGAAATTTAAACTTAAGTTTTCTTGAACTTGAGTTAAGTGTATAAACGCTGGTGAAATGAGTCACAATCACAAACAAGCCTTCCAATGATGTGTAAGAAAAGTCTGAAGCCTTTATTTACAAAAGCTCTAAAAACAGACACCCTATATATTGCATAATTTCTCATGTTCTTGAACCGGAATCCTCTACACAGCAGTATAAAATGAAACCAAAATGGGAAACATTTCCTATAATCTTCCAATGGAAAATAACATTCAACAGCAGATCACAACCTGTGTTCATGCAACTCACTTCTCCATACAAGCTCAAACTACTATGAAACTATACAGCAAGTGTAAATCATTATTTGAACGCAATGAGTACATGCAGAAGCTGTAGGAGACGTACAGGAATTGTAAAGCAATACAATACAAAGGAACAACCGGCACTCAAACGTGCATTCAAAAAACCAGTACTACAGGTAAAAAATTATTCCGCTGAAATTAGGTGCTTGAGTTGGTTAAGATTTTAGGCTACGTTAAGAACCATCGTTTCTTCAACGAATAAAAGCTCTAGACTTTTTTTTTCTTTTACTAAAACACTGCAAAACTTCAAGTCACTTTAAAAAAATGCAACTGAAAAACTCCACACAGACATTCTAGATTACCTCATTTAAATCCAATAGTGGCAGCGAGCATTTTCTTCTCTTAATTTAGCCTAATTGTAATGGTAAAATTGGTGCACGTTAAACATAAAGAGTAAAATCAGTGCAATTCCCTGTGCCATCCACATATCTACCTGTGTCTGTGTCAAAGTGAGCTACATATGCTTAGTTATGGGTTGAGCAAATAAATCAACCATACTCAGATGTCCCTTATTATCAGTGAAAAACAGCACATGTAAGTGACTGGCATATTAGGATTTGAACGGGCCAAACATTCAACCTCAAGCTTATATAATCAAAAATATATATATAAAGTAAAAAAGAAATTAAATAAAAAGAGGTAATATTAAGGCTGAGTTTGGTAGTAAAAATTAAATTTGAACCCAAGTACATTTTCCACCTTTAAATGATACACATTGAGTGAAAAATGTCCATGTAGAGAAGGCAACAAAGGGGTGAGGTGTCTTCAATTTAAATTTCTTTAGAAGAAAGAAATAACGATCGAGCTTTCCTCTCGAAGGTAAATATCATCTGTTTAGGCCTATAAAGTGCAATTTTCCTGAAACAGTTTTACTGTCCACATTTGAAGAGCTACACATGAGTTTTTTTCTTCTCTTTTCTTAAATGAACCAACCAGTCACTTCATGTTTTTTTTGTTTTTTTATAGAAGATAACATGGAACACCTTGAACGTGTGAGACTGTGATGAATTGCACAATATATCACAGCCCTTTTTCACAGGGGGGCCAGAAAGACCTTACCACTACCTTTCCCACCCTTTGAGCTCTGGAATCCCCCCACCGCTGTGTTCCACTTTCATACATACCGACGGGGGATAAAAGAGCGCTCTAATGTAACGCATGCGTGGCTCTACATAGTGTCAGGACTGCTGCTTGTTGGCTTCCTCCTCGTAGGCGTTGCCTGTGCCGTTCTGAACGTACGACGAGCCGGAACCCAGCCCGTACAAGTGGCCACAGTACTTGGCATCGTCAATGTGATCCTCAAAAAACATCTGCAAACAAAATAAAATACATTCAGGCAGGAGGTCCCATCCTTTGAAGAGTTAGGTTTTTTTGGAATGTTTTTTTTTTTTTCTCCTTCAAAATTCTAAGTCAGTGTTCTAGAACTCACTTGCTTTCAATTACCAGTAGTGGTCGTTACATCAGCATTAGAATGTACAGTAAAGAACAATCACATATTTGTGATCTTACACCTTAAAGAGTTCAAATATGTTATGCTCATAAAAATAATTGTCATTATTTATTTTTCCTTAAAGGATCAAAGTGCCACGGCGGTACATTGAACCTCCGGCCACACAGGGGGATTCATATATATGGGTTGAGTCCGTTTCCCCAGAAGAAGAATGTTAACTGTACGCACACGGCAAATTCATGTTAGGGCAAAACTATTCCCTCTAACCGCATCGCTTATGTGCGAAATGATTAAAACCCAAAAGAGAATAAGAAATACAACACAGAACAAACCACATCCTCCAGTGATCCAGCAAACAAAAATGCACATTAATTCTCAAGTCTTAATACCAGATATGTGTCATTTAAATAACCTCGCGTTAACATGCCAACTCGAGCACGTCCATCGCACGCTTGTAGTTGGTCACCGGTGCAAGGCGTGGCTCACACAGTACCTCTCTCATCTTGAAGAAGGCCATGCCAGTGAGGAGGGAATCAGACCCAGCCTGATGTTGAGGTCCTATTCTCTCCAGTTCTAGCTGCTCAGCCACTTCCTGTAATCCGCCCTGTCCACCAAACAGCACTTGGTCATAAGTGGAGAACGGGAAATGAATCTTGATCAATGATAACCGAACAAGCAGACAAGCAAATGGCACATCTCTGTACTGTAGAAAGCTCAGACCTAGCTATGCATCTCAAAGAACATTTCCCTCAAAGACGCTGCTTCCTGTAACGGCACGGGCTTCACAGAGATCATTACACACAAGCTTCTTATAAGCAGTCAGCTGAAGTCACCTTTAGGTTTTTGCAGCTTTTCATGAGGTACTTCACGTCGTAAATAATGGGGAAAAATAATCGGACGATCTCAAAAAAGTCCACTTCTTCGTCTGGCAAGTTGGAGTCGGACAAAATTTTGATTAGGTATCCAAAGTCATAGCCACTGCAATGACAGAGAATGAGAGATGAGAGAACGGCGACGCCGTGGACATGAGGAGAGGAGGGTAACAACAAGGCGGGCGAAGACTGAACACCAGTGTTATTTAAGGCACTGTATGCAGTGTAAAAATCTGTCCATTTACACTAAAACACTTAATGGCACAAGAGATAAAATGGACGTGTAGGAGCGGGAAAAGACAGAATGTCTCAGTGAATGCGTAGCATGTATCTAAGCTGGCAGAGATCATGTTGAAAGTGCTCCTGGCTGGCCACTAAGCTTTAGATGCAGGAGGTGTGAGCTGACAGTTCTGTTCGGACCGGCCCAAAGACCCTTACTCACACCTCTGCAGTAATTAATGCTGCAGTTCAGACATCAATAGCTCTGTGCTCCATTTTGTTCTACCCCCTGTGAACAGGAAGATGACCAGTTGATATTACATGCATGAGTTGACGGCGGTTGGAGTTTAACCCTTTGAAGAGTACGTTTTTTTGGAATGTTTTTTTCAAAATGCCAAGTCAGTGTTCTAGAACTCCATTGCTTCAATAGAGGCCTGTCACATAGAACCGGCACTGTAGTTATCAATGGTTACAGGGACGTGCCGCCATGTTGGAGGACCAACCCTAACAGAGACGCTTAACGTTACTAGTAGTGTTTGCTACTCCAAGAAACGAGTCAAGTAGCTAACGCTACTGTGATTGCTGTCCTACAATGACAAACTTCTGCACTGCGTATTGATGTGTGAAGAAAGCTGGGAAAAGTGGAAAATGTCCTTTTACATGATAATCTGAGTACGCACCATAGTAGCTAAGCCACCAGGCTGGGTGAACAAACTAAATTTTATGACTGAAAGAAGAGACTGGCAGGAGTGGTTGAAAGAGGAGTGAGCTGGATTTAGACAACAATGTATTTGTTAACACCAAATAACAATGTATTTGAAAGTAATAATGAAAGTAACGGTAAATGTACTTTGTGTTGAACTGATTCGCCTTTTATGGTGGCTACAACTGAATTTCCCAATTGGGAAAATAAAAGTTATTCTATCCATCGAGCTAAAATATGTTTTATTGCTGAAGTAGGCTGCTGTAGCCTTACGTTAATACTTTAACATGTAACGTATCACTTTGCTCCCATATGAACTGCACAAGCACTTTACTTATCAAGGTGGTATACTATGAAGCAGGATTACTGAGTTAGTACTAGCTGGATAACTCAATAAAAGCCAGAACAGCTCTTTTTACTTCAGTCCAAGCATGTTCCAGATTTGGGAGGGTTCCGGGTTTTAATTAGTAAAGCCCGGAACCCTCTCAAATCTGTAACATGCATGGACTGAAGTAAAAAGAGCTGTTCTGGGTTTTATTGAGTTATCCAGAAAGAACTGCTTGGTGACACTGGACATCTCCAGACAGCGGGGGCTATTTTTAATCATGGCTGTATTGCATTTTCATTCACTTGATTGATGTAATGATTCTGTTGGATGTCCTTGTTTGATATGTTTGTTTGTGTGTTGTGGGTCTGCCCCACTGTCTATGTCTTTTTTGTTGTTGCTGGGGCTACAACAGACGTTTCCTAGCAGGAAATAAAAGTTATTATATTCTATTCTATTCTAATAATACCAACATAAACAAATATTATAAGGAGTCTTGGGGGGTATACGTACGAACACTTGTTTATGTTGGTATTATTAGAATAGAATAGAATATGATAACTTTTATTTCCCGCTAGGGAACTTCAGTTGTAGCCCCAGCAACAACAAAAAAGACATAGACAGTGGGGCAGACCCACAACACACAAACAAACATATCAAAGAAATTGTTTTGTGATGTTGTGCACTGTATATTTTGTATATTGCTGAGCTACCTGTAAGCATTGCGCAAAGCAAATTCCGATGATGGCAATAAAGGAAAATCAAACAACCTCCTGATTAAATGTGATAGCCTATAAATTTGGTTTGCACAACGTTAGGGAACACCGGCATTTGGTCCTCCAAAATGGCGGTTGGTGTAAACAAGTGGGCGTGTCTGACGAAATTGTGACGTAGGTGACAGGTCTCTATTACCAGTAGTGATTGTTACATCAGCATTGGAATGATCAGTTAAGAACATTCTAATCACATATTTGCAATCTTACACCTTTAGGGGTTAAGTTGCATCACAGTGTGTGATTAGAACATAAACATTTTTTAAAACTCATTACTTGGAGAGAAAAAAAAAATAATAATAAAATCACTGAAAAGTAAAGATGACACAAATGGCGTGTTTGGCTCTGGTGGGCCTGCGTGCACCATGAACGAGTCCCCCTTTGAAAAGAACACCTGCAAGAAGTGAACTGTGGCGTACCTGTGGAAAGACAGCCACTTGACGCCCTCGCAGAGCACCACCCCAGAGGTCATGAGGAGCTCGGCGAAATATAGTGTCTCTATCCCCTCCTCCTCGTGCTTTTTGAACTGGATTCCTGATGTCGTCAGCAGCTCTATGGAGTCCTGCGCGTACATGTCTTCTCTGTCAGAGGGACAGCAAACGCAGAGCTGTCACTCAAATACGCAGAGCTGTCACTCAAATACACAGAGCTGTCACTCAAATGCACAGTACCATGCCTGCTCAGCTCACTATATGGTAGACTGCAGAGGGAAGAGTGCCTGATCATATGCATATTCATATTTATTTAACCAGGAAGTCCCTTGATAAAGCAAAAAGTGAAAATCTCTTTTTTGAGGGAGACCTGGGGCCTGTATTACAAAGCAGGGGAGTATCACAGGTATAACCCAGAACCCTCCCAAATCTGGAACATAGCCTGAGGTAAACAGAGCTGTTCCGGGTTTTACTCAGTGCAGTTATCTAGCTAACTCGGTAATCCTGCTTTGTAGTACACCCCACTGGTTTACTGAGGCCGTGACCGAATATGATCCCTTCACCCCTTCGTCAAAAAGCTTTTGAGTGGGTGAGTTTTTCTCAGAAATGGGGGCGCTTAAAATCCCCAGATGAAACCCTTATTTCCGGGCTTTTGTTGAGGGGATTCAGGAGCACACTCATCCGACAATTTCAAGAAGTAAACCAGAAGTAAAAACTACTACTTGTAGAACAAGAGCGAGACATGTTATGGGACATAACTACTCTCTTTTTATTTTTGTTAATTATACCTTCATTCATAATCTACACTGCAACCATTGTCATATGTAAACTGATTGATATTCTCAATAAAAATAATTCGTTTTAACTACTTCCTCACTAGTTTGGAAAAAGTTTTGCGAGATTTCTTTCGCATACTGCTTGCAAAGTGAGGGGACAGGGCACATAGTAGACAGGGGGCAGGGGGCAGGGAACAGGGATCATATTCAGTCACAGCCTGAGTTAGCTGGATAACTGCACTGTAAAACCAGGAACCCTCCCAAATCTGGAACATGAACTGAAGTAAAGAGCTGTTCTGGGTTTTACACAGTGCAGTTATCCAGCTAACTCAGTAATCCTGCTTCATCAAATACACCCCTGGTTTACTGACTAAAACCCAGAACCCTCCCAAATTTGGCTGAACTAAAAACTTAAGTAAAAAGAGCTGCTTTGCGTTCTACTCAGTGCCGTTATCTAATTAACTCAGTAATCCTGCTTCGTGATACAGGCCCCTGGCCAAGACAGCAGCCACAATAAATCAGCTAAATAACAAACATAAAATAAATCATGCAGTCACATAAATACATATGTTTGTTTCTCAGCAAATCTAGACATGACCCTTATATTTTCTGAATGAAAAAAACATAACTCGAAGTGGTGAAGAAATATTTGTCTTTGGCCTTTTTACTGCATAACAGTATTTTTTACATAACATTAAATTCACCCAAATCCCCAAAGGAAAACTTACTTTCCTTACTTAGGATTTCATTACGCATTTTCTTTGCGCTTCATGCTACGATTTTCATTTTATTTTATTAAATGGAGGTCATTCAAAGAGCTTTAAAATGATGCAAAACTTGGCTTTGAAGGCGCTATACTTTTGGAGATACAAGTATTTCAAGTTTGGAGGTTATGCTAATTAGTCAAAAGTTAATTGACCCGTACCGCAAAAAACGAGCCAAATTACAAAAAAAATCAGTTCTGGGGTTTTCTCATATAGGCAAATCATGACAGCAAATATAATTTCAATCTGTGAGGATCCGGTGCAAAATTGCGTTGAAGTGAAATGGAATGACCCATTGACAATGTAACCTTGTAATATATGTGTGTCCTGTTTCAGTACTGCAATTCAAAATGAACTTAAAATGAATTAATGATGAACATATTGCACATGCATCTGAAATTCAATGCAGCGTGGACAAAACTATGACTTGAATGGACAAACATTCATCTTCAGTTGTAAGACTATGGACACTCCCAATATGTGCATTTCCAAGCCCAACAGGTTAACTGAGGTAACACAGAAGCATAAAAGGAAGACCATAGATCTTTGCGCTTACGTGAGGTTAAACTTAAAATTGAACTGCCATGTCGACGTTACTGGTGGGTATTCGCCCTGTTCATTCATGAACGTTAAACCCAGCTGGATTATCTTCAACAAATCCACATTACATCGGAGCAATTGGTACTGGTAGTCAGCATTGCTTCTGAATTCTCCAATTGGTCTCGCAACTACACCTGGAAACTCTGTATCCTTCGAACAAAATGGGAAATGCACTTCATATTTACTTCACATATTTGATATAACTTCATACAATAAATCATGTCAAGCATACAGTAGAACATTTGAAACTAAAAATCATTCACAGCATTTCAAGAATATCTGTTCCTTTCACAATAGGCTAAATTATATAACATATCCGCCTTGGCTATCCACCCACTACCCTTCCAGAACTAACTCATCAATTAGCCTAGAATATAGTGATTCATGGCAGATATTTGAACTGACCATTGCGATGTAGTTGTATTTGCGAATGACATGCCGTATTCTTTTCAATTCTTCATCCAGGTTGCAGGCCCAAACATCACATATTCTTTGGCTATGATCCACAGTTGCTGCGGGCATAATGCCACGATCAGATGCAAGGCATCAAAAACAACCAACCTTCTGGTCTGGACAATTGCATGGAATTATTGGTCTGGATCCTTCTTTATGACCTTGAATGGGGGACACACACACACACAATCTAAATTACATACATTATTCACAGTAGGCTGCTAGTTCCATAAATCATTGACAATAAAAGACGTAAAAATTTTGCACAAATACACATTCATCACGTCAATCTTCTAGGCATCAGACATGAATATGAATTAATATAAAGCTTCATATTAGTCCAATATATTGAACAAATACTGGGTCCTCCTCTCTTGACAGTTATTTCAAAGCACGTACATACCACCCGCCCTCAAATGTCTCAATACCTGTAGACTAGGCCTAACTAACATCAAATACTGGTCTCGTCACACTCCACAAAAGCAGATTATATCAACTAAACAGCAATCACATAATAGGGTACTTTACGACAGACAGTTCTTTACAGCTGCAACTGCATGCGAACTCAACCGCGTCACCGTGGCAGCTCGCGGGGTGGGTGTGTATGAAACATGCGCAGCAGTTTCCAGTTCTCCCTTCGATTATGGAAACGTATTAAGTAGCACCTCCGATTAAAAAATGACAAATGCAGACATCTAGTTAGTTATTAAAATAGCTTACAAACTCGTCTGTCACTTAACTTGCCAGCGAACCGATTTTTATCCAATGACACTCAATTATTAGATAGCTAGAAACTTTAGCTTCCCCAGCTACACATATAACCATGCAGCTATCCAAGTCTATTAAATGGGTGGGGTCAACACGCGTTAGCTAAGGGTCAGGGCAATATTCAACGCTAATGTTATGACACATGCTAGCTTGTTAGCAAGAAACTAATTGAAATAAGTTATATGATGTTAGTGTTGATCCACTGAATAATTTACTAAGTTGGCAAGGTAGGCAAGCTGACTTGGCAGCTCCGTTAGATAGATCCATTCAACTACGAATGTGGCACATAAACGTTTAGCTTGCTAACCCGAGTAACTGCACGTTATTTGTTTTATAGTTAGCGGAAACAGTCGTGTTAACAATATTCAGATATTGAGCTAGCAGCCACACACTAATGAATGTTGCCATGCACTGTTTCACTAAGTTAGCTAGCAAGCTAAAGAACTCGCGTGGCTGCGACAGGGAGCTCAAGGCAGGTAACGTTCGCTAACGTTAGCTAGCTTGTTGCTCACTGTAACTTACCTTTGCCAAACATAACAATGGCATTTTTGAATGTAATTGTTTTAATAAATAATCAGTTACCTTGCCTAGATTGGACCGGGTCTGGTATCTAACTTTTAAATAGTTTTATTGTGTATATCACGAAATCAACATTCAGCTTCCACCACTAAACTCCCATTACGCAAAACCACTGAAGTCTATGACGTCAGCAACTTGTAAGCATTGACCTTTCAACTGCACGGATGTTAAATTTCTTTCGAATTTATGTTTGATGCGGTTTCATTTTTATTGTATTGTCTTTAAAAATATCGTCAAAGAATTTTGTTAAATTGTTTAATAATGTATGTTTATGCTTATAATGTCATTTAGAAATACAATGACGTCGAACCTATATGGCCAATCAGACACTACGTCATTGTGTTTCGAAAGAAAATTATTTGAATGCACTTAGTCATGTGAAAAAGTAAGCAGACCCTAAACACACTAAAGGTTTTTTTGACATATCGGGACACAAGTTTATTTTATTTTAATTTCAACCATATTGATTGATTAAGGTAAACTAATTCAACAAATGATGCTAAAAAAAGTAGACTTTGGAATCACTTAAGCAAGTGCCTCTAAGTACACCCCTACCTTTACTATCAAATATATAGATTAAAATGTATGTCTGGTGCACAAAACAGGTGTAAATGATTGTCCAATTATTAGATATTAATTTGGAAGTTCTCTAGTTACATAAAAACAGACAATTTGTCTGGTTTAGACCTAACCATTGAGGTGTGTGCTAACATATCATGCCTAGGTCAAAAGAGCTAGCCGGAACCCAGGAAAAAAAAGATTATTGATTCTCATGAAACTGGGTGGGGTTACAAAGCCATTTTAAGTAGATCATTCAACTGTACGACGCATCATATCCAAATGGAGAAAATTCCACATCACCAAAAATCTACGCAGGACAGACCGTCCCACCAAATTCACCCCAAGAGTGAAAGATGCCTCTAAGGATCCAAGGGTAACATCTAAGGACCTACAGACTTCACCTGCCAGAGTTAACGTGAAAGTGCACGAGTGAACAATCAGAAACTTGACCTGCATGGGAGGATAGAAAAAAATATATATAAAAGCACGACTGACAACATCTGGATAAAGTTAAAAACTGGGAAAATGTACTCTGGACTAATGAGTCAAAGTTGGAGTTGTTTGGGCGCAATGCAAAACGTCATGTTTGGCGAAGATTCAACACTGCCTTTGAGCAGAAGCACCTCATTCCAATGGTGAAGGGGCGTTATGGTGAAACATGGTGGAGGGGCGTTATGGTGAAACATGGTGGAGGGGCGTTATGGTGAAACATGGTGAAAGGGGCGTTATGATGAAACATGGTGGAGGGGCGTTATGGTGGAGGGGATGTTATGGTGAAAGGGGCGTTATGGTGAAACATGGTGGAGGGGCGTTATGGTGAAACATGGTGGAGGGGCGTTATGGTGGAGGGGGTGTTATGGTGAAACATGGTGGAGGGGCGTTATGGTGAAACATGGTGAAGGGGCGTTATGGTGAAACATGGTGGAGGGGGCGTTATGGTGAAAGGGGCATTATGGTGAAACATGGTGGAGGGGCGTTATGGTGAAACATGGATGAGGGGGCGTTATGGTGAAACATGGTGGAGGGGCATTATGGTGGAGGGGGCGTTATGGTGAAACATGGTGGAGGGGCGTTATGGTGAAACATGGATGAGGGGGCGTTATGGTGAAACTTGGTGGAGGGGCGTTATGGTGGAGGGGCGTTATGGTGAAACATGGTGGAGGGGCGTTATGGTGAAACATGGTGGAGGGGCGTTATGGTGAAACATGGTGGAGGGGATGTTATGGTGAAACATGGTGGGAGGGGCGTTATGGTGAAACATGGTGGAGGGGCGTTATGGTGAAACATGGTGGAGGGGGGCATTATGGTGAAACATGGTGAGGGGGCGTTATGGTGAAACATGGTGAGGGGGCGTTATGGTGAAACATGGTGGAGGGGTGTTATGGTGAAACATGGTGGAGGGGATGTTGTGGTGAAACATGGTGGAGGGGGCATTATGGTGGAGGGGGCGTTATGGTGGAGGGGCATTATGGTGAAATATGGTGGAGGGGCGTTATGGTGAAACATGGTGGAGGGGCGTTATGGTGAAACATGCTGGAGGGGCGTTATGGTGAAACATGGTGAAAGGGGCGTTATGGTGAAACATGGTGAAAGGGGCGTTATGGTGAAACATGGTGGAGGGGCATTATGGTGAAACATGGTTGAGGGGCGTTATGGTGAAACATGGTTGAGGGGCGTTATGGTGAAACATGGTGGAGGGGTGTTATGGTGAAACATGGTGGAGGGGGCGTTATGGTGAAACATGGTGGAGGGGTGTTATGGTGAAACATGGTGGAGGGGGCGTTATGGTGAAACATGGTGAGGGGGCGTTATGGTGAAACATGGTGGAGGGGTGTTATGGTGAAACATGGTGGAGGGGATGTTGTGGTGAAACATGGTGGAGGGGGCATTATGGTGGAGGGGGCGTTATGGTGGAGGGGCATTATGGTGAAATATGGTGGAGGGGCGTTATGGTGAAACATGGTGGAGGGGCGTTATGGTGGAGGGGCGTTATGGTGAAACATGCTGGAGGGGCGTTATGGTGAAACATGGTGAAAGGGGCGTTATGGTGAAACATGGTGGAGGGGCGTTATGGTGAAACATGGTGGAGGGGATGTTGTGGTGAAACATGGTGGAGGGGCGTTATGGTGGAGGGGATGTTATGGTGGAGGGGCATTATGGTGAAATATGGTGGAGGGGCGTTATGGTGAAACATGGTGGAGGGGCGTTATGGTGGAGGGGCGTTATGGTGAAACATGCTGGAGGGGCGTTATGGTGAAACATGGTGAAAGGGGCGTTATGGTGAAACATGGTGGAGGGGCGTTATGGTGAAACATGGTTGAGGGGCGTTATGGTGAAACATGGTTGAGGGGCGTTATGGTGAAACATGGTGGAGGGGTGTTATGGTGAAACATGGTGGAGGGGCGTTATGGTGAAACATGGTTGAGGGGCGTTATGGTGAAACATGGTGGAGGGGTGTTATGGTGGAGGGGCGTTATGGTGAAACATGGTGGAGGGGCGTTATGGTGAAACATGGTTGAGGGGCGTTATGGTGAAACATGGTGGAGGGGCGTTATGGTGAAACATGGTTGAGGGGCGTTATGGTGAAACATGGTGGAGGGGCGTTATGGTGAAACATGGTGGAGGGGCGTTATGGTGAAACATGGTGGAGGGGCGTTATGGTGAAACATGGTGGAGGGGGCATTATGGTTTGGAGCTGCTTTGCTGCCTCAGGGCCTGGTAAACTTACCATAATAGATTCAACCATGAATTCAACTTTATACCAGACCGTTCTTGAGAAGAATGTGAGGCCATCAGTTCAGATGCTGAAACTGAAAAGGTCCTGGATCCTCCAACAGGATAATGATCCTAAACATACAAGCAAATCTACTACAGAATGGCTCAGAAAGAAAAAATTAAGGGTTTATGGAATGGCCAAGTTAAAGTCCAGACCTCAATCTTATCAAAATGCTTTGGGGGGACTTGAAGCGGGCTGTGCATTCAAGAAAGCCCTCTAACATCACAAAATGAAAGCAGTACTTAAAAAAGAAAATTCCTCCCAGTCGATGTAAGAGACTAATAAGTCAATAACAAGAAATGCCTTGAAGAGGTTATTGCTGCCAAAGGGGACAACACCAGTTGTTGAAGCCAGGGGTGAACTTACTTTTTACTCACAGGATAATTGCACTTCTGTTGATATCTGATAAATGAATCATTTAAAAGCATAATTTATTTCCTTGACTCATTTGTTAAATTAGACAACCTTTATCGGTAAAAAAGCATTGGAATAAGGATCAAATATCCATGTGTCCAAATATGTCTAAAAAGAGAACTTATCTGGGGGTGTACTTACTTTTTCACATGACTGTATATTATTCACGGGCATCAATTCCATCAAACAAACTATGCAAATTCATCCATGTATTTCTATTAGACCGGAAGCTAATTAGTGACCACTATATCTCAGAATCCAGATTCTACACAAATCGCTGCATACGTGCATTGTGCGCTGTGCTCTGATGAATACACAGGTTTTACCTTCATCTTACAGAGTTGCCGGATGGGGAAGTGTGGTTCCAAATGTAGTTTGAAAAGAAGGGATGATATGTTTTGAATTTATAATGAGATATGGGGAAATGGATGGATTCTTAAACTGTAAGGGATTAAACTGTAGCCTACTATGGAGCATGAATTCTGTGGCGACACTGATCTAAGCACACTAGAACCTGCTTATCTAGTTATGTGTTGTGCAAAAATAAATAAATAAATAAACAAATAACAGTAAAGGCCTATGATGGTCTCTTAATGGTGTGGGCAACAGTATCTGGCGTGGGGTTGGGTGCACTCATGAGTCATACCCTTGAAAGGCAAGGTCAATATCAGTAGCTATTTGGTGGTATTGAGTGTGCATATTCATCCCATGTTAAGGTTTTTTCCCCCCTAACAGGGTGGGGTGTCACCAAGGGAGGGGTGTCACCAGGGTGGCAGTGCCCATTCCAGAAAGTACAACTGCATTCTCTAGGAAAATACAATCCCTCAATAAAGGCCCTTAATTTCCCCCCTTAATGTTCAGTTGCAACTTGTGCTTAAGGTACCTTATACCTCAGCTTGTTTTAAGGTGTTTTTGTACCTTAGGTTGCACTTAATTTTTGTGTTAGTACTTAAGAACAGTACGTATTTAAAAACAGGCCTTCACAGAGCAATCAAATCCAGTTGTCCAATAAAAAAGCCTGTATTTAAGGAGTCCTAACAACAATTTGTTGAATTTGTGGTTGTTCAACCATTGAGTATGCTCAGATTATATACAAACATGCAACAGAGAGATAAAAGGAGGCTTCAATCTTTCTGTGTTTTCTCAGTGCATGTCGTACTCAAGTAAATTCAAAACTCTGCTTAAAATACTGAAGATTATGGTCTTTCTCATGTAATGTTGGAGTCTTGAAGGAGAATGTCACTATAGTGGTTTCTCCATGTTGGTGGTCAGATAGCCGATTAGTGAGCGTTGATGTTTGAATCCTATATGCGCTGATGTTTTACCTTAAAAAGTGGTGTTCCAGAGTTATCACGGGTGGCTGGAAGTACGATTGAATGACCACAATTAACTTATGCATATTATGCTATGTAAATATATGACATTTCAAAATGAATATGAACTCAGCAACAACAGATGGTATTTCCAGGCAATGTCAAACAAAGTTATTCTGAAACTGACACATATTAAAGTGTGCCGAAGCATATTTAAGGAAATAAATTAGAATTTTATCATATTGCATATTTTAAGACCAACTTTAACAGGTATTAATTTTATTTATTTATATACAGTACATATTCAGACCAATTGTAGCATACATTATGTACAGAAAATGTGTTTGATCCTGAAGTAAACATTTCAGATATTGTGTGTCCAAAATAACAAGTCTACTTCTATGAATTCACACTTTTGTTGTCGTTTCTACGTGTAGTATATGCAATGACAGAACAACCATAATCACTACCAACATACATAAATTAAACCTCTGATATATTTGAAAGGGACTTTCAAAAGGCACAGTTTAAACTCCTCTTTCTATTTGCTCAGCTAACTCATCCAAAAATGTAAAATAGTAAAATAATTCTACCCATTCCACTCATTATCTGGTATTGAGCATACCACAGCGGTGCAATACAATATGACTTTTGCACTTTATCAATGAATACATATAAATATATGAATTCAATTTAAATAAACCATAATATTTGCTTATAAAGCAAGTTTCATTTTTGTATTATATTTCCTTGATTTGCTTTGTTTCTCAAAGGGAATCTAGTTGTTCATATTCATAGATGGTACTGGTATTATGAACACAAAATACCTCAGTATACACAAGTTTTTTTTAGTGGACAAACGTGGACGCTAACATAAGAAGTGTCAACCATCAATGTTTCAAAGCATTTTCTTACATTAATAAAATGTTGACGAGATGGATCCTAGTGTAGGTGTACAATAAACAAACAGGCACATCTCATGCCATTTCAGTGGTAATATCCTGGGAATTTAAAATACAAATGCATGGCCTTAATAATTAGAGTTGACTTAATTCAGTGAAGATATGTTTTTTTTTTGTTTTTTTTTGCAATCGTAAACAGAGATGGTCTTTCCCTGGCTGTTTCAATTTGACTTGTGACAACAGCATTTATCTCCACACTCTCTGCCCTGCTGAGATTTACTCCTTTATGACAGGTAGAATTAGGTCAGTCTACCAGTAGCAGATGAAAGGGAAATCTCCAGGTTGGAGTGGTAGCTGGCTGTGTCCACCTTGGGGCTTTAGTGAACACTGAAAGCACAGCGGGCTCTTTCTCAGTGGTTAACCTGACATTTATTACTTAACTATAGTTTGAAATTAAACTTTTTTTTCCTTTTTTAGAAAAAGTAAATCACTAAATGGAGATTAACCGCAGAGAAAGTGCTGAGCCAGACTTACTCCGCACCAGCACAAATTGCACAGCACATGTTCCTCAAGTTATCTTTTCATAGAATGACCCCATAAGCACAAATACAAAATATTGCACAACTTGTTTGTTGTCTTCCTCTTTCATCAATCACTTGTGAAAATGCGAAGGTTTGGGTATAGAATACTCCTTTGTTCAATATTTGTTTTTCCCCTCTACAGTGAATGATGAAATTGCTAAATGCTTCTTTTCTTTTTTTTCTTTTTTTCTGAGAGTAATTGTTTCTTCAACACACATTCACATCAAGTCTGTAATGATTCACATTCTCCTTGGAAGACAAATACACATACACATAAAATGACCAATGGGAAGTAGGAGTGTAAACTGTTGAAGGGGAGCAATGCACTACATTTCACATAAAATTATACACACCACTCACCCCTAAATTGTGAATTCAAGTCAAACTGCCCCCCACCCCCCCCGAGTCAATTTTCTTAAGTTTATATTTCAGTCTTGTTTGCAAAGCAAAGCTCACCCGCTGACACATTGTACAATTTCCTCAGGCTGCGGTGTAGACGGCCTCGTCTGAGTCGGGGTCCTTGGCACTGTCTTCTCCTCCGCTGGGTGATCGGCAGCTCAGGTCGGCCACGCCGGACTCCTGGTCGCTGTTGGTGGAGAGGTCAGGGTCGGAACTCTTCAGCATGTCCTGGTGCAGAATCAGCAGGGAGCTCTCTGGCTCCCCCTGCTGGCCGAGGCCACCGGTGTAGTCCTGAGGTGTGTTGGCCAGGGTGCCGTCTGAGGAAGGAACCCAGGCGCTTTTGTTCTTTTCCACTGGAACCGTGTTTATGACGATCTTCATTCCCTGCATCTTTTCCAGCATTTCTATTCTCTGAGAGAAATGGGGGGGGGGGGGGGGGGGGAGCTGTCTAACATAACACAAGTGACACCAAATAGCTAATTTAAGCAAAACTAGTGAAATGGAAAAAATAATTATTGAAACAGCCATTTATTATGTTAAGTATACTATTTACACGTATACGCAATTCATATATTTATACAATTTAACATTAGCGCTAAAGAGAACATTATTAACTTCAGTCTGTCAAGGTTTTGGGCACTACTAAAGCAGGCAGTGTGTGAATCTGTGAGAGGTTTTTTGGACCTGGATAGACACCCCCCCCCCCCCCATCCACCACACCCCCTCTCCTGAGCTACCTTCTGGTGCGAGACCAGGTCCTCCTCCAGCTGCTGCGTCTCCTCCCTCACGGCCAATAGGTAGTCCAGCGCAGACTGCCGTGGATGGAGGCCTTTGTCAAAGCGGTTGTACAAGCCCCTCCAGAATCTGTAGCAGCAGGACACTGGCCTATCATAACAGCCCTTCTACGTGGAGCAATCCAGCGAATACGTCAGTTTCCTGCAGTTAGCTAGTCCAAATGGATGAACGTTTGAGCAACAGTCCTTGATATCATGTACAGTTGCTCATATTATTAGCTACCATACTTTTATGGAGGTAGATTTGTGTCTTTATTATGCAATCAAACAGAATAGGTTTGCAATCAAAAAAAAGATTTGAGAGCAAAAGTATCAATACAAATCCAAAAGTTTTGTTTGCAAATCCAAAAGTTTTGTTTGCAAATCCAAAAGTTTTGTTTGCAAATCCAAAAGTTTTATTTGCAAATCGAAATGTTTTGTTTGCAATTCTAAAACTTTTATTTGCAAATCCAAAAGTTTTGCTTGCTACTTCATCCAGTTAATTTTGTGTCTTTATTATTGAATTTTTAAAAAAATGGTTGCAATCAAAATATAGTTTTGAGAGCAAAAGTATTGGCACCGCAAACAAAAATGTTTTATTGCAAGTAAAAATAAATTTGTTTGTCTGCAAATTTTTTTTTTTCTTTTGCAAATCTTTTTTTTGCTTGCGAATCTTTTTTTTGAAAAGAGGAACCTCGTGGGCGGGACCTACACTGAAATCTGTAAGACACGTCTCTATAGGACAAATTAGCGTGACGTCACAACAGCAAAGAACTTACTTCCGGGTGGATAATGGGTCTGCGGCTCTACTGCCGACTAACGTTGAGGAATGTCGTATAGCAGGCAGTGTGTATGTGTCATTTAACCAAGGTACGAACACGTAAAGTCAATGTTGGAATATAAAAATAAATTGTGAAAACTGAACGGAATTGTTTTATTTATATGATTGATATGATGTGGTCTATGGTCTAGCTAGCTAATGTAACACGTTAGCTGTCAGCACCCCCCTAACGTTGTAGCTAACCAACATCATGAACATGAATAACCAGTGCAAACTAGCTAGCTAGCGTTATTGGAAACCCTATTACTGTAACGTTACCAACTAAACAAGTTAGCTAGCTAACTAGTTTTACAACAGGCAAGGTCGGATTTAACGTTTAATCGTTTCATGTTTGTAACGTTAAGGACATGAGCAATACAATCAGAAGTTCCGGATTTGTTTTTTGTTCCCCCCCCCCCCCCCCCCCCATGTTTCTGACACTTTGAAACTTATGTCGGGCGTCTCTGTCCACAAACTACTCTATTTTACCAAAATGTGTATAAAATGCTATACAATTCTGTTTTGGACACGGTCTTATACAAATGAACTATAACCTCTGTTTTTATTTTATGTTTTATAGCCAACCAGTGACGGTAACGTTAAGTTGTTAGTTTGATTCAGCAAGCAGAAGTTATTCAAGTTCAAATTCAAGTCCTGATCTAACAAAGCAAAGTCAAACCAGTAATACTGTAACGTTAGTGTTCTGCTTTACAGAAGAAACTGTGCACTGTTCGTTATTTGTTTTTACAATTCAGATTTTAACTTGTGTTTTTACTGTAACGTTATTGACAACTCAACCTCTGGATTCTTAGCTGGCTAGCTAACGTTACAAGTACAACAGACAGATAGCCAAACATTGTTTTATTGATTGATAGATAGTTCGTTCATAGCTGGAATTACCTATTATTTTTTTCTGAGGGAAGCAGCTAACGTTAACGTTAGCTAAGTTCGCTAACACTTTTTCGCCGTATTTTCATCTAAGTTAGCGTTAACACGTAGCTAACGTTAGCTAGCGAGCTATA
Organism: Ilyophis sp. 1 JC-2022; assembly: GCA_022702515.1. Classification (NCBI taxonomy): domain Eukaryota; kingdom Metazoa; phylum Chordata; class Actinopteri; order Anguilliformes; family Synaphobranchidae; genus Ilyophis; species Ilyophis sp. 1 JC-2022. The sequence goes on from CM040404.1 coordinate 131,795,903, forward strand.
TGGTTACCTTCACTAGCTAGCCAAACGGACTGTATGATCTGGGGTATCCTCTCTTTTAAGTCTCTGAATCGACAGGTTCCGTTGGGTCGATTTAGACTTTAAAGCGGGGAATCGAAAAAGTGTTAGCGAACTTAGCTAACGTTAACGTTAGCTGCTTCCCTCAGAAAAAAATAATAGGTAATTCCAGCTATGAACGAACTATCTATCAATCAATAAAACAATGTTTGGCTATCTGTCTGTTGTACTTGTAACGTTAGCTAGCCAGCTAAGAATCCAGAGGTTGAGTTGTCAATAACGTTACAGTAAAAACACAAGTTAAAATCTGAATTGTAAAAACAAATAACGAACAGTGCACAGTTTCTTCTGTAAAGCAGAACACTAACGTTACAGTATTACTGGTTTGACTTTGCTTTGTTAGATCAGGACTTGAATTTGAACTTGAATAACTTCTGCTTGCTGAATCAAACTAACAACTTAACGTTACCGTCACTGGTTGGCTATAAAACATAAAATAAAAACAGAGGTTATAGTTGATTTGTATAAGACCGTGTCCAAAACAGAATTGTATAGCATTTTATACACATTTTGGTAAAATAGAGTAGTTTGTGGACAGAGACACCCGACATAAGTTTCAAAGTGTCAGAAACATGGGGGGGGGGGGGGGGGGAACAAAAAACAAAACCGGAACTTCTGATTGTATTGCGCATGTCCTTAACGTTAAAAACATGAAACGTTTAAACGTTGAATCCGACCTTGCCTGTTGTAAAACTAGTTAGCTAGCTAACTTGTTTAGTTGGTAACGTTACAGTAATAGGGTTTCCAATAACGCTAGCTAGCTAGTTTGCACTGGTTATTCATGTTCATGATGTTGGTTAGCTACAACGTTAGGGGGGTGCTGACAGCTAACGTGTTACATTAGCTAGCTAGACCATAGACCACATCATATCAATCATATAAATAAAACAATTCCGTTCAGTTTTCACAATTTATTTTTATATTCCAACATTGACTTTACGTGTTCGTACCTTGGTTAAATGACACATACACACTGCCTGCTATACGACATTCCTCAACGTTAGTCGGCAGTAGAGCCGCAGACCCATTATCCACCCGGAAGTAAGTTATTTGCTGTTGTGACGTCACGCTAATTTGTCCTATAGAGACGTGTCTTACAGATTTCAGTGTAGGTCCCGCCCACGAGGTTCCTCTTTTCAAAAAAAAGATTTGCAAGCAAAAAAATGTTTTGCAAACAAACAAAAAATTTGCAAGCAAAAAATTTTTTTGCAAACAAACAAAAAAAAGATTTGCAAACAAACAAAAAAAAGATTTGCAAAAGAAAAAAAAAATTTTGCAGACAAACAAACAAATTTATTTTTACTTGCAATAAAACATTTTTGTTTGCGGTGCCAATACTTTTGCTCTCAAAACTATATTTTGATTGCAACCATTTTTTTAAAAATTCAATAATAAAGACACAAGATTAACTGGATGAAGTAGCAAGCAAAACTTTTGGATTTGCAAATAAAAGTTTTAGAATTGCAAACAAAACATTTCGATTTGCAAATAAAACTTTTGGATTTGCAAACAAAACTTTTGGATTTGCAAACAAAACTTTTGGATTTGTATTGATACTTTTGCTCTCAAATCTTTTTTTTGATTGCAAACCTATTCTGTTTGATTGCATAATAAAGACACAAATCTACCTCCATACACTTTGACTAGCTGTAGGAAACTTATTAATGCTAGATTAATTTTAATGCCACGTTAATAAAAATTATGCATAGCATTGCTCTATAAATACTTATTATGTATACTCTGTAATACACGCACATGCCTAGACACACACAGTAAACTATGTTGAAATTTGACACTTAATTTTTATTAATCTAGAATGAATCACTATTCTCATTTGAACTACACAACCATAGAGGGATTCAATCAAATAATGAGGATTGGTTTGTTTTTATGGAGAATTCTACATTTAAACTGTCATTCAAGGTGTGCACGTGTAGTAACTCACTTAAAACAGTAGGGGGCGGTATCTGGCCGTAGAACTCCCTGAGTCTGGCTGTGGTCTGATCTGTACAGAGGATTCATCAAGTCGGCCTTGTTCTTCCACAAGTACGCCCAAACTGAGTGAGTCCTCCCACGAAGCCTGATGAAACATGCACACACAGGCACGCACGTGCACGCGCGCGCACACACACATCATGTGAAGTACAACCCTCAGGCAGAGGAGAGGATTTTTACACAAAACCTGCACATTTTTTACCCTTTACTTTTATGAACAGGTCCTTGCTAAAGACAAAAGTGACGAGCCAGGCATATCTGCATTGCTACTTTTTTCCACTGAAGCAAGACAGAACTCTCCAATAGTTCTAATGTATGTTCCCACAAAGGAAATTTCTACAGTGCCACTTAGACAAGAAGTTGCACAATATTACTGACTGAGATGTCCAACATAAAAAATTAACTATACGTTACAGTAATGACAATGTTAAGTTTTACCACTAATTTCACAAACTGCCCAGATTCAAGATGCTAAGCAAATGAATTAATTAAATTCAATTTATTTTGTATAGTGCTTTTTACAGAGAACTGTCACAAAGACGCTGTACAGAGAAACAGAAGGAGAATTGGGCAAGAACCAGGCCTGAACCCCCAAACAGCCAACGAGGTAAAAACTGCCCGGTGGGAAGAAAAACACTGAAAGATAAAAGAAAAAAAGACTGCTAAGACACTAGTTGTTGAAATAGGAGGCTCTCTTACCGGTGTTCTCTCCTCTCACACTGGCTGTTACACAGGAAGTTGCCGTACTGACAGGAGTAAATATGGTTGTGGATTTGGATGAGGAACCTCTCGTTGTACTCGAAGGCGCAAGGAAACTGCTCCATAAGCTGCCAGACGCACTCGATGAACTGATCGATGACGGGGGACACCTCTTTAGGGTCTCCGTCCAGGTGGTTATACCTGAGAACGGAGAAAAAGCCTGATCAACCACATCCAGACACAGCAGGCTGCTTTTGCATGGGATGGGCTTTTGGCTTCTGTGTTAGCTGCACAAATAATGAATACATGAACAATAATATCAAAATGTCATTTTTATTAAGTATGAAAATAGTCACTTCACATGAAAAAGCCAGCTCACCGGTGGGAGAACTTGTGTCCAAATGATACCCAGTCCCTCTCAATGAGAACCTGAAGACAGTGAAATAAAAAAACTCACAGTGGGCCTGCATGCATGGAAGAGGAAGAGGAGGATGAAGACTTCAGCTCCCGTGTTACTGAGCGATTACTTCCCATAAGCAAATGAATGCACAAAGAGACAATGTTTGAATAGATTACCGATCATTTATATTAAACCTGGATCTAATCTACCAGATTTTACAGAAATTGTTCAGAGTTTGTCTTTAGGTCTCCTGTGAATATCCTGCCATATTGAAGCGTTGGGCAATGTAAATATGTACGCTAAAATTCTAATTGTCTGGCTAAACGCACTTGTAAGCAAAGAAAAAGTACGTATAACTGTTAATTTGGTTAATTGAAAGGACATGTCTGCATTCTAAAGGGGAATGCTTTTCATGAAATTGATTTTCTCTGCGTGGAATGACGTTTGGCAAAAATCCAGCAAGTAAGCAGTAATTACACTCCAGCAAGTAAGCAGTAATCCTTTTGATCAAAGGAGAGAAGAAGATGTAGGCACAGCACGGGACCGCTTACATTACATTACAAACACCAGACCTCAATTAGGTTCTCCCGCTAACTGAACAATACATCAGTATCAATGTGTGTGCGCGTCAGTAAACGTCAGCCACCCTGCACATGGCACGCGATGGAATCATGTTGATGGAACTTCATTTATAAATGTGAGACAAGGCTAATAATCATAATAACAGCACATTAATAATAATAATAATAATAACTGTGAGGAGAAATTAAATCACCACAAATACACAAACACACTTTTTCCGGCTTCCCTTTTATATTTTGAGATTGACCTGAAATAAAAGAGGAGGAATGTATTTTGAATCTTAAGGGGTAAAATGATAGTAACTTATAGACCTATTATAGAGACAATATAGAGTATCTTATAGTAACCTAAACCTTAAATGAAAGAACTGAGGTTTTTATTACTGGAGAATAATGAACTTTAAACTGCTAATATTTAAAAAAATTCAATATCGACTAAAGAGTATTGTGAACATCCCCAAAATATATAATACATTTATATGTGTGTGTGCATGCGTGCGTGCATGTGTGTGTGTGTGTGTGTGTGTGTGTGTGTGTGTGTGTGCGTGTGCGTGTGTGTGTGTGTGTGTGTGTGTGTGTGTGTGTGTGCGTGTGTGTGTGTGTGTGTGTGTGTGTGTGTGTGTGCGTGTGCGTGCGTGCGTGCGTGCGTGCGTGCGTGCGTGCATGCGTGTGTGCATGCGTGTGTCTGTGTGTGTGCATGTGCGTGCGCGTGGGTGTGTCTGTGTGATATGACAGATGTGTGCTCGTACGCAGTGAGTACCATGAGGCCCTTTAGAGTCCTGTAGTAGGGGTCAAGGAGCAGGCTGGCCACAGAGCACACCTGAGCCGTCCGATCCCACCCGTCCGAGCAGTGGACCAGAACGCTGACCCCCTCCTCCACCACGGCCTGCCCGCCGCACAGGAGACAAAGAAACGGTTAACCTCTGCTCCCTTTCTTCAGCCAGACAGTCAAGAGACCCCCGCAGTTTAGGACCCCCGCAGACCCACCTTGGCGATGAAGACGCCGGCGTCCAGGATGGCCTTGATGTGTTTGAGCCAGCCCGAGTTCTCGAGCCCCCAGAGGAAGTCCCCCATGGATGGAGACTTGAGCTCACAGACTGCAGCCACAAAGCAAGGATTTGCAGAGGAAGAAAAGATAAACATTTCGTACAGAAATTAAGGTATAAGCGATGCCATGATTTGTGCTAATAAAACTGTAAACCAAACTAAACATACGCCCGACAATTGCAAATATCTTTTCATATCTTCATTCTTGAGACAGTTCGTGTAGCCTCAGGAGAATTTTTAATAGAGAGTCAATGTATGTGCTCACCCCCTCTCACCCCCCTGTGGTTTACAAATGATACACTAAGTCTGCTCATGGAGATGCTCTTCTGTGCAGCATATGGGCTGGAAGAGACTCTCTGCTGGTGTTTCGCCCCCTGACAGATTCATGAAATCCTACAGCAAGCCCGACAGCTGCACCGTGAGACTACAAAGCATACGGCCTGCTGTTGAACATCCCTTAAACTTAAACATTTAAGTATGTTTTAAGACTTAAACTGACTCTCTTCAGTACATATCCAGCTGTACTTATCCATCCTCGGTCTGGATAGGAACATCTTATGAGCAAATACATTATCTTAATTATATTGCGTCAATGAACTCTGGGAGTTGTAGTTTATTTTTAGTCAATGTCTATACCTTTAATACAACAGAAAACACAGAGTACCATTGAGATAATGGACCTCTTAATGACTAATTCTGGTTTAACACTGTGAGGTGGTCTTCATTTATATGCCTTTTTACGGTGGGTGTGAAGTGCAAAGCACAAGAACAAACCTCAAAACAAATTTACAACATAAAAAACACAACTTGAACCCTATTAACCCCTCCCCTTATCTAACCTTAAAAGCTTGTGATTACTCTATCAAACAAATGAATAAACACATCATTTAAACAAGGAGAAATATAAGTACTCAAATCTTAATTTTACTCCACTGAAAACCTCAATTAAACAGCAAACAGGTTTGCTAAAACATCTAAAACTTCTAAATTTAGACATGGGACTGGCATAATATCTACACTACAACTCTAATGACTGGCAGGCGTCCTGAAGGGAATGAACAAAAATACAATCTGAAATAATCACATGATGCAATTTCTAATGCTGGCATGCATCGATAACAGGCATAGTTTCTAGTTAATTATTTCCATTCCACCGTCGATATCCACGGACATCCGAGGAGTGAATCACTGATATCAGATTGACGGAATGACAGATTTACCAAATAGGTCATCTGTCCAAAATCTCTTGGCAAAACAAAATACGACAAGCAGAATAATCAGGTCACAGTCAAGTCCAATTCTGTAGACCTGTAGGCTGTCAAGATCAAGGAACTTTGTGCTACAACAGTATATTATTATTCTGGTCTATGGAAACTGAAGGCAAATGGTACCAGCCATTTACAAATCTCTACCATCTTACTCGATAGGCACTATAATTCACATTCACACACACGTTCATATTATAGCTTAGTTAACATGGCAGTGAGTAACAGATTAGAATTTAAGTAGCAGGTGTAAATAATGACAGACATGTAAACCGCAGAGAGCACTGGCCAATATAGGATATGGTATAATTAAAAAATTTTTAAAAAGTTTCAGAAAATATTTATTTTTCTCATTCTCCCTGAGATACACATGCCCTTTGAGGGTCAATATTTGATTTGGATATTGTAGAATTTACGCCTGGCTGCTTGACATTTTTTGAAGAAAGAGAAAACGAGCGTTCAAATGTGCGTTACTTTGAGATATCTAAATGCATTCCATGATTTGTGTTCCTTGAACACATACAGAGTTGAAAAGTAAATTACTACCTAAGAGGTTAAAATCAATATTTGTAGGATACTTTTGGGAGCAACGTGCCAGATGACAGTTTACTTTGTCCAGGGTTTGACGTACAGTGTGACAGAATGGGCGCGAATGCACTTTTCAATGGGCACGCACCAGGTACAGTCTAGGAAATAATGCTATGATTCTCTAGCACTCCAGAAAATGTTAACTGCAGTAAAGTTTTTAACATTATCCCTGTAGAACTACTAAAGTTGACCCATTGTGCTAATGATATGCAACAAAAAGACTTTAAATGGTCATGCTCAACAGGAAATCTTTCTTTTCAAATGAAATTAAAAAAATAACCAAAAAGACAGGAAGCTCAGGCTTTATACCATATATTGATATTCCAACCAGACCTGGCTCATTTTTGCAATGCTCATTTGAAATACATTTGAAACGGCCTAACTCTTTTGATGCCGGTAGTATGAAATAATTATTTCCCAATGTTCTGTTTCGGTTTAAAAAAACATCGATGTTTCTTTTAGAATTGGCATTAGAAATGAAGGGTAAAATCTAAAGGGTTAAAGTATCTCGAATAAATGCCCCGGTCCGATTCCAACCAACGGGTTCCCCGGAGTGACCGAGGTCAGGAGTTATCACAGCTACGACTTCTATTACATTTTTCAAACACTAAATCACATCATTCTCACGCCCTCCATCCAGGCCTAGGGGGAACAGGCCTTATTCATCTGCTCCGGCGAACAAAAATAGACCAGAAATGGTATCCAGATGGATTCAAAGACCCCGTTCTCTACACTACATTTTCCTAGAACTGCTCCTGGGGTATTGGGATATGACTGTAACATGCCTGCCATATTGTACAACACAAACAGAGAAAGCATGAGGCATCAGAAATCCTCCTCTGCTTGAGATGAGGAGAGCAGGAACAGCTAAGAAAGCTGATCGTAAAGTAAACACCGCCAGACAGCATATTGAGTATGCGCACAGCAGTGGTCAGGTGTCACACATATAGAGCACAAAGACATTCTGAACAAATTCAATCAAATTTACTTTAAATGTTCTTGCTTTTCTTGGCGTTACAACTTTCATTGAATGCGCTAGAAAATGTAGCACATCTGACATGGTGTCCTCTCCAAAAAGTAACTATCACACGAGGGATCCTCGCCATTTGCTCTTAACACAGACAAAATTGTCAGAGAGCCAATTTACAACTTTACGCTGACCAGTAACCTTTTGTTCTTTCAGCCCATATGTATCACGCCAGGCCAGACTTCATGGTAAACTGTTCAGGGTAGTCAAGTCAAGTCAAGTCAAGTTTATTTGTATAGCACATATTCATACAACTGAATGCAACTCAAAGTGCTTCACAGAATGATGAGAAAACGGTACTTAGTCAGAGATGATAAGATTTAATTTTTAGTACAGTTATTAGGTGATCATATATTCCAAAACAATAACCTTGAATATTTGTATATAAACAAACCAGAATGGTAAATTATTACTGATAGATTGCAATGTTCAGGGAAGCTCACACAACTACCAGGAAAGGCCTGCCTGGCCGGAGTGATGTAAACACATTAATTTCTTTGTTGCCCTAAGCACCAGTCACATCACATAATAAAGGTTAAGTTTGTGCGTATCTTTGAAGTATAACGTATAAAATGTTCCTTTTCCTTATTATTATTATTATTTCAGATTTTTCCCTTTTTCTCCCAATTTGGTAGCCAATTGGACCCTATGCTATTCAATCCCCCCCATGTAGCAAGCGCTTGAATTCGCCGCTACACAACCCCGTCAGCTGCTAGTAGGAAGGAGGGCGCCACGTCCTCTTCAGGGCGCGACTTCTCTTGCTCCTGACCGCAATCCAACTCGCCCGGGGCCATTGTGTGCGCAACAAATTTCACTGAGTCCCTCCCTCCACCCCGGGAGCAGCCACCAATTGCTGCTCCCTCAAGACACCGGCCATACTCGGATCGGGCAGGACCGGGGATCGAACCCCCGATCCTCGGGGCGCAACCGCACAGAACGCCACCACTTCCCCCACATATTTCAGTAGCAATCTAGCTGTAAAATTTGAGAACCAAAGTAGGAAATATTACTGAGCTTATGAGTCTTTACTTTAAGCTTTATTTTATTACCAAATTATTAGACAAAACAAGTTGGCTATGGTTCTGATGCACCGGCACACTCTTTTATGTCTATCAGTAAATTATGATAAATCTACAAAATAGGCTACCCCTTTATTCAGAGTGAAATGGGCAGCAGGGGTGAGCAGGACGGGGGATCAGTCTTACCTTCTAGCATTTTCTGCAGGCTGTTCCTCATCACATGGATGTTCTCGATGCCGATGAACTGAAATTTAATGTTGGAGTAATTGTCCTCATTTTCATAGCCTTTCCCTGCAGCTCGATTAGCCATGGCGTTTAGCTGGAAATACAGAAAGAAGTATGAAGCTAAGCTGCCTGGCAGCCACATAACAGACCCAGAGAGGGGACAGTCACTTGAAAGGATAAAATGGCGGAACGCAAGAGAGAATTCACTCGAAATTAAGGCGTTTGAAAATTTGCCCGTTTTCCTGTTTTTTTGTTCTTGTTTTTCAAAGCATGGTGAACACACAATCAATCACACACAGCAGGGGAGGTCCAGTCATATCGGCTTGACCCAAATGCACAAGCATGGACTTGCCTTTAATGTACTTCAAAAATACTCCAATGTACTTCAGGCTGCCAATCTGAATTACAAATTGGCATTAAAATTTAAACGAGGGCATCGGATAATCCGATCGGTCGCTCAAGAAACTGTATTGCGGCTTTTCGGCACTTCCTTTTTGACTAGGTTATAAAAATACTGCACATAAGAGTGTCTGATAAATGGCTGTAGTGTAATGTAAAATAAGTAAAAATAGAATGATGGTTGTTGACTTATACAAACCAAAAATACATAAACGGTTAAACAATGCCACTAAACACTGTCCAGGTAATAATCAAAAAGTTTCAAACATCTGGAACAGCTGCAACACTTGCCATTGAGCAAGATGGTGAGGGGGGCAGGGAACACTCCATGAATCACTGTTCCAGAACTGAAGTTTAGTTTAGTTGCATCTTGGGGGTCACCAAATCTCAAAATCACATAAAACACCACTTCCATACCAGCAGACTCTTAGGGTTGCATAAAAGATCACCGATGCTTTGGGGGTTTTTGCTGCCAGTGGTCCAGGAGCTTTTGTTAAAATCAATGACATAGTGAACGCCATGTACCAATTTTAGCCAAAAATGTATGTGGAGAACGTTCTTCAACCACGAAATAGCCCCCACCCAAACCTCACACTCTCCACCCTCACCTTGGGTCTGGTGTCCACCACATACATGAACTCACTGCCAGGGTTTGACTTCATGATGGCCTGTAGCATGTTCTCGTCTTCCAAGCACCGCGCGCTGAAGCCAGACAGTGGCTGGCTACTACGGCATATAGCAGCCTGGGGGGAAAGAGCGGGAAAAACGGGGTTTATTCTACCACACACACCCCCACACACCCACACACCCACACACACCCACACACACACACACACACACACACACACACACACACACACGCACACACACACGCGCGCACACACACATATATACGTGCTTTCGGCCAGGTGTAAAATCCAGGTTCAGAAAGTATTTTCTTCCAATCACCTGGGTTTGCTAATTAGCACAATTCTTCAGCCAGGAGGTAGAACTAATTAGTGAAATCAGCTGCCTGTGTTCAAGGGTGGAACACCCTTTCCCCCTGGACTTTGGGACTATGTCTGGCTCCACAGAACAGAACTCTCGGCAGTGCAGCCAACGTCCAGTTATTAGATACAGTCAGCCTAACTGAAATATATATTTGTGGACAGCCATAAACTGAAATATGACTGTTTAGTTATTCTATACTATCCTAATCTGTATTTGTGCAGTTTTCTAAAACTGAAACATGTCTTTGTGCAGTGTCAGACTGAACTGAAATATGTATTTGTGCACAGCAAACCTTAACTGAAATAAGCCTTTATATACAGCCAGGCTAAAAGCCTCTATATCTTTGTGCACAGTCATATCTTAACCGTGTGCTTTTTTTCCAGCCACTTGATAAGTAGGTCAGTTATACCCTATATATGTGTTCTGCCCGAGAACCCCAGGGTTCAGGTCTGTAGCTAAGAAAAACAAACATTTATATATTAAAGTGACACGAGAACCATTTATGTTATCTATATGCTTTTAGTGAATCCTATTTCATATAGTCACCTATAGCATGCAAGATATCACAGAACCTTACCGAAAATCAGAAAATATTTGTAAAATAAAGATTAAAGAAAAGCTTAAATTACACACATTACATCACACGTTCCGTAGATAATTTGCAGTTATACAGTATATCATGACTGGATATTTAAATGCACTTTTACGTTGGAAAAAAATAATAAATGACATTCAAAAATTAATTTTTAAATAGTTAATGGTGTTTTTACATTGGCTAAGCGTCCAAATTAAATGCATTTTTGATAAAGTAAGAAGTTTTAGTGTTGGTTTCTGTAATAAATAAACCCACGCTGCTTCGTACTTTAATATTGCTGAGGCACAAATGAAAAGCGGGAGCCTCCTGTGTCCTTCCCTTCCAGAACCTTCCACCCACAGTTAATAAATACAGACCAGAGCACATATGAATGCGCACAGAGCTGTACAGCCTGTGCTCAAATCCATGGGAATTTGACCCTGTATCTCACGAAACACTCAACCCTAAAGCGTAACCTTGATTTTTTAGAAACAATTATTCTACAGAGATCAAATCTTTGAATCTATATACGTGTACGTGACTGTGTAGTCATGTCATGGACTTCATTCCAGGGCTTGCTACCATGAAATATGTACGGTCACGAATTCATGTCAAATGCTCTTCACGTTTCATGACATGCTGTCCGTATTAATGCAGCGAAATGAAAATATTATTTTTCTGAGGGGAGCATTTTTCTTTCCTTGGGAAGCAAAGCCAGTGCCAGAAAACCCCGCCCGTCAGGCCCGGACGCTGTGAGGAAACCGGTCTGAACTTTATTATAAATACATATCATAATATTTCATGGGCTTCGCAGTAATATACTGTACCTGTTCATCGAACGTCCTCAGAGGATATGCACTCAGTCACAGAGAGTGGCTACACTGAGATTATAAAATGTCAGCCCCACATCGCACCCAAAAGAAAGCATAATAAATCACACAATCCACATTATTTAGAGTTCAAATATATATCACTTTGTGAAGAATCATTATAAAGGTGTTTTGGAAATGCAGCTTAACTCACATGGTTATCTCGGCAGTAGTACGACAACGTGGGAAAACGCCCTCTGCTTCGGAACTTGGAACTCCCGACGATAATAGGAGGTGTGGCAGACGTTGGTACATACAGGTCAGAGGGATAGGTATCACATACCTGTAAAAACATCACCCCCCCAACCCCCCAGAGTAAATAAGAGCCTGGACCTTAAACGCTCAAACCACACAAGTAATGTTTCAACTGCATTGTTTCCTGAACACAATTGTGTCTGACAGCCCACTTGAGCTTCCTCTTGAAGTCATGGAGACATATCACAGCAGCTCCAAACATATGGTGAGTGAATGAACGGCTTAATCAGCAAAAAAACAATTGCCATTTTATAGATTGTGATATTTTTCACTCAATACATACAAAGAGGACGTTATTTAAAGATGCATTTCAACAAATCAAATATTGCTACATAAATAATAAAGGCCACTTGCAATTCAGAGTTAAGAAGACTTTAGTAACTGAAAGGTATGAGGCCTGTCCTGACCCTGTATTCTTGGTTAGCGGGAGTGATTTGCCACAGATTCTTGGGGATCCCCATGCGACTGTATTCAGCCTTAAGGTCAATAAAGTTCCAGGCCTGCTCTCTCGCCTCCTTGTCCAGCTTGGGATTGAAGGAGAAACTGCACAATTCTTCATATCTCTCTGAAAGATATTACGCACAACCAGACAGAAGATATTACGCACAACCAGACAGAAGATATTACACACAGCCAGACAGAAGATATTACACACAGCCAGACAGAAGATATTACACACAGCCAGACAGAAGATATTACACACAGCCAGACAGAAGATATTACACACAGCCAGACAGAAGATATTACACACAGCCAGACAGAAGATATTACACACAACCAGACAGAAGATATTACGCACAACCAGACAGAAGATATTACACACAAACAGACAGAAGATATTACACACAACCAGACAGAAGATATTACACACAACCAGACAGAAGATATTACACACAACCAGACAGAAGATATTACACACAACCAGACAGAAGATATTACACACAACCAGACAGAAGATATTACACACAACCAGACAGAAGATATTACACACAACCAGACAGAAGATATTACACACAGCCAGACAGAAGATATTACACACAACCAGACAGAAGATATTACACACAACCAGACAGAAGATATTACACACAACCAGACAGAAGATATTACACACAACCAGACAGAAGATATTACACACAACCAGACAGAAGATATTACACACAACCAAACAGAAGATATTACACACAGCCAGACAGAAGATATTACACACAACCAGACAGAAGATATTACGCACAACCAGACAGAAGATATTACACACAACCAGACAGAAGATATTACACACAACCAGACAGAAGATATTACACACAACCAAACATAAGAAATTACACACAACCAGACAGAAGATATTACACACAACCAAACAGAAGATATTACACACAACCAGACAGAAGATATTACACACAACCAGACAGAAGATATTACACACAACCAGACAGAAGATATTACACACCACCAGACAGAATATATTACAAACAACCAGATAGAAGATATTACAACACAACCAGACAGAAGATTACACAGAACCAGACAGAATATTTCCATTAGGGGCCTGTATCACAAAGCAGGATTACTGAGTTAGTTGGATAACTGCACTGAGCAAAACCCGGAACTCTCCCACAACCGGAACATGGACAAAAGTAAACAGAGATGTTCCGGGTTTTACTCAGCGCAGTTATCCAGCTAACTCAGTAATCCTGCTTCTCTTACTCAGTGCAGTTATCCAGCTAACTCAGCAATCCTGCTTATCTTACTCAGTGCAGTTATCCAGCTAACTCAGCAATCCTGCTTATCTTACTCAGTGCAGTTATCCAGCTAACTCAGTAATCTTGCTTCGTGATACAGGCCTCAGCTTGGGATACAGCTCACATTGAAACAAACCAGCAAGTAGCGCACAAACCAGAGCACAGCCATCACTGTTCCATAAACACTGCATGCATGCATGCTTGGATTAAAGGCAGTCCTCATTTTCACCTCAAACGGAATACCATATAATGAAATATGAAACATTAAATATTCAGTTCTCATGCGTCAAAATGTTAAGGACCCACCTGGTCTGGTGAGACGCATGAGGGACACATACACTTCCTGGCAGTCCCTCTCCTGGGGGATGACGAACCTGATGACCTGGAAGTTCTTGCAGCGGATGAGCAGAGGGCAGCCAGTCACCATCGTCGACTGCTTCTCAACACTACACACAAGGCTGTGGAGCACCTGCAGAAATATGTCATGCTTTCAAATGTACAGAAACAAGGGTTTTGCCCAGTCCCCAAAAACCAGGGGAAGGGGGTTAACTAGTCTTTGAGGGGTACTATGACAGCAGATTTACATTCAATGGAGATCAGGGGGGTATACTATGAAGCAGGATTACTGAGTTAGCTGGATAACTGCACTGAGTAAAACACGGAAGAGCTCTTTTTATTCGGTCCATGTTCCAGATTTGGGAGGGTTCCGGGTTTTACTTAGTGCAGTTAAACTTATCCGGCTAACTCAGTAATCCCGCTTCGACGGTATTCCCCCCAGCTTGTACAGTGTAAGGCTCCCTCATTAAGACACCGCCCTCAAAATATCCAATCAGGAGGATTCACAACCGAAGCCATGTTTTATAATGACTCACTCATATGCTAAAATGGTGGAATGGAATGTAAAACTGTGAAACAGTAGCAGGGATTTATACACGGAAGTGTTATGAAAAAGGGTGACAGTATATTTTCTATTCTTAGCAAAGTTAAATCTTAGACTGATAATCTTCTAAACAGAGATGGTTAGCTTGCGTGAAAAAAAAATCCAGCAGGAGTGGAATATTAATGAAGAATTCTAAATAAAACCTTCATTCCTGCCATTCCAATCCTGCAATTATTGGGAGCAATATTCTGATATAATAGATTATAACAGGACAAACAATAGCTCAAATATCAGATCAAGGCATTATAATAAAAATGTACATTATAACACAGCAGTCTTAATGCCTACCCATGTTTCTTTGCGCATTTCAGACACACTCTCAGCAAAGATGGTATGGGTTGCTGTTAGGTACAGTGTGCCAACACACACTTTTCTGGAGGACATCCTGTCAAGCAAATAGACATTCTCCACCTGAGAAGTTAATTGAACACATAAGAGTGAGCACATTAGCTCATGATGAAGCTACACGTCAACCTTACACGGGCTTGTCCCATGCGAGCCCAGGAAAATCAGAATTCATGTACATGAATTCGTATGAATATTTATAATACTGGCATGCGGTATACCAAACTCTCAGATTTTATTTGTGTGATACCTACGAGGATTTCTATTTTATTTATCATATGTTATCTGGCGGTGTGGCAGGCATGGTATCACTGCTGAAAACACATGAAGGGAATGTTACCAAGGTTCGTCAAATGTATTTACATGATGACGCAACAAGAGCCAAGCCTTAATTGCGTCTGCCAATGCATTAATTTGCATTTCCCTTTTCTGCCAGCAGGTAGTTAGCTAACTTGCTAGCTACATCTCCAAACGCGTATTATAAGATATTGACTGAAACTGATGACGTCATTCAGTTGAACGTACAGACACGCTACCTCACGACACCTCAGCAATTGTATAGCCTACTATATTAGGCCGATTACAGTCGGCGAAAAGACAAGACGAACCTGATTAACATGAATTTGTTACTAGGCTATTGACCTTAAAAATGCACAAGCATATAAAATAATGTTAATGAGCAAACATACATTTGCGCAGGAAAAAATCGGGATGCCCATGGAGATATTGCTTTCAACTGGAGCATAACCTAATTTAAATGTAATTAATGAAACCAGTTTACCTTAGGCAATCTGATGTGCTCCATCACTGAATAACAAGCCAGTCAAGATGACCGCTGAAAATGAATTCGACTCAATGGTTTGACTCAAAGAAACAAACGGCGAATGCTTTTTGTATGTAGAATACATGTACAAATTGTGTGCTTAATAAAATAGGCCGCGTCATCCAGTCTATAATGTTTTGTTATTGCTTGGAATGAGTCGCAGGTAACTCCTCCATGGTTTCCTTCCACCGGTGTGAGATTCACCCATCAGCCTCTCGGATCTGATGACGGCAACGGCGCGGTCCTAAAGCCTGCCGTGTGTTCAGGAGCCCTCTGTGTGAACTTCGTCTTGTATCTGTTCAGCCGTCAATTTAGAGTTGGTGCAAATGCACACAGACAAAAAAAGTGCATTCGTTATAGCACACGTTTTAAAATGCCATTATCGTGAAATGCTGGATGGGGTAAGCTAGTAGGCACCAGAATTGAAAACCTGTACAAATATTATGGAAAGCATGTAAAGAATTATTGAGAAGATGCGATTGATTTACACTTCTGAAAAATTGTGTAAAAAAACGAAAGAGCTAAAGAAACTAATAAAAACTTGTAAATACAATATATTTTGATTCACTGACGGCAGAAACCAGAGACTGCTTGCCGACGAGAGGGATTGCTACTGGTGTGATGCAGGTTTGAGGTGAATAAGGGGGAAAATGGGAAGGAATTCAGTGGAGCTTGTCAAAAAAAATGGCGTAATAGCCTATAACGGGAGCAAGGTCATTTTAAAAAGTGTGCGGAAAGTGAGCACATCAGTGTGCGGAAAGTGAGCACATCAGTGTGCAGAACTGGAAACCCTGAACAGGGCTATAAGGGAAGGCAGCGCATAAAAAAAGAGATGAGAAGCAAGGGACACTATCAAGCTGCCAGAAACATAAATGACAACAGATTTCACCAATGAGCTTGAAAAAAAATTCCAAATAAACTGTGGGGAATGTTTATTTTCTGCTCCGAGGGCCGCAGAGAGCTTGCCGGACAGCGCTGATGAAAAAGCTGAGAAAAAACAGACATATTGGCGAGGCTTGTAGGGTCAGCACTGGAGAGTACGTCAGGGATCGGTGCTTCCTGGACCTTAAATGAACACAGGCCCAGTGGTGCTGAACATTAAAAGGCCCCATTAGACACAACGTCTCTAAACGCATGCTTTCCCTCAGATATGAGCCAGTTCAGCTCTCTCACTCTTTCTATATTTGTTCTTTAATGTTGTAGTGTTCCTGGGACTTGGATAAAGGACACAGAATCGCTCACTCTGAGGGTGAAAGGTCATCACAGGCTGTGTTTTGCACTCTGACTCTGAATTCCCCATGAGGACCACGCTGGATTATTTTACGGCGTTTGGAACAGAATGTGGGCACGACTGCACCAGCACGAACGGCCAGACAACACACAAGAGGCAATCAGCACTCCAGTACAGCAGGGGGCAGTGAAAGCCATTTTATATCCAAAAAAAAAAACCGCAGGGAAAGGTCCCATCAGGAAATCATGGTTCAGGCATTGTAAACAGTAAAATAAATAAATAAATGAATGACTTGCACTTTGGAGATTTGATGGTGGCAAATGAGAAACCCTGACAGATGTGGTTATTGTATAGTGATAATTACAAAGAAGATTACAACAAAACAAGGCAATGTCCAAAATACTACAACCCTCTGGCTTTCAACATGTATCTATTTAGTGGAGCTCAGTGGTGTGATGTAACTGGTACTAATGAGACACTGATATATGTTATATCTTATAACAGGACAAACAATAGAAATTATGGCAAAACATAATTGTTTGAGTAAAATGTATCAGATTACTGTTTGGCATAATGTACATTTGTCAGTAGGTATCTTTATATAATAAACACTAAATAAATGCATAACTGGATTAGTTCCAGCGCACCAGTGACATATTTATTCTTGCTGGATTGCTATACCTTCCCATGCACAATAAAGTACCATGGATACCGTGGTTTGGTTAAAACTACACCATACACGATTGTATATCTCCTCATACATCAGATTATACCTGGATATGAAGATAAAATTACGTTGAAAAGAATCAAGAGATGTTAACCTACAACAAAAACAATTATAAAGGCTTCAAGATATTTTCTGAAATTAGCAATGGGAGATACAGGCTTTGTGAATCCCATAATGAACATAACAACATGTGCAGCTAATCACAAAATTAGCTCTTGAAAAGAACATAATTGATTTCTATGGGACCTCATTCACAAGTCATTTTTAAATGGTCTTCAATTCATAATTAAATATGATAATTGAAAATAAGTTTGATGCATTCTACTAATGTACCGTGTTTATCTCTGTTTATGTTTAATGTAGGTGTGTTTTATATTTTTGTCAAAAATGAGTTATACACTATACAAATTATGTATTTATCATTATTTACATGTGCGTGGAGTTAAAGTATGCAAAAAATGTTTTACATTTGGATGTATTTCCGGTTTTTAGGAAGCTAAGTGACCAAATCCATGAACTCACAAGAACTTTAAAGCTCATTATCTCAAAACTGTAGAAATGGCAGATAGACGCGTATCATTCTCAGGTCTCCATATCTGTGTATTGTTCGCAATCATTGTACCCTGCAGGAGTTCAACTTTAATCAGCCATTAAGGGGTCAGTGAACAAAATAGTTTTTGTTCCCTTTTATTGGTTTAAATGTTTTTCTGATGTATTCTCCTCTGTCCACAGTGAAGCACTTCCTCACAATCTGGTGTACTCAGATTACTTCAAACGAGTCACTGCAAACACAGTTATAGATTCACAAATTCGCCCAGATTACTACCAGGGAAAAGAGCCTGTCGAGAAAATAAGCTCTACAGAGAGATAGAGATCAGTCGTATCCTTTTCAACTATGATTGCATCAGTTAACTTTACAAGTGTGTGTGAATTGGCACCGTACACTGAGGTGGATGGGAGGTGTGGTAATCTTGTTACTACGGTGAGAATCTTAAAGATGAAACAACAAGAAACCTGAATGAAACGTCACATTTGAAATAATTTGGTAAAATTCTAAAATAATTATGTTCATCTAATATATGTGAAACACATTAGGGAAACACGCACATGCAAAATATATTCATCCATTAATTTTGTTTAGTTTTAACTTGACATCCTCGCCAGCAAACATAAATATACTCATACTGCAGTGCGTTCATTAAGCGCGAAACTAATGCATTGAAATAGAATTCTTTAAATATGTTGAATCTACACGACACAAGCAATTATACTGAGGGATTTTTGGTTAGTGATAAAGATCATTAAAGAAGGCAGGAGAGCACGCAGGACTGTTCTCTCGCAGATCTATTTTCTACCTCTTAAAAAAGAATTCGACGTTTTGGAAAATACATAAAACTATAGCATACTTCCAGTGACATTAAATTACATTTTTATTGAAATTGGTTTAGGATTAATGAATTGTTATATCTACTACAGTAAAAAAAAAAAAAAAGTAGAAGCTGAAATACGGTGAAAAGAAAGCGGCTTGCAACATTAAGGTGAATAGCTTGGCACTTCAATGCTAAACCCATTTCTTTTGACATTGTAATGTAGGCTATACCTCCCCCCGCGCCATCTGTAAGGTACGCGAAGATCTGACTTTTCCCCCAAACTGAACCTAAAAACGAGGGCTTGTTTAAGCAAATATCCAAGTCGCACATTATTTGCTACGATATTTACATAACACTTGCTGCGCAAGTCTGCTTTCTTTATCCTAATATGTGGGAGGTAATGTTCAGTCCGTTTTCAGATAGGCTACATTCTAAATCCCCAACCCAGTAGTTTACCAATTAGCGACTGCGCCCCGCTCGCATACGCAACAAACCCACCCTCTTTTTAAGATACAGAAGTGGAATGCACGTGGAGGGGGTATTTAACAGCTGCAAATATAAGTTCTGAGCCGAGTTCAGAACCATCGTCGATATCGTCGCTGTCCATCGTTTCAAGATCCTCGCAAAGTAAGTGGCTTAGTAGGCTAGGTAGTGCATATACAAACAGAATGAGTAGGCTACTGCCGACTGACTTTACATGAAATCACCCACTCTCAAAAAAGATTTGTTAAAAACAACACATAACGTGTCATTTTTTAACACACCTCCGTGTCTAGTTGAGGCTTTTCAACACAGTGTGTGTTAAAATGTCTAAATTTTTTACATATGAAGTGCGTAATTTGACACATAACGTGTGGAAGGTAACATAAAAGTAGTAACTTTGACACAAAATGTGTTGAAAGTAACACAAATATGTTAACACTAAAACTGTGTTGACATCAACACATTGTTTTTGAGAGTGCACTTAAGAGGCATAGTGTAGAATAGACCATGACAATATCTCTCTTACGTGTTATGTGAATATTATTATTAGTATAACCATCTTAACTTGAAAGACAGGTTTATTGGTTGAATTAATGTAAGTCCTTCAGTGTAACTGCAAGCCTTATTATTGACATTCTAATCATTGGCGTTATTATCTTTTTTTTAAATCGTTATCATTCTTGTTTAAAAAATCTTATTCAATTTATTCTAGATAAATAGTTGTAATTAATATTTATGCTGAGACTGTAAAATGTAAGGAGCCAAAGAACGAATTATATCCAGTGTTAGGACTGAGTGCTGAAATTTTACATAAACTTTACATACGAAGCTGCATGCAAGACTCGCTTGCTATGTAGGCAGCTGAATAGATGCTCAGCTTCGTGCAGTGATAATTCCTGGTCATTTGGTATCATAGCCTTTGAGGATTCAGGATTATGGAAATTTAGTTTGCATGTTTTGGTAAAAATAGATATTTATCCATTAAACTACAGTGCAGTTTCTTTCCTAACGTGGATTTTATGTTTACTGTTGCACTTGCAGTGTTGGTATTGTATTTACAAGATGAAAACAATCTATATATATATATATAAAAGACTCTATAAAGAACTCCTGATACTTCAATGGTTATATGAAGTATAATAATTGTATAAAGTATAGTATAAACCACATATGCATATATTATATGGCAGGCAATGTAAGCACAAAAAGATTTAAAAAAAAAAAGATTGATTAATGTAAACCATGCAATTACCATGCAAACCAGGCTTTAAATAGTCAGATTGATGGTGACAGAGGTACAAGAATCAGTTTTACAAATGAACATTCTGGTCTGGGTATATTTGCATACACGGGCACGGGCCAGTTGGAACCACTTGCATATGTTTATCAATTTAGAGATTATAACTGAGATGCAAGAATATCTAATAAATGAACATTAAGGTCATATTATAGTTCACTGATAGTTCCGTTACAAGCTGGATATGTGAATATGTTAATAAGGGAACACTGCTGTTAAAGTCGTGTTCAGTTTCTGAAAGATGCAACAGTAACTCAGCTTTTTCCTGCAAACTGCTGTAGTTGTGAACCTGTAACACAACATGGATCTCAGTCTTCTTTCATTTTATACCTCAACGTCATACATAAATGACATCATAGCAAAATCAGCACAAATGTGTTTATGTCAATGTTGTACCAGGCACCAACTTAAAATATTTACTCATTGAAAGCAAATACATCTATTCCCGTACTTATTCCCAAATTATTATGTATTTATTATTGTTTTTATGTTGTGGGGTTGCATTATGACTTCAAATAAATAAAAGGCTATTTATTAACTTAATTACTTACTTATTTATTTTTATAGTCATTGTTTGTCATTTTGTCAGCCCATACTTTGAATCATCACTGCATTTGAATGCAGATCATAATTGCTGGCTATTTTACATGTTTTGATTGTCTGTTTTTCCCTAATGATCAATACAGTCCATATGCATATTTATCAGCTGTAGTCATGACTGGTGCCTGTACATTGCTGGAAATGTTTAGGCATGCTGTTTAATTACATGCTTTGAATTTACTACAAAAAAGCTCTGTTCGATTTCATTTTCCTCAAATCTGTGCAAATCTGAACAGGGAAAATACCATTATCTAGATTTAGTTAAAATTGTTATTGTGGTGCCTTTCACATGCATGCCTGCTAAGAGTCCCTTTTCTCTTGATTGCATATGGGAAGACGTGTGCGGCCCTATGTAGATATCTGATAGCCATTAAACATTATTTTGCTGAGTCTGTTAACTGAAAGCAAACTGTTCTGCATGGTGATTGAATAGAATCAGATATTTTGTTTATAAAATTTTTAATTCCTAATGTTAAAATAACATTGCAAAGTTAACCTGTGGCCATGTTGGGTACTTTGCATTGCATTGACAGTTAATAGAGGCTTCACGGACAGCAGAAATCTGCTGTTGTTTCAAGCAGCTCGTCTGACATTTGATACTCGGCAGAAATTTCATATATATATCTTCTCCCAGGATTGAAATATTCTCAAAATAAACGAAGCGCCTGTAAGAGAGAAGCACAGAGAGATTAGGACGATAAAAGTGTTGAGTTAAATGAAGCAGAAACGATTGGCTTACAGATGCTTGGCAGCCATCTTGTCTTTCCCACTGCGATCTTCATACACCCTGAATCCAAACAGCTCTTCCGTACTCCACATAATAAACACTGTTCCCTCTATTGCATTGAATCAGAAAAAAAGGCGACTGTGAGCTATTTCTCCAGGGTCTTCTTCATTTCAATCAATGAATATGGCAGTACGAGGATAAAACGGAAGTAGCGTATTAAGTTCAATGAAGTTTCCTTGTTCTGGACCATCATTGAACCCAATATTTCTTGGGATTAAGCTGCTGTTTATGATCGCATTACCTCCCACTATTAATACAGGTTTAATACAGTCATGACCAAACAACTTTCATTCACTTCAGGACATCACAGCGAAGACTGTACTGTTTTCTTATGCATTTCAGAAAACCTTCTTCTGGCCGGTAGGATTCAGATAAGATTCATTTTGGAAAATACATTTAAAATTAATTTAGCTATATGCATTTAGATATGCATAGGAGTTCCATAGTTTTCCGTGACATTCCCACATCTCACCAATGGCCTTACAGTGGTCAATCGTCTCGTCTCATCAAAGGTCTGGTAACATCCAAAGTGTATGCTTTTCAGGTACCATTCATGTTGATCATCATGTGATGAGGCAGTCAGACCAGAGTAAGCGATCTGGAATTCCTTCTATTGTCTCCTGGGTTGCATTTGGAATGGCTCCCTATACACTTTATAGTGCACTGTTTAGGGGATTAGCCATTCTGATGGGTTCCGAATTGTCAATTGAGAACACTGAGAATTAGCACATGCTAAAAAATGGCCGATTCCCTAAATAGTGCACTATAAAGAGCCTAGTGTCTCATAAGCACAGCTTGTTATGGTGCCTCAGTGCACCATGGGAGGCAATTAATACGGGATCAGCTAACATTGTGTTTTCCTAATTGTAGCCATATTTATTTAACCAGGTTGGTTGAATGAGAACTCAATTCCACATTTAAAAATCTGGGGAATCGAGGTGGGTAAGGAATGCAAGCGACTGCTAGCCAATCAGCTGTATCAGGCGGCTAGATGTGCTGAGCCTGTTTGGGAATATTAGACACTAGATTTAATGCCTCTACTGTTGAATAATCCCATGGTACCTTTAAGGAACAGTGGGGGTCAAATGGATAGAAATGCTTCCTATGGCCCGTAGTTAAAGTTGTTGATGATGTCGTGATCCGGCATCTCTATTACCATTTGCAAATTGCTCTATCTGTGGTATCAGATGGGACATAGGCCATACCTGATAAACTGTCAGGGACCATTGAGACCCGTCCAATCCATTCAATCAGGTGACCAGTGACACTATTTAGCCCCGAGAGATCAATTAGTCAAGGGCCATGGAAACAGTTCACTGTAAGCGTCTGTGATTTAGCACGCTCTACACTAAGAGAGGGCTCACACATCTCAGACAGGAAACAATAGCTAGTTATACTGCATGCAATTGCCTATGGCGATTATTTAGTTTATATTTAGATTCTTGTATTTTCAGTAGGGATTTTAATAGTATCTTCACTGTTTATTTTTACTTGCCTTATTTTGGGAAATAAGAGCATGACCATGCAAGCGAGTTTAGATGCTTGCCAGATAGGGATGGGCAGGATCACACTAAAATATGTTTAAATACATCATATCTAATACCTTACAAATAAATGCATCAATAAACAGCAATCAAAATGGTTGCTTTGCAGGTGGCACAGAGGTATACTATCAACTATAGAAATATGTATTAAATATGAATTATATACATGCAAATACATGCATGTGGAACACTGTCCATTCCTGTTTTCTTTGGAGAAAACAAATGTTGTTTTTCAGTATTATTGTCAGTGTATGTTTTTTTAAATCATTGGATAGGAAGCTGATAAGGTCTAAAAAATACAGTAGGTTTGATCCTATCACAATGTTGCCTTGTGTTATCTGTGTGTAGTTTAATAATCTTCACTGGCATGTATGTTCGAATGCAACCATTGATAGACCATAGAATCTACGATCTAACAGCCAGTTTCTCTATCAATGATGTTACAACAAGTAAACACCGTGTTGCTGCTATCTATTTTTCCTCAATACTTTGAAAAAGCTGTGGTGTCAAGGACTGTAAGTTGCCAGTGAAGCAGTTCTCTGTTAATAGATACGGGACGGTCCTGGTGCAAAGCTTGTTTGCGCCTGTAGAGTGTGGGGATTCTGCTTGATGGTGTGTTTTAATAAGACGTTTATACTGTTTGCTCACTTGGACCTGTTGACTATCTCCGTTGTTTTTGCTCCAGCAGGCAGATCTAAGAGCCAATATGAGAACGCTGAGCACATCAGTGACGTGCCTGTCCCTGGTGTTTATACGGCCTGTTCTCTGTTTACTCTTGGTTTCAGGGTTATCACAGGTTTTTATTTTAATCTCGCCGAGTATAAGTATTCTATCGTGTGGTAATTGACTGCCCCTGGTTTTTTCCTGTCCTCTTCCATTAAATAATGTTCTTAAATAAACAAAATGTGCCGTACAGCAGCTCGTATGGACAATTTTGCACAGCTGTTGGGGAGATGCTTCTAATTCTGGATGTTTACAAGCCATCAGAAGAGGGAATACATAGCCTTTTCTTTCTTATGATGTTTATTTTAGCAGTAAACATTATTGTGGGAATAAAAATAAAACTCACGTGTATATAGATTCTGTAATAAGGACAGTCATGCAGGCCAGCATCCACTTCCGACTGCATGAGTAACTTGTGAAAAACTCAGAATCAGGGCCGTTATAAAAAATGCAGTTCCAGTTAGTTTATTTTCTAAAATACACACATGAAACTATATTATCAGTCTGGACTGGTCAGATTGTTCACATGTCAAATGAGATCTTTTTTTTTCTCTAGACTTGTTTAAGGGATGTCCCCACCATTATGCTAAAACCTGTTTTCCAATATTAAAACTTAAAACTGCAGGCCACGACAGTAAACTGTTTAGCATTCCAGAATGGGGAGGGCTGACTGACTGACATGCTTATTAAAAAAGAAAAAAAGAAAAGCTTTAATAAAGGAAACAGTGCTTCTAAGAAATGCTGTTTTATATTTTCTTGTAGTACTACTTAAATAAGAGGCCAGGTGAATAGAGGAAATTGTGGACGGTCCTGGGGGACATTCATATCAATAATGAAGAAGGTATTTTAGAGAATAAAGCTACCTGCCTAATACCTTTAATAGCCACTGCATTGAGTTGAACTGAAAATGAATATACCACCAACCTCCCTGGGCCAAGGGATTTAGAACACAGACAGCTCTTATAATGCAATATAAGGTGGGCTGTAGCAGTTAAATTATATTTTTGAGTATTTGTAAGGACTTTGTCTGCTGACCTGGTTGTATTGACAGGGCATCCTAAAATGTAATTTGGGCCTGCTTATTTCTGCATTAAACAAATTATTGTGATATAATTGTTCAAATTGATGGTCGGTTTGAGCTTTTGTCATTGTAGTTTCTTGTGTTCAGTAGGATGTGTTGTTTTGTACCAGCAGTACAGATTTTTAACTGCAACATTTCTAATTTGATGTGCAGGATAGATAACATTAGTAGGATGATTACACATGAATATGTGATTACTGCAAGTCCTGAGTCCTCCAAATATATGGACATGGGCATAATATGATGTGCTTGTGTTGAATGTATGTAGCAATGACACATAGTAATGTAAGATATACTTTATGTATTAGTATCAAAATTAACATTTCCCTTTGCTTGTTCTTGCTATGTATAACAAATGTTTATTGAACGCACAATATATAGCACAGTATACTTCTCTGGAGAGTTTGCTCAAATTGTTGGAACTAATCTGTCTGGATGTGAAATTTGTACAAGCCCTGGAAGAGCTGATTCAAGTCTAGACATCTAATCTGGCAATGGCATTTTCATAAAAGACTGCTAGTCTATTGTCACTTCAGGGTATGATGTTACACTTTGATTCTTTGTGTTTTGCTTGAATTGTGTCTTTGGTGAAAAATCTGTGGACTTGTTGGACTTTATTTTATTTTGTTTGCTAAACAAAACAGTAAAGTTGGATTGGAGCCCCACTTTGGCCTTGTCCTCTTTTGACCAATGACAGTGAAGCAGCCTAATTTGACATGCACAGTTTGAGAATTGTATATAAACACTCACTTAGAGAGCAGAAGGGTAATACATCAATTTTGCTTGTGAAACTCAAAAATTTTTAAAAGTGAATTTCACCTCTGTGGAAAATACTTTCTACTGTTGGACAAGGTCTTTCATCTTATATTACCTTTCACAAGGTGTGTAAATTCTCGGTATAGGAAACTGTTATGGAACAGTATGCGTTAGATGAGTGTTGAGCGTTAGTAAATGTTGTTGTAAACCAGGGATATAGTGTCATGTGCATTTTGATGGATATTAAGGCTTAGAATAATAAATAGTGCTTTTTTAAAAACAGTACAGCACAAGCGTGGCGGTAAGTTGAGCCTGACCTCAATAATCGCCTCCAGTTTCCTATTAGCAACATTTGAGTTGTCGAAGCATGGACAGCATTGCACAGTAGCTTTGTTTATGCACTAGCACCACTGCTGTGATATTATTGCTGGATTTGTATCACTTTGTTTTCATGATCTGTAGAGCATTGGACATTCACCCGCTTATCACTCAACAGAACCTCAAATATTTATTAGTAGCAGAACGAGCAGTAGCTGCGAGCCTCTTCTCTTTGCCAAACAGAGTTGCATCTGCTGATTGTGTTCAGCTGTGTATACTGTGACATACGTGTTCAGCCTATTTGCAATGGGTCGAATACTTTTATTTTGTTGTAAACGCTTCATGTTTACCTGAATCTGTTCTCTTACAATGCTGAGCTGTGCTATAGTGTCTATCCTTCCTCGTGCGTTTAGTGTGCTGCAGAATATCTATCTGAAATTTCAGAAATTATTAATTTAATTTAAACACAGAATCTTTTTTTAAGAGCATCTGTGATTTTCCCCCAGAAAGTTGTGGAGATAGCCTACAGCTTGATTAAAACATTACTCAAACGATCCAGGCTTTTGTGTGGCCTCTCACTGGCTTCTTCATACCCAGTTTGGCACAGGCGAATAGCTGCTTTTTGGCCTGTCAGCATTTGCCTTGGTATTGTGCAAGTGCTGAGTGATTCCATGGTGCTTGTTTAGCCTGAAAAGGCCTAATTCGGCTCTCCGGCCAGACATTCAACTGGAAGGCATACAGCTGAAGGTTACCTAAGGTTACCTATGTGGAAATTAATTTCTTTATTACTTAATTTTTTTTTTTACTTGAATATGTTTTTAAAAATAAAAGAAGATGTTTCCCCCTCGAACATACAGTGAAGGAGGTACACAATACTGACATCAGCTCTTGAGTAAAAGTATGTGAGAACCATCCTGGAGGACTAACCATTGTTTAGAATTGCGTCGTTGACAGATTTTGTTTGCTTTATGAAATAACAACAGCGCCCTCATAAAGTTTTTGTTGTCATATGATTTAATAAGTTTATTTGCTGTCTTTCTCACATTAATAGACTAACAGAAGTCTGAAAATCTGGGTCAGTGTGTGTTTTAAATTCAAAATAATTTTTTAATAGAGTTTAAATGGAGGAAAGTACAGCCAGTGCTTGTGAGTGGATGGGCTATTATCTCAGTATGTGTGTTTTTGGTCATTTTGGGGAAACAAAAAATTGCGGAAACTGCTGCAACACAGGCTGAACAGAACCAAGACCACAGGCAACTATTAATAGCTGCAGCTGCATTAAAGAAATAGACTTTTGTGCCAAAGCTAGATTTTTTTAGACTTTTTGTACCACTGTTTGGACTGCTATTCTTGTACGGGACATTTTTTTTTTCAGTCTAAATACTTGGCTGAAAGATTGCATGTTTCACCAAGAGCAGTGTCGGTCCAGCTCAATTAATTCTGTTTAATAAGAGAAGCAAAGGATACTCCCCTGCCAAGTTCACGCGGCTGGATTTGTGCATCACTTCGATATCAGCCTGATGTCGCTGCAAATACATGAGAAACAGGGCAGACTCATTAAAATAAGCTGATGTGGTTGTGATAAGTAATGGGGGGGGAGTTACCTGGCATCAATGTTCCAAACCGCCAGCTCATTAAGACTGGCATTTACTCGCACGCCAATGTCAGAGCCAGCGAATGAGGTCAGGGGGTCCAGGCTGGGAACAGCTTGCCGGGAGGTGAATTGGTGCGTTGGTGTGGGACACTGAGGAGGAGCTGGAACCCCTTTTCCAGCTGTGCCCTGCTGACCGAAACAGGAACGGACAGGCCCCCGACCCCGTGCTCCATTTCACCCTGAAGGGGATACGCTCATCCTGAACATTAACACATGTGTTTTTCTTTAATAAATCTGACCAGTTTTGGTTAAAGGTTGCGGTCAGACAGCCGTTTCCATGTGAACGCACTGTAGGTACTTCCGGTTGGAACTGGTCATCGTTTTCTTTTCCCCGTGGGCTTGTTGTAGAACACCTGTCGTCGCGGTTCGTCGTGAGAAAGAAAGCGAAAGAAAGATAAGCGCGGTTATTCTCGCGGTCGTTCCTCGTTGTTAGGTGCCATTGACACGCTAAAAGCGGAGGGTGCCGTAAAGCGGTTTAGAACAGTTGCTGTTATTTCTGACCCTGTTTTTAAATCGTCTCCAGGGACACAGATATAAAGCGGGGGTCATCGACGTTGCAGTGTCCGATCGCGCATGTCCGCGACCTGAGCGGAACGTTGCGCAAGGCTGCTCCATTAACGGCTCACCTTTGCGGCTCCTCCACCCTCCCCCGACCAATCAGTGTCCATGCTTTTAGGAGCTCTTCCAGGCTGCGCTGGGCAAACAGAAGTGCCTGTTTCAATGTTTGTCAATGCCCGTTGCCCAACCATTTATCAGTGGTCAGTAAGTACTGAGCTGGGGCTGTTTGGCCTGTGTGTACATTAGAATCTTTTTTAAGTGCCAGAAAGGAGCTTCTCCCTCTCTCTCTCTCTCTCTCTCTCTCTCTCTCTCGCTCACTCTCTCCCTCACACACTCCCTGGGTGCATCCCAATACTCAAAAAATGCATTCACCTTTCCTCCACTACCACCTCTTCTCCTCCTTGCCCCGGAAACGGATCTTTGTGTTTTAATCTAATGTTGCTGATTTTACTTGTACTCAAAACGTTCAGACAGTTTAGCATACTTCCTGGTAGGAGAGGAGTGGTAGTAGGGGAGTAGAGGAAAGGAGGTGGGGCGTGATGAATATTGGGACGCTGCCCCTCTCTCTGTCTGTCCCTTTTTCTCTATCTCACTCAAATTAAAATAAAAACATAGGCTTTATCGGCATGACCACACATCAGCATAGTATTGCCAAAGCAATTATGTACACAGAACATAAGACAGAACAATTAAGAGCAACAAATATAAACTATAAATCTCTCTCTCTCTCTCTTGCTCATTCTCTTCCTGTATCTCTCTCTCTGCACTGGCTGTGTAGGCCCTCATGTGACCCACAGCCCAGGGGCTGTATGGAGCAACGCTGGCTCCCCCTGACACCCCCCTTTTCCTTTCCTCCCTCTGGGGGGGTCACTGGGTCTGAGGGGGGGCAGTAGAACATGCTGAGACGGAGCCAGACTGTGTTGAGGGAGGAGTGAAAACAGCAGCATTGGGCAGTTGCATGTCAGCAGAAAGTATTTTAGGTTCGAAGACACGGAAGGAGTGTTGAACTTAACTTAGATTGGCTGTAATCTACCTCTCTGACTGGCTTCTGGGTCACACACTTACTTGGAGACAGAGAGGAAGAGAGTGAGTGAGTGAGAAAAAGAGCGACAGAGAGAGAGAGAGTGCAAAGCGAGAGGGAGAAAGAGAGACAGACAGACAGATAACCAGGTTCGTTGGTTCTTTATATGCACCATAGAACTGCAGGTTTGGCAGCCATTGTGTGTAAAAAAAGACTCCAAAATATTCAAAATCCTCTCTACAGGTAGGTGCTGAAAGTAGATTTGCTTTTCATTACTGCAGTCAACTAACAACTGTACAAACTAAACAAAATGAAGACACTAGTCATTGTTTAATTGGTTCTGCACCAAGGAGTAACATTGTACATGTGGTGATATTGACATCTATACCCTTTATCATCATTGCCCCATGCACTCATGACCACACGTGACCACACACACCCACACACGTGACCACACACACCCACACACGTGACCACACACACCCACACACTCACATGCACACATACTCACACATAAATGTGCACATGCATCTATAGCTCAGTCTGAAGCAGTATAGTTTTCTGCAGGCGGATGGAGCAGTCTGAAGCAGTATATGTTTCTGCAGGCGGATGGAGCAGTCTGAAGCAGTATATGTTTTTTGCAGGCGGATGGAGCAGTCTGAAGCAGTATAGTTTTCTGCAGGCGGATGGAGTAGTCTGAAGCAGTATATGTTTCTGCAGGCGGATGGAGTAGTCTGAAGCAGTATATGTTTCTGCAGGCGGATGGAGTAGTCTGAAGCAGTATATGTTTCTGCAGGTGGATGGAGCAGTCTGAGGCAGTATATGTTTCTGCAGACGGATGGAGCAGTCTGAAGCAGTATATGTTTCTGCAGGTGGATGGAGCAGTCTGAAGCAGTATATGTTTCTGCAGGTGGATGGAGTAGTCTGAAGCAGTATATGTTTCTGCAGGCGGATGGAGCAGTCTGAAGCAGTATATGTTTCTGCAGGTGGATGGAGTAGTCTGAAGCAGTATATGTTTCTGCAGGTGGATGGAGTAGTCTGAAGCAGTATATGTTTCTGCAGGTGGATGGAGCAGTCTGAAGCAGTATATGTTTCTGCAGGCGGATGGAGTAGTCTGAAGCAGTATATGTTTCTGCAGGCGGATGGAGCAGTCTGAAGCAGTATATGTTTCTGCAGGCGGATGGAGTAGTCTGAAGCAGTATAGGTTTCTGCAGGCGGATGGAGTAGTCTGAAGCAGTATATGTTTCTGCAGGCGGATGGAGTAGTCTGAAGCAGTATAGTTTTCTGCAGGCGGATGGAGTAGTCTGAAGCAGTATAGTTTTCTGCAGGCGGATGGAGCAGTCTGAAGCAGTATATGTTTCTGCAGGCGGATGGAGTAGTCTGAAGCAGTATAGTTTTCTGCAGGTGTATGGAGTAGTCTGAGGCAGTATAGTTTTCTGCAGGCGGATGGAGTAGTCTGAAGCAGTATATGTTTCTGCAGGCGGATGGAGTAGTCTGAAGCAGTATAGTTTTCTGCAGGCGGATGGAGTAGTCTGAAGCAGTATATGTTTCTGCAGACGGATGGAGCAGTCTGAGGCAGTATAGTTTTCTGCAGGCGGATGGAGTAGTCTGAAGCAGTATAGTTTTCTGCAGGCGGATGGAGTAGTCTGAAGCAGTATATGTTTCTGCAGACGGATGGAGCAGTCTGAGGCAGTATAGTTTTCTGCAGGCGGATGGAGCAGTCTGAAGCAGTATATGTTTCTGCAGACGGATGGAGCAGTCTGAGGCAGTATAGTTTTCTGCAGGCGGATGGAGCAGTCTGAAGCAGTATATGTTTTCTGCAGGCGGATGGAGTAGTCTGAAGCAGTATATGTTTCTGCAGGCGGATGGAGTAGTCTGAAGCAGTATATGTTTCTGCAGGTGGATGGAGTAGTCTGAAGCAGTATAGGTTTCTGCAGGTGGATGGAGTAGTCTGAAGTGGAATAGGTTTCTGCAGGCGGATGGAGTAGTCTGAAGCAGCCTAGTTTTCTGCAGGCGGATGGAGTAGTCTGAACTTGTAGACTTCACTGGATGGGGCTGAAACTGGGGTTCGTTCCTCAGGAAATTAAAGTTAATGCTCTGGGGTCTACCCAAGCCTCTTTGTGCCTGATGTGACCTCTGAACTCCACATAAAGTCCCTGATTCCAGCTGGGGGGCATTGTGGGATACAAGAGTCCTCTGACCCGCCTGTGGTGTTCAGCTGCACTCCTCCAGAATGTGTTTATATAACTCAGATTTCTATGGTAATGTACAGTTACATAGAAAGCCTTTATGTTTCCTGCGGCGTAAAATCAGACATGATTAAATAGCTACTAATGTGCAGACAGTTGTATATTCGGTTCAACATATGTAGCGTAAATGGGTCTTGGAAGCTCTCAGTTAAAATGCATCAGAGCTGTCACAAGTTGAACATATTTCCCAGCTTCCTGGTTCTGTCTCTGAAGGTCACCATAGAGATATGGTGATCCCAGCATGCTGTTGATGAGCTTTGCAAATCATTTGGATGCTGGCCAGCGGGCTATAAAATGCACATGGGAATTGTCGTCAAGAACAAAGCAAAACTTTATGCGTGTGAGGCCGCTTCATTTACGTGTTCCATTGGAAGTGATGCAATTAGCGCAGAGAGCGACCGCAGTGGCATTTTTCACTCATAGAAGAGGGCTTTGTGTCCCATTTTGTAAACACTCATTGCGCCCTTTTGGATGCAGACATTTTCACCTTGATATGTGCGCAAAGCCTTTCAATAAAGATTGGGATATAATGAGGTTTTTGTTATTATTGCAGTAAGCTCTCTGAATAGTTTCCTCATGGAGTTTTACTCTGTCGATCAGCCGATCGTCCAGTTAAACGCGCGACACACGCTTTTTATTACACACGGTAGATTTCTTTTTTTAAAGCAGTAGGTCGTCTGCCACGCTGTTTGCTTTATTGTGTTTTAAACCCGATTTTACGGTTCATGTTTGGTTTATTTGTTTTTTAAGCGGTTATGTAATATCTGCTGGAGGCGTTATTGTGATCGACCAGTGGAAGCAGTTTTTAAAAGAGTTCTGGCTTTTGAATGCGGCGGCCGCACTTAAAGAAAAACAGTCAACCACAATGCAACTGAGAACCGAGCAGAGCCGTACTCGACCAGCGCGTCGCTGTGTTCCCTTTCTTTCTTTCATCGTGGTAACTGTAAAGCTTGTTGAACAATTAATGCTGCATAAATATGCTAGAGAAGCACAGCCACAGAACACACACTGATAGATTTGGCATGCAGCAAGCGCTCTCATCCTGAACAGCGTACACAGCTTTCAGTCATTATACACAATCCATTTATACAGCTGCGTATTTACTGACACAGTTAAGCACCTTCTGGGCAAGTAACTGGCTCCCCATGATAATAAAACCTGCAACCTTGGAGTTAGAAGTGTGATTTTAGGGGCGTCTCAGTCGTGTAGCCTGTATGGTCTTTGCGAGCAGTGACGTTGGCGATTCGAGTCCGACCACGCGACCTTTGTCGAATGCCTCTCCCTTTGTCTCTCGTTCTCGCTCTTCCTGTTTCTCTACACTATGCTGTCCAATAATGCTGAAAATCCCTAAAGAGATAACTTGTCCTTGTCCGTTTTTGCGGGACGGCGCTGAATGTGTTTTCCGGCATTCCCGACAGGACCCCGGAGCAGAATGCTGGCTCACACGCTCTCGTTTGGCCGCTCCTTGGTGCGGAGGAAGGTGGTGAACATGGACAGTCTGGAGGACTCCAAGCTGTGCCGCTGCCTGTCCACGGTAGACCTCATCGCCCTGGGCGTGGGCAGCACCCTGGGGGCAGGTGTCTACGTGCTGGCGGGCGAGGTTGCCAAGGGAAACTCGGGCCCCAGCATAGTGGTGTCCTTCCTCATCGCGGCGCTGGCGTCTGTCATGGCGGGCCTGTGCTACGCAGAATTTGGAGCTCGCGTGCCCAAGACTGGCTCCGCCTACCTGTACAGCTATGTGACTGTAGGGGAGCTATGGGCCTTCATCACTGGCTGGAACCTCATCCTCTCCTACGTCATAGGTGAGTAGCCAAAGGAGTCCACGGCTGTGTCCGAATCAGAGCCCTATCTACTGCCTCCTGTGTACTAGCATACTGTGTACTGTTTACTGCCTACTGTTTAGTGCGCGACATGCCATATGCGAAAAATATCCTCCATACTATTATCTGCGGAAAACCTGGACATAAGTACGTCATCCGTGGATTTTAAGTACATTACATTTAGAGAACATTTCGCCTACTTAACAACTTTCTCATCTAATGTACTCAACGAGCATACTCAATAGATGGGCGTTGATTCAGACGCAGCCAATTACATTCATTTTGTTTAGTTTGAGAACATGCATTACATAGGACATTTTGGGATTTCTCAGGGCTTTCATAGACATATATACAGAGACACATATCTCTTCATACACCACAATACCCCCTTATAGCTTATAAAAGCTGGCATTTAGGGACCCTTAGGAATCCCAATCCCATAGATTTCTCTGCCAAAACATTCCCATTTGAATAATATGTTCTTAACATTTTCATATTTCAAAAATGATCTCATTCATACCTAATTTGGTTCACAAAAATAGCTTTGCTTATGTTCTATTATACATCCATAATATAAAAACATCCGGATTTGTAAATGCCTTCATGTGCTATATATTGAGTAACCACTACATTGCTGCATGTAGAGCGTTGGATAGAAATTTTACATAAAGTTTTTGAGCCACTGCTTATTTTATGTTAATAACCTGGTAGACAAAGGTGACCAATCTTTTGCTTGTAGTGACAGAAGAAACTTGGTCCGGTTCTATGGTTCATTCTCACTACAGGAACCTCCAGCGTGGCCCGCGCTTGGAGCGGCACTTTTGACGAGCTCATTGGCGAGCAGATCGAGCATTTCTGCAAGACCTACTTCCGCATGAGCTCCCCAGGCCTGGCCGAATACCCAGACTTTTTCGCCGTCTGCCTCATCTTACTGCTTTCAGGTACGGCACACCTTTTCTGCTCACCTGAAATGCCACAAAATACTGGCCTCTCCAAAGCAGCCAGTTAGCTTCTGAAATGAATTAATGTCACAAGTTACTTTATGGGTCTTTTATTCTTTCTAAAATGAGGGAACACTTTGAACTCTCGAATTTCTGCTGACAGCAACTATAAACAAGCACATAAATATCTTTCATAATCAAAATATTACAGCTTGGCATTGCAGATATATTTAAAAATCTGATTTTAATAAGAAGCGACAGAATTTGTTGGCACACAGGTCACATGGTAGAGAGGGCATGTCGAGTGCCTGAAGGGAAGTGAAAAGATGGTATTGTTCGAGCATTAAGAATCAGGTGGCCACCACTTTTCTCTGTTCATACACAGACGGGAGGTTTTGGTGGCCTTCCAAAGTGCTGGAGATGTAGTCTCATGAGGGCACACTGGCTTCAGTCTTTCCACAGAACACTTTGCTGCTCTAAACAAAATGTTTCTGTCAAGCGACCAGAAAGAAATGTTGTGAGGAATTTCTCATGTTTTTCACTTTTATTGATGAAAATGCTCTGGACTGTGGTTGCATGAACTTCGACTTCCTGCTCACTAGAGGTGTGCTTACACAGAAGCTAGAATGTAATGCAGTGCACTGTAATGTAAGGAAGTATGTAAGTATGTAAGTATGGCATTCATGGTTACGACCCACTCAGACGCACCGACTTAACTGTGCCTAGGGCTAGAGTAAGATATTTCCTGTGATTCAAGTCCAGCTAATGCAGTGTGGCTGTAAAGATAAATGACCTCTGATCAGCTGAATGTGAGGTGGATTGTGCAGTGGGTACACAGTAGTGCAATATTATGGCCCTATCTATACACAGTGGCGTGCCATTGGCTGTAAAATAGGCCTTCTGTAATCTTACCTTTAACGGATGATCACTCTCAATCTGTTTCTGTCTACTTTGCCTGATTGTCAATCAAACAATTGATTCGCTTAATAACCAAGACCCAATAAATAAATGATTAGGCTACCAATTTACTTTGAGATAGCATTATTGTTCTGTGCATCATAAATCTATTTCCACATGTATGATGATGTGTTATTATGCAAAGATTCTGACTTTTAAATGCTCCATGTTTAAATGTTCAATGTTTCGTAGGTTTTCATAGACTTGTTTTTCTAGCCTGAATAATGCTTTGTGCTCAACAGTTCGAGACACTTAAGAGGCTGTCCTCTTTAAATATTCTTTCTAATGTTTAACTCGCTTTGACTAATTTAAGCGCCGTCTTACAATTAATTACACTCTTTAACGCATTCAGATTATTGCCTGATCTTTGTTAAACAATCTCAAGTTAATTATCTTTATCGTTATTATTTTTTAATCATTATAGGCTACATATTGGTCTTGATTATTCAGCAAATTAATTGTATGATTGTGAGGCTACTCAAGCTAAATAAACGAAAACAGGTCTAATGCTGTATACCAGTGGCGGCCGGCGCGTTGTCTAAAGTTTAATACATTACATACATGTTTATCACGCCCAGCCGGCATCTAGCAGGATATCACTGCGCTTCTTCAAGTGGAACAGAAAGCAAAGAAATCTAATAGTGCTACACATTTTATGACACAAAGAAAAATGCTAGCACAGAAAAACTCTTTTCATTGATATTTGTTATTCAGTTAATTGCTTGTTAAAAACTTACATAACATGTAACCAGTTTTTATGATTGACCTGGGAAAAGATATTCTTGACAGCAGTTCTGAGGCCACATAATAATAATAATAATAATAATAATAATAATAATAATAATAACTTTATTTGTATAGCACCTTGCATACAGACTGCAGCTCAAAGTGCTTAACAGGAAACATAAAAACAGGGAAAAGCACAGCAATCATAATCAGTTATAAAGGAGAATAAACCAGAAAAATAAAACAATGTATATTGAAATGGAAACATGAATAAAATAATATAAAATAAAATATTTTGTATAGAAGAGTCAATGAGTGATGAGTAAGATAAATAAATAAGTAAAATAAAAGATAACAATAAAAATGTAATAAAATAAAATAAAAATATGAAAAAGTATCAATGAGCAGAATAAAAAATTAATTAAAAGCCAAATTAAAAAGGAAGGTTTTGAGCTGATTTTTTAAATGACCAACTTAATCTGTTATTCTAATGTTTTGTGGGAGAGTGTTCCAGAGTTTTGGTGCATAATATCAGAAGGCACTCTCACCACTTTTGGTTTCTGTTTCACCACAGGTACATTAAGTAAGCCAGCTGTGGATGATCTAAGTGCTCGAGTTGGTACATACGGTGATAGGCTATCTTTGATATAAAAAGGTGCTTGGCCATTTAAAGCTTTATATACAAGTAACAAGACTTTAAAATCGATTCTAAAATAAACTGGTAGCCAGTGCAGAGCAGCAAGGACGGGTGTAATATGTTCTCTTTTTTAGGTTTTTGTTAAAATTCGAGCAGCAGCATTCTGGATAACTTGGAGTTTATCAATAGACTTCTTAGGCAGGCTAGTAAAGAGTGCATTAAAGTAGTCCAAGCGGCTAAAGATAAAAGCGTGTATCAGGTTTTTCAGCATAGTGGTGAGTTAAAAAGGGTCTTACTTTGGCTATATTTCTTAGATGAAAAAATGCAGTCTTGGTCACCTTGTCTATGTGAGATTTAAGATTTAGGTCAGCATCCAAGATAACTCCCAGGCTTCAGACCTCAGATTTTGTCTGTTTAGCCAGGCTGCAAGAACGCTCATGGCGTTTGGATTGTCTGGCTCAACGGAGACATACAGCTGCGTATCATCAGCATAGCATAACAATGGAAATTCACATTGTGATTCTGTATGCACTTAATGTACGTCGCTTTGGATAAATGACTGTAATGTAATGTAATTATTTTGCCTAAAGGAAGCATGTACAGGGAGAATAAAAGCGGCCCTAGAATGCTCCCCTGCGCTATGCCACAGTTTGCATCTGCTAGTTTAGAGGCATTGTCACCAACTTGCAGGAAAAACTTTCTTTCCGTTACACAGGAACGGAACCATTTTAGCACATTTCCAGAGAGACCGACCCACTTCTCAAGGCGGTGAATTAAAATGTTATGATCTATAGTGTCGAAGGCGGCACTCAAATCAAGCAGGACAAGAACTGAAACGTGTTGTTACTATCAAGTCTTAGCCGTAAATCATTTACTACTTTCACTAAAGCCGTTTCAGTGCTATAATTAGCGCGGAAACCTGACTGGAAATTTTCAAGAATATTGTTTTCGACAATATAGGAATTAATTTGTTTAAAAACTACTTTTTCTATAATTTTGCTTACAAACGGCAGATTGGATATAGGTCTATCATTGTTCAGAACGGAAGTATCCGGATTTGATTTTTTGAGTACTAGTTTTACCAGAGCGGTCTTAAAATAATGCACTTGTATTTCGTTTTTGTGAAGTTTAAAAATGTGAAATAAAACTGACAGGTTTTTCTTTGTGTGATTGTTTCTTCAGGGCTTCTGTCGTTCGGAGTGAAGGAATCCGCCTGGGTTAATAAGGTCTTCACTGCCGTCAATGTCCTCGTGCTCATGTTTGTCATCATCTCTGGATTTGTGAAAGGAGACTCAAGTAACTGGAAGATCTCGGAAGAATCTCTCATAAATTTCACGATTGTGACGAGGTATGTAGCATAACTGGTATAACTGGAAGGGATAAGAATGACCGTTCGCAGACATGCATGCTAGTTTGGCTGTTGGGTTGCTCTTCCTATTATGGCACTGTTCTACCGCACAGATGAGTCCCACAGTCTATCTTTGACTGTGCCCATGCTAACTGCGCCCAGCAGCCACGCAGGGCGATACGCAGTTGGCCCTAACGTTACCGTCGCCTCAGCCGGTCGGGATGACAATAAGGATATCTCCCCCTGCTGGCTGATTAGGTGCTTGTGGTTCATGCTATCTTCTCCACTGGCTGTTGGGTGCTTGTGGTTCATGGTGATGTTATCTCCTCCACTGGCTGTCGGGTGCTTGTGGTTCATGCTATCTTCTCCACTGGCTGTTGGGTGATTGTGGTTCATGGTGATGTTATCTCATCCACCGGTTGTTGGGCGCTTGTGGTTCATTTTATCTCTTCCACTGGCTGTAGGGTGCTTGTGGTTCATGCTATCTTCTCCACTGGCTGTTGGGTGCTTGTGGTTCATGGTGATGTTATCTCCTCCACTGGCTGTCGGGTGCTTGTGGTTCATGCTATCTCCTCCACTGGCTGTCGGGTGCTTGTGGTTCATGTTATCTCCTCCACTGGCTGTAGGGTGCTTGTGGTTCATGCCATCTTCTCCACTGGCTGTTGGGTGCTTGTGGTTCATGGTGATGTTATCTCCTCCACTGGCTGTCGGGTGCTTGTGGTTCATGCTATCTCCTCCACTGGCTGTTGGGTGCTTGTGGTTCATGCTATCTCCTCCACTGGCTGTTGGGTGCTTGTGGTTCATGTTATCTCCTCCACTGGCTGTAGGGTGCTTGTGGTTCATGCTATCTTCTCCACTGGCTGTTGGGTGCTTGTGGTTCATGGTGATGTTATCTCCTTCACTGGCTGTCGGGTGCTTGTGGTTCATGATTATGCTATCTCCTCCACTGGCTGTAGGGTGCTTGTGGTTCATGCTATCTCCTCCACTGGCTGTCGGGTGCTTGTGGTTCATGCTATCTCCTCCACTGGCTGTTGGGTGCTTGTTGTTCATGATTATGCTATCTCCTCCACAGTCTGATTTATTGACCGGGGTGTGAAAAGCAGTGGCAACTTCACATACTTTTGAGGGGAGCACATGCGTGTCCTTGGCTCTCCTGAATGGAGTGTGAGCATGATTAGGCATTGAGAATTTGGGAGAAAAAGAAGGAAAAAGAAAGTGAAAGCATGCTTATTGTAAAGTTATGGCTCATAATACTTTCCTGGTGGCTCAGTAACTAGGGCTCTTTTTGTTGTCATGATCGCTTGTGCAATATCACCATATGTTGCCAATGTGTCGCTTCATCCCTCCAGGAATCTGTCATTCGCCGATAATGTCACCAGCGATTATGGTACGGGCGGCTTCATGCCGTATGGGCTTAGCGGAACCCTGGCTGGAGCAGCAACCTGTTTCTACGCCTTTGTTGGGTTTGACTGCATTGCAACCACAGGTAAGTTATCGCTAATATTTGCATGTCTGTTCTCGAAAAGAGCACATTCTCAGCGGGTAGTTTTTCCTGTTTTACAATGAAAAAAAGGAATGCGTGTTTTTAATGGGAGTGTGATTGACAGAGAGAGGGAGAGAGGTGGGGGGAGAGAGAGAGTTTGAGTTTAAAAAAACGTATATTCACATCTTGTCATTAAGTTTTTTTTACAAAAACACATTTTCCTAAAACACGAAACAAGAGAAAATTATATAAATATAGACAACCAATCAAAAAGGTACTTCTAAAACAATATACACCCAAGATAAAATACACAAAGAAAGGCAGTAAAACTACACAATGGGAAGGGGGACCTGAAAAACCCCCAAACTGCCTACAGATAAACTAAAGAGAGAGTGAGAGAGAGGGGGGAGATAGAGAAAGAGAGAGACAGAGAGAGAGAGGGGGAGATAGAGAAAGAGGCAGAGACAGAGAGAGTGGCAGAGACAGAGAGAGAGAGAGAGGGGGGAGATAGAGAAAGAGAGAGACAGAGAGAGAGAGGGGGGAGATAGAGAGAGAGGCAGAGACAGAGAGAGAGGGGGGAGATATAAAGAGGGAGACAGAGAGAGAGGCAGAGACAGAGAGAGAGAGAGAGGGGGGAGATAGAGAAAGAGAGAGACAGAGAGAGA
The DNA here is from genome assembly GCA_022702515.1 of Ilyophis sp. 1 JC-2022. Lineage (NCBI taxonomy): Eukaryota > Metazoa > Chordata > Actinopteri > Anguilliformes > Synaphobranchidae > Ilyophis > Ilyophis sp. 1 JC-2022. The sequence continues at coordinate 131,836,734 of CM040404.1, forward strand.
GGGGGGAGACATAAAGAGGGAGACAGAGAGAGAGGCAGAGACAGAGAGAGAGAGAGAGGGGGGAGATAGAGAAAGAGAGAGACAGAGAGAGAGGGGGGGAGACATAAAGAGGGAGACAGAGAGAGAGGCAGAGACGGAGAGAGAGAAACTAAAGAGTCAGGTGTTTTGTGCTCGTGTCAGGTGAGGAGGTGAAGAACCCTCAGAAGGCCATCCCTATTGGCATCGTGGTGTCGCTGCTGGTCTGCTTCCTGGCGTACTTTGGGGTGTCTGCCGCGCTCACCCTCATGATGCCCTATTACCTGCTGGACGAGAAGAGCCCCATTCCTATGGCCTTTGAGTACGTGGGCTGGGGACCCGCCAAGTACATTGTGGCGGTGGGGTCCCTGTGCGCCCTGTCGACCAGGTGAGAGGCGATCGTATGCACTGCCCTCCCCCGTCTTGTCCCGTTCGGTGGCTCTGCCCCACCACACTATCTCACTATGTTTAAAGTGGAGGAGTGCGTCTCAAATTAAGTGCCACAACAAACAGCTTTTCTCAATCCATTTCTACATTGTGATGCAAGTTTGGACATTATTTTTTTATTTATTTGAAAGTTAATAAATAAATAACTAATAAATAATAAATATACGATCTATCACATAACAGGTCTTGTGACAGCCCTGTGCTGAAGAACTGTGGCAGATTCTCTCTCAGTTTTCCACCACAGTAGTTCTGTCAAATCAAATTTTGAACAAAACCATACTGGGTATTTTAAATTGGACATTCACAAATCCTCCATCAGTGGTGTCTAAACTGATAGGGTCAGTGGATCGACACTCTTTCTTATTACTTTTAAAATTCAGCAACATACATTTTTAAAACAATTAAAATATGTGACTTTTTTGATGCCACTCCTGAACCACAGAATAAAAGCATTGCTATTTTATGTTAATTTATTTCAGCCTATATCTGAGATGTGATGTACTGACAGATTTCCCATATTCTTTGTTTCTGATGATATGAAAGTGTGTCTCAGGGCATGTTAATATTAATTAAATGGAGTGATTTCCATTACTGAATGCATGGACTATGGGACTGGATCTCTTTTTAAAGAAAACACAAACATCTCCATTCACAGGCTTTCGTTTTTTGGTACGTTAGTTTCTCTTGCAGCATCACACTCTTTTCTACAGTGTCTAATTAGCCGTACGCCAGTGGCTGTGCTAGCAGCTCTATCACTGAAATGCACGGCTAACCACAATTGACCTCATTTCCATTGGAGTAGGTGCCTGTGGAACAGAAGACACGGTTTAATAACATGTAGTTCATTGCGTATTGGAGTCCGTGGGAACAATGAAGTCAATTTCCTGGTGGTTCCCCTCGACGTCGGTCTCGTCTGGGACTCCAGGCTATTTTTGTAGTAGCGCTCGCTAATCCCTTTCTATTGAAAAGAAATGGAGTGATTACATAGTCGCATTTATAGACTATTTAAATGTTTTTTTTAAAAGAACAAAAAAAAATGGCCATTATTAACTCTTGGGGGGGCTGGGCCGTAATTTGAACTGCTGCTTCAAAGGGTGTTAGCCATAAAAGGACAGCCTGGTTTGCCCTGTGATGGTGTGTGTACCTGTGGTGTAGTGACTGTGGGTGCGGGCTGCTAACGTGTGTGATGTGCATGTCTCTACTCTTTATACAGTCTGCTTGGCTCCATTTTCCCCATGCCCCGGGTAATCTATGCAATGGCAGAGGATGGGGTGCTTTTCAAAGTGTTAGCCCGAATCAATCCTAAGACCAAGACCCCACTAATTGCCACAATGACCTCTGGGATAGTTGCAGGTGAGGCCGTGAGGAAATGATAACATGTCCATGTCAAATGTTCACCTGGCAACTGGAGACACTGAAAGCAGCAGCCAGAAGAGACCGATGGTTTCCCGCACGTGAAAACGATTCACATTTTTGCGTTTGCGATGCAGAATAATGTTACGATCGTCCCGACGCGATGTTCAGTTCTCTGCTGTCGAACAGACTTCTTTCCTCTCGGTAACTCGTTCAGGTACTCCTCTGAGCTGCGCTTTTAGGGTCTCCCGGTTGCCACGGTGCTGCAGAATGTCTGTGTTTGAACCCTGACTTTTTCCCTCTAGCCTTCTGGGTTCCATGTTCCCCCTGCCCCGTATAATGTTTGCCATGGCTCGGGACGGTTTACTCTTCACCTTTCTTTCCAAACTGAGTAAACGCCAGTCGCCAGCGGCTGCCACCATGGCGGCGGGTACCACAGCGGGTAAGCTCCGGAGGGGAGGACACACCCCCCCGCACCCCCCGATTGCGTGTCCATGGACGGAAGAGGCCGCATGCGTGCGTGGGATGATCTGGGAGCGGGTGCACGTCATTGGCTGAGGTGGCTGAGCCAATCAAAGCTCAGGGCGTGTTGGTGGAGGTGGCTGAGCCAATCAAAGCTTGGGGTGTGCTTGGGGATGTGGCTGAGCTCAGGCCAGGGTGTGTAATTAATGCGCAGGGGTGACCAGATTAATCACCGGGGTTCCTGTAGGCATCCATTCAGTCAAGCACAGCTTAAGCTGAATATGTTTTCTCATCCACTGGAGATAGCAATAACAGCAGCTAGTTAAGTATTATATATCCTTGTGAATGTATATATTTTAAACTAAAACTAAGTTTTTAACAGTTAATTAATTGGACATAAAGTCAGTCAAAATGAATGTATCTTCTTAGTATCTTGAATACCCTTAAAAACCTTGCATTATGTAAATGGCAAGAGTTTTTCTGAATTTCTTAATGAAATGTTGGGTAGAGTTGTTCCCAATGAGGAAGTAGAACTATGGGATTGATGGAAGTGGGTATAGATATACAGAATGAAGACCTGCTAGATCTTGTTAGATTAGTGGCTATAGATATGCAGTGTAGAGCTGTTTGATTTCTTGGCAGTGGGTATACAACCCCATTACTCAAATCACGGTCCTTGAGGACCGAGAACTGCTGGTTTTCCATCCTCCCTTTGCCTGGGAGTCAGGTGTGAAGACAGTCTGGCCAATCAGTAGCACTAATTGTTCAGTTAATTACCTGGGAGAAAAGAAAACCAGGATTTGAGTATCCATAGTGTACAAGCAGAGAGAGAAGAGCTCATTTTTGAATGCATGTTGCACTGCATCGCTTTGACTGGATGGTCCTGCCGTGCATTACAGGTGGGGGGTGGGGGGTGATCGTCCTCCTTGACTTGATCATCACTATTGCAGGGGTGCACAACAAGGGCTGATCAGTTTCAGGATTTTGTGCCAATTTCTGCTCTTAATTATTCAATTAACTCAATCACATCTTGATGTGACATTTGTATAAGCGCCAGCTACAGCCGCAGACTGCAAGAGTATCCTAAAGATTCTACTGTCCTCAAGTACAGGAGTTAACCAGTGCAGTTTATAGAGCTGTCAGAAAAGTCGAACTAAGGTAATTGGTCAGAACAAAAGCCAGCATGCAGACCGGCCCTCCAGGACCGGAGTTGTGCACTCCTGCCCTATTCCAGTCATACACACTAGAGAACCGAAATTGTAGCATTACAGAGGATAGAACACAACTGCATTTCACGCTTCACTGGTCAAAGGTGAATTATTTGTTTGATTAGCAGGATATTATTATCCAAGGCCACAGATAATGCTTAACTGTAAATCACTTGGCCAGTTATATTTTTACATCAAAGACTGAGTTCCTTGTACAAAAGCAGTGTTACTTCCATGTTCTGGAACCATGTTTCTCGGGTCCGGGGCTCAAAATTCCTCGTCCTAAAGTTGAACCCCACTGTGTCCCGTTTGTCTATTTCCTGCTTCAGCCATTGGCTAGGCACATAACCAAGGACACTACAGTACTTAGACATTATTTTATACAGTGTTTTAATGATCTTTACCCTAACATTCATAACATGATTGGGGTGTATGGAGGGGTGTATGTATGGCGGATCCACAAATTTTAATTGTTGCATGCTTGCCAGTAATCTCTTTGTGGTTGGGCCTGTTCCGATTGGTTCTTCTTTTCCCAGTTGTGTGGTTTGATATCATGTGATGTGGTCCGTGGATGCTTTGTTGATTGAGACGTGTTTAAGGTGGACGTCTGTGCTGGGAGAGGTGGTGTAGGCCGCACTGACCGCCCTGTGTTGTATGCTGTCCCCATTACAGCGGTCATGGCCTTCCTGTTTGACCTCAAAGCCCTGGTGGATATGATGTCCATCGGAACTCTTCTGGCCTACTCCCTGGTGGCTGCGTGCGTCCTCATTCTAAGGTGCGTCAGGATGGAGGGGTGGGTCCTCAGCTCTGATTGGGTAATCACGCGTGTCGCCCGTGTCAGTGTCGTGCACGGAGGTGTTCTTGTCCAGACGCTTGGCATAAATTACCGGACATGACCCTCGTTCACCTCTCAGAACGAGATGCCAGTGCAGGCAGGAGTATATCCGAGAATATCCGAGTCCAGAAATCCCCGATCACAGAAGTGACCCAGGAGTAATCAGAGGTTGGAAATACAAGTGTTAACATGGGAAACTAGTGCTCACGACCGATACACCCCAAATTTCACTCAAATTTAACAGGTTGGAAATCTTCTTTTTATGCAGTGTAAATATCCTTATACTACCGAGGCAGTGTGTGTCCTGTTTATGAAATTAGACCAATGCTCCAATCCTTTTGAATAAAGGCATTGTATGCATCCCACTGGCCTTGAGTCCCTGGTGTTACTGGTTTGACCTTATTTTGCATAGAGAGCGTAGACATCTTCAGATTTGGGATTGCTCCAGAACTGACACACTGACCGACAGAGACTAGGTTATTATGTTCTCAAAAACCACAACTTCCCAAAAAATCTGCAGCCCTGAGAAATTTCAAGAATGTGGAGAATGTTGACCGAGAAAAGGACAACGCATCTCTATGTGAGGGCTATTGAACGGTGTGAAATATCCTTGGTAAATCTAATTTTTGAGCGATTTTAGAAGCTTTCTTTAGTCTGCACTGGATGATCGTGGACGATGGAAAAGGCGAGATGTGGTACTAGTGATTAACACGTGCGTGCCATGGAATGCCACTATTAACCCCAAACAAAGTAATACTGTTTCTCAGGTTTATTTATTCCCACAATTGTCGGACTGATTCCAGTACCCAGTTGACTTGTACCTGCACCTGCAAGAGCTGCACGCCCCCTAGTGGCTTTAACTAGTAAATACAGATCATGTCTATTACCCTATCTTCATTGAGCACTTATACTGACAGCTTTTTGGGATACAAAAAAGATTGAGAACTTTATTTTTTCAGTTCTCATTCAGTTTCAGAGTAATTTGTTTCTCGTTCTTGTGTAACACAATTGGAAACCTTTAGCTTCAGCTTTACTATAGATTTTTTATTACATTATTACTTCTTTATCTTGGGCATTGCATTAGCCTACATTACATGCACTTGGCAGGTATTTGAACCATAATTCTCGAAACTCAAAACGTTTACTTTGTTCTGCCTTTTTGGCTCTCCAATGTAACAAGTACGAAACATATGGAGGTCCGCACTCTTAAATCACTGCAAGATCATTTCAATTAATAGAATTTATTGACGGACATTTTTTCGGCTAATTCCATTCTCAATGTCATTAGCTACCCATTAGCCTACCCTCAGAACTATAACACTGCAGCCTAGCGTACCAATGAAAAGCATAGTGGGCATGCTTGTAACTAGTAGCCTAACTCTGTGAAGTAGCTGATCAAACCAACGGTTAGCATTTAGCTAAGCTATAGAGTAAATTGGAACCATTGTGTGAAATGCCTTCTGACGGACCTTACTTTATGTCCTGCGGCAGGTATCAGCCAGACTTCATCCACGACAAGCCCAGTATTAACGGAGAGAAGGACGCCCTGCCTTCAGAGGAGGGGGAGTCCGAGCAGACCGAGTCCGAATCGCAACTCGGCATGCTGAAGGCCGAGGGGCTAACCGTGTGGAGAGTCTTCCATCCCTCCACCATGCCCACCGAGCAGTCCTCCTCCGTGGTCACCGGCGCCGTCTCCGTGATAGGTCTGCATCGGCTCGCCGCCTGAGAACAGCAGAGATAGTGCTGTGTTTAAATTCCCACGGGAAACACCAGAGCTCCTATGAACTGTGCATGAATAATATAAGTTACATGCGAGTGTTGGACGCATGTATGGAACTTTATGCTGTAAATCATGAATGTTTGTGTTCTCTCTCCTAGCCCAAATTGACATTGCCTTTAAGGGGATGAAGTCAGTAATGTTGTATTTTGGCACTTTACAGACAGAATAAAATACAAATAATAAAAATTTAAAGTAAATTCTAATAAACAAAAGGCACAAATGCACGTACATTGTAATAATGGGAGATTCTTCAATTAGTCACAGCAAAATGTCATTACCATAACAAAATCAAAAAACTGATTTCAATGCAAAATGATATGACAAGCAAAGTTTTCAAAATCATTCCTGTAAATATAACAAATGCCCTTTGAGAAGCATGTTCCAAATATTTGTAAGTACATTTAAAATACATTTTAATGACATGTTATCTCTAACTTATCAATATTCCCTTCGCTCAACAATGACATATCGTTTACCAATAAAAAACATTTTTTTTGAGAATGCAAATTTAGACATTTAAAAATTTTACCACAATGATTGAGGTAAGACCCAATATAATATTTTTCTGGTAATGACAAAATGTTTTGTTAATGACATAAACAATGAACATTGGTCTTTTTTTATTAAGAAAAACAAAAGATAAACAAAATATTACCTTTTAGAAACAACACATTTTAAACACTTAACTTTACTTGAAAGTAAATCACTTAGTAAACTGCCACAGCAATGCTTCTGCAGCAATGCCGCCTGCTGCCTCGCCGGCTCATTTGAGACATAAAAACTAGGAATATGCAAATATTAAAGAACCAAGGAGTCTGGTAGTAAAATAACAAAACATTAGTACTCAAATAGCACTTTGTAAAATGATGGTAATGACAATTTTCACTTTTTGGAGAAAAAGTTGGCCAAGTCTTAGACTTGCTAGCCTAAGCGGATAGCTAGTATACAATGTACATAGAATATACATAAATAAACAGAAATTAGTTATTTCTGAACTAAAATACTGAAATAGTAACTCGTTTGGTAATGATGCCTAATAAACATACTCTGATCAGGAGGTATAAATCTTCAAATTACTTACATTTCTGGACATCAAAAAGTCATGCTTCTGCCATGTGTTCCCCTGTTACTTCTCATGTCCATGGCAACCACATCAACAATTGTTTGAAAAACTTTATTGCTGGCATGATGGTAATGACAAATGTATGAGGGACAGCAATACTTAACTATAAAGATTGTGCAAATTGCACATATATAAACTATATGAATTTGAAATATGTCTTTTTAAGTTATTATGAGAAAATACAGTAAAGTAAAACAAGTAAAGTTTTCATGAATTTAACCATTTTTATTACTTTGTTATAGAGGGAAGTTAGAAAGTCTGGGTTGGGGACAAGCCCAAAACGGTGAAATTCTGGCACATATGAATTTTCAACATACTGAAAAAGTATTAAAATGTCATCATTGAGCTGCAATTATTTTTGTCATAGCTACTACATCCTAACCTCAACAAATACAATAATAATAATTATTTTTTTTTAAAATATTTTTAAAAAAAAAATCTACCCTGGGGACAGAAAAACTCCCTTAATTGAAGAATCACCCTAATACAGGAGCTATATAAATGTTCTGTCTCTCACTGCTGTATGTAATAGACTCTTTGTATAAGCTGTGTACTGGTAAGAGTTAAATGTTCATGAGCTGTTGCTGTCTCTCTCTCTCTCTCTCTCTCTGCAGTGCTGGTGGTGTGTCTGGTTAGCTCACTCACCACATACAAAGGACAGGCCATTCTGGACCTGGAGCCTTGGATCCTCAGCCTTCTGTCAGTAGCCATCGTCATCTTCATCTTCTGCGTCTTCATCGTGGGCAAGCAGCCTCAGACGCGGAAGAAGGTCTCCTTCATGGTGCGTAGGCCAGCCGCAGCCAGAGCGGGACAGAGCCATTCACGTTTCCCCTCACATGCACAAATGGTGGTGTACATTTAGGGTGTTAAATGTACACCAGCAGTGTTAAAGTTACACCGGGATTTTTGCTGTGCTTCTAAAAAAGAGCCAATTCTTACCCTTTAAAGCTTACTGAAAGCTGTTTTAAAATCATATTTTACCCTGAGGCAGCATATGTCAATGTTGGCAAAGATCTTTAAGATGATGTTTTGCACTGTAAGAGGAGAACGGTTTAACAGAACGTGATCTCTAAACCGGCCTAATTTCACACACGCTGTACGTCTCACAGTCCACGTTTGAGATAATTTTCAATCTGAGCCGAGCGTCATAAATTAAGTGTAGAGATCTCCTCAGTGTAACTCCAGACCCTGTTCTGAGAATTCAATGTTCCTGTCCTGTAGGTCCCTCTGCTGCCGTACCTGCCCATCCTCAGTATATTTGTCAATGTGTACCTCATGGTCCAGCTCAGCGGTGACACCTGGATCCGATTCTCCATCTGGATGGCTGTTGGTGCGTGCTTTTCTATGTTTAATGCTCCATGGTGACACATCTACTGTCAGCATCCTGCAGCTCTGGGATCAGTTAGTGTAACTCTTATCTCCTAGTAGAAATATATTGGTTCATTCAGAATATCTGCAAAATAAAATAAATAGCTGAAACTGTGACTATGAAGAGTACACTGTGATGGAACACTTTTGGAACAACTTACCACAAGCTACCAGTTTAATTGTGAGAGACATATAAACACAACTTAGGCTGCATGGAATCTGTCACTCTGCAAACAGACAGTCAACAATCCTTACATACTTTTCACTTTATTCAGACAGGGGAAAGCAAAGAGGATTACAGTTAGAGATGGGAGTCACAGTACAGAAAGTGCCATCGTGGGAATTCGAACCCCTGGCCATATTGTTTATAGGCTGTGAGTCAGCCTATGGCATGCAACACACAGTCTCCTGAAAAAGATGATTTAGCCGTTATACAAGTGCTGTGTAAAAATTTGAATGTTTAAACATCTGTCGGGTTCATATCAGGATTGGTGGATGAATTAATGTATTGTGGGCGGGGCCCTCCAGTCTTTACTAACGTCTAACATCCCGCTCTAACATCCACAGGTTTTGTCATCTATTTTGGTTACGGCATGTGGCACAGCGTGGAGCGCCAGCGGCATCGGCAACGCCAAGAATCCGTCTGCAGCCCCGCCCACGAGAAGGGCAAGGAGGCGGGCAGCACCAGCGAGGAGAGCCAGCGTTTCCTCCCCCCGGAGAAAACCAGCGAGTGCTAGCGGAGCGCTGCAGTGTACATGCCCTGGCCCTGGTCACATGGTCACCCGGACAGATAAGGACGCTCGCAAGCACACGGCAGTACTCCCATTTTCCAGTCCAGCCCAACAGGCCAATCAGAGCGCCTTGCTTAAGCGCACAAATACGGCACCCTGGCGAGAGCAATGGTGTCTCTTTGGTTCTTCTCAAGAAAAACCATGTGACCAAGGTCCATTGCCTATGTGCTCGCAGGAATAAACAGACACTCATGTAGCAGATCCCAGACTAGCACACGAAGGGAGAATTTACAGTGCAACCCCCTTGTAAGAATAGCATCCGTCATGTACAATGTTATTATTCCTATCGCGTTTGAAGCAGAGTGTTCATTTTTGTAAAGTGTAATAATACAATACTGGCTAGTTTTATTATCATAATATCTGTGAACAAAGTCGAGCTTTTAAGGAAATGCAGTAGGAGCAATATAATATAATATAGTAACGTACAGCGAAACAATCTTTCATGGGTTTTTAAGGCATGATAAGTTATAGCAAAGCAACCACAATGTGAAGCTGCATCTAAACAGAGGCTGAATATATTGGCCACAAGGGGGCGCATTCCACCCAGACATGTATTACAATTATTAGAAAATACATTTCTAAATGCATGGCCGGAAATGATGCTCCTTTTCGACTGAACTCTTTTTCTGATGTGGAATACATTTCAAACTACAGTGCTAATTTGTTATACTGAAAAAAACTAAAGTAATCCAGGTTATTCTGAGATCTATGCTTACAAATGGGTTGCACTGTATTTTCTTGTTTGAATGTATTAGAAAAGAGAGAAGGGCTCTTTGTACAGTATTTCTGCAATGTTTCTGCCTTGAATTCCTTCATGCCTTGTTGTTGTACCATACTGTATTTAGTTTTAAAACATGGTAGGTGTACTGTTTCATGAAAATACCTGCATTTAAGACTTTAATAAGTGAGTCCATTTGTATTTTACTATTATGTAAATTCAATCATTTGTTTGGAATGGTTACATACGCAGTGGTTTTAAATGTATTACGTAAGTCTGTAATCATAATTTTTACTGACAGTTTAATTTCTAACATACATTCTTATGAACTATGGATTTAAAAAAAGATGTTATGAGACCGATTTTATATGTAACAATATGCTACATTGTGCTAACTTGAATTTTACCAATAAGCTATACTATGGCTATTTCTGTCAAAGAACCACCATTCTTAATCAGGACTTTTTACCATCAAGTCAATTACATTATCACTCTGTAACACTCTGTCTTTTGAGAATTCATGGAAGTTCCAGTCAACAATAGTTTTTAGTTTTTTTTTTTATTATTATATTTCACTTTAATGTAAAACACCTTATAAATGACAGGGTCATCACTGAATGTTAGTCTTATATTGACTGTATGTGTATCTTGTATTTGCTTGTATCTCATATTAGTGACAACAGCACTGACATACATTGCAAAAAGGCCCTCCTGATATTTCAAATCGTAGCGATTAGTTTGCTAATCAGGGGAGCTAGAACTGTGAAGTTTTACATTAGAGTTACTATTGAATGTTGAAAAAAAATGCCATTTTAGACTTTTTATATAAAACTATGCTTAATGGCTCTTTTTAATAATCTTCATTTTCAAGGATACCTGCCCTAAGTGGCTTAACTGACATTATACAATTATGTTACTAATTTGTATTTTAAAGCTATACATAAGGCTTGCTTTGTTGTTCAGGGTACTTTCCCCATTTTTAAAAATCTTTAAACAAAAGTATTATATATACATGTATGCAGTATGAGTTGTTGTGTTTGTCATTGTCACATTTGTAACAGTGTTACCATTTATTTTATTTTATTTTTTAACGTTAGCACAATTGTGAGTCAACAAGATCTGTATGAGTCACAGTCCTCCTTGTTGTTTTGATCATTTATAGCTATGCTAGTTTATTTATAGCTATGGCTACAGCGCCCTCCACTTTTATTGGCACCCCTGATAAAGATGAGTAAAAAGGATTATAAAAAATTGACCGTTTGGTGAATTAGCTTAATCTCACACTGAAAAAATTTGAAAAATACAACCTTCAATTAAAGTAAATTTATTATGAGAAAAAAAAATCCCTCATCAAGAAATAATTCTTTTAACAATTTTAAAGAATTTTTTTTTTTTTTTAACAAAAATTGTGTCCCACAATTATTGGCACCTCTGCATTTATATATAGAATAAAGTAATTTTTTATATTTGGTCGCATATCCTTTGCATGCCATGACTTCCTGATGTCTGTGACCCAACAACATCAAAAGACTCTTGATATATTATTTTCTGGTACTCTTACAAGCAATACTATAACGTCTCTGCATTTGAATAGATCTCTATGGGAATTTGGGGATGGGACTAGATTTAGCTGTAAATTACACTGGAATAGTATGGAACACGTGGTTGGCTAAATGACTCTAAGTCATCAAGGGTCTGACGTATCAAACGAGCCTTAAACCATCACCAATTTGTATAACCCTTTTAACTCATCTTTACTAGGGGTGCCAATAATAGTGGAGGGCACTGTATGTAGTACGCGTGCTGTAAAGACTTCCAAGGTTGTGCAAAGGTTTGACAATCCTATTAAGGGAGTTTGAAGTGGAGCATCCCTAGTCCAGCCTTCTAGGATTACATTTCCAGTGTAGACAATATCCAGTGTCCAGACTGAATACTGGTAGAGCAACACTTATGTTAATCATACTTGCTTGTCTTGTACTACTGTAAAAAAACAAACATGAAACAACTTTGCAGCTTTGCAACAATTTAACTTTTTGGTAATTATGTTGAGGCAATGAGACATTCTTGGAAGCTTACATTGCAATGTTTTTATACCCGGGGCCTTCTCCCGACACACACTTGTGAGACACTTTCCATATTTGGACATGCCCATGTCAGGATATAGTCAGCGGCCATGAGGGGGCGCCAAAGATTAAGTGTACGTCTCTGTTTTCTTTTTAACGTTGACAGACATAGTATGTTTCTCTGTTTAAATGAAATTTCAAAAATTGTTAATTGACACCAATTTACAATGTCACTGTTGTTAATGACATTTTTGATACACCCACATTTCCAAACTGAAAGTATGATTTTGCAGTGCTTTTGGTATTGGTTTTTATAAAGCTATGCCTAAGGTTTTATGCATTCTGGGATACATGTGGGCTACCCTGCTGTACTGGCTCCTGGTCCAGCAGACTTTCCATGTTTGTGCTTTTGGTTCAGCACAGTTTCACAGTTTCAATATTGTCAGCCAGCATAATAGCGTGTGATAGCCATACAGTGATTAATGTCAATGTCATTTATGGACATATATTTACACCTTATCTGTTTTACTTCTTTGGCAGTCATTGGCACGTGTGCCGAGACACAGTTGATATTTTTGAATGTCTGTGAAATCAGGTTCAGGGGAAGTCACTGCCAGTGTTTAGGGAATGCAGCGATGGGCCATTTAGTAACATTAATCTGGATGTATTGGAACAAACACCTCAGGCCCGGCCCGGGACCATGAATAACAGACATGCTGTAGATATTGTTCTCTACAAAGTATTCCCTTAAACACGTCATTGTCTATAATGTAACGGGAAGTAGAATGTCATAGTTTTCCTACTGTTTTGTACTAACTACACTGAAAATAAATGTATTTTTCAAAATGTGAGAGTCCGTTTTTTCTTTTCTGGGTACATGTTATTTTTATGAAGGTCGAAGGTTGTCAATGTTTCTGGCACTTTAAGACAATACGGCTGCAGGTTTCTTTTACAGCCAGAAACCAGGATGGTCTGACCAAGCATTTTAATTATGGCGGGAATACAGGGGATTTGTTTGTCATTGAGGATCAGGGGTTGGATTTATCCCAGCCTTGTAATTATTAATGTAAATTCATCTTAGGCCATCCAATTTCTGTGATGCTTACTGAAGGAGAACCCAGAATATGGTCCTTTAGTATGTACTAAACCTGTTAGTACACACAAAACTAATAACACAACCAAGAATTGTTGCAGAACAAATACCATGACATCCTAAAGGTCTTAGTAAATCAGGCCCTATGTATTTTACCGGTCCCCTGATTCCTTGACGATTGTTTTTGGGACATTGCTGGTTTAGGACAGCAGGTGGCAGCAGAGAGCATGCATTTCCTGCTTTTCAGAGGGAGTGAGCAGAAGTTTGAGGCTGGAGAGAGTTTGCCTTTTGTAGGCGCAGATGTAGCCCTTAATTTGCACTGGGCTGCTGGTACCTAGAGAACTCAGTGTCCAGACTCCGGGCGAGCTCTACAGCCCCGCACACTTCTGCACATTGTCTCCCGCACCCCTCTACGCCGTCGAATCATGAAACTATGGGTCGTGCTCACCCTCGTCCTCCTCTGGGAGGAGATGGAAAACGGTGAGTATTATTATAACTCCCTGTCTTTGTTCTCTCCGCTCTCCTCTCTCTGTCATCTTCCGTGTACCTATTAGCATTCATTCTTTTCCCACTCTCATTGTTTAAAGACACCGCAACCTTATTTCAGAGGTTAGCCATGAGTAATCTGAAGTTGCAATAAAGAACGGAATGGCGTATCAGTGCTTTTGGTGAGACGGCGGCCAGGGGGAGGATTCTGTTGAGTGAAGACAAGTCAGAATATCTTCTTACATAATTGCAAAGGCAGAGAGAGGCAGGAGTCCTTTAAAAACTGAGGTAGAATATGTAAAGTTCTGTTTTCAGTCATTGCTTGCTCCTTTTCAAAATCTGCAGATGACATTGTGGAAACCCTGTTGCTGGAATTGCACTTAAAGGTGTCATTCTCAAGTTTCCTTCATGTGGTAAAATGTGGGGAAATTATGGATGAAATCATATAATATACAGATTTATCTTATTTATCTGAGGTGCATAAGGGGTTTGAGATCAAAGTTTTTGTTCTGATCAAGAAAGTCTAGCCGGTGAGAGAAACTGTCTGAACCAATGATGTTTGTTTATCAAGGCGTCCGAGCGTGTTGATGCGATGAGTTGATGACCGTACAACAGGTGTTTACAATTAACCTGCTTGAGCCAGAACGGACAAGACGACAATTGCAGGAAAGGGACTCTTAACTTAGCGCTAGCTAGAAGCGCTAATCAGATCAGAGCAGTGGGGAAAAAAAGTTATTTTCTTTTGCAGGAACCTTTTCTCCTATTACTCGCCCCCGTTGCCAGTATGTCAGAGTTAATGTGCGGTTTCAGCAGCCCAGTCATCCTGCGTGGTGAATTAGAAAGGCTGAAAACAGATGGAGTTTGGAACATGTGGACGGACTGAGTTTGCCTTCTTTGCAACGTTAGCATGCCAGTCATAAAAAAAGCACATATTTCCAGGCGTTAATATTTACACAGCTGTGCAGGAGAAATATTATCATTGCAGTTCTTCAGACATAGGTGGGTATATACTGTATCTGTGCTGTGAAAACTTCACCACACTTCCTGAAGGTGTAACACACAATAAGTGTGTGAAACGATGTTCGAATGCTGGTAAATGTGAAAAGTAAAATCTACATTTTCTAGTAGCACCAAATTGATTTATGTAACTTTAAACCAGCCTTTGAGTCTGAATCGGTTTCCCTGTGTTAAAAAACACATTTCTATTACAGCTTACAGATTGAAGTGATCATGGATTTGGAACGTTATGATTCACAATTTCCGTGGCCTTCATGAGAATGCACATTTGTAAAAGAATTTTTTTTTTTTCACAGTCCCACACACACACACACACACACACACTCCCACTCCCACTCCCACTCCCACTCCCACACACACACACACACACACACACACACACAGACACAGACACACAGACACACAGACTCCCACACGCACACACACACACACACACACACACACACACACACACACACTCACACACACACGCACACGCACACACACACACACACACACACACACACACACACACACAGGGGATTTGAGTGATAATACTGGAGTCCTGGCACAGAGCAATATGAAGGTTCAGTTGTGAGAATCGTTGTGTCTCCTTGCTAGCACATGGTTTATTTCATTCCAGCAGTAGAGCTCACAGAAGCCTGGGCTGGTGGGGGGGAGGCGGGTGGGCAGAGGGTTTCCTGCTTGCCTTGGATGACAGCAGCTTTCGTTGTGAGACAGCCTGGTGTGTTTGTGATACCTGGCAGGTGTGTGTTTGTGATACCTGGCGAGTGTGTGTTTGTGATATTTGGCATGTGTGTATTTGCGATACCTGACAGTTGTGTGTTTGTAGACGAGCGTGTGTTTGTGATACCTGGCGAGTGTGTGTTTGTTATACCTGGCGAGTGTGTGTTTGTGATACCTGGCCAGTGTGTGTTTGTTATACCTGGCCAGTGTGTGTTTGCGATACCTGGCGAGTGTGTGTTTGTGGGCCAGTGTGTGTTTGCGATACCTGGCGAGTGTGTGTTTGTGATACCTGGCGAGTGTGTGTTTGTGGGCCAGTGTGTGTTTGCGATACCTGGCGAGTGTGTGTTTGTGATACCTGGCGAGTGTGTGTTTGTGGGCCAGTGTGGGTTTGCGATACCTGGCGAGTGTGTGTTTGTGATACCTGGCGAGTGTGTGTTTGTGATACCTGGCCAGTGTGTGTTTGTGATACCTGGCCAGTGTGTGTTTGTGATACCTGGCGAGTGTGTGTTTGTTATACCTGGCGAGTGTGTGTTTGTTATACCTGGCAAGCTTGTTTGTGATACCTGGCGAGTGTGTGTTTGCGATACCTGGCGAGTGTGTGTTTGTTATACCTGGCGAGCTTGTTTGTGATACCTGGGGAGTGTGTGTTTGCGATACCTGGGGAGTGTGTGTGTGCGATATCTCTCTGGACTCACTGCCCTCTCCTCTCATAGGCCACAGCCAGCAGATCAAACGCAGGAAGGAGGCGGGCGAGAACCGCATCAGGCCCGGCAACAAGCGAGTCAAGGTCCGCTTTCCCAAACACAAGGAGAAAGAGGCTGTGGGGAAAGGCCAGTCGCTCCTGACGCAGGTCCTGGATAAAGGCCGCTTCCTCCGACTGGTGAATACCCTGACCACGACCGCGGGAAAGGACCTGGAGCTCCGCTGCAAGGGCACACGCATCGAGTGGGCGTACCCCTCGTACCTCGACACCTACAAGGACTCCCGCCTCAGGTATCACACACAGAGAGTAACTCTACGAGTGGGCCTACCCCTCGTACCTCGACACCTACAAGGGCTCCCGCCTCAGGTATCACACACAGAGAGTAACTCTACGAGTGGGCCTACCCCTCGTACCTCGACACCTACAAGGGCTCCCGCCTCAGGTATCACACACAGAGAGTAACTAGACGAGTGGGCCTACCCCTCGTACCTCCACACCTACAAGGACTCCCGCCTCAGGTATCACACACAGAGAGTAACTCTACGAGTGGGCCTACCCCTCGTACCTCGACACCTACAAGGACTCCCGCCTCAGGTATCACACACAGAGAGTAACTCTACGAGTGGGCCTACCCCTCGTACCTCGACACCTACAAGGACTCCCGCCTCAGGTATCACACACAGAGAGTAACTCTACGAGTGGGCCTACCCCTCGTACCTCGACACCTACAAGGGCTCCCGCCTCAGGTATCACACACAGAGAGTAACTAGACGAGTGGGCCGACCCCTCGTACCTCCACACCTACAAGGACTCCCGCCTCAGGTATCACACACAGAGAGTAACTCTACTACAATATTACTTCAGCTATCAAATAAAAACTATTTTACTCAATTATTTCCTCAGGTATGAATCACAGAGAAGAATTCTACTGAGTATCACCTCAGGTACCAAATAAAGAGATCAATTCTACTTGATTATTGCTACAGGTATAAAGCAGAAGGAATCATTCTGCCTGAACATCACTTCAGAATTCAAACACAGGAGTAATTCTACTTATGCATTTCCTGAGTATCAACAAAGGGAATCATTCTATTTGATTATGGCATCAGGTACCAAAAAATGGTCCAGTGCACAATTTTGAATATTGGACTGGATACAAACTAGAAATTAAGCAATACAATATCATATAGTGTTCTCAAGAGCAAAGGGCCTGTGTTTCTCTACATAACAATTTTGTATATGACAATTTTATCTGATCAAATGAATGTCAAATGTGATTCACGCAATCGTCATCATCTTGTGTTATACTTCGCTAAGAAAGCTGCATGTTTTTGTAACAACAGCATTGATTTTTGGCTTGGCTTCACAATTCTGTTCAAAGGATGAAGGGCTACCAAAATGGACAGAAATTAATTTCCAGAGTTGTCGGTTTGTAGTAGCCACTAGAGCATACATAGTTCTACTGCTTACCAAAACACACATTGATTTGATAAGAATTTAATTTGGGTAAAGCCTCTTTGAAGAGTGTGAGTGAAAGTGTCAGCTCTTTCAGGAGGATGGGTTTGCTGATGAAACGCAGTGGCTAACTGTTGCCTTTCTCACACCAGCATCAGTCAACAGGACAAGTACAGCCAGCTCATCCTGACGTCGCCCTCTGCTGCTGACACTGGGGAATACAGCTGTTGGGCCGTGCTCTGTGACGGTGCCGAGTGTGAGAAGGACATAGATCGCGTCTCTGCTGCATACATCTACTTTACAGGTCAGAGGTCAACTCACCCCGCTGGTGCGCTCACTGTTCCCAGTGTGTTCAAGCTCAAATGCAAGTTCAAGTGCATTATCCCCATTTGTATGTACAAATATACACATTGGAATTCAGCTGACAGGAGAAGCTAGAGCACGGGTGTCCAGTCTTATCCAAAAAAGGGCCGATGTGGGGGCAGGTTTTTGTTTTAGCCCAGCACTGCGACACCTGATTCAACTAATTAACTAATCATGGTCATAGTGTCATGGTCATGGTCAACTTGCACCCACACCAGACCTTTTCAGATAAGATTGGACACCCCTGATACAGATAAACAAGAGAGGCAGTGAAAATTAAGATGTAATTACAGTTAATGCTGCCGCCATTTTTGTGAACTGGTTATATTTTTATTGTTTCTTTATGTCATTTGTTATATATCTTACACCTTTTCCAAAGAGCACCTTCAAATTTATAATTTTAGCATTTCAATACAGCGATCCGTGTCGTCCAAGTTAGTTGTGTTTTGATTGTCTGGCTTTGTAAATATTCTTATAGTCATAGTCAGCCAGTGTCCATCACATCTCAGCCTCATATGATCACATAGGTATTACAGTTATGACAAGGTGATGACCTCACCCAGAGGCGATGACACGCGCGTCTCCCCCTCAGATAAAGACCAGTTGTTCGTGCCGTCGCCCATCCACTTTGAGATCGTCTTCATGCGTCCGGACAAGCCGGCCATAATCCCGTGCCGGGTCACCAGTCCACAGGCCAAGGTGTCCCTGCACCGTGAGGTACCCCCAGAGGAGGTTTCCATAGACGGGACCCAGTTCTCCTACAACCCCACCAAGGGCTTCATCATCCAACAGCCCAGCCCCGAGCACAAGGGCGTCTTCTACTGCAAGGCCGTCCTCAAAGACAGGCCGCAGATCTCCAACAAGTACCAGCTCCTCTACGTGGAAGGTACCCTGTTCGCAATACTGAATGCCACAGCTGGAAAATCCAGGTTCAGAAAGTAAAGGTCCTCCTCAGTATTTTGGTCCAAATCACCTGGATTTGCTAATTAGCTCAATTCTTCAGCCAGGATGTAGAACTAATTCGTGAAATCAGCTGGCTGAGTTCATGGGTGGAAGAAACACATGGCAGAACTTTTACTTTCTGACCACTGTACTATCCAGCTCTGCTGAAACTAGCAAATTATTATTTTAAAACTATACAGCCTCCAGCTTGTGCCTGTAAGCTTCTCGTTAAGACAGAGACCTGCCTATACCATTGTTAATCACCACTATAACCAACATGGCCTTAACTATGAACGTGAGGGGAATTTCAGGCTCCGTAGGGATGAAATGCATCTCACACATGATTGGCCAGGAGATTGAGGCAGGAGAAGAAAGAGGGGATGTTAGTGGGTAAAAAAAATATGTAAAATATCAGTGGCCATCTATCAATCCATTTTGTATGTGGAATTAGAACATTGAGCCGTATCCAGGCTGCAGCTAGGGGAGGGGGTGTGGTTTATAGAATAAGGGGTGGAGCTGTCATGATAAAATAGGTATAAAATACGAAGAAGGAGCTACAGTATATATAATACTCTTCCTTATTTAAGTTCCCCTGTTTGCATTAGTTGCTGCCATATGGAGAAGTCAGGAGCCTTCTGCAACAGCTAGAAATGCAACACAGTCAGCAGGAGGCTCATTTAGAGAGAACCCACACATATACTGGTGATAAAGGCAGGACTGGATTTTCAGTGCTTTCAGTCAAATTGGCTGAATTTCTTCCCACAGTTCCCAGTGGCCCCCCCTCTGCCACCATCGAAGCGTCCTCCTCCACGGTGAGGGGGGGTGACAATTTCAACGTCACCTGCACGGTCCTGGGGGAGCCCGAGCAGCACGTCAACTTCACCTGGACGTATCCCGGTCAGGTGAGGGGCGGGTGCGACTTCATAGGGGGTGGGAGTGGGGGGTGTGTGGGCAGCAGTAAAATGTCAGACAGTTGAAAGGCGCTTTTCAGTTTGGATGAACTCCCTGAGGTCCTCTCTCCCACACTGAGCCCCTGGACCTTCTCCCAAGCACACCTGCTTCCCCTGCCTTTCCCGGGCCGTCATGCTTCATCCTCCCGGCCCCCAGAGCCAGGGGCCCCCAGAGCCAGGGGCCCGGAGAGCCAGCGGCCCCTGAGGATTCTCACTCTCTACCATTTTGATTTATGCGCCACGGCCGGATTTCATTTACCGGAAAGAACATTCGCTTGATTAAAACCATCTCTCAGCTTTTTCCGTGCGTGGAGAAACTAAAGTATGCTCCAGGTCAAAGCTTCCTAACTTACCCCTGGTATTGCTGACAGAAAGTTATAAGAATTACATCTATCAAAATGAAAAATGTCATTTTTCACGTATCAATGACCCCCGTGTCATGTACACAGAACATCTAGGAGGACCTTTTATAGTACAACATCAACATTTAAAAGCACTCCCTAACATATGATTTTGGAGCATGCAGTTGAAGAGGATTCTAGCCCAAATGGATGCACTTTGCTCATCATCAAAGATCACTCTGTATAAAACTTTAACTTAGGGCTCTGATTGGGACGCGGCCTATCAACTGCATCCTGGGTACTGTGTACTAGCATACTGTCTACTGCTTAATGCATACCATTTAGTACGTAACGTATTCCAAAAATATCTTCCATGCTATTATCAGCAAAATCACGGAAATAAGTATATCATTCTGGGATTTTAAGTACACTACATTTACAGAAAATGTCACCTACTTAAAACTTTCTCATCCAGTGTACTGAACAAGCATACTCAATAGTATGGAAGGGCGTTGATTCGGACACAGCCTTAGCATTGAGAGGTTGCCTTAAAGTGAATAATCCCCCCAGTTATACAGTCTAAATCCCCTTCTTGTCCCCTCCGTCTGCAGGGTATGCGGCCCGTGAGTATATATGAGGCCTGGAGGCTGATAAACAGGGGCGTGAGCCACACCACTCGAATCTCCCAGAGCGTCATCACTGTGGAGGACACTGAGACCATCGACTATGGGAAATATATCTGCAGAACCAAAAACACGCACGGGGAGACCGTGGTGACCGCTAACGTGGACTCTTACTAGCCAGGCCTCTGGCGTCGTTCTGGGGTGGGAACAGACAGGACGATCCTTACGGGAATTAAATATACTGCGATATATTTAAACAAAATATATTATCCATATCTATAAAATTCCAGCAAAACAAATATTGCAACACTTCACAATATATGGGCAAATACATTTTGTTTTCAGATATTGCAATATATTTCAATGATACGTTGCTGTGAAATATATTTATCAATATATATCTCCAATCGTTTACAACATATTTACAATATATTGCAGTATAATCGATTTCTATAAGGGGAATGGACAGGGTCTTTTTCCCTCCCTCTCCCAAGTATAATGCTATAATGCTTCTATGTTAAGCAGCTTGAAGGTAACAGTAGATTCTATGTTCCATAGACTGTGGGCGGGAGAAGCAATGCATTGAAATAAACATTTTAGGTAAAACTTTCTGCGCCCAATTTTTACTTCCTCACACTGAATCGAACCTGCAATAGGACCCAATGGTTACAAAATATCACGTTAAAGGTGCAATTTACTACAACGGAAAAAAAGAAAAAAAAAGAAGCATTTGTTCTGATTGTTTAAATAAATAACAGCTGAACACTCAGAAGAGAAAATGGACGAGTGTAATATTGTTAGCTGCTCTAAAAAATATCAGAACAGCAAGTCCACGAACCCAAAAGACAACCTATTTTCCCATTGACTGCAATGGAGGATTAATTTGCCGACAAGTACCAATTGGAACAACCTATCATTGTAATGAGTGCTGCCTGGCATTTAAAAACCAGCCTGCCATTTACAATTACAATGAAGTTCAACTGTAGTTTTGAACTATCCACACAGTGGTACAGATGAAAGCACATTTCAAGTGGTATGCGATGCTTAAACCTACAGTATGTAAGCAGCTCTGCAGCATAGTGCGAACAGACCACTCATCCACTGGCAGCGCACGTACACACGGACAGATTCCAGTGTGACGCAACACATCCCTGCCACTGTATGCACTGTATATAGACTGGAGCAACACATCCCTGCCACTGTATGCACTGTATATAGACTGGAGCAACACATCCCTGCCACTGTATGCACTGTATATAGACTGACTGTATGCACTGTATATAGACTGGAGCAACACATCCCTGCCACTGTATGCACTGTATATAGACTGGAGCACAGGGTGAGTTTCACACTTAGAAAGTGACCATTGAGCCACATCCACATCCATTATATAGGAGAACTAGCTTTCCTGCGTACCTTTAGATGGCAGAAATGGACGGGGAGACACACACACACACACACACACACGCAAGGCGTTCCCGCCTTCTGGCACAAGGGAACATAAAACATAGTTTATGTGCAGTGTGTCCTGCTTCTAATGGACTCCGTATGTGGAATGCGGGGCGCCGCTCTGATATTTTGGTGCAGGAACACAGGAACGCGCTTACTGACTTTTTCCGACGCTCTCACTTCACAGCACCTCTGCAGACCGGCTGAACGCGTCATTTCCAGCATCGAGTGACTGTCTGATCTCGTTTACGAGAAAAGCACAGGGGCACACGCTCATTACGTTATATTACAGGCATTTAGCAGACGCTCTTATCCAGAGCGACTTGCACAGCATTTGCACAGTTTTTACATAGTATCCTTTTCTATAGCTGCAGATATGCTGAAGCAACGCAGATGAAGTGCCTTGCTCAAGGGTACCACGGCAGTGACTCCTTACCTGGGAATCAAACCTGCAACCTTTCGGTTACAAGCCCAGTTAGTTTTTTACCATTATACTACACTGCCACCATTCATTCTTTTATGTATGTCTTTATTACTTTTAACAATTTGTGAAAAACCTTAAAGAGGCTGTACTGTACGCTGCCTCAATACACTGGGGTCCTGTTAAGATGAACAGATGAATTATGAACGAACCTGTACTTTCAAAATGTGAACAGTAATGGCACAAACTATAGCGATGAGAGAGTGGGGTTTAATGAACCATATACTGGGCAGGACTACAAGGAGCTGTCAATCACTGAACTGTTTGAACCAATCAAAAGGCTTTGCTCCTGAGACCGGGGCTGCGTTCGGATCCGAAATTTAGCACACAAACGCTCAGCACACATCAGCTGAACAAGCTGCAGAGAGAGATGCATGTAGCCAATGAAACGGGGGAATATTAGATGACCAGATGGTGAATCTTTCCTAGGACAACATTACTCTGCAGTAATAGTCAGGGGACGTTTGATGACTACAGTAAGGACGTTAGTTTAATGGCGCTTATGAAAGACCGCGTGTTCACCGGTCAGAGCAGTAGGCCATTGCTGTACAATGCGGTCCAATTAGAGCCATATCTCATAAACAAGGAAACAAGACCTCAGCTGGCCGACGCCTGCAGGACGTTTGCAGACGTTACACACCTGAGCTTATTTACCCATGTTATTCAACTGAAAGCAATCATGTTAATATGTTAGTCAGTAGAAGGCAGGGCTACCATTTGAAACACAATTGAATGAATAGAAGAACTATGAGACAAATAAAGGATGCAGGCCTTTCAGATCCTGCTCCTTGAACTGTAACCGTCCATTCAATTCCACAAGGCCCGTTAATTCAGAAATGCAGTCGTTTCCACATATCCAACATATCTATACATACACTATACATACTGTACTTAATCAGCATACATTTCATATGCAATGAATCCTTTTCACTTCTTAAAGGTTATTTTTTTAGCTTTATTAAACAGAACTGGGTTTTTGTACACAAACAAAATTGACTCAAAACACAGCAAATAAGCCTTTCAGAAGTACAAACATTTCTAACGAGTATTTCTGGTATGAAAGTCTGGTAACTAAATCTCATGAATATTTCATGCCATTTTAAAGAGAAACGATTAAAAGAGAACAGGTTGCAAGGAAACAAATTTGAATATGCCAATTTCAATGTTTTTTTAAATTCATACATATTATGTATTTGGTAGTGGTTGTCAGGGGACTCCCTTGAAACGGTTTACGTGAATTGTGATCTTTCTCAGACGTTTCCGTTAATAAAGAGCACCGCTGAAGCGCGTACACTATGCTGACAGTTGTACACAAATGGAATTGACTGCAATATTGTATATTCTTCAGTCAAATACCAATTAGTAATTTCAAGTGGCAGTGAGCTACAGTAAGCTTGGTGTGGGGCATCCTACGTTTCCTGCCTAGTGGGGACCAGGAAAATAGATGATTGCAGAAATGTGGAGCACTGCAATCATATCACTATCATTTCATTGGGACAATTTAAATTAGATTTTAATTAGGCTTTACATTTTACAGATACAAGGCACAGGTTAATGTGTGCAATGCTGGCAGAGTTGAGTTTAAAACAGGATGAGTTCTGCAATACTGAAGTCCAAGAGATTTTCTAGATTCACCCATTTCAAACAGAATTTTATGGAGCAATTTAAATAACATTACATTACAGGCATTTACAGCAGATCTTTATATTCAGATTTACACAACACATCATTTTTTTGCATTTTATACATAGTATCCATTGAACATGGATATATAATGAAGCAATGCAGGTGTGGTGAACCTTGCAGGGGTACACAACGCAGTGTCCCCTGACTGGGAACGAAACTGCACCTTTCGTACAACAAACCCCAGTTCCTTAACCATTATACCACACTGCCGCCCGATTTGTAAATCAATCACAAACCAGCACAAACCATTTTATAATTCATATATATGACTTTTTATTAATTGCATATTTCGCATAACTTCACACCAATAATTTCAACATCCACACAGTTACTTTTTTTGGGATACAATTTCAAGAAAATCTTCCTAGACATTACTCTCAACGTACGCATTAAGCTTAGCTTTGAACTTCCCCCACCGTCAAACTGCAGTGACATCATCTTTGTGTAACGCTGGGACAGAAGGAAGGCCTGGGAAAACATGAGGGAGTGTGGGAAACGCAGTTTCTGTAGCCTGGACAGCCAGTGATGGTGGTCGCCGGTTCATCGGTTCATCCTGCAGTCTCACTGACCACACAGCACAGGTCCAGATGTCCTGATCTTATGAAGGATTTACTACATACTGACCACTGAAAGTATAAACTCCCTTTTGAAGGCTGAGACTCAGAAATACTCTGCTGTAAGTTAATGTTAACGGCGAGGAAAATGCTGGGATTTCCCATGTATACAATACCTGACTAAAAACATGGGGAAATCCTACATGAGCATGGTAATACAGAGGGGAAAATGGCACAAAGTAAAAATGAGTGGAAGATATACTTTTTTTGGTAAGGGGAAGAGGGGCACTGTACCACTGCACAGTTACTTACGGTAAATAGAGAGCAGATGATTTGCAGCAGCTTGTCAAACTACTAAAATGAACACACTAACCCTTAACTAAGGCATCCACAATATTTACAGGTGTAGCATAATGTAGCCGTAGCTGACATTCCAGTGGATGCGCAACCAAAACCCTGGATGCAAGGCCCATAGACGGCATGATTTCCCCGCCAGCGTCACACACACACACACACACACACTGTTACATGAAGAACAAAGATCGACAGGTTCAATGGCAGGTGTGCGCAGACTCAAATAGTGATCCATGCAGTGAAGCCACCGGTCTGCAGAGTAACATTCAGTTATAAACTGGCAGAACACCCAGATGAACAACAGTTTGGTGCTGTTCTGCACACAATACTTACAGAGGGTACACCCTCCCAGTCTACAGTTTCACTCTAAAACATGTCTTACCAAGCCCTTGTTACAGAGTCATTTCCCACGAGTCTGTTACTTCAAATGACAGGAACCCCAAACGGCAAAGCAGACCAAGGATAATTTGAATAATTTAAAACAAGAGATGTTGTTCGAGGCATAAGAAAGAAAACTGGTTCAAGATGTGGGCAGTGAGGTAAAGATATTAATGGAAACCAACGGTGTTTGAAGTCAAAACTAACCCAATTAAATGCGTACGATCTCGAGTCAGGGCCCCTGCACTTGGAAACAAAACAATTTTATTCTCTCTAAAACGGGACGAAAACATAAAAGCACTTCACACTCAAAACGGGATGAGATTGTGAGGAACGTAGAAATGGATTAATTTAAAAATAAGGCAAAGGGGATGATAAAGAGAGTTGATAAGCGGAAGAGCGATGGTCAGCCAGTGAGAAATGGTTGTGGAACACAGGCTTCCGCTGCTAGACTGCAGCTCTGAAGAGTTCATCGCCTGGTCAAGATGCACTGAATATGCACTCATGCCAAACAAATCAGTGCACTTATAACACTACCAGTATGGAAGAGGCAGAAAGGATTCATACTCACAATCCCTACTTTTTTTAAAGGCCTTCACTTTTGGATTTCTTGGGAGTTGATGCAGTTCCATGGAGGCCAGGTTTTCAACACATGAAAACTTCTACTCGTCACTTTGTTACCAGACGGCCTTAAACACACACACACACGCATGCACACGCACACACTTCTCTCATACAGCAATCCCACCCAGTGAACAAGCTTTCACTAAAGCACAAGATACAAACACGGTGATTATCTACAAGACCTGAGATTTCCTTTTTTTCCCCCCTCCAAAACAAAAAGGCAAAGAACAAGGGCAGCCTTGCTCAGTAAGTGCTTCTGTGCAACAACGTCTTTATACTAAATCACCTGTACAGGTAAATCGGCACAAATATATCAATTTTAGAAGGTTTTCCTCAGGCGACGAGTCACGAGACGTGCGTAGCTAATATAGCCTTTTCCGCGCGAGGAGTCTCTGTCCGCTCAGTTCTCCGGAAGCCCGCGGAAGCGTTATCTGGGTGAGACGGGCGCGTTGGAGAAGACGCCGGAGTTGCGCGGGGACGGGAAGGGCTTGGAGGGTGACGTGGGAGAGAGCTTTTGGGGGCTCAGATCCCCGTTGTGGAGTTTCCACAGGAGCTCCTCGTTCTCCATGGAGAGCCGCTTGTTCACCTTGGACTCCTTCTGGAGAGACTGCTGCAGGACCACTTGCTCTGTCGACAGTTGCCTTAAAGCACAAAAACACAATGACAGGAGAGTGAAATAAATGTACACACCAGCCTCCAACTGAGCTTACACGCCAGGCACTGCACTTGAAATTATACACTGCCAACACATTCTTTTCTGCCCAACACGGGGCTGAGCCTGAGCGTATCCAAATCCCACCCCAATTTGGAATCGTCAATCATCTGCAACCACAGCCGCATACACTGCGCGAAGCCCACTGCCGGTTTGGGAGAGTGTCGACATCTAGGGTTCTCCGCCGAAACACGTGGTGTCGCCAGCTGCTTCTTTTCACACCACACACTACAGCAAAGCTCACGTAGAGCGGAGTCAGAGGAGGACCTTTCATATGTGCTGTGACCGCAATCTACGGAAGCCTAATCGACCAGCAGGGGGCGCTAGAGGGTAATGCGCATGGAACCCTGTCCGACTGAACCCAAGACCTCCCAAAGGACCAGGGGCCGGTTTAACCAGGTGTGCGTAAGTAAGAACTAAGCCTAGTTGTAACTTAAATCTCTACCGAGTTACACCTTGCGCACTACTAAAATATAACATGTTGCACCACAAATCATAGTTATAACATAACCCTATTAACTAAATATTTACGCAAGCTATTGACCAGGAATAATGGCGTAAGTAATAATGTTTGAATGTAAGACCGATTTGAATATATTGACAAATTGCTTTAAAACTATGAGCCTCGTCATCACCAAGAAATTTTGCTATATAGACCGCATCATCCGACTTGTATGACGACGCTGTTATCTACGCCCGTCTCATTTTAAGAGAGAGGACATAACTGAGAGTAACGGACATGCTAGTAGCAGCTGACCTCCAGCACGAAACCGATAGGAACGGAGCGCTTTAACGACAATGTTAACCAACAGCTTAATCATGTCACAGAGTCTACTAAGCTAGATTTGCTAACAGAAGTTGGCAAACAGTCTCAAACAACTACTCCGGTAACAGTGGCTAACTAGCTGTCCCAACAAAACAGAGCAGCATGAAGTAGCTGGCTAATAATGGCGGGTCAAGGATGCATAACGGATTTGCGTCACCAAGGTAACGTTCGATAGCCAACAATTATAGTGCAACGCCATTTCCCGTAAAATTTTTAAATGCTGCTCATTGGATCAATAAGCATCGATGTAATTTTCTGTGACTTTACATTACGAAGAGCTTACGTTCTACTCACTAAGTTTTGTGTTTAGGACACATAGTAGCTCACTAGTTGTAAACTAATTAGTAGCTACTAAGCCTGTGGTGTGAGCTTTACGCTCCAAGGTAGAGTACCCAGGCCTCTCTCTGGACCTCATATCCCCTCTAAAGATGTTCATCATGTATGAGAAATAAATCACACCACCTCTCTTTCAGCTGCGTCACCAATCTGAGGCAAACAGTAACTGTACCTGGACATCGCAGCGTGTCTGTCCATCCTGGCTTTAAGGTCTTCGTTCTCCTGTTGGACCTTCTTAAGGCATTCATCCAACTTCACACTCTTTTCCATCTAAAGCAAAACCAGCAACTCAATCAGCAACATTGCAGAAATTTACAAAATGACATGTTTTGAACAGACTGCATTCCTTCCAGTGGATAATGGGGGAAGTTAGCTTGTGAAACTATCGTGGGCCCTTTGCTCTCTCCTCCCTCTACTGTACTCACCAGTTTGTCCATCTGCATGAGCTTCTTGTCCTGCTGGTGCAGCTGTTTGTTCTTGATGTCCAGCACCACTTTGAGACTTTCCAGCTCCTGCTCCAGATACAGGGTGTGGGAGTCCTTCTGAAACAGACACAGAATGTTCCATCTGTACCGCCACGCTGTTCCACCTGTGCCGCCACCCTGTTCCACCTGTACCGCCATCCTGTTCCACCTGTGCCGCCACCCTGTTCCACCTGTGCCGCCACCCTGTTCCACCTGTGCCGCCACCCTGTTCCACCTGTGCCGCCACGCTGTTCCACCTGTGCCGCCACGCTGTTCCACCTGTGCCGCCACGCTGTTCCACCTGTGCCGCCACCCTGTTCAACCTGTGCCGCCACCCTGTTCCACCTGTACCGCCACCCTGTTCCACCTGTACCGCCACCCTGTTCCACCTGTACCGCCACCCTGTTCCACCTGTACCGCCACCCTGTTCCACCTGTACCGCCACCCTGTTCCACCTGTACCGCCACCCTGTTTCACCTGTACCGCCACGCCGTTCCACCTGTACCGCCACGCCGTTCCACCTGTACCGCCACGCCGTTCCACCTGTGCCGCCACGCCGTTCCACCTGTGCCGCCACCCTGTTCCACCTGTACCGCCACCCTGTTCCACCTGTACCGCCACCCTGTTCCGCCACCCTGTTCCACCTGTGCCGCCACCCTGTTTCACCTGTACCGCCACCCTGTTCCACCTGTACCGCCATCCACCCCCCGACCCCGACCGTGCACGTTCAACAGCGCCCTGCAAGCCAACGGGCAGCTACGGTCGACAAACTCCAGGCATCAACCCCCAGCTTAGAATTTGGTTAAATGGGCCCCGTTTCCCACTGCTAAGCTAGCGTCATAAGTCACAATGATGACTCAAGATTGGGAAGCGTTCCTGCGTTACAGGGGAGTGTGATTTTCCGTAATTCAGTACTGCTTCATCAAAGCGGACGAGCTGATGTAGGTGGAACAGAAAGACAAATGACTGACGAAAACGACGAATGACTCAAAGGCTAAAGCATGTCAGGCTAAAGCCCTGATACCGTCAATACTGGCCTGCACTTGACTGAGTATTACAGGGCGCATTTCCATTTCATGGAGTTCATCTGCTGTTCTTCCAACATCCAACAGGGGGCGCCACACATTGCGCAGTACTGACATGGCATACACCAGCTACATGCATAGAAATTGCAACTGTTTATACGGATGCAGTTTGTAATATTAAACAGTGTGAATATGTTTGCTTCTAAACAAATCTCACACATGGCCCAGTAGCAAATCAGTTACAGTGTGTCTTTTTAAAGGTCAGAACTGCGCAAACGTCCACACATGTTGTGGGGGAAGTAATTCTGGGTGATTGTGCTGTCCCAGTCCAACTATATATAGAGAGTAGGATATATAGCACGTGTAAGAAATACAAATCCCCTCGTCTGCATTTTCAGATTGCAGTGGCATTCAACTGACAGGCTTTGATCTCACAAGGCAATCCTTGAATCTCAGTCCAAGTGCTGTGCCCTTCCAACACACAAGAAATCTTCAGAAATTTGAATGTTAGCATTTCTCCCATAAAAAGTGATTAAAATAAATACCTGATTTTTCTCAGCGAGCATTCTCCTCCTCGCCTCTTCAGTGCTCAGCTTCTCGTTTAAAGCAACGTTGTCGGTTGAAAGTTCTTCAATTTTCTCCTGTGAGGAATTCATGTGTTAAATGGGTTCTGAGCTTGTATATAGTGCTTATTGTCCATTAGAGACAATGGTTTATGTTTGATCTCTTAAGTGTGAGGAAACGCTGCATTTATACATCTCTAAATGCGCTGTGTCGCACAGAATCAATAAGGAGCTTACGGTTAATTTGGCTTTGGCTTCTTTCAGCGTTTTGTCCAAAGTTTCCACTTCCTCTTTATGAGATTTCCTGAGTTCTGAAAGAAGAGACACACATTTCCAATGAATGCTCAGTAATATGGAAGCGCTGAAGCGCTGCAGCGGAATCACTCGGCCGCCTCAAACGAGGTTTCCGGGGCGCTTGACCAGCGCTAGCGTCACTAGGTGGTAAGTGAAATGCAGACACACACAACATTCAAACGTAACCGACCTTCCAAAGTCATTTCGTACTGTTGCTTCAGACTCTCCAACCTCCCAGCATGGCTGGCTTCCAGTTCTTTCCGCAAAGCTTCATGCTTGGTTTTTAAATCATCCAGCTGTAAAGGAAGAATGGAACTCTTAAGAAAAACCTAACTACTTGTGCAGCTGATGCTACGCTCAGAGTCTGAGTGGGCTTCAGGTGGGAACACGTTAGTAGCTTTTTGTCTGCATGACTGAAAACCGTGCTTAAATGCATTGGGTTTTAACACTGGCGCAAAATGACGGCTTTGCACAAATGACATCTCCTTTGCAAAGGCCTATAATCACCATTATCTCAGTGGAATTGTCAAACATTTGCAGTAAAAACAACAGTAAGATAAAGCTTGAAATGAACAGCAATGAATCACTTTTTACAGGCAATGTTCTCTTTGTATTTCTTTATGGATTCCGTGAATGCCACAATGACGCGCGCATATTATATAATGACTGATGTGTACAATGGCTCCAGGGCATTTTTGTACACATGTAGCATCTTCTACCTTCACCACGAAGATTCTGATTGGCTGAAATACATGCTACATAGTTACGGCGGCTAACAAGGGGCAGCATTAACACTACTTCAGTCTGGCCTTTATACTCAACTAGTCAATACATCTGCTGGTTACATTCTTCAGTATATAAAGCATTATAAGAACGAACCTCTGAAAACTAATTCAGGATTCTTAAAGATTTGTTTTGCAATAATCTTTACATGACAATTTTCTCATTCTGTGCGTACTTGTTCAGACCGGGCGTGGCAGACGAGCATAAATAAATTTGGCTCACTGAAGCGCTGCCACGCACTTAAAATATGTTAACAGGTGGGCCCTAAAAAAATAGCTGCATCAATCAGCCAACGGGAGCCAGAAATTGGACAAATCCAAAACACAATCTAAACTGGCTGCAGTCCTCATATCCTCCCCAATTTGGTTTGGAATTTTTTGGCAGTTAAAATAGAGCTAGTTTTGTTATTTTAACCTTCCAAATACAGTTCAGATTTTAAGTGGATGACATACTAACAGAGAGACAAGGACGTGTGACCCGTTGCTCTGTAGAACGTTCGGCGTGGAGAGACAGGAGCTCAAGCAGGGTAATTACAACCCAACAGAAGTAAAAACAGCACAAGCGTGTGAACACGCGTTTTAAATAATGCATGAAGTGGACTGTGCTGCGATGGAGGGTGTTTTCCTGCCTTTCGCCCAATGCATGCTGGGATATGCTCCAGCCCCCCCCTGCAACACTGACCAGGAATAAGCAGGATGGATGGATGGATGGATGGGTGAAGTGGACTGTGAGCATCAGCAGCAGTGGCG
The DNA here is from genome assembly GCA_022702515.1 of Ilyophis sp. 1 JC-2022. NCBI lineage: Eukaryota > Metazoa > Chordata > Actinopteri > Anguilliformes > Synaphobranchidae > Ilyophis > Ilyophis sp. 1 JC-2022. The sequence goes on from CM040404.1 coordinate 131,868,874, forward strand.
GGCGAGCAAACAGCCTCCTCACCTGTTGCTGCATCTGGCTCTTACACCTGTCGGCCTCCTCCTGGTAGGCCTGGTGCACCTTCTCCCACTCCGCCTGGTAGAAGGTTTTGAGGCGGTCCTCCAGGTCGGCCAGGTCGCTCTGGTGCTGCTCCTGCACCTTCTGCATGGCGCCCTCGAACGCCACACGCAGCTCATCCTTCTCCCGCTCGAGGGTGTCGCACGACGTGGCCGAGGTCACTGGGAAACGAGGGGAGGCCGTTTCAGGTTCCGCTCACCCGTGACCAGAGTGTTACACCAGTTAAAGCTCTCGCTTATTCACTGAAGGTCACGTGTTGCTTTCCGGTGAGCCGAGCTCTGATACGATGCGTTTTGCTTTGGCACAGCACAATACTTTTTTTGGGGTTTTTCACAGCACAATACATAACTGCACAACAAGAGGGCACACAAGAACACGCTTTGGATCCCAGAGACACGCTCGCAACCAGCTGAAATAACCATCATGTCCTGCATATTTTCCACTGAAAAATGTTCCATTTATTAACAACAGATGAAACTTAACTCTTCATCGGAACTGTTTGGATACAGAATTGTGACCGATCTGTATGTACACAAAGTAGTTTTACTCCACATGCTCATCCCTAAGGCAGTGTTATTTGTTACATAAATAAAAGGGGCTAATATTGGAGTCGTACGTGGGCGTCTGCTGGCTGTTGTGCAGTTGTCTTCCCGGACCGTGTGGATTTAAACACACAGGCCGTGGCTGCTTTAGGGATGACAAAAACAGCAGCTGTGTATCTGTGTGTAACAGGGCCGTCTTTATTGGGCCTTCATTAGAGAAACTTTGCTATAACAAAGAAACACAACTCGTGGCCTCACAAGAATCGCCTTTAAAATACAAAGTTTACTGCACATTCCCACATTCGACTGAAAATAGACTGCAGTGATCCACCAACTGTGGGGACTGCAGTCAGAAATATATTTTCTACACTTCATTAACCAAAGAGCTGGATACTCTTTAAAGAAATGCTTTCAGTGTTACACACAGCAACATGTTCAGTGTTGCGTAAATGTTCCTTCAGAGAGTAGATTTGATCTCATTTGGACTGGTATAAACTCACTTAGAGTTGGATTAAAAGTGACCGTTTGAGCGTGCGTCCGAGTGAGTACGGTTAATAACAGCGGCAGCTGCTGTGCTCTCTCGAGGACCTGAGGGCATGTGTTACCCTGGGAGCCGGGACTGGGGCTCAATAACAGCCTGATGCACCACATAAATCTCTTCTGTGATTCAATTAGTGAGTAAATGCACAGAAACTGCTGCCACACAGCTCTGTGTGTTTCAGAAAAACATCCAGGAACATCCAGACCGATACTCCATCTGTGGAATCAGACAGAGAAAAGCTCCACTGCATATGGATTAAATCCAAGTGGAATGTAAAAGTAACCAAACGGACAATGTAGACTCACGCAGCAAAAACAAAAGCACTTAAATGGTTAAACCATCCCCTAAAACTGATTTACTTTCAGTTTAAATCCTTGAAAAGCTGGAAAAAAAAATGAAGACAGCCAATATTAGCAAGCTCCTTGATGTAAGCCGTAACTCGATTCGGCTTATCGACCCATTCCCAAATCAAAAGTCACAAAATGGAGGCGGAGGCCTCGGGAGATCAGCGGTGTCAGTCTGTCCTGCTGAAGATCGCAGAGGTGAGGAGGGAGCAGAACTCTGGGGCCCTGCTGAACGTCGCGGGGCCCTGTGACAGATTGCCTCACCCGCAACAGCAGGGAGCCCAACATTCCACAGACATGTGTAAGAGAGGTCAGGGGTCATAGGCACTTCTGGTCAAAATTAATTACAGATTAAAAGAATTGCTCTCATGGGAGAGGCTGTGGGGGGGGTAGGGGGTATAATTCATACGGAGTGACTGCTGCTTGCCCTTTGTGAACGGGGTTCAGTTCGAAGGACGGACTGGCACCACAGGTGACGATGTAATGGCAACACGGTAGGCCAAGTGTAAGGACAGCATGGCTTCTTTCCTCTTATGCGACAGCTCTGGGTATCAGCCAGCTCAACAGAACCCTGCAACTGCCTCTGACAAGCGGTGCCATGACATCATCAGAACAACAGCCTCACGCTAGCTTCTCTGAACTGTGAAGTGAGCCAACTGCCAGCAAAGTTTTTTATATATATATAAACATTTGTTGTGCACGTCAGTACGGTATACATGCCTTGTTCCTGGTCACGCGCCAGTACCATGCTCCAGAAGCACGAGGAGGGCTTATAGGAGGTCTTTTTTTAATGGTACGAGCGCTGAAAGAATGTGCCGCTAAGCTGACACCCTGGAATTATGGGTAATGAAGTCATGTGGACAGCTTTAGGATATTTTACAAGTATCAAAGACATGCCGACAGAAAGGGGCCGCCCGTCGCCATTGACCATGTGCTGCGAATTTTAGACTCTCGGTCCATCGTCGCCTACCAGTACTAACCGACAAACACTCGAGTAAGAGTACTAGGACCGGGATGGGGCTTGTCAGGGCTGGGTCTGGAGGAGGGCCCAGCAAAGCCCTGGGGGTGACTGTGCAGCCAGAGGCAGCATCATTGGGACTGAGGTCAGCCTCACGGCCCTCTGGGAAATCTCAAGCTAGATCAACCTATCAGACAGAGAACATCCCTGCTCTGCAATGCGCTGTCACATGCCCAATAGCAGATTAAAAAATAAATTCACTCTCTTAAGGTGTACGAGCACAAATATGTGAATTCTCAACTGAAAATGTTTAATTCTAATGCTGATATAACAACCCCAACGGGTAATTGAAACCAATGTTCTTGAACACTGACGGAGAATTTCGAAAAAATATTCCAAAAAAACGTACTCTTCAAAGGGTTCATTAAAAATGAAATGCAGCAAGCAGGAAAGGCTTAATGACAATATTGCTAGAAAAAATGCCACTTCCATTGATCTGATTAGTTACTAAGCTTGCGACTGGCATAAGCTCCCAATTGCAACATTGAGCCATCAATAGTTTCTGTCCCTTGCAAAACACATGACTTTTACACCGAGAGTCAGTTTCACAATAGCAAACAGTGGAGTGGTCTGGTGAGACGCAAAGCCGAAGTCTTATGTTCTTACCCAGCTCTCCTCGAAGGCTCACCAGCTCCTGGGACACTGCCTGCTTCTGCTTCACGACCGTGTCATGCTGTGAAAGAAGACTCCAGGTTACACACTCAGTATTTTTAAATCGCATGTTAAATATTTAGCTTTACCAAAACGACGGGCACCATTCAACACATAGCTGCATGATATGATCTGCCAACTAACCACACCTAAATGTTTCAACTGAAGCGTGTTTGACTTAACCGTACAGGTGAGCCTTAAATATTTGAAGAGCAGAAAAACAGGCCCTTGAGCTCATCGCATAAGCATTTTCCCTTCGGAAGTATTGAGTGTCTAAGAAACAATGTTGACAAAGTCCTTTTCCTGAATTAAAAAGCACACAAACACACGCTGCTGGTATAACAGAAATCCTGTTAACCGTTTGGCATCAGGATATTACTGGGTGAGTGACAGCTGGATTTAGCCGACCTCCTCAGAGTTCAGCTTAGGAAATAGAATGAGGAAAAAAATCATTTTCAGCAGAATGCAGCAGAGCCAGAATGATGCATCTCAAGCGTGAGCAAGCAGAATAAAGAGCCATGATCTGTACGGTGAGCGCATGCACTGTACGAAAAGTGCCTCACAATATTAAACACACCCTCCTCTCACAATGCTGCAATTAGCTGAGAATGACAATTTATGTCCATTTTACCTCAAATAATATGTAAAAGAAGGTGAAACCCCAAAGGCTGTGTGTGTCTGTGTGTGTGTGTGTGTGTGTGTGTGTGTGTGTCAGCAGCAGGTCTGCAGCGCTCCCGTCAACCTCCCACAGCGACGCAGAGACGAAACAAAGCATCCCCCCCCCCACCCTCGGTCCCGTCTCTCCCTGGATCAATACCGGAGCGCAACACATTACTGCAACAGCCCACCGCCCCGGCCCCTCTCTCCCCCCACCCCCAGAGGAGCCGGCCCATCGCGTGGGGAGAACGCACACAGAGCACGCAGAACAGCCACAGGGGACCAGCAAACACAAACCTGCGCGCCGCTATCGAGCGCACTGCCGTCCTGCAGTCCCTGCTACCCGGTGTGAGAGAGAGAGAGAGAGAGAGGGGAAGAAAGGCTCTTTACCCGTATCCTCGCGCAGGGAGAGCCCACACACGCCCTGCTGCCGGAGCACCCCATGGTCCCACAGACCAGCGCAGGAACACGCACGCACGCGCTGGACAGCCAGGAGCGCCCGCGCAGGTGGAACCTCCACCGCCTCCAAACTGGTCTGTCTGCATCGGAGGCACTACTTAAAAAAGCTGCTCCATTCGATCTAGCCTCCCACAGCTGCCTCTCTGACTACCGTATTCCTCCTAATAGAGGGGCAGCAGGGAATAACAGCAGGCTGCGCTGAGATAAGGGGGCTGGCTCTGCTCTACGGGGCTGTGACACACAGAGCCCAGGCGCATGGGAAATTGTTGAGTGCACGAGTAGCACTTGGCAAATTGGTGCATTTTATTGGACAAGCAGGGACGATGACCTTGCAGGAGGATGTTCATGAAAGAGAAATGCAATTCCACCCGTCTGCATACAATGTGTTAGTTTGCAACGGCTTCCCCTGATTCACCAGGCTTTAAACATCGGAGGGGAAAGTAATTCAACTACCCACACCGGCAGCGTTCAGATGGTCTTAACCTAAGTTGAGGGAAAACTAGGTCAGAAATGACCCAGCCATAAAAAATAAAACCCTTATGAACAATGAATGAATCCAGTCTACATGCTGAATTGACAGAGGGGCACAAAACGTCCTCTTTTCCAATTAACTAACATTTATCCACCCTGTTCAGTCTACTTTTATTTATTTATTAATTTAACAGGGCTTTTTCATTATTTAGTCCAATATAAATTTACAGTTGACTGAGCTTATTACGTCTGCAAAGTAAATGCACTGCCCCCAAGATAGAATTGCCCCGTCCCAATTACCCCATGTAAACACGTGTACGCTTCGTACGTTTCCTAGACGAAACTCAAAAACATAACGGCACAACAGTCCGTTTTTCCAGCGTAAATAAAATAAATGAGGGGGGAAAAAAAGAAAGATAGGAGCCGACAGGAAGAGAGGGTGTGTTTCCTTGTTGGCATTTGAATCTTCTATAGACCTAGTGATGTTCATCAATATCAGCTTGGTCCAGTTAAATGTACAACAGGATCAAGGTATTAAAGGTTTAGGTCTCCATTTTTAATGCCATTGAGAACTACACCTTCCTAGATGAACCAATGCTTGTTTAAGGGCGGCATGCAGGGTCTGGTGATTTGGGAACTGGGCTCAAACCGAAGAGGTTTCAAGTGCTCGAATACCAGAGGGAGCATGGTACATGTAACTCTTGAGCAAGGCTCTTAAGCTGAATTGCTTCAGTGACCAGCTGCATACACGAATATGCTAAAATGTCAGCTTTGAAGGCCACAAAGCATGAACGCGTTTATTAAGGACAGGACATACGCAATAAAAATACAGCTATAAATCAACCAAACATGGAGATTTTCGGATGCCACCTTTTTAAAATACGGCTTTGTGTTACACCGCAACGGCCGAGTCATCAGCTATGTTCAGAAGAGCCCCGCCCTTTGTCCTTATCTCATTATTTACTGGCAGAGTTCAATTCTGGAATCTGTCAACTAAGTATTTGCTCATCCCCCCCCCCCCCCCCCTTCTAGCCCCAACACACCATGCATCCCAAATTTGAAAAAGAATAATCTCTTATTAATTGCATTTTGTGATCAATGTGATGGATTTAAATTGCATGTTGGGAGCTAAATATTCTCAAAATGGCTGCCTTGCGGAGGCAGACAATGTTTCAGTTGTCCGACTCACATAAACATATAACCGAGTGAACACATGGCTGAGTAGCCATCAGGCCCCAGTGTCTACAGGGCATATAAAAGCCATTTTTGGCCTATCAGGAGATATGAAGAATAACCCTCCTTCTGTCTATGTGCCTGCCTGCTGCAATAATCACTTTCCCAGCTCTACCACCACCTCAGAGAACAGACCAGGCCAGTGTGGAGGCTGCATCTCATGTGACATGATGGAACTCTTTAGAGAAAGGCAATTCCTGCAGAGGGTAAACATGAGGTCAACGTGATGGGCGGGGACTGACGGTAAGGCACATTAATATTCGAGGCCTCGGCGGTAGAAAACGAGACCTGCGGTGGTTCCTTCTCTTGCTACACTTGTGCGTTCGTGGTAGTTTTCTGCACTCCGCACCCGCACTTTAATTAGCCAATCCTGTCGTCAGTCTACTTCAGCATCATTCCAATGGCAGGCTTAGTTTTTTTTGTGATATCTGGAAGCAAAGAACGTGGAACTCTGTTCAAGTTTGAGCTTGTTGCTTCAGCACCTCATGCATTCTATATATGACGTACCATTCAGAGGGAATTCTTTTAAATTCAGGCAAAACAATGTAACCTTGACCTTCTGGCAATAACCTCACACACTTTCAGAAATGTTAAAAGTACATGTAAAATCCTGCAACTCCTCTGATACTAATGAGTAGAAACTCTTGTAGTACTGGGAAAGGGCTGAGCAGACCATTTTCCAAACTAGAGGCCCATGTCTCTGCTGAAAGATTACAGATGTCAGACATGTCAAAACATCCATTAAGCTGCCAGTGGCCTGCACCCTGCTCCATTGCTCATGGCTATGTGTAGTCATAGCAACAGTCCCGTCCAAAAACTCAGCTATAGATGGTGTAAACAAATATACACCACAAACATATACAGATGCATATCAATCCCTTTTCTTCCAGATAGAAACAATTAACTGTGCGTATTCCAGTTAGCGGTTATAATTTAATTGTCTTCCCCTGAGATAGTATACTAGCAGTGCAAAGTCTTTCTCGATTCCAAATTGCGTTTCTTACTAGAGGAATGATGTGATGGAATTAGGATGGCGAAGTAGCTGTAGCCACGCGTGGATGGATACCTACCTACCTACCTACCTCCCTACCACCCTATTTAAAACAGAAGTGGCAGAATGCTGTGGCCACAGCAGGAATCCCACCCGCAGTCCGGCGGGCCAGGAACAGCAGGGGTCTGCACTGTGTCAGCTGTCCGGCTGTCTATCTGACCCGTACCCGCTGGCTGATAATGTTAAAAAAAGCACCGCCAATGCTCCAGATATCTCCATCGCCAAGGGCCCCTCGAGACCTCAGCAGACATGACGTGCAAAGCCTGCTGGGATTGCATGAGTCATATACAGGGCCTGGACCCTGAGACAGGCTTATCTACAGATTCACACCATAACCTGAGCTCCACAGCCGGGGCATAAAACACACAAGGATCCTTACGAGGAGGCAGCTGGGATTCCCTTTTTTACAATACACTAAAATAAACACCGCATCCTGATACTAAAGAATGATCTACCAGTATAACTGGAAACTATGAACCGTTTAGATTGTTTAGATTCCCCGCTGAGGTTGAGCTCCTCTTAATTCTCGCAGGTAATTCCCAGTACGACAGTTAAAGAGGAGTAGGAGCCTGCTGGCGGTTTAACGCTTGCTGATGCTAACCCGTGTTTAGGACTGCTGGCGGTTTAACGTTTGCTGATGCCAACCCGTGTTTAGGAGCTTAACCATGAAAATAATTACAGGGCAGGCAAAGACACTGAACGTTAGAGGCGGACGGTTTTCAGAGACTGACTTCCTCTTGGATTTTTAAATGAACTTCCTTGAAAGGACAACACCTTTTCCCTCACCCCTCACCCCTCACCCCTCACCTCTGAACGGACAGGACGAAGCTCACTTTTAAACATTTGCCCCATCAATATATATCCAAGAGGCCACATTAATAAAGACTGAAAATCTACCAACTGAGAAATACAGAAACAACGAGGCACTGCTGAAACTGCATAGAACTTAAAGCAACAGCGAATAACCATCATAGCTCATGTCCTTAACAGTTCTACAAGAGTCCATGGTTTGAGAGTGTGTGTTTCTTGTCATTTTATCAAGGACAACTCTAAAGTTAGACAACTAATCTGCCCGGCGTCAAAAAATAGCACTTTATCAGCTCCAGCGTGAGCAGACAGAGTAAACTCCTATAGAGCACTGTTTGCACAAGTGAAAAGGTAGCATTAACAACGCCGGGACCCAAGAGTACACACACATATGAAAGTTTAAGAGTGTTTGCACTGAGATTTCATTCAAAGGTCATCCCCACAAGGGCGAAAGTTAAAAAATAAATACATTTAAAAAGACAAATGAAATTTACAAACACTTGTGTTAAAAGAAAAAGGGAAAAAAAAAAGTTTGCCCACATTAAAGTGGCCGTGGTAAAACTGTCACCATTTTCCATATAAACAGTTGCTAGCAAAAGTAGCCTTTATAAACAAACGGAGTGATAGTGAGCAGCGCGAGCAGCTCACCAGAGGCTTGAGTGAGCAGGACACAGAATACACACCTCCAACCCGGGTAATCAGCAGCTTCCGCAGCCAGGGCAGGTGTGCTTAACATCAGCGCACACACACACACACACACACACACTTATTCACAGCCCTCGTTACGTATACATATACCCTGTACCAGTGTTACCCACAGGATTTTCTGAAACTGTGGTGGGTGTAGCCCAAACTGTCTAGCGGGGTCCGGGGGCATGATAATGAAAGTGAAATCATTATGAATTTTTTTTGTCAATTTCAACAGATAAATGTATCAATTAAAATCTAACACAGAAGGTTGCGTTTTGTTACACTGTGCTGATATCTCCTTTGAATAACGTCAATATTATCTTCCACAAGATACAATATACATGAACTAGGGTATATTATTATTGTTTTTATTTTCAGGTTAGCTAGCAAGATAACATTAGTTGTAAAAAAAATGTTTTTCCTATCTTTTAACCAGTGTTGGGGAGTAGTGAACTACATGTAATTAAACTAGTAGTTTAACTACATTTTGCAGTAGCTTGCTGGTAGTTCAACTACATTCATATTTGCATAGTGATTAAAGTAGTTAAATTACTTTTTTGCCATTTTTTGTGTAGTTAACTACTGAAACTACAAACAAATTTGGGCTATAAAAAGAAATACATTATTTTTATTTTTTATTTTATCATTGCTTTACTGTAATTGAACACCCTTTGACCAGCCCCGCCCCCTTTTTCTTTCATCCTGACCGCTGTGAAGGCACGCCCAGGGTGCAAGTTGAAGACCGTTTTAGTTGTTAAAATTCAGATGTTACAAAACTGACGAGTAAGACACAAACATTTTTTTTAGACCAGTGCTTAAGTCAGTCAAATGGTCTAAAAAGGTACAAGTTAAATATTGTTTTCTTTACCGTTTTACATTACATTACATTATAGGCATTTAGCAGACGCTCTTATCCAGAGCAACTTACACAGCATTTTTGCATTTATACATAGTATCCAAGTTTTAGTTTCAGATGATACAAAATACAGATTTGTCTTCAACAAAAATATAAAATTCCTTGTGAAAAGCCCAGATGGGATTGTTTTGTTTAGGACAGGTTTAGGTCTCAGGGGTATTTCAGGAAACTGGATTGTCAGCTCATCTGTGAAAAATATTTGGCTATAGTTTTTAATGTTTTGAATCTGAATTTGTAAAACTAAACTTGAATATAGTAGGTGTCAATTAGAAGTTGTTGCATGCTATTTTAGAAGTTACCTGGCTAACGGAGTAATCCTGCTTGGTGCAATACCCCCACCTGGACTCTAGTTTCTGGAAGGCAGGTGTCTGACTGATGGACATTGTATACAAAACCAAAGCTGACATGTCTTGCACTTTCCCATGAATAGTGGGGTATTTTATTAGTTTGGTTTATGTATGACCTGTGAACAAGAAGGCACTTTTTGCAATAAACTCAATTGAGTGGCATTTTTAGCTGCCATGTGACTTTTTTGTATTATACTTTGGTAATGTACATTGTCAATTTGATAATTTTTTTACAAAATGGTTTAACTACTTTTTCTAAGTAGCTTTAGTTAACCAAACTAGATTTCTCCCTAGGGTAGCTTTGCTGTAGTTCAACTTATTCCAGTGAGAAGTAATTGGTAGCTTGCAAAGCTACGTATGCTTTCAAAGTAGCTTCCCCAACACTGCTTATAACCTTGTTACGTTAGCTTATGATAAATTAATATCGTAACACAGGGAGAGCTTGACTAGCTTAATGCTGAAACAATATGTATCCATTATAGTGTAGCACAGAGGGTTTAACTTTCGCAAACGCTAACCGCGTCAATCTCCTCAGAATCGTGAGGAGATGCAGCCTCTGTGTGTGGCGGGCTTTGTGTGTAAGCAGGGGGGAGGGGGAGGGGGAGGGGCATCGACCAGGGTGAAGAGAGGGGGTGCGTCCCAATATTCTTCACTCCCCACCTCCACTACCACTCCTCTACTTCCCAGAAGTATGCAAAACTGCCTTTCGTTTCAAGTACAATTATTTGCATGTTCAGTACACAATGTACCTGACATTGCGGTTTGCGTTGAAACATTAATTAATATGTAACCATCAATACGTAATTAAGATGTAATCAGCAACATTAGATTAAAACACAAAGATCAGTTTCCAGGGCAAGGAGTAGGAGTGGTAGTGGGAGGAGGAAAGGTTGCATTTTTCGACGATTGGGACGCACCCTGGATCTTTTTGAAGTGACGCACATAAGCCTACAATTTCAAATTCAGATTATTTATTTTTTTGATCAATTTGAAACTGTGACGGTTGAAATTAAACTCTGGCGGGCCGCCACATTTTAATACATTAATGGGAAACACTACTGTACTCATTCACACAACCGCCACAACAGCCAGGCGTGCTCCAAGACAACAGATGCCATTATCTTCAGTTTCCCAGTGTGATGAATACACATGCATTGAGTTGAACATGAATTCAAATGCAAATGTTTTATCTGTAAGGCTGCTCTTTCCCTGAAGAATGAAAATAGCTTTGTGTGGGAGACCCATCAATAATTAAGCAGCAAACATAGAGAGAGCATACGGGGGGGTGTTGAGCCTGTATTAATACGGCCTTCTCTTACTCATAGCAGGTACCTTTTGCACACAGGAACAATATAAACCATTTGCATCAGACCTGTCTTTCATTCTGAGCTGAGGAAGTAAGGCATTGGGAGAATGTACCAGAACTCTGCCAAATGTGATCTCATTTCCTTTCACTGGCAGGCCCTTCGGCATTAAATACGGACGCTGTGTTGTAGCAACATCATAACAAAATGGAGGCACAGAGGGTCAGGCGGGAGGGGAGGGGAGCCCTGATACAATATCTCCCTCACAGTGCTGTTCAGGAGGCTGAATGGGGCCTCCTGGCTGCTCATTCCTGGGGGCCAAACATTCGGAGAGGAGGGAACATGACCAAAACAAACAGCCCGTCCCCGTGACTCCTCCACCCCACCCCACCCAGCCCAGCCAGTCCCACACCTGTGAAGAGCAGACGCTGAACACACGCTTCTCCTGCACGTTTGACCATTACTGCTTTAACACGGTACATGGCAACGAGTCAAAACCAAAACCGCTAACCGCTCCATTCACCCTGCCTGCATCCATACCATGTTCTACCCAGCCTGTGCCTGCAAAAAAAACTCACATCAACCTGTACCCTACCAAAACAACACCACACAAAAACAAACCAACATCACTGTTACCCTACCCAGCCCAAACACATGCACTCAAACTAAAAACAACGAGGCACAGATAAGCTCATATCAGCTATTCTTATTTTTATTATTAATTAAATGCTTTTGCATTTGAACAAGAAATTCCGATTTTCAATTTCAACTCAACGCAATGCCAAAATGAGTTTACACACAAGCAATGCATTTGTAGAGCTCATGACAATAGCTACACTCCTCGGCGATGTGATTAAACACCTAAGCCAGCTTTGACACACGGAGCGGAGCTCGTGTTGGGAAGGGTGCGGAAGAGCCGGGCGCTTCCCTACCTCAGAGACGATGTGTTGAATGACCACGGCGATGGCCTCGAATCGACGGTTGCCGGACGCGAGGAGCTTCTTGAGCTGCTGGATACACTTGTTGTTCTCGCACAGCTCCCTGTAATGCCCCGTGCCGGGGGGCTTACTCTCCGTGGGCAGCAGGTCCGGCTGTCCGTGCGTCCGCGCCGGCGGCTGGGTCCGGGGGCTCGCCCTCGGCTTGTGCTTGTCCACTGCAAGAGAACGTCCGTTTAGCGTCGTAACAACGTTCAGCATCCTTCTGCCCCCCTCAAACACAGACGAGGCGGCTGAGACGTACTGCTACGGCGGCGGCTCCCTTACTGGCCCCCGGGTAAAGACGGAGCGCAGTACTGTCCAGAGCGCACTTAAGTGCATTAGAATGAGTCACAGAGCAATTAGGAGCCCATACAGCCGCTTCGCTTCCCCCGCACAAAATGGAGCCCCTGAATGAGATTATGCCCATTTCAACATCGGAGCTTCTCTCTGTGGAAAGGCACCGTCAGAAGGGCCTTATTTTAGCAGAGCCCAGCCACGGAGCACGGAGGTTTTGATTTACATTAGCTTTATAAATATAACACCAAGGGTATAATAATGGAACAGGGTGCACTAATGAGAAACAACATTAGCACAACAACCCCCGCCCCCCCCCCCCTGCCACACTGCCAGGGGAGGGGCCACAGACCACAGGGATAGGTTACCCATCGGCCCAAAAAAAAACGCACAACGACAAGTGATTTATTGCAGCTCCTCAGTGTGTGATACTGAAGACCGGGCCTCAGCTTGTCGTGGGTACTGTGTGTGATACTGCAGACCAAGCCTCAGCTTGTCCTGGGTACTGTGTGTGATACTGAAGACCGGGCCTCAGCTTGTCGTGGGTACAGTGTGTGATACTGAAGACCGGGCCTCAGCTTGTCGTGGGTACTGTGTGTGATACTGAAGAGCGGGCCTCAGCTTGTCGTGGGTACTGCGTGTGATACTGAAGACCGGGCCTCAGCTTGTCGTGGGTACAGTGTGTGATACTGAAGACCGGGCCTCAGCTTGTCGTGGGTACTGTGTGTGATACTGAAGAGCGGGCCTCAGCTTGTCGTGGGTACTGTGTGTGATACTGAAGACCGGGCCTCAGCTTGTCGTGGGTACTGTGTGTGATACTGAAGACCGGGCCTCAGCTTGTCGTGGGTACAGTGTGTGATACTGAAGACCGGGCCTCAGCTTGTCGTGGGTACTGTGTGTGATACTGAAGACCGGGCCTCAGCTTGTCGTGGGTACTGTGTGTGATACTGAAGACCGGGCCTCAGCTTGTTGTGGGTACTGTGTGTGATACTGAAGACCGGGCCTCAGCTTGTCGTGGGTACTGTGTGTGATACTGAAGATCTGGCCTCAGCTTGTCGTGGGTACTGTGTGTGATACTGAAGACCGGGCCTCAGCTTGTCCTGGGTACTGTGTGTGATACTGAAGACCGGGCCTCAGCTTGTCCTGGGTACTGTGTGTGATACTGAAGACCGGGCCTCAGCTTGTCGTGGGTACTGTGTGTGATACTGAAGATCTGGCCTCAGCTTGTCGTGGGTACTGTGTGTGATACTGAAGACCGGGCCTCAGCTTGTCCTGGGTACTGTGTGTGATACTGAAGACCGGGCCTCAGCTTGTCGTGGGTACTGTGTGTGATACTGAAGACCGGGCCTCAGCTTGTCGTGGGTACAGTGTGTGATACTGAAGACCGGGCCTCAGCTTGTCGTGGGTACTGTGTGTGATACTGAAGACCGGGCCTCAGCTTGTCGTGGGTACCGTGTGTGATACTGAAGACCGGGCCTCATCTTGTCGTGGGTACTGTGTGTGATACTGAAGACCGGGCCTCAGCTTGTCGTGGGTACTGTGTGTGATACTGAAGACCACGCCTCAGCTTGTCGTGGGTACTGTGTGTGATACTGAAGACCGGGCCTCAGCTTGTCGTGGGTACTGTGTGTGATACTGAAGACCGGGCCTCAGCTTGTCGTGGGTACTGTGTGTGATACTGAAGACCGGGCCTCAGCTTGTCGTGGGTACTGTGTGTGATACTGAAGACCACGCCTCAGCTTGTCGTGGGTACTGTGTGTGTTCCGTCACAAACGCTGCATACGCTGACAGTGAGAGAAAGCCGAGGCATAGCTAAAATTCCACATTAATGAGTGACATGTTGCCAACGCCCCGTCAGCAGCAGTCATTCGCGTTATGATTATAATTGGACTTTGATGTTTGGTAACCAGACATCTGGTCATTTTTTGAAAATGGAAAACCGATGGGGGGGTTAAAAAGGTTCACCTAAAAAGGTTCACACCTTACATTGTCAAAGCTTCTTAATTCCCATCTGGCAGCAAATACCTTCTGTAGCTAATTTTGCGGTTACGCTTTTTGGCACTGACATTTAAGAGATGCTTAATGTTTCTGCAGATTCTGTATGCTGAGGACTGAGGAATGCAATAAATGAGCATGAGTCACTCCACTGAACCACCTACACATCCTGAGAAAACGTAGAAACTGAACTGGCTGTGTGCACGTGCCGGTTTGTGTGTACGCGCCGGGTTGTGTGCACGTGCCGGTTTGTGTGCACGTGCCGGGTTGTGTGCACGCTCCTGGAAATCAATGCCGTTTTAAATTGTTGTTGCTCAGAGACGCCTGCAAACACAGGTCCAAGGGGGTTTATTACAAAGCAGGATTACTGGATAACTGTACGGAGTAAAACCTGCAACCCTCCCATAGGGGACTGAAGTAAACAGGGACTGAAGTGAAAAAAGCTGTTCCGTTTTCCTTGTGCAGTTATCCAGCAAACTCAGTAATCCTGCTTCATAGTATACCCACCCGAGCTGAAACAGTGTGTGTATGAAAAAGTTAAATTTGGAAAGGTATGGTAGCCCCTCCTTCTCCAGCACTGCATCAGAGGGCCCTCCTCTGAAGAGGGTCACGCCCAACCCCCACCCCCCCCAGTGAGAGCTCCGAGTAACAGCCAATCAGAAACTCCTCCCTCTGTCGCTCAGGAAACGAGGAGTCTCATTTCACAACAGTGAAAGAACAGAAACAGTCAAACCATGGATCGCTTCCACCGTTTGACTGTTTCAAGTTGTTATTTGAAGTGAAATTAATTTGTTTAAAACGGCATGCCAAGAAATATGACTTCACAATAACGGGGAAAATGGTCAAGCTAAGGGTGTTTATCAATAGGACCAGTAAATGCAGACCACCTGACCGTAACAGATGCTCCTCTCTCTTGTTATACTATTAGGGGGAAACACTATGGAGTGAGGAGAAACCGGAGAGAGAGCCCTCATCTACAATGAGCTTCATACAGACCGCCGTGTGAAGGTGCTAAAAGGCTAGCGCATAGGGAGTACAGAATGTGCTTCCCTGTCTAATGACAGTGCATTCCAAGCGCTGCCTCGATCACAGGCCACTCCCAGATAGCATTCAGATGAAACATCACATTAAAATTAACACCGGGGGAAATATGGCTTCCAAGTGATTCAGTAATGCTTCTAAGTGATTCAGTAATGCATTTATTTTATTATATTTAAATGAGACAGAAGTGCAAATACTGGGATTTATAATTCATGAAGCTCAAATTGTAGATACGAAAAGATTTACATACAAAATGACTGCACTGAAAACAAGACTGCACTTTTGGGGGGGTTCTCTCCTGTAAAGAGACCAGTTACACATACCCATGAACTGATTTGGAAACCATACAAGTAATGAACAACCAACAGTCTTGGGAAATGACTGTATGACTATATAACATAGAATGACTTGGGAAAAGCCCATATAACATAGTTAGAATGTGGACACTCTGAATCTCATTAAATAGCCAGCGAGAGGATGCTATGTTGGACTGACAATGTTAAACGCCATTAACTGGGAACCAAAAACTTCTTACACATTTAATTTTTCAGAACATGGAATGGACTATAACGTCGATTGGTCTAAATTCAAATCACATTTACTGGGATGGGTGGGGGAGGGGTGGTGTTAATCGAGTAACACACAGGACCATCACAGCACAGCAACAAACCAACAATGGCACAATGGAATTTAAATTACGTGCACATGCTCATTAGATTAAACCTGAGCATAACCTCTGTATAGAATATCATTGCGATCAAGTCGAGAGCATTTAAAAGGTAAAGGTTCAATTAAAATGTATTTTATGTTATATAATTTGTAATATTATATAGCCCAAATAAAATTTTGATAATTAGAGGTGGGCAATTATAAAGCCCATACCTTACTTAGTCTAGTTTAATAATGAGAATCCACAAACACATGCCACTTGCCCAATATTAAAATAGCTTTTTCCTAGATTGGATTATGGGAGAAACATGAATTGCATTGGAATCCCATCTGCTCCAAACTTTAAATTGAGGAAAATTTGCCTGCAATCCCTTTGCATTTCAGATTGGGTCTTTATGACAATTTTGAAACACTTTTACACGTTAGTACATGCAGAAAAACAAGTGCGTTTAAAAAAAAACTCAAATATTTCCAAGTGAAAGTTACAAAATGAACCATGCCAAGATTAGCACACAAAAATGTCCAAAATCAGGTCAAATGTCTAAAATCTGTTGGCATTGGGAGTTTCCCCTTGATACATGTTCTGCTGGCTGCTTTTTGGACAGAAGCAAAAACTGCAAGTTCAGCAGCTCCCCCTGCTGGTCTGACCGGCACACTGCCTGTTGAACAGCAGAGTTTCTTACACAATGCTGCAGGCAGGCAGGTGCTCCACTGTGGTCATTACCTTACTGCACATAGTGTTAGCGAGGTGTTACTGCAATGCAGTGGCCCTACACAGTACTGCAGTGGCCCTACACAGTACTCAATACTGATATGGTGTCTGACCCTTAAATTACAGCTTATTCCAACTGCTCCACAGATTTGTTTCAATTGCACACAAAACTCCCCTTGGAGTGAATGTTTTTCCCCCCACCACAGTATTGATTGCAACATTGAATTTCCAAGGCAACCAAAACGAGAACATATATATATATATTGTTTTTTTTTAATCATAAGGAAAATGAACATATGGGCTGAATTAAACATTAAATGTTCAAATTATCAAAGCAAGGTTAGTCCAGATCAAGGTCAGTCCAGATTTAGAAAGCCATTTGTTTGTTGAGGTATGTATGACCATAAAACAGAAGGAATAAGTAATCATGCAGCATGTTCTCCAGCAGCGTATAACTTTACAATCTATACAATAGGCTGTACGTCAGAAATCAATGCTGTTTATAGAGGGATCAATTATGTACAGTCATTACTGTAGAAACTATTGATAATGCATCTTGGCTAATCGTATTATATTATAGAGAAAGATATAATCAAAGGGATACACTTAGTCTTTTGAGCGGCTCAAAGGTAGTTCTCACCCATTTTCAACCAAGAAAAGGTGAGGTCCCACATGTGAGCCATGGGTAATATCCCAGATGGATCTTATGCGAGGATTAGAAATGTACTAACAGAAATAAAATGAACAGCAGTGCACTGCAGATTTAAGAATGGCAGACATTGAGTGTAATTCTCCCATTGTGGCTCAATGACCTTTAGGGAACAAAGCCTGAGACTTTCTCAAGTCCACTGAGCTCGCTCACTGTACACAAAATGCCATTATATGGAAAAGGCAACTATTGCAACTATACTGTATGTAAGACTCAATTATAAAGACTGAAACTCAAGCATTGGGCTCATGTATGTGGCTTGCTTCTTTTTCTCATAAGGGTTTGCAGAGAAAATATTAGAAAAACTTGCGCCATCATCTGATTAACTGAAATTTAGAGAATTACTTGGACTTCAGTACTTTGAACAGTTATTCAGTGTGAGGCTTTGCACCGTGTTTTCACAGTAAAGGTCATGTGACATGGCTCGGGAAAGGTTGCGTGTGCCTTCGCACCTGTGTCTATATGGCCATTTACCGGAGAGAATTGACATTAATAAGTCATAAGTTGCTCATCTTTTGTAAGTGAATTATTCAGCGGCAAAAGTGGTTCTCTATGCAGACACTTTCCCGATCTCATCCATCTGTAACGGTTAAAAAAAAGAAACCGATTGGAAACGTAATCACTAATAACTAGAAAAATATGTAAGAACATAGAAAACATATTTGGAGTGCACATGAAAGATGGCTTGGATCAGACACTGGCTGTCCATAACTCCTCTGTCCATTTTAACAGGCAGTAGAAGCTCAATCATTTGCATTCATCTTCAGATCAAAGAGATAAACTTTTGTGGTTAAATTCCCCCCAGGCTGATGTCACAATAAGAAAATGAATTGACAATAGATGGGCGCCTACACTGGCACCACAAGGGACTGGTCCTACAGGGCCAGATGGCGGACAGATCCTTCACAATGACACGTCATTGTGTGAAATAACAGGAGGGCCAATGGAGCCGAGCCAGTCAGATTAACACGTTACCATGGTACCCAGAAAGAAACCTGTGATTAATTCTACATCAGACTCACCATTACAATCTTCACTCATTTCATGCGTTTTTTTTATTTTTTATTTTTGGACAGTACAGGAAAGGCAAGACCCCCCCCCCCATTCCCAAACTATACACAATTATTTTTCCATAAAACAAGAAAATGTTAAACTGCAAAATGTACAGATAAGAGTGGCAATGTTCATATTCTATCGTTTCAGAGTGAAATGTGCGCTCTGGCTGTTACATTCCTCAGGAGAGCTCAAATTAAATTCTGTAGTTATAAATCTGTAAAATGGAAATATTTGGCTTTAAATGCCCAGAAAATTCATGAAATAAATACACCCCCTGTTCAGTGGTGTAACATGAAAATGGGAATGTCTTTAAATCATTACCTATTCCCTGCTATTCTCAAATTATCATTCAATAAAAAATTGAAATGGTAACGCCACCAAATCCCATGTACAATTCCGTGGTACGCAACAGTCGATATATGCGCATCTGAGAGATCAGATTACACCAACACAAGCAACCAAACCACAACACGGAGACATGGCCTCCCTATCGGATTCCATCAGCGTCCTGTACACGGTCACATGTGACCGCTCATCCTGACCGCAGGCACGCTGCCTACGGAAAACGCCCTCCCTGGACCCTGCCTGAGGTTTGGGAGGGGGTGGGGAGGGCTGGAAGGATGCGCGGGGTCGGTCAGTCACACCGAATTTAGAAACTGCCGGACGTCACAAACAATACATCTCCCTGCACGCCTCTAGTTTTGGAACGTGTTCAAGGATGCCGCAGTCGTTTCTCTGTAACAACAAATGTTACTGTACTGTCAGGATCAAAGTGGTTTTTTATCAATTTGTTTTGTTACACCCATGCATGAGTAGCGCAAGCAGGGGGGTCTGTCTGTCTGTCTGTCTGTCTGTCTGTCTGTCTGTCTGTCATCCATAACTCAAACAATTCTACTCTGATTGTAATGCAACTTTGTGGAAATGTTGACAGTTGGGCAATGACTTGTATGTTGAATGTTGGATTCACCCCCCCAAAGATTTAGCCCCATGCATATTACATTCAGGGTAACATTCAGTGCCATTCTAGTTTTTAGAAGTAATGACTTGCATCACACTTTCAAGTCTCAAAGAAAAAACCATCATAAATTAAAATGTCTTGTCTGGTACATTTTTCACTCATAATTCAAACCATACAAATATGACAAACAAAGACAATTATTTTGCAAAGTGCTCAGTGGGATATAAATATCTAATTTTATAGCCTCGCTAAAAAATAACGTGACGGATACACCTGAGGTTCAGTGAATAATAAAAGACAGATCAAACCCAATGAGTTTTCTGGCTCGCTTTGGTCATTTTAACAAGCAAATGGCAAACCGTACGCTTTGTAAATCAAACTCACTTTGTGACAGTTACGGTAACCCTCTTTAGCAAGAACCCAACTACACTGACAGCAAACATGGACAAACAGAAGGCAGAGCTCTTAGTGAGTGCTTTAATTTCCAGCCAACGAATCTGGTACTGAAACTTAATGTCTATCGAGGATAGCCCCTCTGACACACACAATCCCGTCACACATCATAACCCACTGCAAATATTTTTATGCCTCCTAAAAATCATGCATCCAATGAGTCAACTTGAAATGGACATCTCCTTGGAAACCTAAATGTAGAAATGTGGCCACAATGCTGATGTACGACCAAACTATTGAAACACCTGATTTCATCCATTTTTAAATACAATTTATAGCCAAAGGTGCGTACAGCTGAACTGTAAAATATCTCTGATATTTTTGTCAACAATAAAGTCAAATTCCTAATCAGCCGACTTTAATACCCATGATTTTACTTATATTGCACAATTGGTTCTGCTGGTTTATCAGTTCTTCTGTAACATTTATTCAATTTAAATTTAAATTTAAACTGAAATATTCCCCTGAACCTGAGGTTTGGATAAAAGCCTTCCTGCACTACTGGGAGAGGCTTGCAATGGAGCTCAAGCCCTGTTCTTCTCTATTTCTCTTCATCTCACCTTCTAAAAATAGACTTGCCACAGGAAAACATTTGTAAAAAAACAGGACTTGATGCAAATGTCTCTGGAAATTTTGCTGTCAGAACAATGTTCTCACAAGAGTGAACATCCTCGCTTCAACCCAGCAGCTAAAGACTGACTAACCTACATTTCACGCTCTGAGCAGAAAAGTAGGTTTCTAAACCAGTAAGATGGAGTACAAACATGGTAAACAGCTCCATTAAGGCAGATGGGAGGAGAAAAAAAAAAAGAATGATGACATTTTTTTTTGGGGGGGGGGGGGGGCGATACAGAATGTACAATTAAATTTTTATTCAGGTATAAAATACAATCTTTAAATAATTTTTTTTATAAATAAGCCTTCAATTTCCATTTTACGACATACAAATGAGCCTTCCGCTCATGGACTCGGTGGGAACGTTCTGCTGATGAGAAGCTGCTCAGGTTTTAACCGAACGCATACATTAAGTCAACGTCCTTGTCGACAGTGCTGATCATTAACATCAGTACTGCAGACCCAATTAAGCAGAGAGAGGATGAAAATAGAGACTCCCATCTCCCGGGACTGACCTGTGTGGAACACCACCGTGCTCTTCTTGCATCCCGACAGCAGCTGAACGTTCCGGAGCAGACCCTTCGCCGTCAGTCTCACGTGGATGTTCGACAGGGAGAATTTTGGAGACCATAACATTTCTAAAACGCTCAAAGGGAGCAGGACGGCCCCCCCACCTCTCTCAAACACAAGACTCAAAAAGATGCCTTCTCGGCCAGCTACCGCATGCCCAGTGTTACCGAGAGCAACGTGGTACCAGCCCGTTTGCAGGCCAATGAGAGAAGTGCAAGCGAGAGGGAAAATTAACGGCGGTCGTGACAAAAACAACCCCTCCCCCCTCCCCTTCACTTCACCACAGCAGCTCTCCTCCGCGGTGGCGAAAATCGGCGGCTCTCGTTCCAACGGGGACGTCTACGGCGGGACGGGTCTCGACAGATGTGACGAGGGATAATCCGCACGGTGGACGCAGCTCTACGGACAACGGCTCACACCCAGACAAAGCTCGGCAGGATCTCTGAGCTGACGGCTCGGTGAGGGATGCGGGCTGGAGGGAAAGAGGGGGGTGGGGCAGCGAGCAGAGCCCGGAGTGGGCGGGGCCTGACGCTGCGCTCGCTCGCTCGCTCTACATCTCTGCCCTCCGCACAGAGACGACGCAGAAAGGGAAGGAGCTGGTGATGGTTCATGGCAAGGTTAGGTATGATAACGGAGGGAAACGCAGCCGTAGTATGTGTACCGCTGCACCGCAGCTCGCATTGTGCTCTCCATAACAGACGCTGTGCATCGTCTCATCAGCTCTGATATATTCTCTAGAGATCCCGTGTGAATTAAAGCGCATGAATGCCTTAGAGGAAGAAAAAGAAAAAAAGAGAGGGGGGAAAAAAGGCCTTCTGAATATTTATGAGTGGGATGGTTTCACAAAATGGCTCACGTGAGACAATCCAAATCAGCCTTCGGTTGTTCACCGGAGAAGGCGCAGAATGTTAAACGTGCCGTTATACAGAATGCTGCTGAAATAACTACATTAGGCAAGCCGAGAAAAGGCCTATACAAAACCGCAATTGGTGGCCTAGAGCGTGTAGACAGAGCTAACGTGGCTCTCAGGCACAGCTGGTACATGCTGCTTTAGCATACCCTTTACATTCAGCAATATAGTAATGTTATATTCACTCATTTTGTGTTCTGTATTTATATGGAATGTTTTAAAAATTATATATATATATAGAATTTCAGTCAATTGTGTAGGCTACACGATTTTGGCAAGTGTGATTTGTCGAGAACAATTTGATTGACATTTTAGTTGCTGAAAATGCTCACACATGCGCACGCTCACTTATATAGCACAATGAACTGCCAGATAAGAAAATCGTAGAAAAAGGACCCTATGATGAACCCTGACAACAATGACCAAGATATGGCTCTTTTGTACTGGAACAGAACGCGGAGGTCCGTGCTTCCACCGGAGACAGCGGACAGCCATTCAGTGTTATATTCATGAAACCAGCACAGCAGTGTAAGCCTTCTCCCCCTGGGTCATAATTACGTCTTAAGTGCAATTCTCTTTACAGGAAGAAAAGTGCGGGCTGCAAAACTTCATGCATCTCACAAACCCAGGCAAGAGCCAATCACAGCAAGCGTCTGTTTAAAATAACCACTCTTACAGAAAACCACCAAAGTGTGCACAATTTCGCTGGAATGGATTTTAGACAACCGAGCACAACCCCTTGAGAACAAAAGTGAGTACACTTGCCTACCCCTTCATGAAGTAAGCACAGCAAAAAGAGAACGCTCTCCAAATAAGTGAAAACAAACAAGAAATAGATTTACGTTTTAGATGAAATTTAAGAATTTACACAATGACAAAAAAACTAAAGAATAATTAAGCTACATTGTGCGTAAGCACAATGTTATAGAACAAGGTATAAAACAGTATAGTAAGAGAAATATAATGGTTGCAATGTGTAAACTGATGAGCTTGTAACCTTGTACACGGCTGATATTTGGTGTATTTGGCAGTGTATTTGGCAGACTACAATGCACAGTATAATTTTGGGAACATTTTAAATATGAATGGATTAGCCTCCATTCTTATTTAAATTTGCACACGGACTAGCTAAACGGTTCAGCTTGTGAGGCGTGGCAGGTGCCTGAAGATAAGTACCCTGACAAACAGTTAGCAGTGGTTTCTAGCGAGACTGTTTTCACCAGGATAGTGTTCAGCATTGATTTCATGAGCCGAGATGATGAGGACTGCCACCGAACCTATGAAAAATGACCTCTCACCAGCACAACAGTGTCCAAGCAGCCGCTTCTCACACAAAGCAGGGAGAACACGCCGTGGAACACTAACAGTGTCAGGGAGGCATGGCCACCAAAGCACAAAATGAGGAGCTTTAGTGAGACTGAGCTTTAGTGAGACTGAGCTTTAGTGAGACTGAGCTTTAGTGAGACTGAGCTTTAGGGAGACTGAGCTTTAGGGAGACTGAGCTTTAGGGAGACTGAGCTTTAGGGAGACTGAGCTTTAGTGAGACTGAGCTTTAGGGAGACTGAGCTTTAGGGAGACTGAGCTTTAGCGAGACTGAGCTTTAGCGAGACTGAGCTTTAGCGAGACTGAGCTTTAGCGAGACTGAGCTTTAGCGAGACTGAGCTTTAGTGAGACTGAGCTTTAGGGAGACTGAGCTTTGTGACAACAGGAATTCACCATTGTATGAACCCTTGAGTGTCTTGAAAGGTGCATGTAAAGTAAGCAATAATGACCGAGGAGCCGGGCATTATAGTTTGAATGCCCGACGTGGAGGTAGTAAATTTCCTGACGTCGCCTCGGGCAATTTCCCTCCGCAAAGGGCATTCAAACTGTGTAATGCCCGGCTCCAAGGTAATTATTGCGCTTATACCGTGGTTACCAACAATTATTATATATAGTGACATTTATATTTATTGATTTTTATCGACTTAAGGCCATTTTGGCATGTTGTTTTCCGTTGTCATGCAAAACTGCTGGTTGACAGTTCTATTTGAACAGAAAACATCTCGTTGCTAATTCCATTTCTGGTTATTAGTTATTTGGCGAATACAAACTTTTTTTTATCAGCAGATATAGCATTACTTGCCGGCTTATACAACATAATATAATGTATAATAATAATAAATAAAAATACATAACACAGCTAACAATGGCAATGCAATATGCGCAAGTAAATAAATAAATGTAAAAATAACCAGATGACTATAAATGCTGGGTGATTATGTAAGTCCTGGACTTATTTTCTGTCCTTTAAAATCTGACATTAAACTAGGGGAAAATAAAATGCAAGTTTAGTAATATGGCATAAATAGACCTGCAATAGAAGCTTAACACATGGCCTTTCCCCCCCAAGATACCCTGACTATTGTGCCCAGAAAAACAAGCAGAAATAGCCTGCCATTTTAGCTGAAGTACAGGAGAACTACAATCCTCCTTGATGTAAGTGCACTCCTTGGTTCAGCTCATTTGAAGTACTCAGGAAAATTGCTTTAACAGCAGGGGGCTGTGCGGGTACACCCATTGGTCAATGAGAATATCAGCCACCCGTGAGTCACATCTGGTGGAGCTGAACCAAATGCACGGAATGTTCTATCAAGGTTTCTCCAATTAAATGTAAAATTCAATGCCTTAGATCAGCATGAGGGCAGAAACATTTTGAAATTGGACTTTCCCTTACAAAAATGTATTTTGTATGTACAGTAATTGGTTCCACAAAGCTTTAATAGACCAGAAAAGTGCATTTTGAATGTGCTTCTGAGGATTAAATATTCAAGTGCACATATGAGCACCATTCGCTAATACTCTAAATATATGGAACCTTTTTCCAAAACCAAAATAATTTCTGGTAGTTCCTGGGGATTCATTAATTTAGTTTTTTGGGGGGCTCTTTCTGAAGTACTATGGGGAGCAAGACTCTCACTATTACATCAATACATCAAAGATCATAAGATCAAATTCCAGTGCCTGTGATGACCTGAATGGGGAAACATCTAAACTCTAAAACGATTACTCCATAAATATGAAATGTACACTCGCACTGCCAACTAAGCATCATCTTAGTGATTTGGGTCAGAGGGAAAAAAACAAACAAAAAAAAACAGCCATTTGTGCCAGAGTGTTATTGGCACAGCAGAACTGAGATTACTCCAGATCACTCACTAAAGACAGATTATTCCCTAAAGTACCTTAATAATAAAGAGCATCAATTTACCCTACAACTGTACAAGTGTAAAATAAGGTCAATTACTCTCCATGTATGCGTTACAATAGGCTAAGTAGCGTTACAACAGGCCAAGCAGAAGTGCATGTTTAGCCGGGAGCAGTTCCATTTCACAATATGTATCTGCACGAGTGTTGGTCCTTAATGAAGTATCACGTTCCATTGCCTGTAGCAGTGTGAATGAAACCCAACCCATAACGTGTGCCGTACAGTACGGACTGAGTAAAGTGTTGTATGAGTAAAGGCTGAAAAGCTGCTCAGTGCAGCAGTTATAAACCTGCAGGGTTGCAGTTCTTCAGGCTGCAGTTATAACCCTGCAGGGTTTCAGTGCTTCAGGCTGCAGTTATAACCCTGCAGGGTCGCAGTGCTTCAGGCTGCAGTTATAACCCTGCAGGGTTGCAGTGTTTCAGGCTGCAGTTATAACCCTGCAGGGTTGCAGTGCTTCAGGCTGCAGTTATAACCCTGCAGGGTTGCAGTGCTTCAGGCTGCAGTTATAACCCTGCAGAGTTGCAGTGCTTCAGGCTGCAGTTATAACCCTGCAGGGTTGCAGTGCTTCAGGCTGCAGTTATAACCCTGCAGAGTTGCAGTGCTTCAGGCTGCAGTTATAACCCTGCAGGGTTGCAGTGTTTCAGGCTGCAGTTATAACCCTGCAGAGTTGCAGTGCTTCAGGCTGCAGTTATAACCCTGCAGGGTTGCAGTGCTTCAGGCTGCAGTTATAACCCTGCAGAGTTGCAGTGTTTCAGGCTGCAGTTATAACCCTGCAGGGTCGCAGTGCTTCAGGCTGCAGTTATAACCCTGCAGGGTCGCAGTGCTTCAGGCTGCAGTTATAACCCTGCATGGTTGCAGTGCTTCAGGCTGCAGTTATAACCCTGCAGGGTTGCAGTGGTTCAGGCTGCAGTTATAACCCTGCATGGTTGCAGTGCTTCAGGCTGCAGTTATAACCCTGCAGGGTCGCAGTGCTTCAGGCAGCAGTTATAACCCTGCAGGGTTTCAGTGCTTCAGGCTGCAGTTATAACCCTGCAGGGTCGCAGTGCTTCAGGCTGCAGTTATAACCCTGCATGGTTTAAGTGCTTCAGGCTGCAGTTATAACCCTGCAGGGTTGCAGTGGTTCAGGCTGCAGTTATAACCCTGCAGGGTTTCAGTGCTTCAGGCTACAGTTATAACCCTGTAGGGTTGCAGTGCTTCAGGCTGCAGTTATAACCCTGCAGGGTCGCAGTGCTTCAGGCTGCAGTTATAACCCTGCAGGGTCGCAGTGCTTCAGGCTGCAGGTATAACCCTGCAGGGTTGCAGTGTTTCAGGTTGCAGTTATAACCCTGCATGGTTGCAGTGCTTCAGGCTGCAGTTATAACCCTGCAGGGTTGCAGTGCTTCAGGCTGCAGTTATAACCCTGCATGGTTGCAGTGCTTCAGGCTGCAGTTATAACCCTGCAGGGTTGCAGTGTTTCAGGCTGCAGTTATAACCCTGCATGGTTGCAGTTCTTCAGGCTGCAGTTATAACCCTGCAGGGTTGCAGTGCTTCAGGCTGCAGTTATAACCCTGCAGGGTTGCAGTGCTTCAGGCTGCAGTTATAACCCTGCAGAGTTGCAGTGTTTCAGGCTGCAGTTATAACCCTGCAGGGTCGCAGTGCTTCAGGCTGCAGTTATAACCCTGCAGGGTCGCAGTGCTTCAGGCTGCAGTTATAACCCTGCATGGTTGCAGTGCTTCAGGCTGCAGTTATAACCCTGCAGGGTTGCAGTGCTTCAGGCTGCAGTTATAACCCTGCAGGGTCGCAGTGCTTCAGGCTGCAGTTATAACCCTGCAGGGTCGCAGTGCTTCAGGCTGCAGTTATAACCCTGCAGGGTCGCAGTGCTTCAGGCTGCAGTTATAACCCTGCAGGGTCGCAGTGTTTCAGGCTGCAGTTATAACCCTGCAGGGTCGCAGTGCTTCAGGCTGCAGTTATAACCCTGCAGGGTTGCAGTGCTTCAGGCTGCAGTTATAACCCTGCAGGGTCGCAGTGCTTCAGGCTGCAGTTATAACCCTGCAGGGTCGCAGTGCTTCAGGCTGCAGTTATAACCCTGCAGGGTTGCAGTTCTTCAGGCTGCAGTTCTAACCCTGCAGGGTTGCAGTGCTTCAGGCTGCAGTTATAACCCTGCAGGGTTGCAGTTCTTCAGGCTGCAGTTCTAACCCTGCAGGGTTGCAGTGCTTCAGGCTGCAGTTATAACCCTGCAGGGTTGCAGTTCTTCAGGCTGCAGTTATAACCCTGCAGGGTTGCAGTTCTTCAGGCTGCAGTTCTAACCCTGCAGGGTTGCAGTGCTTCAGGCTGCAGTTATAACCCTGCAGGGTCGCAGTGGTTCAGGCTGCAGTTATAACCCTGCAGGGTTGCAGTGCTTCAGGCTGCAGTTATAACCCTGCAGGGTCGCAGTGTTTCAGGCTGCAGTTCTAACCCTGCAGGGTTGCAGTGACTGGTGTCCTTGTCATGGCGGTGACAAACGATCTTTGGCCACTGCGGTGTGCCGTTGCAGTGCTGAGTGGGTGTTTCTGGGCAGACCGCAGCGTTTAAGCAGCCTGTCGCCTCCTCGCTCAGTATGCAGGGAGGCTCGGAGAACACGCTGCGTACAGTCAGTACGTGACAGTATGCCTGCGGAGTGACATTTCAGTGCACGGCTCCTCAGCAGATCCTACACTCCCTTCAACGCTGGAGATATATTTGTAATACCGTGCGCATTGATAACCAGCATCCTATGCATGTTTCCTGTGTCTATGACTATTGAAAGTACAAATTCTAAGTTGCAGTTTTGTATTTTATACCATTTGGGTGAAAGATACCATTTGGGTGAATTTTTACAGCTGCCAATGTTTTCCAAGGGCATCACAGTTTCAGTGTGAGAAAGGCAACATAAGAAAGTGAACCGTCTGCACCGATTCTCAGCCTAAAGCTGTAATTAAAGACAGACGGCTCGTCCAGGGACCCGTTTGTTTACAGGGAGGTTAGAGAATGAAACAGCACTGCGGGACAGAGCCAGGTCCCAGGCTGGTGGCATTATGGTCAGAAGCCCATCAGACTGCTGAAGGAGATCACGGCTCCGTAAATAAGACTGGTAGACGAAACCGTGCTGGAGACCCGCATTCCGAACCACAACCCAACCGACACACGGGCGCAGGCTCTCTTACTCAGTCAAACTGGCGTACCTTGTGGAGCTGAGGCCGGCCGCTGTAACCTCGCCGACCTACGCAGCGGGCTTGCTGTGGACTGCGAGGGCGTCTGATTGGATAAAGCCGCATTCTTGATTCCTGGTGTCACAGAAGGAAACAGGACAGATTCCATAATGTTGCGTCTCGTCCCCGTGGGGGGGTCAATGTCTCGTAACAAAACGGCACCATTTGAGCTTAGCTTGCTTAAACTTGGATAACCATCATCTGAATGCCACACGTGGGTTAGGCAGAGTGGGGGTAGAAGATGTTGACAGATACAAAGGGCATTTCATCAGTTTTTACTGTGTGGCCAATCACTGAGAGGGGTGGGTTTAATTAAATCAACATCCATGTATAAAAGCATACCCAAGGCAAGATCTGATCCATTTTATTCTATCTACCACCAAAGAATAGCAGTGCTATAAAGCTTTGGCTATTACGGTGCCTTACGTCTGAAGCCAAACCACATTAATATTTCTGAGCGAGAAAACATTGTCATTCAATATCAGATGAATAATTTGTAGTTTCTATTTTATAGATAAATGAGATGCAAAGTAAAAGCAGAACTATCAAGATGCATGTTAATATTATTCTTGCTTCAGTCAACCTAGAGGGGGGAAGAAATGTTGTAAAACGTAAAGTTGTCAGTGGAACACTTCTTCCAATACAATACAAAAATTTAACAACCCGGGAACATTAGGAAATGACTGTATGAAGAAATGTATTAACAAACAAAAAAAACAATAAAAAAAAAAAGTTGAATATCAATTCCAAACAAGGCCAAGTTATAAAACTGGAGATCAATGACATATGTGATGAGCAAGCAGGTTTACAGACAACCTCCTAGGACTTTTTTGGGTCCAGTTAACCGCATTAAGCATGCTGGTCATGTTTGTGCCTCATTTGAAGCTTGGTTCCTGAAGCCAACCTTCCTCTCCCTCTTCCCCCCCCACACCACCACTGCAGAGTTTGGACACAGATATTTATACTTATTTCAGAATGCTCTTTTCCCTTTATTACACCATCTGCTCTCTGTTTCTAGTTATCAGTGCTGTGAATGCTTTACTTACAAGGACATCCACATTCAAACAAATCAAACAAAAACGTCAATGTTGATACTACACCTCTGTGTATCAGTAATGTGTACAACTGATAAAAAATAGAAACAATGTACACAATGTCGGCATCAGATATTTGTATATTTACAGAAGCAAAAATAAATGAGGCCCTTGATCCTTGTTTGTAGTAAATAGGCATGCCGTAAGGGCCAAGCGCATGCCGTAAGGGCTAAGCGCATGGTTCACTCGAAAACAAAGGGCATTTTTGAGTGTTCGGAGACCAGAAATATTAAATAATATCCACACAATAACCACAATGGTCTAATTAAAAGGCTGTATGCAGTGAATACACAGGGGGTGCTAAATTATAGTCATAGATGCTGCACTCAGATTCTGTACAAACAGGGAACAATCAGGGCTGGCCATAATTTCCAGAGATAACACTAAAACCTTATTCACAATTTACAAACAAACAAAATGCAACCATATTATGAGTTGGACATACATTGACTGTTGGCTATCATATTTAGTATAGTTTCAATCGCCATTTAATCTGTTCCACTAAAAAAAATACAATGGAAGCCAAGTGTATAACAGTATTTCATAAAGCACGATTATGGAGAGAGCCAACTAACTTCAGTAAATATTATGAAAGAGCAACAGTCCTGGTTAGTGTGAATGGGATTAAGAAAGTAATTGCATTATTTATATGGCTGGATGGGAAATGAGATATTTCCCTGGATGTTGTCAGAGATCAATTTGTAGGGGGAAGAAAAAAGAAACAAAAACATTACCTCAGGTAAGAAGCAACATTGCCCTCTGAAGACTATACATAATGTATAATTTACACAGTACAGTGGGGAACTGGGTAGTGTGTGCTGTGTGCTGGGCTCTAAGGGTCAAACTAAAAAACCGAATGAACCCCGTAGGCTGATCTGAGGCCAGGGGCAGAGACCTCATAGCTCCTTACCTGCAGTTAGGGCCTTCCTTTGAGGAGACGGGAGAACACCCCGAACCCCTCCAGCCTTGGGGATGGGGGTTTTCCCTATGAGCCGAGCAGCTGAACCCCCAGAAGACACAGGCCGAGCGGGCTTACCGTCAGGTCTGCACACCGCAGGAACCGAAGCTGCTGAGGTAAAACACTGGATCAACTTCATGGGAATAAACAAATAAAACTCGAGAGAGGAGAACGGACGGTTCATAAATTGTTTAAGGTGAATGAGGGAACAATTCATATCATCAGATATACTGCAGCGGAGAAAATTTTACGTAGTTGGGAAAATAAAACAGCGTAATGGTACTGTACACATACACAATGTGTGATAAGTCAAATCTGAAAAATCCAATTTATTCAAGCAACAGAAATACAAAACAATGAAATTCAAACAGCTGAAATTTCAAAGGACTACTACAATGTTGTTACATCCGAATTTGAGGTGCACACCTTCAATCACGGTTGGTAAAAAAAAAGCCTTTGTTTAAAATCAGTCATCGGTACATGTTTACACTGTAGATTAAAGCCTTTCGAGCCTCCAGTACTCGGGGAATAATTTCCCTGCACACAAAAGCCACGTTCATGTAAGCAAACGGCTCGCGTGTTCCCTCAGCGCAGCCTTAAACACAGACGCTTCATAATGAGAGTAACGCAACGGAGCGTGCCGCCAAAACCTCCCCTCACATTTCTGAGGCATCATAAAAAAATAATAATAAAGATTAATAGCACCAAATAGGACAACAGAGCTGCAGGAATGCTTCGGGGAAATTACAGCTGAGGGCAAGATGTTCCATTCATACGCTCGTGGAACATCTGTGCCTGTATCAAACAATGACTCCCCTGCAAGCACACTGCTGTCAGAGTACCCTTTGCATGTCAGAAACGCATCCGATTGGACGCAAGAAAAAATATACAAAAAAAACATACAATTAAAAAAATTATTTTTTTGAGTCACTTACTTTTCCAAAGCTGGCTTCTAGCGTTCCCATTAAAAGCAGCCAACAGAGGGCTAATACAGAAGCGATAGGATCCGATGAGCAGGCACGTGAGCAGAGTGAGATCGCAGTGAGAGCCCGCGCTGGTGTGCGGATTCAGGGTAGAGTTGATGAAAAGGTGAGATGAAAACTCAGTGGACGTGCAGCTCCGCAGTACTCCGGGAGCAGACATCGGAAAAACGCGGGTGGTTTGAGGGGCGGGAAAAAAAAATGCAAGCCCACAACGAAACCGCTATGAGGAGGGTGCCACGGCCATATTCCTGGGCGCTCGCCCCCCTCTCTGCCTCCACTTAGTGAACTGGAGTGGAAGGAACCCACCCTCCCAGACATCCGTGTGTGGGGAGTGAACACAAAGGCAGCGCGCTCCTTGGCCAACGGGAGAGCGTGCGCACTATTGAAGATGCTGGAAGAAAGAGGTCCATTGTGAAACGGGCTGCTTCTTCTGGAGACAGTGCATTTCCGAGGCAAGGCCCGTTACACCGCAAATATTCTCTTGCGAAAATTTTTACAAATACTGCTTGAGGCCTAGTCAGAGCACACTAACATAATGATACTGCAATCAATTTTTGAAGTTAGAAATGTAATTTACTGAATTAATTAAATACCCCCCAAGTTTTGACATAAGCCACCTGGCTTCAGACATGTCCAAGAGGCTTACTCTCAAGAGCAGGCCAAAAAGTACAACGAGGCTCTGCAACTGCTCACAAATATTCCAATAAACCTTAACTCTACCATACCAGATTTCATATGCTTTTTAAAATGTATGACATTAAGTGTAACATCCTTAAAGTGTCACACTTTCCAGACTTATAGCTCATACACCTCATTGAAATGCACTTATAATAAAATAAAGCTGAGGTTGCATGCATCGGTTTCATTCGACAGTATGAACCTGGGGGAATCATATCCAAGTCCCTCATTTAGCCATTTAGTTTCTGCTGTAATACTGCTGCATAATTAGACTAAAACACAAGCACGCCATAAGAGTCTGCATTTGAAAAAATGGGAACATTTTTTAAATAAAAAAGGTAAAAATGGATTTCAAAGGATTCAAAATGGAGAGATTTAATACCAGGGGAGATTTAATTGCGAGGCTCAGTTGAGCAAAATCAATTTGCCTCGAAATGTAGGTCGAGTGCACAATAATCTCTGCTTACATTAGCCAGCTGTGACCTTTGAACTCACCACTGTTCCAGAGTGGCTGAGCATCTGAGCCCTGGTACTGCAGATAAGAACACAACGTTTAAAAATGGTTGGGTACCGTGCGTGTGGAAACGGGAGGGAATTAACGCTGTAGCAGAACACAGAACAGGATGGGACATAAAACATGGCAAACAGCTTTGCCAGGGAGCCACACGCTCTGTGTAAGGACGAGAGTCACTGTGGCTCAGTGTCGAAGGATGAAAATGCCCTGTCTGAATGGGATTACCCAAAACCCGACCCCCACACACACACACACACACACACACACACACACACACACACACACACACACACCTCTGGTACAATTCCACCGCAAAACTAATTTATGTGCTACAGATGATGAAGCGGACGCAATCCACGCATCGGTTTCATCAACCAATCTTCTGTGTGGAGAGGCGACCCACCTTGTGTACTTCCTGGGGTCAATCCCGGCTCGCTGTGGTCCTGAGACTTTACGGGCAGTCTGGACACGCCTGCAGGACGAGGCCCGGCCAAGCCAGGGCCCAAGGTGGGTTTGGCGCCAGGGGTGATGACGGCTACGACAGACGGCCTCTCCGTCAATCTCATTTTCTGATTACCTGCAACAACATAATTGTATCACAAACCGGTCCAGGAGGGGTCGCCTCAAAAACCTATGTTTACTTGCAACAGACGTTCTTGACAGTTCATTGCTGCGGGGTAAAGGCAGATTAACAGATTAAAGGCACAACAACGTAAAATTCTCAAAGCCGGTCTGGAAGCCTGCAGGAATGGGCACGCTCGTGATCGAGGCCGCTCCCGCTCTCATGCAACTATCATCTCTGCGCAAGTAACACATTCAACACCATCATATCAGAGGTTGAAGCAGAAAAGATATGTTTTTAGTTATTTTTTTTGGGGAGGGGGGGGGGGGGATATTCCCACAATAGGTGTGTGATACAGCCCCCACTCCCCACATCCTCCTCATTGAACAGCTGTAGCAACAGAACTGTGAATACAGAGGTACTTTCCTGTAGGGAGGTTCTCCGACACCACAGCTTTTGAACTTTTTTGGTCTGATATGCTCTGGAAAAGCCTGCGATTCACAAAAATGTTTTCATTGAAAACTTTTACATCTACAAGGAGAAAAAGGAGCCTACAGCAGGAACAGATTGAGGTTTCACTGCAAAGCAAATGGAGCATTTACACTTAATATTGTGCAAATTAAATGGCAAATGAGAAATTGTGCGTAACTGGACTTATCATTTCAGCAGTGTGCTGTTCTTGAATAAAAAAAAGATAATCAGATCTTTATGAACATAAGCATGGCACTTTTCCAGGATTGCTCCTGTAGGACAATGCAAGGTTGTGAAGACCTAGTAAAACACACAGAGCACCTGCTGGAAACAGAGGAAATCAAATACAAAACTTCTAATAAGCAACTGGAACATCGGTTTTCCATCTTTGATCAGGCTTTTCTCAATGACTGATGATAATCTCTAATCTCCATGGGGAGAGGATAATCCCGTTAAAGCCAAATCGTTAACAGCACATTACAAATAAATCAAGGCTGGTGCCATGTGCGACACTTCACTGGTTTGAGAAACCCAAGGACAGGGAGACTCCTCTCCCCATTTCGGGAGTTCAGCTCAGAGACGTCACGCTCATGCGGTGAATTGCTGCAGCAGTCTTTTTACAACATCCTTTTCCCCTGGTTTTTCCATTACCACACTCCATTTCCCATTAGAAGCCCTGGCCCGATAAGTCCCTCTTCATGCAGAAGGGGGTGTGTTTTATCACCACATCCCCAGAGGACCGGCAGGGTGAAGGGAGTGCATCAGTGCACACGGCAGAGCTGGTGGAGTCTGACATACGCTTGGCTCATCTGAGACAGGAAGGCTGCGGCGTGGAGATTAGTGAGCCCTTTGAACACACGCCCTCTCATGATGGGATCTGGTACTGCAGGGTAATAACAGGTCTGTCCAGGAATGTGATTGATTGCCGACACCTTCCCCCAGCACCTGAGAAACAACCTGCAGCCAACTGGGATTAACAGCGATAAGAACACAGCCCTCCCACGCAGAACTTTCATTGTTATTCAGTAACGTCTTAAAACGAAGCTGCGACTCAAAATATATATTTTTAATGACCCTCACGAAGCATTCACTCTGGCTTCAGTCTGGTTTTGATTTGGACTTTTTCTGGTCGACACATTTTCCTCCAACAGAACAGACTGAAAATTTCCTTTCTCCAAGCATTCTGAACAAGGCAAGCAAAAGCTTAGCCTACCCAGTCGGTACTGTTAAAGTACGTAAGCTTAGCCCATGTTAATTAAGCACTGCAGCTTTTAACAATTAACAAGTAAGAAAGAAAACAGGCGCACGTTTGTCAGAAAAGGCTCTGGCTTTCTGAAGACGAGAGCAGGCAGAGCCCGCTGCAACAGAAGAGCGAAGCAGACCCATTAGGGCAAAGGTGGAAGGTTAAAGGGCACATGCAGTCGGCTGGGAGCTTCGGAGATCGGGCTGCTATTTAGAGTTGAATGCTGCCGCTGCTCAATGCTTTAACCTTTCAGTCTCACACGTTCAGCTCTTCTCGTAGCCCACGCACACTGGCTTCAATTTTCCAGGAACAAGCGGCTCTTTGTAAAAGGTAATTTAATGTGGAAAAAATAAAGACGTCCGTTCATTAAGCTGCACCCCAGTGCCGGCTGGTGACACTCGAGATGAGCAGTGAACCATTTTAAACATTAATTTGGAAAAAATAATAAATATTTTGATGTTTTTAGAATGCACTCCTGGAATGGAGCGGTCTGTGCTGCATTAGAACATGCCCCGTAATAGAAGTATGAGTTACATAACGCAGCACTGCACTGAGACAGATTCTCCCTGTTGAGTATATTCTCCCCCTCATCTCTGCAGCAAAGGCTAAAGCTCCGGCTATTTTACGTACAGCTGGGCTGCGCTGTGCTGCCCTGACGCAGCTGGAAAACCAGGATTCCTCGTTGGCGTTTGTGGAAACGGACAGTGTCGGAATCCCGTGCCTGCTTGAAGGTAGAGGTCTGGAATGTCAGAGGAATTTTTTCATGCGCTGCAGCGATCGTTTCCCTGCTGCAGAGACTCGCAGTCACGGCCAGCAGAACAGTTTAAAAAACAACACACCCCCCACCCAAAAAAAAAAGAGAGAAACTAAACACTCAAATACAGACATGTTTCGAAAATAAAAAAGGTTAAAGGTGCAAAAGGCAGCAGAGTCGAGTGAGCAATCTCGAAGTTAAGAGAAAAAAAAAGAAAAAAAAAACACATCAAAACAAAGTGTGCGTGGACGCTCCTGTGGGGACAGAAAACGCCCGTTTTGAGGAAGCGACTGCAGCAGAGGCACGGAGCGTCTAAGACGCTGCTCAGAGGAGCTGTCGGGGCAGCGCGTACTCACCGGTAGCCGGGATATGCTTGGTCCTTGAAGCAGACATGCCGCCAGAGGTGCGGCCATCTTTGCTGGAAGTGCTGAGCCGAGTTACGGGAGGTGGCAGCCTCAGGTCTGCAGCCGGAGTTTGGGAGGATGAGGAGCCTCTCACTCTGCCGGGGGATGGCCTCTGTCCAAGTCTGCCTTTACCGCCTTCTGACGCTGCTGCTGCTGCTGCTGCAACCGACTGCAAGCAGTAGTCCTTTTTACTCACAGAGTCCCACGGCAGCAGCCTCAAGTCCACATTCCCAAAACTGACTATGGTGTTGGCCATAACAGAGCTTGAGAATGTGAACGAGAAGTAAAAAAAGCTCACGCAAGCTCTGAACCAACTTGCTATTGTACTACATTCCCCTTGGGATACTGGCAGTTCCAGCCAAAAAGTTTTTTCCCCCTCTTCTATAAACACTCTGTGCACATGGAGTGTATTTGTGGGCGGCTAGCAGTGTCGTCATCTTACTCGTACTTTCAAAAGCAGTAGTTAAACAGGAGGGGGAAAGGATTCAATGTTTTCTTTTAGTATAAAGCTCCCACCCACCCCAAAACCATGCAAGCATAAACTTATTCCTCATAAAATCAACAACTGGTTTCCTTTGTTGCTTTAATAAGAGCATTGTACTACTCTGCCAATTTATACACTAGTTTTCACATTTTAGCTTTATGGAAGTCATAACTGTTGAGCTCTAAAACTTAGAGCGGCTTGAGGAAATTAAACATGCAAAGTAATTTCATAATTATTCACTTCAATATTTGATGTTACATTGCTGTATATAAATTAGTTAATGAGGTAAATTCTTCATTATAATTATCATCATTATATCCTCTACATTATAAACTGCCTTCAAATTTTTGGATTTTACCATGTTTATGCAAAAAAAAAAAAATCATACAAAAAATATGAAGCAAACCGAATAGTGGTGTAGGTGAAGTACGTTCAAATTTGAAATCAAACGGCTGAATTTTAAAATGGAGCCACTTTGATCAATTGAAATGTACACTCCAAGCTAAGTCAGCAGTGCAGAACTACAGTGCAGTCCAAAAGTATTTGGACAGTGACACATTCTTTTTATTGTTTAGGCTCTGTAATCCACCACATTGGATATGAAATGGAACAGTGACTATGAGGTTAAACCGCAGACATTCAGCTTTAATTTGAGGGTTTTTACATCCTTATCGGGTGAACAGTGTAGCAATCATAGCCCCTTTTATACATACCCCCCCCCCCCCCTCCCATTTCAGGGGACCAAAAGTAATTGGACAAATTAACAAACTTAAATAGTCATCATATTTACCATTTGGTTTCATATATCCTTTGCATGCCATGACTTCTGTGACCAAGACTTTTGATATCATATTTTCAGGCACTCTTCCAAGTGATACTATAGCCTCTGCATTCAGGTGGATGTCTATGGAAATTTGGGGGGATGGGGACGAAGCTGTAAATTACGCTGGAACAGTATGGAATACAATGGGCCTAAGTCATCAAGGGTCTGAGGCATCAAACGAGCCTGTCAGATATGCAGTAGATATGGATGGATCACTTCATGGGTGGTTTCACCCGACTCATTTACCTATTAAAATCTAAGGAAAAATAAGTCTTAAAGTGATTCCTTTGATGTTGTTGGGTCACAGACATCAGGAAGTCATGGAATGCAAAGAATATGCAACCAAATATTAAATATGATGACTAAGTTTGTTAATTTGACAAATTACTTTTGGTCCCCTGCAATTGCTACACAGTTCACCTGATATGGATGTGAACACGCTCAAATTAAAGCAGACGGTCTGCACTTTAACCTCATAGTCACCGTTCCATTTAAAATCCTATGCGCTTGAGTACAGAGCCAAAACAACATAAAATGTGTCACTGTCCAAATACGTATGGACTGCACTGTAGGTTAAACAAATCCCTCCACGTGAGCTGCTGATAATACCCAAGACCAGAACAGAGGTCGTTTAAAGCATATCAATCGATATGTAGACGTACCAATATTTACTTACAACAGAAGTGACTTCCTGATTCTCTGCACACAGTTCCGCTCTGGTCCCATTCTCCCCCAGATCTGCTTCAGAGGGTCGCAGCACCCCGCCCGGTGTGTCGTCCCCCTGAACGGGCCTCTTCTGATGGCCCTGCTCAGGTGGGGTCGCCATAGTATTGAAAGTCACGTTATTGATGGAAGAGCTGCCGCCACACGGCCCCTCCCTCTGCAGAGAGGAGACCGAAGAGTCCTTTCGTGGTTTTGGCTTTAAAGAAGAATCACACTCAGAAATCCTGCGTGGCCTGGGCTTCGGAATCACCCCCTTGTTTTGGTTTATGGATGGCCAATTTCTCTTAATCCCATCGCCCGCTTCCCCTTTTCTCTGGACAGGCGAAGCAGCGGGGGTGTTCCGATTGGCTAGAGCGGACTTACTGGGGGTGGTCATGACTCGAGCAGATTTGGGCGCTCTTAGCGGTGTGGTTGGCCGCGACATAATTTTTGACTTGATGTTCTTGAAGTCGGGCTGCGGGAACGTCTTCACGTCCGTTTTGGCGTGCTTATTCGCCACTGACGCGGGGGTCTTGAAGCCCGCAGGCGACGACTGGACGGACGGACGCGGCAGCCCTTTCAGAGCGCTCTCGGCAGGGCTGCTCACGGCGTCTCGGTCACCCTGGCACGGAGACTCGGACAAGGACGGAAGGCAAAAAGTCTTATTGGGCGCACTCGTCACCGGGGTGGAAGTCTGCGCGCTGCAGCTGGTATCCGAGTCCTCAGAGCCCAGGATTAAAAAGGTCCTGCACTCTATGGAAGTGCATGCGCCAGGATCAGACTCAATGTAGGTTTTGTACAGTGGGGCAGGCGAGGTACAATCTCGCTCAGTGAGGCTAAGGGCAGCATCGGTTGACTGGCCTTCAGGCGGCAGGCCAAACGGACTGTCGTCACCGGCCAAATAAGTATCCTCTCCGCTACGCTGAGGGAAGAATACAATCCTGCCGTTCCGGGAATCGAGGTCGTCGTCTGTGACGCCGGCCTTCTGCTTTTTCTCCCGCAGGCCGTCGCACACGTCGGGCAGCACGACTGACGACGTACCGATTTCGGAGGGCGCTGGAGAGGGGCCGGTGGAGTCTCCCAGCACAGAGACGCTCAGCGGCTTGTCGCTCTCCGAGTCGTTCAGGCTGAAGCTGTTCTTCCTCAGGATCATTTCCCCGGAGCTGATGGACGTGACGGAGGCGCGGCCGTCATCGCGGGAGCCGCGGTGGGACGGGGCGGCGGGTTCGGAGTCGGGGGAGGCGTCCGTGCTCCGGTCGCTGCCCTCGCCGCGGCGATGACTGGTCATCACCAAAGCCAGGTTATCGTTCCAGTTATCAGGCTTGGCGTCCAGGTACAGAGACGTGGAATTCCCGCCGGACTCCAGACACGCCACGCCCTCGTCCTGGCCGTGGCCCAAGCCGGGGAAAGGGGCGGGGCGGAAGCCCTCGGTGGGAACCTCCTTGCTCAGACAGCAGTCCAGCATCTCCACGTCGGCAGGGCTCTCCCGGCTGCTGCTGCTGAGGCTGCTGCTGCTCCGTGTCGAGTCCGGAGAGGACGCTTTGCTTCCGTCACAGGACACCTTGTTCCCGTTCTGGTCACCGGAGCCCAGGAGGAGGCACATCCCTCGCGCGGAGCCCCCCGCGCTCTTCGCTCGAACGCGGTTTTGTGCACCCGCTTTGCGTACGCTCATTTTGAAAGTATCGTCCGAACCCGATATCAGTTGGCCTGCGAACTTTATTTTTATTTTCTGAAAAATTTCTTTACTGGATGAGGACTTCTGACATATGGAGGACCTACGATTGTATTGCTTCGACGGTCTCTACATTGGTGGTTTGAACATGCTCGTCCATGAAGGCACAGCCCATCTTTTATCATTCAAGATTCAGCATTGCCAAGAAAGCCAGCCATCTGGGAGAGAAACAAAAAACAACAAAAACCATGCATTGAGGGGGAGAGAGAAAGCGTCCGATACCATTACCAGAAATTATACCATGAGTGAGCCAGTTACACTTCAACCCAACTATATAAAACCAATGCCCCGAAGATTAACTCTTGGGCTAATACTTAAGACATTACCCCACTAGATATCATCATCTTTGGGAATGGCTCTCAAACCTAAGAGCTTGGGCTGTGTTGTATAGAATTTGCTTTCAGAACTGGTGCCGTTCTTAGATTAATATCCAAAATAGTTCATGGCAGAATGTGGCCTATAAAGGTCAACATTGTTCCAACTGAAATGTAATTCATTGTGAAGCATCATGAATTAATCATTCTACGCTAGGCTATGATAAAGCACGCATTATAAAATGTATGCATTGTGATTACACTACAATTACCATTGGCAGTTTAAAAGTTTCCACCGTTTATAGGTTTTACGCTAAATCCATTTTTCTCGTTGTTCCACTTCTGTTACTCTGCATGTGAAGCATGCCAAGAAATATGACATCACCAAATCAAAGGATCAGTATCTCTTTACCATTAAATTTAATTAAAAATGGCGCCATTTAAAAATCAACTCCTGCTGCTTGTCAGCTCTGCAGTGCACCAAACCAAACTACACTGTCACACTACTTTACTCCTCAATTTTGGACCATTTAGCATAATTCATGGAGCATCTGAAGTCATGCCACCGTTGCTGGGCAACCATCCAAGCAGAGATTCATACAGCATGTTTACCAGCATAGAGAAGCAGCTGAGCATTCTCCTCGCAGTTAGCCTGGTAATATATGCACTACTTTATCGAAATGTCATAGATCACTTGAATTATTCAATTAAGTACTATTCAATACACTGCATTTTTATTTTGAACCAACTAGCTTGGAACGATCCAACTGATCTGGCATTCACTTGCTATATAAGGAACACAAATGACTGCATTTTGGACAATTGTTGTAGGGCATACAAATATTCTGAATGAATCATTTGTGATCAATCCTACTGAAATATTTCCCATCATGCATGGCTAAAATCCAGGAACAGGCCGGAATTCAACAAAACTACCAGGGGCCCTGTGATTGGTCCATTGGGCCTCATGATGTGAAAAGTGTTCTGGGGAGAGAGGACAACACTGCTTCATCAAATTGTTAAGTGCCTGTGTGCGAACCCAAAAATGCAGTCTGGAACCTAAATTGCATATTTAAAGGATTTATCTGGCAAAAAAAAGGAGTGATGTTGTGACTCATTTTTTAAGCACCCGTAATTACTCTAGTTTTAGGATTCTTCACCTTGCAAGCCATTATTGAAACAGGGATCCACAGAATTTCACTCTCATTTGAAATGATATTTTCACAGATGCACAGGGTGGGATCGGTTCTGGCCAATAAGAGATTAAAACTAACCTAGCTTATGGGTATTTTATCAGCGATATGTGGTTGCAAAGTGCCAGAAAGAGGACACAAGTAGCCCAGTAACTCATCCAAACCCATTTAATATTTCTATATAGATATATCTGAAAACGTTAATATGCCTGCTCCATTTGTTTTACAAGCATGATGCTCTTTAAAATTACTGCCATGTTTTTCCACCCCACAGAGTTAAATAACATTTAGCCTACATTGAAAAACATGCACCACCCCATAAACAAAATGGACACTTGCAGTACAGAGTGGGAGTTGTTTTTATTCAAAGTTATGGCATGAGGTGGGGTGCCTATAATTTACTGAATTAGCCCTATTGCCAATAAATGACTAGTTTTTCATTTTTAAGGGCTCTGGTAAAACAATTAGCCTCTCCCAGAGCCATTCTGAGTATCAGGCAGCCTCGACACAGAGGCGGATCGGTTCAAGGCTGGCCGCAGGGGATTTTTTCATATGTAGACTAAAAGCAATGGCAAACCGCTGGTCAATGACAATACCTTCAGTATTAAGAAAACTTTGTTTCATAACATTCTTGTGGGCAGAATAGTATATTTTTTGCAAGACGTTGTGTTTAATGAATGTAAATATTTACAGGAGTGTGTATGAGACCTGCAAAGTGTCCATTAATGGGGCGACAGGTATAAAAACATTCCCAGGGGACAAATGACCTTTGAGCAAATGCCACACTCAGCACTTTGTGTTGGGGCAAAACAGCGAGCACATTGTTCAAGAATTACCACACGCGAAAC
Organism: Ilyophis sp. 1 JC-2022; assembly: GCA_022702515.1. NCBI lineage: Eukaryota > Metazoa > Chordata > Actinopteri > Anguilliformes > Synaphobranchidae > Ilyophis > Ilyophis sp. 1 JC-2022. The sequence continues at coordinate 131,911,150 of CM040404.1, forward strand.
AACCGCTGCATACGCATTTCCGCACCATCACAGCGGAGAGCAAAGACACAGAGGCGCTATTAAGAGGGAAAGGTTGCGTTTAAATATTCCATTCAGTTATCTGCGGTCAGCAATATCAAATTGTACGTATCCAGTTCACTCTGGTCTTAAACTAATGAGTTACGCTGTGTTACGATACCCTGTTGAATTGTTAATGACCATATGAAACACAGTGTACCAGCACCTTCATTAAAAGTTAATTAGTTACTGACAGTGGGATCAGGGTGCAATTTCTGCCACAAGGCATGATGGTGTACAGACAGGAGAACAGTTAAGCCCGAGTGACACGGCGACCCTCTGCACTGCACAAACGTACATCCTGCGTGCCTCTGCAGAGGCGTGTCTGTGTGTGTGTGTGTGCGTGCGTGCGTGTGTGCGTGCGTGCGTGCGTGCGTGCGTGCGTGCGTGCGTGCGTGCGTGCGTGCGTGTGTGCGTGTCAATTCAGACAGAGAATGATGCTCCACCCCCTTGCAGCGCCCCAATGCCTCGTGCAGACTGAAGCGTGTGAGATTGTAGAGGTTGGCAGTGCGGGTTTAACGCGGGGTGGTCACTGGATGTGCGAGCAGTCAGATTTCTCTAACTGGGCCAGGACACCCCGATCGAGCAGTCAGATCACTAAAACTGGGCCGGGACGCCCCGATCAGCGTTCGGCACGAGCGAGGAACAGCATCCAGACTACCCGGGGCGAAGGGTTTTAAACAAACTGCCCTGCTGGGCCGGGAGCCATTGTATTTGCTTTAGCTCTGCAGCGGAGACCATTACACCCTCTTAGACAAACACTTCATTGTTGTGGCCACAGATAACAAGCAAAGTATCAGCACACAAATGCATGATCTGTGCCAAGAACCGCAACACCCCAATTTATCCTCTACCTTTTCTTATGTTAATCATTATATTGCGAAAAGTTCAGTATTAAAAACAAACTGCAATATTTCAATGACATTACCAGTGCAATATTCCCCATGCCCTTGGGCCACTATACATTTTAAAATGCCTGCACGTACAAAGAAAGTGAAAAATGAGATAGTGTCCATAAACTTCTGTGACAGACCAACTGTAAACAGTGCTGATCAATGCCCCTTTTTCCGCCAGTTCTCCTCACAGCCATGGCCGACTCCTCAGGGCACTTGGTAATAATACTCGATTGTTAGAAGAAAAGCTCTGTACGCTCCGCTGCACTCCTGTCAAGTGCAATAAGACGGAGGAATGTTTTAAACCGAGAGCACAAACGGGGTCGCCGCGCTCTTCTCTTAGACTGGAGAAAACACAGCCGCACAAAGAAACAAACTTTTTTGCAGATTTGAAGTAGAAATATCAGTATTTATCACAAGCGTTTCAAGTGAAAAGATGGTACATTTAAACATCATTATCCACCAGCCTAGTTATAATGGAGTAGTCACAGGGCCTTTTCTGGAATTTTCCATGCTCCGGTGCAGTCACTACACCTTAGGATTAGGCATCTATTGAGCTGGAAATGTAAGAAGCAAAGTCCCTTGGAGTGGAAGTGAAAATGGCCACTGATAATAGCTGATAGGTTGGCTTACAAAACAGCGGCCTTAGTCAATATGCTAAGAGGAACCAACTACTCAAAAACATCCAGGAAAGATGTGATCATATCAGTGCACCAGATAAGATCACATTCACAACAACCTTTGTAGCTATCCACTGATATAATCAATTTAAAACTATTTGTAGACAAGTCTTAAAAACATGTCATTCTGAGCAGACACCTCTTACTTCCAATGGGGGCTTTAGGGCATGGATTTTTCCTTCATTGAGAGCAAATAATTTCACCATAACTACCGTGCTGGTATGTGTCGTTGTCATGCCAACCTCGGGGGGGAGGGGGGGTGATTGTTGAGTCGGTCAAAATTCTTTATCTGGTCTCAAATGATGCCATTAAATTTAATTTTTAATAACTTGGACATCCAATGCTGTCATATGTAAAGCATGGTAAACTCTTGTACAAGTACAACATCCCCTGACCCACACTTGCAATGGCATCGAGTTGTTTCAGAATAATGATTTTAGACATAGCCCAAAAAACACATTTTTACAATTCATACAAATCTGTCCATGGAAAGTTATAATTGATATCTATAGTAAATGGGGCCAGGGTGAAATCTAATTTCCAGAGAAAATATCCAGGAACAATTCAAATAAATTTTAAATCTGCCATGCGGCAATGCGATAATGTGTGTTGCTGAAAAACAAAATGTCTTTCGGGATTCTGAAGTGTCATAACGTTTAATTGCGTATGATTCTGGGCATAAGCCATGCACATCCGTTACCTCCCTGATATCTTATATGCACAGCATGCATAGGAATTCACCTTCTTTTAGCACTTTAAAGCCTTTGGTAATCCACACAAAAGGTTCCACCTTGAGTCACTCGAGTTTCATGTATTTATTTTTGCCATAAATAGACAGGGCAGAAATGCCTGTTTTTAGAAGTTGCTGATTAGTTTATATTGAAGCCATGCTTCCATTTCTGCAGTGCCATGAGATTTTTTTATCTTATTTTGTGGTTGTTTTTCTTCTTCTCCCACCACCACATAAAAAGATGACAATGGCACAGAACAAAATGGAAGCACGACTTCAACATAAACTAATCAGCAAGTCAAATCAACAATCGCAGTGTGAGATTTTATTGATGAAATTGTTGGCTGAAACAAGCACGGCAACAACGCATCACCCTGAGCAGAATGAAGCGTTTCCTCGGGAACGGAGAGTGTGCTTAGTCATGTACAGTCAGACTTGTGCAACCCAGGTCCAGCCATTTAAAGAAAACATCCTGAATTAGTGCTTAACTCAACCGCACATTGGGCTGTGCTGTGCTCCTCATGTCTAAACGACTGACAGACAGCACAAACAAGTCACAACACGCATCGTATGTGCAGTTTATGCAAGCATTAGACCAAAGCAAGACACCATTGACATTAGTCTTCGATGTAAATGGCAGTCCATCAATGTTTGTGGAGAAACGGGGGGGAAAAAATTACATTTTTTAAAGTTTGTAAAATGTGGCAAACAAGTTTTAGCTAACACTTTACATCATTTTCCATTTGTATTCAACCAAGTTCTTCTATCCATAACTTATAAATACCGCATTTGCATAGATAGAACATGCCAAATTTACTTCTGTGTAAATGAAACACTGTACTTTGACGATTCAAATTTGTGGTTATTGACACCAGTGAGAAATCTGAAATTCATGCGGCTGGTTTCAAAGGCTGTGATGAGTGCTAAAGACAGCCTTACCACGAGAACGATCTAAACCTACAAAACACAGATTACATTCAAACAGAATCACTGCATATCCTAACCTGTATACGAGCTCACACTCATGCAGGATGAAACGTACCAGGCAGGCTGTGTGCTCCGCAGCGCGAGGACAGAGTGAGTCCGAGCAGCAGATCTCTATTAAGCCACTGTACAGCTCGCTCCGGTATTCCTCTGCCAAGTTTCCACTTTCTGCCTCAATCCCATTAGTGCTTTGCGAAGCTCTAAAAGAGAAATATCCCGCTTGGTGAAGAGCGGTGGCGGTCAGAAGCTGAGCTCCTCTCGACACGGCCTAGCCCAGCCGTGCTGCAGTAACGCAGGCTAAACCCTGGGTTTTTCCAGTCAGGCAGGCACGAATTTTGTTTTTCCTGGGAACTCCTTGCCAGCAGCTTATCCCAAACTACAGCTCACACACAGACACGCACGCACTCACACACAGGCACACACACACAGACACACACACCCCTTTGCACCAGGCGGATGGCTGCGTTGGCAACATGCTTACGCCCTGCGCTGCCTCGCACGAGTTCAAGGTCCACCTCGGGAGTGTGCTCCCTGCAGCGTTCCTGCGCTAAGTTTACTGTATAGCAACTGGTTACCTTATCCATGTGAGGCTCTCTCCAGGGAGGGAGGGAGGGGCCTCCACTTGTCAGACCAAATCAGCATTCAGTGTTGCTAAGCAGCCAAAGTCCCTTTTATATGAGAGAACAGATCAGCCAGACTTTTGGCTGGAAACAAACTGGGGGAAATGTGTGGGGAAAAGGGGAAGACCTGCAGGTTTACCTAACGTTTCTGCCGCGCTGATCTTTAGGCCGTGCCCTCGCCTTACACATTATACAATCAGATTAGGGATGTAATCCCACCACATGGTGGCTAATCTTGGAGCCCCCAACAGACAAACCTGGAATTGCACAGCCATTCAACAAACAGCTTTGCATTTGCTTTTCAGGTCAGACAAATGTCTCGACATGAACACCACGTGTTTTATTCAGCTAAAACAAACGTCCACACAGGTAGTGAAATGACAACTAAACAAGGTGAGACACGCTGCAAGATTTTGAACTACAGACAGCATAAACAAAGCTAAACGGTATGACGTACAGTGCGCAAAAGACTAAATTTAAATAAACAATAATCTCTCGTTTTTACACAGAAGCAGGTGACATCATATAGGCTAGAATGGCACACAAACAGCACACTGCTGATGGTGTCGGTGCAGGAAGCACAGAACCTTGGAGAGCGTCACAACAGTTCTATTTTCTGCTTAATCCATATAAGGTCCTTAGAATGAATTAGGACTTCAACAAAAATAAACATAGGTTTACACAGTGCAAATGCATTTTATAGCCTACGTTTTACTGGAACTAGGACTAGTTAACTTTTGAGTACATATCATTATCAAATGAACTTCTTAGAAAAACTGTTTGGGCCCAAGATTCACATATCCAGCCTCCTCCACTGAAACAAAGAGGATTCCTGCCTGTAAAAGTCATCTCCTGCATAAGACATTACAATTTAAGAAACTTCCAGTTCCATAAAAGATGCGACTGCCATGCTGAGCTTCAGCAGAACAGTGTCTGTTTGGCCAATCAGCCACCACCCGTTAGACAAGATGAAGTATCGTATGCACTACAGCCAACTTTTACAGTGTCCACATTCCTTCAAATTTTAACATTTTAACTTTTCCACCACACAACTTGATCTTTGATACAAATCAGTCAGATATTAAGTTTCTGTTACCATTTCCCAGTGACTGCTGCCACCAAACTGTTAACAGCCAACATACCTATAGGCCTAATAATGCTAAATAAATCTTAATTCAATTGTTAAAACAGAGTTTTAATGGTTGGAATCCCTTTTGGAAGGAGGTCAAATCTATACATTTACTAACAGAGCAGATGTCACAATGCACAAGATACCACTGAGTGAGATGAGCCCAATGATGTCTGGATTTAGAGCAAGCCAGTCTCAAGAACTGATAAGTGAATCTGCATCATTACAGTCGTCTTAATTAGGGTACTACAGTCACCAGCGTATGACTTCACAAGATTGCTGCCAAGAAAAAACACGAAGTGGGGGCAAACAAAACCACTTTACTAATCCAGCAAGGCTGTGTCAACAGAAAGGATCGAGATTACAACCTGCGGCAGCGACCACTTGCTCTGCAGAGACCCATTATGTAAATAGAAGCTAGCGCAGCGCCACGTGCCGCCGCTACACAGCAAGCATGCGCCCGTGAGCCTCGCGAGTCGAAGGAAGTCATCACTCATCAGGCCAGACAGCGCAGCGTTTTACAGCACCCACAGCCAAGATACATCGCCTATCAGCGCCGCACACGTATCCCACGTAAGATATGCGGAAATAAAACCTGTTTATTTATGGAATATAAGAACAGTAATCTAAATTGTCCACAGTTACATTCATAGGCGCTGTTAGAGCACTAGAACTTACACTTTGCTGGAAAGACATATCATGGAACGCAAATCTTAACCTTACAGTTAGCAATCTGAATTTGTGATGGAGAAGGTGAGTCGTGCGTTTGCAATGAACAGCGCTGCCCTTATTCACTGGGGGTGGATGAAATGTGCCGGCCTGACAGTGTGGGAGAGTCTCAACGCCACAATGAGATCTCAAGGCTGCCCGCAGACAGTGACCGCACAATTCAGCTGAAAGCAAAGTCGACCCTGAGCCCCCCTACGTATAAGCCCTTTAAAAACTAAACAAGAAGAACCAGAGTACCTCATGTGTAAAATTCAGGGAAAATACTTAATTATGTACAAACAACTTTGTCCACACTTTAATTATTAATTATTTAATTATTCCATCAAAAAAAATATATAATTACTCAATTTAGTTATCTATGAGATGAGGACAAGCATTAGGCCTAATGTTCCATTATAGAAGTGTGAGATAGTCAAGTCTTCATACCTCATTACTCTTATCCAACAGAAATGGGGAAAAAAATTAATAAACTAGCAGCACATCCTGCCCTACACAGTGTCTCTATGAGAAGACACACACTCTCTCTCACACTCACACACACACACACACACACACACACACACACACACACACACACACACAGTAGACTCGTGCTGAACAACAATGACCATGGAAACCACTATTCACTGTGATACATGAAGAGCTCCACAGGGCTCAGCCTAAACCTGCTGAAGATTCACAAGGACCCCTCAAGCAGTGCAGACTAGCCTACTACCTCTCAGCACTGTCTGCAGGGGACCATAGGCCACCAGGTCAAGCCATGACATTTCACCTGCTATGCCAAATTTTTCCACCCGCCTGTAAAAGAATCTGGGCTCATTACAGTCAGACATTTTCATTTAATTCAAAGAATCCATAATTAGCCTATAATTTCCATTAATGATTAATTAAGACTATTAAATTGAATTACATATTTATTTTGACAAGTATGCACTTCTGAAAGTTCTAGAGGCATTTTATTTGAAATGTCAGAAGAAACAATACAACTATATGCAACTGGAGAGGATATCCATGCTATGGAGCACAACATATGGGTAGTTATTTTTTAACATATTTTTCTCAAATCTAATCAGCTGGCCCACAAACTGGTTTTAAAAAAAGCACACTACACTGAAGGGTAACCAGCAGTTCAGCCCTCCCCTTCTCTAAAATACAACCGTCTCCCCTTAAATAAATGTGGGGAAATGCACAGATTTAGTAAATCAATGCTGAATACTGATGTGACTGGCTGGCCAAAGGGCACAGCAAATCTGGATGATATCGAGTTTCCAAAGCAGTCCTTCGCCTGAAAGAGCTGTAATCAGCAAATCTGTGGCCCTTAAAGCAACAGCAAGCTCCGCAGAGTGTGGAAGGACACCGTTGTGGAAGCGTAAACATGCAGTCTGAATGGACCATGTATTTAGAGTAACCCATTCCTTTCCAGATGCCATTTCGTAGGTCATCCATCTCCCGTGCCATCGCCCAAGTTGTCCTCTCCACCTGACATACACATATCAGTCTGCTATTCGGGATGCCTGACTGCCTTATTTAAAAATAGACTGGAGTGGTAAACATACAGTCAAAGGAAGAAGCATATCTTTCACTATACTTTATGCTAGGATATCGCCATCCACACACATGCTCAGGCCCAGAAAGAACTGGCTTGAACGTTTTTAATGCATTTTACACAAGCTCAAAAGAGGCTGAAAAATCAATACAGCAGATACTAAATTCAGATTCAGGATGATGAGTACGCGGCACCAACAATGTTTCAAACGGCAGCAGCCACAACAAAAAACACTGAAGAGGATGTCCGTGCTTTACAATATTTGTTCAAACTTTGATAATAGCCACAAATGGGAGTTGCAGTCAAAGAAAGCGATGAGATGATCATCGTTATTTAAACGCTTGCATTTCATATGCCCTTGAATGACTTGTTTACAATCAGGGCTTTGGTCCAGTAAGGCTTTGGCCACTTTGTAAAACCCCCAGCAGCAGGCCTGGTTTTCACCTCTCCATTAAAAAGTTGAAATGCTTCCCAATGGGAGATCTGGTTACAGTCGGGTTCTTAGTGAGCACTAAGGTGGCCACCAGCTGGGTGGGACCCACCACAGTGTTTCCTTGTAGTCTTCCAAGACTCAGTTACAACAGAGGTAGGAGGTGGTAGGTTTCAATGTTTCAAGAAAGCCAGAACTGTGCATTTTCATTACGTTCTTCTACAGGAAACACATTTCAATAGTTTGACTCCTTAATACACTAGGCTATAGCCGACATTATCACTCATATAGCCGACATTATCACTTATATGATAAAGGTTATCAATAAATACACATGAAACCATAGCACTAAATACACATGAATACTTATCAGTGCTAACCTATCAGTGAAAATGAGACAAATTTAATCTGGACAATATTTGAGTACCTACATGTTAGGGTTGTTGCAAAATAGACATATTTATAGACAACTTAGTTCACTCATCAGGCCATTAAATAATATCAATGGTGAACAACTCCAGACTCATAACAATGTTCCTTTTAGTTAATAATAATAATAATAATAATAATAATAATAAAAAGAATTAAATACAGCACAAAATGCTTTGCAAACAATTACAGGAGATATAAAAATAAGATAATGTAGACAGAAAGAAATCACAGAAGCGAGTCAAGTAAACCTAGTAAAAAGTTAACAATTTAAACGGCAAAAGGCAAGTCTATAAAATTAAATCTTAAAATGAAATGTAAATGGTGACATTGACCCAGCAGTTCCAATGCTCAGATGAATGCTGTTCCAGAGTCTAGGAGCCTTAGCGTACAAGGCTAGGTCCTGCTTTATATAGCCTAGAGACTCTGGAAAAGTAAATGAGGCTTTCTCAGTAGACCACCCTTTGAGAGCTCTAGGCATTACAAACTCGCTAACATACTTGGGTACCAGACATGCACTGCCCCGTAGGTAATTAAAATGTTTAAACAATTGTGCAATGGCGTGCACTATTGCCTCAGTTATGCGATAGGACAAGAAATGTGTTTGTGACAACATGCTTTCATTATAATATTACAAGTGTCCATTACAGTGATTCCCTCAAACTGATTGTCTCCGCAAACGCCAACAGATAGCACAAGTCAACTATTAAATAGTATCTAAGAGAAACAGCCCTCAGATCCCTTCCGAGAATAAACATAGCAACAAACAAATAGGGTAATCAAAAAAAAAACAATAAGCCATTTGATTCAGTGATGTCTCATCTTACCTTGTTTCCAACAACCTGTCTCACGCACAGTACAGGTCAGAAATAAACGCCTAAATGTCTTCTTTGGTCACACCTCCAGTCAAGTAAAACTGTACCAGACCGGCATGCTCAAGTAAATAACCGTTCAGAGATCAAGGACCAGAAAGGGGTAAAATAAAGATCTTATTCCGATCAAACATCACGAATATTATCTGCGGTTGTGTGTGCAGTTCCACGTTAGGATCTCTAACTCTAACGTTACGGTAAACAATTTAGACAAGACTGGACTGGCATGAACGCAAGTGAATAGGATCTGTACATGCTACAACTTTATATTTAGCCCACAAATGTTACTCACGGCCACGGGGGATCTTTTTTATGGGAAATCACAATCAGTATTTATAAAAATAATTCACTACGTTAAATTCCAAGGGATTAAATGAAGGGGATCGCATTTTCAAAAGCTTGTTTTAGGCTAGCTAACGTTACAGTGCACACACTTCCAGTAACGTCAGCTTAGCTGATTCACTTAAACAAGGATTGTAGGCGAGACATACAACGCATGTTTTGTGTGTGTGTGTGTGTGTGTGTGCATAATAATTTAGGCAGCTAGCCAACTAACGTTACTAAACCTCAAGTTACCTAACGTTAGTTGAATGGAGATCGTTCTGCCTTATGTCAGCAAGCTAACTGCGTTATTTTAAGCGTTGTAACGTTAGGCTACTCAGATTAGTCCATTTTAACGTTACGTTAGCTCTAGAAAGTGCGCTTCTCCGTCTTGATAGGCATGTCAATCTGTGGCTAACGTTATTAGTCATCTAGCTATATGGTTGCAAAGTGTGTTACAAAAATGAGGATAATAAACATGTTTTATGATTTTTTTTCTTTTTAAATAAATGAAAATGTTGCACAAAAAAAAGAAAGAAAAAGCCTATAGCAACGGTTATTAGATCAACAAAATGTTTGTTAACGTTAGAAAAGTAGCTAGCTAGTTACCCATCTAGCTAGCGAACAAACAAGCTACAAAACCTAAACAATTACGGAACGTTAACGTTGCATTTTGAAAATATCAGTGAAATATTGTTGATAATAACTTTTTGTGGCTTAGAACGATATTAGTAACCTTTTACAAAACAAAAACAAAAACAAAAAACGTTACACATTTGAAATCTCAGTGCAGTCAATACTCACTTCACCACAACACGCGGACACACTAAACGGCCGCAGGTGATTCTCTTCACCTGTGCAAATGGTGACGTAATTTGCCATCTTCCAACATCACATTTGAGTAGCCACCGGTTGCGTTTAAAAAACTGACCGTTATGGGCAGCACGCTTGCCTTGCCCCTAGGACAATACAAGAGGAGAGACCCTGGCCTTGGGACGGATAGGCCTATTATTATTTTACGCGGTAATCTACGTATTGATCGTACTAAATAGTACATACTGAGGCTCTTGAATCAGGGGGCGCAGCTAACAGATTCACAAACCAATCAACACGATTAACTTCGAATTTAACAACTCATGAATCATTCAACAATAGCTACTTATTAAAGAAGATGCATAGGTATATGTATTACATACAGATAACCCATGTAGATTCAGATTTCTTCACGATTAAACATGTGTCCCTGTTTTAGGAATGCCACCTTTGACTCACAAAAAACCTGGACACCGCATTTCACAAAATAAATAAGCTAGCTACTTTTCCCACGAACCAAGAGACTCTGGTTGTTGACTTTTAAATAGATCTTCTGGGAATACAATTAAAATCACACGCACAACCCCCAACACCTACTTAAATATGAACAAGTATAGGCAACTCACCTTTGTTATGTGTGGATTTTGTCTTCACTCTTTTCGAGGACTCAATTTATTTATCATCATAGCATATTTAACAGAGCTCCGTGAAATGTCGGCTCTGCAATAGCTGAACTATATCTTGAGTGTTGCAGATAGACTGACACTAGAATGATACTTTCACAATACACATTTTACACAGGCATACATTTGCAGGGATATTACAAGATATAAACCAAGCCTTGTATTATTGAGACATTTGAATTTTATTTGAATGCTTGTTCATAAGTGACATTGAAACAGTTACACCCCTGAAACCTGCTTCAAGTATATTTTGGCACATCAGGAAAAAGGAAATATGACATCAGGATCAGGATATCTGGTTCGTTCATTCAGGATATCATGCTGGAAAAATAACAGCTCTGATAATTGAGTCTTTCTGTAACCACTATTGTAAGAACATATTGTCCTATACAGTTTCTAATTTTACATGGTAGTATACACGTGTCTTTTATATCACTGCAAGCACTAAAATGTGTAGCCTGATTATTAAGCTGCTGTTGACAGTGCGTGCCTGACCTATGCTTGCAAGTGCTTATCTGGGACATAAATGCAGGTGGATGTATCAATGGCTTAATCTGGATGCCTGCCCTGCTTCACATCCATACAATTGAACAGTGCCTTAACATGATGAGTCCTAATTAATGTCACGATTCTGTTAATCTGAGGGCATAATAGCATTGAGAATAACAGTTTGGGCCTGAACATTTAGCACATGCAAAACCAATAAGATGACCAATGATTGGTCATGTTATTTGTTTTGCACCAATCATTGGTTGTGTTATTAGCTAAAATGGTTTGCACATGCTAAAGGTCTCATTAAACTAGGCCCTATATATTGCTATATATGGATCTAGAGTAATTAAGGATGTTAATAAAACAATGCTAGAACAGACTGTAGTCCCTGACTGGCAGGCCTTGGTCTATGCATACAGACTGTCCCCTGTGAGAAAAGTAATAGTACAGAATCATCTCTGCATTTTGGGCCCCAATCAACTTTCCTGCATTTGACAACAAGTGTAGTATTTGTAGTAATATTCTGTTATTGACAAAAAAGACACCTGGAATGTGTGCAGAGATGCATTTTCTATTTGAAATATGCATGCTGATTAAATTCTGTGACTTCCGGAAAGTGGCTCCACAATTTGAAACTAGGATATTGGATTTGGATATTGGAAAAAAAAAACTATTTAGATAGTTGAACACTATTTGGTCAAGCATATGAACATCCACTGTATATCCTGCAAGTTGTGTGCTTTTGTGTTAATATTTTGAAAACAAAGATGAGATCTCACGCTGCATTTTCCAGCAGGTGTTATGGAGGAAGTGCTTTCAGAAAATGTTTAAACCTCATTCGGCTCGAAATCCTCAGGCCTGACTTTCATCACCACAGATTTTAAGGAGTACCACCATCCATGCCATGTGTACCAGACAATCCCACTGTCAGTCAAAGAGCTGTATGGACCCTTGTAGTAGTAGCCATTCAGATTGGCAGAGTGACATCTAGTGGATAAAAATGGAAGAACACACAAGTGAAAAAATGTGATGTTACGAAATCAGGTTGTTTTTGCAGACTGACTGCTCACAGTTGTGGCTTCTCACAACTGAACTGACTCCAATAAGTTCTGCTAAAAAGGACTGGTTTTAATTTAACGCTTTATTTTAAAACAGAAGCTGTATTAAAACGCAGCAAAATACAGAATCAAACAGATTTATAATAGTAATAGTATATATACAAATTATAATATAATAACATATACAGAAGAGCCTATATATTCACATACTGTATATAGCCTAATGCTAATGGTCACAAACAAGCACTGTTTGGGTGATTTGTGACTTTGTCCCGCCTCAGTCAAGTAACCCGGTAGGACGTACGGAAGCAAGAGACGTTATCTGACCTGTTAAACCACCAGCCGGCCTTGTCCTCACGAGCGCAGTTGCGTTGGTATCGGTCGTTGTCGCGGTCATGAGTGCTGAACTTCATGCCCTGATGACTGGCCCACCACTGTACCTCAGGGTGGTAGCTGCCCGAGAGCGAGTCTCCCGCTGACCCAGAGTACTTACCGAACGCCAGCTGATAGTTGTCCTGTAGAGAAAAGTGAGAAGCTAATGTATGTGAAATAACCAAGGAATATAGCCCTCCAGTATACACTAATACCACAAACTCAACAACATGCATTTACTCTGCTGCTGTTCACACCATGCTTCTTTTGGGGAAAAAATTACAACAAACTGTAGGCAGGATTTGCGACCCATAATAAAACATATTAAAACACAAAGTTATTTACTGTATATGCCTGAATTACGTAGTAATAGTTTAAAACTCATAATTTAAAACTTTTTTGCAACTTATTTTGAGTTTGTCAATTCCTGTCAACAACAATATTTCTACAAAATTACACCATGGTGTTCAGTTCATTGTTTGGTTATCCTACAGGTGCTTCTGATGTGAGGGCATATATTATTATTTAAACTTCACCTTTTACCTTTCCTTGGTTTAAATATTGACCAAAGTGAGGGATATCCAAACAGAATTATGTATGCACTGTGGGTAATATGACGGCTTTTCTATTTCCCGTAGTAAATGATGAATTGATTAACTGTGGAGACCATCCATACTCAGTGTGTCAATAGGATGAGCCCCCTAGTGGCTCAGAGAGGTACAACTCATACCTGTTCACTGGCAACTTTGAAACTTTTGTACACTGCGTAGCGTTGATTATCGTCAAAGTCTGCCATGTTGATCCTGAGGTTGTAATGACCTTTAAAGAAAGGACAACTAGATGTGACATTTATTATTGATACACAATAATTATCATTATAAACATTTCTTAGTTTACTACACATCATTTGATTTCTGTAACTATAATTATGTGGTCTACAATACCTTTAGCTATTTTGATATTTGTGAAATGTGTCATGTTTATCTAATGGTATGTAATGCAATAAACTATTACTGATTGTACAGTAACACGTTCTTACCTTGCAAAGTTAAATAATGCAAATTATCATTTCCTAACCAGAATTCTCCACTGTCAGACTGCATGTTTCCGAAGCCTTGCTTATAGTCAGCCCAATTCCTACCAGTGAAAAAAAAACATTTCCATTAACAGAGAATAAAATTGACAATAAGAATTACAATTGTAATAAAATTACAATTACTAACAATGTAATTAATTTTAATATATTATACTGTCTTTCACCTTTCAGGTCCAAAGAAATAAAGCTCTAACGTGTGCAAAACCTTTGCTGCCATATAATAAAGCCGTAATTTTGCTCACCGATCAAAGTTCTCATTACCATCAGATCGCCTCTGAAAGACGGTCCAGCCACCCCCATCGCTCATGTCACAGTATACTTTAATCTTTGAGGGAGATTTCAGGGGTTTGATCGTGTAAAACCCACTTCCTTTCATCCCATCATTGTAGATCTGAGCACAATCTGAACAAGACAACATGCTTTAGTAACATACCGTGTACTTGTACTATAAATTGCATAGTACAAAGTTAACCCAAATTCCAAAAAGGGTGGGTCAATATGTAGAATGCACATAAAAGCAGAAAGCAGTGATTTGTAAGTTCTCTTTTACATAAAACAATACAATACAAAGAAAATATATTTCATGTTTTATCTTATCAATATTATAGATTTTTGTAAATATACGTTAATTCCGAATTTGATGCCTGCAACACGTTCCAAAAAAGTTGGGACAGGGCTAAAAAGAAAACTGGGAAGTTCAAAAAACACCTGTTTGGAACATTCCACAAGCAAACAGGTGATGCTATCATGACTGGGTATGAAAGGATATCAAAAGACTCTTGATATCTTATTTTCTGGTACTCTTGCAAGCGATACTATAACCTCTCTGCATTTGAATTGATCTCTATGGGAATTGGGGGTGGGACTAGTTTAAGCTGTAAATTACACAGGAATGGTATGGAACCCATGGTTGACTAAATGGCTGTAAGTCCTCAAGGGTCTGAGGTATCAAACGAACCTCAAACCATCACTCTGCTGCCAGATATGCAGTAGATATGGATGGTTCACTTGAAGGGTTGTTTCTCCTGACTTATTTTCCATAGAGTTCAATAGGAAAATGAGTCAGGAGAAACAACCCTTAAAGTGATCCATCCATATCTACTGCATATCTGGCAGCAGAGTGATGGTTTGAGGCTCGTTTGATACCTCAGATCTTTGATGACTTTCAGCCATTTAGCCAACCAACTTTTTAGGAATTGAAGTTTATACAAACCTGTTCAGCCCAGCAGTGTACAGCAATAATTGGGATTTTTTTTTAACATCTATTAAACATGTTTGTATATTTACACCTCCCAGGCATAAGCGCACGTTCCATAAAGATGAAGAATATCCTGACCTGCGTAGTCCTTTAGCTCCCCCAGGTCGACAAACTTGGTTTTGTTGAGGGCGGGCTCTGCTTGTTGGCTGCGGAGCTGTTTGATGAGCTCCAGCTGTTTCATTGCTCGACTCTCCAGTGTCCTGAGCTGGGATCGCAGCCTGATGGTCTCCTGCTGGCATTCATCTGGGGCCTGCACACACACACACATACATACATACATACATACATACAAACACACATAAATACATACACACAAACACACATAAATACATACACACAAACATACATACACACACACACACATACATACATACACACAAACACACATAAATACATACACACAAACATACATACACACACAGACACACAAACACATACATACATAAACACACACAGACACACACACATACATACACACACAGACACACAAACACACATACATACATACATACACACACACACACAGACACACACACACGCACAAACACACACACATCCATACACACAAATACATACGCACATACACTCACACACAGACACACAAACACGCACACGCACACACATGTGCACACACATACACGGACAGACATAAATGCATACACATAGAAAAGCAGGCACGTGTGAAGTTGCACCATGTATACAAACGCAATAAGCAGGTGTATACATAGACGAGCATGGAGAGATGCACAGATTCATATTTATAGTCGTATGATGATACACACTACATCAGGCAACGTAAAAAGCTTATGGTACTTGAGTGAGAAAAAAAACAGAAAGGTGGTTGTAAAAAGGAGGAAATGGTGCTCGAAAGCATAGCCTTGAATCCTACCTTCTTGCATAAAATACAAGGGCAGTAATTACAACTACAATTCGCAAAAAGTTTTTTTTGCCCCTGTCCCAACTTTTTTGGAACATGTTACAGGCATCACATTTGGAATTTGATGCCTGATTTACAAAAATCAATAAAGTTGATAAGGTAAAACATTAAATATCTTTTCTTTGTACTGTTTTAATTTAAATATATGTAATAGAGAATTTACAAATCACTGCTTTCTGCTTCTATGTGCATTTTACATACTGTCCCAACTTTTTTGGAATTGGGGTTTGTAGCTAAATGACTGTAATATCATGTAAAAAGGTAATATTCAAGAGCCTCTAAGCTCAAATGAGTACATCGTCTGCTTTAAGTTACTTATTTAAAGTATGAAAATTGTGCAAATAATAAAGGTTGTACCAGATGAAAAGAACTGCGTAGAAGAAATTGGTTCTAAAAAAAAATTATGAGCGCATTGTTATGCAATACTGGTGGCTACATTTTCAAACCTCATGAAAATTACACAATATACTGTATACTGAAAGTAGTGAATATCAAGTCCCTAAAAGCAACAAAGATGAAAAAATAATTAAAAAGCATTCAAAATAATTGGAACAACCATTCAATTTTAACAATGTGATCATTATTGTGATGGAAATATATTTCTTAGCAAGCTGCATAATGCTAAAAAAAAAAAAAACTTTATTTTATGACTTTAGTAAAATTTTATTTTGTGATAACATCAGCCATGGTGTTGTTCCCACCTGTACAATATTATTTATACGACAGTTTATATATTATGGCGGACAAAAAATGACATACCAAAAACACAATTAGAGTGATACCATCTTACTGCAAGCTCTTACCGAAGCTGAAGAATCCACAAAGAAAACAAGTCCAAAGATAAGTAGCCTCAACCTCAATATTTCAGTCATTCCCATGACAAATCGTGGAATAAAAATCATCCAATTTACGCAGAAAGAATTCAGTCAGCCCTTTAGGTGCTTATTTTGCTGTCTTCTATGTAAATAAATGAGACAACGTGAAGTGAGCAGACACAACACGAAGTGAGCAGGCACACAGAGGCAGATACTCTTTTTCCCAGTCCGTTCAGGGTGTCTTGTCTCTCTTAAATCTGATGGTGATGAGTCACAAGAGAAAAATGCTCATCTGGGTCTGATAAACTCAGGTCCGTAAACATCGTCTAAACAGTAAGGGTCAACTGACTATCCAGAGCTGACAATTCACATTCCTGAGTGAAAAGATTATTTTTTAAATTACCGTCATTATCATGAGTTTGAAACCAACACGGATATTATAGATTCCCTGATGTTAAATTCCTCACTTCATACAGTCCATTCTTCTGAGAATAGCTTTTATGGATGCTTCAGAACCCTATAAGCATGGATAATCCATGGCAGACAAAGACCTTTTAGGTAAAAGTGGGGAAAGCATGTGTGAAGCAACCTTTTAAAGCCACATTATACCCCCACTGAGCATTTTCATCCATTGGTAAGCCTAGATTTTTAATATTACTTTAAAAAACATTATTTTTGTTTAAATAATGACATGAACCAATGTACGACAATTTATATCCTTGATCTTGGGAAATTAAACCTTAGGCGCTGAAACAGGCTTGTTAGTATCTCATTCATTCATATACAAAATAAATAGCCATTAAAAATAAACAATTTTGGGTTTGGTAATTACCCAGTCATGGGCAACCTCATATAAGCATATGATCATTAAGTTTGTATTCCCCTTTCAAACAATCAATCAGCTAAACTTTAGGTCACTTGACTGTTCAGACGAGAGGTTAGAATTAAAGTTAAATAATTTTTTATTTTTTAAACAGTCAATCGTGCTAACAGTCTCGCCTTACCTCTAATATGATGTGGTCAACAGATTTATAAAAATGTAATTGAGTGTTTTATTTTTTTTATCAGTCAGTGCTTTACATAGCGATGCTTTCACTTGAACAAAATTTGGACCAAATCCAGGAAACAACTTTTTGTCTGACCTTTTTTTCCACACCAGACCTCATTAAAATTAGACTACCTTCTTAATAATCCGAAAGCATAAATAAAACAGAGCTTTTTAAAAATGTAACGTTATTTTCCTCTATTTTCTGCAGTTTTGTTAAGCGTCCATACGGTGCAATCGATTCAATGAATTAACAATAACCCGATAAGGGTGTTAAAACGACGTGAACAGTGTGCTGTTACTGTGTTAGATATGTTAGGAGCCAGTAACTATTGGTAACGGGATATCTTTCCGCCTACTTGCTTGTTGTTTGCTAAAACGATGGCCGCCGAGGAAATACTGGTCTGGAAGACGTCTACAAATAAGGCATTAGATAGTTTATATTAAGACCTATTTGCACAATATATCTGATTAGTAAAGTTTCAGTAAAGTTATTTTCAACGTTGATGATCCCTGGGCTGGCTGTTGCGTTAATCTCTCAGGTAACAATGTTAGCTAGTCGCTATCTTGCGTTAGCTGGCAGTCTTGGTTTGTTTTGGGAGGGGAACTAACGTTAGCTAGTTTGCTAGCACCATGTCCCAATTTGTGCAAGTGCAAATGTTTTGGTACGCGATTATGTTAAATTACAAGCTTGATATTAAAGCGAGACAGTTTCTTAACCAGCTGGTTGTTGAGACACAAATGTCAAACGACATATAGCTAGCTAGCCTGCTGGGGCAAAATATGAAGGATTGCTTGTTTGCACTGGCATGCCACTGCACTGCTGACACAGTCTTTAGCCTTGTAGCTTAGCTCAGTTAGCGCTAGCAAAAAAACCGGAGTGTTTGATTATATTTAGCTAGATAACGTTAGCTAGCTAATTAACAACTACCGGCTAGCCTGACTAACGTTAGCTAAGTGACTTGGGCCTTATGTTGTAGTTAGTACAAGCTTGGTAGCTAGCCAGTTAGCGCTATCAATGTTAGCATATCTACCAACAAGCTGTTTTCTCACATTATCATAGATGTACGAACTGATAAGAAGTCTAACGTTAGCTGTTTTACAAACTAGGAATAATTTGTGAATATTTTATTTGGATAGCTATGGCTTCTCTAACGTTAGACTACACCGAGAACGAACGTTAGCTAACTACTGGGACTATTATTTCATTAACGTACGTTAACTGTAACTGTTACGTTATCTAATGTTCGCTAGTTGGCTAAATGGAGCTTGTTAACACGTCAATTGTGAGGTTTCCTTGTTTTATTTGGATGAAAATGAAAGGTCTTAGCGAGAACGTAACGTTACCATTACATTTGACAACGTTACACACCGGCCGGCCATCCAACTTTTGTTATTGTTAGCTTCGCTAGAAGCAAGTTGCACTGGGAGCCGAAATGGCTAAAAGCACAGCAATGTCGTCAAGTGAGAAGAGGTTATATTATTAGCTAATTCGCTTCTATCTCCGTTGTGCTAACGTGAATGGATATAGCTACATAATTATTCATTGTTGGAGTTCGTTGTGATCCTGTTCTCTGTGAAAGAAAACGAAAGCTAGGTACGTTATTCTCACACGTAGCGAAAACACTCGCACTACTACTGCTAGTACAGCTAGCAAGCTTCTGTCAAACGGTCATTTATGTGATGTAAGCTAACATCAGACAACAGTGCCGCGGTTCTACGCGCGGAAAATGAATAGTCAACCTTAGCTGCCGTTAGCTTAGCAAGCTAGGTATCCCTTAGCTGCCGTTAGCTTAGCAAGCTAGGTATCCCTTAGCTGCCGTTAGCTTAGCAAGCTAGGTATCCCTTAGCTGCCGTTAGCTTAGCAAGCTAGGTATCCCTTAGCTGCCGTTAGCTTAGCAAGCTAGGTATCTTGTTGGTAACCAACGTTACCACATACGAGTGGAATAACGTTAAATAAAATGGTCGCCGTCTAAATAAGACTTTCTTGGTCGTACAAGCAGGTAGGCTGTTGTTACAGAACGAGTTAACTTTACTCTTTGTATTATAACTTAGACTAACTACGTTAACGTTGCACCATAAAACTGATTAGCGTTACTTAGCTAGTTAGCTAACTTGTAACGTTGTGTTATTTCGATGTAGCTACTTTGCAGGGTTGCTTAACGACGTTAGAAAAAAATCGGTGACAATCTAAATGAAAAACGTTGAGGCAGATACTTTTTTTAAATAAATGTGATTATTCTGTTGAACTTCAGCGCCAATTTAACGTAAAGCTTACAAAAGGACCGCATTTAGTTTCAAATGGCGAGACCTAACGATAAATCATTCGCTAGATTAACGAAATTGTACTATTATAGCTAACAAGTTTTCCTAAACAGTACTGGGGACCTTTTTTTTTTATTCTTTTTTTTTTTTTTACTGTAGACTGTTGTAGCTGAAAGCCATTTCAAGCGTCTAATCATTGTCTATTTTAAGTGCATCTGAGTGATGTTGGCCTTCATTCAATCAACTAACAACTAACGTTAGCTAAACTGAATAATACTTTAAAAAGAGCTTTTAGTCAAAGCTAAGGACAAGTGCCGATTGAATCAGCTGAAGTGCCAACCTGAAAGTTTATTTCAACATCTATTTATTGAAATAGAATCATAAAAGTTGGACAGGATTATATGATTGATTAAGGTAAACACTTAAAAAACAACAACAACACAGGGCACTCGGGACCAAGTTTGAGTAACGTTAGCCCTCTTATACAGTTTGGGGATGACTGTTAAGGGTGTTATTACAAAAATGCATAATGTTATCTGCGCCAAGGTGACAATAAGGCTGGTGGGTGTGTAGGTCGAAAAAACGGAATATCCATAAAGTAGCTGAGTTACTCGCACACCAGAAAAAGCCGAGAAAATCTAATGCAATCATTTAAATGTAAAAATTCATCAGTGTAAACCGAAACGTCTGTTTTTTCTACATTCAAATGATTGCATTAGATTTTCTCGGCTTTTTCTGGTGGGCGGGTAACTCGGTTACTTTAAGAGTGTTATTAAAACACCCGTTTTTCTATCAAGGCAGCATGCTTGACTCTAGTAATATTTTTGGTGTTACAGCATACTTCAGGATTATGAATTGAAGTTATAAGGTGATGTACTCAGCCTGTATGTGTCTCCATTAGGTTACGGACTGTCAGGATGGCCACAGGTGGGGCACCGTTTGACTGTGTTGATGAAGAAGAACTGCCTAACTGGACCTTGGGGAATGGAAGTCTGGATGACAGATTAAACAATATGGTGGGTTGACATTTTTTAACAAAGAAATGCATAAATGGCAGAGCGAACAACATTTTGCAAATGGAAACAACTTGTGGATTCATGTTGTCAGTAAATGTCCATGTTTACAGAAAGAAACGGTAGTGGTTACATTTATAGATTTATTCATTCTCTTATTTTTTTATTATATATTTTTATTCTTAATTTACCAGGTAAATCTCATTGAGATCCAGGATCTCTTTTTCAAGAGCGACCTGGGTACAACAGACACATACAAACACATTGGACAAACAAGTACAGTTCATAAATGAATAAAAAGTTTTTCTCTCCCGTTTTAGGACTGGGATGTTCCGCAGAAGAAAGCCAATAGGTCATCGGAGAAAAACAAGAAAAAGTTTGGCACGGTGGTTGAAAGTCGGCTGACCAATGACATCTCCCCAGAGTCCACCCCGGGGGCCGGACGCAGACGAACTCGCACTCCCCACTCGTTTCCCCACGCCAAGTACACCACCCAAATGTCTGTCCCAGAGCAGGCCGAGCTGGAACGGCTCAAGCAGAGGATAAACTTCACTGATCTAGATGAGGTGGGTAAACGCACATGCTCAGGGCATGGAACAAAGGCAGTTATACATTTATAAAGCCTATAAGATATAACCAGGTTGAACACTAAATGTGATGTCTGTTGTGTGTATTGTTTTTTATTTTTGGGGGGAAAAGATGCATTTATTCTTTTTGATACTTGCAGAGGAGCATTGGAAGTGACTCTCAAGGCCGTGTCACGGCCGCTAATAACCAAAGGCAACTCTCGGAACACAAGAAGGCCTTTAATTACCTCCCGCTGCACGTCAACACTAATAAAAGCAAAGAGCTGGCTGCTTTAGCCTCTGGCGGTGAAGGCACTAAAAAACAGACCGCCGGTCGAGACATCTTTGCCGGTGTTCCAGGCAAGGATGCTCTTCACACAGAATGGACATCTCTGCTTGAGGATGACACAGGAGAACCAGGCATCGACAGTAGTCAGGTAACTCTTTTTAGCGCTAATGTGTTTGAGGCTTCTTAAGGATTAATGTATTGTACAGGATCATTAAGGGCATTGTGCCCATTTTACAGACAGCTGCCTGAACGCGTGTATGAATGTGTTTGTGCTGATGGCAGTCGCTACTCCACAAGAACATGTACGTTCTGGTAATTCTAATAATTTGCACATTAACTGCAGAATTTCTTGTTCTAATTGGCCACGTCTGTGCTCTACTGTGTGCTTTCTCCCAGGTTGTCAGCAAGCTTGTTCAAATTAGGGAATATATTGCCATGGCCTGCTGCATGCGAGATGACCTGGTGGAAAAAAATGATATCCCAGCCAATGTTGAGCATTTAACACATCTATTAGGCCATCTAAAGGAGCAGGAAAAATCCTGCTTGAAATTTCTACAAAAGTTGTTGGTTAGTATGATGACATCATTGCTTTGACGTTATGGATCATGGGCTTAAGTGCATTGCCCTCAACATTGGCACGTGTTCAGCTGCCTGCTAACCCTTGTTTATCACAAAGTGCCTGCACTCTAAAGCTACTTATATGGAAACTAACATGTCTATGGTACATTATTTGCTTTCATGTCATTTTTATCTTGGATGATGAAAAAGAAAAAAAAGAAATGCTTATAGTAACGGTAAAGGTAAAAAGCAGTGGCTGTGGCTAGACTGTTTTCTACTGGTGTTACCTTCAGTTCCTGTTATGTTAAGGGCAGTAACCGCTGCTTTACACAAAACGTATGTGACAATCTGTCACTTGGGTCTTGCGTTACATTTTTACACGCCCGAGAAGTTCTTCCAATGAATCAGTCACATTTATTTTTTGCCCCTCGTGCAATGCGAGTCATTCCTGATAAAAGTTTCCAGGGATTAGAACCGCTGAGCCCATTTCTTCACATACCTGTTTTTACTTGACAAAATACTTGTCGCTTGTGCACCCGCCTGCTGGGGAATAATTGACTTCAAACTGACGCAGGCGAGGGAGAACGACGAGGATGACGTTCGCACCATAGACTCAGCTGTTGGATCTGGCTCCGTCGCTGAGAGCACGTCTCTGAACATAGAGGTCCATTCAGAGGCCTCGGATGCCACAGTAAGTAAACCAATCGCATCTTTGCATTATGCAGTGATTTAGATAATCCTATTAGTTCATTTTATAGCGCTACGAATGGCAAGTGATTCAAAGCGCAGTGTAGACGTATGCATGTATCCAGTATTGAAATTCTTAAAAAAATACTGTTGAACTTGTTTTAAAAATCCTAACAGCATGCCGTTGTGTTCTTAAAATCAAGAGAATATTCCGGTATTGTGTTAGCTGGCCTTCAGGGTGCAATATTTGGAGTTAATTACAGTACATTAACCCACCTAATATTGTTTTACCGGTTGAAGTGTTAATGATTTGAATGGTTGTTCCATTGATCTAATCCTAATTTACTCAAACTTGCCGAAGGAGATCTCTCACGTTGTGAGATATCGACCCCGAATTGAGGACAATCTAGGGAAGTCAGCGTCCCCCGAACGGGGTTCTCTCTATGATGCTACTGCAGCAGCAGCACACAATGACGGGCGGGTATGGCCTGATAGGATTGTTAGCCAGCGTCTGGGAAAGGTACCTCCATACCTGCGTTCAGTCCTTGTTCAGCAATCTCTGCTCTCTTTTCGGTTGCTCTTCCTCCATGCCGCACGTTCAAATTCACCAGCTCTTCTGCGGTTCCCGCTGAAACAGGGGGCCTTTTTCGCTTCTCCGGCTCTCCGCTTTCCCTTTGGAATTGTGAAAGTGGAGAAGTCGATCATTAAAAAGCTTGCCCTTGCTGGCGCTTCCATTATCGCCTTTGCTGCCATCGAGTTTGATGAATATATTTTCTGTGCTGTAGCTGAACGCATAAACATTTGCACATTGAGTCAATGGCTGTATTAATCTGCTATGTTCATAAAAAAAATAGACTCTTTGTTGATTTATTTATGAGTAGGTTTGTGATTTATTGATCGGGCTATTAAGAAAACATTTGAGAAAATGGGTGTTTTTTAAAAATGAAGATACTAAAAAACATTGACATTTCCCGATTGAAGAGCATTAAATCTTTCCAAATTCTAATAATCATCACTAAGGGAAAAAGGAAGTATGAAAACACGTAGGCCTAAACTTCACTGCCATTGTCTTTGTTTGAATTTGGCTTTGCTGCTGGACCTGCCCTTCTTGTATAACACGCCCCCTCCCTTCCCTACAGGGCAGGGACCCCCACGGCGGGGCCAAGGAGGAGCTGGAGAACCTGCGCAAGCAGCATGACCTGCTGAAGAGGATGCTGCTGCAGCAGGAGCAGCTGCGGGCGCTGCAGGGGAGGCAGGCTGCGCTGCTGGCCATGCAGCAGAAGGCCGAGCAGGCCATCGCAGTCATGGACGAAACCGGTGAGAGGCTTACGCAACATTCCACGCTCTAGCTACAGTAAAGGCTCGTGCTGAGGAATGAGGAGAGCCGTGGTTCTTATTGTTGCGAGTGCTATGTACAGTATATATGCACTCGAGAGTAAGGGTGGCCCCGGAGGGCGGTACCTGTTTCTGAATTTCACGCTAACTTCTGCACACCAATTTCTAGTTATTTAATTAGCCCAATCATTTACGCAATATGACATTTTAGCTACATTTCTACATGGCTACATTAGCTACCATGAATGGTAGCTAAAAACTGTTCTTATGTCCCATTGTCCCAATATGAAACCTTTTACAGTGGTCTATTCTACGAGTGAGCCAACGTTGATGCGCCCAGCTAATTGGTCAGAATAGTTGGTGAAAGTAAAAGTCTGTACAAACCAACCCTTCAGGAACAGAATTTCCCACCTTTGAGCTCATGGCATTTTATGATACTAAGGCTTTTCAGCCCATCTAGGCTCATTGTTTTAATTCTTTCTGTCTTTGTGCAAGTTATTGGTAGATTGTTGAGAGACTTTGCTCTAGATTGTTGAGCTTCTTCTTTGATGCTTGATTCATTGAGTATTTGTTGTCTATTTATATGTGTAGTTGTTACTGAAACTACAGGCAGCGTCTCAGGAATCAGCATCACCTCTGAGCTAAACGACGAGCTGAATGACTTAATTCAGCGTTTCCACAACCAGCTTCACGATTCACAGGTAGAGTGGCAAAACTTGAGTGAGATTATAAAAACAAACCTGACAGTGAAATTTAATTGCAAATTGCACAAACACATTTTCAGTAGCATTTGAGAGGGGTAAGCTTGTGCATTACATTGGTCTTTTACAGAAATGTGTGCTTTTCTGTAAATTATATTGTTTAGAAACCTGCCTTCAGGGAGAAGAGAGATGAGTGAGGGGCGGGTGGGATTTGGGGGTGTTGCCACTCAGGAGATGATGTATTGGAATTGCTTGATGTCAGGTGTTCCTGCTGTCTCAATTATAAATAATTAGGCTTGTACATGTTCAGCCTGCAGTGAGGTGATTTACAGACATATCCTCAGGATGTTTTCTCTGGTGTCACACGCAGACTAAGGCAGTCCCAGACAACAGGAGGCAGGCGCAAAGTCTGTCGCTCACCAGGGAGGTGTCCCGTAACAGGGACCCTCCTGGCGGTAACCCCGCCCCTCTCTCCAGCACCCAGCTCACCAAGCTCCAGGACAAGAAGCATACCATGGACCAAATACTGCGGGAGCTCCACACACTGCGAGACCACACTTTAAACAACAACTCCTGTGAGTACAGTCTGCAGCCGCCACAGTCCTGGCACTGCTGTTCATCAGCTGTGCGTGTAGTTCCTTTGACTAGGGGTAAAGAAAGGTAAAGCTGTCTGTAGGGGTTTCATGGTCCTTGGAAGTCTTTGAAAATATTTATATTCTCAGAAGTCATGGAAGGTGCTAAAATATCCCGCTGTCCCTGAAAATACAGCGGGTAAAATAAATCCCGTCTTTTTGTTCACAAACATAATGTCACGTACTATCAAGTATTGAAATATTAGCGTGGTTGTAATGCTAATGTGGACAGTTCTCTGGTTTGTACATTAATTCCACTGCTGAAATTCATCAGCCACTGGAGACCAAGGATTGTGCCTTTGTAGCCACAAAATGCCTTTAAAGTAATGTGCCTCAAAATGTAGTTTTGTGTTGCCATTGCAAAAGCAGTCCTATAACCCAAAATACATCTGACTAATATAACAAAGATACAACCTTGAAATTTGTACATTTACCCTTGAAACTCATAAGTACAGATGAACCTCGATCCAACGGACTAATAGGGGGGAGCAGTTGTCCGTTAAAGCCGTTTGTCCGTTGCAGCGAATAATGCGACACTGCAAAATATCACTAACAAGAGATATGTAGCGCACAACAACCAGGCAAACCGACGCTTGTACGCTTGTAAACAACACGTGCGCGCCGCCAAGCGGACGCTTACTCAAGTAGCGGTCTCGGTTCGCTTCACCCGGGAGTTTTAAACGTTCGGACCAGATATTCACTCTAGCGGATTGTGTCCGTTGGATCCGGAATCCGTTGGATCGAGGTTCATCTGTATATCCGTGAACCATGATTGAAAGTTCACAGGAGGTATAAATGTGATTTTATTGCAAACCCTGTCTGGTGGATCCATACCTCAGGTCAGCAGGTCCAGGTCCAGGTCCCGTCTCAGAGAAGCAGAACGGCCAATAGTCGTGGCGCTCCCAGACCGGACACCGCAGCCGCCTCCCAGCTCGGCCCCGAAGCAGACGCCCACTCCGCCCAGAAACTCAGGTACAGCGCCTGCCCCTCTTCTACACGAACAAGAGAAAAATGAAACTACATTCTGCTCGTTACCCTGTCTGTGGTTGAAACCGCCATGCGAAGCATGCCTTTAATGAACTGTGGTTCTCTAACGAAAGGTTGTGTGCTTGCTGTGATTGATTGTCATGTATTGTTGTCTCACCCAGCTTAGCTGAATGGGCTTACCGTAAACGGCTTCTGCTAAATGACTGTGATTGTAATCGTACTGCAGGAAGCTGAAGGAGGTTCATAAGAGGCTGAACGAACTGCGGGAGTTGGTGCACTACTACGAGCAGACCTCCGACATGATGGTGGACACGGTCAACGAGAACGTCAAAGACGAGGACGAGGAGACGGAGGAGGACTCCATCTTTGAGCCCATGTTTGACTCCGAGCAGGAAAATCTAGAGCCCATCACAAACATCAGGTTAGTCTCTATAGAAACGCATTCGTATCCACAGGTAATTTAGGTGAACTTGGCATCGCTGAAGACGTTTTCCCAAAAAGTGTTTGCGCTGCCTGAGAAGTAACAGTGCTTTCAAATGACTGAGATCAATAACAATTTATTAACAAGGCAAAAAGTCTTATTTATAGTATGAAACATACAGGTTAAAAGCAAGGCCGGTCAATTACAATACAGTGTTGTTCAAGCACCAGCTTTATACCCCTATCCCAGAACAAAATGGATGAGTAAGGTGTCAGATAACCAAATGCTCATTGTTACCTCTGTATGCATGTCTGCTACCTTTCTGATAGACTGTCAAAACACCCCCCCCCTGTACTTCCACGTCTCCGGCAGGTCTATCCCAAATCAGCGTTCATGCATACTGAGGTTGATTACATTAATTAAATGATCATGGTCACGTCTGTCTTGCATTCTGCTAGGCCATCAGGGCGGCAGTGTAGTATAATGGTAATTGTAACCCAAAGGTTCGATTCCCAGGTAGGACACTGCCATTGTACCCTTGAGCAAGGTACTTAACCCGAATCGCTTCAGTATATATCCAGCTGTATAAATGGATAATATGTATTTTTTTTTTAAATGCAAAAAAAAAAGGTGGATAAGAGCGTCTGCTAAATGCCTGTAATGTGACTAGTTCATCCAAACCTCTTTACATTCACCTCATGTTGTCAAGTGTTTATTGTTAATTTTTTCAGAAACCCACAGCATCCTGGGAACTGGATGGACATGAATAGTCTGACCGTTGCCCACGGCAACGGAAACCAAGACGGAAGGCTAAACACTAACCGGCAGATCAACAACCGCCCGGCGGCTAACCTCAGGAGCCTGAATATCCCGTCCGCCATAGGTAACCCTGTCTGTGAATGCTGTTTACATGCATTTTACATTAGATGGGATCCTTTATTCTCCTGTTTAGATTTTTTATTACTTAAATGTTGAGTGAAGGCAACGTACAGTAAAGTTAATGTGTTTGTTACTGACCCCTACAAGGGGAAATGTTTTCATCACCAAGCGTAATGTTTATAGACAGTACACAGAGCATAGTTATAGGACACACGAGAAAGGACACATACGGTGTTGTACTATAACATATACTGTGAAGGTGCAGTAAAACACTGGTTCCTTTAGAGAGGTGAACAGGACGGCAGTGTAGTAGAGAGGTGAACAGGGTGGCAGTGTAGTAGAGGTGAACAGGGCAGCAGTGTAGTAGAGAGGTGAACAGGGCGGCAGTGTAGTAGAGAGGTGAACAAGGCGGCAGTGTAGTAGAGAGGTGAACAGGGCGGCAGTGTAGTAGAGAGGTGAACAGGGCGGCAGTGTAGTAGAGAGGTGAACAGGGCGGCAGTGTAGTAGAGAGGTGAACAGGGCGGCAGTGTAGTAGAGAGGTGAACAGGGCGGCAGTGTAGTAGAGAGGTGAACAGGGCGGCAGTGTAGTAGAGAGGTGAACAGGCCGGCAGTGTAGTAGAGAGGTGAACAGCTGTTATGTGTCAGTAGTTGCAGCTGGCACTGTATTTTTGGTAAAGAACCATATTTCTTGTGGTAGAAGCGAACGCTTAAATCTCTGGGGTCAGCGATTTGGCGGGAGTTTGAATGGCGTGTCGTTGTTTTGAAACAGAGTGTCAGTACAGCCGCGACCGCTCCCACGGAGGGGCGGGGGCCGAGGGCGGCGTGGATGAGACGGAGGAAGGTCCTCAGGAGCGGGCGGGGGCAGGGGGTGGCGGCGGCAGCTCGGAGGCCAGCCGCCGGAGCAGCAGAGAGGAAGACCCAGAGTTCCTGGAGAAGGTCCACAGGCTCCGCTCGGCCAAGGAGAAGCTTCGGCACCTGCAGCAGCTGGTCGCCATGGTGCAGGTGAGCCGGGGTCACAACCTCTTGGATCACGTACATCTCAGTGGTAAACGGGTAAACGACTAATGTTTGCCGTATTACAAAATGCAGGGGAGCATGGTTGTGCAGATATCATATGTGTGTTTTTGTGTGTATGTTTTTTTCTGTGGGGTAGCCCTTCTTGCTCTCTGTACGGTACGCCCCTGTAATGCCGTTAATGATAATGGATCGGTGCTATAGCCAGCGATGACTCTTGACAGTGAGGAATGATGGGTATTTTCAGAGCGACGACACCGATGGGACCACGGCTAATGCATCTAGTGTAGCCGATGACGACGGACTGAACCAGCAGCCCAACAACACGAGAGCCGCTGGTCCCAAACCACAGAGAGATCTGGCTCTGACGGAAAAAGAAAGGTACAGAACTAAGGAATGAGAGGGGATTGCCCTGGAACGTGAATTGATTTTCAGCTCAGTGGCTGATGCACTTAGACTGAGTCACACAATGAAAAGTTCTGGGAGCAGAAATGTGCAAGCACTATTGGTTTTTATCACGTCATACCTAAGTGTATGTGCATTTGTTTTAAAATTAAAGTCTGCAATGCAGAATTGGACACAAGCTATGAGAACAGTATTTTTTGTCTCTTTTTTTCTGCAGTACACACACCTAGATGCAGGTTCCAAAAAATTAAATAGTGGCTGTAAACAAAGTTGTCAGACTGTATGCAGTATGTACTGTACTGTATGTACAGTCAGGTTAAAACATTTGAAGAGAAACATATAATATTGTCTTTTGGTTTTAGCGCTATTGAAATCTGTGATCACAGATTTTCACGAGGGTCCCGTGCTCAGTGGTGTAGCGATTATCCCGAGTGTAAATCCATTAGAGGTTATGTTACGTGTGTGCTGTGGAAGCGTGCCACATGACGGTTTTATATGTGATGCGTGTGCTCGTTCTGTGGACAGGGACAGTGAGAGGTTGTATGTGATGCGTGTGCTATGGAACTGTGCTGTGTGACAGAGAAGATTTATATGTGATGCGTGTGCCGCGTGACCCAGATGCGTTTTATACATGACAGAGAGAAGTTTTATATGTGATGCGTGTGCCGCCTGACCCAGATGAGTTTTATACATGACAGAGAGAAGTTTTATATGTGATGCGTGTGCCGCCTGACCCAGATGAGTTTTATGCGTGACAGAGAGAAGTTCTATGAAGCGAAGCTGAAGCAGCAGCAGCAGGAGCTGAAACAGCTTCACGATGAACGCCAGCGTCTGATGGACATCAAGGGCGAGATTCGGAACCTCCGCTGGACGTGTCCCGACCTGCAGGTACGTTCCGTGGCTCCTTCTCCCGCGCTGGTACCCTGCAGCCCGTCACCACGTGTCAACCCTAGCGCCTTCTGTCGTACCCAGCCTCCCGCGCCCGTGCCCGTGCCCGTGCCCCCGCCCGCGAGCCAGCGCGGACCCAGCCAGGTGCCCCCCGCCACGTCCACCCCCGCCGTCAACGTCAGCGGAGCCGCGCTGAACCGCACCGTGGAGCCCACCGCCACGGCCGCCCCCGACAGTAAGGTACGGCCCCCTCAGCGCCGCCCGCCACGGCCGCCATGACGGATCGGTTGGCGCGTTAGCACGTTAGCGCAGCTCCCTTATCGAACGAACCGTCCCTCTCCCTCTTGCAGCTGTGGTCCGAGATGCACAGACACCAGATCCTACGCGAGCACCTGAGACAGCGCAGGAAGCACCTTGAATCTTTAATGGAGGAACACCAGAGACGAAAAGTGCTCAACGACTCGCCCCACAAAGGCCCCGGGACCGAGGAGCCACCCTCAGAGCCCCCTGGCAGAGACGAAAGGTCGGCCCCAGTCATCATGAATGCCTAATCACTCACTGCACCATGACGGTGCTCTCAGGTGGCCACAAAGGCTTACGTTTCATTTGATTGACGTCTCCCCGCTGTTTTGGTCATGGATAGTAGGTCTGTTCCACTCTTTACCTCGTAGAAGCCAGTGCTCCCATAAGAGTCACTTTGCATTTGGAAGAAGAGCCTGGCGTACAGGTTTCCTGAAACATGTGGATTTAGAAATTTATTTATTAGAAGGATAAATGGATTTAAATGGAAAGCACGCAAAGATCTTCATTATAATATCACCATTCACCACCAATTTAATTTGACCTGCAGGTCTCCTAAAATATTTGGATTTTTATGAAAAGTACACAAAAAAACAAAATTTTATGTTCATTGAATTTAATACTTAAAAATGTTAATACCCTGGGTAATTATTCTTAATTTGAAATTAATTGCTTGGCTGTTTATAATTCAATTTGAAATAAAAAATTATGTACATGTTTCTGTTTATGTACAAAATAACTGCCAACTAGTCCGTCACTCATAAAATGCAGAGAGAAATTATGGGGCCTGAAAACTAATTGCTAATAGGTTAGCGCATGAATGACGGTTAGCCTTTGAAATGTTCCTATAGGATGACGGGTACGTGGGGCGAGTCTTCGCCGTGCGTACTTGAGGAGTATGACGATGACGTCCTCTTGGGGGTGGGGCCTGGACTGGAGGAGGAGGAGGAGGAGGAGGAGGAAGTGGAGGAAGTGGAGGAAGTGGAGGAAGTGGACTCGAGCTCCAGTGAAGACCTTCCTCCGTACTCCAGCCAGAAGCGCAAGTCTCGCAGTACGAGATCTCGAGACCGGTATGCCCCTATCGCACTGAAACCATACCTTCACTTAAAGGGGAAGTCGTGTGACACTTAACACCTTCACTTAAAGTGTATGTCACAATAGAAACGAGGTGGCTAAAATGTGAGAAGGACCAACATGTTAAACCTCAATTCTATGGCTGGATTTATAAGGCCCTATAAGTACTGTACCTGTGAGTGAATGATGTCACTGTTGACCCCAGCTCCCTGAGGACCTCAGACCCACGCTCGGTGAACGGAAACATCCGGCCCTCCCCCCGGTCCCAGCAGCAGCAGCAGCAGAACATGAGCGGCAGGCGGCAGGAGAACCCGCGATGGGCCTCCGAGCTCTCCTTCCTGGAGGAGAAACAGCAGTGGCAGCAGCAGATCTCCCAGCTCAGAAAGCAGCTGGACTTCAGCACCTCAGTGTGCCAGACCCTCATGCAAGACCAACAGGTGCATTTACCTGTGCGATAGAGAGAATAGGCAGGTGTATTTCCCTGTATGATAGAGGAGAATAGGCAGGTGCATTTCCCTGTACGATAGAGGAGAATAAGCAGGTGCATTTCCCTGTACGATAGAGGAGAATAAGCGGGTACATTTCCCTGTGCGATAGAGGAGAATAAGCAGGTGTATTTCCCTGTATGATAGAGGAGAATAAGCAGGTGTATTTACCTGTATGATAGAGGAGAATAAGCAGGTGTATTTACCTGCATGATAGAGGAGAATAAGCAGGTGTATTTCCCTTACGATAGAGGAGAATAAGCAGGTGTATTTACCTGTATGATAGAGGAGAATAAGCAGGTGTTTTTACCTGTATGATAGAGGAGAATAAGCAGGTGTATTTACCTGTATGATAGAGGAGAATAAGCAGGTGTATTTACCTGTATGATAGAGGAGAATAAGCAGGTGTATTTACCTGTATGATAGAGGAGAATAAGCAGGTGTATTTACCTGTATGATAGAGGAGAATAAGCAGGTGTATTTCCCTTACGATAGAGGAGAATAAGCAGGTGTATTTACCTGTATGATAGAGGAGAATAAGCAGGTGTATTTACCTGTATGATAGAGGAGAATAAGCAGGTGTATTTCTCTGTACGATAGAGGAGAATAAGCAGGTGTATTTCTCTGTACGATAGAGAGAATAAGCAGGTGCATTTCCCTGTATGATAGAGGAGAATAAGCAGGTGTATTTACCTTACGATAGAGGAGAATAAGCAGGTGTATTTACCTGTATGATAGAGGAGAATAAGCAGGTGTATTTCTCTGTATGACGATAGAGGAGAATGATTTTATTTTTCACAGGGAGATTCAGGTGAAGTAGCCAGCATACAAGCAATTAAATAAACAGTATACAGTGCCCTCCAGAATTATTGGCACCTCTGGTAAAGATGCGTAAAAAGAGTTATAAAAAAATTCACCGTTAATATCACACTGAAAAAATGAGAAAAATACAACCTTTAATTGAAGTTAATGTATTCTGAGAAAAAAAATTCCCTCATCAAGAAATAATTATTTTTAACAAAACCACGTGTGCCACAATTATTGGCACCCCTGCATTTAATACTTTGTACAACCTCCCTTTGCCAATAAAACAGCACTGAGTCTTCTCTCGTAACATCTAATAAGGTTGGAGAATACAGAGCAAGGAATCTGAGACCATTCCTCTTTACAGAATCTCCAGATCATCCAGAGTCCTGAGAGAAGACTCAGTGCTGTTTTATTGGCAAAGGGAGGTTGTACAAAGTATTAAATGCAGGGGTGCCAATAATTGTGGCACACGTGGTTTTGTTAAAAATAATTATTTCTTGATGAGGGAATTTTTTTTCTCAGAATACTTTAACTTCAATTAAAGGTTGGATTTTTTCATTTTTTCAGTGTGAGATTAAGCTAATTCACCAAAAGGTGAATTTTTTGCAACCCTTTTTACTCATCTTTACCAGGGGTGCCAATAATTATGGAGGGAACTGTAAATAAATTACATTAGGAAATTAAATGACAAGGTTTCTAATTACATTACTATTAACATCACACTTGTTTTAACTAGACCATTTTTAAACAAATTTTCTGAGAAATGTGTTCATATACAAGTCAGTAGACAACATGTTGACTGTGTTTGAGCCTTCAGGCCTGCGTGGCTCTGTTTCTCTCTCAGACTCTCTCCTGCATGCTCCCCACACTGCTGTCGGGCCCCTACAGTGTGCTGCCCGGCAACGGCGGATCGCCGCAGGTGCATCTCGTTATGCACCAGCTCAACCAGTGCTATGCGCAGTTGGCATGGCAACAGAACAACGTTCAAAGGTGAAACACCTTTACCAGTCTGGGGAAGGGCACACCGTGGCATTACATTATTTTTTATGACTGAATGGTACATATCTCATTATATTTCTAACCCCTTGTGATTTGTGGTTTGGCACATATCAGATGTGTCAGGTATGAGGGGGATAAAGTAACACAGTGTGTTATTTACAGATTGAAACAGGTGCTGAATGATCTGCAGCAGCAGCAATCTCAGCCAACAGAACAAAGCACAGATCCCAGCCCTGTGTTCCCTCCGCTCAATTTACCTTCCCCATTAAATACCATGAACATGCCTGGGCTTGGACACTACCCTTATCTGTCTCCTGGTATGTATCTCCAAAAAAGTCTTGTTTGCACTGTAAGAAAAACCTCTGGCAATTTGAAAAGGTAGAGGGCGGGGGTGGGGGGGATTTCAATTATTTAACTGACAATGCTAATTTTAATAAAATATGAATTCTCAACAAATCCTGAAAATTGTTGAGAATTAATATTTTATTCTAATGTTAACTGAAAAACGAGTACTTGTCTCTTTTGAATATTGTTATTCAAATGGAACTATTTTATTAAATCTACACACATCTGTTTTTAACCCAGTGGTTGAAATGACAGCGCAGTCCATTTCTGTGTAAAACATAGAGTAGCCTACATTTTCACAAATTGATTCAGAAAGATGTTGCAGTTCCTTGCTACGTTTGATTGTCCTGGGTGTGACTGAGACTGGTTTGCTCTGTAAACTGTTTTTGTTTTTGCGTAAACTGGAGCATCCTCCTCTCCTCAGGATGTTCCTGGTGTGATTGAGACTTATTCCTGGGTGTGATAGAGACTTGTTCCTGGGTGTGATAGAGACTTGTTCCTGGGTGTGATAGAGACTTGTTCCTGGGTGTGATAGAGACTTGTTCCTGGGTGTGATAGAGACTTGTTCCTGGGTGTGATAGAGGGTGTGATAGCGACTTGTTCCTGGGTGTGATTGAGACGTGTTCCTGGGTGTGATAGAGACTTGTTTCTGGGTGTGATAGAGACTTGTTTCTGGGTGTGATAGAGACTTGTTTCTGGGTGTGATAGAGACTTGTTTCTGGGTGTGATAGAGACTTGTTTCTGGGTGTGATAGAGACTTGTTTCTGGGTGTGATAGAGACTTGTTTCTGGGTGTGATAGAGACTTGTTCCTGGGTGTGATAGAGACTTGTTCCTGGGTGTGATAGAGACTTGTTCGCTCTGTAAACTGGAGTCTCCTCTCCTCAGGGTTTAGCTACAACCCTCTGTTTCCCCCTGCTGTGGGGGAGTTCTACCAGAACCCGGCGGCCCAGGATAACAGCACACCCCAGCAGGGCGATCCCAGCGCCTCTCTGAACCCAGAGTGCGTCGGCTTCCCGCAGCCTTTCGAGAGCTCCTCCGCCAGCGGAGACAAACGGTATGAGCGAACACCGCTTCGCACACGCTCAGTGACGCTCGCACACGTTATGCTGCGGCGATATTATTGTAGAGCACTAGTTCCACACTGCAGAAGACCAAATGCCCAAAACGCCTGCATTTCAATGTCCCCTGAGTTAAATGAGTGAGAACACTTTAGCACCACACTAATGATTGATTCAGTTAATTGATTTCCTGAGCGCAAAGCTTCCGCCCACCACCTCGAACAATATTGTTGGCTTTATTTCCCTCCTCTAAAGACCGTGCTCGACGTATTTTCACACTTTTAGACCATAATTTCAGTTCTTCCCATAATGAAAATGTTTTCAGCTTTGTTTCTCCGGCAGATCTCCATCTGTTGCCAGTCTATCCCCTCGGTTAATGTACTTTTGCATTAGACTGTGAGATATTCAAACTGAGAGAGTGCCACAGGGAAACATTCATCGCCAAGCTGTTCTCGATGACTGTAATGTTAATCAAAATGTCACTGGCTCCGTCAAGTGCCTCTTTTCAGAAGTCCTTGGGCTTTTCTGTGAAGAGTTACACAGGGCAGCCTGTGACTAACATTAGCATTTTGATCTGATTTCAACTTAAAAGAAACTTCTTCTTTTTTCTTCTTCTTTTTTTTGTGTGTGTGTAAAAGTCTTAGGAATTTCATAATTAATGGCAGGGACTGCGTTGATTTCAGCCATGCTGAGTAATTTTTCTTTAAGAAAGGTGATTTGTAAATCTTTGGCATGTCCAGCCCAAACACTTTGGTGTTTATGTGCGCATGTAACCACCCATAAACTGAGGAAATGCACAGGTCAGATTTCAGCTTGAAGGAAATGGGGTGAATAAGTGACTTTCTGTTTGAAAGGAATAGGGCCCCTGACAGGAAATGCCCAGACCAGACTCCCCCTGGCCCTACGGACAACGGCGGACAGACCCAGCGAGGCGGCGGCGGCAGACAGCAGCCTCCCAGGGTCCTCAGCGGCAGACAGATTGACGAGCTGTCGATGGGGAGCCTGGGGAGCATGCCGGACCCCTCGGACCCCACCACTGTCACCAAAACCTTCCGGTCGAAGAAGGCGTCCGCCCAGGCGCTGCTCGCCTCCAAGGAAAAAACACCCAAGGGTCAAAGCAGGAGGAGGCGGGGCAAGGCTCACGGCAGGAGAGCAGGTGTGCGATGTCATGCCCCCAAAGCCAATTACAGTTTAACGTCCAGGCAGATGCAACTTTGACATGAACAGTTAAACAAAGTGTTATCAAAGCAGTAGTATAGTTTAAACCGGGGGTGGGCAATTCTGGTCCTGGAGGGCCAGTGTTTATGCAGGTTTTTGTTTCCACCGATTACCCCTGTCTAAATGAGCTAATTGGCTGTGTACACTAACACTGGTTCACTCGTACATTAGATCACATTATTGAGCTTATCAAGAAATGTAGTAATTGATAAGTAATTCATGTGCTTATCAAGAAATGCAACTAAAATGTCAAATGGTGTTTGGGCTAACGGCTCGAAAATAAAATAAAAAGGTTGCCCCAGAACAAAGAACAATTGTTTGCACTTGAACAAATGCTCCCAATTATATTTCGAGGTCGCACAGATTCATATGTGACCCAAACGGTTGCAATTTCGAGCCCTGGCTAAATAAGTAATTAAGAAGTTGACATGAAAACCAGAAACGGAAATGGACCTGGTTGCCCACCTCTGCTTTAGAGGCGTAATGAGAGATTTAAAAGGACGGTGATCACGGTTGGAGGTTAACGCAGACAAATCTGTAATCTACAGATGCGCTGCAGAATAATCGCTTGGCCTCTGTTTGTAATGGACCGTTACTCTTAGATTTTTGCAGAGGGGCAGTCGAGGATCGCTTGGGCAGAATCCCTATTCCTAAACGTCTGTAATTAAAACAACGGTTTGCGGTTCCAGGACTGGAGAGTGACAGTGTGTCCAGTGTGAGCGACCGCAGCAAGGACAAGTGTCCACCAAGCAGACAGCTCGAGCGCCCGGAGCGCATCCTGGAGAAACTCACACGGGAGAAACTGGACAGCAAACTGAAGGCCAAAAAGACCAACGACCTCTCTTCCGGTGAGCGGCCATTTTACACGTTCAGCTCGGTTATGTCTGTTATGTGTAGGATTTAAAGAGCTGATTTTTTTCCCCCCTCTCGAAACGGTCAACCACTCAAAAAAAGAGATTTGAATTTAAATGTTGCGTGTAGTTTTCCTACAACCTATTTCTTGATTTAGTAAAAAAATTTGTCGTATTTTATGATGCCTGTTTTACCTTTACCTATCACAGTTCAGATTGAAAGGTGACCTCAAAGAAATTCACTGTGATTCAGCCGTTCATGGTAGTGCGGGCTGTAATGTTCTGTTAATCTTGGTGTAAATGGTACTTTTTCACCCCGACTTATTTTCTAAAGCAAAGAAAAGTTGTCTAAAAAACACCGGATTACTAGACTGCTGGCATCTCTCTTGAGCGATTTAGGGAAATGTTAGCAGAACGGATTAAACTAAATCCTCCGAGTTGAAATGTATGAAACTGTGCAACCATAAGTCTGAAATATTCAGGCCAAGACAGTGCAGTCTTCTGAGAGAACAGAAGGGGGCAGTGTTACACATTACAAGCGGTTTTTTCTTTGTCAATTTATTTATTTTATTAACCTGCGGAAAATAATGTTTTCAAATATTATTCTGTTTATTTTTCTCCCCCCTTCATTTTTCTAATCTGTGCTCACATTTCTGTTTATTTGTCCGACTCTTAACAGCATATGCTTGGAGAACGCCTTTCCTCTCTAACAGAATCGCATGCACTGAAGTACAAGGTAAAATCTCACCCTGCATGTTAATCAGCTTGTCAGCCTGTTCTCTTGCATCTTTTTGTATCATAATTAGATTATTGTTTTTATATATTTTTTTAGTTGCCAAGTGTCCAAGTAACATGCTTGCATGCCAAAATGAGGAACCGATTGCGCGTTAATTTTATTTGACGTCGCAGAATGTATACATTAGCATTTCAGTCGCATCCGCATCTATTGATTGACTGGTTATGGTGTGAATCACAATGGATGCTTTGCACACTCCCTGAAAGTCAATGTTGAAAGCTAAAATGTGTTGAAGAATTTGCATGACATTGACAGAGGTTGGTTATAGTGTTGATATTTATGCCAATTTAGTTTTAACTGATGCAGCCCCTCTGACACACCCTACTGTACAGTTTTGATGGTGCCGTAATCCTTACAGTTAAGGAAATGCGCTTTTGATATAACTTGACATGTCCTTGGATTGGTGGTATAGGTAAGTGTGGGAACACTGTTGAATGAGATGGTAGACTGTAGTTTGGGGCTGGGAATGAGCTAAGATGCGAGTCACTGTCACGTTATTTTTTGTTTATCGCATCAGATCCCGAGATAATAGGTGTTATATCAGTGCTGGAGCCCCATGTATGAAATGAGTTGGAGTTCTTTCAGGGTGGAAGGATTTGTATGTGTTTTAATAAATCACAAGTTGTGTCTATCACCGTTCAGAATAGCATTGTTTCTGGCTGTATTTCGCTTAAAATGCAACCTCTGGAGGCACTTAAAGGGAACAGTGCACCTTTTCTGTCGTCTTCTGTTTTCGGCTATCTTTCTGAATGTGTATTAAATTGAAAATTCTGCCACATATTCAACAAGCACTTTTAAAATTTATTTTACAGATACCAGCAGTGATTTTTCCCTGTTCGAGGCACTGCGAGAGACCATCTATTCAGAAGTGGCAACCCTCATCTCCCAAAACGAATCCCGGCCACATTTCCTCATCGAGCTCTTCCATGAGCTGCAGCTGCTAAACACCGACTACTTGCGTCAAAGAGCACTTTTTGCCTTACAGGTAACTCTCTTAAATCGCACCGTTCCGCGGAGCCGGAACTTACCGGAATTTATTTGAGTCTCGCTCGCATAAATGAATATGTAAAACGACACCGGCATTCAATAACAACAATCCTTGGAAGAAGAAAAAAAACGTTTGGTCATGTGGTGAAGGGATATAGTCAGTCAATTGCTATGAAAGGATAGCATTGCGTATGTGTTGGGATGGTGCTGTTTTAATGGTGTCGGTCATGTTCTCGTTTACTCCTGTAGGACATAGTGAGCAGGCATTTGACTGAGAAGGATGTGGACGAGGAGCAGGCTGCCTCTCTCAGCTCTGTGGCCTGGGCTGCCTCGAACTCAGAGCTCACGCCCAGCGAGAGTATGGCCACCAGCGACGCTGTAAGACTGCTATTAATCTCAGAAACACTCGGGAGGAATTACTTTCCAGTGGATATATCTGTATTAAATTCTAATTATATGAAGCTGATCACATATCTGGTGTCACGGGGCACTGTGCCCATTCACTGTTGTTGTTATATGTTCTTATATGTATATACAGTGACTGCATAATGATGAATGCCATTACTGTTAAATATTTAATTACATACAGCCTTGGAAAAAATTAAGAGACCACATCAGATGTTCTGTTTCACAGTTTATGGATATGTGTCTGTGTAAAGTCTAACTTTTCTTTCATGAGCTATTGACCACATTTGATTTAAATTCCAAACAAAAATATTGCCTTTCAGAATATTTATTTGCATAATGTGGCAACTGGTGAAAATACTCAAAAATAAACAGTGTTATACATTGAATAATACAAACTAAAGTTTATTCTCATAAATCTTAAAAATAACGATGTCGGCCGCCGCGGTGGTACAACGGTAAGAGCGCTGACTGCAGTTGTACTCCGAGGATCGGGGTTCGCGCCCCGGTCCTGCCATATCCGAGCGTGGCCGGTGCCCTGTGGAAGCGGCAATTGGCGGCCGCTTCCGGGTGGGGGGAGGGGCTCGGAGAGAATCGCTGCGCACGGACGACCCAGGGCGAGTTGGAGTCACGGTCAGGAGCTCGAGGAGTCGCGCCCTGTAGAGGACGTGGCGCCCTCCTTCCTACTACTACTACCGGTTGACGGGGTTGTGTAGCGGTGGTTCTCAAGCGGTTGCTACATGGGGGGAATTGAATTAGAATAGGGGTTCAATTGGCTACTAAATTGGGAGAAAAAGGGAAAATCAGAAACAAATTTTAAAAAATAAATAAATAAATAACGATGTCTTTGCTAAGGGTTCAACAATCAATATTTGGTGGAGTAACCCCGATATGTGTATAATTTTTTTTTTCAATTGCTGTATTCGATTCCTCTTTATTTGGCAGATAGCCTTACTGGGGCAGTGCTCATGCCAGATTCAGCCCTATATCCCTGTAATAAACACATCATTGACAACCCCATTGGACACGACAGTGCTGACTTGCTTTCAATGGAATCGTACCCTTTCACCCTGCCCCCTTCTCAATCTCAGGACGTTTCTGAAAAGAACGTGGAGAAGGCTCTCCACTCGAGCAAGAACCACAACGAAGTGGGTTCGCTGGACGAAAGCACCCTGTCTACCTCGTCCATCCTGGACCCGTTCGCCAACGACGACCTGGGTAAGTGCGCCAGGCCGCGGAGGTCAGAGCGACGTCCCCTGCCCTTCCCCGGGCCGCCCCGCCTGACGTCTGGTTTCTGTGCGCGCTCTCTCTGGTGCAGGGAACACTGTGATACACTTAGATAAAGCGCTGGCTAGGATCAGGGAGTATGAGCGCATGAAGCTTAGCGAGACCGCCGCCGACGCCCCTGCCGCTGACCCCAGCGATGTCGCTCCGCTGCCAGGTAAACGCTTCTCTACGCTTCGCCGCTTCCTCCTGCTGAGCTTGTGAATCCAGTGCGCATTGTCCCTCCCGTACGTGTGTGCGCATTGTCCCTCCCGTACGTATGTGTGTGCGTGCCGGTCGCTCCCAGGGGGATAACCGGACCGTTTGTTTCCCAAGGTCCCTCTGAAGGCGAGAACATCATCGGACAGATGCTCTCGGGTGTGCCGTGCCCACAGATCGACACGCAGCAGCTCGACAGGCAGATCAAAGCCATCATGTCCGAGGTCCTGCCTTTCTTACAGGTGAGAACGGGGGAAAGAACTGAAATTTGCTTGTTTTGGTCGATGTCAGTTGAAAATGTGAATGGTCCCCACGGTTCTTGAAAATAATTGAATCGTGAAAAGTCATGGAAGCTAGTCAGATATACCTCCGTCTTAGAAAGGTCAAGGGAAAAGCCAAAGAATATTTAAAAACATTTACAGTAAGCGAAATAAATGTTTCTTGTTTACCCGCTAGCTTGATATCACTCTCAGGTCTTGCTATATGCGAGTACTGCTAATGCTATCTAACTGGACAAGCTCACTCATTTCTACATTGCTATGAAAGGTCAGCGTTCATTGGAGACAGAGTGAGTAAAGCATAACAGCAGTAAGTAAGACAGAAGCGAAAATGCGTGTGCGTATAGTAATGCTGACCGTGTACGTGTTGTATGTTCAGGAGCACATGGATGACGTGTGCTCCACCCAGCTTCTCACCACCATCCGCCGCATGGTGATGAGGCTAACGCAGCAGAACGACGAGAGCAAGGAGTTCGTCAGGTTCTTCCACAAGCAGCTGGGCGGCATTCTACAGGTACGTACACCGCTAAAACGACTCCTGATCAATTACATCTCTGTTCAGTCATTAGATTAATTAGTTACATTTAGTAAAAACATTAAATAAAAGTAGTTCACAGCCAATTAAAGTAAAATGTAAAAATTCTCAGAGAACATCTTTTAGTTCATTTAAATTCCAGTTCCCTCTTTCGTCTTTAAAACGTTTAGTTCTGTTTTAATGTTCCTTCTATGTAGTACATATTTGACTGATTTAGACGGTTTTCCGCCATTACAGGAGTCTCTGAGCAAGTTTTGTGGGAGGATGTTGAACGAGTGTGGAGAGGATCTGCTGGTGGCCATTTCTGAAACCCTGTTCAACGAGCTGGCCTTCTTCCGGCTCATGCAGGACTTCGACGGTGGCGCTGCGGCTCCAAAGAGGAGAGTCCGAAAGAGAACGCCTGCCGCGATCGGCAAGAGCGCGCCTAAGACCAGGGTGTGTAGCAGTGTGTATTTGCCGTATCGGCCCAGAGCCCAGGGAACAGTGCCTGAGTTTCTACATGCTTCTGTCACTGTGCTTCTCTGTCTTTAAGCAGCACTGTAGTACTGACCTATACTACACTGCCTGGCCAAAAACAAAATATTTTGTTGGACCACCTTTAGCTTTGATTACGGCGCGCATTCCTCGTGCCGTTGTTTCGACAACCTTATGCAACGTCACCACGTTTATTTCCGTGCAGAGTTGCATAAATCTTTGGCCGAGATCTTGTATTGGCAACGGGAGAGTTGAACCACTCCGTAAAGTCTTCTCCAGCACATCTCAAAGACTTTTAATGGGGTTAAGGTCAGGACTCATGTGTGAAAATTATTCTTCATGCTCTCTGAACCACTCTTTCACAATTTGAGCCCGATGAATCTTGGCATTGTCGTCCTGGAATATGCCCATTGATGGGATAACCTGGTCATTCAGTACATTCAGGTACTCAGCTGACTTCATTTTATTGCTGCATAACATTGCTGAGCCAAGACCTGACCAATTGAAACAACCCCAGATCATAACACTGCCTCCAGAGGCTTGTACAGTGGGCACTATGCATGACGGGTGCAACGGCGACTTTTTGTTTTTGGCCAGGCAGTGCATTTTGGTAATACAACAGCCTCATGTTTTTGCTTTCAACATTCAAAATTTGGCAAAGATGGCAGATATGTATGATTTTGTGTCACATAGGCTGTTGTAAGATGTTCCATCTGCACATCCGTGTGTAGATATGTGAATAAATAAGTGAAAAAAATAGTCAGTAGAAATGATGTAGTAGGAACTGACCTCCAAAATGGTTGACTATTATTAAATAAACAGGCAGTTGTGACAATTTTGACATTTTAAATAAGTAGATTGTAAATTGCATTGTAGATTTAACATCCAGCTGGTTGGGCTCAAGCTTTCTTAAGCTCCCTCCCAGAAACTGAATCTTGGTTGTATTTTTGGGTCAGCCAGGTATGTTGTATTTTTGGGTCAGCCAGGTATGTTTCATTTAACAAGAGGATACTCCTGAGAAGTCCGCTCAAGAGCTTATCAATGTATTTAAATGTAACAAAATGTTCTCTCTCTCCAGGAAAAGAAGTCACTGGAAGATCAGTCATTCTCGGAAGGTTTTCAGGATGAAGACAAAGTAAGTATCACGTGACAGAATGTGAAACAAAGATGCACACACATGCATATAGGTAGTCACAGATTAACATAGGAGACGTGCTTAGCAAATTTTCAGACACCTTTGATGAACTGAAACAATAATTTTATCATTAGCACTTTGAATTAAACAACTCCGCACAGACATGCATAGCACTGAGGTCTTTGACTGTCTGGAAAGTGTGTAAATTAAGTGGTTCTACCAAAGATTTTTGCAAACAAATGTTTGTAAATGAAAGCTAGTTTGGATGGACAAGCACCATTCACAAACTGATCCTTCTGTGATTATATATGACAAAGTAATATGGCTCCATTGCTTTGAATGTGTGATTGACTGTCTGAAAAGGAATGGATAACCAACACAGAAATCTATTAATACATATATTATATGTTATACATCATTTTGAAATTGTATTAAATAGCCAATCTCTCATAGGCCATGCAGTTCCTGTCATTTCTCGGTACCAACTTTGTCAAAACATTGTAAAACTAAAATGTACTGTAAGGCATAATTACAGTTGCATGTGGGATTATAGGATAAAGACGACACGGAGAAGGGGAACGTCGCTACCGAACCCGAGACGAAGGACAGCGGGAGCAGTGAAGCCTCGGAGAGAGAGGATGAGGATGACGAAGATGACAGTGAAGGACTCCCTCTCTCAATACGTAAGCCAAGGGGGGCGTTCGGTGGTAAAATGGGAAATGGATTGCCTGGACTGAGTAGGGATCGATTAAGGCGACGCTGTAGGGAGTTTGGGGCGAACCCTTGCGCTGTGATTTCAGACCTGTCCAAGGCTGAGACCCAGGCGCTCACCAACTACGGCAGC
Organism: Ilyophis sp. 1 JC-2022; assembly: GCA_022702515.1. Taxonomy (NCBI): domain Eukaryota; kingdom Metazoa; phylum Chordata; class Actinopteri; order Anguilliformes; family Synaphobranchidae; genus Ilyophis; species Ilyophis sp. 1 JC-2022. Next base: position 131,955,853 of record CM040404.1, read on the forward strand.
GGAGAGGATGAGAACGAAGACGAGGAACTGGAGGAGTTTGAGGCGGGGCCTGTGGATGTTCAGACCTCACTGCAGTCCAATAGTGAGCCTGTGTGTGAGCGGGGACAGGTGTGGCACATTATTACCCTTCATTGATGTTTTGAGTTTATTTAATACATTAAAATGCCATACACAGATATGCGTATGGTACTTAATCAGTCAGGATATCGCAATAAAGTCACATGACTTATTCCCTTTTTGCTCATGAAGAATTGTCGAGGAGGCAGGCAGGAAAAGGGAGCGGCATGTCTTAAGATACTCATTATACATCATAAAATCAACACATACACAACATTAATGCTCAGGAGCCAATTATTCAACTGTTTCTTAAAACTATGCAAAGTACAGACAGATGTTATTTAATTTGTGATTTTATTCCATTCGTCCCCACCTGAGTAAAGAAATGTGCTTCTCCCTAACTTGCTTCTTAGATTGGGCAGTTTCAAATGGTACACACTAGCCCTCGTATTCAAGCCGCGAGAGTCCCTTACCAAATGAAAATACCCAGAAAACTCATTTGGACAGAGACTGTGTAAAATCTTCTCAAACCATAATAAGTTTTAACTTCTGAATTCTAAGATCAACAGGAAGCCAGTTTAACTCTTAATGCCATCATACAAGGCTTCTCACTGCAGTAATCTTCCATCTGCTGGTACTGACAATGGAGCCAAAGTATGCAAAACGTCTGTAGAAAATATTTACTTTGTTGTTTCTCAGAAAACAAATGAAGTCCAAGAAGACATGAGGCAAGAGCCTAAGTTGGATGAAGAAGCTGCAGAATGCTGTGATGGTATGGAGCTAATTGTAATGTATGAATCCGCAGTCGAGCGGTGTACACATTCATCTCTGGAATGGGAGCTGGTGTCTTTTTAATTACAAGTCTCTCCCGTTGCCAGACATGAGGCTAATTTACAGTGAATTAAAATGTAGGAGATATATTCTCTTGTGGGGGGAAAAAAAAAAACATGTCAGTTGACGACAGTTTGTGAAAGGAATGGGTGAACATCTTCAAGGTCGGTTAGCGGCGCTGTATTTGGCGGAAAAAGTAGCGTCAGGTTTTCCTTTTGCTTGCTCCCAAAGTGAAGGGCAGCAGGTTGGCGGTGGTGGCGAACACTGCTGAGGTGAGGGAGGAGTGCGAGCCAGTGGCGGCTGCCGTTAGCGAGAGCGGGTCCGTCTTGGAGCAGCCCCTCTGCGCGGAACCAACCTACCCGCGCGAGCGTTCATCAGAGCCCACGCCCACCTGCAGTCCGGACACCGACTCTCCCGTCATGATCAACGAGGACGTGAGTGAGACAAACAGACCAAAAACTGCCTCACTGTTCTTACCACAGTGAAGACTCGCACTGTTCAGGGCAAATATGCCTCTTGTGCTTTTGTTCTATGAACTAAACCTTGGCACGATTTTGAAGCCTTAAGAAGAAACGCCCCGTTAAAGCAAGTTCATGTTTAAAATAACCATCTTTAAAATACCACCCATATGAAATCCTGAATCTGCTTGCAATTCCAGTGGGCGGGGCGACGCGTAATTGGATTAGCCTTGCCTCCTCACGCAAAGTCGGCGAAACTGGTCCGTTTAGTTCCTGCGGTACGCCTGCACAAACTGCTCATGATGTGTAGTCTTCCCACGCAGTTGAGCAAAGCTTACCCAATAATCATCTCCGTGAGGGCGCAAATAAGCGACGACGCATTGAGACCACGTTTAGAATTTATCGTATGCCGCAGAATTTAGAAGCATTTTCCTCCAGATTAGCATTCAGATATGAGTAATACGTTCTGCTTTATTTTCTATCATTTTATGACGTTTCGTTTTGTATTATGATACGTGTACATAACATAATGGACAACAAAGTGTCTCTAAGCTGTGTGGCTTTGCTCGTTTCAAGAGAACAAAATATCTGTTCACATTAGGGGTGTAACGGTACGCAGAAGTCACGGTTCGGTACGTACCTCGGTTTTTAAGTCTCGGTTCGGTATGTTTTTGGTGCAGCGGAAAAAATGAAATGCAAAACATGAAATTGCTTTTCATTTATTATGAAGTTATAAACTTGTAAACAGTGGCTAATTGGCCATAATTTCCTGAACAAAGGAAGGCACATATCTTTCTTTCTTAAAAGCTATGGCGTTTGTTATTGCTTTTTCCCGGTGTGTATTAGCTTAAATGCCACGGGGAGCTGGGCTTGCACTCCACTTTTTTCTTGTACCAGTTCGCCATTCTGCCGAGGCTGGGCTGTGCTAACCCTACAGGCTGGGCTGTGCTAACCCTACAGGCTGGGCTGTGCTAACCCTACATTCGTTTATGTGGATGTGGGAAACGCATCGTTTCCGCCTCATAAATTGTATATGTTTATAATTCTCTATCTGTATATTTCATGTTGAAAAACGAAAGCTGAAGTGTTTTAAAAGCTAAAATTGTCTAAAAGTCGTGTTTGTTTACTGTTCACAATGTGGGTCGCGGTGTGACCTGCCATGATGATGTGATGTCCAGTTCTTCCTAGTTGGGGTTGTTGATTTAATGATCCATGATTTCGACATGGAACTTCTAGTTGGAAGGGTGTTTCATTACATTTTCCCGAGTCAGTTTTGGGATTCCGAGTTGGAAATGATAAAAATTTGTATTAATTCAGTTGCTATGCTCATGGGCTGAACTGAAAACATCCGGCTCTTTGCGAAAGTTATTATTTCTTCGGGGGGGGGGACTCTGGTCACTACAGGCATTGACATCAAGTGAAGATTTGTGGTATTTGTTTACTGTTTTCATTTGCATAAGTTGCATTTTTTAATATGGAGTTCCTTGCATAATTCTGCAGGTTACGTCTAGAAACATTCAGTTTGTACGTTATATTTTAAGCACATAGTACACTATTCTCATGTTGTATTTAATTTGGTTTAGGAGGTTGGATCAGGAAATTTAAGCCAGAAGTCTGACGAAGATGATTTTGTGAAAGTAGAAGATTTACCTTTACAACTTACTGTCTTGTCAGAGGTATGTATGAGTTAAGAACAGCAAACAATCTGGCCCAGTGTATGTGCTGGGCCAAATATAAGTATGAAGTAATATATGTATTTACTCTTTATAATTTCTTAATAGGGTTTAATGTCTGTGAACAAATCTATTAATTTCAGGAGGACCTTAAAAGAACAACAGAAGAAGAACAACCCAACGACATGTCACCAGAAGAACCAGGAGGCCTTCTGGGGAATTCTCAGACCGCTAAAGAGCCAGGTAATCTGTAATTTACACAGAATAACAATGAGGTGGATTCACCCTGACCTTTCACTGCTTTGCACCTGGTTGTCCAGCGTTCCATCCACAGTCTTTCTTCAGGTGATGTCCTGCCAAATTACAGGTGAAGTGTTTCAAACTGCTAAATTGTCATAAAGGTGGGACAAGTCAGAGGAACGGTTGAGCCGATTTTTCTCCAATTTGTAACGGCCAATAGTATTTTTAAGCCTGTGCCTTTGCTGCAGTATTTTTGTCAGTTTGAGGGACCACAGACTCACAGCGCGCACACACACACGCACACACAGCACACTCAGCCAGCTGCCGCTTATTTTCACTTCTATGGCCTGCCAGCTGAGCCTGCAGTCGCTCCGCTGGAGGACTGCACATCACACACAACCTGCAGAGGACGAGGAATACCCTGCTGGCTGATTACACATTGCCCCACGGTCCTCACCACTACAGTCTGTACTCATGCGGTCAGGATTAGATTCTAGATTGGGGATGCGTCACTGCACTGGGGCCAGTGCTTTGGCTAGATGCACCACCATAGAACCCCCACTGGAATGTGTTTTCAGATGTACATGCTGTTTTATACAGAAAAGTTTTTAAAAAGATGCCTGTTTTCATATGAGTGAATCTTTGAACTTTAAACTCTGTTGTATTCATATTTATCCCCATGTCTTTCACAGAAACTGTTGGAGCTCAAAGTGCATTGTGACTTTGACGGACTGTTGAACCGACACTACGAACACGTGCTTATTCCCACTAAAAACCTAGGATCTGTAGATAATTAGCTGCTTTCTAACGAGTTACCCTTTAAGGGGAGGAAAAAAAGGATGATTAAGCGCTGCATTCAGTCAAGTTCTCTTGTTACACTCCGCCTCTTTCTGGAGTCTGCGCTTGAAAGCCAACCTGATGTCAAATGTTTCCAAACATGCTCGAACCTGCAAAGCTGTACTGTTGGACTAATGAAAACTGGGTTGTAAAGTTCATACCATGTTACAGGTATGATTTTACAGGTACAATTAAAAAAAAAAAAAAAAAAAAAAAAAAGGATTATACATGATTATAAATGAGATTTTTGTTGCTGAGCGAATTGAGTGAAGTGTTTCCTCCAGCCCCTCTTTGAAACCGAGTAGTTAAATAAATAAACCAACGGTGTTGACATCTCATCACATGGTACACGGGAGAGTCCAATGGAAGCATTTCATGTAGATGGCTCACCTGTTTGTTACGTCACACTGGCGCATCAAGCTATGCTTCACGTTTTGCATTAATATCAACACGCCCTTTCCCCTGTCGTGGGCCTGCGTTTGGCCGTTACTGCACCCGTTCTGTTGGAACTCGGTTGATTCTTAACTTCTACGCATGCAGTCATTTTCTGTGTTAAATTCATATTTTTTTTAGGTGGAATATCTGTAGAAGTTTTAATTTAATGATTCATTATTTTTTACATGAAAATCATTTGGTCTTTGGTTTTTGCCTTTAGAGTGATTAAAAACTTTTGATTATATGAACAATCCGCCTTCAAATGTGAAATTACTTTTAGAATGTTCTTTATGCATTCAGGATTTCTGATTTTAGATTATTTCATTGCTTTATTGAGCCAGGTTATTTGCTTTGCTCAGCACGTGTTCACCTCATATGTACTGTACTTGCCTTTTAATAATTACCTTTTTTTAAAATAAATGATTAAATTATAGGGTTTGATTGCCTTCATTGCTTTGTCTTCTACCAGAGTTTAATTTTAAGTATATTCTTCTCTTCAAGGAAAATGTTGAATAAATCACTAGAGAACTGGCACATTGTAAAGCAAGGGCTGCAAATTAGATAAATGAGTACGGATTATCTTTACTCTGTGATGTGATGGATGGAACAGTCTAGAACAGTTTTCTGCTCTACATTTCAACTAACAATTTTGTTCAATGGTAGATAGAAATGTCTGATATTATGTCAGAGCGCGGCTCCAGGGTTTTTATACTTGCATTGATGTGAGCCCTGTTTTGACAGTGAAAATGCAGTTGGCTCCAGCACAGGCGCTAATCTTATTGTTGTGTCCACTTGCGGATGCTTCTGCAACATACTCAATATTTTTTTATTATTCTCATAATCGCCCCCTGTCAACGGCTCCGGTATTGCTGGCGTACGATTGCTCTGTGCCGAGGCCAGGTTTACAGTGGCAGATTTTTCAGACGCCTTAACTCCGTTAAAATACCAGTCCCTACCGCCAGATTCTCGATCCTGTGGCCGTTACACCAATCCAGCACAAGCGCTATAAACTGGGGTCAAATGCCGACCTCAGCGCAAATGTTTTATTCGCATTGTAGCCCCGTAGGGTCAAATTTCTCAGGAAAAATATCAAACACTAATTATGTTCTCTTGACTTTGATTTTAAACTTGAGTTAAAAAATGACAAAGATAAAAATGTAAAAGTATTTTCAGCTGTTTAATCTCTGGGGTGTGAATGGTACCGAAAACAGCTTTGTGGAATTTCCCAGCATTCCTGGGGCCACATGTATAAAACTGAAAGAATGCGTGAAAGAACGCTCAGGGAAAAAGTCGGAAATCTGCTTTCGCAAAGTTTTGCATTTTCTCCCTCTGCCTTTCTATCACGGTTTCGCCATATCAGACTGTCCCCAAACATTGCGTACGTATGGTGTCCAGCGTGTGTAGAGATACGCAGGTTTGCGCATGTTACGCATCTGAATTTCTGCGCGGAAACTCACTTATGCAGATTTCTGAGGGCATTTTTCTGCTCAGCACTGTTTATACATGTGGCCCCTGGTTTTATGCCACTGCGTCATTCTGGATTTGTGGCCCTGAAAACTCTTGTAGAACATTTTTTACCTGCAGGTCAATGGCAGAACATTTTCTGTAGTGGACCACAAAAGAGAAAAGAGTTCTCAGTGCTGGATGTCTCAGAATATTTATTGGTTGAAACAAGTGTTCTCTATTACCTTAGGATTTCTTTGGATGAGAAAAACATAATGCAAAATAGATTAATGGCCTGTGAATGTGTAGATGCCAGCTGGCAAGCTCTGACATTTTTATTTTTTCTCTCACAAACTGCAGTATCTGCCCAGCAGGTACAATATTGACATAAAGAAGTGGACGATGAGGCACACTCTCCCGCTTTGTAGGCACTGCAGTCTGCTATTCGCCTTTACCTATGAAGCATTTTGCGCTTGGGTCTAGTGACTGTAGTCATCGCTGATCATTAAGTGCCATACCATTTCATTGTCCCTCTTAGCATGCTGAGGATACTATTGTGAAACGGGGGAAAAAGGACACCCTTCAGCATCTATCAAAGCCATGGCGCCATTACCGCGCGCTCTCCATAAACGCTGAGTGACTTGTAAAAGGGGCAAGCGTGACATTGGCTGGGATTTAATGATTCGGCGGTCCGTAAAAGCCCGCCGCGTTCTTTCCCCCCGTCTCGCCCGTCAGGCCTCGGTAGCCCATCAATCCGCCTTTCAGGAGACGTTTATGAAGTGGCTGTCTGCCGCTCGTGGCGCTGCTGTGATTAAGATGTCAGTCTCGCCATTGTGCAAGAGATGCGGTTAGGGAGACGGATACCGATGACCTCCTCAAGGTCAAATGTGCATTTGTAAAGCTCTTAGCTAAAGTTCCTGCTTAAAATAAAACAACAAAAAAAACCGGCACTTTCAACTGCGTCACGTTATTTGACACGCGCGTTTGAAAACCTCACATTTACGGGGGGAATCAGAAAACCAATTTGTATTTTTTTATTTTATTTTTTGCAAGTGCAATCTGAGAGCAGGTGAAATGAAATGTGCGTTGTTTACTTTGATGTTCTTCACATTTCCCTGACCCCGATGACACGTGTCGCTGGCCTCTCCCCCGGCTCAAGACCAGACATTTTATAGTGTAGGAGTTTGAAAGAATTTCATGTTCAAATGCGACTTGCGTTTTCAATACAGGTAATAGGACCGGCCTGCAGAGATGCCAATCATACTCGCCTCTCAGGAGAAGACCATCCCAAGCAGGTTTAAAGCCCATACCTTTACCGTTTGCCTCTTCTATTTGGCTCTTGTACTTCCTGACTCTTATCACTGTACACAATAAAGCATCAGGCTGCACCCAGCTGCACCTCCCCCCGGTCTGTACGCTGAAAACCAAGAAATAATCTGCAGTCTCGCCCAGCATTTCTACCTCTGTGTATTCTCTAACTCCAGAGTAATAATCCATTTTTAAAAGACCCTGCACCTGGCGTCCTCCACTAATATATTCAAGATCAAAGCCCTCTCATGTCACAGAATGTTTTTTTTTTTTATTATTATTGAGATTCACATTCCAATATTACATTTTTATTAATAACTGAATTGTTGAAATGAAATATGGCAGATATTTTAACGTGGCACGAATACTAAGTGAAGAGTATGATTGACAGCTATATGAATTAGGTATTCTGGAACCTGTGGCGTTGGTGCTGCCTGCCAGCGTGGCGTGCCGTGTTTAAACCCAGGGGCCTCGCCCAGCCCGACTCTACAGCCGCCCAGGTGACAAAACGCATCCATTTCCTGGAACGCTGAATAATGCATGCACGCAAAAAAACATTTACGGAGGCGATGAGAGATGCGTGTAACAATGAATGTATGCACATAGTTTAAACCAGCACGCAGGAAATGGAGGTTTTTGTCCAAAGGGGGGTTTTAAACTTCACAAGACTAACGTTGATACTGTAATGATGCATCTTATAATTACTTTCAAGAAAAATGGGATGTGATGTTTCCTTTTTTTATGAGGACATTATTCCTGATAGTTTTGAGCCCATGTACACAGAGGAACTGTTTGTAAAAGGCAGAGTACACGCGGCTGCTTCGCGTATAGCGCTCACACGATGACTAACTTGGTGTCGGTGTGTGGGGGGGGAAATAAGTGAAGAAACAATGACAGAAGCAGAGGGTGTGTCGCCGTTCCAACAGTCGCTGTCCAACGTGACTCCTCTCAGGAAGGGTTTTAACAGCTTTATAACAAGTGCTTTCTAACAGTACTAGCTAGTTGCTAGCTAGCCTGATAGATAGCTAGCCAGCAATCGGTTGTTAAATGGCCTATTGTAAAAGTTTGTTACATATGTTTGGTTTTTATTTATTATTATTATTTAAAAAAAAAAAACAATTTCTTTTTTATTTAAATTCTATTTATATTTCCTGTCAGTCTTGCCTGACTTGTCGATCTGTCATCTTGACCTTCCCTTTTTCCCTAGAAAAGCACAATTAAGCCCAAAGGTTATTTCCAATCAATGGAAATAACCTTTGGGCTTTTTTTTGTCTATTTATCCTCGACCATTTTAAATGCATGTAAGGAATGTATGAATGCGTTCTTGCTTGTATCTTTTATTATTGTCAAATTAATCTAATCTAATCTAGCTGACTAATGCTTGGATAGCAGATAGCTAATTTAACTGAAAGGCCTATTATATACCCACATAGCAAAGCTGTCTCGCCAGATATCATTCATTCAATCTAAATTTTAAACCTAAAGCGCTAAACCTCAGGAGCTAGCTCTCTGCCACATTAGTGTAACTATACAAAACTAGTTGCCATTATCCGAATAAAAACGAGAGCTGCATTTCTGATGGTATCTTTTTTGTGTTGTGGAGTGATCAGTCTCTATAAGGACACATTTTTAACACCACACACTGGAACATTCTGCCCTCGCTCTACAACCTGCTGCTAAAGTAGCCTGTTTATGACATAAGAGCAGTGCAAGCACAATGAGAAAGGTAAGGTTGAGGTAGCGTTTATAACTCAGATGACGAAAAAAGTGGCCTGGTTTATTTGAAGGTCCCTAACCATCACTCGACAGTGTAGTAGTGAGTCTGCGGTCTTTCTAGAAGCTCCTTTTGTTTGTAATGGCCGCTCGTTCATTTTGATTGGTTTACAAATTTCTCCCATGTAAGAATTAAGCAAAGCAAGTTAGACAGCTTCTGTTTACAACTGGAGATTTAATTACATTTGAGCAATTCAGGTTAAGTATGTTGCTGGAGGGTGCTTATCCGACGCCTTGGATGAATATTTGACTGATTGGCTGATAACCGGGCCTCGCCTCGGAATTAAACCCACAACTCTGAGTAACGAGCTGACGGTCAAATCTATACCTAACCAAACTGAAAAGAGCACATAAAACTGGCCAATGTAGTAACACTGCTTAGCCGCGTCAGGCGTGCTTCTGGTGCAATCATCCGCACGTTAGAAAATGTACATTTCTAACCTTCCAACAGTAGAGGGATCAATGCCGCACAATAACATTGAATTATGGTAAAGTTTGCTTTTAATGTTTGAACTGTAATTAGCCCACAATCCATGGGAAGGCCATCTGTTATCATAATTGCTGGCAACATACATACACACACACACACACACACACACACACACAGTAAATCATCTGATCAAACATTTCAGGCAGGGCAGCCTTAAATAAACAACTTTGATGACGCTACTTTAGCCGCACGCAAAGTCCTCTTGCTTCCTTCGAGAGTCCAGTCCGCACTGCTGCTTCTCATGCGGAGCACACACTACACAATCAGAAGAAGCCCGCGCGGTTTTCTGAGCAGCCCTTCCATGCCCGCAGAGGTACAGACTCGTATTGGGCTGATGGTGAATTCTCTTCTCCCCTCCCGCTCGGACGCTGAGCGAATCCTCTGAAGCCCACACCTGCTGTTCGTTTTTTCCCAGGTGCTTTTATGGCCACTAAGATATAAAGCCCACAGTCTTCTCTGTGACCTGCCTGCACATTAAAAAAAAAGAAAAGAAAATGGCGGTCCACAGGCTGGGCAGACGAGAGCAGAACAAAGCAGGCTTTTTACTCTCCCTTTGAAAGCTTAGTTCACTTCTGCATGTACTTTTTCCCCTGGTGGAAATCAAACGGGGCTGAACTGTTAAATCTCTTTCACTCTCTGCTCCTCTCTCTCTCTCTTTCTCTTCTCCTTTCATCTTCTGTAAATGAATCAATCTGGATGACGCAGGCTGAGCTGCTTTCAAGCCCGGGCTCCTACAATTCACAATTTGTTCAACATTGTTTGTACTTTTTCTGAAACGTGGATCAAATTTATTTCACCTTTTCGAAGAGTTGATTTGAAACTCATTTGTTTTTTGCTGATTTTGCTTTGACACAATCAAGAGGCTTCAAAAAAAGACACTGTTAAATCTCCCAAAGAGCTATGATCTGTCTATACCTGACTTACGTAAGCGTGCCATTGATTGAAGGCATGGACCCTGCATGCTTATATATGAATCCAGCTTGTCCTCGGTTGTGACTTTTTACCAGTTAACCCTTTAATGTGTATGATCACAAATATGTGATTAGAATGTGAATTGAACATTCTAATGCTGATGTAACAATCACTACCAGTCATTTAAATCAATGGAGTTCTGCTACAGAATGTTGAAGAATAAAAAACATACTCCTAAAAGGGTTAAAGCACTAAAACTATGATTTCGTCTATTCACTCTTAGTTACCATTCTAAGCAAAAATCATAAAACACTATTACTTATGTAACATTTGTATGCTGTGCCTCAGCCACTAGAATTAGTGCTGTGTGACTCAGATCTAAGGCCAGTGTTTCCAGAATCTCTGCTTTTATTCTACCAAAATATTTCTCACAATCTCACATCTTCAATTGGCATCCGCATACATTTTCAAGACGTTGCTCCCACGTTTCTCATTGTGAAATCCTCCTGCAATGTTTGATTCACACATTTTTTTACATTTTTACAAATCCTCTATATTGAGGGGTTTAAGGTATACTCCTATCTGGCATCCCGGGTCAGAATCGTTTCCAGTCCCCATGGTGCCCATTAGGAAGAACAATGCTTTTGCTGAGTGCATTTTTTTAGCTTTAGTTCATGTCCTGTTTTGGAATGGGATGGTTTGTTGATGCAGAAGAAGATAAAATAAGTATCTCCCGTTTGTTTCTAAGTAAATGCATCACTGTCACACATGAGAGAAAGTTCCAGCCTTATTCTGTAAGAAGGGTCTGTGATGTTGGACTCGTGTATGAATCACTCTTGGAGCTGTCAGCAATACCCGCTTAATCAAATTAGTCACTTCCACCCCTTCTTTATCGTGCCCATCACAGAAACTACAAACATTACACATGCAAGGCAACTGTTCCTTTTATGTTCTGTATGTATTTACAGATCAAAAGCATGGCTTCACAAAGTTACAAAGGCAGGCATTGTGCACATTCTCAAGTTGCAACAATTACTCCGTCTTTATAAATTCAGCAATTTAAAAAAAGAAATCTTATTGTTTTCAGATATTGTGGCATTACTAAATAAAACTAATTTTGTTCTTGTGAAGAAATATAGATCTCTTTAAAAGAACAAAATGTTGTATTTAAAAACATGTATTTATTCCTTTGGGGGGGCACTTCACATAATTCTTCTCGGGAACTTTTAAGACACGATGTTCTAAGCCATTATCAAATCATATTAAGTTATGAAGTTCAATGCCAAGAGAGTTAATTTATTCTTGTAAAAGTCATTTTCTACTAGCAAGTGTCACACCTTTCATGGCATCCTCATTATTAAGGAGATGATATTCTTGGGAAATTGTTTGCACCCAGAAAAGTGTATATAGTGTTATAGTTGTGGATCGTGACACATTGAGACCTGAGAATGACATGGTTCTACCTGCCATTTCCACAGTTCTGAGATAATGAGCTTTAAAGTTCTTGTCAGTTTATTGCTTTTACCACTTAGAATTTTCTAAAAACTGGAATTACACAAAGATTTAAACTTTCTGCTTTTTTTAAACACTGCACACATGTAAAGAATGATAAACACCATGCTTATTTGTATATATAACAAATTTTGGACAGAAATGCCACTTAGAACCCAGTAATTCTCACCACAATATACCGACCAAGAGCCCAAAAACGTTATGTTAGGGGAGAGAACTCTTCAAACCCATCTTTCAGTGCATAAATGCGAGGCCATAGCTTTGTGTATGGTCAGGTGCAATATGTGGGGAAAGAACATCGTCTCTGTAGCATTGTGCAGTCAAAGAGGGATCAAATTACACTTAGATCTCCATCCATACTGCTGCCCATGCTATCACCCTTCCCACCCTCTACCCAACGTAATGCAGCATAGCCAATCACAACAAACTGGAATATTCTGGTACCCAATCACAACAAACTGCAATATTCTGCTACCCAATCACAACAAACTGGAATGTTCTGGTACCCAATCACAACAAACTGGAATGGTCTGGTACCCAATCACAACAAACTGGAATATTCTGGTACCCAATCACAACAAACTGAAATGTTCTGCTACCCAATCACAACAAACTGGAATATTCTGGTACCCAATCACAGCAAACTGTTGTGCAGTGCTGACGAAACTAAGCACTAAGCTAAGCTACACTCAAATGTGTGAGATAGGCTTTGAATTCTTCATCCTGAAGCCAGCTCTTCTTATTTTATATGGGCTGATCTGGCCACAGCAATGAGCAGAATTCTCTGAGGCAGTGTGAGATGACAAGATGTCGTCGTCTTGGAGATGTCTCAGTCTGACGCGTCCATCTTGTGGTTATCCATGACTTCCACGGCCCTAAGGGTTGTCTGGCGTTGTCCGACATTGACGCCCCTGTCCTCAACATAAAGGGCCCGTCAGCTTCATGACAGGTGTGGTACTTCTGCTGTAATTTCTGCAGGTATTGCAACCTGTTATTTGTGAAGCAGGTTCGCTGACAATGTGCTCATGGTGACCAAGGTCAAGGTGGAGCATCATCCCTTTCTGGTTAAATCAACTCGTCACTGCTTCCAATTCACCTGTCAAACTACTGAGATGATTACAGCTCTCATGCAACAAGCAAAGACACCTGAGGCTATCGCACGTTTTTATTAGAGTCGGGTGAAAGAGTCAAATCTGTATCATGGAGTTTTGGCCAAAACGCTAGTTTCATCTGTTCAAATTGCATTAATCTAAAGCCACATGTCCAAGTATATTTATGAACCAGAACATTCCAGAACATTCCATTTCATGTCCTATGATGTGGGGATTGGAATATTGGCGGACTCAGTGGGGAGAGCTGTAGGGTCAATAATCAGTAAAATGAAATTCTGTAAAGACATTGGTTATTCCACATATTCACAGCTCTATGAAGCTTGTGTGTGTCCAATTCTCAGTTATGCATCTGGAGTATGGGGCTATAAGGATGCCAAAAAAATAAACTCTATCCAGAATAGAGCTATAAGGTGTTTCCTTGGGGTACATACATTTTCCCCTACTCTTGCAATACAGGGAGATATGGGTTGGGAACCGGTGGAAATTAAGCTGAAGGGAGAAATGATTAGGTTGTGGAACCGGCTTATGAAGTGTCCAGAGAGTAGGATAACAAAAAAGGTTTTCAATTGGGATAAGGCTCACAGTCATCCCTGGACACAGGACATTTTTTCTATTTTTAGAGAGGCTGATTTGACGTATATTTTTCATAATAGGTTTTGTTGTAATGTTAATATGTTGAAACAGAGGTTGTCCCTGAAATATAGAGAAAAATGGTCAAATGACATATGGTCTAAGCCTAAACTTAGATCATATGTTCAGATGAAGCAGTGTTTTGGCCCTGAGCCCTATGTTACTTCTTTTCTAACTAGAAGCCAGAGGTCATTGTGTGCTCAGTTGAGAACTGGTATCTTACCCCTTGCTATCGAAGTAGGTCGGTTCACAGCTGTGCCTGAAGATAATAGGATATGCAATGTTTGTGATTTAAAAGATGTTGAAAACGAATTTCATTTTATGTTTTATTGTACATTGTATGATGACCTGAGAACTCCGTTGTTTGAGGAAATGCAAAAGCAAAAACCTGAGCTATTCTGGGCAGATGATGGCCAAAAGTTGGAGTGGTTATTTAAGGCCGAAGTATTTAAGACTGCTAATTTTATTTCTAAGGCCTGGAATAGAAGGCAATCCCAGCTCTTCAAGTAAGATTTGTCAGGGTCTCCTGATATGATATTGAGTTCACAGGCTCAAGTAGGCGGTCTGGTGTGTTGATGTTGTAGTATAGGTATCTTGTTTTGTATTTTGGATGTGTTTTAACTTTTTGTGTGTGTTTTATGTTGTAATAGGTATCATTTTTGTATTTTGGATGTTTCTTGATATGTCTGATCGTTGTTTTATGATGATTGAAATGAAGTGTCTTCTAAGTCCATATGGGCTGGGCTTCTTCGGAAGCATGACACTCAAATAAAAGAATAAATCAAATCAAATCAAATCAAATCATATATTTCAAAATTATACACTGAAAACAAAGTCAAGGTTCTGGACTAGCCAATTCAATCATCAGACCTCAATTGTCAGAGAATATTGGTTGTTAGTCTGTAATTAAGTACATTACACAGATAAAGAAATGTGATGGAACTGGAGAAAATCTGTCAGGATCTATGACAAAAATGGCTTCTGAGAAAAGCATTGACTACCCCTCTAGAAAAAAAATTAATATAAATATAAAAAAGTAAATAACAAATGCAGCGGAGGACACGCAACATGCTAACTGCAAAGCTAATGAATTAAATAATTGTATTTGTTGAAAAAAAAAAAAAAAACACTGGACACTTTTAACACTAATGTTAAAACATATTTTCTTACTAGACAAGACACACAATGTGGCTATGCTTAGTCATCACATAATTGCACGCCTCATTTCATTACACAGTACACAGCTGGTCTCTTAAATTACACTTGAATTGCCCCTTTCACATTATTGTGGAGTACTGTGGCATGAACTGGTCTTGTAATAATAAAACTACAGGTTTAAATCATGTGAATTGCTGCCATTGTGGCCTGGGGCAAGATAATGTGGAAAAGGTTAGCCACGTAAATTTCCTTTGATAAGGGCATCCGACAAGTAAATAATTAATGATGATATTAAATTCCAATCAAATTTGAATAATCAAGATTACATTATTAGACCAATCAGTCTTTCATATTTGATTGTCAGCCCATGGTAATTTCAATTAAATGACAGCAAGGAATTTTGATTTCCCTTGAAAAAAAGTAATTTAGTCTAATTCTGTAATATTGTGTATTCAGGGTGATCACTGATTGCAAATAACACTTTCTGAAAAATGGGATTTGACCCAGGAAAAGCAAATAATCTTTTTAATGATAAGTTTAAATAATTGAGAATGGCATTACTGCCTGCAGAATTTATATGAAGTTTCACACAAATGAGAGGACAGGAAATTATCTCCTAATAGGTTGTAGAGGAACATAATAGTTTATTTCTAATAACAATGATAATAATTTCCATTCATTTCAAAGAAGTAATTTTCCACCTCGATTTTCTCATATTCATTTTGCAAAGTGATATAGAGAATCACATTATGCATACACAATTACCATATCATGCTCTGGGTTTTATCCTTCTGTTTTTTGCACTGATGTTCCTGCCAATACTAAAATGAAAAACATAACAGTCTGGAGGTCAGACATTATATGATGAGGTATTATATCATAACCTTGTCATAATTCTTGTCTTGCATAATGTATACTTTTCTGAGTTTAAAATATGCACGGTCCTCTTGCAAAAATCCAGTAAAATGCAAGTAAGTAGTATTATTAATATTATTGTGTATTTACTGGATATTTGGGGTAAAAAAAAAGAGAAATATAACTTCACCACAGTTATGTAATATGAAAGAAAGTATCTATCAGTGAATCAAATGCAGTTTGAAATTGCTTTTCATTTACACAAAATGTAATGTTTTTATATTTGTATTGACTGATTATCCTACCTGTAAAGAGTAGGGGGTACTCCTATATCCCGCTATTACAGTGAGCACCATAATTCATTGGACAGTGACACATTTTTTGTTATTTTGGTTCTGTACTCTAGCACTTTGAGTTTGAAAGGATACTTTAAGGGTTGTTTCTCCTGACAAATTTTCCAATTGAACTCTATGGAAAGATAAGTCAGGAGAAGAAACCCTTCAAATTATCCATCCATATTTACTGCATATCTGGCAGCAGAGTGATGATTTGAGGCTTGTTTGATACGTCAGACCCTTGATGACTTAGAGCCATTTAGCCAACCATGTGTTCCATACTGTTCCAGTGTAATTTACAGCTAAATCTAGTCCCACCCCCCAATTCCCATAGAGATCCATTAAAATGCAGAGAGGTTATAGTATCGCTTGTAGGAGTACCAGAAAATAAGATATAAAGAGTCTTTTGATATCGTCGGGTCACAGACATCAGGAAATCATGGCATGCAAAGGATATGCGACCAAATATAAAAAATGATTACTTTATTCTACATTATGTTAAACTTTCCTATATTTTTTGATGCCTGGAAATAGGGGGGGAACTATGTACAAAATGTTCTATAATTTCTAAAGGGTTCATCCGATATGGATGAAAATACCCTCAAATTAAAGCTGGCAGTCTGCACTTCAACCTCATTGTCATTGTACTCATACTCATAGTGCTAGAGTACAAAAGCAAAATAACAAAAATGTGTCACTGTCCAATGAATTATGGTGCTCATTGTATATTATATCCCAGTCAAAACATGAGCATTCGCTCAAGTAAATGCATAGTTTAGTGAATTTGTTTAGACAGATATAGCTTCCTGGTAATGTGTCCACATTTACAATATTCCCTTTGAAAAGTACAATGTTTTAGAGATACTCACTTTTAGTGCTGAGGTAAACAAAAATATTATATAAGACAAACGGTTAAAAAGGAAAACCGTCCAGGGATTGTCTCAGGTAATTCTTGGGCCAGAGCCTGGTGTGTTTCTTTATGAAATCAAGACTGGCTAGTTAAGGCCTCACGTTGGAAAATCTTGTTTTTTGAAGTAGGTGTGAGATTTCATCCAAGCCTCCAGCAGGGAGTCTTTGCTTTTCCACTTCTCCATTTCAGCGTTCTGCATTTCAGCGTTCTGCATTTCAGCGTTCTGCATTTCGGGCGGGGATGCTTTCTTTCTGCCTGTGATCGCGGGCAGTGTCCTGTCTGTTTTTCATGTGCATATTTTTCCCAATATCATTCTTAACTATCAAACCCCTGTCTGTGTAGCTGCCTGTATTTTGATTAATTTGCACTGTGTGCATCAGGGGTATTTTACATGGGTTTTACGTGCGTCCAGGGTAATGCTTAGATACTCATTTTTATCTATAGTCCCTGAGCAGGTTTAAATTTCTATAGAATAATACATACAAAATTTCTGTAGAATGGGTGCATTGCATTTTAATTGACAATTTTAGTGCCATCGACAGAGCATCTCGGAATAGTGAAATCAATTATACTGTTAGTATAACCAACTGTCCTGACAACACATCCAGTATTAAATAAAGTGTCAAGATTTATAGAAGTGCTTGGAGAATACCTAGCAAATAGAGTAATCAATCTACATGATTTGCATCTGCCATCAATGAATCCTTTCATTGCCACGGCAGGTCATCGGTACCTGTGACGTTTGGACGAGCACACAGGTCATCGGTACCTGTGACGTTTGGACGAGCACACTGGTCATCGGTACCTGTGATGTTTGGACGAGCACACTGGTCATCGGTACCTGTGATGTTTGGACGAGCACACAGGTCATTGGTACATATGATGTTTGGACGAGCACACAGGTCATTGGTACCTGTGATGTTTGGACGAGCACACAGGTCATTGGTACCTGTGATGTTTGGACGAGCACACAGGTCATTGGTACCTGTGATGTTTGGACGAGCACACAGGTCATTGGTACATATGATGTTTGGACGAGCACACAGGTCATTGGTACATATGATGTTTGGACGAGCACACAGGTCATTGGTACCTGTGATGTTTGGACGAGCACACAGGTCATTGGTACCTGTGATGTTTGGACGAGCACACAGGTCATTGGTACCTGTGATGTTTGGACGAGCACACAGGTCATCGGTACCTGTGATGTTTGGACGAGCACACAGGTCATTGGTACCTGTGATGTTTGGACGAGCACACAGGTCATTGGTACATATGATGTTTGGACGAGCACATTTGCTCAGATACATTCTTGCCACCGGCCTCCAGCTAACACTTCTTCTGACGGTACATCACTGGTACTCATTTCGATTTATTTTCTGAGTGCATTTTCTAAGAAATGTGCCCTAGAATTCCGAGAGCCTCCCGGGGAATCCCACTGATGTCTCCAACCCACAGCCATGCTTGCATTAGGTAAATCCGTTTCATTTTCAAACCCATAATCACCAGTTTCTTATTTACTGTTCAAGCTTTCTGCGAGCGTTGCCTGCATGGTTTTTTTCATTTTATTTCCATTGCTCTGTTCTGGAAGAGTAGCGCCTATAAAATTTAATTATTGCATCTGTGTGAAGCCTACCTCCCATTAGTGCAGTTAAAGTGATATCTATAACACTACTGTGGCTGGAATCAAACTGGAAGTTCTAAAATAAGTTTTTGTTTTTGCAAAGTACCATCAGTGTCATCCTCCAAAAAAGTCCTGGCTGACAAACTATAGGAAGGACCATTCCGGATTGTTCCAAGCAGACATAGAATGGGCCAATTACATTATAATTTGGCTAGTGAGAGTACGGCATTACTGTGGCACAGCGTGGTATTGTGACCATCTTGATACCCCGAGGACATTTCTATACTTGATGTTTAAAGTGCTCCGGGCCTTCAGATCTGGCAGATCTGCCTCTAAATTGCGGAATTGGCTGCATCCTCTTATTTCTTCTGAAATGAACTCAAATCACAGCCGTCTGTGCACAAGCAAAGGATAGGACATGGCAACAGAGAACAGCTGCTCCGTACTGACAACATGATGCCAGCCTTATCCTTTTCTTTTCAGCATGTGAATGTGGCATTAAACTGGAGGGTGTGTACGTGTCTAGTGTGTGCGTGTGTGCATGCACGCGTGCGTGTATGTATTTTTGCAAAGCGTGTGTGTGTGTGTGTGTGTCCCAAGCCTGTCTTACACATTTATACAGACATTACCTCCTCTCAGTACGCACATTTGTGTTCTTTTTTTTTTTTATTGTGATCGTGATGTTAGGGATATAGCTGTATATGATAAATTTGACTGAATGGTGATATTTACTGTTGCGTGCAACGCTAACTGTTGGTTTGTTAGGCTAAATTCACACTTACTGATTATAATTGGGTGGCTTCTTGGTGATGTTGCAATCTGGGATTCCTGAGAATAACACAGATGTTCATCGCATTTTTAAGTCACTCTGGACGAGAGCATCTGCTAAGTGAATGTTTTGCACAGCAAATAACAAAAATCATTTGATATCACCAGAAATAAAGTGAGTGAGGTAGACGCATTATATTGCAAATCCCATTGGGAAAACTGTAAAGATTTGAGTCTTGGGACTAGGCATGGCTATGCAGTCTGTACATGTTTTTATTTTTTAGTGGGGGACCTTCACCATGCAGGGACACAAGCTGTGAAAGGTTGTTTATAAAGAAGGAATCCAGGGTCCAGGGTGAATGAGGTGGATTTCTGAGCTTATAATCGTGTAAGAGAGATAAGCGACTCTTAGGGCAGATCATCCTCACCACTTCTCCTTTCATTTCCCTTTTTATCTTTCCCCCAGCAATCCAACACTGAAGGGTTCTACAGTCTCCTGGACTGCAGCCGTATTCAAGAACCAGGCAATTTCACCCTATCTTTGTCTTTTTCAATTTCACCTGTCCACAGTTTGTGAGTTTAAACTGATAGAATTTCTGCACCTTCTGAATTACTATGCTGCCGAATGATATTGTGCCGTGGGTGAGTCATTGTGCCGGGCCTATCATCCATGAATTCCTGGATACGGCACATCATATTCAATTACCTGTATCTACCTCCCAGTGCAAGGTAGAACATAAAAAACAAGACATAAAAAAAAATGGATTAAATTAGATTTAGCCACTGACTGACTATATGATGTTATGTGAAGCAGATTCCTTCAGGAATGTAATCATAGGATATTTTACCCTACATTTTTTTTTTTTTTTTAAATATATATTTTTTCTGCTCAAGTATTGTCAGGTGTCCACATAGCTTTTTCAAAGTGTAAGATGTAAGAAAGTTTTTATATGGTTTGTGAGTCTGTTGGAGAACCACGGTGGCTCAGAACATCACTTATATTTGGAGCTAATTAAAACATCAATTGCAGTGAGAAGCAAACAGTGAGGAATCATCTTTCATAAAGACGCCAGTAGACCATTTAAGAAATTATGAAACAAATTAATAAATGCATGGATAAGCATGCCAATCAATAAAGCCAAAGCTGAAATGTGGACTCTTGGATGATAGGCTGTTTATAATTAAATGTGTCATTTCCACATTCAGACGGAGTCATTTCAAAAGACCGAAAGTCTTTTAATTTAATAGTTTTAGCACAACATCCATTTCCCTTGAACTCTCATTGATTTTTTCCCTTTTTCCCCTCAAATAATAACAACTCATCTTAAAACCTTCTTCTAGCTCTGTCTGATTTAACAACTTTCTCTTCGGCTATCTGGAAAAAAAGGTGTGCAACATTATCTTTGCAGCATCACTGAGATACAGAAGCTGTTTTCACACTTTTCTATTGCACTCCACAAAAACAAATCCTTTTAGTTCCAAAAAGAAAAATATCAGACATGTGATTCGTTAACCCTGTGGAATGGCCAGATAGATCAGCCCTGCTTGTCTTACGCAGTAGTGTATTCTGTATTGACAAAACTGAAGGCTTGTATCACGGCATTGCTTACCAAAGTATTTTACAGTCATACAGACAAAATTGTAAAAACCAAGCAAATTAAACAAATAAGGACTCTGTTTTTTATTCCCAACAGCTATATGTAAAGGGTTTTAAAGTGAGTGCATAACATGTTTGGAAGTGGTTAAACACAGGCTCACTGCACAGGACGCACGGGTATCTTACCTCGGTGCAAACCCACAGCTTTCCTTTGAAACACGTTGCTCAGTCACCTGTTTCTCCCTACGTACCATCGGCAAACTTGTGCAGAGCGCAATCGAAGAAAGACCACATGCAGCTGTATTAACGCAGGTCATGACCCGGTTCAGCGGGGTTGCCAGATTAACGCGGGCCAACTTAACCCACCCATAATTGCTCTCACCATGCTTTGAATGAATGCACAGACACCACATCACAGTTTGGTAGTATGAGCTTGCTCCTGAAACATCAGCAAGTTGAGCTGTCTTACACATTAAAGAGGAATTCCACCCAAAAACAACATTAACCTGATTGAATAGATCAAGGCGCAACTAATTAAGTCTTTCTTTGTGGCTGGCCAAAAAATAAAAGAAGAAGTTATTTGAATATAAAGTTGAAAATGCGGTACAGGTACCGCATTTTCAACTTTATATTCAAATAACTCATTTTTTGAACCACTTGCTCTTTTTGAAAGATTACAAGTGTTTTCAAGTGAGGTGTAAATTACATAGCAAGTAGGCGGAGCCAGTGTCATTTACACCTCACTTGAAAATACACCCCCCCCCCAGCTTGCTATACCCTACTGTTTGCTGAAATTACACCACTGCATTAGTGGCTAACTTGCCAGCGAGTTACGTCGCCTGTATAATCAATTCAATTCAATTAGCTTTATTGGCATGACTAGACATTACATCTGTATTGCCAAAGCATACTGCATTAAAACTATCCAATACATACATCTAACACTGAACAATATAAAACAGCAAAGACTAGAAACAAATGAACAGTAACCATACATGAAAACTTGAACATGTATTTAGAAATAACAATAATGGAATAAATAATAATAATAATATTATTACACTGGAACAATAATAATGATCTCTGAGTCTCTAAACGCAGACAGGCAGTACACAATAGCAGTAAAATGCCCAGCCCCTTGGCCTCCGCTTCTGTAACGTACGTCATTCAGTGGGCATGGCAACCGGTTGTCTTAACTGTAAGCTTTATGGCTAGTTCATTCGAAGGCAAGTACCTGGTACATGTGCAGTAGTTTGGGGCTATATCTCTGCTCTCACTACAGGTAGAAAGTTGGCTGAGACCTCATTTTAATCAGGAGGAGAGCTACTTTTCTACAAAACAAATTTCCTGGGTGGAATTTCCCTTTAAAGCTTGTGCCAAACACAGCCTCAAGGCTAACCACCTATTTCAAAGTCTCTGAGGTACGACATACAGCGTGTTTCACATAATTATGGGCAACCTTGCCTGTACACCATTTTTATATTATGGCCGTGTGGAAACAGGAATAATCTTTTTTTAATGAATAGATGAGCCATGTGACAACTGCACATGCATCCATATCTCACTAGAAACGGCACAATTAAGATAAAAATGATTAAAAAGAGAGAAAAACAGAAAACTGCTCACTTACAAATGAGATTAGAACAGGTTAATTTTGTGCTATGTGACCACCAAATTTACAGATTCATGAGGGTTATTGTAAATTATTCTAGAGTATGGAGCAAACTTTCTGTCCTTACAGCGTATGAGCAAGCCAGACCTAATCAAAAACAAAGAGGGAGAGAGAGAAAGAGAGAGGAGAGAGAGAAAGAGAGGGAGAGAGGAGAGATACGGAAGTCTTTTAACAGGAGACAGTGCTGTCATTCATGTTCACTGTGTCCCCCTGCCCTCTTGTCGACCCAGCTCAGGAGGATGGATGATTGTGTTCCTACCACAGGCATTTCACCAGTATTACCTTCAGCTTTAGCTTCAGGGCCTCCCGAGAAGTTTGGCAATGTGAGGTAAGTGTGCACTCTGCAATGCGCAGACAGACTCTTTATCGTCAGGCAGATTTCATCCAATCCAGCCTATTCACCCTGTTCTAACTGTCGCCCTGACTTTTTTTCCACCATCTGTTTCGATATGAAATATTTTTAGAAAATGTTACACTTCGTAGACATTTTTTATGAAAAGCTTTATAGCTACCATACCCAACAAGCAGGCACTGCCAGTATCAATAAAAGACCTTCTGCTCCATTGTTTATTGATGTGGTCAACTGATGATACAATCTGGTCTGAGTGAGACAGTCTGCTTGAAGCTGTCCCCTAAATTAAATTTCACAATTTTTCATAAGTTTCATAGTTATAATAACATTGTGGATTATTAGTTGACCACATCATCCATATGCCATCTAACACATCATTTCCACTATATTCTCTCATGGTGTGTACTTTATCAACTAATGATAGTATCCCGGGTAGATTTGAGAGGGAATATGCAATATGTGTTTTTATTTCTCTCTCGACAGTCGAAGACCCCTGTTGACCTGAACCATGTGAAGACTCACACAAAAAAAAAAAATATATATATAATAGTTTACCTGGAAGATAGCTTTCATATCATAACTCTCGTTTCAAATCTTATCTCTCCGCTCACCCCCTCAAGTCATGCAGTGGACATTTCAGTGAAATGGTGCTGTTATACTTTTATTGTTACTCCAAGTGCTTGTTACACGCTGTTCAGATTTCATGGCCCACATCTGTATGTAATTGTATTGTTTGTGTTTGAGCCCAGAATGAGCTGCTCACATTAACTCACGGGTCTCTGCACAAACAAATAAACAATGGCTGCTACCACTGTGCCAAACTGAATTCCCTTAACTGGTAGCATTCCTGTGGCAAAATTCAGATGAGAAATGGCAGTTTGATGCAGATGATTACAGTACTGACATTCTCGCTGCAGGGAGGTTTAGCGCTAATGCAAATGCACAAATCCGCAAAGCACGACGACACTTAAACAAAGATCCTCCATTTCTCCATGCTGGCAAAGGGAGAGACTCTTGGTGTTTATAAGAGTTCCGCCTCCATTCTTTAAAGTCGTGTTGCCATACGTCAAGCCAATATGGTCAGATATGCATACAGTCATGTGACGTACAAGGAATACTAGAAAGAGACATTTGATGCAATGCATAATAACAGCTGTATTATGCACACTGGTCATGCCTTAATGTAAAATAAAATGAATCTAAAATTTTGTTTAGATGAAGAGCAGCTTGCATAAAGAGGAGGGATGCATAATGGTTGGGGGGAAGGGGCTTAAAACGGCAATGTTATAGGTTCAAGTCCCAGGTGGGGATTTTAACCTACAACCTTGTTCCCTAGGGCAAGGCACTTAATGTGAATTGCTAAATAAATAAATATCCAGCCGTATAAATGTGTTTGATGTATAAAAAAATAGGCTGTGTAAATCACTCACAGGTGTTAGCTAAATGATAAAAAGGTAAACTATGTGTGTACAGTTTATTTAGAATTGTCATGGCAATGCTCAGGGCGGCACAGAGGTGCCTATCACTGTCGTCTCACAGCAAGAAGGTGCCGAGTTCGAATCCCGGTCGAGGGCCTTTCTGTGTGGAGGTTGCATGTTATCCCCGTGTCTGTGTGGGTTTCCTCCAGGTACTCCGGTTTCCTTCCAAAGACATGCTGGTTAGGCTAATTGGGTTTTAGCCTAACCAAAACTAACCTAACTAGGTCTTCAACTGTCAAGAGAGAAATAAAAACAGGTATTGCATATTCCCTCTCTGATCTACCCGGGATACTATCATCATTATTTATTTATGTTGATAAAGTACACACCATGAGAGAATATAGTCATGCACTTAAGTGCCTCCCCTGCGCGGATTGAACGAGTTTAACGCGGACTGAGATACGCCGTATTCTAACCTGCGCTACGTGGGTGCGTTTCTCAAAATGTGGGTGGCACAGGGCATGCTATTCTAATGACCTGTTTCTTGTACCTGCCCATGGGTTGCCATCTTTCTACTAAAAAAAAAATGTGTGTGGGGCAGAGGTGCCACCACAGGTCTGAAATTTGTATGGCAGAAAACTGCGTAATAACCCCCTACCCACCACCTAATCCAACAGCACTATTTGATGATGATGATGATGATACTTTATTGATGCCCAGGGGGACATTAGGGTGTCTTACAGCAACATACAATAGACATCCCAGACAATGCTAAAGAATAAACAGGCATAAATATAAATATAAATATACCAGGCCAGCACAACACATAACTAAAACAATACAATTTATAGACTATAAAAAATACTAAAACAATAAAAATATATTTTTTAAGTTGTTAAAAAATCTGCCAATCAATAAGAGAAGTCCCATCAGTAGGTATTACTGTTGTGTTCTTAACAGTGCGAATTTCCGCAGGTATAAAAGAACCATTCAGTGGAGCACTTGGGAGCTATGAAACGGCCACTATAGGAGGACATTTGGCTCATCAGCACAGGGTGGAAAGGGTGTAAACTATTCTGCATGATGGCCCAGATCTTCTTCTTCACCCTGCTCTCAACAACAACATCAACAGGCTCCAGAGCCACTCTTATGGTGGCGCTAGCCTTCTGAATTACTCTATCAAGCCTCTTAAGGTCACAACATCAACAGGCTCCAGAGCCACTCTTATGATGGCGCTATCCTTCTGAATTACTCTATCAAGCCTCTTAAAGTCACAACATCAACAGGCTCCAGAGCCACTCCTATGGTTGTGCTAGCCTTCTGAATTACTCTATCAAGCCTCTTAAGATCACAACATCAACAGGCTCCAGAGCCACTCCTATGGTGGGCTAGCCTTCTGAATTACTCTATCAAGCCTCTTAAGGTCACAACATCAACAGGCTCCAGAGCCACTCTTATGGTGGCGCTAGCCTTCTGAATTACTCTATCAAGCCTAGCCTTCTGAATTACTCTATCAAGCCTCTTAAGGTCACAACATCAACAGGCTCCAGAGCCACTCTTATGGTGGCGCTAGCCTTCTGAATTACTCTATCAAGCCTCTTAAGGTCACAACATAAACAGGCTCCAGAGCCACTCTTATGGTGGCGCTATCCTTCTGAATTACTCTATCAAGCCCCTTAAGGTCACCCTTGTGTATGTTGCCCCCCCAGCATACAGAATAGTTCATAGCATATTTGATGCATATTTTACATTGCTTTAATATCAAAAGAGCAAGACAGTTCACTGTATACCTTTATAGGTCAAAACAGATTCACTTATGAGACTTGAAGAATTACAAATTGCATGACATGTATGCTACTCTCTGAACCCACCATAGCTTGTCAAATAAAATGATCATATTCATTTTTAACCTAACACAATGCTTTCCACCACAGTGAACAAATGTTTTAAATTAATCTCTAATCACTTATGTTTTATGTAAAAAATACCATGGGGTGCGCTCCATTGACCCTTCTTTTGCTTACAATTTGATGAGTTATCTTTGGATCTCATTATTTTTTAAATTCTTGGTGGATACACAATATATACATTAAGACGATATGTTAAATCCTATTTTTTTGAGGCAGTTACCTCATCATGCATTCTCTTTTGTAATAGCCTTAGTACAGGACTGCTATGGACTTCCAGCTGCTTTGAATATGATCTTTAAAATAAATAAAAAATCAGTTAAAGGGGTAACATGGTGGTTTACTTTACTTTCTGGTGTTTTGTATGATATTGGTACATAGGGGCATTGTGGGAACACCACGGAACTATCAAATTTGTATTTTCTTTAGGTTTGGAGAAATAGACTATTTAATTTTGCGGTCCCATTTTCAGGTCGTTTCTCGTGTGACGTCACACGAGAAATGACCGCTCCCCGGTGTCTCAAAACTGTCTATGGAACACTCCCCCATCCACGCCCACAAAAGAAAAAAGACAATTTGAACTTCATCAATTTGCGGCGACAAGCTAATGTAGGTTATTCGGTTTCATCTGATTTTACTCGAAAAATGTCTTTGTTTTCACGATCTGTGTGTGTTAATGTCATATTCAGTTTTAAAATATAGTTTTGAAGCTTTTAAATGTAGCATGACAAGCTTGCGCCCTAGCTCTATGCATCTGCTTTTGGTAATGTTAACCCTCCTGCGCTATGGCAGTACCATGCACAGCGCACTCGATTCGACAATACTCTAGCCTTACTTTATCGAACATACCTTTCCCTGGCATTAAACTGTGCTGTAAGGTTTCCGAAGTGATGTTAACATCAGCACTTTGAATCAATCCTTCCCAGCATGCTATCGGTAGCGTGGCCGACTGCAGTGGAGACGCACCATCGTTGTGCTTTTATCGTACTTTTTTTTTAAATTACGCAAATTCAGGGATATGGCCTGGTAGGTAGCGTGTACCATAACAATGTTTGGAGGTTAAAAGCTGGTGTGACATCTCACATTGCTTATATTACGGACTTTGTAAACGCCTATACGCTTCCTGGTAAATCCAGTCTCCAGGTAACTATAGTAACTATCTGACTGACAGTTCTCATTGATACGCCTACAAAACGAGGTGAACTTGTAGAATGGGAAATTTGGGAATATAAAAAGGAGTTTTATAGTACTTAAAAATGACTGAATAACAACATTGATGGACACATTCACTTTGATGTTACCTAAAGATAACTGCCATGTGTCACATTCAACCACCGTGTTACCCCTTTAAACCGCCCATATTCGGGTCACGTGTCTTTCTTGGGTTTACAGTTTTTCACAATTGTTAACACACAAAAAGCGAAAATTCGGCACAATTTGCACAACCTTCACTTCATGTACCAATCGCTCGACCCAATTTGGCACTACTTCACACTCCCTTATCTGCATTAGACTCTGACTTTCCTTCTTTACACTCTGATGTCAATTACACATCACCTTGTTGTCAAAACACTACACACAATGTTCAGTTGTTGCACACACTTCTCAAGTAAAATCTCAAAGCATCAACCTACAACACACAAATATTAAAATCTCTAAACATTCAGGTCTGTTGAGCAATTTGCTTCAGGACTGCAGCATAAAAGTGCCTTGAGCCTCTGTTTTGTTTGGTGAACAATGGAGAACTTTGAAGAGAGAGACAACCAGAGAAGGAGAGGGGTAAGAGTGAGAGGAGGAGGAGGAGGAAGAGGAGGACAAGAAGGAGGAGGGAGAGGAAGAGGAGGAAGAGGAGGAGGAGGACAAGGAGGAGGAGGAGGACAAGGAGGAGGAAGAGGACAAGGAGGAGCAGGAGGAGGACAAGGAGGAGGAAGAGGACAAGGAGGAGGAGGAGGACAAGGAGGAGGAGGACAAGGAGGAGGAAGAGGACAAGGAGGAGGAAGAGGACAAGGAGGAGGAGGAGGAGGACAAGGAGGAGGAAGAGGAGGAGGAGGACAAGGAGGAGGATGAGGACAAGGAGGAGGAGGAGAAGGACAAGGAGAAGGAGGCGTGATGCCTAATTCATTTTTGTGGGGGGGGGGGGGTTGAGCAGGCCGGTTTACAGTACTGTACTGTTCTCTGTGTGTACTGAAATAAAACTTGTTTTTGTTGCATATATGTGTGCTGTTTTATGTTTGACTATGAAAAGAGTAGGCCTACACTGAGACATTTTACAAAAGGAGAAATGGCTCATTCTCCAGAGTCATTGTCATTTATATGGTGTGTTCCATTTCTATGATTGTGTTTTCAATTTTGCACTTCAGTGTGCTGTAAATGCTTGGTAGTGTGCAGCAAATGCTTAGTTGTGTGTACTCAATGAATGGTATGTGTGTGTCATTTGAAAATATGGCTGTGTGTACCAAATGAAAACACGAGTTCCATTTTGTGAACAGTTAAGAGATTTGATAGCAAAGAGTCATCTTGCAAAGGGAGTGTCAGGTTTAGCCTTTTGTGTGTGAGGTTTTCAGTTTTGTGTGTGCAGTTTTGAGAAAGCCGTTATTGTTTTGAGAAACGTGTGTTAACAATTGTGAAAAACTGTAAACAAGTTATTTACCTAAAGATGACTGTAACATAACAACAACACATTGACCTTGACCAATACTAACCTCGCCCTGTCCTCCTCCTGATGACGAAGAGAAGCTGAACTGCCCTGTGTCTCTGACTGATCTGCTGTGTTTTTGTTCTGTTAGACAGAATAATATTACACATTGTTCAGTGAAGTAGTCTGAGTAGGTAACTAACGTATCATAATAATACATATCTGACTGATTGTGATTTATTGTTTGACACGTAATCTACCTTTTCAAGAACTAAATTAATGTTGTTTGACCTTTGGCTCCTCTAGCTCGCCTCCTAACTTTAACATTATTCCTGTGAAGAGCAACCGAGGGGTTTTTATCAGTGGTGTAGTCCTAAGAAAAAAGGGTCAAGCTGAATGACCTTCTTGGAGCTGCGAGGGGCGAGCTGGGATCTGTTAGCTTGCAGAAAAGGATTCTTACTGCTTTAACTGTCATCGTTAGCTAACGTTAATTAGAGTTTGCTCTGTTCACCAGTGCAAACCTTTTGCCAAGCCCAACCTATGATAGTAGGCTATGCATATGGAAGGTATTTGGGTTAGCTTTAAAACTAAAATAAATAAATAAATGCATACATACATAAAGTATGTGGCTATAGCTGCTGATTGATGGATAAATTAAAACATAACATTAGTTAACGTTAGCCAAGTTAGAAGAGAACATAAATTTGCCGTTGCATTAATTTATTTTTATTCGGTTGGCCAGTTTTGTGACACATCACGTCTAGGTCCTAGCTAACATTCACCTATCAGTAAATGATAACCTAAGGCAGATCACAGATTTACTGAATTTGGCAAGTTCATCGTCCAAAAACGTGAAATAGGCCTAGCTACAGATAAACAGTTTGGCCAAATCGGACAAAAAGAAATGGGAAATTATATATGTATGTATATTTACGGGAAAAAGCTACCTCATATATCTCAACTCTGAATCTGGCCCATGGGCTTCAATGTGTGCAGTCGTGGTAGATATGTCTACAATCTATGAATAACCCTAGTTCTTTGCCAAATAGCCACATATTCTGCATTATTCAGATTGCATTTCTCCACAAATAATTCAAACTTGCTTTTGCCGTCTCATTGGAGAGGCCTTAGAACCTCTATAGTCAGTGGAGCCAGAAGGGTACAACATTTGATGGCTCATAAAATTCCAGTGATTCAGGAAGACTTATAAGATGGCAGAAGACAATGAAGGATTGCTGAAAAGAATGTTTTTTTCTCTTTGTGGTTTCTTGATGCCACTGTGAGAAGGTCTGTTGACAAAAAAGGACGGAATTAACTTTTTTTTTTTTAAGTTTAAAAGCTGCAGAGAACAAAAGTGATGCGTTTTTTCTGCTTAAGGTTCTCTTTCATGAATTAATTGATTTATTGCAGCGATCAGTGTGGCTTTGCAGTGTGTGTGCATGTGGCGTGCGTGTGTCTTCCTTTTACAATATTCATTATGCATTAGACTATTAAGTGTAACTGGATAGATATGAATGAGTGTTAATCTAATACCTAGACAACAATTAACTTAGAATTACATCATTTCAACATAATTATTTCTGACTTGATTGTTAATTTTGTATTATAATGGATGAGCTATCATATGCAGTCAGCACCATAATTCATTGGACATCTTATTTTCTGGTACTCTTACAAGCGATACTATAACTTCTCTGCATTAGAATGGATCTCTATGGGAATTGGGGGGTGGGACTAGATTTAGCTGTAAATTAGGCTGGAACAGTATGGAATACATGGTTGGCGAAATGGCTCGAAGTCATCAAGGGTCTGAGGTATCAAACAAGCCATACATTTTTTTTTAACTCTATGGAAAAATAAGTCAGGAGAAGAAACCCTTCAAGTTATCCATCCATATTTACTGCATATCTGGCAGCAGAGTGATGGTTTAGGCTTGTTTGATACCTCAGACCCTTGATGACTTAAAGCCGTTTGTGGCTACCAGAGGTATTTGTGGTGTCCGTTCAATCAGCAGCCAGTTAAGGTCTTGAGAACAAGGTGTGTGGACTCTTTAGCCAATCAGTGAATTAAATGGATCACTTCTGCTGAAACACATTGGGAATCAGCAGACACTGTAGCGCGGCCTCCAGGACTGGAATTTGACATCACTGACCTACACTGTGTAGATGTTTTCGCTCGGTCAATGCAAATAAAGTTTTCCATTCAATACCAATGAGCACTGATGAGTATGATGAATAATACATTGAACATTTATTTAAAACAAATGAGGAAATCTTACCTGTGCATCTATACAAAACAACTAAAACACAGACAGTGAGTGATAATTAAATAACATTGTGCCTTCACTGTCATTTCTATTTTAGAGGTTTTGTGCTGTGCTTTGCTGTAACCGAAGTCATTCTATTCTATCTACGTATCACTAGATATAAACCTAGGAAGCTTCATCTATTTATCCAGACTGCCCGCGCTGAGTTATGTACTCTAGGCATATGAAAACGAGAGCGAGGACAACAATAGGTTGAACAAAACCTGCAAACAGAAAACTTCTGTTCCCGTGTTTGGGTTTCGCGGGTCTGTGCAGTACATGCAGTCAGGTTGCCCCGACACATCATAATGTTATCATCTGCAGCGCTGCAAGTTCTGTACAGCGACCCGGCTGCTTCCACGCATGGTTCACACCAACGCCTTGGGTTAGGGAATGTATGGAGCCTCAATTGCACTTTGTACTTCACCCAGAAGGGGGCAGTATATACATGTGTTAGCTTAACAGCAGGCAATTACAGTGCCATGACTAAAATGATTACAGTTTTTCTCAATTGTTTAGGCACATCTTCTGAAATTAAAACTAATTTCTCAAAATTATAAACACAAAACTGTACACAGTCAACTGCAAAACTTCATATAGCTCTTGTCAAAATCAAGCACTATTTTCAAAACCTTACACTCTCATGCCAAAATGATATTTTTTCTTCAAATAATAAACAGTAGTCAACAAATTAATACAAATGATAAATGCCAATTACACACTGGTGTAAAAAATGAAAAACACTATTACCATTCTATTAGTTAGGCTTCAGTATTGTTTGAGTGTACTGGCCAACGCAAATATTGTCATTTTTTATTTTTCCAAATTACAAAAATGTAGTAGAGAGTAAAATAAGAACAAACAGGAAAAATTTTAAAAGATTTAAAACTACTGTACTGTGAGAAAACAAAAAATGTAAAAGTAAAACCAAAAATATATTAGTCTGGTCTCTGTTTTTGATCAGGCCACATATTCTCATGTACATCACACATTATATTTTCTCTGGCCAAGCAGTGAGAGAAGTGTCTTTTGGAATGACACAGCCACCCTTGGCATGACTGAGAATGAAAAAGCAATGGTTTCATTGAACCAACTTCGAAACAGAGCATCACGGTCGAAACTCATGTTTTCCCATATGACAACACGTGTGAGCTGCTCTGGTCTATCATGTGTGTGTTAGCGTGTGCACATGTCAGTGTGTATATGTTTGTGTTTCTGTGTGTATGTGAATATGTGTGTGTCTGTGTGAATGTGTGTGGAGCTCATTTCAGCAGAACTGCGGAAGGCATATTTCCCTCGTGTTTCAGGTCCTCTTTACAGTAAGCCTGGTAAGATGCTAAGACCGTGCTTAGCTACTCTGAGCTGCAGAGGGGACAGGCTCTCCCATATTTGCTTCATGTAGGGGTGGCTTCGGTACGTACACGAGGGATACTGCCAGCTTAGCTTGGGCATGTATGTACTGTGGTCCCCTTGTAGTAGTATAGATTAGGTACTCTGCAGTACAGGAATCACTGAGTATTGATATGTTACAGTAAATAACAATAGAGCAGGTCTACCTATTCTCATTTCTAAATGTTCAAATGTTTTATTTGTGCTAAAGTTCTGATTGACTATTGTTTTACCTGTGAAGAATGTGTGTGTTAATTGATATT
This sequence comes from Ilyophis sp. 1 JC-2022, assembly GCA_022702515.1. Lineage (NCBI taxonomy): Eukaryota > Metazoa > Chordata > Actinopteri > Anguilliformes > Synaphobranchidae > Ilyophis > Ilyophis sp. 1 JC-2022. The sequence goes on from CM040404.1 coordinate 131,988,752, forward strand.
GAAGTTTATAGTTTTTAATGGCAGTAAAAACAAGAGTTATACTTTTTGAAAATTGTGCTTAAAACAGGAGAATTGTGTGAAATGCATTCAAAAAGTGTTAAAGAGACAGGAATTTGTGTTAAAACAAGCAAAATAGTGCTTATAATTTTGAAAAGATTGTCTATCTGTTGGCACATAAACCTAATGTTTTATTTATAGGGTCATAATACCAATTTTAGTGTCTAAACGATTGAGAAAAACTGTAATATCAAAAAACAAATTGTCTATTTTCTATATGATTGATGACAAAATAAATATTTATTTGTTTTAGTAAAAGGAGCAGTAATTTAAAATGCAAACTTGTTTAAATTTACTTTGGCCCTCCAGAGGCAATTTTCACCTACGTTCTACTAGTTTTATTTAAATGTCAATATCTCAAAAAAAATTTCTTGCACATCCATGGTCTACAGTTCGAATTGAAGAAGAAGCTGTATCATTCAGAAATTTGCAACAAATACAAATAATTTATTTCAGAATAGTCACATACAGGATATATATAATAACCATAACATACGTCGCCGAATGTATTTAAATGCATTTTTAAAAAAAACGTACAACAGCGCGTGTATTTACACAAGAACAGCAGCATATTTCAGCCCTAAGTGCGACGGGTGGTCACTGTGGAAATGTTTACTGTACAGGACTTTCTCGAAATGTAACAAGATAAATTCTTTAGGGTTAATCAGAAAACAGCTGTAGCTGAATATACTGGTCAGTACTTGGTTTCGTAGACATATTTATACAAGACATTTTGGAGAGAAAAATTTGGTGTCTTCTAAACCGAAAGTGCATCAGGTACTGTACATAATACAGTAAGCAAGGGAAAACGGCGAATGCTCATCTGTACAACGTTTTTTAAAAATATGATTGTTTCTATACGTGAACATGATTTTCTTAGCGTGTATAAACGGTGCATTTTATGCATTTTACAGTCTGTAGCTGTGGCGAGAGTACGGTCGTAAGTGCTTTTGTGCTGTTGATCGCACCCTCCTGTTTTATGGCACTACAGTGTAACTGGAGAAGCTGAGGTTTTCGCAAGCGGCTACTCTTAAAAAATACTGCTTCAAAATGTATGGGATTTTCTTAAAGCTGTAGTTTATAACTTCAGACAAACATGAATATTGCAATGGAGACGGATACGTCTCAACCACTAGGGGCAAAGTTTATAGGGCTACACATACGGTGCCAGATGAATGCCATTGCCATTCAAAGTCAAAGTCAAAAGACATACAAAAAATCAAAATGTTCAAAGACAAGAAAAGGAAATTTTTTGAAAAAGAAAAGACAAGATTCAAAATCAACAAAAAAAAAAGAAAAAGGAAAAAAAAACAAAAAAAGTAAAACAAAAAAAAAGACAAAACAAAAAAAAAAAAAACAGACATAAACACAAAAAACAAAACAAAATAAAACAAAGTTCAAAATAATTACACAAGAAAAAGTTCACAAGTTCACAGTTTTACAAGTTAGGAGTAAGGGCCAGAAATCAGTAAATAAAAGTAAAAAGTAGTGAAAAAGTGCAAGATAGTGGTCAGGCAGTGTAGCATCAGAGCATAAAGTGGGGGGGGGGGGGGAGGCAGGGGGGGGGGGGGGGGGGGGGGGGGGGGGGGGGGGGTTTGGGGGGGGGTGGGGGTTGGGGGTGGGGGAGGGGGGGGTTTTTTGAGAGAGGGGGGGAGTGGAGGGGGTGGGGTGAGGTGGAGTGGTGGGCTGGGTGATGAAGCTGATGAGGCTGTGGGGAGGTCTGGGTGGTGGTACTCTCAGGGGGGAGGTGGGGGGGGGGGGGGAGAGGGCATGGGGTTCCTCATGTGGGGTGCGTGGTGTGGGGGCGGGTGGGTGGGTCAGTGGAGGCGGGTTTGCAGGTGGGGGGAAGCAATGGGCAGCTGGGGGTATGGTTCTTCAGGGCACCATGATCTTTCCAGCCGTGTTCTTTTTTGTTGCAGTTGCAGCTGCAGCTGTTCCCCACAGTGCTGCGCCCAGCCACGGTGATGCTGTGTGGTGGGATGCTGGTCTCTGGCCTCTGTGGGTGGTGTGCAGCTATTGGGGTTTGATGAGCACTGCAGAGAGGTGAGCGCTGGGAAGTTTGCGCAGCGCGTAGTGGCGTGTTGATGGTTTTGGTAAGGTGTTGGGGGTGGGTGGCACTCCCCCCACTGTGCACACTGCTGTGCAACTTGCTGCAGCGCACCCATCTCAGGTCACCCATCATCGGATGGTCAGTGGCTCTCTGTGCAGTGTGGCCTCTCCAGTGTCAACCACAACAACATCCAATGTTGTCACATTTTACAGGAGGTTGTTGTTTCGTGGACCTCTGGTTCTAGTCTCAGTGTCTCATCCTGTGAGAGTCTGAGATCCTGGGTGATTGTGTCCCCAGAGTTGTGTCGTCCTATGTTTGTGTGATCTATGTTTTTGTGCTGTATGTTGCTGTGCAGTCATGTGTCTGCAGGGTGAAGCACAGAGGGCTGAGCACACAGGCTGTTTTGGGCCTGTGCTTAGTGTGTGTTTGCTGCGAGGTGTGTTGTTGTTGGACTTGGCTGTGTGGTGCTGCAGGCTGTGGAAGTCCAGCAGCAGCCAGTTGCAGAGGGTTTGTTGAGTCAGTTTTTGTGTTTTTTTGAGTTGAGTTGTTTGTGGTATTATGGTATTGTGAATGAACATGATTCTCTATTAACAGCATTCTCATTTTTATATTTATTTTTTTATGGGGGGGTGGGGGAGGGCTGCAGAGCAGCATGGAGCATTTGCATCATCTGTTTGGACGATTATGCGAACTGCGGGGGGGGGGGAGGGGGGGGGGAAGGAGGGATTTGATGTGTGACATGGACTAGTCGTTCGAAGCACTTATGGGTGGTTGGTGTCACAGGTGCAGGGCGGTAGTCATTGAAGCAGGATGGCGCAGATTTCTTCGGCACAGGTATGATGATGGCGGCCTTGAAACGCATCATTCAGTCGCATCATTTGATAATAATTACTTCTATGCATTTTGCTGAAGACCATTACAAACCGGTGCTTATAATGGTAATGAATTAATCTCATAAAGCAGTAAGCTTGGCAGTTGTTGTTCTGTATGGCTTGATTGTTTGAAACTAAAAACTTTTTTTTATCATTGGCTACATTGGAATATCAGCAGCCTGCCTGTCCAACAACAAAAACATTTGAAGGTCTTTTACTGTGGCAGGTTACATTTCCCAATTAATGAGTGACTGACTGCGTAAGAATATGTAGGCCTGTCAAAACGAATAACATGTGAGTAAGTGCTAAAAGGCACATGAAATATGACCTTTTACGAAGGCAAAATGCAACGCATATTGTAACCAAAACAACCAAATATCGTCCTGTCACATCTTTCACTATCTGAGGGAGATGGCAGAGATGCATCATGTTGAATTGTGATGTTTGCCCTTATCCAAAAAAAATAAATAAATAAATAAATAAAACACTTTTGAAATTATGTTTTAAAAAATGCCCTCTGCTGTAGAAGGGTTGTGCCCAGGAATAATATAATATAATAATAAAATTTTGTCCTGACCGTGGGAGATGAGGCCCAGCTAGTAAGCCTGCATTGGGCATCCATCAGCCCACCATTGGTACTGCAGTGGTACATTAGTGGACAGTTGAGGCAAGACAGTCGGGATAAGTGGTTAAGAGGAGGCTAATTAGTTGGTGAATCATGCTGCTGCTAAGGCACTACTAGCATGCTAACGGCTGTTCTTGACTGCTTGTTTTAACAACAAAATGAACATACGATTACTCGCTAATTTGTGTTACCTGTCTATTGAGGGAACCTGCATTTGCCAATGTGTTAGCGATTAGCATTGCCTCCACAGGGAGTAAAAGTGAGAATCTCTGCAGTTCTCATAGCAGCTCTGTTAGGGGTGTGAAGCTCAACACTACAGCAAGTGGAAATGTATACTCAGCGTAAACATTTTCAAACAAAACAACAATTACGTTCCCGAGCAGGAAAAATAGGCGATGCTAAAACCACATACCTACTATTTGGTGAAGTGCACGTATCCACCTAAATAGTTTCAGACAATACAAAAAAACAAAACAATAAGGATAACCATAAAGTAAATCCATGCATGACGATATCACAGAATATTAAACTGTGCCCACGTGCTCTGCTGCTGTTTTGACATCCCTATGACTATATCTGCCTGCACTGTACAACCCAAATGCAATATTTGTTCAATTTAATGAATTAAGTCAACAAAAAAAAAGAGAAAAGTTTTTAAAAAGTTAAACACAGCGAATACTTGTACAGATGGCTGCCTTGCTCAAACGGTTGAAGGAATTATTTTTCCCAAAAGCACTTAGTAAGTTCAGAGTGAACTGTTGTAACAGCGTGGTCCCTCTCAGATGTCAGGTGAACTGGGTGAGCGTTCCCCTCCCACCAAGGCTTTCTGTATTTCGGAGAGAGAAACCCTTGGCCTTGAATTCATCCAATGGGCACACACACGAAGAAGAGCAGCTGTTTTCATTCTCTCTAAAGCGGCAAAAAGAGATTATGAGAAACGGTGCGGTATTGGCTGTGAGGTGGCCTTTGGCCTATGGGCAGAGCTGGACGTGGTCGATGAATTTATATGGTGCACATCCAGCTTTTTAAAATGTTTTTCAACTCACCTTTCCTGGAATTAAGTGATTAAATAAGTGTGGACCCCATAACACAGCTGCCCTCGTACGCTGGCGTAGCCTGGGGGAGTGGAGAGATATTCACTTCAGCCACTGCTGGGAAATGTGAAACTGTAATGGAAAGCCGTGAGAAGCAGACACGGAGCCTGAGATGTAAAGTGCTTATATTCTCTCTCAATAATGAAATGCACTCTTGATGAAATAGCACCTAATATATCACCTTATTTCAACAGGCATAATATTAAAAATATAATTTCAGTAACAACGCTATGTGTCCAGGCACTGTATGTAATATAGAGAAGTAGGTTCGCACTCAAAAAAGGAGGAAGCAAAATTAACCTCAAAGAGTTATTTGCATTGATTTTAATTGTTTAAAGCACAGAGGAGCAAAAACACAGACGTTTCAGCGACTAGGCCTTCATCAGTGTGTCAGTCGCCGAAACGTCTGTGCTTTAAACAATTAAAATCAATGCAAAGAACTCATTGAGGTCCATTTTGTTTCCTCCGTTTTTGAGTGCGAACCTACTTCTCTATATGGCAATTTCTCTCTCCTATGGGTTTAAACGCACCTAATCTGCCTGATGAGACTCCAGACCGGTTGAGCGCAATGGTAAATATTTTCCTTCAGACACTGTGTGTGGCCTGAGCGACAGCTCCTAAAATATGTGTATTTAAAGCGCATGCACAGACATGCACGAGGTGCTTAAATCACTGCTGCTTGAACCAAAATTACATTGAGATGCATGTCTTTCTGATGTGTTATCATGAATAATTTCCATGCAAATACATGTATACCATCACTTACACCAGGAAATGCATAATGCATATCCTTCTCTAAGAAATAATATAATGACTTCAGTCATATTAAAATAGACGGTAATCTTCACCATTACCCTTCTTAAAGCCACTGCTCGTCACCCGATCATACCTTTGTGCATATATCGTATATACAATATGTACGTGTAGATATACTGTATATTAGAATTTGTGCCTTGGATGTTTGAAAGACATTTTATGTTTCTGTGAATCTGTGCATATCACATTTACTGTGCCATGATATCAGAAAATGATTTACAATTGATATAAAAAAACTGCCAGTGACAAAACTGACAACCTAAATTTTTGGATATAATTTTGTGTGATTGCAAATTATGCTTATATAGCGGCAGTACTAAATAACTTGAACCAATCATCAGTCAAACCAACCGGAGTAAACCATTTTGAAAAACACACTTTGTATTCACTCAGTTTGAATGTATTTCAATTTGACAGCATGCACAGAGAATAAGCTCTTACCCACTTTTATGCACTCTGAAACAGTTGTTATCATTTTCCTGACAGGATACGTGAGACCTGCATTGTCTGGAAGAATTTCCGACAGCCTTTGTGCTGGGAGAGGATCGCTTCACCAGGCAAGGTATATCAATGTACTCACCTGAAAAACTCACCTGAAAGTTAGTTTATAGCTTTTCATCTCCCCCAATGCAAAACTGTGTCTTTGTGTAACAATCGAATTAATGTTCCGTCATATCTCTGCTCAACCAGTGTGTGTCTAAGTTAATGTGATGTCATATAAAGACCCATCAAACAGAAAGAAATGAAAGATAAACGGCATGGGTGAGCAAAGGATCGTTGTACTTGTGTACGCACGTGTGGATTTTACTTGTTTGCCAGGGTGGACGGTGCCAGGAATACTGCCATTATTAGTCAGCATGCAGAAAACGGCAAACCCTTGTAAAGTTCAATTAAAAGTTATTTTGTCAAAACCTTGGTGAGGTTTCAGGTGAGGAACGGTGAGACCCCGGCAAGCGCTTAACAGTATGTTGTGACTATCGAAGGGAGAAATTGAAATGTTTGTTGCTTCTTAACAGCTTACGACAGTTTGGGTTAGGGCTCTGGATGCCCATTGGCAATTTTCTACATCAACAGTCTAGTGCAACTTGCTCAGATAAAAAAACTAAAAAAACAATCAACAAATATACGATACAGTCATCTCAGGGCATGGTGAAATCCTTCAAACTTTCTCCTATAGCTGATACCATCTCCTTTTTACTCAACATTTGCTTTCCACAACAGTTAACTGGCAATGTGGATATTTGAGTTGTTATAAATGGGCCCGCACGTTAATGACACCTGCTCAAAGGCAAACAAAAACCCCTGTTGGGTTTCTGCTTCCTCTATACACTTCAACAAACAGCTGTTTGGATCTAATGAGCCACTTTCCATTGTGACAACCATTTCTCTGACACAACACTCTGTGGCTATTAAACATACCCAACAGGGAGCTCTTAAATGCCCCAAAAGTTTCTTTCATTGCGGACTGCAATACTGTTTTTCAATAAGCCCGAGGGCGGCCATCTTGCGCTTCGTCCCTGTTGTAAAATGCAATTAAAATACCAATTTGGAAATTTTCAAATGATAAGAAAAAAAGGCAGTCTTTTTTCTAGGATATCTTCAAACTAAAATGCAGACATCAAAAACACGCACTTGCAGCACTGCGGTGGCCCCTTCGGATATGATATGAAATGTTGAGAAATAAAACTTGGCAAGCTATAATTACTGCGACTTGGATCCACACATGTATAAACCACACCAGCATTCCACAATAGCCTAATCTTCCCTTTGATTTTGTACCATGGTGTGCAGCAAAGTGCTAAAATGGGCTGCACAGGAAGTAAATTAGAGGAATTATTCTGAGTGTTTGTCATGCAGGAGGCAGAAAGTTACTTTACATAAATAATTTTTACCTATAATATTAATCAAGAGTAAAATAAGTTCCATAATCTATTCCATGCTGGTGGGCCAGTGTTGAGGCATTCTAGAGCTGCTGAGGGTCTGTCTAAGAAGGCATCTCAAACAAATTGACATCTATTTAGCTGTGAAACTGATGTTAAGACAGAAAGGAAATAAGACAGGCCCTGGATATGTTCGGTAGTGTAGATGGTAGCCTTCGCTGTAGCGCTATGCAGAGAAAAGACATAAATGCGAGACAATAAGACATTTGTATTTCAGATCCACACAGGCACACACACGCACGCACGTACACACACACACACACACACACACACACACACACACACACACACACACACAATTCTTTTAATTGGCTCGCTGTTGCTGGTGATGATTAAATTCCATTCAAATGCAATATTCTATTGACCATTTTGTTTGATATTGTTTTTGTCATTATAATGGATGTCTCATGCCTTCCAAGTCATTCCAGATAGGCTTCTCTGCTGATAGACTTCATAAATATTGCTGTGTTTGAAAAGAAGCTTTGTTCATTCCAACTCTGTTGAATATGCTAAATATCTTCAGTTATTTTGGTAAGATCTTACAGGCCAGCAAAAATGCAAAAATATCCTGGCTTGTAAATGTGTTGCTCTCCGGGAATATTGGCTTGATGTGGTTGTGTATGAGTAAGAATTGAGGAATGCTTTAAAATCAGAGTAGCATAGACTATGTGAATACTGACCCTGGTTATAAATAAACACAACACATATTTATTACAAATACAGTCAAAAATTAATGCAGATACTGTACTATATTGACAGCAAAGAGATAAAATGTTATGCAAATTATAATATCAGCTATACCCATAAACGATATATATATATATATATATATATTAACAAAGGGAGTTTCATTGTACTTCTGCTCATACTCATTAGGTATGGGAGATAATCTCACTTGATTATTAGACTCAAAACTGTCTCTAGCAAACATGGGTTCCCACGACGGTTCACCAGATATCTGGATCTCAGAGGTTCTTCAGTAGTCACAGAGACTTCATCATGAGCAGCAAAGTCCCTCACTGGTTGTTTCCTAAAGCAAGATTTCCTAAAGGTGATACATCCCAGGTCCAGGTCAGACTCTTACAAGAACAAGAGACAAAAGGGAAAGGGAAAACAAAGGGAAATGGCGACTGCAGATGGGTGAGCAGCTCTGGTCCCTGACTACCCAAACAAAGGAAAACTATCTAAAACATATGCAGTCTTTGAAGGTTCGCCTGGTTCTGAGCTGATGAGTCTGCAGACTTGAGAACCAAGAGTCCGAGTAGCGTAGAATTCCACACAGAGTCGCCTTCAAAAACAATAAAGGAAAAATAACGTGCTGTATCCTGGAGTGTTTGACCCGGAATAAGCGGTGTTCGATAATGAATGGATGGATGAAATGTGTGAGTGCTGAAAAACCGAAATGTCACTAAATGTCACAGCCATTGACACACTACTTCCATCTTGATTAAGTTTCAGGATTGATACATTTTTCTGTGTACTATTGTGGTTTATTAAAATTCTGATCTCATGCTAATTTTCATCTTGTCGTGATATAATTGTACTATGCCATCCAGTGAGAGAGCTTAAACGTTTAAAAAAATGATAGTACAATCTATGAATAGTCCTTCGTAAGAGCTTTATGACAGCTTCATAAGCAATCTAATAGCACCTTATACAATCATGAGTTTGGATTGCCTGTATGGTCACCGAATGCCACAAATGTAAATTAGTTTGCCAAATAACCCAAACTGAATAGTTCATTACTGAATTAATAATACAATGAGTATTACTGAGTATGGCCATCTTTGTCTACATCTCTGCATTGCGACTCATAATCGGCCGGGGGAAGGCCAGCAGAAACGAAGACGCAGACAGGCTCAAATTAAGTAACGAGGAGAATTTAACAGTAGGAGCCTTTCTTATGTTAGCTGAACGTTCAGTGGAAGTGGAGTTGAGGCCCTCGGGGAGTGATTACCATTGATGTTCCCATAAAACTCGTCAATAGTTCAATATCAGCAACACAAGACGCACAGAGGAGAACCTAACAAACTATCTCTAGGGTTGTCCAAATGATCGCACAAAAACTGAGATATTCCTGATTCAGATTTTGAAGGCTGAGGTGAAACACTGTGTTTCGATTGGACACTTCCAGCAAAGATCCCGTGCAAGGAACCCCAGACAACAGGAATCACAGGGGAAGACAATGTCACCCATGATACTGCTATGTTCACAGCAGTAAAAGGCTGCCAATTTAGCGGTCAAAAATCCACAAGTCTGTAAATTAAAGACAACCATCCCATGTAAGTCACAGCAGGGGAGACTATAGGGTGAACAGAACAAGATAATGTTTGGACAAAGTGATTTGACATGTTCTTTCTGCATATATGTCTTAAATAATTTATGTGTCAGTTTTATAGGTCAGTTTTAAGTGACATCATGTATTGTTTTTTTTTTTTCACTGGACACATAAATATTAGTTAAAGCATATGAACATTTTTTTCCTTTAGTTCCTTTCTGCAGCATACAGTATAACATACAGTATGTTCAGTGAAAACAAACTTCATTGTGTTAAATGGCTTGTATTTCTAACGACTACAAGCAACAAAATTAAAAAGTGTGTGGTCCTTTCACAAGAATCCAACAACTATATAGATTTATTTACTTGGCATTATAGTTCAGTTGCAACCAATCTAATTGCCCAGAATCACATCCCCTGGGTTTTGATTAGGAAACAGTGCATCACCATTGCTCTCTGTTAACATTGTGAAAATTAAGCCTTATATCTTCATTTCAGTCCAGCTCTCTCCTCGATTGGAAAAATGATAAAAATGATGTAACCTACCGCCGTCTCGCAGAAGCAGAGAACTCTTGGCTCGCAATATTGATTTCTGGTGTTAATGTTCTTTTAATATCCTGCCAAAAAGTAATAGACACATTTAGATGGATACGGCAATATTGTAATTTGATATTGGGGCGATGAAAGTAGAAGTGGGCAGAGGGGGACCATTTATCTTCCTATAGGCCCTGCCTCAGCACCCACAGAATTGCAACTTGAAAGGACAATGGGAAATACGAGAGAACAAAGTTCAGTTAAAGAAATGTTTGGAATCGCTGCCTTGAAACGGGTATCTCGTTTCTTCTCTGATACGTTTTCTACCCCCTGTTCTTATTTTAATTACAAACTCGGCTCTCCCAGAAGCTCCTGTAGCCACCGATTTCTGTAAACGGCTAACCAAGCTAATCAGTTACATTATTCAAATATAAATTCTAATGATTATGAGGCTAAATTGAAGGACTACAATTTTATTAATTTGTTTTCTGAAATGTTTAGAAGCAGAGCACAGAAATCCCACTGAATCCCGTGTATTTTACTGTCTGAAAGAGTGTCAGGGCTTTCTTTGTTTGGTAATGAGACACTGCAGTGAAACTGGAATTCATGTCATGCAACTGTTTTTGACCGGCATTCATTATTTTAATTCATATTTTTATATCTGTAGGGAAATGGAATTAATGGACATGACCTGGCGACAAGATTAATTTGTGATCTGGCTACACTGAGATTAAAAAAAATGTCTTCATTTAATTAACTGTATGTGAAACTAATAGCTGGAAAATCACATTACATATATTTAAGCACACGACAAAACACATGTTGATGGATAAACAAAAACAATAAAGTGAAATGTTTCCTATCTGTACAATTATACATTTAAGCCACTTTAAATAAATAAATGTATCTCTCTCTCTTTTCATTTTTCATAGAACATATTCACTAGTTTATTTTTTTTTTATTGGTCAGAGCCTCTCAGCCGTACTACATTACCCAGACATCAGCATGCAGAGCAGTTTCCTGCCTTTGGTTCTGTGAGATCACTTGCTACTGTCTTAATTGTTTGGTGGATTTCATTCTGTCTAGCTGCTTTCTTTTTGTACTCCGGCTTCTCTTTCCCGACTCCCCTCTCTGTGTTCTGTGCTCATTTAATTGTGTGTGGGATCCTGTGGTCTTTTATCTTAAACCTGGCAGAAGAGAAATTGACAAATGGCTTCTCTTTTTGTCCTACAAAGACAACAATGCTCTCTCACACACACACACACACACACACACACACACACACACACACACACACACACACACACACACACACACACACACACACACACAGGCAGCACTAAGTATTGAAATTACACACTTAACACACCTCAGTCCCCACTTGATCGTATGTAAATTGGGGGGCGGGGGGGTGGGCAAGGTCATTATGATGAAAGCATTTGCCAAGCGGGGACCTGGAAAATGTCTCCACCTGGTTACCAGGTCCCCTCTTCATGGACCTGTACGGCCATGGCCGTGGTCCCCAGTTAAATAGGTATACGAGTACACACACACACACACACACACACACACATATGCACATACACATAAGCGTGTGAACACCCACAGACATGCACATCCAGTTATAGTGCTCATTGATTATTCCACAATAGCATATAAAATTTTCAAGAAAATTCACTTTAACATTTTAATAAAATATAGAATATAGGAGGTTGTTGAAGGGAAATGCATCTTTATTTAATAACAAGGAAATAATAAAATATGGTTATTTGAAGAGGATAAGAAACCTAGCCCCTGAAGCATCAGATTCACTATTAACATTGATATCACCACTAAGCAGCTGGAACACCAATAAGACAGTCTTTGCTTACGGCAGTTTATTGAAGCATTAAAAGCCATCCATGAAATAAGGCGTGACTTAATTACAGCAAAATGAGGAAATGTGACACCTCATTTACTTTTCATATCTCACATAACAACCTGGCCCATGGAGGAAAAATAGGCATGTGCTTTTTACAAGAACACAATGCAATATGCAGTAATGCAGGTCATTGTATTGACAAAATATTTGCACACCTTTTTTTGCTCATCAATTTGTTTTTGGGAAGAAGTGAAATCACGCACAGAACGTCTCTGGCGACTGGACAGAAGCCTCGCGGGCAAGAAAAGCAGTTTTTTGGGGGATCTTTGGGGTTTTTGGGATCTCCAGGGTGACAGCCCAATCAGGATGGGGAACAATGCCCGCCCACATTGGCGGTAGCAGGCGTGGCGGACACCCCTGATAAGCCAGGACCTTTTCGTTACAGCCTTGATGTGCGCTGCAATAACACTGGCAGTTAGGATGATGGACACACCTGTACGGCATCGACGGCCGACTACTGACAGGCCAAATGCACTTAGGGACAACGTTCTCCCTTTAATAAACACTCCACCATATCCCCCCCCCCTCACCACTGCCAAATCCAAGACTCAAATGCTAGTCACTAAGGTCATTGATATTCTTTTAAAATTATATTTATGGAAAAATGACCCATGAGCCCAACATCTAAAACGAGAGGTGGGGTACTATACCACTAATAATCTCTAGCCTGATACAATAAAAGTATTAGCCTGATACTCACATTGGAAATTACAGTGTGGAAGTGAAAGAAATCTATTATAACTTTTCAAAGTATAATTAACAATGGGTGGTGCAAACAGAGATGCTGTCTAAACAAAATAAAATCAAACTGTGAGCTCTCCAATGAACAATATCAATTAGGTGTGCTACATGACGGCGAGAGGCTGAATTCATTTTCACAAGATTAAACATTTAGATGACAGTCCCAGTTATATTAAATATTATATGGACACTTTTTTGGCAAAAAATAGTTACCAAAATGCTCAGATGTTTCTTACCACCATACCACCCAGAGAATATATTAACAAATGTACTGTATGTATAACACATGTAAATGTATCAGGGATATTACTAGCATTATCTAAAGAAAGAAAGCGCAGTTTAAAATGCAATGCAGACTGATATAGTCCTTGGAAGGGATGTTTTTTTCTAAGAGCCAAGTCCACCACCAAAAAATATTGCATACGACCAACACACTGTTTCATTGGTGCTGCCGAATGAAAAGACTGCTACCTTTTGCACACAAAGTGTATTTACTATCTGCACACTATACACAAACCTATACACTTCCTGTATGTCACATTCAGCTTGAACATCAAGTTATATGCTGAAGCCTTACAAAGACATTTTAAATGTTACCGCTTTCTGAAAGGCATATAAGGACATATAGGCCTAGTGCACATATCACTAAACTCAGCAGCTTTGTAATAACTTATTTTCATAGGTTTCCAGAGGCCCAAAAAGCTCACCTTGACATTTAAATAAATACAAAAACTTTCAGATGTTTTACAACCAGGAAACCTCTATTTAAAAGTGACTTTAGAGAGGTATTCGACAGGACTGTCACCCTGGACACTACCAGGGTACTGAATGTGACTGTACGCCAGAGCTAGAGTGTTCTGTGTCGGCGATATTTTAAATGCTGGCGGTAATCTTATCATTTTTAGGCCAAAGCAGAAATGTTCACTCTGTTTATTCAAAAAAAAGCAATGGATTGCCATGAATTACATAGATATTTAAAGGAAAGTACTGTCCTATGGCAAAAAAATTCGAAGAGTTTTCTGATGAAAGGGATTGTGATTAACTGATTATGCTTGAAATGTAGTTTCATTTAATGTAGGTTTGCTGGAGAAGTTCTGTCGCAAATACGTACATGACTGAATGCCTGAAGTCAAACAGATTTATTAATTAATTATCTGTCTCGGCAGACGTTTCTACAAACTTTATACAAAAAAAACAGTCGTGTAGAGAATCTTGAAATATTTTCTGTGTACCTGACCTTTCATGAGTCCCTCCTCTTCCAACATTTCAATAATCTTGCAGTAACCTCGTACAGGTCACTTTTTATTCAATTTCTTTTTGCATTATATTTGACATTTGATGTTGATTGAATGCGGTTTCTTCTTAAGCAAACTGGAACGCAAGTAAACAGCTTCTTATAATATAAATATAGATGCACAAAATTAACAGTCTTTCCAATGTTTTGAACAAAAACATCGATCCAGTCAGGAATGGACCTGAAGGTTAGAAAATCTTTATTTGAGTTACTGAATTACCTTTTTATAAAGTACATACTGTAGTATTCCATTCACTAATCATCCTATGTTCTTACCTCACCATATGTCTCCTACACCTGTGCAGAGAGCACTGCAGCTGAACAAGTGCACCTATAATAATAATAATAATAATAACTTCAATTTATATAGCGCCTTTCAAAAAACCCAAGGTCGCTTCACAAGAGTGGGATGCAGATAGGGGAGAGAAGGGGAGGAGAAAAACAAACAGAACAAACAAAACAAACAACAGGGATGGTAGGACTAAACTGAATTAACTAGTGTGGAAAGGCCATGGAAAAGAGGTGTGTCTTGAGATGTGTTTTGAAACTGTCCAGGGTCGGGGCATTACAGATTTCGACTGGGAGAGCGTTCCAGAGGGTGGGGGCAGCCACACTGAAGGCTCTGTCCCCAAAGGTTTTGAGTCTAGTACGGGGGATGGATAGCAGACCCGCGTTTGAAGACCGCAGGTTCCGGGATGGAGTGTGTTGGTGAAGGAGGTCGGACAGGTATTGGGGGGCAAGTGCGTGAAGGGATTTGTAGGTGAGAAGGAGGAGTTTGTACAGGATGCGGAACTTGACCGGGAGCCAGTGGAGGTGGATGAGGGTGGGGGTGATGTGCTGCCAGGGCTTGGTGTGAGTGAGAACCCTGGCAGCTGAGTTCTGCACGTATTGGAGCCTGTCCAGGGCTTTGCTTGGAACCCCGAACAGGACTCCATTACAATAGTCGAGCCGGGAGGTGATGAAAACGTGAATGAGGGTTTCTGCAACGGAGTCTGAGAGTGAGGGACGGAGACGGGAAATGTTTTTGAGGTGGTAGAAGGCGGACTTGGTGATGGATTTGATGTGGGACTGGAAGGAAAGGGTGGAGTCAATGATGACGCCCAGGTTGCGAACTTCGGGAGATTGTTTGATGGAACAGCCCTCGACGTGGAGGAGGAGATCTCCAACCTTCCGGAGCAGTGGCTTGGGGGCCACAACCATGAGCTCAGTTTTACTACTGTTGAGTTTGAGTAGGTTGGTTGTCATCCAGGTTTTTATGGCATGGAGGCAGTTGACCAGAGACTGCGGGGGGAGCTGAGTGGATGGTGAGGTGCTGAGATAGAGCTGAGTATCATCAGCGTAGCAGTGGAAGTTGAGACCATGGTGACGTATGATCTGGCCGAGGGGGAGCAGGTAGGTGATGAAGAGTATGACTCCCTCGCCCACAAGCCAGTGTTATTACCCACACTCAAAACCTCACAGTGCACTGCTACAGGGGTAGGGTCAGCTGGCAGGGGTGACCATTTCTAACCTGGCAACTAGATGAGGCCTGGAGTTGCTCATCCCTGAACTAGGTTATGCAAAGGTAACCCCAAGAAGCACGGCTAACTTAAGCCTACATTGGCGAGATTAAGTTAGTTATGTCCCACCATTGTAGTCCACAGTACTAATGGCATCTCCAGTTTCAAACTAGCCATGTAGAAGACGGCAGGGGCTTGTTACCCTGGTCCTGGAGAGTTGCAGGGCCTGCTGGGGTTTGTTGGTATTTAGCAGAGTTTCAGATGCTCTTAATGACATCTGACATAAGACTAAACACATACCGTGAAATTAATTTAAAAAAATGTTATAACATGTTTTAAAGCATATATAACACAGAATAAATACAAATAAACTAATGTAGCAAATTGCACTGCAATATGTTTTTTTTCTTCTGCATAAACCAGTCCATGAAGTCATGTTTATAATGCTTACATGTTCCGGAAATGTGTTACAGAATTGCACCCAGGATGAACCTCAGTTTCTTGGGCTCCCATTGGAAGTTGAGCAAATCAAGCAGTGTATTGACTTGTCCTCGACCACATTTCTATGAGGGTGGACTTCTGCTTTTGTCTGAATTTGTCACGGCCCAATTCAGCCACAGCGTCTTTAGCTCATCTCACAAAACACACAGGCCCCTCAGAGAGGGTGGCTTGGTGTACTTTAGCTCTGCTGCTGCTCGCTGTTAGAAGTGCCAGTCAGTGCTGCAGGTGGGTGGAGGGCCGGTGTTCTGACAAAGGATGTTCAGGATGGGCGACTGAGACTTGGTGCGTATGCATATTGTATTTTTTTGTTTGTTCTTTTGAGCGGTTAAGTCCGCCCATACTTTAGAGCAGGGGTCCTCAATCTTATCCAAAAAGGGGGCAGTGTGAGTGTAGGCATTTGTCCAAACCAAGCAGTTACACACCTGATTCTACCAATCAACCACTAGAGTCTAAGGACCTTGATTAGTAGAATCAGGTGTGTTACTGCTTGGTTGGAACCAGGGGGACCAGGGATTGAAATTCTCTTTGAAGCTCGCAAACTCCAGTGGTCACTGAAAGTATTGCAGCCTCTGGTGCCAAAAAGCAAAATTCCCCGTTGAAGTCCATTAAAAACTACAAAATTACCCAGGCCAAATTATACTACTTTTGACAGTTCTTTCACACCAAATTAATTACTGATTTTTTCTTGAGCCCCACAGAAGAAGTTAACATTTTTTAAATTCCAATTGGGTCCGCATGTTTAGGTACCCAGTGTGCATGCTCCTCTGGTTCCAAAAGCCACATTAAGTACCCAGTGCTCATGCTCTGGTTCCCAAAAAGCCCCATAGTCAAACATGGCGTCTCCATGAATTGGCTTCACATGCCAATGAGCAGCTCCCATAGAAATCCATGGAACCGTCAAGCGGAAGCTGTCTCCAGTTCTTCTTATACATCTCGATGTTTGGAACAAAAGCCGGCTCCCACACTGGCCCTTATTGGTGTAAGATTGAGGAGCTGCTTTAGAGCTATAAGCGATTGATATCATTTCTTCACTGACATGGACAAAACACTAACCGTCACATTATTTCTAAACAAAGAATAGACCTTTTAACAACACTGCAAAAAATGTCTGTCTTTACAAGTGTTTCAGTCTTGTAATGAGACTTAAAATCTTAATTGGAAAATATTAGCTTGTTTTAAGTTTGACAGGTGAAATTATTTTACCCCACTGGAAAATCTTGAAATTAGTAAAACTACCTCACCCCACTGGCAATCTTCTTTAGCAAAAAAGTAACAGAAATAAGATTTTAAAGTCTAAATATAAGATTATTTTATATAAGATCTTTGTTAAGATTGACTTATTTTTTGTTTTTTTGCAGTGTGTCGGGAAAGCTTGCTTCCTATGACAGTCTGTGCTGCCGATAGATAATCCTGAACAGGATTAACGTAACGTTGGCTCAGTTTGTTAGAGCAGCAGCTCAGGGAACAGACACAGCCCGCTCAGGCACGTATGTGCTCTGGGATCGACTGACAGCACTGCTGAGGTCAGCTGTTCTGGTGCTATGAGCCCAAACTTGGTCTGTTTACTTTTGCACCCATGCTATGATACTTCTGAAAATGTCAGTGTTGTGCAGATTAAAATAGTAATACATTCCCCATGCACAATACCTGTAGTGCAATGTAGGAATACAGAGACATTTTTTAAAAATACACGGTGTTATTGCAAGTTAAACATTCATAATAGCACTTTTATGAAATACAGAATCTCAGTTCTCAGTTCTCTACTAAAACTGAAAGTACTAAAACTGAAAGAAAGAGGTCACCAGGTTGGCAATGCATAAATATGCCTCTGGGACATGCAGACACATAAAATAAAGGTCCATTCACGGCAGTGCTTTCGTATTGTGGGCCCAGTTATCAGGCTTCAAAAAGAAATAATGTATTTCCTATTCAATAACCTGTGCCAATGCAATTTCACAGTGTCTCACTGTGTTTAATAGCCTTTGTTGCTGTAAAATTTCTGTGAACCACAATTTAAAACAACTGAGCTAACAGCATGCATTACGTATAGCCTATAAATGTAATTTCCTGTTGGCAAATTAGTTTACATCTCTTAGGTTACACGGTGCAGCTATTTAGGCTGCTAAATACTTTACAGTAATTAACTAGCTGTATTCATATTATGATGTGATAATATAGGTAGCTGGCGAAAAACATAAAATTTTTAGCAATATTATATTTTAGTTCTATTATTGTAGTCTTGATTTCTATAATTTCAGTAAAGTAAAATATGAGATGAAGTTAGTCTGTTTTGTATCTGGAAAACAATTAAATGTAATGTATGTAATTAGATGGCAACATTTGCAAGATAGGTGGCTCACCATTGATCAAAATGGAAAGGAATAGCTAGCTATCGTAGCAGTAACTGTGTGGAGAGGTTGGGTAGACAAAAATGAGCTTTCAGCCACATATCTAGATTGTATGGGGATTGCATGCATTTTTAACTAATGTACTGTAAATTGGGCAGCTGTGTGGCATAGTGGCTAACAACCATATTTCAGATTTTTTGGTCCTACAAATATTTAGCTTATTATTTATTGGTTTATTATAAGCAGATTGTAGATTTGTTGCATATTGTGGACCCAGCCACAGTGGAAAAAAAGCTAACTTGGATAAAGCAGCACAGATGTACACACACACACACGCCTACACACGCACACACAAACACTCACACATACACACACACACACACGCACACACTTTGACTTACATTGCTTAAACTCCTGGGCTAATATGAGTTTTATGGTACACAGCACAACACATTATGTTCTACTGCTGGGAAATTTATACATCTCCGTAAACCTCTTTAGTACATATTTTTAGTTTATGGTTCACTTGCTTTATTACGAACTGCGCTCTTTAATGATGTCTCTCTTTCTGACAGCAGTAAGATGAGCTTTCCATATAGAGTCAGCAGAGAAACTCTTCCAAGTCGTTTAAGCCATCCGTCTGGAAATATACCTGGACAGCAAAGTAATATCCTTAAAGGATATAGAATTAAGCTTGGCTTCAAAATGGCTATATCCATACTTTAATCACTTTTATCAGGGAATGTCTCTCATGTGTGGTAAGCCCTACTCTGAGGTAGCAGAGTGCTATTTCTGATCTATCTCACATTTCACACGTTTATTCCTCGATATTCAAGGGTGGTGAACCTCAGCCTTTGAGATGGACATTGATAATAATCATCTTCAGATTATCCTGATTCAATGTTGTTTTCGCATATCATCAGCAGCATATTGGCATCTATTTTAATTTAAACAACATGGAGTGCAATGCTTGTCAGAAAAAGAAGAGAAAAAGAACACAGATATCTATTTACGGCTAGGGCAGTAAAACATTTAGCAATTTACTTCATGCGTGGGGCAGAACATGTTTTACACCCTAGTCATTTTCATCTTAGCACATGTCCAGTCCTGTTTATCAGTATGGATACTGCACCTTGGACTTTGCCAAGCAACCGGTCAGAGGTTCATTTCTCAAACAACATTTTCTTTGGAGGAAAAAGCTACCCCACCTACACAGTACAGAGTCTTCTCAAACACAGCCAGAAGAGGCACAGGGTAACAATCTGTATGGTCAAGTGCACTAAAATGTACTCTTACACTACAATACAGGCATTTAGCCGCCCCAAGCATGCTGACACATACACTGACACTATTACATTACATTACAGGCATTTAGCTGACGCTCTTATCCAGAGCAACTCACACAGTTTGCATTTTTTATATGTGTCATTTTTATATAGCTGGATATTATACTGAAGCAATTAAATGACCTTGTTCAAGGGTACAACGGCAATGTCCCATATGTGGGAATGGAACCTACAATGTTAGGGTTACAATGTTAGGGCACGCACGCACGCACGCACGCACGCACGCTTATTTCTAAGTACAATGTGCTGGTGAGGCAAAACAAAGTGGTGAATAAACAGTGAAGGCCTGGCATGCATTTATCTAAAGTTTATCCTTTGAATGATGACCAGATTTAATTATTTCTCCCTTGACAGCACTGAAACAGTGTGTTTCTGTGATGTCATTGCTGCTGACTCACCAGAATTAACACAGCCCAGCTGGGGAACTAACTTTGCAATCTCTCCACCCTTATAGTTTTAGCCTGTGCTTTTTTAATATACTATTGTGAATAGGCCCAGATACTCATTTTGATAAATTAAATCCAACAATGAGACCCTTTGTCCTTAACTTTTTTGGTACTTGCCTGATTTGTTTTTAGTTCTTTTTCTATTGTAGCTTTTCCCACAATATTATGACAGAAAGTAAAAAGTACACTTTAATACATTTTAATGATCTTATTAATGCTGTTCACTATTGCCTGATATGACCTGACTGTTGCCTCCTCTGTGTGATTATAGAGTTTTGCAGGGGCGGGAATCTTGAGAAACAGTGTTTTTTCTTCAGAGTGACACCTGGATGCTTTTTCCCCAGTGGACTGTGAAAAAATGCTTGCCTGCAAAGCAAAATCACTACATTACGCTGTTCTTTCAGAAAACTGTACCACTAAATAGCATTGAAAAATTTAATTCTTCGTGCATTTAGCAAATTTAATGCATCACTTCTTTTGCTTCTGTCATGTGCCCCGTATTGTATACTTGTCGCTCGGATACTTGTGTGGATATCTCTATTTCTGTTGAGGTCCGTAGCAAGTCATTAACAATGAAGTCTGCTTTCCCTGCAAATTCTGTTCGTGTACCATTATACAAGTTGACTGCTAGGACTGCAGTAGACTTGCAGCAAAAGCCTACACAGCATGTTCTGACTGACGGTTACTCAAGCAGCAGAAAGTTAGCGTTTGAAAAGAACGTTAGGATGAACAATTTCCATTGTCTGGAACAAATGACAGTACTTCCAGGTCTCTGCAGGTCCCGGTATTCACTCTCTTTTGTTAATGCATCACAGATGCAAAGATGTCGATTCAGGTCAAAAAGCAGCTCTACGACCTCAAAGAAACTGCACTGCAGCCTTAATCCTTCAGTGGAAAAAGTAGAAAATGTTTTTTTACAGGTGGATTCTGCTGTCCTAGCCTAATCTAAAATTTTCTAAATATTTTTGAACATTTATAAGTTCCAAAGAAATAAATAGTTTATGCTTTTCTTACACTGCATTCTGATGATACAGAATGTCTACCTGCCATCATATTTGGAACCAGCAGATTCCTTACAGGGGAGATATAAAGTATTTTCATACACATTACTTTATGGACCATTGTTTTTAAATGATACCCCACTGGAAACATAAAATAAAAAATTTAAGATAACTGAAGTGTCAAAACTCATTGTTTAATAGATATGTGATAATAGATATGTGGTCTTTCAGAGGTTTAAGACATGTACCTTTCCATAGGAGTGTATAGCCCATTATACTAGAATAGTTCCTACCTCTGCAGAAATTTTTGTTAAAATTACAACAAGATAACCTTTATCTGATCAGAAGTCCCTGAGTCAATGACCGCTGTCTGGAGGTGCTTCATGGGAAAAGTACTGTTGCTATGACCTTATCACATTCATATCAGAGTAACGTCACAACTGAGGAGGTTGATGGCGGTTTATCACCATCCAGACTAGTCACTAAGGTATACCTGGCTCTTCAAAACTCCAGATGAACACACACACACACACACACACACACACACACACACACACACATACACAAACACAAACACACACCAACATATACAGGTTAGGTTAGGCTTTTTTTATTTTATTTGAAGTTCATTTTTGATCAGGATGTTGTTCCCTGCCGAATAGTAGTATTATTAAAAGGGACAATTCTATCCATTAACTAGCTTACTTGAAAAGCACTGAAACTTTTCAATCAGAGCTTCTCTTAACATAGTGACATATGCCTGTGTGGATTTATTTGAATTTAGAATTTGAATTCAATTGGATCTGTTAGATCACACTTACTCTCAAGATTTATTTTATTTTTTTCCTTTTCATGCCAAATGCATTGAAAATGCTCGGCAGCCTGATTCTCTGTAGAGGCCTAACGGATGATAATGTGAAGAAATCATGCCCAGTGAAAAACCTTTAGAGACGTTTTGGCATAAACGCCAACCCCGATATATCTCAGGTTGTACCCGGATATAGCCTGACTACGTCCTAGTCCGCTAGAAAACTTTTACCTTTCAACCAAATGTAGCCGGGTTTTCACCTGAACACCTAGATATCATTTCACCAAATTTTCACCAGAAAAATGTTCACTGGGTGTCTGCAAGCATGAATTGCTGAAGACATTTCCCCTGAAATAATTATGAGGTCCAGTAACAGAGAAAATTTTAGAAAAGGAACCCGGTTTACAGATGCAGCCAGCTACAGAATAGAGCTGCATTGTTGTTTCACAATCGCACCTTTAAGGCACAAGTGTTGGTAATGAGTGTCCATTCCAATATACAGTCAATAGCACCCTCAAAAATATTAGGACGGAGGGGTTGTCATAAGGGGATGGGTGAACAAGAACATCAGCCGGCGTGAACTTTCAGTATCATGTCTGAGATAAATTGTATCAATATAATGATACAATGAGAAGAAAAAAGCTTTCCAACGCTTGCTCAGCCAATCAAAGAGTACAATGGTACCTCACCAGAAGTGAGCATGGCGAATGAAAAGGCAGTTCATTCACTACTTCCAAAATAATGGGAAATAAATGATAAACTATTTTACAAATAAGAGGTGCTTGTATTTAAAAAAATTGGCGCAAAAAAAAAAAGCATGAAATATAATTTGATAAAATTAATAATAAATCTCATTATAACACTAAAATCCACCTTCCCTACAACCATCATGTTGAGTGTGAAATATCGCCCACATTTTCCCCATACTTTTTTTTTTTTAACTCAACGATATTTGTTCAATGATTCCCTGCATGGTAGAGTATTCATGTTGCCGTCGCTGGGCTGACATTGTGAATGTAGGAAAGGACTGTCGGTCCAGTGTGAGCTGGTTCTGCTTGTACTGTGAGGAATGCTGATCAGTCCTCGTTCTGTCCTTGTCTGGGGCCATCAGCGTGATGTGTAGGGGCTTAAGTGGTGTTACAGAGACCAGGCCTTATCACCCAAAATATGATTCCTTGTAGTGGCTCCCGCGAGCAAAATGGGCCTCGAGGGAGATGCACCCTTTGTTAGCCAATCACTCGTTAGAATGGAAATGCACTCAGCAAAGAGATATCACAGCAAAACCCCCATCCAAAAATCGTTAAAGACTGGAATGTGGCTCTGGCGATATAGTCAGCGAATAGGGAAACCTGAAGCCTCCTGTGATCATGTGGTGCATGATAGCGACAGGACGTCCATCGTTATCGCAAGTCGGAAAGGTAATGCCCTATGACACACATCAATGTAATCTCTACGAATGCAGAACCCTGACATCAATGCAGGAGGTTGTGGCGCTATAGGATGGGGTGGGAGGGGGTAGCAGAGACGAGCGTTGTCTGTTTGTTCCTGATGCCTCTTAAAGCCCGGAATGCCTTCAGGATGTTAGACGGCAGTGGCCTCGCCGAACATCCGCGCTCCTGAGGTCGAGTGGTAATTTTCCACCACGCGTACCTGGAATAAGCACACGCTCAGTTGTGCCTTTGGAGAAGGATCTCCACGGACACGACAACTGCAAGCTCACCCCCCCCCCCCCATAATTTGTTCTGTATGCTCATTCCACCGAGGCATAGTTACAAATCACAATCCAAGAAACACAAGTTTAACTGCACAAGTTTTAAACAAGTTTCTCTGCAGAGCCTCACCCTGGGATTTTGCATGTTCTCTCGTCCCTGCTTTTAAAGTAATGGAGCTCAGGACTGCTGGAGGTTGTTGTTATTCATGCAGCGAGACGGCGCGCTTAGCTGCTGGTTTAGCTTGCTGCAGACGTCCGCCTGAGAGTGTAGATGGTTGGGACTGCGACCGGGCCCATGTCATCAGATCTCCCCGGGAGCTAGAACAATAGAACAAGAGTACGCCTGCCTCCACTGGCTAGCGGTCTGGGTCTTTAGCTCAGTGCGCTAATTGTATCTGTTGGCTTGTCCTGCGGATGCAGCGGGAGCCGAGTCTGTACAACCCTCTATCCAACTGTTATTTTCATCGACCTTATGGCCACTAGAACAGGATCCTCTTTCTCTCTCTCTTTCTCTCTGTTTCTCTCTCTTTGTCTCTCTCTGTCTCTCTCTCTCTCTGTCTCTCTCTCTCTCTCTCTCTCTCTCTCTCTCTGTCTTTTTACATGTGGTAAAATCTTTAATCTAAATTGGGTTTCTGTGATTTATGAATTTTAAGCAAAAAAATGTGTTTTTCATAGTTCAATGAAACTACTTCCTGCTTTAGGGAAGTTGTTTGTGTTAAGCATTTAGGAAACTAATATGATTGGGCACATGTGGGAGTCTGTGACCCATTATCACGCTGATGGGGATTAATTTGGGATTCTACTCTGATGTACCATGTTTTACTCCCACAGTGATAAACCTAACTACTGTTACAAATTTAAACATAAGTGTGAAAAACATACAGGCTACACACAGGGCTATTATATAATGCTACTTCCCTCTGTACTCATTGAAATGGTATTTTCCAACAATTTTTCCACAGATTACAGGAAACAGAATCTTCTTTTCCAGTCGTACTGCAATCTCTTATCCAGGGTTTTGCTGACAACCCCATAAAGCTGTTAGAGCCCTAGCATTGATAAAGTCAAGCTCTTTTATGTGCACCCAGAGTCTTGGATCTGTATCTCAAGCCTCATCCTTCTTTCATTTACTTCCCACATGCAGTCAATCCACTTAAAAGGAGAAGAAGTCAAACCGGCCCGACTAGCTGGTATACGTTTACAGTCGGAAGCAGATGTAACCTCGGAATTCTTCAACTTACCCTCATTAATTTTAAGTGCAGGGAAGTTGTATTAAAAAAAAACAAGCAACTCCACTTTGCTTTGAAATTCTTCACTCACATTCATTAAAGTTAAAAGCCAAATGGTTCCATAAAAAGAACAGAAAGGTATGCAGCAGTAGAAACCAGTCACATCCATACTACATTGATCATTGTAATAGATTAAAGCACATTTTTGAGTCATGGGGAAATTGTTCATAATATTCTGACAAACCAGGGGCCACATGTATAAAACATTGAGTAAAAGAATGCGTAAAAGAACGCTCAGGGTGAAAAAAGAACGCTCTGCTTAAAAAAGGTTTTGCATTTTCTACCTCTGCCTTTCGGTCACTATGTGGCCATATCACACTGACGCCAAACGTTGCGTACGTATGGTGTCCAGCGCGTGCAGAGGTACGCAGATTCTCACAGCACATGTTATTTTATCAGAATTTCTGCATGGAAACACCCTTATTTATCTGAGGGCATTTTTCTGCTCAGCACTGTTTATACATGTGGCCCCAGATGTGTACATACATGTGTGTACCAGTTTCACAGTTATACATGTAGAAAATACCATATGGACTATCCTTTGTTCCCTGTATGAGTTGCAGGAAAGACATATTAAGGAGATATTTCACAGAAACAACAGCAGAAAGGATCTGTGCCTTTTCTCCCTGTTTATTTTCAGAGGTGCTGAGTTATATTGGCTACTGCAGTGAGGATGCGCTCTTTTCTTCTTTCGTTAAGTAATCTGTTTTATATCACAGAGAAAGAGAAGCAGGTAGGAAGGACCATCTCTGCTTGCCTATTTATCGTAACATGGGCACACTCGTCTCTAGATTTGTAGAGAAGATAACCTCAGGCCAAGTGAGCTGATTGAGAGGACGGGGGAGAGAATAAAAACACAAACATAATCATTTTTTTCACGGCACAGATTACAGAAAGCATCCAACAAGTATTATATAAAATGTGTTGTGCTAAACAATACATAGAGAAATAACTGTATTTTTCATAACCTCTGTTTGGAAACCATCTTTCATAACAAGCAAAGGGCATAATCCATTTCTTTGAAGTTCCTCAGCCAACACTGTAATCTACTGTATATGACATAAATTTTGTCCATTACTATTATATAATTTTTATAAAGCCATTCTGTGCAGTCTATGCAACACTATAAATTTAATTATCTACTTTTATGGCTGTTTCTATGATAACAAACAAAGAATGAATCAAGCCTCTATCCTCTAGTTTTCATTATAACTGAATCCTGCATCAAAGTAATTGCATCACATTTAAAAAAACAAAAAACAAATATAAATACAATATTCAGAATATAAAATCTGCACATTTATAATCCTCCCGAATTCTCCGCATTTAAAGTAAGTCAATGCGTGACCATGCGAATATTGTATTTGCTTTTAATTAGTATTTTGCCTCACAAATAGAATTTTGAAGTTATTGCAGTATTAGCTAGAGGGCTTATAATTTCACATATACCCAATTCCCACACTGCAGCAAATCTGCCCAAATTCCCTATTGCAGTGTTTTGTTAAGGGGGAATTGGTATTGAATAATGGGTTATACACATTTACTGTAGATTTGTAGCTCTTTCTGTGGGGGGGGGGGGGCCAGCACCAGGGGAGGGGCTATCCGTGAGCGGAATGGCTAAGGGAGTGACTGCATGGTGCATTGTTAGTTAGTAGAAAAAGTGAAAGAAGTGGCTTTTTTTGTGTGGAACGGAACCTTCAAATACATGACCTGGTGATTTGAGGACTTTGCTGCTGTATGCAATAAAACATGTCACAGTCTGTACTTATGGTTTATATGCAAATTTTTGAAACCTATGTTTTTTTATTTTTTTATTTGTGGAGGCAGAGTAGGTCTAAGTTTTGAGGTGTGGCGATGCAATGTCTGGATTAGAATTAACATGCAACCAGCAAAATAAAAGAATGAATGTGGATTTCTTTTCTCTTTTTTTGCGCAATATGTTATGCGGCATTGTTTACTGTCACGATGATTGGTGTGAAATCTACGGTTGAATCTTTGTTTTTTCTGACTTGACGATTTATTTTACTCACATGTTTTCCTCCCATCTTCCTTCACTCCTCTTGCCAATTAACAAGGCTTTGTTCATTTTCCACTTTGGTCTCTCGTCTCCTGCCGAGGATTGTGGGTTATATTGATTCCCCAGATCTCCTTGAGAACCCCTCAGTCAAATAGTCACCCCCTAGCTTTTTAAAACCAACTTTCTGTCCTCAAGGAATTGTTTCATCCAGCTAAAAAAGAAACAGCCGTTCAACGACTTGTGCGGTTGTTTGATTTTTCTGGCGCTTGCCTCCGTAACCCAGCAGGATAATGGGTTGACAGAATGTTCTCAGCACGGACATGCACAGCTAGCATAAAGGTTTCCTGCGCAAGTAACTCTGAGCCTTCCCCATGAATATGATAGCTTGCAGGCAGTATCTAATGGGACGGACAGACAGACCTGGGGCCTGTATCATAAAGCGGGATTACTGAGTTAGCTGGATAACTGCACTGAGTAAAACCAGGAACCAAACCACCTCCCGAATGTGGAACATTGTAAATTTGACGGAAGTAAAAACAGCTGCTCCGGGTTTTCCTCAGCGCAGATATTCAGCTTACTTGGCAAACCTGCTTTGTGATACAGGCCCCTGGTTGGGCACAGGCTTGGTCTCTCAGTAACATGTAAAACTACAATGCTAACTGGAAAATATCAAAATCAAGATTTGTCAATAAATTGTTATTCTTAAGCATACAGACAGGGAAGTATAGTTTATCCTTTGTTTCCGAGTGCAACCATTCAGGTGATAAAATCCAGTTGACTTGTGACACGTTTTAGATGGAGCTGATTATGCAGAGTACTGTAAGAAGGACCATACCCAACACTAGAAGCTATAATGAAATGATGTGACTGACTTGTCTTCTTTGCTTACTGCAAAATTGTAAACCTGCCTGGTCCCATCTACAGTGTGTTAACCAGCCTGCTTTCCTGGCAATGCCTTTGACTGAGCGGCACGGGAATGTACTTCATCTTGTTTTGAAACTGATAAGCCATTTTGATTCATCTTTTGACTAAATCCACTTTTCATTGGTTGGAATGAAAGGTTCCTCTGATTGGTTCCTCTTCCATCCTTAAGCTTCTCCAGATTGTCCCCCTAATTTGTCTGTGTCTTACTGTCTTTGAAGGTTATCATTAATGTGAAGAAGAAAAAAAAAAAATCTTTGGCTCTTTTTTGAGTAGCTTGTTCAAACCTGCTTTTTAAGTACCTGAGTGTCTTGTCTGCCTTTGTCCTCTGTGTAGCTTGAAATAAATGTTGGCAGAACAGCTGATCACAACCGACACCGTGACAAACTTCAAAGTGAGTCATCAGTCAAAGCAGCTATAGCTGGAGCTGCAGTGGGAAGGTTCTTTATTGTTAAAGAAAACCAGATCTTTTTTAGTCTATTATTTCTGTTAGTATTTTAACTGTTTGGTTTGTAGAGTTACTTTTAGTTTTTATATTGATTGGTCTTTTTGCTTTAGATTGTTTTTTGATATTTAATACATTTTAATGATAAAGTTTCTAAAATATTTTCTCATCTTTAAAAGTGTCCATTAACTGACAAACATTATGTTGCTTCTAAAAAAAAACCAGTAGATAAACAATCACAGTAATCTTCAGATTTTTTACACCGTTGAATGAATGTAGAACTTAATGAGTGTCCAAATCATGATCCAGTGTGATTTTGTGAGTAATAAAAACAAGATTTTGCTTTGATTGGTTTTATTGATGTCCAATGCATTGGTTTAATACAGATATTAAAACTGAATTTCCCTCAGATGACATAGTTTATCTTTATCTGTCCTGGGAATTACATATCTGAGATAAGGAGGGTTTTATTATTTTGTTAAAATGATCAGTGGTGAATCTGGTCTGTTGGTTTTTTAGAACCACTAGAAAAATAAGCTGGCAACAATATTAGCATTGTTTCAAGTAGCTACTTCACAGAGAATATAAAGTGTGTTTATATATTATATAAAACATAGCTTGGCTGGCCTTTTATTTGCACTGACCTGATTTTTCTATTGGGTATTCTTCAGATTTGATGAGAGAATTACATGATGGAATGCACACTTGCAGGAAATAATTCTGCATAGTCCAGGATTTTATTATTATTATTATTATTATTATTATTATTATTATTATTATTATTATTATTATTATTATTATTATTATTATTATTTCAGATAAACAACATTATTTCTTTGAATTAAGTAATTATCCCAACAGTTAATAAAAACTACAGAGATACCTACACATACAGAGATACCTACACATACAGAGATACCTGCACATACAGAGACACCTACACATACCTACACATACAGAGTACCTACACATACAGAGATACCTGCACATACAGAGATACCTACACATACAGAGATACCTACACATACAGAGTACCTACACATACAGAGATACCTACACATACAGAGATACCTACACATACAGAGATACCTACACATACAGAGATACCTACACATACAGAGATACCTACACATACAGAGATACCTGCACATACAGAGATACCTACACATACAGAGATACCTACACATACAGAGTACCTCCACATACAGAGTACCTACACATACAGAGATACCTACACATACAGAGTACCTACACATACAGAAATACCTACACATACAGAGTACCTACACATACAGAGATACCTACACATACAGAGATACCTACACATACAGAGATACCTACACATACAGAGTACCTACACATACAGAGATACCTACACATACAGAGATACCTACACATACAGAGTACCTACACATACAGAGTACCTACACATACAGAGATACCTACACATACAGAGATACCTACACAAACAGAGATACCTACACATACAGGTACCTACACATACAGATATACCTACACATACAGAGTACCTACACATACAGAGTACCTACACATACAGAGATACCTACACATACAGAGTACCTACACATACAGAGATACCTACACATACAGAGATACCTACACATACAGAGATACCTGCACATACAGATATACCTGTACATACAGAGATACCTACACATACAGAGTACCTACACATACAGAGATACCTGCACATACAGAGATACCTACACATACAGAGATACCTACACAAACAGAGATACCTTCACATACAGAGATACCTACACATACAGAGATACCTGCACATACAGAGATACCTACACAAACAAAGATACCTACACATACAGAGATACCTGCACATACAGAGATACCTGCACGTACAGAGATACCTACACATACAGAGATACCTACACATACAGAGATACCTGCACATACAGAGATACCTACACAAACAAAGATACCTACACATACAGAGTACCTACACATACAGAGATACCTACACATACAGAGTACCTACACATACAGAGATACCTACACATACAGAGTACCTACACATACAGAGATACCTACACATACAGAGTACCTACACATACAGAGTACCTACACATACAGAGTACCTACACATACAGAGATACCTACACATACAGAGTACCTACACATACAGAGATACCTACACATACAGAGTACCTACACATACAGAGATACCTACACATACAGAGTACCTCCACATACAGAGTACCTACACATACAGAGATACCTACACATACAGAGTACCTACACATACAGAGATACCTACACATACAGAGTACCTACACATACAGAGATACCTACACATACAGAGTACCTACACATACAGAGATACCTGCACATACAGAGATACCTACACATACAGAGATACCTACACATACAGAGATACCTACACATACAGAGATACCTACACATACAGAGTACCTCCACATACAGAGATACCTACACATACAGAGTACCTACACATACAGAGTACCTACACGCTGCAGAGGATGCAGGCCTTTCTGGCAGCCAGCAGTCAGCCCACAGGACATTAGCCAGTGAGTAGAATCTTTCGTGTGGTCTTGTGTTTGCAGTAACCCTACTCAAACAGTATTTCAGCACTGCCACTATTTGCTATTAGCCCAGTTAATTATGTCAAGCAGGCTGTGACTGGAATGGGATTGTTAATTCAATTAGATTGCTTCGCGCACAACTAAGTATTACATCTGTTTGATTCCTATCATTCAGTTTTACTCAATGTGCACATTCCCACTGGTGTTTTAGTTTTATGTCTGAATTTTACTTTGTCTTTATAAATTGCGCTCTGTTCTAATACTATTATAATGCACACTTCCAAGTGGTATTATTCTGGGTTCTAAGAACTACGATACCATGCTCTGCACTGATAGACAAAAATTTTGTTTCAGATTTTTTCCCATTGAGTAGCCAATTGAACCTCTATTCTAATTCAATTCCCCCTGTGTAGCAACTGCTAGAGAATCACCGCTACACAACCCCGTCAGCCGGTAGTAGGAAGGAGGGCGCCACGTCTTCTTCAGGGCGCGACTCCTCGAGCTCCTGACCGTGATTCCAACTCGCCCAGGGCCGTTCTGTGCGCAGCGATTCTCTCCGAGCCCCTCCCCCCAGCCGGGAGCAGCTGCCAATCGCCGCTCCCTCGAGGCACCGGCCGTGCTCGGATCTGGCAGGACTGGGGCGCGAACCCCGATCCTCTGAGTACAACAGCACTGACTGATAGTCGGCGCCTTTGCTGCTGTACCACCGCGGCGGTAAAACTCCCATAATGGCTGTTATAAGGGCCTCGCGCTTTGACACTGTAATTTAGACCAATGTTTGGTTTGCCTCGTCTCCAATAATTTTTTATTCTTTGTGGGATCTTATTCATCCTCTTTCTCTTCATCCCTTTCACAGATATTGATCTGTACTGGAGAATTTTTTTATTTTTTGGATTCTGGCCAAACCATTTCCCTGTTTGCACACAGACTTCATATTGAAATCACATTGCAACAAGGGAGGCATCTGTTGAAAATTCACTAAGCAATTTTTAAATGGATTGTTTGCAGCTAACGTCATTTGCATAATTACCATTAGTAAAAGCCCCTGCAAACATGAAGGCATTAGCTAAATAAAATGCAGTCTGTATTCAGGTCTTAGTAATCAGTACGTCTACCCTGAGTGTAAAGAAACATTTACCCAATCACAATTAATCTTTTGTTAGTATGTTTAAAACAAATCTGTCCCTATGTTTTAGTGTATTGCAGAAACGCAAACATATTTCTGTTTGTAGCTCTGAAATAATGAGTTTAAAGAGGTATTGATTGTGATGCTTGTATTGCCAGTACACAAGTCATGGCACTAATGCTCCAATCTTTGTCTTCAGGCTACAAGCAAATACAATTACTCACTGTGGAATGTCATCTCTTGCTGTAACTGGCCCCTTTATTATCTCGTGTTTAGTGAGAGAACTCATGTGGTTCATAGACAATCATTTCAGTTAAAACTGGGGCATAAATTTACAATAATCCTTAGTACCATGACTTTGCTTGGAAAATAAGGTGGTACGAACCTATGGGAATTACTTTAACCATACACGCAGCATTTTTTCAACAAAGTAATATTTTCCCTAATATTTTGTGGATGTACATTCCAGATTCTTATATGCGTGGTTAGTCTGAGATCTCCCAGACCATAGTACTAAATTTAATGACTATGTCCCTGCAAAATCATTGCCTAAGAATGAATAGATTCAGCAATAGCAGTGCAAATTATATTTTTATACTCAAGTATAAGTAGGCTGTTCAATTAAATGAGTGCTATGAAAGCAAAGTTGAAATTACATTTGTACTTAAATTATATCATAATTAAATGTATCTATTTTTGCCTTTTTATGTGAATTACACTTGTTGCTATGACAATATAATGGAGTTCTCATGCATTCAAATGTTTTTTTCAGTGCCAATGTAATTGCTCAGTTTCTGTTGGTACTTTTTTCATCTTCCAGTTAGAATATGAATCCTCAGCTATCCCCATCTGGGCAGGAACTGAATGAAATTGATACTGACAGGAAGGGCCAACCTCTCGATAGAGGTTTTCCACCTTGGCCCAGATAATCTTTTACCTTCAGAAAGAAGGGTTCTATGCAGGGGGCAGGATTCATGTTGATTATGTATGTCATGTCCGTGTACCTCTGGGCTTAAGGTGACTTTGATGTCCTTCGGGTCAATCCTCCTCAAACAACAGTTTCCTGACATAGTCTGAACCTGCAGGTACAGAAATAATTCAACACCACCCCGCTATCCTGTGTTGCTCAGGAAGTCTCTTATGACTACATTAGAATGGGCAGGATGGACTTATGGAGAATGACCATGGGATGAAAACGTCCGGATCCATGGCACAGAATCTTCCATTCATGAAGCCATACCTGCTTTGCTTCTCCAATGTGGAACTTTGAACTGCTGTTGTGTAACGGTACGTTTCTGTCATAGTTACTGAGGATGCTGGATACTGAAGGTGATTGTCATAGTTACTGAGGATGCTGGATACTGAAGGTGATTTTCCAACCCCGGAAATCAAGCTTCATATATCATCCACTATTATCTCTTCAGTAAAAACACTTTCTGTATTTGCCATCCAAACAGTTCCCTATCACAATCTCTTTATAAATTGAAGCCATAACTTGATATAATGACTGTAATTATTCTCTCCAATCATGCAATAATTGCTTCCTCTTCCAAATTTTGTGATGTACTATCACTTTGAAGAGCAAACCAAAGCACTTAAAATAAGTATTTAATCAACTCAGACGACATTATTGTCCGTGAAAATTTTCGTATTCCCGTTTACTTAGTACAATTAGTTCTTTCGATGTTTTCCCAAGTCATATTTCGAAGTCTTATTTCAACGAGACAAAGATACAATGATGTAAGAGAATAAGACTCTCTTTACTGCTTATCACATACCCAGCAGGCTTCTCAACATCCAGTCGTGGCTATTGGGGCTCGTTGGCAAGGGAACCATCTGTGTGTAAGAGTGGGTGAGCAATACAAACACTTTGAAAAATATCCATTTATGGGTATAAAACAACAATAGGCTGCATACATTTTACATTACAAAAATACCCTGCATGCCATCAGGAAAGGTGTTGATACTGTGGCTTTAAGAATAGCGATTCATGCTTTGTGTACAATTACTTTTTACAACTATTCGTCTCGTTTTTCTCTCAAAGTATTCCTCTCCAAATAGATATGCCATAATATCCCGAATAATAATTAAAAAAACAATCTGCATTACCAAGCTTCGGCCTAAAGTCTAAAGCTTAAACTTAAGCCTAAAGTCTCGCTCTTAGGTAACTATTATCGCCTCCCATGTCTTCCTGTTTCACAGCACAGCAAGAATTTAACACTGCTGGTGTGCTTTTAACACCCTAGAGTGTTTATAATGAGTCCACGGACACCCTAGGGTGTTGAATGTACACCGCCACTTTTGCTGTGTGCAGTTAACAATGAGATAACAGGCAAGTGTCATCAGTAACCACGGGGAACAGCAAAGAACAAGACCAAGGGTTGACATTTATAGGTCAGGAGAGGGTTACAAACAAATAAAAAAAGCTGCTTATGTTGAAAAGGACGTCATACCTGTGGTGAAATATAATGGGGAATTTTTAGTGTTATGGGAATGTTTCGCATCGACTGATTGTGAAGCTCTTCTTCAGTAAATGAAATAATGCACTTCAGCGTGGACCAAGACGTTTTGGCCAAAGACCTGATTCCCGCTGCCAGCTCAAAAAGACCCACAAAGGGATCTTTCAAGCAATTATATATAGAGTCTTGCTATTTTATGTACATTGAAATAAATACTAAGTCAGACATATTATTATTGACTAGAGTGAATGTATTGTAAATATTTGAGCAAAATCATCCTTGTTACCTTCCTGTGTGCAGTATATTGAAGTTGAGGGTAATTTGATCTGAGCTCAATGGCTTATCAGCACTGCATTTTCACATTTTCATCTTTGCCTGCTTTTTAATATCTTCAAATAAGACCCCAAGGTTGTTGCCCTGTTGATTTATCCCTTATTACTCTCCACATTCAAAGACGGGCAAAGCAACAGATTTTGAATATCTCCTGAATGAGACATTTTTCATTCTGTAGCGAAAATGAGAAATAGCAGTTATGTTTTATAGTCTGGCGGCTGAGACAGATAAGATTGTAGCACTGCACCGCAGTGTTATCACGTTATTATGAAAATGGTGCATATTGCTTGAGAAATGAACGGTAACATGCCAAGGCCGAGATGTATTAAATGTCACAGAGGAACGAGGAGGTAACAAAATGGTGGTACTGTTGAACTGGAGAAGGAGGAACATGAGGAGAGAAAACGTCCTGTCAGTGTGAGCTTCACGGCGAAGATTACATCTCCTGGAGAGTGGAGAGGGTAATCATTTTTACTTTCGTTTTATTAAATGACGGCCATTTGAGAATCATTTGCTCTCTTTGAGCTAAATTTGCATGCAGGTTTAGAGACGAGTTTGAGTAAGGGAAACAAAACTATTGTGAATTGTAGTATAATTGTGCTGTAGTCAAATGGATGGGGTGCCATTTTAAATAAATGGATAGCAGACTTAAGATGCATGCACAACTCATGTGCAATCATTATTTCTTTCATTCAATTTTACATTATCATTTTCACAGGTTCCTAGGCAATGCAAATGGAGAATAAAATTTAGAAAATATCCAATCATCTAGTTTTATGGTCTGTGCAAAAACAGTAATGACATACTTCACAAACCTTTGGCAAGTACCACAAAACAAGCAGCGGAAAAAGAAATTCACTATATTTTTTTAAGCAAAATTTTCTCACAATTCGCAATGTTCATCGGAAAGTTCTGGATGAGTTCAAGCGTGTGTGGCTTCGCGCGCAGGCCCTCAGTAATTATTCATTTCACGCTACAGTTGCGCAGTCAGCTGCACAGTGCCTTGGCACCAGCTGAAGGCGCACTGCAGATACAAAATTGACCAGAAGAGGGCGCTCGTGAGCCACGACGGACAGACTACCCTTCACACTACAACCCTCCCTCCTGGGGTAATAATATGGCAAATTATGCCCTGTTCTGTAGGATTCTGTTCACACTGACACTGGCGTAGTCAGGAATCAAATCCACACTGCAGGTTGGCTGTGTCCCTGCGCTAAGAATGAACGCTTCGGCGAAGTCAATTGCCCATTATTTTCAATCGTGTGCTTATTTCACACCATTGAACTGAAAGCGGTTTACACAGTAGACAGGGTTGCAAAGATTACAAGACACACTGGCCCTCAATGGCAATGCTGGACATTTTGCCATCTACCAAGTTTATGCCCCAGGAAACTCCAAGACAGCTATTTAGATCGTAAGGCCATGTTAAACCCGGTTACTCCAGGTCATTTGGCTTACTTGGGCATGCTTTCAAGGGGCTACCCCTAAAATGAATACATTCTAGAAAGCTGAAAAGAGTAAGTAATTTTTAATTTGTCAGAATTTTTCTTTTAAATCAATGTACAACACTATAAAAACAACTAATAAAAAATCTAACATTGGAAGTCCTTAGTAAAGATTAAGTGGAATGGAATGTACAGTTCAAGTTTGCATAACATTAAACAACGCTAGTCATGATCTATTAATTGAAACATTGGCAGCTGCAAACTAAGATACTAGCCTATAATGAGTAATTGCAATATGAATTGCCTTTACGAAGTCTGTGTAAAAATTAAATGAATCTCGGTAACATTCATAACATGCATAAAGTACAGCGACAATAAATATAATTAAGAAAATAAAACCATCATCATCATCCATCAACCCGCTTATTCCTATTCAGGGTCACGGGGTGTGCTGGAGCCTATCCCAGCATGCATTGGGCGAGAGGCAGGAATACACCCTGGACAGGCCGCCAATCCATCACAGAGAAATCACACCATTCACTCACTCATTCATTCATACCTATGGGCAATTTAGAGTCTCCAATTAGCCTAACCTGCATGTTTTTGGACTGTGGGAGGAAACCGGGGTACCCGGAGGAAACCCACGCTGACACGGGGAGAACATGCAAACTCCACACAGAAAGGCCCTCGGCCGGGATTCGAACTCGGTACCTTCTTGCTGTAAGGCAGCAGTGCTAACCACTGCACCACCGTGCCGCCTATATCCAAAACCAAAATTGATAATTGCTCCACATACTGTTCTTGTCATATAGTTTATGTACACTTAAAATTTGTTTTAATGAATATATTTAACATTGTTTCAATAATTTAATATCGTAGTGTGGACAACCGAATGGTCCTTCTTCACGATTCACTTAGCTTGAACCAAAAATATTTCATTATTTAATTCATATTTTTTATCGGAAAATATTCTGTTTTTTAATGTTTTTCCAGAAAGAAAAAACATGTTACAATCTCCTAGTAACATTGTTAATTGGCTAGTTATTAATTAAAGAGCATCTTTTCCTGAAAGGCAATGTTTGAGAATGACAAAGAAAGTCGCCTGATTAAATTCCACTTGGTAGGACGAGCTTAATACACATGAAGGAATGATTCAGATGCAGAGGTGGATCGCTGTAAATATTGCCTCTTTCTTACATCAGAATTGATGGCACAACAGCCTGTCACTCTCAGAGGAATGAGAAAGAAAAGCCGCTGACGCCAGAGAGAATTTAATAGTGGATCCAACCCTAGGTCAACATATGATTTGAAAGCCGTCCCACCTGAGTACAATGTTCTGTGTGTGGCTTCTACAATGAAAGATTGTTTTCTCTTCTGTTAAGTATAACTTCTGGGTGCCATGTTTTTGATGTTTTTATTGTTGTAGGCTACTGTTGATAAAAATGTAGATCAAAGGGAAAATTCCATGAAATTATGTACCAGGTGTATTTATACTTGTCTCTGTCCAAAGTAGAATCCCTGGTCTATATTTTATCAACATTTGTCTTTAGGTTTGTCTTACAACTCAAGTGTCTTAAGTTTTTTTTTCTTCGAAAACTCAGTTTTGCGAGTTAGTTTTATTGATTTCTTAACTCCCCAAATTGTGTTTGTGAATCATTCACAAATCTGGAAAGCAGGCTGAGAGCTTTGCAGTGATCTTCTGACCTCGTATACCAACACAACACTGATGTCACTCATTTAAAATGTCTACTGCAATTATATCAAATCCATTCTTTAAGCATCCGTAAAGTTCAGAATTGTTTCAAGACATTCGCCCAACCATCCCACCATGACGCAAATAAGAAGGACAGTTTTCAGCTCTGCCAAATGTAAGCTTCTACCTTCACCTAAAATGTAGAGGTTATAGCTTAGGTTATTGGGTAGACTGAAATAGTGGTTGTTTTCCATATATTCTCAAAAAAACTATGTACTAAACAAGAAGGGTAATATCAACATAAATGTGTTGTCATTACTGCAGTTATGTAGTTTGGTTAATATACAATTATAAAATAATTCTGTTATGCTTGAACATCGCTTTGATTGGAATTTAATAATATCTACCATGTGGAAAACAGACTAAATATTGAGTCTCCATTTAAGCACAAACCAAGAGTTTATGAAGGAACCAACAACCATATTTCAGTCCTGCCTTTGAGTTTATAAAGGACCCAACAACCATAGTTCAGTCCTGCCTTTGTGTCTGTTCAGGAATTAAATTAAATTTTGTCAAACACTGAACACCAATGTAGTGTCAAAAGGTTTGTTAAAGTAATAAAATAACACATTCTAACATTGATTTTGGAATCTGTATCAAAAATTGTGTTGAACACTCGTTTTCTGCTTTCTTGATGTGTGGTGTTCAGAACAATTTTTTAAATATTTGATAGCATGATAAAAAAAAAAAAGCAAAAAAGCTTTGTGACAGCAGGCCTTTCTGAGTATACCTCATCATAAAATGAATAAAGCCACAGGAACCAATTCTCAGAGGAAAAGAAACAGAAACATTCTGTCAGCAAAACAAATTGAAGGGACTCTGCATGCCTGTGTTAAAACTACACAATAGAAAGCACATCAGTGGAAATTTCTCTATCAAGTTTCCAGAGGCAGAGTAGTAACCCCGTATGAGAGAGATTCTCTGAAACGCCGTGTTGTCTCAGAGGCAGAGCAGTAACCCCGTACGAGAGAGATTCTCTGAAACGCTGTGTTGTCTCAGAGGCAGAGTAGTAACCCCGTACGAGAAAGATTCTCTAAAACACTGTGTTGTCTCAGAGGCAGACAGAGCAGTAACCATGTATGAGAGAGATTCTCTGAAACGCTGTGTTGTCTCAGAGGCAGAGCAGTAACCCCGTATGAGAGAGATTCTCTGAAACGCTGTGTTGTCTCAGAGGCAGAGCAGTAACCCCGTATGAGAGAGATTCTCTGAAACGCTGTGTTGTCTCAGAGGCAGAGCAGTAACCCCGTACGAGAGAGATTCTCTGAAACGCCGTGTTGTCTCAGAGGCAGACAGAGCAGTAACCATGTATGAGAGAGATTCTCTGAAACGCTGTGTTGTCTCAGAGGCAGAGCAGTAACCCCGTATGAGAGAGATTCTCTGAAACGCCGTGTTGTCTCAGAGGCAGACAGAGCAGTAACCCTGTATGAGAGAGATTCTCTGAAACGCTGTGTTGTCTCAGAGGCAGACAGAGCAGTAACCCCGTATGAGAGAGATTCTCTGAAACGCCGTGTTGTCTCAGAGGCAGACAGAGCAGTAACCATGTATGAGAGAGATTGTCTGAAACGCTGTGTTGTCTCAGAGGCAGAGCAGTAACCCCGTATGAGAGAGATTCTCTGAAACGCCATGTTGTCTCAGAGGCAGACAGAGTAGTAACCCCGTATGAGAGAGATTCTCTGAAACGCTGTGTTGTCTCAGAGGCAGACAGAGCAGTAACCCCGTACGAGAGAGATTCTCTGAAACGCCGTGTTGTCTCAGAGGCAGACAGAGCAGTAACCCCATATGAGAGAGATTCTCTGAAACACTGTGTTGTCTCAGAGGCAGAGTAGTAACCCCGTACGAGAGAGATTCTCTGAAACACTGTGTTGTCTCAGAGGCAGACAGAGCAGTAACCATGTATGAGAGAGATTCTCTGAAATGCTGTGTTGTCTCAGAGGCAGAGCAGTAACCCCGTATGAGAGAGATTCTCTGAAATGCCGTGTTGTCTCAGAGGCAGACAGAGCAGTAACCATGTATGAGAGAGATTCTCTGAAACGCTGTGTTGTCTCAGAGGCAGAGCAGTAACCATGTATGAGAGAGATTCTCTGAAACGCTGTGTTGTCTCAGAGGCAGAGTAGTAACCCCGTACGAGAGAGATTCTCTGAAACACTGTGTTGTCTCAGAGGCAGACAGAGCAGTAACCATGTATGAGAGAGATTCTCTGAAATGCTGTGTTGTCTCAGAGGCAGAGCAGTAACCCCGTACGAGAGAGATTCTCTGAAATGCCGTGTTGTCTCAGAGGCAGAGCAGTAACCCTGTATGAGAGAGATTCTCTGAAATGCCGTGTTGTCTCAGAGGCAGACAGAGCAGTAACCATGTATGAGAGAGATTCTCTGAAACGCTGTGTTGTCTCAGAGGCAGAGCAGTAACCCCGTACGAGAGAGATTCTCTGAAACACTGTGTTGTCTCAGAGGCAGACAGAGCAGTAACCATGTATGAGAGAGATTCTCTGAAACGCTGTGTTGTCTCAGAGGCAGAGCAGTAACCCCGTATGAGAGAGATTCTCTGAAACACTGTGTTGTCTCAGAGGCAGAGCAGTAACCATGTATGAGAGAGATTCTCTGAAACGCTGTGTTGTCTCAGAGGCAGAGCAGTAACCCCGTACGAGAGAGATTCTCTGAAACACTGTGTTGTCTCAGAGGCAGACAGAGCAGTAACCCCGTACGAGAGAGATTCTCTGAAACGCCGTGTTGTCTCAGAGGCAGACAGAGTACTAACCCCGTATGAGAGAGATTCTCTGAAACACTGTGTTGTCTCAGAGGCAGAGCAGTAACCCCGTACGAGAGAGATTCTCTGAAATGCCGTGTTGTCTCAGAGGCAGACAGAGCAGTAACCATGTATGAGAAAGATTCTCTGAAACGTTGTGTTGTCTCAGAGGCAGAGCAGTAACCCGTACGAGAGAGATTCTCTGAAACGCTGTGTTGTCTCAGAGGCAGACAGAGCAGTAACCCCGTATGAGAGAGATTCTCTGAAACGCCGTGTTGTCTCAGAGGCAGACAGAGCAGTAACCCCGTATGAGAGAGATTCTCTGAAACGCCGTGTTGTCTCAGAGGCAGACAGAGCAGTAACCCCGTACGAGAGAGATTCTCTGTGTTCTCTCAGAGGGAGTTTAATCAAATGAAGAGAGTTTGCTACATTTGTTTAAAAGAGAAAAAAAAATGCAACGCTTTTTTTTTACCGTTTACAAATAAGTTTTTGATTATGTTCATAAACTTGCAAAACTTATCCCTGCTTATTTTCAGTTATGGAATTGAAAAATATGATTATGATTATTTTTATTTATTTCAGTTTCTGGAGAATCGTTGGCATTATAGGCTACTGGATAAATGATAAGACAAAATATGAATTATGTAGCCTTGCACTGAGACGGCAAATTCCCAATATCCATGTAAACTACTATATTTCCAGTATCAGATTTTTTTATTTTTTTTGCATTCCACAGAAGAAAACAGAAAAGGAAGCAAGAGGGAGGTCAGGAATATATTTTATGTGTTTGGAAGTCTTCCAAAAACACTATGGAATATTTTACTAGCAAAGGGGGTCAAGGGTACAACAATTTTCTGAGCTGATACCACATTTATTTGCCGACCCATATCGACTGATTCCAATATGAATCCCAGTAATTTATAAGGGCTGATTATTTTGGAAACATTTAATTCCTTAACAACTGTGCCCTGCCAAGACAGTTAGGGCAGAAAACAAAATCAATTCAGGAAAGACATTATCGAATATGAAATCTATGACTAATCCTCAGATGAAAACACTGTATAGTCATTCCTTTCGGCAACCTTTGTATGCCCTTACAAGCTAACTCAAGTGTGTTTGTGCTGTATCGCAGTATGAACTAGCAGACATGAGCAATCATCAAACAGGAATTCAGCAGGCAGAATACCTCCCACCTCCACAAACATCAGTGTCTCTTCTGGTTGGTTCAACTATATATTTGAAAAGAATATATCAACTGTATTCTTTACAAATTTTTGTATCAACTGTATCCTTTACAAACCATGACAACCCTGTGTCATATTATACCTGTCAAAAAAGTCCCGATTAATGTAATACCATCCTATCATGAAGATGAAAAGGAAGTCACAAAAATGAAAATACTAGTCATGCTCGATATTGAAATTTTGGGGTCTATATCAATAACCAATATTGGCCCATGGCGATACTGATATCTCCCTATTTTACACAAAACTTTACACGAAATGCAAGCATTCATGGAAGTGGAGGGGCACAGAAATATAATTATGAAAAAAGAAAGTTGCAAATTTAATTTGAATGGCAAAAAACTTGCTTGTTTTATTCATAACTGAATTCATAATTTAACTGAATCCCTGTGTAACATTGTTTGGAGGGTTTAACTGGTAAAAATTATATTATGAATAATACATAATGAATAAAGAGGTTCAGATGACAACGGGTAGATTTTCTGATCAATTACATCATCAGCGTTGCATCAATGCATTATCTCGCCAATGCTTTTATGTTCTAGAAAGTTCCAACATGCAGCATCAAAGGCATCTATCCACAGGAGATATTAGAGACATACTTTAAAGCATACTGAACAAATGCAAACACAGACTCCCAGAAATTAAACAGTTCTCCTAAGCCTTTGAGTTATGAAGATGTCACACAGGAAGATAAGGGTAGCAGAGTACCTTCACCGCTATAAGAACCTCAATTAATGAAATACTTGCCTGCGATTATCCGGCGCGATAGGGCTTATCTTCAGAGACGAGGGTGTTGTTTACCTAACAGGGCTCTAGTCCAAACAAGAGTAAACCTCACCAACCTAGTAATAAAAATGTCAAAGAACCGGCGCATGGCACTTTGTCATTGTACATTTACAGAGTGCAGGGGTGCTTGGGAAATGACAAAGACAACATGCAGCAGCAGCAGCAGTAGCGGAGGTATTAATGCTAACTCATTTGTATGGACGCAATGCTGCATGACAAAATGGGAGGAAATGTCTCTACATCCATTGTCTGCTCTCCATTTTCCATCATAGCTTTGTGCCACGTAATAACATTGTTAAACATGCAATAAGTTCCACCCAATACAGGTTTCTCACATCACTTTTGTGTGCCTTTTTTGTGCAAACTATGCTGTTTGAATTATGAACTTCAATGGAATTGAATTGGATCTGATTGGAAATCTGCGGTAGCAGTGCAATGCGAAATAAAAATATATTAACCAAAGATTTTTTTAGGCATATACAGTGACAGAAAATAGAAGGCAATCTATTTTCAGGAAAAAATCAAAGAATGACACCAACAAACTTTGATATCATTAATATCCCACCTTCATTTTCCAGTCAAAAATACCCCCATCAGGAAAAGAAGATAATAGACTATCGTTAATTATTCTCTGACAAATACCTACATTTTATGAACAATTATAATGAGTGTGACTGCCTCCCAAGGAAATTAACTTTCGCTTCCGACCGATTACTATTCATTATTAGGCTCACCTGCTGTGTGATGGAACCTGTGTCTTTTCATTGTGTATCTCCAATACGACAAATATATTTCTCTAGGCTGAGGAAAATTTAGAAAGGAGGTATTTAAGGAATGTGTTGCGTCTGTAT
Source organism: Ilyophis sp. 1 JC-2022 (assembly GCA_022702515.1). NCBI lineage: Eukaryota > Metazoa > Chordata > Actinopteri > Anguilliformes > Synaphobranchidae > Ilyophis > Ilyophis sp. 1 JC-2022. The sequence goes on from CM040404.1 coordinate 132,032,627, forward strand.
GGGTGTGTCTGTGTGTGTGTGTGTGTGTGTGGAGGGGTGGGGGGGGGGGGTGGGGGGGGTATAATCATACAAATTACACTGCAATGAATAGTTCTCATGGCAGAAGAAAAAGTTCTCGAGTAAGCTGAATTGCAAGTGCCTGAAAGAGAGTGGTCAGGAAAATTTGAATAATGGTGAATTGATCACATTTCAACTTGAAAGTCTAATGGTGATTATTTCTTTCTGGACTATTATACACATGTACAAGACACTGATTAAGAGGCTGTTAAGAAAGAACACAAGACCCTACTGAGCCTTTGGACAGGACAGGCTATGACACTCATTTTATTGTCTCACACTAGGCCTATTATATATATATATTATCAAAAAGGAAGAAGTATAACGCAGTTGTAAAAAAAGACATTTCATACCACTTGTTATTTTGTATATTACTACTGCTACATGCCATAATTTATATTACTGTGCCATTTATATGACAACTTTATATTATATTATTATTATATGAACTATAATATTCTACTGTACTGTTCTAATATTCTACACAGTGGTATGAAACAGGTATTATAGCAGATTCTCACTTGGGCATTGCTCATATAGATACAACACAATGTGGCTGTTGTTCATATGAAATGTATTGCTTCATTTCATATGAATGACAGGTGGGAATCAGATAAAAATTCCAATTTGTATTTGCGTAAATCCTCATAATGTCACACATCAGCAATATAGAGTATGCCCCATCGTATTCAAAATCCCGAATGTATGAAATATATGTGCGGACATATGACCTGATACACACTGAGACTTCTGGAAACGCAGCGGGCTTGGGATTTTATTATGCGATAGCGCCTTCAATTCTTCAAGCAAGCCTTCACCTTGGCTCTAAAATATGGGGGCGAACATGCATTGCTTTGAACCCGGCAGGCGTAAAAATATGCCCTGTCTGATTCCCAGTGACTGATATGTCGTTGTGAGACGTCAATGGAACCATTATAAGAGAATTGGCAGCTTAGCCACACCGCAAAAAAAGAAGTGGAAAAACATAATGGAAGCAAGGAGAAAGGACGTAATACAGGAAGTAAATATGGGGGGCACATTATGGTCATTTTTAAGGACATTTTCTCCATTTTCCACCTGCCAGGACTCCATTTGTTGGCAGATGGCAATTTTGTGATTCCACAGAGTCTACAGGCGATACCCTGCAGTGGGGACGGATAAGGCTCTGTGAATGGCATCTCTTCCATCTCAGGCTGCACAGAAAATGGAAGTGGAGACGCATACACCCCCAAACACCCCCTCTGTCAGCAGCTGGAGACGATAGGGTTGCCTTGGCTCTGTAAGAGTGGTATAGTGGCCCCTGTTCCTCTGTCAGCAGCTGGAGATGTTAGGGTTGACTTGGCTCTGTAAGAGTGGTATAGTGGCCCCTGTTCCTCTGTCAGTAGCTGGAGATGTTAGGGTTGACTTGGCTCTGTAAGAGCGGTATAGTGGCCCCTGTTCCTCTGTCAGCAGCTGGAGACGATAGGGTTGCCTTGGCTCTGTAAGAGTGGTATAGTGGCCCCTGTTCCTCTGTCAGTAGCTGGAGATGTTAGGGTTGACTTGGCTCTGTAAGAGTGGTATAGTGGCCCCTGTTCCTCTGTCAGTAGCTGGAGATGTTAGGGTTGACTTGGCTCTGTAAGAGTGGTATAGTGGCCCCTGTTCCTCTGTCAGTAGCTGGAGATGTTAGGGTTGACTTGGCTCTGTAAGAGCGGTATAGTGGCCCCTGTTCCTCTGTCAGCAGCTGGAGACAATAGGGTTGACTTGGCTCTGTAAGAGTGGTATAGTGGCCCCTGTTCCTCTGTCAGTAGCTGGAGATGTTAGGGTTGACTTGGCTCTGTAAGAGCGTTATAGTGGCCCTTGTTCCTCTGTCTCTGCTGTTCTTTACTGACTCTCCTGTTTTGGCTGCCTCTCTGATCCCCGCTAGCTGCAGGCTGGCCTCCTGTCAGAATCTCATTCCTTCTCCTCTCTCCTCTCAGTCCTCCCTCAGCTTCTGTTGAGCCCCAGATAGATGAGTTGCTTCTGATTTCCTTTCACCTCACACACACACACACACACACACACACGCTCACACACATACAGTATGCACAACCACGCACACATGCGTAGGCACACCCGGGCACGCACACACACGCACACGCACACGCATATACACACACACACACACACACACACACGCACATACAGTATGCACAAACACGCACACATGCGTAGGCACACCCGGGCGCACACACACACACACACACACACACACACACACACACACACACACGCACATACACTTGCACAAACACGCACACATGCGCAGGCACACCCGCACGTGCACACACTCGCATGCACACACGCACACACAAGCACGCACACACACACACATTCACACAACCACACACACAGGATTGCCCTCTAACACGGCATGGTTAAGTCCAATGACCTGTTTTTTTTTTAGTTTATTTTTGATGGGTCAACTTTACACTCACAAAAAATTATACCCAAGGTTTGTATATTTGTAAAAAACAAATTTACTTCCACAACTTATTCTACCGCACAAAAAGGTGGTAGCTGTGAAGATCACATTTCCTCACTAATCTTTCTAACGCTACACAGCAGATGTTTCTATGTTAATAGACGTCAAGTGATCAGAGTTTGACACCTTCCCTTCTCACAGTTCTGCAGTGATGTTCACATTTGCGGCACAATGGAAAATACTTTCCTTCATAGCAACCTGTCATTTCTACGGAAGCCCTGGAGGGCAAGGTGAAAAAAAAATTGGCATAATTGTTAAGATATTTGCGAATACTTCACTATAGCAAAATGAAGAAACGGGAGACTCTGCAACTAATCATACAAAATCAAATATCTACAGTGCCCTCCACTATTAGTGGCACCCCTGGTAAAGATTAATTAAAAGAGTTATAAACAATTCACCGTTTGGGCAATTAGCTTAATAATTGAAGTAAACCTTTAATTGAAGTAAATTTATTATGAGAAAAAAAATCTCTCATCAAGAAATATTTCTTTTTAACAAAACCACATGTGCCACAATTATTGGCACCCCTGCATTTATATATAGAATAAAGTAATACTTTTTAATATTTGGTTGCATATCCTTTGCATGCCATGACTTCCTGATGTCTGTGACCCACCAACATCAAAAGACTCTTGATATCTTATTTTCTGGTACTCTTACAAGCGATACTATAACGTCTCTGCATTTTAATGGATTTCTATGGGAATTGGGGGGTGGGACTAGATCTAGCTGTAAATTACACTGCAACAGTATGGAACACATGTCTGACGTATCAAACAAGCCTTAAACCATCACTCTACTGCCAGAAATACAGTAGATATGGATGGATAACTTGAAGGGTTTCTTCTTCTGACTTATTTTCATCAGGAGCTGCCATTAGTCATATGGATCCCATCCCTGGTAATCCACATGGTGGTAGTTGCAGTAGTAGAGCCGCGCATACAGGATAAGTACATGATGTTTCTTTGGCACCAAGTGTGTAGGTATAACAAAAAAAAAGTATATCTTGGCACAGAGGAGGATCCATACACTACAAAGAAGAAACTGGCTGGAAACCAGTTACAACCAGTTGGTCATGTGTGCTTTGCTGTTAGCAAACTGTCATTATTCTCGCTCAGTCATGTCATTTTAGGTTACAAAATGAGCTTGTCTATGTGCTGTGTGTGTGCTTTCCATTGGTCATAGACTGAAACATTACCACATTAGCTCTCACCATATTTTTTGTGCATTTTATCATACACTGAAAAAAAACTTTTCAGAAAGATTTAGGCTTTTAACATGTTTCTTAAATCTTAGTGTGCAGGTCCCACTTTTTTCCCAAAAAAAAACAAACATGGTGATATAATTTTTCAAAACTCTTGGTTGAAAATAAATATGTGTATTTGGAGTTGAAACTCTCTCCGTCCAATCAGTTGCTGTCAGCTTGATACGGACTTGTTTTTATATTGCCTGACAGTGGTAAGATGTTCTGACGCAGAAGGTAAATTCACTTCCCCACTGTGCCTAGGGGAGAGAGGCAAGATAATAAGAGGCTAAGGTGTTTACTTTGTGTCACAGTTTTTTGACGGAGAAGCAGCATATTGGCAATTTTTGGGCAAACTGTAATTCAAGGCTGTGCCATTATTTTTTTGCTCTGACAGTTCATATTGAACTATTGGCTCTGTGACTGTTATATCTACCTTCTACAGTGTTTACATTCAGTCAAAATGCACGTCTGGATTACTTTAGCATTTCTACACAATTCTACTTTATATTAACTTTTGTGGATGCTCTCATCCAGAGCAATCTACGATAACAAGGGAACATCCACTTCCAACTGCTTCAACTTAAGTTACACTTAAAACTCTTAATCCAGATATTGAGTTATGTGCAATTTATAAAATATTACTAATGAAGGATAACTATGGCAACCCAAAACCTTGTCCATAATTCTGAGAGTGATTCTGCAGTGGGAACAATCTGCTGGTGAAATTGTGCTGAATAGATGGATATGCTTCAGTGAATTGCACATTATCTAACACACTATGCACAGACTGTGGAAGCAGAAAGGTGATACACACAAGCAGCTCCAAAACAACAGCTGAAGTCATTGGGCGTAATGGGTTTTTATGTCGCGGATATTCAAACGCGAAGGTGGGGGAATCAGAACAAGTCAGCACACATCAGTGAGGACCAATAAAGGGGAGAAAAACAATAAAAGAAAAGAAAGAAAAAACAGGAAACAAATTCCTTGTGGCTAAACAGCCAAAACAAAATCAACCCACTAAAATAGGGCGAACTCGAGAACGAGTGCAATACAAACTAAATCTCCCGAGCTCAATACTGGAGCTAGAACGGGAAATCTAGCAAAGAAAAGAACACCTTCGGCTACATAAGCTCAGAGCTGGAAGAGTGTAAAACCAAAACAAACGAACAAAGAAAAACTGTCTCCGTGAGAACAGCAACAGACAAAATAAATAGCGCAGAACGCTTACAGGAGGAATAATACCTATACCTGAAAATAGCTAAATAGCAAGTCCCTCGTGAACATAAGCAGCGTTTAATATCACAAGGTCACTAGTACCTGGCTATACCTGGCTCAATGCAATGTCGAATGACAAACAAGCACCGGGGAAGTGGAAGTGAGGAACTTAAATACCCTGCAGGTAGAAGCACAGGTGAAAATAATAATGAGGAAAGCAAACCCCGGAACAGAACATGGAAAAAATTAGGGAAACCAGGACGAAAACCGCAAAAGAAAAGAAAAGAAAAATCCACGAACCATGACATTGGGCCTCACTTATCAGACAACCGTGCGACCAAATATGGTAGTATATTCTGTGTATGCACATTTTTGCAGAAAGTATCTGATTTATCATTGAACATGAATATGCCTAAGATCAAATATTTATTTGAAGGCTCCAAAAATGAAATACGCATATTTCCATATGATACAAAGGTTTAAGTACAAAGACCAAATTTCACACACACACACACACACACACACACACACACACACACACACACACACACACACACACACAGGCACACGCACACGCACCAGTACCCAGAAGAAAATAAATCATCAAATTGAACCAAACTTCTGCAAACACCTCAATCAAAAAGAAAAAACTGCTAAATTTGTGAACAAACACAATTGTAAGCTAACAAAAATAATATCTCAGCTATTGAATGAAACATTAATTCAGAGCCTTCCCTTACCTCACCATTCATTCTGTATCTGTTCTGTTGGTCTTGTCTTATCCCCAAGGATACATCTGGCAGCCCGTTGAAATCAATGTTGTGAATTTCTTGCTGATAATACAAAATATGCTGCCTTTCCTTGCACTTTGTAAGGGCATTTACATAATTGATTTTACATATCTGAAGACTTCCGAAGTTACTTCAGGTGGAAAGATATACCTGGTCTTTGAACAGTTCACTTATATCCTTATTGCATGCAGCATTACTATGCATACTCTGTAGCCCACCGAAATCTGTTCAGCGCTCGTTCATTCCCAAAACTATCCATTCTTGTGCAAAATTATTTGTTAAAGCTTTTCTCTTTGAAGAAGAAACTAAGTTAAAAAGTAGGTAGCTTTCAACATTTTCTACTGTTGTCCTTTAATGCTTTATTTGGAATGATCACACTCTAACCTCACACTACCGGTCCATAGGTTGATGTTTCAAACCCAACTACCACAAGCTCCTGCTGTTGATCTACTGGGTTAGAAATGCCTCACAGTTTTTTCTCGCAAACAACTTTTAAAATCAAATGAAAGGGCACATGTGCCGAGAAGCAGACTTGTTTCACCTTCACAAAAACAAGGCAGTCTTGCAGCTGTGAAGACCATATTTCCGCACTAATCTTTCTGATATCCCAGGGCACAGGCATCTGCTGAACTATGTTAATGTCACATCTAAATAATCAGAGCTTGGCTCCACCTGCTGTTATGATGATTCGCATATTTTCTCTTGAAAGGATTATGTGGATATAGTTTTGCACTTGATCAATGACACAGCACCTTTGCTTGCACAGTCAGTCCAATAGACAAGAATATGGAAAACAACAATGCCAGGTATACTGTATATGTAAATATATAAAGCCTTTTCAATAAATATCAAAGGTTTGACTTTGTATTATAGAAAATAAGATGGACGCAATTTGCATACCATCTTGCAGTGCCATTTTAATGTGATAAGCTTTGATGCAAATGTCATGTGTCACATGGGTTGTGTTGTCACCCAGCAGATATTTTCATGAATGTAGCAGTCAGCACATTTGACACTATCTAGAGTTTAATCATTTAACTAAAACTGCACTTTAGATAAGCTTTAAATAGATATAAAAAATTGGTATACTTATCTTTATTTCATATTCAAGAACTAGCACATACTATTAGTTACTACATGATAATATTTGTATGCTTTTTTCCTTTTCTCTCCAATTGTATAATATTACATTACTGCACAGTAAAATGTCCAGTGTTAATTCAACTCTAACAGAGTAAATATGAGCCGAATCTGGCCAGAGTAGACTCATATGTACTCTGCTAGAGTTGAATTAACACTGGACATTTTACTGTGAATTTACCGCGGGGCATTTAGCAGACGCTCTTATCCAGAGCGACTTACACAACCATTAGCATTGTTGTTAATACAGGTAGGTCTATATATAGCTTTCTGCTACAACCTCCATTACTGAAGAGCAAGCACTGCTCATTTTGACACTTTAGCTCACGGGTCGGGCTCGGGTGCGTTGGAGAAGGACAGTTCATGTGGAGTTTAACCTGTGACAGGTGACCGACCGGTGGACAGGTGCTCATTACTGGTGTGCGCTGAGGCTCTATCATCCTGGTAATGCAAAGTGCAGTGACCTTCAAGCCCATTGGCCACAGTTGGTACTGGCCAATCAGATTGATGCCAGAGCGTTTGAATAGTAATCATTAGCAAAACCCACGATCATCTGCTAACGTCTTTTCTTTTCTTTTATGAACAGAGTGCACAGTGTAGTTTGCATGGATTAATTTTACTCCATATTAGCCTACTTTGCAATAATAATAATACTTTAAACAAAATGGCTGGTCATTATTGCTTTGGTCAGTAGGTGAACATTTTGGAGTCGTCATTAAATTAAATAACAACAAGTTAAAACAATTTTTAAGAAAAATGTAAATAGGCGCTTAAAATAACAAAGAATTTAACTTCCCAGGAATATATTGTATATCATATTTAATCCTGACCAAAAAAAACAAAAAACACAGAAAAAAATAACACAGAACAGCTTAAAAAGCGTATTGACTGGAAGGGATAGTTCCCACAAGCATATATGAGCACCCATCCCTTCAGGTTATTATGTTCCTTGTATCTGCAGCAAACACCAGGTAATCTACAGCAGGACCATAACTGTTTATACATAATGGATTTACCAGACCTCCAGAAACAGCCAGTTTTATTTGACCTGTAGCGGTCGATATGATCTTTTTTTCTCACTATTGGGGATTTGTTTGGGGCTGCCAGTACCTCCATGTTACTGGTCCAAAATCACATACCTGTCTGTTAGGAGGCGAAAGTACTGCAGATACACAGCACTGAGCTTGAGGTGCTTGACAGGTGACAATCCATCAGCCCAGAGGTAATGTCCAGAGCAGAGAGAGTGTCTTCTGCGTCCCCTGCGATACTCCCTGCTCATAATTTACCTCAATGATAAAAATCTATTACAGACAGCAACTGTAAAAAAATAAAAAAGCATTTACTTTTCAGATTATGCTCTATGGTTCATGGCTGAATATGTCATTTTAATTGGTAATTTTTAGTACTGAATTTTTGCAAAGTTATGGCTGTCGGCTTTGGTCACCTTTATTTCCTCTCATTAAGTATTTCACTAGATGTAAGAAAGTCTACCTTGCTTTTTCTAATAGAACCGTCAATGTTGTCAGAGGACTTGAACTGTGATTAAATTTTAGCAGTTATAAATAGCACGAGAACATTCGAGCTGTCTCTAATTATTGTTAGTTGTTTCTTTAGCAGACACCTGTATCTAGGCAGCTTAGGTAGATAACACATTACAGGTCATACATTTTTGAATGAGCAATATTTTTTTAATATTTATATATTTATATTACATCCTTACATTCTACACTGACACATTTTAATTATGACTACCAATACTAATACTAATAATAGCAACAACAGCAGCAATACTAGTAGTAGTTTATTGTTCCCAAAAAATAACCATTACAAGACACGACATACACATAAAACTATACAGTCCAGTTGTTAGCCTTTAAATGTGTGTTCATATTAAGACCCATATATTTCAGAAAGAGCTGGGGTCAACAAATACAGAACCAAGCTCTACTGTCACCCCATTTCTATGGTATCTACATCCTAATCTATGAGTGACTCTGATTGGCTAACTGCAAGAACAAATAACATAAAACCAATATCAAGTGTTATATATCACTCAGTCTAATGGTAATATAAAATAAACAAAACTGTAATGAAAAATAAACTATATTTAATGGCATGGAAGCAAAACAGATTTATTACAGTGATAGTCATCAACAATAAAAACATCAATCTGTCTGGATTTCTTTGTTTTATATGTAATATTTTGTATTAGGTCATCATCATTTACCGACTGACGGGCAGTTAATGTTGTACACCCACCACTAGTTTGTTGCTTTGTTGCATGAATGCCTTGTTTGTCATGAATGTACTAATTAAATCTTTTAATTTAATATAATGATACGGTTGTGCTGTATGTTGTGACACCAGTCTAGAGCCTACTGATGTTTACTGGATAATGGGCATGTCATGCCTAATTTGAGCCAGCAATCAATTGCATTAATTACTTCTCTATTTTCATTTTAATCACGAGCATCCTAATCATTTAACAAGGTACGACCACCTGTTTATAGCTGGCTTTTCTATGGCAACTTATGTAATCATGATTATAAGACAAGATGCATAAAAACTCATTATATTCACTAGATTGAAAATATTAATAGTGTATAAATTAATTGTGCCTATTGTATATTTGTATGTGGACTTTTGATGAGCCCATCCAATTTACCGAGGTCATGGAATTACAATAGTATTTAACTGTGGTTTGGATCAATATCTTTTGTTCATAAAGTCATTTTTATCTTGCAGTGAGTCGAGAAAAGTGCTGTCTTTAGTCCCATCACTGGGTGAATCTCACTACCTATATAAATTAAAGGTATTGCATGTCAAGAGCATGACTCTAACCAAGACACAGAAATAGAAAGTAGCTGGATAGTAAAGGAGACGTGTGCAGTTATCTAATTGTCTTGATCAGCTCTGCGTGGGAAGAGGATGAACAACAGGCGAGGAAAAGAAAAAACATCCTGTGAAAAAAAACCATGACCTCACTCAGAAGTGAAAGTCTATGGGAGAAAAGAAAGAAAAAAACCCCATCAAAATGAAATCTGGAAAATATGCAGAATGTCAGTTTGTTTTGATTTATGATTACTTTGTAGTGATGAACAAGTGCTACCTTCACTCTGCCTGGAGCTATGAGCGATTGGGTCGAGGCCGGGGTATTTTACCTTACCTAACACCTCCAGAATGAGCAACACCTGGCAGTTATTGTTTGACTTCTCTCACAGGCTATAAATCTCATCCAGGGTGCCTCTAAATGGAGGGTATTGCCAGAGGGGCCGTAATTCATATCGTGAGACATTTGACTGCTTCAAATGAAATTATTTTTCTTTTCCTCTGCTCAAGGTGTCAGCTCGTACTAGGTTATTGTACACAAATGCGTGAAGCCGTTTGTTTCCACACCTCTCCTTGACGCTCACGCACTTTATTAGTGCAGAGGCTAATAACACGTACACACCGTAACCAGGGGTTGAACGCGAGTATCAACGGCCCGGTAACTGCAGCCATTACTGGCTCAGTCATAATACAGGGGCAGTGCGTATAAAAACGGTGTATTTCAGCTTGCGGCTCTGCCGTTATGTGGAGAGTGGGAGTGGAAGATTCCAGCAGTCAGGCATTACAAAGCTGCTGTCTATTCTAGAGGAGTTCAACTTGGCTCAAATGTTTACTTTGAGGTACATTATTACAATGTTGATCACTAGCAATCTGTAACATGTTGATGTATAAAACATGCAAAAATACGGTCAGGTATAAGTGATAGCTAATATGGTCATGTGCTATAAATAGACTGTATTTTAACATTAATTAAATTTCTATTTTTTCTATGGTCATCCCCTGAACTTTCTCTTTGAGACTCTTCCATCAGGTCAAAGATTAAGGTTCTTGCCCCTTAAAGCAAAAAGAGCCTGAAACAGCTTTGTCCCTACAGCTGTTAGACTGCTTAATGACATTGGACATCTCAAGACAGTAAAGGCAAATGAGGAACTGTTATTGCTATTTTTCATCATAATGAATTTACTATAATATTATTTTGATCATAATACTAATACTAATAGTAATTTTAATCATAATCATAATATATTCCACTCCACACATACCTTCACTATAATGTGAAACATCTGATTCAATGGAATGTCTTTATTTAAAATGTTTGTTTGTGTTTGTGGGTCTGCCCCACTGTCTATGTCTTTTCCCCACTGCTGGCAACTACAACTGAAGTTTCCTAACGGGAAAATAAAAGTTATTCTATTCCATTTTAATCTATTTAATGATAACTTATGTGGAGGAATCAACACACTGATGAAAAAACTATTGATCTAATTAGTAAGTCCCATCAGTTCAGATGTGAGCAACTAGGCTTGAGGTAAACTGCAGTACCTGTTTTTGCACTGTTTTACATTAATTATAGACTTCTCAGGTGGCTTTTCTTCCATTGACTAGCACACAGATATGCATTCACGCCCTTCAGATCCAACACAAGGTCTTTCATGTGGTCAGCGTGTTTACCTGTCACCCGGAAGCCTCGCAGCTGATGTAGTAAAGGTTTCTGAATGGAAGGGGAACATCAATTCAAAAGAAGCTATTTTCCCTGAGCTCTTAAGACCCATTCATTTTAAAGTTCTATGAGTCATTATTAACTGAGAGCTGTGGTATAGAAATTATTTTTAATGCTATGACTATAAATATTTAGGCTACACTGACATGGACAAGGCAGCATAGCTGACAGTGGGTAATCATTTCCTATTACTCAATATGTATTAATGCAGGTCATTCAGCAGTAATGTCGAATATGCCATTCTTTAATGGAACGCACACTGTGGTACAGATGTCCTACATTTATGTAATTCAGTGCACTGGGATCATAAAATCTATGCATCACATATTCAGGTGCAGCTCATGTGTGCCAATTGACATTAATGAATTATTGAAAAAGAGTGGAAAACATTTACAACATGCACTGACATACAAATATGAAGAAGGTGGCTTTTACACAGGTTCTGGTCTCTGTAAAAAATAGATGGAGAGGGAGAGAGAGAGAGAGAGAAAAAGATGGGTTGCTGTTTTTTCTCGCGATATGAAGGATTTATTAACTTTTTATTTTTATTTTTTCAAATATTGTTAAAATGGCTCTTGTTTTCTTCCCAACCAATACCCTGAGATGGAGATCACCCAAACAGAAAAGAAAAGCTTCAGGCTAGGTCTGGTGATGGAAGCATTTGCCCAGTTCAGTCCTCTGAAAATTATTTTAGCGAAAAATAAATATGAACAACATACCAAATGTGTTGTTGGAGATTTGTCCACTAATGTGCACCAGTCAAGGGTATACATTTTTTATTCAAGTTAAAAAAGTGTTTTGTACTGTGTGGGTAATATTGCAGTTGTAACATAACAGCAGTTGGACAAACATACAACAAGCTGGGCATACTTTTGCGTGTGTGTGTGTGTGTGTGTGTGTGTGTGTGTGTGTGAATATTGATTGGTATGCGATTGCTAATATATTACGTTTCCAGAGTGGTGCATTCAAATAGAAATGCAGGCTGTATCAGTTTCGGGTTGATACAACTGATGTAACTAAGGTGAGGTAGTGTCGTTTAGGTCCATGTAACAAAGGCCAGATACCGTTTCTTACTTTGACTTGTGAGTGACAATAAGGGCATTTGGGCTGGCCCAGCGAAATTAACAGGCCTATTAAACATGAGGGCTCTTCAGAATTAGTTACATCCATTTTTTTCTTTCTTTTTTTTACCTTCTGGTTTTTAACGTTCACTTTTATCATTGATTTGTAAAGAAATAAACCGCAAATTAAGTTTATGTGCACATTTGCAATTCCCACCCGGAGATCACTATTGAACATCACTGTGAAACCCATTGACACGACAGCAGGCTTGAGTTCCACACAAGTCAGCCTCATGAGATGGCATCTCGCATCACTTCCTGGATCTGGTGCAAGGTTGCTTTTGATTAAATAGGAACAACATTCCACTTTTTGTAAATTGCAAAGGTGCAATGTGAGTGCAGTATTTTTGTTGAAAACCAGCCCTTGAATGCGCATCTATTTAAAATGTCTTTTCACCCCCCTCTCCCCCGTACCCTCCAAAGAAAAATTGCAACCCCCATCTGCCAAACTTAAAACAAATTTAAAACACTTTCTGCACGACCTCAGACAATGCACCGTAGAACTCATAGACACGTAGACACATCTCATCATTGTTTTTCCAGTCTTGCAGAGCTCTTAATTTGAATTACTTTCCATGAATTTACCTTTGAAGTCAATGCACAGGAATCCGTTCTGCTTCATAGCTGCCAGACCCCAGTAAATTCCAGCATACCTAAATGAGAGGGCGGTCTCTATTACTTTTAAATGTGCCTCTGTTTGACTAAATTTCCCAGAAGAATTAAACTGCTGGGGTTCTCCGTATAATGGCCATCACGGCTGTGGAAATAGCACGCAGTTGCTAAATGGCCTTTACAAATCATTTTCAGATCCACAATCTATGAGGGAATGGTACTAACGCAGTATATGAGTCATTTTCTAGCAGTGTGACTGGGTGCGAAATGACAAATTCTTCAAATAGTTTGACCCGCTCTCCAGTGTTGACCTCTTCAGCCGGCTTTTCTGTTCCGCTTTGTGAACATGCCGAGTTTCACTTTTAAATCGATCAAATTTGAGCACTTGAACAGAAACCACCGCAACGTGATGAACGTTCTGTCCGAAAGCAGTTAATTCAAGAGGGAAGGTGCGTTTATCAGATGTTATCAAAGATTTCACTTTGTCCCTGATGCAGCTTACTTGGGTAAAGGGTACAAATAGGTACAAAGGAATTACATTTATGCATTTCACAAAACAACGGTGCCCTGTCAAAAACGACAACGCTCAGATTCATACTCATGTGATACAACAGAGGTTGGCTTTAAAAAGTCACTCATGGTGTCAGTCATGTGATTGACATCATTTATGACTATTTTATGAAACATACAGTATATACACACACACGTGTGTGTGTGTGTGTGTGTTTAACCTCTTCACTTAAAAATGATTAATTCATTTTTATTTAAATTCAGTGATGCTTTCATTGTTTGCACACTTAATTCGAGGCTAAAATAAATTATTAATTTATTATGAAGAGCTTTCAAGCGCAGTTTTCTTTTGTTTTCTTTTGGGTAATTCAATTAATTTGCATATCCCACACAGTACAATTTGCATATCATCCAGCAAGCACTGTTGGGGATTTGTTTTCTGACTTATTTATCTTTTTTTAACAAAATGAAATATTTATTTATTTTTACAGAAATTGTCAAGAAGAAATGGTTATATTACATTTATACTTCACACTCTAATTATTAGATCAAAACTTTTCTCAGATACAGACTGTAATACATTTTCTGAAGAGTTTGTGTTGGATGGACACTATTGGGGAATATACATGTAGTTTATGGAAATTATTTTGCAGTATTTTAAAGTAATTGACCCCTTGGGGTATGTTTTTAACAAAAATTCATCCTGGGTAATGTGTTACTTCCAAAGCACATGAATAAAATAATCAGCTACCATATGATATCAATCCTAAATATCTGGTCAGAACAGAAATTGTTTGAGAAATGTAATAAATAAAAATGCAGCATTAATATGTCACAGAGTACTGAATGTGTAATTTGCTTCTAAGTTCCAAAATAAAGATTTTATTTTATTTTATTATTATTATTTTTTTAACCTCTAAACAGATTTGTGGTCGTGAGAGGGCACATTCTATTACTCTGGTTCTCACGCTAAGATTGTGTATTCATCTAAATATGGTACCCACATATAGGAAATTTCTATTTGCCTCAGTGTCATGTTGACTAGTATAACCCAATAACAAGGTAATATTTCATTGATGGTTCAATAGCAGTGTGAGATTTAAAAAATACTCTCAGGACAATGTTTCAGAGTTTCAAACTGTAAACTTGGCATTTGAAATGTCCTAAATGGATGACAGCTTACTGCGGGAGGTTTTCAATCCAGTTATCAGCCAAGTGTAAAAAGAGCTGAACTCATTGGTATTCCACTGGGATGATAAGTTAAGTTTTTTTCTTTTGACAGGTAAGGTAAAACAAACACATACTATTACATAATAAACATAAAAAGGAAAGCATTGTAAATGCATGTGTGTGTGTGTGTGTGTGTGTGTGTGTGTGTGTGTGTGTGTGTGTGTGCTTATTGGGAGAAAATAGTCATACCACCCAAAGTTTTTTGCTTAAAGGTGCACTATGCAGGATTTTTACCGTGAAGTTATTATAAAACCATGCTCAGCCATATGCACTGGCAATTTCTGTCTTTGTGTCCATTTGCTGAATCCGTGCTCCTATGCCTCTATTTATTATTCTAAGATGTGTTTGGGACGTTTCTGGGCGTGACACTCCTTCCAGTGTGGGAAGGGGTGGGTGTGGCCACAGAGCCTGTGGGATGGGATGAAGTTTTGGCAGAGTGTTAGTAGCTAGCTACTGCAATGATGCAGGTGAAGAAACGCAAGTACAGCGAAGTCAAACAACAAGCCCACAGGGCGCGTTCAAGAGTCAACCTAGAATGAACTTTTCCTTCGATAGCGGCAGCTGAAGTTTAGCAAGGGGATGAAAAGTGGCATGTAATTGCCATGTTTTCTGTCGGACCTGTATAAGTAACGTTACCTCTAGCTACCCAACTAGCTAAGTTAGGCAGCTAGATGGCCGAAGACGGGTACCTGAAGTGGGCGGGGTTGCGGATGGAAGAGGAGTCTTTTTTTATTGTAAACACAGAACCACAGCAAGGCAAATAATCCTGCATAATGCACCTTTAATAAATGAATACTCAAAAAATGCTGCTTGTATTTTATCTCTGCTTCTGTGTATTCCTGGGCAATTCTTCTCTCTCTTCGCCCAGAGAGGTTTATGTCAATACAGATGTAGCATGCCGTGTTTGCTTCAAACCATTTTTAAATGTTATTATTAATGATAAATGATGAATGGTTTCAGTATTACTTAATCCATTATTAAAGTCATCTCAAATGAAGGTATCTTGAGCCATTTTGACCTTTTGGTCCATCAAACTGTGAATTCCGCATGCACTTCTTCTCTGCGGGGAGAACTGTTGTTGTAAAATTAATCCGAGGTTCATTTTTCATTCTGTAAAATGAAGAATACATGAGAAAGGGAATATTTTATGTTTCCTGCCCACGTATTTTTTTAGAACCTGTTGATAATCATTGTGTAACGTTCCGCTCCCTTCCTGTCCGTTCTCCATGTTTTTCCCTTTCCTCCCGTGTCATGTTGGATTCCCTGTGTCCGTGTTTTCCCTGTCGCTACAGGCTGGGCGTGCCCCTTCTGTCTGTTTCTCTCTGTTCCCCCACTTCAGGTTCAGCCTCAGCCTATCGCCTTTCCCCCTTGTTGCATGCATTCCGCACCAGTCAATTAGTCAATCACTCTCGGTTACATTCCTCACGCTTTCGTTATTGTTTTCAATTTCACTCCCCTACTTAAACCTCCCGCTGGCTGCTATTCGGCGCCAGTTCGTTAACGTACTTCGTGTGTATCCTGGTCTCCTGTTTTTTGGTACTATTCACTGAAAGCTCTGTTGTGGGTTTTTCCCTGTTTAACTCCTTGGTTCCTATACCAGTGTTTGTAGTTATCCAGCCTGTAGTAGTCAAGTCCCCCTGTATGTGTTGCGGTACCCCTGCTTCTAATTAACGTTGCCTGCGCAGTTGGGTGCTCTGCCTCCAGCCCAGTTCCTGTTGGACCCCCCGGTCCAGATCCCGTTCCCGTGATCCAGTTCCTGTTGGACCTCCCGGTCCAGATCCAGTTCAGTTCCGGTTCGGAACCCACCTCCTGTTTCAAGTCCAGTTCCGGTTCGGAACAACCCTCCGTTCCCGTGATCCAGTTCCTGTTGGACCTCCCGGTCCAGATCCAGTCCGGTTCCGGTTCGGAACTCTCCTCCTGTATCAAGTCCAGTTCCGGTTCGGAACACCCTTCGTTCCCGTGATCCAGTTCCTGTTGGACCTCCCGGTCCAGATCCAGTCCGGTTCTGGTTCGGAACTCACCTCCTGTATCAAGTCCAGTTCCGGTTCGGAACAACCCTTCGTTCCCGTGATCCAGTTCCTGTTGGACCTCCCGGTCCAGATCCGGTCCAGTTCCGGTTCGGAACAAAACCTTCGTTCCCGTGACCCAGTTCCTGTTGGACCTCCCGGTCCAGATCAAGTCCAGTTCCGGTTCGGAACAATCCTTCGTTCCCGTGATCCGGTTCCAGTGTGGGCCTCCTGGTCCAGTACAAGTCCAGCTCCGGCTTGGAGCAGTTCGCTACATCCTCGACCCGCTTTACTATTGTGTTAAACTTGTGTTTAGCTTGGGACTACCCCAAAGCTCATAATAAATCCTCATTTCTGTTTCCCTGTCTCTTGGTCGTTGCATTTGGGTTCAGCCCGTGTTTGGTTCGTGACACATTGTCACTCTTTATTGAAATCGCAGAATAATATATGAGGTTCAAAGTTGTTTGGTAGATTTGTTACATCTAGTGTTGACACTCTAGCACCAGCTGCCATTTTGGCTCAGATACCTTTTGCTCTTCAGTTCTATTATAGTTGGATGTATTGCCCTGGTCGCGATGGCAAACTCTCCTCAAGCTTTTAGCAATGTTAACTTAATTCCCTCCTGGGTTCCTGTTTTTCAATGTGGGGAAGGCCCAATTTCTCCCAACGTGAAAATATTTGACATTTTGTCCTGTTCCAATATGAGATAAGGTTGTGCTATAGGTGCTATTTTTCAAATAAATACACATGGGAGCAAATTGGCAAATTCCACAGAGGAATGACATTCAATATTCAATAAGAGGAGAAAGTCCTGCAGACTATGAGACAACAAAAGTTTCATCTAATGTCAATCTTGCCACCATTACTCTTTGGGGATAATAATGCAAAAGCAAGTTATTTAAAAAATATTTTCATGGAATTACAAAAACATAAAAGCTGATTGAAGTCAATCAATATTAAAGAACATGTAAAGAGTGCAAGGTAATAACTCATGTTGTGTGTGTCCCCATGAACCCAGGCCAAGACCTTATGAACCCGTCAACATGTTTTCATATTTTATGCTTCCATGCTTCTCTTGTGTTTAAAGAGGTGCTCTCATTCTGGACTAAAACTAGTCTGCACTGGCATGGTCAAGATTCTGTACCAGACCATGGGTCCCATCCGTGCACTAGAACAGTGCCTTAACAGATACCAGACCATGGGTCCCATCCGTGCACTAGAACAGTGCCTTAACAGATACCAGACCATGGGTCCCATCCGTGCACTAGAACAGTGCCTTAGCAGATACCAGACCATGGGTCCCATCCGTGCACTAGAACAGTGCCTTAGCAGATACCAGACCATGGGTCCCATCCGTGCACTAGAACAGTGCTTTAGCAGATACGAGACCATGGGGCCCATCCGTGGACTAGAACAGTGCCTTAACAGGATGCGCCACCCAACAACTCTATTATAGTCTTTTTTTCTCTTCTGCTATCTTCTTTTGAGGAGTCACAGCACAGGTATTACTTTTCAAATCAAAACACAGGCATTTCACGTTGGTAGCAACACATCTATTTCAGTCCCTCTCGACATGAATTTGTGTTTCTCATCTGTTCATCTGAGAGAGAAAACAATAACTAGCATCAGGGCCCATGGAAGGCAGCTTCACTGAACGTGTTTAATCAATGACAGTCATTAAAATGTAAACCAAGTGCATATTTTACAATGGAAAGGACAGCTGGTCTCTGTCACTCTAATCAGTATTTACAACAGGGAGGTGGAAAGGCTCCAGTGAGCACAGAGGTTTGAACACTGCACTGCTCATTACATATAATTGGACTAACCACTTTAACGTGTAGAAATCAATCAATCACTTAGGCAATCAATTAATCTTCTCTTTACAGATCTCCTCTTAGTGGGAGAACCATCTCAAAGCCTCTCCAAGTAAAAACAGAAGGACAAAATGGAGTGGGAAAAAGAAGAACAGAAAAGAGCTAATGCCAATGCATGAAGAAAGGAATTAATACAAATGTGCAATCGACCCCCTGGAACTCAGCGAAATTAGCTCTGACATAGTGCTAATCTAGATATGAAATCACATTGATATTTACAATGTAGTTGCTAAGACCAATGTCTCGGGCAATCTTGTCCTGGTGTCCCGTGATGATTTTTATTAAAATAAATAAATAAGTAATGTATGTCATATTCTTCTGTAAAGCTTCTTAATCTTACTCATCTGTCTGCTTCACTTGGGTGTTTATCAGCTCTGCATCTATGATAATAATTTCACTCAATATTAAAAAAATTATGCGATACAAACTCATCTCACAATAACAAGTGTCCTACAAAAATTCAGAATTAAAATGAAAGTGCAAATTTTGGCTTTAAAAAATATAAACTGTATTTTTTTCAAGGAGGAAATTAATTTTTTTTCAAAGGACATATTGAACATGCTAAAAACCCTAACCCAAGATTAATCCATTCAATCCACCATGATGGGGGCAGAGTCTGCCAGTGAAGTGAAGCAGGACATTCAGCTGAGAACAATGATGTTTGTCTGTGTGTGCATGCGTCCTGCATGCGTCCTGCATGTGTGTGTATGCCTCATGCATGTGACCGCATTAATGCATTTACTAACTTAGTCCTAACTTAAAAAAACAATGTCTCAATATATTTATTTCATTCAGTATGAAAGATCGGCAAGTATAACAATATTATTGCCCTCTAAAAAAGCACTGAGAGCATTTATTTAAAAATATATGCATGCTCTTATTTTAGAACCTACTGTAAAAACACTGTGTAACATCAGCATCTACATAGGTAAACAAGTACAATGGGGGAGGCAGATAACTGAATTTCTCTGTAACACTGTTTCATGTCTTAGAAAGAAATAGATGCTTCCATTGACCTGAATATCTGTGACTGCATGCAGACAGAGGAAAGGTACGCCCCCAGCTGAGATGCTGGAGTAACTTCAGCACTGTATGTGTCCTTTCCACTGCTCAATGTGTATCGTTATCCCAAACCAAAAAGATGTGTTTTTAATTTGTGGGAGAGATAATTGATGGGCAAAAGACACTTTTTAACTCCAATCCGGTGCCAGAAATGCAGTAGATTTATTCATTCGGTTGAGATAGAGGAGTGTTGTTTGTGTGGCTGTGCGGAAAGAAGTCATGTCAAGGGTAAGAATTTTCCCTCCCCCACCAGAAAAGTGCCCTTAATCCTCAATGGATCATTAAACATTGCTTTCAAATGGCCACCGCTCTGTAATGGTCTTGATTGATACAAAGGACTCAATTTCCCAGCACCTTAGAACTAAACAGAAAACAAATAATCAAATCAAGCTTGTATCTATTACCTGAAGAAAAGCAGACATCAATGGCACTGTGTAATAAATGGTTAAATAGATAAATCTAAATAAAATGGTTTGGTGTGCAATCCTTTGTGTAATTTAAACTACATTATGCTCTTTTCAAAACATTTAAAAATACTTTTCCTTTGTTTTTAGAATAATGGGCTGCACAGACAGTGATATGAACAATCCCAGCCTCCCCAATGTTACAGCATCACCAGCGTCTCTGGTGCTGATTGGATAGTACTGCATGTGGGGTTGCTAGGTGCCAGAGTCTCTGGTGCTGATTGGTTGGTACTGCATGTGGGCTGCTAGGTAACGCTTCTTATTAAGGAGCTGGTCTCCTGCATGAGTTGGTCGGGATGACAGGGGCCCTGACCGAATATGACCCCTGTTCCCTGTCCACTGTCTCCTGTCCACTCAGACCCCTGTTTTTATGTGCCCTGTCCCCTCACTTTGCAAGCAGTGTGTGAAAGAAATCCCGCAAAACTTTTTCCAAAAAGTAGTTTGTAATATTTTTATTTATTTATTTATTTATTTATTTAAATTGAGAATATCTATCAGTTAACATATGATGATTGTTACAAAGTGTAGATTATGAATGAAGATAGAATTAACAAAAATAAAAAAAGTATTTTGTAATATGAATCTTATATCATAGATATACGCTCAAGCTTTTACGTTTTTACTTCCGGGTTACTTACTAAAATTGTCGGATGAGTGCACCGTTCTGCAGATGAGTGTGCTCTTGAATCCCCTCAACTAAACCCTCAAAATAAGTTGAGTTCATCCTGGTATCTCAAGTGCCCCCATTTGTGGGAAAAAGTCGCCCACTCAAAAGCTTTTTGACGAAGTGGACTCAAATATGCACCCTCAAAAGGGGGTAGGGACTGGGACTCCTGCCTGTCCAGAAATCTACCTGTTGAGCTGCACAGTAAGTGTCTTCCTCTGCCTCATGTCTGTGTGAGCTTGACTTGCAGTGCGATAAGAAGTAACGACTGACAGAAAGAAGCACATGCTTGTATGTACTTCAGAAATATGCAACTTTGTTTTACAATTGATTAAATTCCCCACTGACAGTAACATCCTTTTCTCAAAGACCAATGTGAAAATGGCATGAAAAATACAATGCTTTCTTGATGAGTTTTCACATTGAAATGAATACTTTGGATAATTCTAAATACATATTAGTACATCTACATCTACCAAAAAACACTGAGCAGAGCATAGATTCATAGGTCAAAATACATTTCTCAAGATAAGAAAAACATTAACTTTTTGGTGAAATAGGCCTTACATTGCCAAGTGACATACATGCTACTGAGAGTATGTCACTTGGCATGGTGTACATCACAGTCCACATACTTACAAAACAACATTGGAAGTGCATGTATTTCTCAATGAAATATACCTCACTATCTCTAACTGAAATATTATTTGCCAACATTTGTAATCTGGCGGACGGTTATGCAATGAAAACTTTTGTATGTAATTAATTAATCTCATAGGTGTTGTGTGTGTGTGTGTGTGTGTGTGTGTGTGTGTGTGTGTGTGTGTGTGTGTGTGCGCGCGTGTGCATGTGTGTGTGTGTGAGTGCGTGTGTGCGCGTGTTTTTGTGTGTATGTGTGTGTGTGTGTATGTTTTTGTGTGTGTGTGTGTGTTTTTGTGTGTGTGTGTGTGTGCGTGTGTGCGTGTGTGTGCATGCGTGTGTGTGTGTGTGTGTGCGTGGCTTTTCAAGAAAGGTGAATTATAGCAAGACAGTTGACAAATGCACTTTTGAAAATGTGCTCTTGCTGCGTAGTGTTATTGGTTTGTTTGCTTCTCAGGCATAGTTGAGTCTAATGCCTGAACATATTATATTTTTGATGGACTTGATCTACTGAACTCTTTTGCCCAACTGTTCATTTTTAATACCAAACCAAGTCAATACGCAATGAAATATGATCATTCCCATGACTGACTTTTATAAGAAGAACAGTAAGTATTAAGTCAGGTTGTGATGCTCAAAAGTTATTGTTTTATTGATCATGTTTTAGATGTAAAAGTTTCCAGTGAAATTGCACCATCCACAGTATTACTTATATTCATCATTATTTGACATGTGACTTGTGTTGCTGACAAAAAATAAATGTTCAGCTATAACAGAATTTTCACCTTATTTGTGATGAGCAGTCTCTACCTGGAAAAGAGTTTTGGATGCAGTGATATAAAAACTGCATTATATGATTCCGAATAAAATAAATGTAAAACCGTGCTGCATGGAAAGTTGACATTCTGGGTGACATTTTGAATGTTACAGGATTTTTATAACCGCAAGAACGACTTAATAACAGTATAGTTGTGTGTTTCTGTTAGGTTCTGAGATTCTGTTTGTCTCTTCTGTATTTTTATTTTCATTATCATTCATGTATTTTTTATTTTCCACATATCATTGCATCCCCCTCTGTTCGTGGGTTGTCCGAGTCTCATCTGTGTGTTTTTTACCCAGTCTCATGCGTGCACTATTCGGGTGACTTCGGGATTTTCTGTGGGTTAACGCTGTATTTCCGAAGTCTTGTTTTCTGCTACTTTCTGCTTTCCTTCCCGTGTATAATTGTATATATTACTAACTCGCGCTAACAATCACTCGGGTGCTTTATTAGTTACGTGCACTTTACTAAACTCATTAACATAAATGTGTACTAAGAAACGAATTGTCTGTCTTGTAGTTAGATACTAACATTTAACCAGCTTCCCTGCTTTACCTTTTCTACCTGCATTACTAAGCTGTCCTTGAGCTAACTGTTAACTTGTTTCAGCTTCTTATCCTTAGAGACCACGCCTCCCCTTATTATTGTGCACAATCCACTCCTACTCGAGCCCGATGTCTGTCATGCATGTTTTCCGAGTTCCTTCCATGTATTCGTTCTTCCCTCGTTATTGTTTTATTGGTCCTTGTTACGCTCATTGTTCTCACCTGTGAGCTATTTCCCCTCCCCGCCTCTGCACACCTGATTCCCATTGTCTGTCTCCCTCTGTGTATTTAACCCAGTCATCTCAGTAGTTTGTTGTGAGTTCCTCACTGTTTGTTATACTTGCTTTAAAAAAAGAAATTAATAAATAATAAAAATTAAAAAATAAATAAAAATAAAATAAATAAAAATAAAATAAATAAATATTTAAAAAATAAATAAATAAATATATAGAATCTGCCGAGTTGTCTGTAAGTGTCATTCTGTATCGGTTCCTGAGTTTTTGTTATCCCTCGTCCTTTTCCCTGTTGTTGTTTTTTTTTTTGGTTGCTGTCTTTGTTTTCTCTTGTTTTCCCGTTACGCCTCCCTGGTTCTGATTCCTGCCTGTGTTCTCGTGACCCTGATTTTGTATGTAATCTGCTGTGCCTTCCCGGTTCTCTACCTCTGCCTGTTCTGTGACCACTCTTTTGACTGTTTTTGTACCGTTGCCCTGTCTCTCCGGTGTTCGACCCTGCCAGTTTCATTACGGATTGCTGCCCTGTCCCTCATTAACCCTTTGACACGTACGGTCACACCGGTTGTACAGCGCTAGAGTGGTCCCTGAAGCGTACGGTCACACCGGTGTGATTAGAACACAAGATTAGAACGTCTATTAACGAATGACGCAACAATAGGCCTGTGGGCTAACCCTAGGACTAAACACACAGTTTCACAAAAACATTGTACCAAATAAACATCTTTACAACATTTACATTTATTTGTTTATGCAGACGTTCACACTTTCACAGAAGTAATGTAAGCAGCAAATACCCCCTAGCCTATAACGTTGATTTAGCTACAGTTCGCTAACGTCATTGCTAACCAAGCTGCCCAAATGAGCTAACTACGGACTGACAGAAAATATAATATACACAAGCGATTGTGATATAGCGATTACACTTTACAATGTTTTACATCACGGGTAAACTCATCCGTGATCAAAATAATTGACGAAATACTCGAAAAACGCATTTTCGAAAAAAATCCGGCAGTAAGCTAATATTGTTCTTCCACATTCAACCAAAGATGATGCATGATGAAAAGATACTCCACTTGCTCCCAACTGTAACCATATCAATTCTCAACCAAGTTAACCTGGAAGTGAGTTATCTTGTCACGTTATCATCTTTGGTTGGACCAGAGATGACGTTAAATGGCTGCGCCCGTGTTATTAGCTTTATCAGAGATCAATAGCATACTCCGGAGCAGAAGGTGGCGGTAATGCACCAACAAGCTGGATGCCAACCGCCGTAAAAAAACACAAAGAAGAATAGCATCTCATAGCATCTCATAGCATATGGTAAGCAGTAACGTACAACCTTCAAAAATGTACTTTACCAACATCATGGGTGTCCATTGCAATGGTTGCTTGAATCGGAACACGCCATTTGTAACAACTATTTAAAAACATGCGAAAAATATTTAAAATAAAAACATTTTCACCACACAATTAGCTGACAGATATTTTTATTGATGCAAATGAAAGACAGTGCAGTTAGCTTCGGAGTCAGATGATGACTGTCCCTTGTCGCCTCACACATACTGAGAGTCATCTAGTGTTGTTATATATATATATAGTGTAGGCTATGTATATGTATGTATGCGTGTGTGCTAATATTAGCGAACTCTCAACCGTGCGAAGGCTACTGCTGTGACGTAACAATAGAATTATAGAACACCTGTTGCACACAGAAAAAAAACAAAAAAAACTCACGCTTTGGGGCTGTTGAAAATATTTTGGAACTTACGTGCGAAAGGGTTAAACTTCAGTTTTTGTACTCTTTGCCTGCTACTGGTTCCTGTTTCCACCTTACCTGACACTTTCCCGTTTGGTTCTTTTGTGAAGAACAGAACTTAAAATGTTCTCTTAAAATGACTAATCAGTATTTGTTTTTAACAGTTTATTGGACACGGCTAACAGGGTGCAAATTGCAAATTGGAAAGTATTACAAAATAACAATGACTTGTTTGTGATTTTAGGCAGGTTTGAGCAGACTTGCAGTCAACACATGTTTGTTGCCAAAACCCAAGAATGATTCCTGGCTCTGTTGAGCAGTGCAATAAATCAACCGTGAGTGAAAGGCCTGCAAGGTTATAGCTAAAAAGTACTGGGCGAATTTCATTTCACTCTAAACGCTCTTGCAGGTCCATATCACATCACAAATATAACCGATCCCGCAAAAAATCCATTAGCTTGTCCAGGCAAGGTCTGACATCTCTGCTTATTGTTTTTCTTCTGGTCTAATTCATAGAGGTGACATTTATAATTCCCAGAGCCTAAATTGCACATCATACAGTGTGTGCATACATTCACCCGCCAGCATAACCTTGGCTTTCACAAATCGATGGGCTGGCCGGCCAGTCAGGAAAAAAAAAAAACATGTAATGGGACAATGTCCGAAAAACACAAAAGGATGGAAACCAAAAATTTCAGGAAAAGAGAACCTATGAAACTTTCAACAAAGCGATATTAACAGCAACCCTGTAACCACAGCAACAGCAATTTACCACAATGCTTTTCATATCCAAAAGAGTTCCAAGGTTTCTATGCCTTGTACCATAGTAAATATTCCCAACCTCTGCAGTAGGCCAGAAAGAAAATGAATGTTTTTTATAAGCGCAACCATAAATCAAGGATTGTTAAATCACTGAATTGATAATGCATGCTTTGCATTTTCTCTGAGTTACTGCAATGTAGGACAACATCACATCGCTATCTAAGGAGAGCAAACAAACCAACAAACTAAACCAACTGCTAACAGAAGATAACACATAGTTGGACAGGAGAAGATTGGCAAAGCTGTACTAAGCTCAGACTGGCATTGTCTACCCTTATCTCGGGATTGAAGCCACTTAAGCTACCAGGAGACCATGCCACCTAGAAGGGGCTGGCTCAGAGCTAGCTGTAAACTGATTTTTTCCAGGCTCAGAAGGTTGTTTTGCAGCAAAGACTAATTGCAAACAAGAATTACATGTGATCTGTTAGCAGGTTCTGATGGAATCAAATCTGCTTGGCAATTACTTGCTTGCCCTTTAACCCGGGAGTAGCTGTTAAGGCCGGTTTCTCTAACTGACCAACAATGCATTGCCTCTACTTTAATAACGACCGACGTGCGAAGAGAGTGTGCGCAAACGGCTAAAGGTGATGTCTGTGCGGTTGCCGTGGGTGTGTCAATGTCAGAGCCAGGTAAGAAGCATCACATATTCCTGTAGCTTGAGATTACAGAGAAATTCACCCCATTTCCTTATGTCCTTAGGCTCCACCTACACTAGCTACTTTATTACATAGTGGGAGTTCTGTCAGTGCTTTATTTATTTATTATCATTTTTTTGTTGTTAAAATTACACAATGTTGAGAGCTCTCTGGAGATCCCAAACCTATTATTGCCGGTGCACCATTGTGCTGAAAGTTCAAACCAGCTCAAGGTTGTCAAACTGGTTTAAGTTGTGTTTTCAACACTTCTATCTGGTTTTAGCTGGTCTACCAGCTGCTCACCAGCTAATCAAACTATATCCAGCTAGTCCACCAGTTGGGCCACCAGCTAACTCTACCAGCTTAACCATCTTTGACCAACTTTGACCAACCAAAGACCAGACTTGACCAGCCACAGACCAGCTATGACCAGCTAGAAATGTTGAAAACACATGTTAAACCATCTTAGAATCCCAGCAGGTCTTGGCTGGAGTTTTCAACAGGGCAGCCAGAGTGCAGTAATGGAGGCCTGTCTTATAGAGCAGCGGTCCCCAACCACAACAAACCGGTACCGGTCCGTGGGTCATTTGGTACCGGGCCACACAGAAAGACTGATAATCAATAAAATATTTTTTTATTCAGAATCTGAAAGATGTTTTATTTAGAAAAATGACCGGAACCATCCATCTGTGCGTCTGTGTCTCTTGAGATGGTGAGTTGTATTTTTTATGCACTTTATATTAGTTTTTATGCCAGTCATATAATTTTATTTCGTCATATTTATCCCCCCACACATTGAAGGCCGGTCCGTGAAAATATTGTCTTACGTGAAACCGGTCCATGGCCCAAAAAATGTTGGGGACCGCTGCTGTAGAGGATATTATACTGCCACTGAAGCACAGGACTTTTCCCATCAGCAGCTTAGAGGACTTACGCCTGGCCTTCATAATATGCTGGTGGACTGTAATGCCAGTCAGTAATGAACAGGGTTCTTCTCAGTAGATTAAGCGGTGACAAAGGAAAACTCCAGACTAAAACACTTTGAATTGTTAGAATTTGCATATCGGTGATGTAAAATTCCACCCAGGTCCTATTTTCCTGTTTTGTGTCATATTTCAGTTTTCTGCGGCTAAACTCAAGTTGTGTAGACGACGTTTCCTTGAGTCCCCGATAATAAACTTTCTGCAATACTCCGGCTGAGAGAAATCCATCCTTCATCAGGAGGACATAGTGATTTTTTCCATGCTAGCAGCTTCTCTCGTCCAGGCAGAATGCAAGAGCTTGGCTTCGCCGGGAATTGGGGGCATGGCCGTGTATTCCTTTGCAACAGTCTTTTCACCCTCATTATAAAATAATGAACAGCAAAACAAATGATGTCCATTACATCCATTAAATCCATTTATCTTAGCATTTCTATTTACCTTTTTGAAGTACTTACTAGTGCGATTGCATGTTGATTAAACGGAAACTGTGCTTATCAGATTGCCCAATGGACCCTGACTTTAATCTAGGATGTAAATCTAAATAGAAATGCAAATTATGCAATTTTAGTAACTTGTGTGATTATGATAGTGGCTTTCCTATCCAGCTGTCAGACTGTGGCTGTATAATGGCCTCAGTAAAGCACTCTTGAATCTTACACTGTGCTGTCAAGCACTATAAAAACCCTCCATATAATACCCTCAATAATGACACATTTATTTCCACCATTTCTCTCAGTAATAGTCAATAAAGCATGCACATACGTGTACTTTCTCTCTCTCTTTCGCACACAGACACATGTACACTCCCACGAACACGTACGCACACAGACGCACACACAAGCACACACTCACACGGTGTATACCCACAAGCACACACGCGCACACACAGACACACACACACACACACACACACACACAAAAGCACATGCACAAATCTAATCTTCCAAACAATGTATTCTATGGTAATACAACATCACAGCATCCTTCAAGTTTCTAATTAGAGACGGCCTCTCATGCTGGACTACTCTCAATCTGATTCTTCAAATGTGCCTAATTATGTCCCACTCATTCTGTACCAGGGTTTTAATCAAGCACACAACAAGGGGTGTGGTAATTCAGTACAGAGGCGACAAACGGGCTCCATCCACAAATGAAACATAACCATCTGTTGTCGCTTTCATCAAAACAACGAGCATATTCAAGCAGCGCCTTTGTGCTTCTCCTCAAAGTCGTAGCAGCCCTGAGCGGGGTGATGCGATTAACCCTTTGCAGGGGTGCGAAAAACTAGTGATTGCCTCCCCTCTCCGACGAGGAAGCGCCAAACCGCGCCCGCGTGCCCGCGGCGGCTCTCGGTTTATGACAGGGAAACGCCGTTAGTGCCCAGCTAGCTTCTGCTAATCTTGTTGGTTCTCCCGCTGGTTCCACACGTGCCACTGCGCTGTTTGCGGGGTCCTGCACGGAGAACCACAGCGTGCCCAGTCAGGTGTCTTCTCTGGTCGAGCAGGAACAAAGTGTAAATGACAAACGGAGCGCAGAGCTGTGTGAAACATGTCAGAAACACGATGCTGACAGTGTAGTAGAGAGTCCTGAACCAGGTATAAGGCTGAACAATGATAACAAATCTTATCAATAAATTACCCAAAGGCTGCAACATTCTGTTAATTAAAAAAATAATATATTGTATATAAACTGGTCATTCATTAAAAAGACTTTTCTTATACTGCGCACCACTGGATGCTGCAGTGTTTGGATCCTGGTACAGTTATTTCGTAGCAAAGCTCTTCCAAGCCGCACAAGAAGAATCATTACGGTTTCATTTTCCACAGTGAGATGGTGGATCACACAGCAGTTTGCTGCTGTCGCTGCTTGGGCTAAGACAGGCGTTTTGCAGTAAACCGGCGAGGAGACGAGTGAAAATTATGCTGCGTGAAAGCCTCATCTTTCTGACGTGATCGGGAGGAGACAGAGGCTGCTTCACATTTTAAAAAACTTTAAAAAGAAGCTGTTTTCTTAGCAGGGCTTGGCAGGACCTGGTGCACTTCACTTTTTAAAATCTTTTCTCAGGCTATTGCTGACTTTTAACCCTTGACCCCTAACCCCTGACAGAGCACTGCTCATTACCTCTGTTCTCCAGCTCATGAACACCTCCCAGCACTACATGTGCAGAGCCCAGTACAGAATAAATAATACGCTTTTGTCCTATTGTTGTTTATACCACTGGTTCCCTGTAATGACAATGCTTATGTCTGGAAGTGTAGTTCAGGGCTTCAAACCTACAATGTTTTCAAGAGGAAGAAAAAAACCTTTTTGTCCGTTTTTGTTCTAAATGGTACAATGTTCCATGACTGGATTATAATTCTACTTTAGAATACTAATCTAAAAGGGTTAAGAGTACAATTGGTGTATATTTGAGGGTACTGCCCCAGAGACAAGCCTCCCTACAGGTACAATTTTTGCACATTTTATTTTTTCTGACAGTGTACTGTGGCCCCAGGTGGCCCCAGCAATCCACATTGGGAAAAGTGTTTTACCGGAGCATAAAGACATTTCATAAAAAGATGGACCACCTTATAGAGCACTCCGCTCAATACTGGGCCAGTTTTAATTAGGCCAACCGCTGTTAACTCAATACCAAGGAATGATGTGTCACCCAATGCCAGCTGTCCAGAACAGAAGTTGAAATGGACAATACTGAAAACCTGTCTTCGGTGTTTAATTTGTGGATGTGGGAGATGCTGCGATCGATGGAATGCATGAGGGGGCTCTGCATAATTATAATAACAGGCAGTAATAACTGCTTCAATCTTTTTACATTTTTTTCCTCACATCTGCTGATTTTAGTTTGTCAAACAGAGAGTCTCTGGATTTTAACATCTCTGACTTTACTATCCCAATAGCTGTGTTCTATCGACCTTACGGCAATCTGGCATTTCTATTTCAGCCGCAATAACTGCATGCTTCACCCACATTTAGTTACCCAAAGCCGGCGATGCAGAAATATGGTAAAATGATCAAAAACCACAACTGAATATCTGCAAGTATGTGTATCGCATATGAAGGGTCATAAAATTCACAATAAATGTTTCAGAACTGATAAGGAGCTGACGCTGTCCTGTTTGAACATTTATAGATAAATATTGGTTACCTGGTCTTTTTTTAGTGTTACTATGACCAGCTCTGTTACCATTACTGTTCACCATTCCTGTCGCATTAAAAGAAAAGCTTATTCATGTTTATATTTGTATATCATTATGGTGATTCAAAAAATAACACCTGTCCCTCTAAGACTAAGACAGGTGGGGCATTTCCTCCATTCTACATGGTAAAATGTCCAGTGTTAATTTAGCTCTAACAGAGTACATATGACTTCAGTGGGGACCACAGGTACTTCATAAGAGTTGATTTAACACGGAACATTTTACTGTCTACAACCACTAACAAAATCTTTATATGTGCTGTTATATTGAAATGTTGTTAATATATCATTGTGTGTTTGGTTGTTCTTTAGAGCCAAATGTGTTTGTAGCATTGTTTAATGTGTCTGAATAAATGAGCCAATATATATTGTTAATACATGCACATGCCATATTTATATATACTCTTTCTTAGTGCGATTAAATGTCTCCATCTATTACAATAATGAGCTCTCCATTAACGGTAAATTTAAGATATTGTGCAAGAATAGAGTGATACACTAATCAATAAAATATGTTTTACTTGCAATATCTTTGTTTACACTCCTGTCTGATGCTCTGACAGGATCTATAAACCAGTACAGTCAGACGTACAGTCACACTCCTGTCTGACGCTCTGACAGGGATCTATAAACCAGTACAGTCAGACGTACAGTCACACTCCTGTCTGATGCTCTAACAGGGATCTATAAACCAGTACAGTCAGACGTACAGTCACACTCCTGTCTGACGCTCTGACAGGGATCTACAAACCAGTACAGTCAGACGTACAGTCACACTCCTGTCTGATGCTCTGACAGGGATCTATAAACCAGTATAGTCAGACGTACAGTCACACTCCTGTCTGACGCTCTGACAGGGATCTACA
The DNA here is from genome assembly GCA_022702515.1 of Ilyophis sp. 1 JC-2022. Lineage (NCBI taxonomy): Eukaryota > Metazoa > Chordata > Actinopteri > Anguilliformes > Synaphobranchidae > Ilyophis > Ilyophis sp. 1 JC-2022. The sequence goes on from CM040404.1 coordinate 132,064,169, forward strand.
AACCAGTACAGTCAGACGTACAGTCACACTCCTGTCTGACGCTCTGACAGGGATCAATAAACCAGTACAGTCAGACGTACAGTCACACTCCTGTCTGACGCTCTGACAGGGATCTACAAACCAGTACAGTCAGACGTACAGTCACACTCCTGTCTGATGCTCTAACAGGGATCTATAAACCAGTACGGTCAGACGTACAGTCACACTCCTGTCTGACGCTCTGACAGGGATCTACAAACCAGTACAGTCAGACGTACAGTCACACTCCTGTCTGATGCTCTGACAGGGATCTACAAACCAGTACAGTCAGACGTACAGTCACACTCCTGTCTGACGCTCTGACAGGGATCTACAAACCAGTACAGTCAGACGTACAGTCACACTCCTGTCTGACGCTCTGACAGGGATCAATAAACCAGTACAGTCAGACGTACAGTCACACTCCTGTCTGACGCTCTGACAGGGATCTACAAACCAGTACAGTCAGACGTACAGTCACACTCCTGTCTGATGCTCTGACAGGGATCTATAAACCAGTATAGTCAGACGTACAGTCACACTCCTGTCTGACGCTCTGACAGGGATCTACAAACCAGTACAGTCAGACGTACAGTCACACTCCTGTCTGATGCTCTGACAGGGATCTACAAACCAGTACAGTCAGACGTACAGTCACACTCCTGTCTGACGCTCTGACAGGGATCTACAAACCAGTACAGTCAGACGTACAGTCACACTCCTGTCTGATGCTCTGACAGGGATCTACAAACCAGTACAGTCAGACGTACAGTCACACTCCTGTCTGACGCTCTGACAGGGATCTACAAACCAGTACAGTCAGACGTACAGTCACACTCCTGTCTGACGCTCTGACAGGGATCAATAAACCAGTACAGTCAGACGTACAGTCACACTCCTGTCTGACGCTCTGACAGGGATCTATAAACCAGTACAGTCAGACGTAAAGTCACACTCCTGTCTGACGCTCTAACAGGGATCTATAAACCAGTACAGTCAGGTGTACAGTCACACTCCTGTCTGATGCTCTGACAGGGATCAATAAACCAGTACAGTCAGACGTACAGTCACACTCCTGTCTGACGCTCTGACAGGGATCTACAAACCAGTACGGTCAGACGTAAACATGCTAAATCTGCTTTTATATCAGAAGTACTGTGGAGAAAGAAAAAAACTAAAACAGGCCCAGCCTTTGGCTGTCATCATTAATCGTGTATATTTTTCTCTCTTAGCGTACACGGTAAGTGTTCACAGGGCACAGGATCACATATTTCATTTGAAGTGTAGCTGCCAGAGATGGTGTAATCAAACTGTGCTAGTAAAAAGACTAACCTGTGGGTGTGGGGGGTGGGGGGTGAATACTGTCCGTATTCCACAGAGCTCAGAGTTGTGGGCGCCACCAGCATGCATGTAGATCCTCTTCTAATCTCCAAAAACCCGGACAAAGTTACTGGCAGCTACTGGAGAGGGGGCCTGTTGGACTTGCTGTTGAAAGGAGTGCTTTCTTGTTTGTGCATTTTTATCTTGTTTATTTTATCTCTGGAGTGGGAGAGAAAGCTCATGAAGCAGACGGGCCAGAATTCTTATTGGACATCAGGATCAGGAGGACAGGATTTCTGTGTGCTCATTGGTGGAGGATGATGTGTTGGCCAGACTAAATGAGCCACATTTTGAGTTTGTTGAGGACACCTGGCTTACCAGCTCAGGTATGACATCGTGTTTCATAACTACTGGGAGTCAGATACTTGTTTTAAGGTTTTACCAAGACAAAAAATACCATTCTTAGCTTTGGGGTCACAGGTAAGTAGAACGAAAGGTGATCTTGTGCTAATAAATATGAGGCAGAACGTGTCTGGTAGAATGCTCTGGAATCATAACCAACCCACACTGCAACTGGGCCAGATCATGTACCGCAACTGTTGCAATCTGGCCCGCCTTCAATTTGCACAGGGACGTGCTATAGCTACTTAATCGGGTATAGGATTGTTTTCTACCTGGTAACGTTTGGTGCTATCTATTTTGTACTTTGCTGTTCTCTCTGAGACAGTTTTTTTTTGTACTTTCGTTTCGGTTTTACACTCTACCGGCTTTGAACTACGGTAGCCGAGAGTGTTCTTTTGTTTTACAAAGTTTCCAGTTTTTAGCTCATTACGTGAGCTTGAGAGATTTAGTTGTTATTCTACTAGTTTTAGTATTTTGCCCGTTTTGTGGGTTGATTTTCGTTTTGTTAGCCATAAGAAATTAGGTTCCTGTCTTTTCTTTCTTCCTTTATTATTTTCTCTCCCAAATTATTGGTCCTCGGTTGTGAGCTGACTTCTGATCTCCCCACCTTTGCGTTTGAATCTCCGAATCATCAATAAACCCATGACATGATCTGGGGCAGAGGTGGGTGGAGTTGGCAGCTATGTGGGAAACATGTGATTAATCCAATTGTGAGAGGATCACACATAAAGACAGCATGTATGACATTAAGGGCACATAAAAATGATTTTATTTTCTGGTACATATGAATGACATATTAAGTATTTTTGTAGATCACATGTCTTGGATACACCATCTTGAGAGAAATTGCCCATGGGTTTGTGCAGAACTGTGAAATGACAGCATGCAATTTTCATAAAATTAGATGCTGTGTGATATATTTTATATTTCACACAAGAGTCTGAGGAGAATGTTAAGTCTGAACAGCACTGAACACTGCAGAATGGGTTTAGTAAAACATTATGTAAATTGAGTTGAAGTTTGTTTAATAAGGGGCTCCATTAAAACTTAAGCACTCAATAAACCTGGTGGGCTGCAAAAGGATTTATTAAATAATAGTGTATTTATAATTGTACATATTTTATCTGCATACATTATACACTGCCTGGCCTAAAAAAAAGTTGCACACTCTAATATTTCGTTAGACCGCCTTTAGCTTTGATTACGGCGTGCATTCGTCCTGGCATTGTTTCGACAATCTTATGCAACGTCACAACATTTATTTCTGTCCAGAATTGCATTTCTTTTTGGCCGAGATCTTGTATTGATGACGGGAGAGTCGAACCACTCTGTAAAGTCTTCTCCAGCACATCTCAAAGACTTTCAATGAGGTTAAGGTCAGGACTCTGGTGGCCAATTCATGTGTGAAAATGATTCCTCATGCTCTCTGAACCACTCTTTCACAATTTGAGCTCGATGAATCTTGGCATTGACCCTGTCCTACACTGCAGCCAAAAGGTCAGGCCCCTCCTACCTACAGGACTTGATCCAGCACTACGCTCCTGCTCGACCACTTCGCTCTGCTGGTGCAGGGCGACTTGCACTTCCCTCCCTCCGTGTCAACGGCACTCGCTCGTCCCGACTGCGGAGCTTCTCCAGTCTAGCTCCCCAGTGGCGGAATGAACTCCCCACTCCGCTGCGCTCAGCTGAAACGCTGTCTGTTTTCCGTTGTGGTCTGTAAACACACTTTTTCAGACTCCACCTTGACTAACTACATATATAGGGCCAATTATATAATACATACTTTCTGTTTTTTTTATTTTCTATAGTTTTTTTTTTGTTGCTATTTTATAGCTTAGAATGTATAGCCGACTATATTCTATGTTGATTACTAGCGATAGCTCCTACGTTGTGAGAAAGTTGTGCTTTGTTGGATTTGCTTTGTAGTTTTATCAATGACCTTCAATATGCACTTTCTGTACGTCGCTTTGGATAAAAGTGTCTGCCAAAAAACTGTAATGCAATGTAATGTAATGTCCTGTAATATGCCCATTTATGGGATATCCTGGTTATTCAGTAGCCTACATTCAGGTACTCAGCTGACTTAATTTAATTGCTGCATAATGTTGCTGAGCCTAGACCTGTCACCTGACCAATTGAAGCAACCCCAGATCATAACACTGCCTCCAGAGGCTTGTACAGTGGGCACTATGCATGACGTTCAACGGATACTTTTTTTTTGGCCAGGCAGTGTATAGTACACAATGAATTTTGTACTAAGTAAATGTATGTTATTTTATTTACAAGGCTCTCTGTTCACAGGCTACACTGGAAAATAATCATTAAAATCACTTGTGGTTGCAATTATGGTCTAAAAAAACTGGCACAATTCATTTTAGTTGCTTCACTATGTCAATGACTGAGCTGAGCTCAATATGGACTCTTTTCAATGGAAATCTTAATTTAAGTGTTTTTTTAAAATCTAGAACTGGGTTTAATCCATGTCTGTGAAACTGGGTTTTATAGTACGTCAATATACAGCCGAAACCAGAAGCCGGGTAGAGCCGTGGGAAAAGTAACTCATTAACATTCAAATATAAATCTACAGAGGGGAAAGCACATTATCAAGCCAACTAAATCTGTTCATATTAACAAGCAACTAAATCTCAGTGCTTCTAGATGTCAAACCGTTGGAGAAATACCCCAAGTCATATTATATCAGGAGCACAATAAAGGAGAAATACTGCTGTAGGGAAATGTTTATTCACAACCTGAGGAACGGCGACCATACATCATAGGTGCGAGTGTGAAGCGCTAAGTAAAAACCCAGAGATCCGAGTTTTCTGTTTTACACAAGTTCTTAAAAAATGTCTTCTCTCTTTTCTTCTTTCCCCTTCTTTCCCAAATCTTAATTGAAAGTCTGTGGTTATTGCTGCGGCGCTTGCTCACGCCGGAGAGGGAACGCACCAGCGCGAGAGAGAGCCGTTTCCCTTTCACTGTGAAATCCCAGCGACCTGCACCTGGCACAGCTGGCAAAGGTAGATTCCACGCATGTAATTAACCAGAGGGGTTTCTGCGGAGGCGTGGAATACCCTACGGACTGTAAACATCCCTGCCTGAGGATGATATGGTCAATGCTTCTCCTTGTGGAGTTTCCACGGGGCTGCACAGTGCGGATCTGGACCACAGGGCACATCGCTGAAATATGAACAGGGTTCTCTCTCTTTTTTTTTTTAAAATAACCATTTTGGAAGTGTTGAAGTGATTCGTTTTCATGTGCCCATCACAGCTGTTCGTTCCACCCTGATCTTCAGAGCTTGGTATTATCAATGTGTAATTAAAATTGCCCTTCAGGCTACAGCTTCCTTCTGTATGCCATTTATTCGTGAAGGAAAATGAATCAAATAAATAAATGCATATTTATACATGAAACAAGCAGAAATGAAATACCAATGAGCAGAGCAGAGTGAAAATTAGATCTCTTGGCATGATTTCACCATGGAAAGCCACATTATAAAACACATTTGAACTTGCAAAGAATGCAAACACATTGTGTATTGATAGTTTTGATGTTTTTCAGCATTTCAGCAAAATCATATTCACAATATTTCACTATGCATTCCAAGACATTTTTTCACAACAATAATGTATAGAGCAGCCAGAAGATTATATTATAATATTGTGGTACCATCTCCTGATATCATTACTGGTCCATGCTAGAAAAGTGATTTGTGTTCTCATTATGTCAAAATCTAATAAAAAAGTCACATTATTGTTTGTCTTGTTACTAATGTTGTGGCAATGGTTGACAACAGTCTACATCCTCATTAGTTCTACTTACAGATGGCAACGTAACATCAGAGCCATAGACAAACTGCACAGTGTAACAGTGTATTTTTGTTCTTGGACATGAATACAAATTAGTGTTAGAAATGTTTTTGCAAATTACCAATACCTATTTTTCTACATCAGATGGCAGCACAGTAATGGCACTGACCCTATTCATTTGAGGCACTGCCTACTAATGTTGACTACTGAAAGCCAATTCTAATTGATAGACAGTAAAACTGAATAAAGTAATGATGGATTTTGGGGGTAATGGGCTTCATATATTGTACCCATGACTGCAGTATCAAGGAAGTTTGCACCGCATTTTACTTAAAATTTCAAGTCACAGGCAGAATCATGTTCACTCAAATCCGTGTGAAATTAATCTCTCGTTTGCTTACATGCTTCATATACATGCTGTAGATGATGTCTCGGCTCTCTGACGTTATGCTCTGAAGCGATCGATTAGATTCAGACTTGGAAACGCAGGAGGCAATGACAGCGATTATCTGCAGGATCTCCAGGCCCCTCTCATTCCGTGGCGCCACGCTTGTCATCGCAGTGCTGACGTGTGAAAACGTGATTCATGAGCCTGCCCAGCTCATCGTGGCGGAACATAGACAGCGCTGTTTACACCTGTTATTATCCATCAAACATGGCTGAATGAAATGACACATGCCGTATTCATCCAAATGAGAAAAAGCATGTTCATATTTATTTTAGTCTCATATGGCTTGGCAGACCTCTAATGTTGTTTGCAGTGAAATCTCAACATATATGTCTTGTAAAGATGAAATAGGAATCAGTACAATGTATAATCAATGTAATACATGTGCAAGTGTTCACACATTGAATTACATTGTGTGCGGGCACAGCTGGACTTCATACATACCGTACACATTGAAATTGATCTCAAATCATACCAGTTCCATGCAAAGTAAAATCACGCGCAAAGCATTTGGCAAATGATGTTTGATTGACACTTCATTTTCGATCAGGTTTCTCTGTTTACTGTTGAGGAGCTCTTTTCATGTGACTTTTCTAAATCTTGAAGACAAGCAGGGATGATTTAAAAGTGTGTCGTACAATCCCTTTGTGTGCTGCCTTCAAATAAAGAAAACACACAATTCCAATAGAAATAGGCTGAAGATATAACATTATATGGTTGCTTGCAGTATTTCCCATGCAAATAAATGGCCATGTTTGACAGAATAAGTGGGATGTTTTGTATCCTGTATCCTGGTTATTTTTGACATTAATGTTATGCGAACCGATCAGAACCACACGCAGACACCAAGATGTAGTAGAATCAGGCTTTTTTCAGAGTCAACAGAAAAGGGTCAGAATCCGACAAACAGTGTAGGACAAACAGGCAGAATCGTAGTCAAGTTCAGGCAGGGGTCAGAGTCCAGAGAACAGGGCAATGTGGAGAAGGCAGGGCGAAATCCCAGAACAGGTAGGGGTCGGAACCGGGAGATGAATCCGTGGGAGCTGGAGAACAAGAGGGTGAATGGCTGGAGTGGGGCTTGGACCGAGATGGGTAGGCGGGCAGGAGGACTGGGGTAGGACTGGACGAAGACAGAAAGGCAGGCATGAGAACAGGAGCAGGGCGGGACAAAACAGGACTGGAACAGGAACTCGGAACAGGAACTCGGAACAGGCAGGAATCAACGCTGGAAAGTTTGAGACAAGCACAAATTCAGGGCACAAGACAATCTGACACAGAACAAAGAAACAGGAGATCGTATATGCCAGATTAATGACAAGAATATGAGGAACAGGTGAGATACTAACACATAAAGAAACACATATCAGGTGTGGGAGGCGGATGCACACAATCGGGGAAAGGGAAAACATGGAATAAAATACAAATACAGAAAACACATAGAAACGGAAAACCAGAAAATCAAGACACAAAGGTGCGGGACGTGACACATTAATATATACTCCTCAAAAAAAGTTTGGAAACGTTATTTCGGTCGATTATTCCTCCCCTTTAATAATACCAATTGGTATTGTATTTTATATCGTTGGAAAGCCTGATTAGTCACCTTTACAACGAGGTACAACTTGTAAGGATCATGCATTCGTGGAATGAGCAACACAGCTAACCGTGTGGGTAGCGGCCCAAAAAAATGTGCCTAAATCCCCTGCAATATTCTTCTGTTGGTATTCACTCTTGTTTTGAGCTTCAAGTGCTGGCAGGTGTATGCCAGTCACAGGTGTGTGACTGGCACCTGATTGGCACCGAGGAATGGGATGCCATCCCACAGCAGTGTGTGACCAGGCTGGTGACCAGCATGAGGAGGAGGTGCCAAGCTGTTGTGGCTGCGTATGGATCTTCCACACGCTACTGAGGTCCCTGACAGTGTAAAATGAATAAAGTGTAAAAATGGCCAATATGTGTTGTTTTTTCCTTATTACTGTGGGAGAGTGCAATCATCCAGTCCACCAAGCAACTCAAAACGAGAGTGAATACCAACAGAAGAATATTGCAGGGGATTTTGGCACATTTTTTTGGGCCGCTACCCACACGGTTAGCTGTGTTGCTCATTCCACGAATGCACGATCCTTACAAGTTGTACCTCGTTGTAAAGGTGACTAATCAGGCTTTCCAACGATATAAAATACAATACCAATTGGTATTATTAAAGGGGAGGAATAATCGACCGAAATAACGTTTCCGAACTTTTTTTGAGGAGTGTATTAGAATCTTTTTGATGCCACAGTAATATGAAACTGAAAAAAAAATCTGAAAAAAATGCGCTTTGATGTTATAGTACTATGAAACATATTTTATAATACTAAGACTCTCTTCAGAAGATCTCATTTCACTTTTCACATTCCACAATTTTTGAATGTGTAATATGCAACATGACATAAAATCAATCACCCCTGAAAAGGTGTTGTAATTTCAATTCATTGAAATGGTTCCTGCAGAAAGAAAAGTGATGAAATCTTGGCCTACCAGCTACTGCATACGACTGAAGAACCAGATAAAAGCCTTGCACATACAGTATGTGATTCAAAGACAGCTAGATGAAAAAGGCAATAGCTTATTCAACCTTAGAAATAAACAAATTACCGTCCCTATTGGTTCACACAGGCACACTCAGCGACAATAATGGACTTTGAGCTTAAATGAAAAAGAAGCACATCTAGACTACAAAAGAATTGAAAGGGATCTAATGAGAACATGATCGACTTAATTTAGTGTCTCAGCCACTATTTATTTCAGCTGTCCTATTTATCAAAATATACACGACATGCAGGGCTTGTCTGTAATTACACTGGCAGAAACAGAAGTGAAATGATCAGATAAATACAGTTTTTCAGTAAGCAATCTCAACATTACAAATATTTCTCACTGTTTGTGTTGGAGCATTTAAAAAAAAACTTTCTATTGAAAATAGTTAGAAAACAAAAGGCAGCCTGGAAACTTTTTGTTAATGGCATTGTTCTTCTAGTCCTTAAAGCTGTAACCCTTCATTTTTTCACCTTTCATAATTTCATAATTGATACTACAAAGATGGATTTTTATTGAATATGTGCTTTTCTTTCCATAGACCCATAAACAAGTTTGCATAATTAGGTGTGAGTGGAAACCCCATGCTTGTACCTTGGGATTGTAGGCAATATCTCATGTTAAACATGAAATAGTTGGCGCTCAAAATAAATTCAGTGAGGGTCATTAAAAATTCAATGGGTAATTCCTCTCTTTGTGACTCCAAAAAATATCACATAGCTTACAGGCTACCTTTGTGTGGTATATAGACTCTCCATCAAAGGTTACTAAAAATCAGCCCTCAGGTATTTTCACATCTGACAGTAACTTTAAAATATCTCTGGTATCATCAGAGAGCAGAGGTGTAAAATCCAGGTTCGGAAAGTAAAAGTCCTCCCCAGTATTTTGTTCCAATCACCTGGGTTTGCTAATTAGCACAATTCTTCAGCCAGGAGGTAGAACTAATTAGTGAAATCAGCTGGCTGAGTTTGTGGGTGGAAGAAAAACATGGCAGGACTTTTACTTTCTGATCTCTGGATTTTACACCTCTGTCAGAGATGAATGTTTTCACAATATTTTTAATACAATTGTGAACAAATTTACTCAGTGGTTCAGATAGGCCCAGTTCACACTACAGCTAAATACAGTTTTCACTCCTCATTTTAGTGCTTAATAGGGTCAAGTTCACAATTAGTACTGTTATGAAAGAGAGCGACAACTAGTAGTAACGAGTTCTGTTCAGAATAGGTTACCGGAAGTCGACTCTTGTTCCTATGCAGATACGCTTGGTTGTGCAAGTGTGGATGAGAAGGAAGAGAACTGGTAGCAGATTAATGCTCCCTGAGTTCTATAGTTTCATAGTACTGCCAGATCAGATGTGGAAACACACGTCTTCTTGAGTTTCTTGCTTCTCTGCAAAGATTAGCGAAAACGGAATGGCCGCGTCCATTTTTGTTGACATTGGAGATCACGTTTACACCTGCGCGATAATATAAACGTGAGATTTATGCTCGGAGCAAATATTGCGCTATTACAAACTTACTTCACAGCTGTGTTAATACAGAAGTGAGTCCCGTTACTCGTTCATACTTGTAAGAACTTGTAAGCATTTTCGGTATTATAAATATGCTTGTGTCTACGGACGCAGACCATGAGCGACTCCAGCTAATAACGTTGGTTGTCGAGCCCGAAAAAAGTGTGAACTTTTTTAGTGAATTAATCCCTGAGACAGTTGGTCTCCCAGGAGGCCGCTTAAACCTGGCTATACCTGGCTCAATGTACAAAGGAATGACAAAGAAGCACCGGGGAAGCGGAAGTAAGGAACTTAACTACCCCGCCAGTAGAAGCGCAGGTGAAACGAATAATGAGCACAGAAAAGCAAAACCCCGGACCGGAACATGGAAAAAATCTGATAACAGGACGAGAATCGCAGCAGAAAAAAAAAACCCACGAACCATATCAAAAACAAAACTAATTATGTCATTGTCCAAATTATTACGACTGCACTAGGTTGATTATTTATTTCCTAGATACCATTTCGTATTTTTGTGCTGATTTGTCAAATAGGGATAGAATTGGATGCACACTTGTGTGGGAGGGTGCCATAGCAACTTGCTAGAAGAGTAGGCTTTTGGGTACAGAATCTTCTGCTTTGCTATTTCAACACAGCTGAACAGGTATTTGTCTGTCAAAATAGTGGAGAATGGCAGCGGAAAAGGGTTTCATTGTTAATTTGGTTATCCTTGAAATGGACAAAAAAAAATCTACAAACCTGTGGCCAGCAAACAAAGATTTTGGCAAATTTAATTAGTCTTGCTCTGCTTGCTCTAAAATATATTAGTTTCTGTTTTTAGTGTCTGTACTGCAAATTGTATATATTTATTAAATCCAAGTATGAAAAGGGGAATGTATCTGTCACAATACAATACTATATTAAGACATACTAGAATATTAAATGAATATTAGGTCATGTAAACACTTAAACATTAAGGTCATGTATTCCTAATAGCACTGTTGCCCTGTTACTTACTGTATTCTACAGGATATTCCGCCGTGTCAAATGTGAAGGACCTTCGATGGAGAATGCATACAACAGGTATGTAACATTATGTAACATTTTTAAAATTTGAATATTTAGAGTATTCAATACACCCTACACATTAGTCACAGAAAGTATTCAGTTGATGAGGCTGGGAATTTTGACCTCTTAAACCACATCTCAGATTTACATTTAGATTCAGTTTTATCATCATCTCTGGGAAATCCTTACAGGCAGGTGTGTATGTAAAACCATGAGAACATATACATAGAACACCGGAAAGACACAAAAATAAAATGTCAGCACAGCCAACAATCAGGTACTTATATTTAATGTACGCCTACTGTTATTTCTGTCAGGTTATACATTAAAGGGACAGTTCAAACAATTAGAAACATTTGTTATTGTTTTCCTTACCCCGAAAATAGTATGTAAGGCTGTATTGATGCTGCCCTGGTCACAGCGTTGTAGGTAAAATTGGCAAAACCTGAAATGGAACAACGCTAGCAATTAGCATCTTGCCATCGGATTTAAGTGCCCGTCGTGGCAAGCTGCTTCTTGTATTCTTCTTCTATGGTAAGCTTGTTGTGTTTATGAAATGAAACACCCCCCTCCCCCCTCCCACGAGAGCCACCTAGGAACAGCACACTGCCGCACAAAGTAGGTCTACCGTAGGTGTTTTGCACAACTTTTCGATACGCTATTTTAGCATGTAAAATGTATACTACATACCATCAAACTAAATCTTTGTTTATTCAACAATTTCAGTGAATTTAGGTGGTTATTTAAACAAAAGTTATCAGGGGGGCAATTACTGTACATCCAATGAGAATATGCTAATCGTTAGCATTGTTCCAGTTCAGGTTTAGCCAATTTTACCTACAACGTTGAGACCAGTGTAGCATCACTGCAGCCATACATACTATTTTGGGGGTAAGGAAAACAATATCAAATTGTTCAAATTGGTGAACTACCCCTTTAACATATAAAATCTTATTGTAAGTTATACAGCTTTGCTGTTGGCAATGTTAAGTTGCATAAATTGCAGTAGCGAATTGCTTGGCGTTCTATAAATTTTTATTTAGAATAATCCTTGCAACAAGTGTTATGATTGCTGATTTAATTTCAGAGAACTAGCCAAAGGGGAAAATCAAAATTGCATTATCTTTCTTCTTCTGTAATCACCTTTAAGCAGATTAGATTTTGGTAAATATGTTCCAATAATTAAATTATAGTGAAAAACCACTTAACATCTTATTAGTATCAAAAATATTTTATTACATTACTTCAATATAATACAAAATGAATGGATGTGTGTAATCCAATAGAGGAAATATGCTTTCTCCATCTGTTTGTAAAGTTGGATAAATGTATATAAATGGACTGAGTAGTTACTGTCAGAGCATGCCAAGATACAAGCAACATCACTTTTTGACATAAGATAAAATAATCTACAATAAATAAATAACAATAACTTTTTTAACATCCTAACAATTCACATAACTACACACATTGGGACACAAAGAGAGCTCTTTATTGTGGCGTTACATTACAGTATTTAACAAAACAACAACAACACAAAACAAACCAAAAAACATGTTACTCAGTGTGTTTGGACCCCCATACTGTTACTCAGTGTGTTTGGACCCCCATACTGTTACTCAGTGTGTTTGGACCCCCATACTGTTACTCAGTGTGTTTGGACCCTAATACTGTTACTCAGTGTGTTTGGACCCCCATACTGTTACTCAGTGTGTTTGGACCCCCATACTGTTACTCAGTGTGTTTGGACCCCCATACTGTTACTCAGTGTGTTTGGACCCCCATACTGTTACTCAGTGTGTTTGGACCCCCATACTGTTACTCAGTGTGTTTGGACCCCCATACGTCTGACTCCATACGTCTGACTCCGTCGCCAGACCTGAGCACCTGCAGTGTGTGATCTTAGTCAGGTGCATAATTCAGCCCAGGCCTACCTCTCCCTCCATCTACCCTGTTGTAATCCAAAATAATTTACTTTATTTTTCTGCACAACCCCTCTCCTGCGGAAACACATCACAAAAATTCCTCCGGGATTTCACTTACTTGAGTCAAGGGCGTGGCTTTGGGTGGCGTGGCCCTTTCTACTGAGTCCTAAGGGAAAAAATATCCGAAAACATACTGATCTAGGCCTATATATCCCCAGCCTAAAAAGACCATTTAAATCTGTATTGCATTTAATAGTTGGTAAAAACATAAATAGAGAATCGCCATACAGTATAACCACCATATGCCCATATACTGTATGTATATTATTTTTCATGTGTGTTAGCATTACACTTAACTCGAACCAGGGTCCACTACTTCTCATTACTGGGAGTGCAAGCATGAAACTACATGTACGGTTGTGTGGAATAAAATACAAAGTAAAAAAAAAAAAAACACCCGAGGAAATCGCTTGCTTTTGGAAAGGTTTGGTTGATATTTAGATATGCTGTTATTTTATATACTTTAAATGCTCCCGTTTTTCTCGTATTTTCATTCTTATGCTACATCACAGAGTCTTATATTAAAACATATTACATACTCACATATAAAAACCTGGACGGGGGAGGAACGTATTTTTGAATTCAGGGGTTTTCCTGCCTATTTAGGATTATTGCATGAATGCACTGAACTGAACATAAATGGCGCACTGAAAAGGAAAGTCCTTTTTCATTAGATGAACTCCTGCAATGCGCCAAGTGTGTAATTATAATAAGTAATCTTTTTTAAAAAAAAATGTTTTACATTGCTGTTTCTTTGCCTCATTTATACACACATATTCTGCAATGGGAACATACACATGCTGCCATGGAAAACAGGACATATAGTTTTGCTGGTGAAAAATATTTGCTTATAATTTGCTGATTCCCACAAGATATTGGATAACGCTTTATAAGAATGGTCTCTCATATGAGCGAAATAAGGGCTTCATAAGCAGAACATAACACTTTCAAATGTAATAAACAAGTCATAAATCTTATGTCAATAACCACAAATTGGCAGATGGTGTGTGTCATGGTTTTTGGCAGCCCAGTTCGTATTCTGCGGGCTTTGCGTCTTTTAGCGGCTGCAGGTCAATCTATCGGATTTTTCGTTCCGGTACGTTCTTGATCTCGCTCTGTCATTATTCCCCGCACCTGTGTTTGGTTTTCTGTCGGCTATATATATATATATATATATATAGCTATATATAGATTGACTGGAAGCCGGTATAGGTCTTAAGTTTTGGGCGACTACTTGACTCCAATATTTGAAGTTACGTGAGACTTGTCAAGTGTATTCGTTATTTTTTTTTATTAGATTTAATTTTCTCGTTTATACTTTGTTTTTCCCGCAGTTGTTTCTACTGTTTCCTCAGAGACAATTTCTTTGTTTCTATTTTGTTTTATTCTGTCACATTTCGATTTTCTCTCCCTGAGAGTTCTGAGGCAATTAGTTCGCTTCTTGTTTATTGTTTTCTCCCGAGTCTTCGAGTTTTCGCCCTCTTCTCTAGGGTTTATTTGTTTTGGCGTACGCCGGGAGTTTTGATCCCATCTTTCATTTTTGTGGCTACCTCACGGATTTTTTCCGCACGTTTGTGGTTATTCACTATTAGGGATAACTTCCTGCTCCCCTCTCTGTCGCGTCTGGTCTTCCGCCTTACTCCACCCCTCATAGTTATCAACGCTGACGCACCAAGTGACATTTCAATGACGTTAACCAAGTACCTATTTACTGATATAATTTATGAATGTTATAAACTGTTTATAACACCACTACGTAGTGCTTATGAAGTTCCTATATAGATCCTATAAAGAACCATTCATAGAAAGGGTGAACAGACAATGTTATATTTGATAATACTGAGATCACTATAAGATCTATAAGGTAGGACTACATGCTTTACAACCCCGTCTGATTTGTCCCAAAAATCTGAAGGAAAATAAAAGACATAAAGGGCATTCCAAAGCGGGCTTTCCTTTGTAGTGTACGGATTTGTGTTGATTTTTGCTTGGATTTTACTTACATTACATGTACTGCAGTAATCTGCGTCGTGCTTCAGCGAGCTTCATTTGCACCGCTTTTAATTCTCGGCGTACCTGTCAACCACACCTCTGAGGCAGCGGTAAAGATGATGCCGACTCCCCAGAGATGGCTTGTACGTTTCCGGAATAAGCCGTAGGTGGCAAGCTAAACGCACGCGAGGTGTTCTCATCATCCTCCTGACGCCGGCTGATAAACAAGTTCAGTAATGAGGGAATTTATCCGGGCAACGTGAGGCACTTCTTGAACAAATATGTTTGACTGAAAGCAGCTTTTATTTTCAAATGTGATTTCCAACTGTGAAGAAGGGGAGAGGGTCTATAGGGAATGTAAGACAAAAAAAACTTCACCTTTACTATTTTTACTATTTGATAAATGTTTATTTGTTTTATTCCCCTAATCAGAAAGTACTGAAACACAATATGCTTTATATAAAAGCACAACTCCACAGCCCTGACAGGCGAGAGGCAGACCTGGAAAATTTATATAAAAGCACAACTCCACAGCCCTGGCAGGCGAGACTGGAAAAGTTACTCTCCTATATGGAAATGTAACTTTTTAAAGTTGACATGTGTCCCAAGGGTGTAGCATTCTCTCTTGGTGTACGATATGCACAGCAAAGGCCACACATACGCAGTTTTAATTTGTTCACCATCCAGAGAAAGTACTTGACAGCTTTCAAAGAAGGAGAGCCAATTATTTGATCAACCTTTTTATGTAATAAACATTACTTTCTATAGAAGAGAACACATTAGTAACACATTATTAGCTTCATGAATAATGGAACCACTCAAAACTAATCATATATGAAGTGGTGGCATTATTAATAGGATTCAGAAATAAAGGGAAAGCTATTGGATCCATACACAGCCTATACTGCTCCCGTGAGGTTTAAACCTCAATTCCAATTCCGCTTATTTTCTGTAATAAAATTTAGTTTGAAGACCAGTCACATCAACTTGAAGAAGCAGCACTAGACATTCTGCCATTGCAGCGCAGTGCAACGACATTGCCTGAACTAAAAGTAAGTAAACCGAGGTGTCTGGCTGTAACGTACAGCATGCGCTTGAGGATGTAGGCGAGTGCCAAACTGCGTGAACTCACGAAAATGGTCTGAGTGTCATAACCGAACAAGTGGAGCTTTAGGCGATGAGCGAGTGTTGAAATGCTCGACGTTCTAGCAGAGGTCTGGGTGTCATAGGAATAAGTGCGAGTATTCAAAGTGAGTGTTGAAATGTGGCTTCCGCCAGACATCTTGTGAACACCTGCACTCGCGAGGCTGGAAGCCAGCGAGCCTTCAGTGGGAGTGCGGTTGTTAATAACATACCAGTGGTCTCGTTGGGATTCAATGGGCTTTTCTAGCCACTGAAGCACCTCATTACACCTCTTTACAGACATTACATTACAGTCATTTAGCAGACGCTCTTATCCAGAGCGACTTACGCAACTTATTTTTTTATCACTTCACAACATCCATTTATACAGCTGGATATACACTGAAGCAATTCAGGTTAAGTACCTTGCTCAAGGGTACAACGGCAGTGTGCTTCCTGGGAATCGAACCTGCAACGTTTCGGTTTCAAGGCTAGTTTCTTAACCATCGTACTACACTGCCGCTAAATGAACCGGCATCAAAACACGCAGTGACACGCAAACCTGCGCTTATGCATTTGTTAGATTTGTTATGCTTTGTCACAGTAATTGAAAGGATGATTTAAATAAACCAAGAGGCAATTAAACACAACTCACCACTGGGCAGGTAAAGGGGGGTTTATATGCCAAATGTCCCAGATCTAAAAATGGGGCTGAACAGACCACTGGTGATGAAAGTAGGGACCCCTGCAGACCTTTTAAGTTATTTTTTATGCTCCATTTAGCTATATGATGATTTTGATCAAGCCTCGGCCAGCTAAGTATTGTATTTGTGTAGCACTTGAATTTGTAAATATTTTTTAAAGGAGTTGTTGCTCAACTGTAAAGAGTAAATACTTTCATGGTGCCAGCCCTTATTACATTATCATTTTTTTATGATCTTACTTGCATAGTAATAAAACATTTTTCTACTTTATTGTTACATTGTCTTTATTGCAATTTCACAGTACATTTTGAAGAATAATAAAAAGACGTACAATGAGAAGACAGGGCTCTGGCAAACATTTACAGCAAATACCCCATGAAATAGCTGGGAGTAATGTGGATATATATTACAAAATGTGTTTTATAATATCCCTGTTTTAAAAGGCTCATGACTGATTGGATACTTAACTTTCAATTAACAGTCATCCCCCACCTCAGCGTTTGATTGGTTGGTGTATTCTGAGGATAGCAAGTTTAGACAAAACAAAATAAAATAAAGGGCACTTCAGCGGGATCACAGTATGATCATTATATTTTTCGTCAAATGTCCGTCCCCCCCTTTCTACCGTTGAAAGCTCTCAACAGAGGACGACAACAGCATTCAGAATTTTTCTCACAAGATATTAAATGCACTGTTACGATTTGCAGAAGTGAGAAATTATGAGAAAGGCTATAATGTAATGTGATAATGTTGCAGAAAATATCCAAGTCACATTTCCTGGAAAAATTTGATAGTTTGGTATACAATGGTATACAATCAATGATATACAATGCTTATCATTTGCTGGTTTTAATTGTAGCATTATTTAGTTTTTTATGACATATATTTCTCAGATACAGGACATAGTTAGTGTACACTAGTGTCATAATAAAAATTTTACACAAATGAACACAATTTAACACAATTACAGTGTAATTCATGTAAATTGACGTAAGCTGTAAATGTATGTCAATGTGTGTCATAAGCTGTCGCAAATTCTTTTTTTATTTTTGCAATTCCAGGATTTAACTTCTTATTTCTTATGAAAACCAAATTAAATGTAACGCTTTTGTCCCAAAGCAAGTGCATCTGCCTTAACTTTCATAACTGTTTCCATACAGTTTATTGAAACTTTTCATCTAAAGTGTTTGGTTCATATCAATAACACCAAACTGCTGAATATTCTTACGCTATGCCCATAATTCCCATAATGACATTCCATGTATAAAATATAATAATTCTTGCATTTGTTTCCATCAATCTGGGTGTGAATCTAGCCGCACATAATTTTGAGTTCATTTGCTGAACTCAAAATTACTCATTTTACCATGAAAGACGCAGCATGAGCTTTTGAAACCAGCTAGGCTCAAGTGAGCTCCTCTCATAAATTTCTCGCTCACTGCCGAAATGACAGCCAGACATTGTGATGGGATCGCTACTACAGTGAGGTCAGCACTGGTTACAAATACAGTGTCACTGTCATGGGACGCAGCCACTAACTAGCCAAGTGCTGGGACAGAACTGAGCAGCATAGCAGTCTCTATGTTTCCATTACGCAGGGTTACGACATTTGCCACTTTGGCATTACGTCCCTCTACTCAATTTCACATGTAATTCTGCCATTCCCCATCACTGCCCATCTGATGCAGTTTCATTTGCTATTGGCAACGTGCATCTTTTACTTATCATTAATGTTAGTTATTATTACTCCCACTGCGGCAGCGGGGTATTGCGATCATCCCGTCCGTGTGTCTCTCTGTCCGTAACAGCATTTGTGACTTTGCAAGTAAGGTTGACAAGCGGCCAAAGACTTGAATTCTATTTTTCAAATTAGAATTTTTATTAATTTCCACCAACGTTTAATGAAATCAATGTGGAGGAATAGACATGGGAGGTACAGACACCTTACACCTTTTGAGCGCACGAGGGTGCCCATGGGAGAGAGTGACACTTTGGTGGAAGGCTTTGCCCGCTCAAACACAGGTGTAGGTATCTCTCTGAATGCCATTTTAGTTTATTTATTTATTTATTTATTTTTGCATTTGCACGGCCTCAGCTCCTTGTGTCCAAAGGCTGTGAATAAATGCAAGTTTTGAATCTTAAAGGCTCTTGAAAAACATTATTATAATACACATTTTACACTTGAAAAAAGCTTCCATTATATGAAGCCAGTTTTATCCGCAATGTGCCATTTGATTCTAGTAATAAATAAATTATAGCCACCAAAACAAAGCAAGGGACAACAGCAGAGACATTCACAAACACTTTCTTCCACATTACAAACTAAATTGGGCAAAGATCAAATATGACCTTAGGTTTATCCTGTGGCATTGCACATCTTTCTATTACCAACTAGAAATAAGCACTGGCTCTTTAAGGCTCTTTGAGGCACTTCCTAAGCAGGGTGTGTGACACTAAGGAGTGATCCAGCTCTTTTGATGAGTTGAATAAATACATTGATTTTTGTGGGTCCTCTGGCAGGAAGAGATACAGAGAAGGGATATTGTGTCACGTTAGCTCTCCATCATTGTACTGCCCCGACACAAGACATGCGGGTGTGGACTAAATGGATGTGTCCGTCGGACCTTTGTGGACACGCTGCCAAGTGATCATCCTACAGCTACTATTGTGGAAAAAGTGCAAGTCATCATTGTTCCAGACAATCACAGACGTATATTAATGACCACAACCGGATGAAAATAAGCTTATGCGTTTTACATAATAATTAAGAAATGCTGCCATGCTGTCAGAGCAGCTGCTGTGTGTACGGTACTCAAATGGTTTCAAGATGATAGACTTTTAGGCAATATGCGTGCCAATGTATTTAATCGGGGTAATTATGAAAAAGTAGTTGTTTGTGTCCTCTATATTTCCCTATAGTAGTAGAAATGGAAACAAGGTCAAATAACGTCTCTCATCTAAATAATGACTGAAATATAATTAGAATGTGAAAATGATAATGGTGATTAATTTTGTAATGCCATATGAACCATTCAAGCATGTAATTGTGTTGGCTTTTAAAATATGTTTAGCCACTGCTAAAATTCACAACATGGCATTGAAACTAGATTGCACTTTTCAATGTGCTTGAGATTAATTTATGGCTGGAAATACAAAAAAAAAATACAAAATTGAGATATGATTACAAATTATTACAATCTTTCCTTATAATTTCAACAAGAACTAATATCCCCTGTCCAAATTACATGGGATGTCTGATTACATGGGAATTAATGGTGATAGAATTATATCTTTGTTGATTGCTTTTTAGGGTCAGTTGCAAGCGGTTGTGTGATATTTAAAGTGGCCACAATGTATTATTAGGGGGCCTCATCTTGGCCAAATACATGTTAAAATATGTACAACATCTCCCAAATGATCTGTACCATGACACGTGTAGCTCTCCAATAGTCCTTATCCTTTCTAAAGAGACTCTTCTGTGCATTTTTGGCCATATGGGTGGGAGTTGGTGGGAGGCAGGTAGATTGCTGAACAGTATGTTGTATATTATGGATAAAAGTAGATGCAAATGTATGGATAAAATACTAATTTTAATGACAGAAATCTGACTGCTAGAGCAAGGAAACACATTTCTTTAAATTGTGAGATCTCACAATACATTTAAATAATTGGCATACACAGAACATGAAACATTTTTGCAAGATATGTGCAATTTTTTCTTTGCGGGATTTTTTTGTTTTGTATGTTTCTTACTTAATATTAAAAAAGTGAAGGTAACTTTTTAGGTGTATTCTGAAGATCTACGGTTTAGTTTTCCACAAAAAATTATGAACAATACATTCTCCCTTTCAATTAACAGCTGGTGTCAGTTCAATTTGAGTCTTTTCCATATTTTCAGGCATGATACTGTAAAATAAATAAATTTTCCCCTTCCCCCATATTCTAGATATGTAGTGCTTCTGCCCTCAGTGTCTGTCTATTTGCAGTGCTTATGTGATGTCATACCAGGCATCCATTACACATGACCAGTCTTAGAGTTGCATCACTCATGCAGATAGTTCCAAGTGGAACTCAAAGCACTTACGGCTGAGGCTAATATGGGAAATTTGCAGAACTAAGCTGATTAATAATGAAGAATCCTTTGCCTCTAGATTTTCTGTTCACTGTACACCTGCTGTGTAGTGTTGCCTCAGCCATGGTCTGCATTGTGCAGTGTCAACAGCAGCATCTGCAACCTGGACACCATTAAGAAAGAGAGAGAGAGAGAGAGAGAGAGAGAGAATGACAGACAGACAGAGAGAGAGAGGATAATGAGTTAATAAGCAAATAATAATTTACTTACCACCGTACTTCCAGATTGTAGCCTCCACATGAATTCTGGGACTATAAACTAAATGTACGCAAGTTTTGAATTCCCACTATAGCTTCCCTGTCTTCTTATACTAAGCCCAGACATGTCAGAGCCTTACAAACATCTTGTGAAATAGACAGAGGGGAGGGGCATGCTGTTCTTAGAACACATAAAATGGCGATGGGAATAGGGAATTATGGTAATAATTAAAGTCTTGTCTTGAGTTTTTCCCTCTGCTCAATTTAGCAGGCTTTGTGAGATTACAAGGGGAACAGAAATGATCAATACATTTCACACTGCTACTAGCCAATACAGCGTAGCAGGTAGCACACAGGCACAAGGTGACCCTACAATTTCATTTTTAAAATCTGGAAGTTATGAAAAATGGTTGCAGAAGATATTTTTTCTTCTTTTTTTATTGTTTCAACAGTGTGAATTGAATCTTCCAGTAGCTTGAAGGTGTAGACTTTTTGAAAAGTGAAGAAAAAGTGAAGTGAAAAAAAAGTACACTTACACCGAAGATAATTTTTCTAAACATACTGATAGATGAAATATTTTTTTAATCAGTGTACTGCAGCCTGCCATTTTATGCCTTCATCCCTGAGAAACAGGTCATCCACATTTAAACAAAACAAGAAAAACATCTAATTCTCAGATCTCCTTCCCAACTAATCATGCAACTATTAATTATTCCTTCAGAAATACACATATTTCCCTCTTATTTCTGCTCTTTTTTCTTCTTCTACACCCTTTACTTTATTTTCTATAATCTGAATATTTCTTACTATATTTAAACTTCTTTCTCCCCATTCATTTTTCATATTTCTGTCTCACGCTTTCCTGCAGAACGTGAGCTCACTGAAAAGCATACTGCTTAGGGTCACGGGGGGCTGGAGCCTATCCCAGCATGCACTGGGAGTGAGACAGGAATACCCCCTGGACGCGTCGCCAATCCCTCGCAGGGCACACACACCATTCACTCACACACCCATACCTACAGGCAATTTAGAGTCTCCAATTCACCTATCCTGCATGCCTTTGGATTTGGTTCCGGAGGAAACCGGAGTACCCGGAAGAAAGCCACACGGACACAGGGAGAACATGCAAACTCTTGGATTCGAACTTGGATTTGAGTTGAGAGTGCTATTCGTTGAAAATGTGTGCTCTTGGAATCATATATCAGATTAATAAATGAAAATGATTTCTTATGAAATGAGAAATATTAATATGTATTCATAACTCGCCCGTAACGTTTAATATTTCCCAAAGCAACCATATCTGATTGGAATTGCATACAAACAAATTGTCTGCGTGTTCACAGGAGTGGTTTTGCAGTAAGCCCCCGCAGCAGTGTTGGTGTTAAAGTATCCCCGCGGTGAAATGGCGGGGTTAGTTACATTACGGCAGTTGCACAACTTCACTCTCGAGTAATAACACAGAGACTGCTACAAGGGTCAGTGTGACAGGCAGCCATTGTTATACAACTCCAAGGGACCACTTAAATAAATAAAGCCTTCAACACTGAACAATGGTGTTGGTTTAATGAGTCCAGATACAGGGGGCATCACTCACCCCTGGAGCTCTGATGGACTGGAATAAACACAAGAAGATAAAAGTGAAAGTCAATATACTCTATATTTTTAGCTTTCATATTAGCAGTGAAAACAGTATGTGGGAATCTTTTTTTACATGGCTTCTGAATTCACCAAAATGTAACATTTAAATAGGAAAACATCACCAAATGACCAGTGTATGTAATGTAATGCATATGCAGGGGTATAGCAGCTTGCATGAGTGTACATTTGAAATATGTACCAGGTTGAGGAGGAGTGAATACATGTAGTGTCTGGTTGATTAATTGAAATGTGAGCCATGGACTATTTTGGTGACAGCACTGGGAGTCTGATTTTATACATAACTAAGACCATGGGGTTGTTAGGCAGAAATACGACAACTTTCATTCCTCCAAATTGGATAACTAGAATTTACTTTTGCATAACTTCCAGAGGGGACTTTATACACCAGGGGCATTCAGTCAAAGCCCTGTGAAGAAACCGAGCACTTGCACAAATCCATTACCCCAAAGTTAAGGACAAATCAGCTTAGCTGGTACTGGTAGACTGAATGCCCCACAGTCATCCATCCAAATAGACCACCACTCATTGGTGGTTTGGGCCTAATTGACATGCATGCTCTCGGTTTTTTTCTTTTTGCTGAATTTTTATGTTATTGAGCCGACACCCTTAATTTGGACACAGGTTGACCTGCAAACTCATAAGACTTTATAGTTTCACATGTTATGTAGTCTCTGATCCACTACATGTAAACTGCTACATATTTACTGAATCAGTAGCCTACATGTATACTGCTACATATTTACTGAATCAGTACCCAACACGTATACTGCTACATATTTACTGAATCAGTAGCCTACATGTATACTGTTACATATTTACTGAATCAGTACCCTACATGTATACTGCTACACATTGAATCAGTAGCCTACATGTATACTGCTACATATTTGCTGAATCAGTAGCCTACATGTATACTGCAACATATTTACTGAATCAGTACACTATATGTATACTGCTACATATTTACTGAATCAGTACCCTACATGTATACTGTTACATATTTACTGAATCAGTACCCTACATGAATACTGCTACACATTTACTGAATCAGTAGCCTACATGTATACTGCTACATATTTGCTGAATCAGTAGCCTACATGTATACTGCAACATATTTACTGAATCAGTACACTATATGTATACTGCTACATATTTACTGAATCAGTACCATACATGTATACTGCTACATATTTACTGAATCAGTACCCTACATGTATACTGCTACATATTTACTGAATCAGTACCCTACATGAATACTGCTACACATTTACTGAATCAGTACCCTACATGTATACTGCTACATATTTACTGAATCAGTACCCTACATGTATACTGCTACATATTTACTGAATCAGTACCCTACATGTATACTGCTACATATTTACTGAATCAGTACCCTACATGTATACTGCTACATATTTACTGAATCAGTACCCTACATGTATACTGCAACATATTTACTGAATCAGTACCTTTGCCCAGGGCAGCACGGTGGGTATGCCCATAGGTATCTAAATTGCCCATAGGTATGAGTGTGTGAGTGAATGGTGTGTGTGCCCTGTGATGGATTGGCAACCTCTCAAGAGTGCATTTCTGCCTCTCACCCAGTGCATGCTGGGATAGGCTCCAGTCCCCCTGTGACCCTGACCAGGAATAAGTGGGTTAGATAATTGATGGATGGGTACCCTTGCCCCAGCATTGCACTCCAGAATTTTTAGAATTTTTGATTTGGAAACATTCTAAAAAAATATTTCTATCCACATGCTATGCCATGTGAACTTTAAATGGATAATACAAACATTGATAGTCAAGTGGCATATGGTACATTCACAGACACTAATGACCATAACCTGACAGAAAAGAAAATGTAATGATATGAAAAACACAAGGCTATATATTTTGTTGTGGACTTTTTTAGATGACCATCTGATATATTATTCATACATTTCTAAAGATCACAAGAGAAATTTTTTTAAATAGTTACCTGCCACCAAAAACAAAACAAAAAAACACAGATAAGATGGAAGTGCAAATAGGCTAGCGTTTCAATTAAAAGTCCATTTGTTGGACTGTTACCCACAAGTATATCACCC
The DNA here is from genome assembly GCA_022702515.1 of Ilyophis sp. 1 JC-2022. Lineage (NCBI taxonomy): Eukaryota > Metazoa > Chordata > Actinopteri > Anguilliformes > Synaphobranchidae > Ilyophis > Ilyophis sp. 1 JC-2022. The sequence continues at coordinate 132,089,185 of CM040404.1, forward strand.
TCTTGACTCCTATAAAATTCTAAATCCCAGCGTCATCACAAGAAGCAAGAATTCCTCAAACTTTACAGATCATAAATTTGCATCCAAATTTCCATCTATCATAGAAAAAGAAAACAAAAGTTAAGTGGCAAATGTAGAATATTCATAATTTAATAAAATATATAAATTATCATGGTAATGCAATGAACCCTGTTATAGGTACTGCATACATCACATCAAGAAAGTGATGTTTTAGGCTAGTATTTGGAACTTTAAGTCGAAAAACAGGTCCATTGATGTTTAAACGAAGAACGCGCAGCCACACACGGCTGGTGCCCTGCCTTGTGGCCTCATTGATAACGGAAAGAGCATCTGTCTCGCCGTCAGCGCGGAAGGCAGAGGAAGAGGAGCCTGGATATGATCCAGCACTCACCTCAGGGGAGCCGGCCCGGACGAAAGCAAGTGCCTGGTTAGGCTGTAATCAATGGTGTCAGGACCTTTCACATATCCAAGAGGATCCCGTGTGTCGCGCGCCCGGTTTTACCGCTGACAGGTGAGCCGTTAATGACTGTTTGTAGCGCAGTCTAAGGAGCACGGTCTGCTTCGCTGAGAGTTTGCTATCATTTATCACCATGTCCAGTACAGGAAAGGTCATGGCGTCGCAACTGCAGTATCTTGCTGGAAGAAACTGTTTCTCGATGCGTTTTATATGCCATTTGTGCTATTTGTCATCAAACCTAAATGATTTATTTAGATTCACCGTAACTCATTATTTTGACTTCCCAATAATAGATATCTTCACTCTCAATTGCTGAAATACGAGTGTGAGACAATTCCTATGATTAGACGTACCACAGCCAGGCTTAGACAAATGAAGGTTTATTCAATTTCGTACTGTACAAATTAATTTTTCAAAACATCTAATTGAAATGGTGTCAGAACGAATATTTCGTGCCATCATTCAATGTATATTTAGCACTCCGATTATTATAAATCTGTGTTCCTTTGCATCAAAAAAAGACGTTTTAAATTTTAATTAGAAGTTAATGGGAGAGTGCCATCTGTTCTTATTATTTAATGACAGAGAGATCAAAGTCGAACGCTGTCTGTAACAGGTAAAAAAGTAAATAATTTAATGAACAGATTATGCATCTGGTTTGCTAGTCTAATGGGAGAATCAATGTCACAGCAGTGTAAAAGTGAAAAAGCCTATCGGACAGTTTTATGCTCCGTTCTCCCGGGGTTTGGCATGCTAACGTTGTGCTAATGAAAATGCTTCCCCAGGTTGGCTTTGTAACAAGGTCACTTCTCGTGGGGAAGGGTGAGTGCGGAACACATGCCCAGAGGTTCCTCGGCGTTGTCCATTTATGTCGAAGACTTGATCCTGCTTAACCATGATACGACGCAAGTACGATAACAAAGATGATAAAAACATTATATGATATAGTGGGTTCAGAAAGAACATTATATGCTTTGTGCATGTGAGTAATTTTACATTTTTAATGTTGGAAATCATTTGTAAATGCACCATTTTAAAAGACATTTGTTTTATGCATTTATACGGTGATGAATATACTGTGTGTGTGTGTGTGTGTGTGTGTGTGTGTGTGTGTGTGTGTGTGTGTGTGTGTGTCGTATAAAACAAGCCTTAAACCATCACTCTGCTGCCAGATATGCAGTTGATATGGATGGATAACTTGAAAGGTTTCTTCTTCTGACTTATTTTTGTCAAATTGTTCCGTACCCTTCTCCAGATCTATGCCTTGACACAAACCTGTTTCTGAGGTCTGCAGATAATTCCTTTGACCCCATGGCTTGGAGTTTGCTCTGACATGCACTGTCAACTGTGGGACCTTATATAGGCAGGTGTTGGCAATCCCCAAACATGTCCAATCAATTGAATTAATCACAGGTGGACTCCAATTAAGTTGTAGAAACATCTCAAGCAGTATCAGTGGAAACAAAATGCACCTAAGCTCACTTTTGAGTGTCATATCAAAGGGTGTGCACACTTGTGTACATTCTTAATAAATTAGCACAAATGTCTAAAAACCTGTTTTCACTTTGTCATTATGGGCTATTTTGTGTAGAATTTTGAGACAAAAAATTAACTCAATCTATTGTAGAATATGTCTGTAACGTAATAAAACGTGGAGAAGGTGAAAGGGGTGTGCAGACTTTCCGGCTTGACTATATATATGCATGCCAATTAACAACATAATCTGTATTAGTTTCATTAATTAAACCAATGACACAGACTTGCTGACCTGGCCATGGCTGTTTCATGGCTATTTCACTAACTGCATCTTGTGAGCATTTACAATTTTAATTACCCAGCATGCACTTAAAACCAATGGAAGTATATTATCCTCAACAGAGCTCATTTCACAAGGTTTTCCAGGGAGGCCTGATCAATTTGGAGGGAATTAGAAACCCAGGTAATAACACGGGCAGGTTAATAGGATTCTGTAAACCAATATAACCGCATGACAGACTTGAAATGGATAACGCATTCAGCGAAGGAACGCGAGGCGTTCGACCTTGGACGAGCTTACTCGGGGATGTGCCTGTATTTGCATTGTCTCGGCGAGGTGTAAAACGGTCAATTGTTCAATTATTGAATCGAGTCTTGAATAGTAATCAGTGCTGCAGGGGGATATCATTAGTAATACCTCCATGCATGCTGAATTTGTGTCCCAGAGCTTTTAAAATATGGTAACACAGCAAATTACAGTGAACTTAAGAAGGGACGCACACTAGCGCTAGCTATATGCACGCATCCCAGTTCATGATGACCACCGGAATGAAAAAAGGACACATACCTGTGACTTAAACCTCAAATTTAACTCAAGTTGTCTCATGAGAGGGGATACTACCCCTTTACACGGCCCAGTGCGCCTTATCTCAGAGGTGTGTCCCAATATTCTTCACTCCCCACCTTCTTTCCTCCACTCCCCCACTACCATTCATCTCCTACCCGGAAGTATGCTAAATGATTTGCATGTACAGCACAAGTATCTGCATGTACAGTATGCAATGCATCTGACATTGAGTGCGTTTACATATTCGGAATATGGCTGTTATCGGATTATTCAAATTGTCATGTAAACGCAATATTCCGAAAAGCTTTTTCGGAAAAAAGCAGTTATCGGAATATGAGAAATCCGATAACTACACCTGGATTTCTGCCGTGTTTTTCGTTTTATTGGTTGCATGTAAACGCTTATTCCGATCTAGTTAGTTTTTTAAAATCTGCGCATGTGCGTGTTTGACAGCAACAGCCATGGCAACAGCTACTCCGGATATTGTTAGTAACGTAACGCTAACGTCAAAACAGTTGAGAGGTCAGAGAGAGATGTCAACCAACGGGAGAAGTCATTTGTGGAGCGAGGAGGAAACCCTCCTGATGTTATCCGAAATAATAAAGAGGAATATACTTCATCTCATAGATGGGAAAAAAGTTAGAAACGCGGAAATAATGAGCACGTTTACATGCACTCAATAATGCTCTTATGGGTTTCGTCGTCAAATGGTAAATTAATTCACCGATTCAGAATGGAGAGGCAACTTCAGGATGGCTCGGAGATCATTTATGAAACTTTGTGGTTTGGTACAGAACATAATGAGCCCTGACGAAGTGACAGTGCGTCCAGCTGTACCTCTTCAAATGCGAGTCGCAATAGCGCTGTACAAAGTCGGTAGCTGCGGGGAGTACAGGCTGATAGCGAACCAGTTTGGTGTCCACAAGTCTACGGTCTGAATCGATGAATTCATTTAGCACCACTCTCTCCCACCAGTCCTTGCTCTTAACGCGCATCCAGCACTACCGGGAAGGCCTATTCTGGGTCCAATAATCAGTGCTTGTTGTAACGTTAAAGCTCTTCATCGTCTTCTGCTCATAACACAGAACGCTTGAAAGACAGTGTTAGTTGTCAACCGCAACCATAACATCTGCCATATGACGACGAAACCCATAACGTTTACCTGTCTAACGTTACAATGTTTAGCGTTACTTTCTTATACGTTATAGGCTGCTGTTCTTTCTTATGTAACTAACGTTAGGCTATAGTTAACGTGTTTACTAACTTACGGTTACGCATACCAACCCGCGTGCTGTTTCTAGAAACCCAACAGGAAGTATAGTCACGTTATGTATAAACGTTAAAATATGTAATTTATAATATATAACGTTAGGCTAATATATGTTTCTAGTTTACGTTTGAGTTACACATCGCGTTCAGGGAAAGAAATCGGAATATTGACAGAATCATGTAAACCTGGATTTTTCCCATTATTGCATTACTTACGTGCATGTAAACGCATTTATCATATTGTGGCGAGCCATGGAGTTGGAGTCAGGTTTGCTTGAGGGTATAATAATTTATTATGAAGAGCACAATCTCTTATTACTTCCTTCACAGCTTACAGGCAGAACAGACAACGCGCGCTGGACTGTAGCCAGCTTTATAGCCTCGATATGCAAATGAGCATGCTAACAAGGGCGACCTCTAATAGGTGCCCTGCAGCTCACCTTAACCAATCACACTTAATCCCCTCAGTCATACTCAAAAACAACCGTTGGCTCCGCTCGAACATTCTCTAGAGCGGACCTGGTTGAGCGCATGCTGTCACATTTAGCGGAACTGTATACGACTGTTGTTTATCACAACAGTCGCCGTTCTGGCGGGAGGTTATATTCAAATGCTAACCGCCATTGTTACTGTACACGTCAGTGCTTTTGAACACGCTCTGATCATGTGACTACATCAACCATCACTCGTGCACTTGGTCTGCACAGCACAAGCACACACACACAACAACTCGATATACACAATAATTTACATCACTCGTAATCGCCCCGGATCGCCACACTGCCCCCACCTAAGGGGTCAGCAGTCCCCTGCGACCCCTTAAACTGTCCGCACTCACGTACAAAGTCCCGGAAACGGGCAGGAGTTCTCCGTTGGCGAGAAGGGCGATTCGGGCCCTCAGCTGCCGCTGGGTTTTCTGGTGGAGGAGGGGTGGGCGCACGTAAAGCGGGCTGATCCTCGCCGACGCCCATCCCCTCCTCAACACCATCCAACAGCGGCCGGTAAGGAGCTAGACGATCCCGGTGAAGCACCACCAGTTTCCTTCGGCCGGGCATGCGCACTCGATAGACCACCTCGCTAAGCCGGCCCACCACTTCACCAGGGCCCCGCCAATGCGACTGCAATTTCGGGGACAGACCCTTCTTACGGATCGGACAGTAGATCCATACCTTGTCTCCGCTGGTGAAGGGCTGCCCCCGACAGCGCACATCATACGCTCGCTTCTGCTTAACACTTGCGGTGGATTGGGCCTGGCGGGTAAAGCTGTGGGCGGTCTCCAGGCGCTCGATCAAGGCCCGTGCGTACCCGGCCTCTGACTGGTGGTGCTCCGTTGATCCGGGCGGGGCTCCGAACACCAAGTCGACGGGCGTCCTCAGCTCGCGCCCGAACATGAGCGCAGCGGGGGAGCACTGACTGCTTTCCTGCACGGCGGAGCGGTATGCCCACAGGACCAGGGGCAAATGGCGGTCCCAGTCCCGCTGGTGCTGGCTGGCTAGAATTGCTAACTGGGTGGCCAGTGTTTTATTAAAGCGTTCAACAAGCCCGTCGCTCTGGGGGTGCAACGCCGTAGTGCGGGTTTTGGCCACTCCCAGCCGCTTACACACAGCCGCCAGCACCCGCGACTCAAAATTTCGCCCCTGGTCGCTGTGTAGCTCCTCGGGGGCTCCGAACCGGGCGAACATCTCGGTTACGAGCCTTTCCGCCGTCGTGTCCGCCGATTGGTCCGGCACTGCGTACGCCTCGGGCCACTTAGTAAAGTAGTCCATGGCCACAAGCACGTAGCGGTTGCCGGACTCGGTGATGGGGAAAGGCCCTAAGATGTCTACCCCGACCCGTTCCATCGGAGCCCCCACGACGTACCGCTGGAGGGGGGCTTGCGACCGCTGCGTCGGCCCCTTCTTGGCCGTGCAGGCGTCGCAGCAATGGACGTGCAGCTCCACGTCCCGGCGGCAGGCAGGCCAGTAGAACCTCCTCCGCAGTCGGTGCAAAGTCTTGCTGATGCCAAAGTGCCCCGCCCCCACAGAGCCATGTACCAGTCCAAGTACCTGGGGGCGGAGCGCACGGGGCACCAGCAGCTGGAGGAGGTCCTGGTCAGAGCCGGGGGCCTGCCACCGCCTATAGAGCAGCCCACCCTGCGACGTCAGGCTCCCCCACTGACTCACGTAAGCCTTCACAGCTGGGCTACTGGCCGACACTTCCCCCCATGCAGGCCGTGCCCCCGCCGTGACCCAGCTCTGCACCTGCTGCAGCTCGCCGTCGCCCTCTTGCGCTAGGCGCAGGTCCTGCTGGCTAAGAGGCAACCATTCAACCTCACCCTCTACAGCCTGAACCTGGCATGCTATCGCCGTCACCTGCTCTCGCTGCTCGGCTTTAGTGCAAGGCCTACAGTCCAGCTCTGCACAGGGCCTCCGGGAAAGCGCATCTGCATTACCATGCAGCTTTCCGGGCCTGTGCTGAATCTGGAAATCGTACTCCTGCAACAGCTCGAGCCAGCGGGCTACCTGGCCTTCCGGATCTTTAAAATTTAAAAGCCAGGTTAGTGACGCGTGATCTGTCCTAATGAGGAAATGGCTGCCTTGCAGGTAAGGGCGAAAATGGCGAACCGCTTTGACCACCGCTAACAGCTCGCGCCGAGTAACGCAGTAGTTTCGCTCTGCCCTGCTCAGCGCGCTACTGTAGTAGGCTACCGCTCGTTCCCCGTCTGGTCCCACCTGGGAGAGCACGGCCCCGACTCCGACATTGCTAGCATCCGTGTCGACGATGAATGGTCGCGCGACATCCGGATATGCTAGAATGGGAGCCGCCGTTAGGGCGTCTCTCAACTGGTCAAAAGCATTCTGGCAGTCCCCTGTCCACTCGAACTGTTGACCTTTATTGGTCAAGCGATGAAGCGGACTAGCCAGGGTGGCGAAGCTCAAGACAAAGCGTCTATAGTACGACACTAGCCCCAAGAAGCTCCGCAGCTCACCCACATTGCTAGGCGTCGGCCATTCCCGCACAGAAGCCACCTTAGCTGGGTCAGTGGCTACACCCTGCTCACTAACGACGTGCCCCAAGAAAGCTGTCTCCCTCCGGAGCAGCTGACACTTTTTGGGATTGAGCCGTAACCCAGCCCGGCCAATCTCAGTAAGCACGTCGTTTAGATGAGCGAGGGCTTGCTCGAAGTCGCTGGCGTGTACTAAGAGGTCGTCCAAGTACACAACACAGGAACTCCGCGGGACGGACGACAGCACCCGCTCCATCAGTCGCTCAAAAGTGGCAGGGGCGTTACAGAGCCCGAACGGCATGACCCGGAACTGCCACAACCCTTGCCCTATGGTGAAAGCTGATTTTGCCCTCGCTTCCGGGGACAGCCTTACCTGCCAATAGCCACTGCGGAGGTCCAGCGAGCTGAACCAACTGGACCCCGCGATATGGTCTAAGGCCTCGTCAATGCGGGGAAGTGGATAGGCGTCTTTCTTTGTGATCTGATTAAGACGCCTATAATCTACACAAAAACGCCACTCCCCGTCCTTTTTCTTAACCAGGACAGCAGGGGCCGCCCATGGGCTTTCAGAAGGCTCGATAATGCCCGCAGCTGCCATCTCCCTTATCTTGTCCTCCGCCACCTCTCGCTTGGCTAGAGACAGCCTGTGCGGACGTAACCGAATGGGCACAGCCGAACCAGTATCAATCTGGTGTTGAACCAGTTCGGTCTGTGTGCATTCTTCGTCCCGCACAGCGAATAGGTGAGTGTAACGGACAAGCAGGGCTTTAAGCTGCTGGCTCTGCTGCGGTGTGAGCCCTTTGCTGCTGCGCGTCCATAATGCTAGGACGGCTTGCAGCACCTCCGCAGAGGGCTGGGTAGCTGAGGCTAGCCCGCCCGTCTGCGGTGGTACTGTAACCTGAGGTGGTACCACGGTAACAAGCGGCGAATCAGCGGTGGTCATGGCAAGCACAGAACTGGGGCGACAGTGTTTGGGGGGCACCCCAGGGCATTTAGTTCGGCGGGCTGCTTGTAATTCACATTTTGATCGGAGGCCCAGCGTTTCGGTACCAATAGTTATAGTTTCGGCTATCACATTTATGCTAGTTCCCCACAACGCTAACAAATCTAAACCGATAATGCATGCATCTTTTATATCTGCTAACCAAAACTCGTGTTTCACTCGCTGGGCTCCTGCACACACTTGTAATTGTTTACTACCACGCATGCCCATCTTCTGCCCAGTGACGGAGGTTAGCTGGGTAGAGGTAGGGGTCCATGCACCCGAAAGCAGCCCGCTAGTACCCCGAAGTACCCCCGGCCTTACCAGGGAAATAGTGGCTCCGGTGTCGACCAGCGCCCAGCAGGCTTGTCCGTCCAAACTGCAAGGCAAGTACAGCCCGGTCTTCGTCCCCAGCCTGCCAATACGGGGCTCGGCCTCGTGGGCCTGTTCCTCTGCTCTTAAAAGAGCATCAAACGGAACTTTTGCTCTTGGAATTTTTGCTAGGATGGGCAGGCTGGGCGTGTGAGTGCTGGTTTGGGGCCGGGCCTGGTTGAGGAGGAGTGTGGCATGGGACGGTGGTCTCCTCATTGGGCCGTCCCGTCGTCGTTTCCCGTCGGCTGTGGAGCTCTCGCTTTTGGCGCAGGGGCGGTACAGTCGCGGGCGAAATGCCCCGGTTCGTCGCACTGGAAGCAGCGTCGCTCCCGTTCCGGTCGCTGCCGCGGTCGAGTTTGGTTCCGCTGGACCCATCTCACCTCCTCGCCGTCCTCGCAGTCGGCAGCTCGGACCCGGGGCTTGTTAGCCGGGGTCCCGTTGGGTGTGGTGCCCAGGATGAGCTCCAGTCGCTCGGCCTCGCGAAGCGCTGCGTCCAGGGACTCCGGTCGGGCGATGCGGACCTGTTGTTGTAGGCGCTCCGGAGTGAGGGCCTGCGTGAAGGTCTGGCAGGCTAGCTCCTGCTGGCCTGCGTTGTCGAGTTGAGGGTAGCCGCGGCGGGCTAACAGCCTGATGTCGGCGGCGAGGACGCTGAGGCTCTCTGCTCCGGTCCGCCGTCGCGTGGTGAGCTTCTCCCGGCTCACCTCCAGGAATTGCCGCTGTCCGAACCGGCGTTCCAGCGCTGTCATCAGTGCCGGTAGCGTCAATGGTTCGGCGCTGTCCAGGTCTAGAAGCACCTGGCAGGCCTCGCCCTCCAGGGCTAACGCTAAGTGGGTGGCTGTCTGGCTCTCGTCCCAGCCATTGTAGCTAGCTGCGAATCGTACCTGGCTTTGGTACGACTCTAGCTCACCCTTTCCCGTGTAACGGGGTAGCTTGATCACCGCCTTTAACGGTGTGGTCGGTCGCTGCACCGGCACCGCCGTCTGGCTCGGCCTGGAAGCAGGGGCGTCCTCGTTGGCTTCCAGCCGACCTACTTGTGCTCCGTTTCCGGCCGCGGGGTCAGCCACCAGCGCGGGCACCTCCGCCTGGTCTGCAATCGGCCTCTCTCGCTCCGGTCTTGCGGCGCTGGCTCCTTCGGGGAGCCCCCCGGGTCTACTCTTGGGCCGCTTCGCAGACGCTCCTGCGATAACGTCCATCTGCTTGGTCACCTGACGTTCCAATTCGCGGATCTGTTCCCAGATCGTCCCGCTTCTGACACCATTGTGGCGAGCCATGGAGTTGGAGTCAGGTTTGCTTGAGGGTATAATAATTTATTATGAAGAGCACAATCTCTTATTACTTCCTTCACAGCTTACAGGCAGAACAGACAACGCGCGCTGGACTGTAGCCAGCTTTATAGCCTCGATATGCAAATGAGCATGCTAACAAGGGCGACCTCTAATAGGTGCCCTGCAGCTCACCTTAACCAATCACACTTAATCCCCTCAGTCATACTCAAAAACAACCGTTGGCTCCGCTCGAACATTCTCTAGAGCGGACCTGGTTGAGCGCATGCTGTCACATTTAGCGGAACTGTATACGACTGTTGTTTATCACAACAGTCGCCGTTCTGGCGGGAGGTTATATTCAAATGCTAACCGCCATTGTTACTGTACACGTCAGTGCTTTTGAACACGCTCTGATCATGTGACTACATCAACCATCACTCGTGCACTTGGTCTGCACAGCACAAGCACACACACACAACAACTCGATATACACAATAATTTACATCACTCGTAATCGCCCCGGATCGCCACAATATTATTGCCATGTTCGGATTACTCCCAGTTATCGGAATATTGAGTGCATGTAAACGCGCTCATTGTGGTTTGAGTCAAGACGTTAATTAATATGCAACCATTACTATGCACTTGTAATGTAATCAGAAACATTAGATTAAAACACAAACATCAGTGTGTTCTAGCTAGCATTCCCTAGATCAGTGGTCCCCAACCCTGTTCCTGGAGATATACCATCCTGTACAACCCTAACAAAGCACACCTCATTCAACAGCTAGAGATCTCGTTGAGCTGCTAATTAGTAAAATCAGGTGTGCAGAATTAAGGTTGAAATGAAAACCTGCAGGATGGTAGATCTCCAGGAACAGGGATACTCAAATCTGGCCCTCAAATCTAAATCCGGTCCTGGTTTTCTTTTCTCCCAGGTATTTAACTTAACAATTAATAGTGCTACTGATTGGCCAGACTGTCTTCACACCTGCCTCCCAGGTAAAGGGATGATGGAAAACCAGCAGCTCTCAGCCCTTGAGGACTACTACTTGGATCCATTGTATGCCACTTTGATCTACTGCTACCCTCCAGTTAATTTATCCTTCTGCATGGCATTGTTACACTCACTTATCGCCAGGTATATGCACCAGAGACACCATTGCAGCGGAGTCCAATGGAAGAGCTGCTGACGCAATCTCATGCTGTTCCATCTGATATTTTCACCGAGAGAGGAAGTGACAGGTCTCTTTTCGCAGGCAATTGTGCCGCCGTTCAAAACGCTGTCTGCTGTTCGGTTAGTAGTGTCTGGGAGTCCTATATTAGCCCATCTGTTTGAGGCTGCTCCATTTCATGACTCCAGAGCTTTATCTTCTGTGGGACGTTGACCTCACTCTTTGGGGGGGACAGCAACACTTAAACACAAATAGCCTGTTAGTCTTGTGGTTAGTCTAAGAGCAAGGGACAGTCACTGCCAAACCTTCTCATAAAATGGGGCTGTCACTTCCCATAGGAAGAGACATAGAAAAGCGTGCGGGGAAAAAAAGAATCGCCATTGATAGTAAGTTTTCCCAGGAAGTTAATATTTATGGGCTGCCATTGATTTGGCTGGCCCTTTCACTGCAGTTGTACAGAAAATCACACAGATAATTGGAATAGCTTTCACTATGGTTCTGTAAGCCCTCTGACACAAAGCTACTTACATTTACTGGGTAAAGAAGGGATATCAACGTGGGTGAGAGAGAGGAAGTTATTAAAAACTTAATTTTGACTGAAATGGGAGGATTGGTCTCATTAACCCACTACAAGAAGCCTACAGAATAGAGTCAACAAATGGTTGCTCACAATGCACTATTTTTCATACGTAGGTGAGAGTGTGTTTGTGTGTGTGTGTGTGTGTGTATGCGTGCATGCATGCATGTGTTTAATATTGATAATATTTTGTCTTATTGGCTTGGAATGCTGGACATTCCTGCCCTCATGTTCCCAGTGCTCAATTTACACAAACCTTACCATTACATTTCCACACTGTTCTTATAGTGATTATACAAACACAAAATCCACTTTAGTAAAATGCACTTAATAGAGTGAACGTAATAATGGACTTTTCCATTTGGACCCGTATTCAATTCAAACGGAGAAAAAGCACAAGGAAGATTGTACTTCATTTTTTCGTAAAAAACAAACCAATATTTAAGCATGAATGACAAACCAGTACATGAGTATATCAAACCAATATTCATGACAATCAAACCAATAGATGCGTAAATAACAAACCAATATATTAGCATCAATGACAAACCAATGTGTACGTGAATGACTAACCAATACATGCATATTTCAAACCAATATATACATGAAGCAAACCAATATTCATGACAATCAAACCAATAGATGGGTAAATAACAAACCTATACATAAGCATCAATGACAAACCAAGACAAATGTAAGCGACAAACCAATGTATGTGTGAATTATGAATCAATGTATGCGTATATCAAACCAATATATATGTGAAACAATTCAATAGACATGACAATCAAACCAATAGATGCGTCAATGACAAACCAATACACACACATATCAAACCAATATTATGCCAAGCAAACCAATATATTCCTACACTAAATTGATTATTTCTTTCCTGAACGGCACCCCATAATGAACAGGTTTCATGGCGCTCTCAGTTGGCTGCTGTAAATGCTTGCATTGCTTAGAAAAACAGGCATATGGAAAGTGTTTCTCCGTGTAAAATGAAATGCCAGTGAGCACAGCGGAGAGCAGCACACAGCGCAGAAACGTGGTCATGCTCATGACTTTTTCATTAAGACAAATGCTTGTCAGGAGCATCCGAGAAAGTCCCAAAGGTGTTGTAATGAATTCATGTTCTTCCAGCGGGGAGGGCAGTTCATTACATGCATGCTTTTCCACGCCAGAAACTTGTTGTAACCATGCAGCTGTGCATTGTGTTTTCTAAATGTTAGCCCATCATTTGATTAAATGTAACGTAATGTGCATGGGGTAAGAACATATTGCCCGTATCACCATAATGGCACCTACATTTGCACATCTGCAGATTAATTTCACATATGCGAAATGCTACAAACAAAACAGTGGAAACGATAAGTGCTTGTCAGGATGATGAGAATGGCAGTGTTTATATTGATGAATTTGAATATGCATCAGCAAAGTGCAATGCGGAATGAAATTACTTGTTTCACAGTCATTGTCATTCAGAGAAACGCACATCGAGAGAGTTTATAGTTCGTGAAGCAATTAGGCTGGATTTGTGGTGATTGTAATACTAATGCATCAGTCTTTTCACTTAAAGGGCAACATGCAGGTTAACATCAACAATGAATTAATATGTGGGGAAATGATAGGATTTAAATATATATTTTTTTAAATACACTTATAATTACATCCATGCTTATTTTTGTAATGAAATCGGTCTTGACTCATCTGTGGCACACCTGCACAGCATCGCCACAAAATAAATCTCTAGGCTCTAGCTAATGATAAAAAAGATTATTATCTCCCCCTCCCCGGTCCACGATCGCCGGTTAAATTCACGTTACGTTATACCCTCAACGAAGTGGAATTGCTGCCGTCACCCCAGCTGACTAATAAGATATAGCTACAACACAGCATACTGCCACAGAGTAGCCTACCTCCAAACGTATGGGGAAATATTGCTTGATGGTAACAGTTGGCATGATGGCTGATTGATTGGTCGGTTTAGCTAACTAGCTACCTAGCCTCACAGCAAGCAGTTATTTCCTTAGTTGATAGTTAGCTAGTAGCAATCACTTACCATAATATTTAATGTTTTACTTTCTAGCTGAATCTGAAGGAGCCGAGTGAACAGATAGGACAGCATTAGTCTCACACGGTCCTGTTTTCCACATGCCATCCTGAACTCCATCATATCCCCGGGCACATAATCCTCCTCCCTAAAATGTGCACTGCATACAACAAGCGTGTTTTTGGACACAGATGCCGCAGTGAAGTCCCGTCTCCTCACATGCACAAATCGCACCCATCACACACGAAAAGAGCTACTTTTCCTGAGGGGAAAAACTTGAACTTGTGCCATGTCAGGCTAGAGTTTGTGCGGCCTGTACAAACACAAAAGTTCACCGTCCTAATTCGCTGTAAAACAACTAAAACGGAAACTAACTGAATGACTATAGTTAAGTAACTGACTGACCTCACTAACTACCAACCAACTACTGCACTGTGTGGCTCATTACAAACTATGGACCATGATGGAATAGCAGCAGTGGGCGGCAGTGTAGTATAATGGGTAGGGAACTCAAAGGTTGCAGGTTTGATTCCCAGGTAAGACGCTGCCGTTGTACCGGTTAAGCAAGGTACCTGAATTGCTTCAGTATATATGTGAAAATGGATAGTATGTTTGTGAAAATGGATAGTATGTAAAAAAAGAAAAAGGCAAAAAATGTTGTAAGTCGCTCTGGATAAGAGCGCGTTTCCTAATGCCTGTAATGTAATGCAATGAATAGCTCAGAGATTCTGCTCTTTTCTATCCATAGCTGAATTTTATTGTCCTTGGTGGGGTGGATGACAAGGGAGGAGTAGGCCTTCAGTTTTACCTGGGGCATTCTAGTTGTGCCTGCAAGTGATGCCGATCCCGTGTTGTTCACTTACCAGACAATTTAATTAAAGCAAACTTTATTGATATTTAGTAAGAATGAATAATTATAGTCAAATAAATACATTAAATAAATAACTAAAAAAATATATATATATAGAAAATAAAAATAGAATAGATTGATGAAAATATAAAATATAATTAAGTTAAAAAATTAACTGCATTAACTCAGTCACTGCACTGTGGTAAGGTCCACCCCTTGTGAGGTAACTGAGCAATATATATAAAAAAGGACGTTTTAGGGGGCGTGGCTTATAATGCCAACTTTTCTCTGTATTTCAGTCCTTGTGGCCTGTAAAAAAAATTTTTATTTAAAAATAATTATCAAATCATTCTTTCTTTGAGCCCAAAATTGTAAATCCGTTAAGATCCGTTGATTTACGGGAGATATGAGAATGTTCTATAATGTTGTCATGACAACTGAGCCAGCAACGGGGTCAAAGCTCAATACAATTTACGTCTCAGCGAAGGCACAACTATGATCATGACGATAATAAATCATCTGTCGCTCTAGTATAAACCAAAAGTCATTGCAAACGACCATCACATGTGATAATCTCCAGTGGCACAGCAATCATACATCGCCAAACTGTAAACTGTCTTTTACAGCCAAAGTCATTTTGTATGGTTCAGGCTGAAACACAGAAGCACACAGCAGAATCTCCAGCCTTTGTGTTGACTTGTACACACTCATAAATGCAAAGAGCACAGAAATTAATTCATGAACTTTTGATAATGCATTGATTCAAGCATGAACATTAAACCACAGATAGTATCTTCAGAACATATGCCAATACGTGTTAGTTTTGCTTTCTTTGCAAGCACAGTCTGACGAGTTCAGAAAGTGCTCAACTTAATTTTTTTAATTTGCGAAGAGGAAAAAAAGAACACTTCAAGGGTGTGTCAATTTAATCCCAGCCTAAATGCTGGCGGTCATAAAAAATCAACAGCCAGTGAGATGAGAGGCAAATGACTAGCTATTCCAAAAAAACAAAAAAACTTTTATGATAATGACAAAATGCCTGAGGCAATTGCAGGGCAACATTCAAGCTAGGGAGCCCGGAGTCGCACACAGCGACAATTATTCTGATTTGATGTGGCAAGTTCTAAATACCTCCAGCACACCACTAAGGCCCAACTGCTTCTTACATATGCAAAAGGCATGCGCACATTCAATCACACTACCTTATGCATGCCATCTGCTGAGATCTCCTTTTCACCTTCCTCCTTACAGTGCTCTTTAATGCAGCCAGGTACACTGCATGTTTCAGTGCAATCTCATTTGGATGGTAAACATTCAGCCGGTTCCCTTGATATTTAATTAATAAAATTTTATTCTTACGGTGTCAGAGTATTTAATTTGATTGCCGATGATGGTAATGTACTTTGGCAACTAAGTTAAACCTTAATTTATGTTCAGTGAACACACACAAACGTGTTTGGTGCGGAGAGGGAACAAAAAATTTGGAAGCAAACGAAGAGTTAGACCACCACATGTTGCCAGTTACAGCCTGTATGCACCGTGGTATAGAATCTACCTGCATCCTGGCCTTCAGCGGAATTAGTGGGGGTGCTGTGAATATGAATATTCATGAGTAGCCACCAGTCCCTTATGGAATCGTCCCGTAATTGAGAATTAAATGTTGCGTTCCGTATTGAATCAAGGCAATTTGTTCCTTATTTTCATGAACAAAGCTCCATACGTTTCCTTTGCCCCGCCTTCTCGCACGCCCTTGCACGACACTATTGGTTAAGCTGCCTATCAGTCATTATTAATAGGCTGTTTACAGGGACTTTAGCCTATTGGGACAGGTTCCAGGGCAATTGAAAACTTGTAAATTAGTAAATGAGCAGATTGAAAAGTAGTAAATTACAGTGTGAGTAGTAGCGTAAATTGTAGCCTATCATGTCACTGTTTAACATTAACTGGACACATGTTTTCGCGAACATTACAGGCTAAGCGTGCACTAATTTGAGCTTTAATTCCAGTGTTACTACTAGCCTACTAGCCTATGCAATGTTGAGGGGGCGGGGGGACTTGCTCGCCACCTGCTTTGCACCCATATGTCTGAAAGGCTAGCTCCGCCCCTGAAGCGTTCTACAGGACTGTGACATCACTCTTCAATGACAAAGTCAGTGAACTCATATCTCTTGATAATCAAAGTGGAATACTCTAAGGGGTCGGTTTACTAAGATCCCAAATAAAGGGTGTTATTTTGCGGGCGCAGCTGGCGGTTTATTATGAATTGTTTCACTGGATGTCAGATATTTACAGATATTTGTCAGGACTGAAATGATCATAACTATGCTCACTACCACGAAGCCTACTCGCGTCACATAAAATCACATTTCCATTTCATCATGGGTTTTATTTTTTATAAAGTTTTGATTTGCTTCCCTGTTTGTAATCATAATATATGTTATATTGCTTGTTTGATTCAAATAGTTACTTTTGTATTCTGTAACACGATTTTCTTTATGATTAAAAAACAAATTCTTACTGTTCATGAAGTAGCCTATGCAGGCTATCCAGAAATTTTCTTCTTGTGTATTTTGAGCGTTAGCTAGAGGGCCAGTTAATTAGCCCCCATTGTTACGCAATCACTCAGAACGTTCAGTTATGGATAGCCTATTCCTAACACACCCGTACGTGTCTTGTTACAATGACTGCCGTCATCTTATCGATTCCGTGTCTTTTAATACCTGCTTTCTATTAGTACTACAATGCACCGGCAAATATCTTTCCCAAACTTTTCGGGCTTAGTAAATCACTTTGCACGTGCTAAAGTAATCGATTTAGACCACCCTCCCACTATTAATAACTAATAAATAATAACGTAAGGAAGCAGAATTTTGTATATTCATTCAGGCTAATGAGCACAAATGAGAAATCAACGTACCTTTCAATTTTAGCGCACACAATCCTCTTTACACATCGTTATTTGTTCACCTCGGATGATTATTTGTGGGTGGTTTTACAAATGTGTTTGTACACACAAACCTTTTTGTAAATCGACCCCTAAATGTCTCAGGTGTTGTTCCAGAATATTCCATAAATTCTCAATTGAATTCAGATCTGGTGACTGAAAAGCCATGACATATGGATAACTGTCACCTTGAAAGACATCCTTCTCTGCAGGAAGGAAATGCTCTCTGGCATGCGGAAAAGTTGACCAGTCAGCACAATTAAGTAATGATTGACATTGACCTTGCCTTCAAAAGGTACAAGTGCACCCTAAATCAAGCTGTGTACACCCTAAACCAAGCTGTGTACACCCTAAACCAAGCTGTGTACACCCTAAACCAAGCTGTGTACACCCTAAACCACGCTGTGTGTCCACTCTCCTCCTGAGCTTCAGATGCTACTTACACCACAAAACTGTATTTTCGACAAGATATAAAAATCTGTTATTTTTTTCCTCATTTATATACAATACAGCTTTAAACTGTGGAGAGGGGGGCAGTGCTAATTAACCGTAACACTTTTTCTTTCGATTAAACTCTCCTGAAAGACTTGAATGAACCCATTAAAAAAATGAAGCAGAACTATTTATGATGCAAGCTGTATATTCAAGGACGGCCGCAGTGCCCATTTTGTTCGTTTAGTTTGCGTTCTTTGAACAAACCTTCACATTGAGAGGAGATTATGTGAACATTTTTAGGACAAGAATACACCAGAGTAGCCACAGGCCAGGTGATCCAATATCACATTTAAAACAGGCTGGTAGCTTTCATGCAATTAAATATCGGCTGTAAAACAAGTTGAAAATATCTGACTAAATTCTCCATGCTTATCTTTGAGAATAGAAATAAATGAGATTAACAACAAACAACCCACACTATTTACTAATTATATTATAAACCATAAATACGTTGGACACAAAAAGACCACAGCAAAAAGTCTTACAAAACCAAATACGTGAACTAAAGAATAACCTTGCGGGTTAATCTTCTACTCTGCGATCACATCCATTACATTACATTATAGGCATTTAGCAGACGCTCTTATCCAGAGCGACTTACATACTTCTTATTACATTTATCCATTCATACAGCTGGATATATACTGAAGCAACGCAGGTTAAGTACCTTGCTCAAGGGTACAACGGCAGTGTCCTACCTAGGAATCGAACCTGCAACCTTTCAGTTACAAGTCCAGTTCCTTAACCATTATACTACACTGCCGCCCTTTCATGTTCCCACTCTCAGACACCCGGCTATTGATATGAAGGGGATGAGCTCAGGTTGATAACATGGCTATCCATTCAGCTTCAAAACTTCACAAGAGTAGAGTGAAGGGCATGAGACCAGACTGCTTATTAAGACATGGGCGATGTGTTTATATTCAGTCTTTCGTGGTCGTCGGTCTCTTCTGACCAGCGAGGACAGCCAGGATTACCTACTAGAAACCACTTTGCTCAGTCGTTACCAGCTGTCCGTCATTGTTTGAAGACACACCCCTTCAGACTCTACCTTGACTCACCCATCAATCTCTTACCACTTTCATATTGTATCTCGTTTCTTGTATCCTGTATCTTACTTCTCTAACAGTGTCATGTAGCACTAGTGTCTTGATCTTGATGTTGTAGTTTATCTTGTCTTACTGATTTAGCTTGAAGGCTTAGCCATAGCTTACTGTGTAAACTAGACTTGATATTCATATCTATGGATAGCTGCTACATTATGATAGAACTGTACATTTTCTGACCTCTTTGTTGTTGTTTCAATGACCTTCGGTATGCAGTAATAGTATGTCGCTTTGGATAAAAGGGTCTGCAAATCAATGTAATGTAATGTAAGAAACATTTCTGCAACTCAGTGGTCTTGAAATGCACGGCATCAACCTGAAAACTTTCTACAATTTCTCCAAAAGTAATGGTCATATGCTCTTCTGCTTTACATTTACAGTGATATTTATATATTTATAAAATTAATAAAAACATTTTTTTAAACTACATTGAACATATTTATAAATGACATGCATGTCCTAGCTTTGGAGACTTACGCAAATGTTTACTTTTTGAATATTAAATTAATTTAAATGAATATATTAAATATGAATATTAAACATTATAGCACAACTACTGTCTGGCTGCATCTGCAAACTGTGATGCCAAATGGTCTGCTTCAGTTTACTCCGTCTCAAAATTCAATTAGAACTGCCTCATTGCAGCCGCTGCATAGACCAGGCTCATAAACCCGCTCCCGTACAAAACTACCCATGAACACCGGCCGGCACATCTTTAAAAAAGAAGAAGAAGAAAAAGCTGAAAATATTCATTCATCACAAAATGCTCCATTTAATTTTCTAAAAGAACTTTGCCACCGTAAACTTTTTTTACAGCTCTGAATTGCAAACACAGGTAATGAGGCTTATATAATAAACAGAATACAAAATACCATATAAACAAACCATAATTTCGATTCTCTTAAAACTTAAGAGCTATTCATTTGTTAACTTAAAGGTGCAGCTGTTCTTTGTAAGCACACAATAGGCTCATTACCTCTCTTCTTCTATGCTGATTGGCTCCTCTCTGAATGAAACTTTAGAAATTGAACATACGCAAACTTCCCTATGTCACTCCTTACAACCACAGAATAGAACACAATTGCACTCTTCACCTTTTTTAAAGTAGGCCTAAATAAATTTATGAAAATTTGATGAATTTTAAATCACCAATAGTTTGTTCTTTTTGTCACAATGCTTTGCTGAATAGGGAATCTGTAGGCAGCAAAATCCCTTCATTCGTGAAGAATAGAAAATATAAGAAAACATTCTTAGATGATGCAAAATGAAGACACTTAACTTAATTAGTTAAATTACCATCATCCACTTAAAAACAATGTTCTTTTCTCAATGTGAAACAGTGCCCAAGAGGGAATGAAACAGATTTGACCATATCAAACATTTAACACTGAACAAACACTGAAAAAAAAACAAAGTGTTTTTGTTGTTGTAACTGTCATGACCTAGAACGTGAACTGAACTCAAACGCACGACCAGGAGACAGAAGTACAGGATTAGGTGGTTCTTTATTAGCTTAGGGCAGTCCCAAGCTGTACACAAACGAACACACAAAATTTCAGGAGATCACAGGAGCTCTGTCCACACCTCGGCTTGCCCCAAACCGGAGCTGGACTTGACTGGACTTGGCGGGGCGGACGAGAAATGTTCCAAGCCGGAACTGGACTGGACGGATCGGACTGAGGGTTTCCACCCCGGAACTGGACTGGAGGGAACGGACTGCGTGACGATGAGCAGGAGCAGGAGTGGTAGAGCACGACCGAGTAGCTGCAGGGTAGCCTCACGGGGACCCAGCTAGGGTACTCGTCAGGAGGAGAGCGGGGAAGGCCGCAACACAGGCAAGGATACGAACACTGCAGGTGGACAGACTTGAAAACAGGGGAAAGGTTAACTGGACACAAAACGGGCTAGAAACAAACAAACACTGAGCGAATATAAACTGGATATAAAGAGATTGCAGACCAGAGTGACTAACAACTATGTTAACATACAACGTTAACGAACTGGCAACGAACAAGAGACAGGGAGTGGTTTAAATACAGGGAGTGATTGGTAACAATGGGAAACATGTGCGAATGTTTAAGTGAGTAATTGGTAACAATTAGAAAAGCGTGTGAATGTCTAAGTGGGTGATTGACCAGAGTGAAGTGTGCGGAATGTGAGTAGCAGGGAGAGAAGGGGATAGGTAGAGACAGGAGTGGTGAAACGAGTGGAACAAACGGATAGGACACGCCCAACCTGCAGCACGGGGAAAGACACGGATAAGGGAGTCAAACATGACACGGAGGGAGAGGGAAAAACACGGAGAAGGAACAGGATGGGAACGGAACGTTACAGTAACATCATTAAAGGTAGCACGGGTTGGGTTTACAGGGGCAAAGCAGACGCGAAGCACAGTTTCCCAACAGATGGTCAATAGGCAGTTTCTGCGGCAAAGCAGTTGCAAAAGAGGCTTGAAAACCGCCCATAAAGTTTTCAAAACAGATGTTGCCTCAAATGCACAATCAGATTTGTCAAGGATGGGTGCTCAGCCACTGTGTGAAGATGAGCGACAGGCCATAAAATCTTCCGCTAAGCCAAAAATATTTACAAAATACTTCTGGAAAATACATTTGTCACTGGGGAAAATACTTTTTTTTCTCTCTCTCTCTCTCTCTCTCTCTCTCTTGGAGATTCGGACCACTTATTTCCACCTCCCTTTCATTGATTAATAGAGTGCGAAATTGGCAGGCTTGTGAATGGCTTAGAAAGAACAGAAAGGGGTCACATGATACAGTCTACAGGGATGATCACACACAGTCTGTAAAACACTGGCTGAATTCTTAACTTTTCCTTTTTCTTATCATATCTTTATTTCCATAACCTGCATTAGGGCCTGAAACAGAAGGCATCTATCAAAGCACGAGGGCCTTGTTTTCTATGGTACAGATCTTTCTATGGTACACTCTTCTGCCCTAACGACACTCCTCACATTTTTATGACGAAGCTCTCTCAGCGCCCTTGAGTTGAAAATGGTCCTACTTTTGTGTGGTGGTAAGTGCTCAGTCAGCCAATCAAATCGATGACGATGGAGGACAAAGAACACCAGCAAAATTGAAACACGGAGGATAAAGTCAGTGTTGCGGTCTCAGTGTAATATGCTTTGTTGTTTATGTGTTTACCTTTTTACAATGCACACTCGTCTATGTGTGTTACATTTATTTTTTGCAATTGATTTTTCCTTCCGTGATAAACCATGGAACCAGAGTGCCAGTGGATCAGTAAGATGTTTTTGCAGTCACACACACTCACGTTTGCACACACACAAACACACACACACACTCAGGCACATACACACACACTCTCACACACGCACGTGCACACATACACACACACACGCATGCACACGTACACACACACACACAGACTCGCATGCATGCACACACACACAAATGTGTGCACGCACACACACGTACACAAACACACACATACACACACACTTTGCTGTGGTTTAACCTCAGATGGTGTCTCTTTCTACAGCCACCTAATGTAGAGAGAGCTTTGTGCAAACACTCACAGCATTCCAGTACCCTGTGCATAAATTCACTTAACAAGCCCTTCAGTTTCCTGAAAAAAATAAATAAATGTTGTTTAAATACAGCTCTCATTTGGTCCCTGGACCCCTTTGCACTTTTCTCCTTAATTGGATTTTAGGACGACACACATGAACAGTGCAGAGGTCTCGGGTGCTGGACGTGCGGTCACCTCTTCACATTCCTGAAACACATTGCTTTTGCTCTATACAATCCATAAACGCTCAGACATGGGTTGAATTTAAATAGACCCAATTTAATTTCTAGATACACTATGACTGTACAGGATTTAAGACACGCAAGCAGGCAAGCACACACACACACACACACACACACACACACACACACACACACACACACACAAAGACAGCGACAATGCCATGGTTCTTTCAACACTGCAATCTCTATTTTATTTTATTACTGTCTCTAGACCACCCAAATTATTATCACCTGAATAGCTAATGGTGCAGCAGAGAAGTTTAATATACATTGAATCGTCCACGTATTGTACAGTATGTTCCTGGCACAGCACTCTTGCATGATGTACATTCAGTGTATATCATAAATTAGGAACCACTTAAAAAATGGTATGCATACAAAATAGCATGGTTAAAAACAGCCTTTTGCCAACGACTGCACAATTAAACTTTTACATCACAATTTATATGAGCAAAATAATAATAATAATAAAAAACAACACACTACAATGCACGATTTCATCTTCCCAACTATTTAGGCAAGCGTGATACAAAACCGCATGGATTTCAGTAACACAGTCTATATTCACATCCCCAAGTTAATTACATTGTAATACAATAATGAGCTTGTAAAAAAATTGTGCCACAAAACACACTGTGTAAGAAAGAAACACACAGTTTATTAATAATAAAGGGATTTAACAACATCTAAGATGAAAGCTTAAAGCCAGTTTATCAAATGCTCTGTGGATGAGTGGCCCAGCTAATGAATGCGCACTTCTTTTAGTATCCAGCACAGCAACCATCAGAGATAAGTCATCATTAGCCAGGAATGGAGTAATGCATCACCTCATCGACGGTACCCCTGAAAAACAGCATTTAAATTACCCAATTGAATGTCTATGCAACCCAGCTTATATTAGGCACTGCTGTACTGTGTGTTCTTTATAACTATAATAATAACTTTATTAACAATAATAATAATAGCTTGTTTTTTTCATGAAAAGGTATAATATATATATATATAATTTATTTATAAGGCTGCATATAATCACAAGAAACCACAGACAATGTAAATACTTATTGCTTCAATTTGGGCATGGTGATGAACTATAATTATACAAGCTGACACACTGAACTATAGTGACATCACATTTTGTTTTCTCCCACAGACGTCCTTGCCTGAGATATGTCCCAAATGAGATTATGATGAAACGCTGCTTGTCTTTGTAAATAAACTGGTTCTCTTTTATATTAAGGGTGGCACTAACACAGGCTTTTGAGAAGTAATGCAGTGCATCTCAACTCCAATTTGTCATGACAGGCCACGACGCAGGATTTGTTTAAAAGTCACCTCTCAATGATACAGCTGAACAAGCATGTGTTGGTGAGTAGCACCCCTGCAATCTAATTAATAGCTTCAGCTGAATACTCAATTACCCAGAAACATTGCAACTGCACTACTGAAGAATAAAGTAGAACTTGCATCAAAACCTTTTTTTTAACCATAAGTATCAATATTCACTGTCAGATATGCTTAAGCATTGTTAAAACATTTTCGGCAAATTTTTTGTTCCTGACAGATAATATTTCCTGAAATAGATAAGAAAATCTCTGGATGTCTGACTAAATTCATTAAAAAAAAATGCATCATCAGTTCTGTCAGAAATGCAGAAACACAGAGGCTGACTCAGCCCCCCCCAGACCTTCACATCCCAGACCTTCCCACCCCCTCATAGATGCTCTGCCATACACTGCTGTCACAACATCCTTGCAACAACTTTAGACACCTGTGTCTGTCTTTATTAACAAGAGGTATTCCATGTCACTGAGATAAAAGACCTATGAATTTACTCTGTAGTTTCATCACTTGTCTGCGAGGCTTTTTCGTGGAATGTTGAACATGAAATTATTATTTTGAATCTAGAATCACATTAGTCATTCTGTGTATGAATTTAAATGAATACTTTACTGTCTCCAAAGGGACCTTTTCTTCAGGCATCAGAGAAGGACATAAAATATAATGAAAATATAAAATAATAAATTGTGTCTGCACACTTGTACACAGTACATCTAACACTGTTGGTGTACATTTAACACCCTAGGGTGTTTATATGAGAACATGGTCTCATATAAACACCATAGGGTGTTAAATGTTTTTGCTGTGTAGAATTGCCTATTTGTCATTAGAATAGTCCTCAAAATATTACTAGTTGTACTTGTATGCATAGTTTGTAGATATACACACATACCTCTATATAATCATTAATCAGCATTAATAAGCCTTTTAATCTGAATATGAAATAAAGCATATGTATAAGTTCCATTATTAATCGATTGCGTTCAGCAAAGACAGCAGACCGTTTTGTATCGGGTGAGGTGGGGGTCAATCGGTGTGAAATTGTTTTCATTCAGCACAAGTAGTGTAGAACTTTCTTGAGGTGGGAAGAGAATTCACCAACAGAGCAAAAGTAGAAGGTGGCCAGTTAACATCTAGACAATAGAAGTTGTCAACACCTGGAAATATGGATGAATCATTCTTTATTATGAATAAAAAAGAGCAATTGTTTTGGTGAACTTATTTTAACAGAATAATTATAGGATTCAACCAGGTCTCTGAAGGGGTATTGAAGTATACTTAACCTGTTGTAGATATATTTTGTTTGTGGTCGTCACCATGGAGACGCATTTGCAACATATGCTCGGGAATTTGATGTAATGATTCTGTTGGAACCCTTTTTTTACCATTTATTGCATGCTTTCTCATCAAGACGGTGACCGCTGTCACGCAAGCGTTACGCGTTGTTAAGTAACCTGCTCAGAAACGTTCGTGTCCGAAATCGTCTCCTCTTTTCACCAGTCAATCCCTATCTAGTGCTCGATGTAGATTTCCTAAGTAATGTATAGGGAGGGAGTGAATGAGTGAGCGATTTTGGAAACAGCATAAGAATCATTTAAATTATTTTATTATTTTCTTATAAACGCATTGTGCTCTCTGTATGTCTCACACAAATTGATTTATCCATGTAATAAACATGCACCATGCGAAAATGTGATGCATGAATATTTTGACTTTCATTCTTGTTATGAATTGCCATGCTTCTGGTTTGTATATCATTAACCATACAAGTCTGAACACTAGTGTCTCACCAAGGTTTCCACTGTATTCACACATTAACCATACGAGTCTCAACACTAGTGTCTCATCAAGGTTTCCACTGTATTCAAACATTAACTGTACGAGTCTCAACACTAGTGTCTCATCAAGGTTTCCACTGTATTCTCACATTAACCATACGAGTCTCAACACTAGTGTTTCATCAAGGTTTCCACTGTATTCTCACATTAACCATACGAGTCTCAACACTAGTGTCTTATCAAGGTTTCCACTGTATTCACACATTAACCATACGAGTCTCAACACTAGTGTCTCATCAAGGTTTCCACTGTATTCACACATTAACCATACGAGTCTCAACACTAGTGTCTCACCAAGGTTTTCACTGTATTCACACATTAACCATACGAGTCTCAACACTAGTGTCTCACCAAGGTTTTCACTGTATTCACACATTAACCATACGAGTCTGAACACTAGTGTCTCATCAAGGTTTCCACTGCAATCACACATTAACCATACGAGTCTCAACACTAGTGTCTCATCAAGGTTTCCACTGCAATCGCACATTAACCATACGAGTCTCAACACTAGTGTCTCATCAAGGTTTCCACTGTATTCACACATTAACCATACGAGTCTCAACACTAGTGTCTCATCAAGGTTTCCACTGTATTCACACATTAACCATATGAGTCTCAACACTAGTGTCTCATCAAGGTTTCCACTGTATTCGCACATTAACCATACGAGTCTCAACACTAGTGTCTCATTAAGGTTTCCACTGTATTCACACATTAACCATACGAGTCTCAACACTAGTGTCTCATCAAGGTTTCCACTGTATTCACACATTAACCATACGAGTCTCAACACTAGTGTCTCACCAAGGTTTCCACTGTATTCACACATTAACCATACGAGTCTCAACACTAGTGTCTCACCAAGGTTTCCACTGTATTCGCACATTAACCATACGAGTCTCAACACTAGTGTCTCACCAAGGTTTCCACTGTATTCACACATTAACCATACGAGTCTCAACACTAGTGTCTCATCAAGGTTTTCACTGTATTCACACATTAACCATACGAGTCTCAACACTAGTATCTCATCAAGGTTTCCACTGTATTCACACATTAACCATACGAGTCTCAACACTAGTGTCTCATCAAGGTTTACACTGTATTCACACATTAACCATACGAGTCTCAACACTAGTGTCTCATCAAGGTTTCCACTGTATTCACACATTAACCATACGAGTCTCAACACTAGTGTCTCATCAAGGTTTCCACTGTATTCACACATTAACCATACGAGTCTCAACACTAGTGTCTCATCAAGGTTTCCACTGTATTCGCACATTAACTATACGAGTCTCAACACTAGTGTCTCATCAAGGTTTCCACTGTATTCACACATTAACCATACGAGTCTCAACACTAGTGTCTCATCAAGGTTTACACTGTATTCACACATTAACCATACGAGTCTCAACACTAGTGTCTCATCAAGGTTTCCACTGTATTCACACATTAACTATACGAGCCGTACAGTGAAGCAACGGCTTCTCTTTTTTCAGGAACTGTTTATTTATCACGGGTGCATTAAGCTCTTTTTTGTGGTGTGCCTGAATTATGAATAGCAAATACAGCTTTCATTCCTGAACCATGACAGAGGCGCATTATTCACCGAAATTAGCTTATCCAATCCATGACCTCGTAATGTCACTTTATTAGTTTCATAAGACACATGTAGGCAATCTTCTTATTGCTAACAGCTATGTTTTCTGTGACCATGGCAAGAGGAACTTTGAAAAAAATGCTTATTAAGCACAACTCCGTGTTGGCTAAATTGGGCACTAAATTGTTCCATCAGTCTCTGCAGTAATTTTGCATGTCCAGAGCAAAGATTGTGGTGCACCACTGGTTCAATGGGCTGAGCTGTTATTACTGAATCCATTACTTTTTCATACATACAGTAAAGGACAATGATTTGTGCTGTTAGCATATAAAAAAAGCTATTGTCGACAGCAATGGGACACAAATGGCTTAATTTTGCCAAGAAGAACTCAGTACTAGTACATTTACTCGTATTAACTCGTATTCCTGAGCATTACATTATCAATGATATGCCAGGTATGCACAATGGATCCGTTGTCAACAGTGAGATATCTTTTATTTTTCTGATATGTTTTAATGTTTTTTTCCTGATCAGTGTTTCACAAACCATCTAATGTAGGGCTGTGCACAATCTCACAGGCGAGTGCGTTGAAGTACGTGCATCCACTCCAGCTGTAGTAGTGCTGAAGCAGGGGTCTGTGATTCAACTGTAGTGATGCTGAAGCAGGGGTCTGTGCCTCAGCTGTAGTAGTGCTGAAGCAGGGGTCTGTGCCTCAGCTGTAGTAGTGCTGAAGCAGGGGTCTGTGCTTCAGCTGTAGTAATGCTGAAGCAGGGGTCTGTGCCTCAGCTGTAGTAATGCTGAAGCAGGGGTCTGTGCCTCAGCTGTAGTAATGCTGAAGCAGGGGTCTGTGCCTCAGCTGTAGTAGTGCTGAAGCAGGGGTCTGTGCTTCAGCTGTAGTAATGCTGAAGCAGGGGTCTGTGCCTCAGCTGTAGTAGTGCTGAAGCAGGGGTCTGTGCTCCAGCTGTAGTAGTGCTCAAGTCCTTGTGTCTGTCTGTGTGTCCGTACATTTGTCTGTCTGTAACAACCTTAGCGCCTACAGTTCAGGTAATCATGTGTTCAGAACTTCAGTACGACCAACCAGAGTCTAGTGATGACTCTCCGATGAGTAAAACAACATGACTATAACTTTGTTATTGACTCGTGTCATTGAATACATTGCTTATATGTATTATGGGTTGGAAATATAACTGTAAACCTCTTAGTTTGGTAGAAAAATGCAGGGGGTTTCTCCATTATATCATAGGGGGAAATTGAGATGTTCATAGCACTGGAGGCCATATTAGTTGCTGCAACTTCGGCCAAAGAAGCAAGCTGTTACGTCCGTTCCATATCATGCAGTTCAGTGCTTTGCCCACTCACATGAGAGTGTAGGAATCTCTCTGTGCCATTCTAGCTTATTTATGTTTCTGCTTCCTTTTCACATTGTGATACTGTTCCCCCCTTTCATCTGTCGTTGATGACAGCCAATCATCCTCAGTCATCCTCATTGACTTCCTGTTGTGACCTTGTGACTTCCTGATGTGACTCTGTGACTTCCTGTTGTGAGTTTTTTGGTTTACAGCCTCAGCCTCTTGCATGCTGCTGTTTGCTGTTCTGTTTCTACAATCTGTCTCCTTTCCAAGATTCCCTCATGACAACAGCTCCTCTGGGATCATCTTGTGCTGGCAGGCTTTAATCTTCCCATTCGTAAAATCTCCATCTTCATTTTCTTTAGTTACACTGCTATCGGAGAGAATTGTTTACCAAAACCTGGTACAGGCAAACTCTTCATCAGTGCTTCTACGTGTGCTACACGCTCTGGAAATTGTATTATTCAAGTCTCGTTCAACGGCTTCAAGTTTCTTTATCCTTTTATCTTTTTATCGATCTGATTTGTTCTTTGGAATTTGGTACCAGTTTTTAAACTAAACTGTTTAGGACTATTTGCTTGCATTTATTTCAAAACACATCTATACATTGTTTTTGATCTTGCATTTGGGATAATAATACAAGGTTTGTTAGTTGTATTTGTCTGTTTAGTTAAACTGATATACACAGAATGGGATCACAAGTAAAAACACAAAAAAGTATTTTAACATAAAAAAGGAAGCTATGACCTCAATTGTGGTTACTAAAAAATGTTTTGTTTTGCAAAAAATGTTTTTGTTTTGCTTATAAAATTAATGTTTATATTGATTAATTTGGAAATTGCATATCTTTATCAATTTTCCTTATCATGAATAGAATAAAATATAATAACTTTTATATTCTTGTGAGGGAACTTCAGTTGTAGTTGGCAGCAATAAAAAAAAAAACACATGTGTGTGTGTGTGTGTGTGTGTGTGTGCGTCCGTGTGCGGGGACTGAGAGGAGTTACAATAATCACTCTCTCTCTTTCTCTCACACACACATGCACACACACACACACACACACACACACACACACACGTCCCTCTCTCTGCACCTATTCCATCCTTTTTAGTGAGCAAAAAAAACAACAACACGGAGGCCCAGTATCTAAGGTCAAATCTATTTAAAGTGAAGACACCCAGGCTGCCGGACGGCAGGCAGAGAGGACTGTGGATCATTTCTCTTACAAAGGAGCTTCTCTGAATCAGCCCCAGGCCATCACACTCCCAATTTGCTTTCACCGAGAATGTGTGAGGATAATTGTAAGTGCCTCATGTATGCCGCCTGCATATAAACACCGTGCTCTCATATCACTTCAGGGATGAGCTGTGGCTGTTAACTAAACCCCCTGATTACGTGGAGAGTCAGTGTATTTCTTCAGGTACAATGTCGTGTAACTATTTTATATCTTCAATTCCAAAGGCGGTGGGAACACATTGTAGTGGATATAAGAGGGGGATTTGCATTTTTAAATCTAGGCTAAATACTCATATTTAGCTTTAAATATCATATACTGGGTTCACATGATTTCTGTAGCCTTTAGCAATTGTGCTAACCACTGCGCTACAGATACTCTATGAACACGATGCACCGAGCAGGTTTCCTGCCTGACGCATTTACGTTTATGCTGTGCACACCATTGGTTTTGTCTGTGTATCTGGACTCTCCTTGTTTCCACTGGCATGCCTCTACAGACAGATGGGTGTTTTATGGATGCATGTTGATGCCTGCTCTGTATTGGTATTTCATAATTTCGCTCGCTGCTCAGTCAGGCATCTGTGTGTCCAGGCTTTTTTTTTACCTTTACATCTGGGAAGGTATTGTATTGCTAAAATGTATTACAACAGTCCCTCACCATGGGGGTTAGGTTACTGAAAGCAGAAGTGGTGGGCAAAAGTGTCATTGTTGAGGCTAAAGGCTTGTTGGACATTAGCTTGTTGAGAGATTGCTATATATTATTATTATTATTATTATTATTATTATTATTATTATTAGTAGTAGTAGTATTAATATTAGGTAACACTTTATTTTGATAGACCCATGTTGACACTCAACTTGATATCAACTGATATAAATTGAATATCAGTTCAGTGTTAATTTAAAGTCAATTGCATGGCAGGTGATTGTCCACAAACTCCACAAAGAAGTGAGTGTCAAGAAACACTGTATTGACACTGAACACTCTTTTCAAGAAACACTCTATTGACACTCAGCAAAGTATAAACTGACTGTTTGCTGTATCTCAACATTCAGTTGATATCAAGTTGAGATCAACATGGGACACTCAAAATAAAGTGTCACCTAATATTATTATAGTAATCACTATTCTAAGATGTTAACATATAATTTAAACATCCAATAATATCCACTGTGATTTGGAAATGGTAGGAATAGTTGTATGGAATGTGGAGAAAGAATGGCAGAAATAATTCTGAAATGCATGCGTATTTTCAGCATACTGTCAAGCAATCTCAGACATACCCCCTCCGTTCAATCCAACTGTATGTTGGTGAACTGGACTAAAACTGGCCACCTGGGCCCCATTCCCTTCAAATGGACAAATACTAAATCCTCCCACTGTTTTATGAGTCTAATGGTCTCTTAAGTTAGTGAGCCTAAACATACTTGCTTAGCATACACACTTACCACCAAAGGGACGGATTGAATCACGCTGGTTTTGACACTTGGGTGAGAAACAGCAGGAACACAGTGGTTTGAAATGTAGAAGTTTCACAATGCTCTATTGAATCGAATCGATCCAACGCAGATCTTTGCAGGGATCGGAATAAAACCATTCACATCATGCGATCCATGGAGCCTGCACTGTTGGCCAGAATTCCGCCGTCCAAGACAGAACTAGCAAACTCTAGCCAGATTTTATTCATTTACTTTTATTTATATTTTATTGCTCTTTCAAACTTGGTGTCAGATGAAAACTGCGCCATCTGGACACAAATAATGAAATGGTCTCATGCAGGAGTATCTAATCTTATCTGACACAGAGCCAGTTTATGTGCAGGTTTCGTTTGTAGCCCAGCACTAAGACACCTGATTCTCAGGGGCGTGTCTACGGATGGGCTGGGATGGGCATTGCCCACTCAGAGATAAGCCTTGCCCACCCAGAGGAATTGTCTGCCCATCCAATGAAAACTCTGAAAAAATCACCGTTATAGCAATTTTTTTGAGCGTTCATAGTTTTCTGTTATTTTGTCATTGGTCATCAAAAAATGCACTGCTTTCATATTGGCCATTTTGAAGCCAAATCCATAAAAAATTTAATCCAACAATATGAAGTCGGCGCCCCGTAGCACCGTCAGTAGGCTATTAGAGCTACAGACGATTCAGCCAATCATAAAAATTCCACATCGAAATTATATGTTTCTCTAATATCTGATTGCTTGGTTTGGCCATATAAAACATGGAGACGCAATGAGAGAGAAAGAGGTCAGTTTCTTTGATCAATCTATGCTTAGGATATAATATTCACAAGCCTAGCTTACCCATTTGAGGATAGTGGCGAGAATCTCCATCTGGGAGTCAGTGGAGTAAAATATAAATGAAAATGATGAGCCAGTTACAGTAACGTAGTTTCAAATGTAAATAGAAAATAGCAAAAAGAGACTGAAACGATGAAGGAATATAGCTCATCTTTAATATACTTATTTCCAAGATTAGATAATGATTTGGTATTATTGGCCATAAATAAAGTTGTCTTCCTATAAGATGAGGGGGGGGTGGAGATGGGTTTAAAATGTACTAAAATTATCGTATCCAATAATATACTGATTAGCCTATACTTTAGCTTTATATGAAAGCATCTCAAATCTCATCTAGGGCTTTGAAAAAAAAATCTTCAAAATGTTAATAAATTAAACATTTTATTTTAGAAAATGCATCGTGTGAGGTTGTGTATAAATGCAGAAAATTTGTTTTAAAAGGCTTAAATCTTTGAGGAGGACCCCCAGACCCCCGCTACTTCATCCCCCCCTTGTGCCCCACCAACATCTCTTCATGCCCCCCCAATCAAAGCAGTCTAGAAACGCCCCTGCTGATTCTACTTATCAAGGTTTGGATTTAAGACAGTGTTGAATCTGATGTCTCACCATACATCACTACCTGAAGTTAAGTTGTTCAATATAGCACTTCCATGTGCATTTAAAACATATAAGGAGGTGCTAATCACCTTGGAAAAAATTTGACTATACAGGGAAAGCTATAGGGAGAGAAGCATTTCAATTAATTACAGACTCATTGCTCATTACCCAAGTGAATCAATAAAAAAAACAGTGACAACTTTAATAAAGCATATAGGTGATGTTAAAACTGTGCTAACATGCTGTAGGCTTTATTTCAACAAAGTTAATATACATGGAATGCGTATGAACTATCTACTCTCTGTAGCACTGTACAGTGCTCTCTGAAATGTTAATATTCTAGATAGTGGCAAACTTATATTTATATCTAATCAGTTTTAACCAAAATGCTTAGAATTGGAAAAGAAAAAAAGTATAAACATTGTCCAATGACGTCACGTGGCGCTGTAATGGCGACATGTAGTCCAGCTGTCTCTCATGTTCGTGTTTGTTAATTTTAATGTGTTTTGTTGTGTCGGGCTTTTGTTTTAGTTTTTTTCATGCGCTGTGTGTCTGTAGTGGGACGGGGAAGCGGGCTGGAGATTTTTCAGGACACCCCTGCTGCTCGTTTGATAATATCGATGAATTGTCTCATCGATACCACAGAGACGCATTCGCAACATATGCTCGGGAATGTCCGTTGGATCTGCAGACTGCAGCAACAAAGTTTACCATCGCTCTTCACCGGAGTTGGGGATTTCGGGACTGATCCGGGAGTGCAGGCAATCTTCAAAAGGCAGCCAGGGAAGAAGAACATACTGCGGGGGAGGAATAAGGAGATGACTGGGAAGATTGACGCAGTTCGGTGCTCCGTTTCGGCGGTGTACAGAGACTGCAGCGCTGCGTGTATGGGGGAGAGTCATGGAGGCGGAGTTTGTGTGTTGGACTGCTTGGTGACACTGGACATCTCGGGGCCGCGGGACTATTTTTTAAATCATGGCTGTATTGCACTTTAATTCACTTAATTCACTTGATTGATGTAATGATTCTGTTGGATGTCTTTGTTTGATATGTTTGTTTGTGTGTTGTGGGTCTGCCCCACTGTACAAATGAAGTTCCCTTGCGGGAAAATAAAAGTTATTCTATTCTATTCTATTCTATTCTATTAGTATGCTTGATCACTGTGAGTCTCCTGGGTGCTGCTCTCTTATTTTATGAAAAGTCCATTTTCATATTAAACAATATTTTCAGATCTGTGAACAGTATTTCATTATATTATTAAACAGACAGCTGAGGGGAGCGCGGAGCAACTGTGCAGGAAGAGGAAGAGGAAGAGGAAGAGGAAAGAGAAAGAGGAACAGCAGGGAACACTTCTCAGAGGCACATCTCAGAGAGAAATGAAGATGTCAAAATAATAATTACACAAAATGTCACTGGCACAGAAAAATAATCCCTCGAAAGGAATCCAAAATGGGTGACCCCCCCCCCCCACCCCCCCCTGTCCTTTGTATTATTTATTTTGCAACTAAAAATAAACCTACTGAGTACTACCATATGTAAAACATATTCAGATCAATATTTAATGGATGTATTAATTTATGAATTTACAAAATGTATACGTCCTGTCGCTCAGCAGGGGATTTAATATGGGGCATGTGTGCAGTGTTGTGTGTACCTATTTATAGTGATTTGCATTTTCAATCAGCATTTTTACATTCCAACAATTATCACCAGTGTGAGGAATTTTTTTTTTAAAAGGTGATATATTTACAGGTAGGTAGGTGATGCTCATAAATGCTACCGTATAATCTTAATTTGAACCCTTGCCTTTACTGATTTTAACATTTTTTACCTCAATGTGCAAATAAGGTGCTTTCACCACTTTCCAAAGATTGGATTCATGTTGTCATGTCTACCTCTGCTAAATGGCTTTCTAGGGAATAGACATTCAGTGCAACTTATATAACAGACAAAATATTGCTATATTACAGCGACCTTCTTATGGGAGGTACTGTATATTTGCTGGGTCACACACTTTAAAGGGTCACTGCACACTCTTTTCAGCAATGTTGGGCAATTTCTCTGAGAAAATAAATGTCCCTTGAGCCCATCAGAAACAAATCTGTCCAAAGGTGTTGGAAAAGAAAGAAAGTGCTGCAGCACAGTCGTAATATAGATTTCTGAAGGTCGGCAATTTTTTCAAGGTCGCAGACTACTTCTAGCTCTTCCACAGGAAAAGCGTAGGTGTAGAAGTATTTATAAAGTTTGTGTCAAAGCATTTCAAGCCAATTAAAGTCAGCTGCTGACAGTTATAAACAATCTGAGAAACTGGAAGCAAACTAACTAAATAAATAAATAATCCCCAGTTTAAAGGGGGAGTTCACCCAATTTTTTTATTTTGATATGTTTCTACATACACGGAGTTCTATCTATCCATCCAGATAGTTTCCCTGAGAACTCGATAGTTTTGTAGATATCGGCTGCAGCTCATCGTGATGTGCAGCTTCACAGAACAGAACTCAATGGGTCCAAAATTTGTGTCGTTCAAAGCGTCAAAAATGTGCATTAAAAAAAAATCAACAGTAACTTGATTTTTTTTTTACTCTTTCCAAATATTTC
Source organism: Ilyophis sp. 1 JC-2022 (assembly GCA_022702515.1). Lineage (NCBI taxonomy): Eukaryota > Metazoa > Chordata > Actinopteri > Anguilliformes > Synaphobranchidae > Ilyophis > Ilyophis sp. 1 JC-2022. The sequence continues at coordinate 132,124,711 of CM040404.1, forward strand.
CAAATTACTCACAAACATCCACAGACCTTGTACACGTTTTTGCTGTGTATGCATATCCACACAAATTATCAGCCAAAGCGCACCAGTATTCGAGGGTGCACTGTGTTGACATAAGCCCCAGAATACTGGTGTGATGTGGTTAAAGTCACCATGAAACGCCAGTTACAGCAGCACTAGCTTCTGCGATATGACGTATATGCGAGCAAAACAAATCTTTCAATGGGAATAAAGCTGTGATGGGTTTAGTAGCAGTGAATAAAATGCGAAGGTAAGGGGGTTCAGAACAAGTCACCCACACAGGTGAGAACCACTAAGGGGGTAAAAACTACTAATAAGTAGAATAAAACAAAATAAAATCGTAGTAGCTAAACAGCCAAATAATTATCAACCCAGGAAAATAGAAAATAAACTCGAAAACACGAGTGAGAGCACAAAACTACGTCTCCCTATCACAAGGTCGCTTGTACCTGGCTATACCTGGCTCAATGTAATACGGAATGACAAAGAAAAACTGGGGAAGCGGAAGTGAAGAGCTTAAATACTCTGCAGGTAGTAGCACAGGTGAAAAGAATAATAGGCGAGGTGAATCAAAACCCCGGAACCGAACGCGGACAAAATCCGATAGATTCTCATCTGGAGGGAAAAGACGAGAACTGCAGCGAAAAAGGAAAAAATAACCCACGAACCATGACAAAAACCTAATTTATACTTCGTCGTATGCCCTTTCGTCGAATGACGAAAATGACGTATTTCCAACTGAAAAAACTGTCGCTCTACACTTTTTCTCAGTGTCGCGCACCTCTAGAATGTTGGTATGTCGCAGACAACGTCATACTTTGTCGCACAGTCTGATTGGACACCCAGATGGAACACCTAAATTAATTGTCATGGATACGTTTTAAAAGTTTTTCCACCTCCGCAATTTCAATAATTTCACCGGGCGCTGCCGAGTAGCCTATTAGAAATGTAAACAAACGGTCAGAGGTTGTTGTCTCATTACCATAGAGACAATCGAACCCTCCTGGCAGACGGTCGCCCGAAGTATAAATGCCAAACGTCGTGTGACGCTTTCCTTTTTGTCATTCGACACTTGTCGTAAGGGTGTACGACAAAGTATAAATTAGCCTTAAGAATACATGCCACAGTGTAAAAGTACATTGATTGGAGGAAAACAGACATGTTTTGGTATATATACTTTTAGAAATGTTTGTGTGGTTCTCTAGAATTGACTGAAAAATTTAATTTTGATTTCAGCTTGTCTTTAAGGCTTTGTACGTATAGACTTCTCTTGTGAATTCTCTGCGAAACTACCTGGATGGATAGATGGCACTCCGGGTATATAGAAACATATCAAAATAATTAATTTTTGGATGAACTGCCCCTTTAACATAATGTATTATTGTGTAATAACATTTAGACTAAATATCTGACAGAGAATAATTATCTATTCCACAATTCTGAATAAAACTGCATTCAAGAATAGATGATAGCTTTTGCAAGCTTTGGCAAATACATACATAGGTCAAAGTGTAAATGCGCAGCCATTCTCGGCTGATGGTCACGTAGTGCTTTGCATTAGAGGATAAGTAATTCTCAATATGGGTATGAATTTCTGTAATGTTCACAATAATCAGTTGGTTTATGAGGTTAATTAAAGATTCTGTCAAATTCACAAATGTAGGTCATGATAATGCAGTGCTATTATAAAATAAGAATGTGAGGATGTGAGAATTTCACACAGTCTAGGTTGCTTATACAGCAAACTATTGCAATGTGGAGCTGGCATGGCAGCTGTAATATCTGGATATTTTTGATATCTAACATGGATCTTTCTGACAGTGAGACCCCGAGACCAGGGGGGTATTTCACAAAGCGGGATTACTGAGGTAAAAAGTAAAACCCAGAACCCTCCAAAATCTGGAATATGGACTGAAGTAAAAAGAGCTGTTCCGGATTTTACTCAGCGCAGTTATCCAGCTAACTCAGTAATCCTGCTTTGTGAAACACCCCCCAGCTAATTCACTTAGCCTGCTTCAGCTGAAAAAAGCGAAAGCTCAAAAGTTCAAAAGCTTTTCCTGGGTTTTACTTTGTTTTTATTTTTGTTGGTTTAGTTTGTTGTGTTAGGTTGTTATTTTGCCTAGAAGCCAAGAGCGGAGAAGGGTGAAGGTGTTTGTCTATTTATTTTTTGTGTGTGTCGCTCTCTCTCTCGCTTTCCATGTGGCAAATGATGGTGAAAACCTGTAGCTGTTGCATCTCCCTCCCAGGGATGTTACACCGTGTTTGACATGCACAAATTAACATATAAGGGAAGCATTGTGTTTTTATCCATTTCATATGCCTCTTGGAATCATGCTGTTTCTTCACATATCTTTTAGATTATTTTATTACACCTGAAGTCGTTGAATTCCATGCTCAATTTCTTCCTCCAGGTAAGATGCAGCACCTATTACGCCTCTTCTGGTTCTCTGTTGCAGCCTGTCTGAACTATCACTGTAGGGCACATGGTGCTTTGATAAAAACAAACTTTTTATCAGGTGGTCTGTACCTAATTGCGAGTAGAGAGGATCTTTGTTTTAGTTGACTGCATAATTAGCTGCTTAAAACACAACTGACGTTTGGTAGAACTTTTGGTTTTATAGTTACCTGGCCATGATATGAGTCCAAATGGTGGCGAAATATGTTTGTTAGAAACTCTGTGCTCCCCTGGGGTGATAATCCAGAATAGGGTATTTATCGCTCTCCAGTCACTTCCATGGGGAAGTTAAAACGGTCTCAAAATGACACTTCTAGCACGCATACGACCGGGAAAGATGCGGATTCTGTCAATACAAGCAATACGCATTTCTCCTACGTATTTATTTATTTTTATGAAATGGTCCGACCTGCCGACATTTTGGTAGTCTTTTCTGGTAGCTTGCTAACAACATTGAAGAAAATAATCCTTTATAAATCATTTGAATTAGCCTACACGAAAAAAAAATACATAAGAGGACTGGTTATTTTTTCTATTGACAGAATCCGCTTCTTTCCCGGTCGTATATGTGCTAGAAGTGTCATTTTGAGACCGTTTTAGCTTCCCCATAGAAGTAAATGGAGAGCGACAAATACCCTATTCTGGATTATCACCCCAGGGGAGCACAGAGCTACTAACAAACATATATCGCCACCATTTGGACTCATATCATGGCCAGGTAACTACACTACCTAAAGTTCTACCAAACTTCAGTTGTGCTTTAACATAAATCATTTTGTAATAAAAAAAAATATATATTTTTAAAAACCAGAAAGACTGTTGCACACTGTTGTATAACCACCTACGTTTTGTCTGAATGAGGAAAGCAATCTCAGGTCAAAATGGGAAATTGTAACCTTTGGGTTGTCAGCAGCCTGGTATTTTTTATTTAAATAGAAATGTGTTTAAGAGCAACTCACAACTTCAGTGCCAGTGCTTACCTTATGAGAAAAATGTATTTGCATGAATGCCCCAGACAGTGGTCTGCAACACTAATCCTGGAAAGCCGTAGGTTTTTCTTACAGTTTTCCTATTCAGCCCTCATGGTTGATAAACTGGCTAATCTCACCTGGTTTCTTGGGTCTAAACTAGTTGCTGATTAAGGTGAAAAGCAAACCCGGCAGACTAAGCGGCTCTCCAGGTCCAGCGTGTTGCCAAGGGCAACTGAGGATAGTCAAGAAAACCACTTGAATTCAGACTGAGTTTAGGAAAGATCCATCCCCAAGGTTTTTCTCATATTAATTTTTTTTTTACCATGTTACCTTCACCAGTGAGATGGTGTGCTAGATATGTGCCTAATATAAAACGACATCCTCACAGGTTAAATGTAGAATACATTTGAACATGGCAAATGTTTAAATATACATGTTGTGTATGTATTGATTTAGCGATTTGGTACACAAATCATATTAGACGTATCATCTACCATTACATTACATTACAATCATTTGGCAGACACTTTTATCCAAAGTGACAAGCGGTCATTGAAGCAACTACGAAACACACATTTACCTTCCTTGACAGTTCACTTTAATAAAATTGGGCACCCAAGAAAAGATAGAAATTTTGGGCTCACCATTCGAAAATGGAAGAGGATCAGCCTAAATATGCAATGGAATAACATCAAATAACAACGCCATGAAGAGATTAAGCATGTTGCTGCCGTTAAGCTAATGTGGTATTTATTTCGTTATTCCACTGTTCTTGTTCCTGTGATCTATATTTGGCACGGTGGCCTTGCTAATTAATCTGGGGAATAGCACCGGCGAAATAAATCATTTACCTCAAATGATGAAAATAGAATATAACGGCCTGTATGTGTAGCTATTTTTATGGCTATTATCCAGTTAAATAATGCATGGTTAGACTGTGGACATTTAATTTATCTCTGCAACAATCACTGGTCTTTCTGAAATTGTAATAAATCCTCATCACAACTGTAGCCTCTAATGCGGTTGTCACACTCTCTAAATCTCTGATTTATACTGTGCAGAGCTATTGATTCTTTGAATGGGAATGTTTTCTTTCCCTATTCTAATCATGGTTTCCTCTTCAAGATGTGTGATGTGGGTGTTGCTAGAAAATCCGTATAACCTTGCTTGAGCCACAATTGGTTTGGTATGCGCTAGTAATGTCAAGGTCTATCTGCCCTGGGGAAATTTGACTTAAGACAGGTGGTGATGTCGTGATCTCATACTTAAAAGTTTCCGGAGTTCACAGGCACTGGGATTCCCTTAAGTAAGTCCGAAATTTAGAAATTTTACTTTTGGTGATGAAAGTACTTCCTACTTTTGAAGGGTGGCTATTAGCATATTCAGTAGTGTAGGGTATACGCGGGTATACACAGTATACTCAGTTCTTTCCTAGTGGGCATAGAGTATACTCACTTCTTAATCCCCACTGGTGCACGTATCAATTAGTAGTCATGGATTTTCTAAATTACAGTATACCCACTTCTCCAGAGTACACTCACTTCTCCAGGCACTACTGCACCATATTCCCTCCGGTTGAGCATATTCCTTGTAACTTTGCTACAGTTTTTAAAGAGACAGGTTTTTTATAGTGCTGCCTTATTTATTCTCTTATCAGTCTTGCTTATGATATTATCTAGAAATTGATCAATTTTACATGGCTACATTACACTGTGTCTTTACTACCCAAGCGACTGGCCATTGACTTTTACAGTCACACGTAGAAACGACCAGCGGGTAAACCAAACGGTCACTCAAGCGTAGACTGGCCAATAGAGATGCACCTATGCCTCAGAGTAGATCCCGCCCACAGGATTTAGTTCAGCATGAAACCAAAATGTCAACACACAACCAAAATTTCAATGTGTGCAAACGCGTGTGTGTGTGTGTGTGTGTGTGCGTGTGTGTGTGTGCGTGTGTGTGTGTGTGTGTGTGTGTATGTGTGTGTGTGAGTGTGTGTGAGAGAGAGGGAGGGGGAGAGGGAGATGCTGCCATTTTGGCCAGGTCTCTCTCGAAAAAGAGATTTTTGATCTCAAGAGACCTACCTGGTAAAGTAAAGGTTAAATAAAAATATATAATTTTTTTGGTTCCACTCCCATAGTGTGCATTATATGCTGTTTCTGTTTTCTAAACCATTCGTATTCCCTGGTTCACCACTCCACCCATGTCCTTATTTCCCATTAGACTGCATTATTATATCAGGACCAAGCAAAGGGTGCTGTAATTCCCATATTAAAAGTAATTGCATTTTTAAACTGTTCATAAAAATGCAGAGGCATTTACAGCAAATACAAACACTTCAGTCCCTTCCTTACCTGATCTGAACTCCCGTACTAATATAATCTACAGAAGATTTAAATCACACACAAAAATGAAATGAGATAAATGAAGTCAATTAAAGAAAAGAAAGTACACTTCCCTGATATGACAGAAAAATTAATCAAATCCAGTAGGCCGAAAATTTGCTTATTATGTTTCCAGTGAGTCTCAATGTTATACTTTCTATTTCTATGCTAATCAGAGGGCGCATAATCATAACAGCATTAATACAGGGGAGAAGTTTTCGTCCATTATTAATAGCACAGCTTTGCATGAGCCCTTGTTCCTTTATACCTTTATGAGTTTTATTCATCTCTTAGTTTTGCTTGTGAAAATTGATAAAAGTTAGCAAGTTATTCAAAGCCTTGGTCAAATAAAATAAAATAAAATTTCAATAGTTTTTATTATACATATGCATGCAGTTCACTCAGATTAATTAAGTTTATTTTTTTTAAATTAGATTTGTTTTAAGACCTCCTGGATGGGTCTTTCAAGATATACATGTGTAATGTCTCTTAAAATTTTCATGTGGGAAAATATTAGGATTTTTTATCACGCGCATTTAATATGTTAGGAGGGACGTGCATATCCATAGGCACACATTTTTGTCTTTCTTTTCTAAAAGTTGACGGAAAATATTTACCATTGCACTCAACCGGTCTGGTGTCTCATCAGGCAGATTAGGTGCATTTAAACCCATAGAAGAGAGAAATTGCCATATAGAGAAGTAGTGCGACACACTGATGAAGGCCTAGTCGCTGAAACGTCTGTGTTTTTGCTCCTCTGTGCTTTAAATAATTAAAATCAATGCAAATAACTTTTTGAGGTTAATTTTGTTTCCTCTTTTTTTGTGTGAACCTACTTCTCTATATGTCTTTCTTTTCTATCCTATCTTTCCCTATTGCTGAATGGTGATATGATGCAGTCTCCCAGAGAGCGTCCCAATATACAACAAAATGCATCCTTCTTTCCTCAACTACCACCTCCTCCTGGAAATCTAATCCTAATCTAATGTTGCTGATTACATATTAATCGCATATTAATGGTTACATATTAATTAATGTCTTGACACAAATCACAATGTCAGGTACAATGTATACTGTGCATGCAACTATTCTACTTGAAACGTACAGGCAGTTTTGCATACTTCCGGGTAGGAGACAAGTGGAGGAAAAAATGTGAGGAGTGAAGAATATTGGGAATATTGGGATGCACCCTCATTTTGAAGTCTTGAGAAGAGGCCATTTTGTGGGCAGTCAGGTGACTGAGAAGAGGCCATTTTGTGAGCAGTCAGGTGACCGGGGAGAAGGTATAAGAAGGCCCTCAAAGAAGGCTTCTGCCTTGAAGAGTGTAGTGTAGTGTAGTGTAGTGTAGTGTAGTGTAGTGTAGTGTAGTTTTTTAGTTTTTTTGTTTTTTAGTTGAACCTCTGAAAACTCCTTCCTAGAGGGAAGCTGGAGCTGGTCGCTCATGGAGAAAGCGTATGCTTCAGCTGGCCCTCAACCTAGAGCGGTGAGAACCATACCTACCACTTTATCTCCAGCCAGCTTCAACCAGAGCGGTGAGGACTGCACCTACCACTCTATCTCCAGCCAGCTTCTTTCTTCTCTCTTTTGTTTCCACCTACATGCCCACATTAGACACACAAACACTCTTTGTTTGGGAAGAGCTTTGTTTGATATTATGTTAGACAGCAGTGAAGTAGCTCCTCTCATAAAAAAATATTCAACACAAATCATAACATGTCACAGGTATGTATCATATTAACAACGTACGTATATCAGGCATAAATCAAAATGCATTTAGATTCATTTATGTAGATCCTAAAAACGACAGCAGTAATGCCTTCTGAAAATCTTGTGTTGAATAGATTTCATTAGCCTGGCTATATCCTGAAATATTAACAGCGGATGGAGTTGAGAGGCTTTTTCCTAGTTGGTAGAAAATGAATGTGTCCTTTTGCACTCTGAAGTGCACTTTATTAATACTTTTTCACCTGCAGAACTAATTGTTTTCCTGTGCCTCACTTCTCAAGGGTTTTTAAGACAGAAAAGCTCAAGGTAAAATATGACAACTAAACAATTTGGAACCTTATTCCATGTAATTTAAACATGACGGCAATTATAGCCTTCAAATAAATATTAAAGAAAACCATGAAAAAGTTTGTTTTCAAGTGCTTTTCAGGTTCAGGTTGAAAAGCCTGGGTGCACATCGTGTTGACTCATTGGGTACCTTCCAGTTGAGGAGTACATTTATTTGTTCTCGTTATTTATTGTTTTCAAATTCAGGGCTGATGGGTGTTAGACCTGACCTGTCCCCATGAAGAAAGAGAGTTACAGGATGTTATCATTTTGTCGTATTGCTTCCTTTAAAAAGTGAGAACATTCAATAGAACTACAAGCAATGCATCAAACGCAATCACTATTTATGAACCTAGGGAGTACATCGCAACACGTACACCTTTACCTGATAGGGTTGGAAAAGTCTGAGGCTTTGCTCCATTTATGCATGTATGTAATTTAAAGCTATGATGCAGCATAATCCATGCATGGAGCAAATCACACCCACAGCCTTGTGCAGATGTTTTTGTGAGTTAGAGCTTGTTTGAGCTCTGGCTTTTTTTCTTTCCGTGAATAGATGCGCAAGGCATGTTCAACCAGGAAGCTGCATTCCTGTCAGCAGAGGTTCATGTGTAGACTGCAGAGCCTGGTGCGGTTAAGCTGGGGACGAGGATAAACCGATGTGTGATTGCCGGGGATCTGGAGAGCTGAGGAGAGGCGAAGGGGGGCAGGACAGTGTGTGAATACAAACCGTAGCAGGTCAACACTTGTGTGAGCTGCCTCCTGTGATGGAAACCCCAGTGGTGAGTGCATCCGTGTCATTTACCCCTCAGATAAATGTCATGAATCAGAGCCCTTTGGAGGCCTTGGGGGGGGGGGGATCACTTTGGCACATTTCAGTAATGTATTGAAAATAGCCATCCAGGGACTCCAGTGATAAATACTCACCAATAACAAGCATCGTGCAGACACTGGTTTTGTTCAGTTTAAGGGCTGTTTTTCCTCTCCCCATTCAAAGAAACCTCATGCTTTACAATACAATTTCCACTGCATCCCTGCTTATTTGAATGGTAGGGAACATTATGCTAATGAGCTCCTGCAATCTCTCATGCCGTTTGAAAAGAATGCATTATAATGGAGGATCATCAGCATAATAGAAACAGTGATGCACTTTGAGGACTGTTCACTGTGTGCCTCTATTTCTGCACTGGTGTATGGCATGTCCTTAACAATACATTTTATTCCACATAATGGTGTTTACAATATGGGCGTTCGCATTGGAGCGTGACCCTTTGAGTGTTGTTTTTGTTGTTTAGCGAGTGATTTCCCCCCCCCCCCCACACCCTGATGCACCGTGTGCACCACCCGTGATCCACGTCCCTTGATGCACAGGAATTAAAAGTTGTTTTCATTTGAAATTCAAAAGTCAGGTTTGGAGAATATATGTAAAAGCAATGAGATTAAGGCCTAGAGCCATGCATGCCAATAGAATGGAATAAAATATAATAGAATAAACTGTTTATTACCGTCAGACCTTGGTTGGAGGTAATTTCTTTCGGTGCAGCTTGACCGATTAAAGTCAATACTTCACACATAAACACAGAGCATTACATAGTCCCAACAAGAACATGGCGTAATAAACAAATACTCATTGACACATGAAACGCATTATAAATACAATATAACATAAAGTACAATGTGGTGAGGTGGCAATGTTAGCAGCGGGAGTTTAGTGTCCTCGCAGTTGGAAAGAAGCCCATCATTGTCATTATGCAAACAAGCAGAATTTATATTATTCCTTATACCTGAGCCTAATCTGTTTGTCTTTGTTTCTCACTCATTCATCGGATCTTTTCCCCCCCTCAGAATAGTCATGATCCAATAAGAACACAGAAGCACGTGTCTCTACCAACGCTATTGGTCTAATTGATTTATGAAATAAATGTTATGATAATTAAACTTGGAAGACATAAATCACTTGCTCTCTTTATAATAACAAACACAGTTCACATGCGTATTCACTTTGTTGTGTGGTTGTGTTTAATGGCTTTGGTTTACTTAATTACACACCTCTTTGTAATACACTTGAAATTAATAACAGCAGCTGCCCTGTAGGGGATACATGCGATCCATTTATTTTCAGATAATTAAATAACAATCAACACCCAACTGACAGTAATGCAGAGACATGTGACATGAAAACTGTTTATGCTAGAGGGACCACTTATACTTCTTAATATCACAGCTCTTTAAAAATCACATTTAATTCAGTGTTAAAATGTGCATTTTCTGAATGGCACATCTCCTGTCATTGTTTCTTCCTGGAAAAAGCCTTTCAAATATCAATTTATCTCAATTACTCTGCATGATCTTATATCCGTTTGTATAACAGTCTTATTTCAGTCTGCAAATCATTTCAATACATAGGATTACTAGTTTGACATTGATTCAAAAGCACAGACCTATATTATCGCTCTTCTGATATGGGCAGTTCTTTACTCTCGGTCGTTAGTGTGATTTGGTTTATGCACAAAAGGATAAGACTCATCTATAACACAAGTACAAAGTGTGCATATAGAAATAAGCCGTTACTTATGAGTTAGAAATATATATTTCACACAGTAAGAGTAAAATACAGAGCACAGTCGATGCTGCTTATTGCGCAAGACCTGTGAATCCCATCAGCAAACCGTATTGATGTGAAGTGACCGCGCAGCCGAGTGGTAATGGTTAACAAGCACATTGAGTGAACTCGCAAAAGCACACGTTCAAGACACGTGGAAACAAATGAAAATGTCAAAAGTAAAGAGAAATGTCACGTTTTCTGAACAGGGGGTGGAAATCTTTGCAACATTGGTCAATGCTCACTTGCCAAGACTAAATTCAATAAGTTTAACTACAACGGGAAAGGTCTCGAACGTGAAAATCAATCAACCCCACATAATGCCAACGCTGTAGGTGTTGCTGTTTGTGATGGAGCAGATGTAGAGGAAAGATGGAATGATCTTAAGAGGACCAAGAAAATTCAATTCAACTGAGAAAATGGGCAGCGGTCCTCCAATCGAGCAGAGCATTGATGATCATGTAATGTGATGATGAGGGTATACCTGGGATGAACATGTATTCCAGAACAAGTAGTATCCACATCACTGAGTCACACATGGAAGGTAGGAACCGTGATACACAGATTTTCAGTATTAAATCAACTCTGATACAATCAATTTTACTCTGATAGTGTACATTTACTTAACTATGTCAGCAGATAAAAAATTTAAAAAAAGTTTAAATTATTAAAATGTATTAAAATTTTAAACCCAAACATCCAACTGTGCAACTCTAAATTATCTCCATTATTCATATTTGATGCTGCCATAAGTTTTATGCTTTGATTTTGAAATGGAAGCAGGATTTATGGCATGGATCCAATCTGCTATCATGCGGACTAGCAGTTCCCCATAATATAGTACAATCAACAAATTAAATAAAACGGGCTGGAGGTATTGGCTGTAATCTGTGGCTAAAGCAAAGTCTTTCAACCGCAACGTCCACCTGGCAGGGAGCTTGTGGGGACTCCACACAATCCAAGATTTGCCCATGTTTACGGGGGACTTGGGTCGACTGACAGATCTCTCCATGCTTCTTCCACGTTCACATCGTTATCTAAATAATAAAGTCGTAGTGCCTCCGACTTCCTCTACAGTAATTCAATATGCGGTATTAGTAATATCAGTAGCCGTGACGGCAAAATTCGGAATCTTCCAAATACAGTAAAGAGAACAGCTGACGAAGCAGCATAAGTTTGTGACGCTTGAAGATTTGGTGTTAGTTTGCAAAAGAAGTTTGGACACTGGCTCAAATAATTTACTCCCCACCGAAGCGAAGACCCTCAGGGCTGCCAGCCTCGGCTCTCTCGCGGTGTGACTCATAAGCAACAGAAGATGGACGGCTGAACATTCTGGCTGCAGTAGCTCTGGTTGGCTCAGATAGGGAGTATATATTCTCTATACAGGCCGTAAATTACCTCCACATTGTGTGCTGTGTAAATATCCTGATTATGCAGATACATTTGTGTATGTTCCTCTGTATAGGCCAATGCGACGATAATGCCTTTTATTTCTGTCTGACATCTGGTGTGGGCTGAGGGCCTGTAAAAACCTAAATTGGGAATTAATAAATCAGTGTAATGTCTCCATGTGCATAAACAGATGGGCCATTCCTGGGCTTAGCACAAATAGATTAGTCTCAGCAATTCATTTAATTTTTTTTTTTTGGAAGAAAAACATTGACATGGTTGAACACAAGGGAAACTGGCCCAACAAGCAACATTGAAATTTCAAAAGGTAGCAACAGATTAGTAAAAACCTGAGTATCAAGTTTATGTACATTTAGGTGCATTAGGATGTTTGTGTTTTCAGGATATTTCTACTTAATTCCCAAAAATGAAACACTGCAGGGGAATTTAGTGGAAAAAGTTGTCCGCAAAGATTCAAATGTCTTTCATCATTTTTTTGGAGTGAATTATTTTTCCACAAAGAAGAATCAATATAATGGCGTCATGTTGTTATACAAAGTGGGATAATAAGAAATATAAATATAATATATATCACATTTTCTAGATTTTTACAAGACCAAGAGCATGTCCTGGTCAAATAATGGGCTTAAATGCTTGCCATCATGTACTTAAGTTATAGAACTGTGAAGCTGGGTGGTACTTGCAGTATTTTGAGCTATAATATGTTTGTGGATGTATTTTCACGTACTTTCTGTTAAAGGTATATAACTGATATTATTCCTGTAACTAGAAAAACTTCCACTGAATACATGTAATTGATTGAATGTGGATAGAGTCAGGATATTCATAATAAACACGCATATGCATTGATTGTCCAGGTTTGTTTGCTTTTCTGTTCCAGCTTGTAGAAATGCACTATTAAAATGCTAGGGCTGTTTTTCAGACTAATGCGACTGAAAAGGACACAACAGCATGTGCAAATTGTCTTTAGAAGCCTTTTGAGACTTCCTGTCTGATTTACTTTGAATTACTCTGTAAGAACATAAGCCCCGATGTTCTGGCATGCCCTTTTCTTTGAGATCTCAAAAACATTACTAAAAAGCTTTTGTTATAAACTATCTGAAAACAAACCTGTAATATTCTAGATTGCAATCATTCATGTTCACATTTGAACCACAAAAAAAGAAAATTTGAAAGGTAATATTGAGAAATACTTGGGTCAGCGGAAGATGCAGGAAAACTCAATCCAAAATGTTCAGTTCCAGCATGTGACCTAGGCCTTTGGCGTCTGACCTCCAAAAACCCTGGGAACCTTGTTAGAATACATGGCATCATGGACTCCATCAAATACCAGGAGATTTTGGAACAACATCTGGCTGCTTCTGCTAGAAGACTAAAAGTGGGTCATGGTTGGATCTACCGGAAGAACAACGATCCAAAACAAATCTCTAAATCTATGCAAAAATTTTTCACTTACAACAGAATGAAGGTTTTGTAATGGCCATCCCAGTCCCCCGACCTGAACCCCATTGAAAACCTGTGGGGTGAGCTGAAGAGTCCCCAAGTGACGACCAAGGACTCTGGAGAGATTTTGTATGGATGAATGGTCTCCAATCCTTTGCTATGTGTTCTCCAAGCTCATCAAACTTAACAGGGGAAGACTCAGTGCTGTTATCTTGGCAAAGGGAGGGTGCACAAAGTATTAAATACAGGGATGCCAATAAATAATTGTGACACATTTTTATTTTGTTGAAATGAAAATCATTTTGCATTAAATATTTGTTTTTCCTGTGATCAATGGTATCACAATAATACATGTCATATTCTGGGCATAGAAGACATTTGATAAACAAACTGAATTTTATCCTGAACTTTTTGCTCTCATTATTCAAAGTTTCCAATAATTATGGTGAGCACTGACGCTTACACAAAGTTACTTTTATTTTATTCATTTGTTTTTTTGTTTTGTTTGGGGCTTCCTGTGTGTGTCTTTATGGTTCTCTGGTTGTGTTAGCACTGTAGACTAATTGTAATTGATCAAGCACTGCCTTACTCACTTACCCAAGAATGCCCTTGTTAAGCATGTGAAAGCCACTGGGCATGAGTGTTGTAGTTCTAATAAGGTCAGATTATTGCAACCAATCCAATTATACCTGTTTTAGATAGAGCTGGGAAATTATTGTGCAAAATCCTAACTTAAGAAGATACCCCGGGATAGCAATGGGCAAATAACAGGAGCAACCTCGTTGGTTATATTTGACTAACATTCTCTCAGGTATGCGCCAGACTGGACCAGTCTGCATTCACCTCTTTTGTACGTTGAACATACTCTACAAAGAGTTATTCATTGCTATACAAATATGTTTATTGACTTGCCTTTCTCAGATTGAGAGATTTATTGTCCCCTAAGAAGAACACCGCCCGAGTAACGCCCATTAAAATTACGTAAGCACTGGCTTCAGATCAAACAGCTGGCAATAAAGACTGGCAGGGTTCTCAAACAGCTGGAGGACTATTGCTACACCTGCCCCTTTCAACTCTAACAGTCAGCATAATACACTTTTATTTTTTTCCCCTGCTACACAAAAGCATACACACCTCCTGTGGCACTATAGGCACAATTAAAATAAAGTGTCATGTGGTTGTAATGTATCACTTCCCATGGGGCAGCAGTGTAGTATAATGGATAGGGAACCGGGCTTGTATCACAACGATTGTCACAAGGCTTGATTTCCAGCTGGGGCCTTGCTGTTGTACCATTGAGCTACAAGCAAAATGAACCTGAAGTGCTTCAGTCCAACAGTTAATTGTATACATTGTCATTATGTAGAAATGTAGTCTGTGTAAATTTCTCTGGGTAAGAGCATCTGTTAAATCATGGATACTGAACTCTGGCCCTCGAATCCAAGTCCAGCCCTGGTTTTTTTTTCCTCCCAGTTATTGACTGAACAATTAGTGCTACTGATTGGCCAGACTGTCTTCACACCTGACTCCCAGGTAAAGTGAGGGTGGAAATCCAGCAGTATTCGGCCCTCGAGGACCGTGACTTGAGTAGCACTGTGTTAAATGGTAATCTGCAATGTCAAAGTGTTGTTCTTGACTTGGTGGTATGTGGGTGCTTGGGATGGATAGGCTGATCATTGAAATGCCAACTACGTTCCATGCCAACCCTGCCTACTTTCCGTCGTGGCCTGAAAACGCACCTTTTCAGACTCCACCTGGACTAATACTTATCTAGGACCTCATGGTATGTGTTCTTGTTGAACTGTGTATTCAAGGTATTCAAGTTTATAATATTTAGAATAGAATTGTAGTAGAGCTGATTTACCCAGTTCACTGTGAACTGTATTGTGTTCATTGTGTTCATAGCTGCTACTGTATGGGAAGAATGTGCTTTCTTATCGGTTCTGTAGTTACTTCAATTACCTTTCTGTATGACTTACTGTATGTCGCTTTGGATAAAAGCGTCTGCTAAATGAATGTCATAAAATGTAATGTAATGTAATGTAATGAAAGAGCTCTTATATGCTGATCATTGAAAGAACTCTTATAGGCTGATCATTGAAAGAGCTCTTCCATTGCATTGTTCTCTGGAGAAAGGGCTTTTGATATACTAGTAATGTTTTTTTGAGAAAAGTTTAACAACTATAATGCAATTCTACTTCAGGGCCCCCATTGATTAATCTCCTGTTTGCACTGCACTATGTAACTTTTATTTTTTTATATGGTTAGTTTAATTGTTAAAATATCCTTTTAAAATACCCTATATTTTACATAATGTAATTTGTACAGCATCATTTAACATAAGCAAATTCCGTTTCTTTGAACTATGTTTATTAAATACCAGCTTTGTTGCACTTTATGTAATCCATCATCCATAATCAGTTTTGCTAGATAGAGCAGCACTATCTAAATTGGAAATTGACATCCTCACTTTTGAGAGAGATTTTTAAGTCTGGCACTGCATGTAAATTTAGTCACTGAAAAGGGGATTGAATTTTAAACACCAGCGCTTCGATATTACAATGACGAAATATGATATTTACGTGCACTTTTCATCGTTGACTGCAGATCTGTAGTCAATGTATCATAATTATTTCCTAAATGACCAGCCACCTTTAGGGAGGTCAGGAAAGAGTCCAAGTCTTCCACTTTGTCTCTGAAAGCTAATTTCATGTGCCATAAACCTGCAAAGTGGTGTGTGTTATACACTTTGCTACCAGTTATACTCAATGTCAAAGCTCATATCTGTTGGCAGAGTTTGGGTTCAGCTGTGCTGAACTCATTTCTCCAATGTGTTTACTGTTGCAGTTTTCCTGTTGAGTATAAAAATTCCACAGTTCCTTGACTTCACCTGGGGAATTCTCCAAAAAGCGGGTTTAAACAGATCACCGGGTCCCTGTACAGATCTTATCTTGTACAAACGAGTGCAGACAGTGGTAAACAGCGTTGTCCCGAATCGGAGGCACAACAAAGGCCCCGTAACGTAACTTCCAGAAATGCATCATCCGTTAGCACACACTGTACGCTTTCCCAGGGAAGGCTTCTGTCATAGTCTGTCCCCGTTTGCCACTTCAGACAACAACCCCACTGTTCAATCACAGGCCTAAGAGGCACAGCAAGGCTGCTGAGTGAATCACTCTGCAATTTGGTTTAAATGAATGGCAGTTTTTATTATTTTTTTTAATTAAAGGAATACTCTCTTATTTCGACCCAAATGTATAGTTTCCTATTCTATAGACTCAATAATAGGGAATTTAAATGAAAAGAAGCAATCAACTGGATTTCGAGTCATAGTCCAAGAGGAACGCAGACAGATGGGAAGGAACACAACACAGCCAATCCTTCAATCTGCCGAGCAGCAAAACCTCGTCGGTCTTACAGTGTTAAACAAGAGGGAGCAACCCTTCTAATCCCAGGCTCAACCAAATCTTCCAACCCATCCGTTTCATATAAAAAGCCCTGCATGGCTCCCCACGTTAAAGAGGCATATATGAACAGGTGGTCATAAATGAAGGGACGCTCCACGTCTCATTTATTTGGATGAGAGTGCTTCAATATGCATACACAGTAAATTCACAGCAACATGTCCAGTGTTAATTAAACTCTAGCAGTGTACATATGAGCCTACTCTGGTCAGATTAGGCTCATATGTACACTGTTAGAGTTTAATTAACACTGGGCATTTTACTGTGTGGGACATCAGGAACCATTTTAATTTGAGAGCCCAAAATCTCAATTTATACCCATCTACAGTGCGCACACAGACTTCTCTGTGATCCATCTCCCTGTACTACATTTCTGTGTGAAAAGCATGGAGCAAGCCGATCATTCTTTTATAAACACAAAACTGACATTCCATCAAGAATGATAACTCTCTACGAGTTGCAAATATATTTTTTATGGTCGCTCCAGGCTACTAATAATATAAGTAGTAGCAAAATACTGTGTCCAAGTATAGTACAAGCATAAGTATTGTGTACATTTAAAACACTTACTTTTCACTAGAAAACTGCTTCTTTTTTTTTCCTGTCAGTCATCCAGTTACCTTGAAGATATATTTACATACTCTTTAGAGTCAGAGTCAAACCCTGCATAATTCCTCAGCCATTTTGGATAATATGACATATCAATGATTTATTACTGTTGCATAGAATTCGGAAAGCATTTATTTCCTGGCATTAATTATCATAAATATAATAAACTAAAGCAACAGATGAGAAACTTGAGGCAGCTTGCACAAAAAGTGGTATGAATAGAAAATGGAAAATAATATATTTAGCATTTCATATGTTTTTTTTTAATTTTCTTTTAAAATATGGCATTAATTACAATTGATAGTGTAATATTTTTGGCTCAATACATTGGCTAGTAAAATTTAGCTCGGAATACATTCGCCGCTTTTCCACTGTCGGGCGAGACAGTGCGTGCCAGGCTTAGAGTGTACATGTATAGTGTAGAGACAGTGATGGCATAGAAACTAATGAGGAGCACCTCCAAACCAGAAGGTTTTAATTTTGCGCTCATCTCACATGCGCAGTTGTGTCAAGTCAATGAGGAAGGCGCAGAGCAGTGGTGCAGAGAAGGCTACATGCCAAAGCCCATCTCCCTTCTACACGGGTGATAAACGCATGGGATAATGATAGAAGGACATGCTACACTTATGTATGCAAAAAAAAAAACATTTTCACAGATTCAAACAACACTACGATATCGAGAAAGATATTTTTGATCAAAGCCAACGTTAATTTGTCTAGTTAAAACTGACATTAGCGATCTACTAAACTGACACAGCCGACCAAATTTTATCCTCTCAAGTTAATTGTTGTTTATGATGACGGCAATAAAGGGCTTTATTTGGTTTCTGTTCATTGGTTTTCAATAAAAATGAGAATTTTTATTAATTTCTCCAAGATTTGTTGTTTGCTTGTTAACTCGTTTATACGAGTGTGTGTGCTGTTGCAGTAGCCTAGGCCTATTTTTCATGCAACTAACATAGATAAACACACACACACACTAGGTGGATTTCCATCATATTGAATTAGCTACACACCTATTGACATTCCATTAACTTGTTATTGTGACAGCTATCGGTAAATGAACAATGTCCGCTTGAAATGAATTCACTCTATGGGTATAGTGCTATCATACAATTATCATTCTATGATTTGATGCCACAAAGTATGTTCATAAACATAGCCTATTAAGGCTACGTTTTATTCAATACAATACCAGAAATCACAAACTAATTAAGATTAACTTAAACAGATAGTACAAGCATTTTCCTGTATGTTCTTAGTGTATTTATAATGGAATTTGCCAATACAGGCGTTCATGCAAAGTTCACAATAGCAATCAAATTGGGCTGGACTACAGAGCTCTATAGACCCGGTGGTGGGGAAGCAAAGAGATTTCTAGCTCGGGGCTTTAGGCTCAAGGCTAAAGGCCCTGTCTGGCCACTAGGTAGCACTGGCACGCACTCACCCAACAGTGGAAAAGCGGCTATCGTTTCAACTCGAGGACATGATGTGAACAATCAAATGGTCCACTTCCACTTAATGATGTGGTACAATCCAGCAGAATATGGTTTATTTTTGGAAGCCCACTGTTTCTTAAATCCTGCCAATGTGTACTTACATCTCTTAAGCCCTTGTAAGAGTGACAGCTTCCCTGAAGGATTATAAGGACTTAAAAAGTCTATATAGCCCTGCAGAGAATAAAAAAAAGTCTAAATAAACATATAAATAAAACCAGCCCTGTACTGTGTGATTAGCAGCCAAAATGGGTACAAAAATATACAGTTTGTAAGTTGTTTGATTTGTGCTCATGTCAGCAGTATTTTACAGTTAATAATTCCATCCTTAACGGTTTCGCTTGTGAAGGCATATAGATTATCATACGTTATAAGATAAATAAATCTCCCGAGGCTTAAGAAACCATGACTAGGACAGCAAATAATGGTATGGTGATAAACACTGTCCATGTTGCCTCGCTAAAATTGTGTGCGTGCGTGCGTGTGTGTGTGTGTGTGTGTGTGTGCCTGTCTGTGTCTGTTTCACAAGGTTGAATGATAAAACAAACAAAAATAATAATAATAAGGACGACAAGTTATGTTATCCATTTTCCTGAGAGTAAGTATGTCATTAGCAAAGAAAATATTTCTGTAACATCACTCATAGAAGGCAATATAGATGTAGTGTGCAACTCCTTTTTAATATGACAACTTGGCCAGCAATGTCTCTTATTAGTGATGCATTTCAGAAATAATAATGGAGAAGAATAATGATGCACAACGTGTACTCCAGGACGGGTGAGCTGTGCATACCAATTTCCACAATAAGAGGAAGGAATGCTGGTGTCCTGCAAAAATCTTACTTCAGGCCTGAATATATCACGACTAGAACAGAGCCTGTAATATACGTTTGACTCATGTGGGTAGCAACTCAATCTTGTAAACTGGAGTTCCGTGAGTCCCTACACCATCACATATAAGGGATATCCGTCTCTGTTTTTAATCAGCTTCACACATTTTGTTTTATAAAAACCTAATTATTTAATTCGTAGTTAATAATAAAATAAATGTTGGCATGCACTGATTCCCATTTGTGGTGTTTCTTTTTTTGGTTTTATTTTTTTCAAGAAAAAGTGAGGGAAACTAAAATAACCTGAGTCACAAATTTAATTGGCTAGTGTATAATTTAATGTGTTATGTGAGAATAACAAACATCAACCAAAAAATGATTAAACTTTACAGTATTGGCAAAATCAACTAGAACTAATTAATAGTATGCATAGTGGAATGAATGAGACTTAATTATGGATTTGTAAAGCTTGTACTATACTGACGATAAAAGAGCAAATATATCGATGAGCAATCTTCAGTCATAGCAATTTGTTTCAAAAAACTGATGGGGCACCTTGTTTATCGGCCTAAAATCATATAAAACATTTTTTAAATTAAGAAATACAGATACAGTGTATTTATATATAATTTAACCATGATTAAAGAGGGAAGCAAATTTAGTTTCTTCAATATATACTGTATATAGGTCTGTTGAATAATGTAACACATTTAAATTTCACACTTAAGAGTTGTCACGAGGCTTAGTCAAGGATAAGTAAAGCCAACATTTGAGGATTTAATGTCAGGGCTTTTCCCCCCCCCCAGTATATGCATACTTAGAGCAGACTACATAAGTGGTACAGTTCTATAAGTGTACTCCAAGATGACAATATTTCTTCTTCAGATGGGTAGTAGCCTACATTATGAGTAATATATTCCCAAAAAACAAAGATGGGAGAATGTGCTCTAAAGGTTAGTTTTGTCCACTCCCAGACATCGCCTGAAATATCATCAGTTTGACATATCTGACATCAGCAGCGAGCGAACAGTTAATTAAGCACGGGCTTTGGAACAATCCGGTTTATGGTGCAGACGCACTGTGGAAGAGATGTTAAACAGCCATTAAATAAAACATGCCGGCTATGTTGCCTTTGATCTTAACTTTCATTATCCGGTGCCATTTCAGTTTTCAGATTATTCTAAAAGCAGGGATTTGTCACAGAGAGGTGCACACACAACCATCCTGTTTTACCCAAGTAAATGACACTACTTAGTTTTCTCTATCCCATCTGAAAATGGAAGGAGGCAGAGCAGAAGCAGCAGAGGCTACAGACAAAAGCACATGCATGCCCCGGGTGACCCTTGAATGGATATGACAATACAAATTATATGATAAAAAAAAAAAAAACAAAAAAAAAAAAAAAAAAAAAAAATCAAACAACACAGACAAAAAAAGAGATAGATTTTTTGATTCAACCACATCAAATTTTTGTCAAGTAAAAGTTACAGTTAAATTATACTACTAACTGACAACAATCGAAATTTTTTATTTTAGTTTTTAATTGTTGTTTGTTGTGAATGATGACGGCAATAATTATTTTTTTTTTTTGGTTTTGGTTTTCAAAAAAAAATGAGAATTTTTTTTTTTTTCTCCATTTTGTTTTGTTTTTTGTTAACTGTTTTATACGAGTGTGTGTTGTGTTGCAGTGCTAGCCTATTTTTTTTTTTCATGCAAAAACATAGAAGATAACACACACAACACACTGGTGGATTTCCCATCATTGAAATTAGCTACACACCTATTAACATTCCAATAACAACTCAAAAAACAAAGTAACTACTGTTATGTATGTAGGTCACATTGAAATGTTATCACTTAGAAATGTATATTCATCACTGTACATAAGTGTAGTGTAGTGTAATGTAAAGGTTAGAGGCCTGGGCTTGTAACCTAAATGTTGCTGGCTCGGCTCCCAGGTAGGACACTGCCGTTGTACCCTTGAGCAAAGTACCTAACCTGCATTGCTTCATTAAATATCCAGCTGTATAAATGGATGCCGTGTAAAATTGTTAATGTTTTGTGTAAGTTGCTCTGGATAAGAGTGGCTGCTGAATGACTGTAATGTAATACTCCGTTTTGAGCCTGTGACATCAAAGATACAATTTAAACAATATTCCTGGATTAGGCAGCTGGGAAATGCGGACTGTGCTTGGTCCACTATTGCACGTAATCACTGTTGTGTTCGGACTGGACCCAGACAGAGCAGAGCCATCTATATTTGGATATAATTGCATGAGTGCATGCTCTTCTGATAGACTCCTGAGTCGCTGAATTAAATTTAATTGAGCTGGATAGTGGTAACGTGTTAGCAAGGACAGGTTTTTGTCCCAACTCTAGAGACTTGGCAGACTGCAGGGTGCTGCTGTGAAGAGGTGGCTAAAGAGTTAAATCCCCCATGAATTATGTGTCTCCAAGTCAACAAGAAGGGGTTTATATTTCCAAATTAGGGGAAATATTAAAAGGATCAGTTCAATGTATTGTGGCACATTCAATTAAAGTATGATTCAAAGAAATATACATTCCCGGGAATGTACATTTTCCAATTCTGCCTTAAAACGGGATTCTCGGGTTCAGTCCTAAAAGGGAGGCTATATCACACATGTCTTAACTGTCTAAATTTTTGAAATCCTAGCTTGGAAAATCATAATGGTGTGCATATACATGTATGGAAATTAAGCCACTTTCATAGTATCATGCGCTCACCCACTCTGTTGAGAGGAGCAAGAGATCCTCAGTGGATTGTTGGCCGCTGGAAGAAAGGAAACCGCTTCAACCTTCAAAGCCACAAGTAATTCTGAAAGACTGGCGAGTGCACACAGACACATATCTGTGCCAAACCTTCCAGTGCCTTTCAGCAAAGGGAAATTAAATGAAGCTGTTAGATTTCTTTAATATAATGACCATTTCTACTCCGTAATTAGTAGACGTATAGTAATTCAAAGCTATAAAGTTAATTAAATTCTACCAGCCCAGAGATGATTGTATTATTGCATGTTTGCAGGCATTTATAAAAAGTTTGAGCATATCCCGGGTTAGCATTCTGCTATCGCATGCTTCCATAAGTTCTGTCCTCATTCTGAAAAAGGCCGAACCCCACGGGGAGTTCATTAGGTGGAAGATAATTAATTCGGCACACAATAACACCCAATAATCTCAATGCACTTAATCTCCTGTTTTTCTTGACAAAAGTTCAACAACTCTCATGGTGCCGGTCTAAACGTTTATTTGCATTCAGTACACCAGCAGCCAGTAGCTGCTCTCACATCCCATATAGATTTTTCCCTTTGTCTAACTTTGCATCTCTCTGGTGAGGAATTTGAAGGACGTCTTCATGTCAGGCCAAACAGTGCATTTAATTTCCTCCTCATGTGTAATCCCCCCCATTATTTACATGCTACTCATAACTAAGAACATCTAGCAAGTAACATAGCTTGGTTACATTAAAGTTGTAGGCACATTGTACACATTGTGTAGGCTGTATCTTTACTGGTTTTTGTATTTTTATTATTTATTCCTTTTTTCTTCCTTCCTTTGGGGGAAAAAAAGGCATCCTCACCTAACCCTCATGAAAATGGACAAGTTTGTAAAGAGCTGAGGGACATGGAGTAATTATCATGTCAAAAGTCATCTCTGACCTTGTTTCTCAAAGAGGAGATGTGATCCCCAATGTTCTCGGGTAATTACGGAGAGGAGCTACAACACTGCCGGCAGATATGCTGAAGTTCCATGTGCTAACAGTCCAACAGGCTGTTTTATTATCTCAGCCATTTTATTATTAACAATTTTCTTTCAGAATAATATAATACCCCCGCAATGTAGCTCAGTTCCTGGGTTGTTTATACGGCCTTTTGTTCTCATCGTAATGAAGAATGCCAATAGATGGCTCTGTGTGGGTGTGTTACATACACGATGTAGTTATGATACATGTATGTAGTCCTTCAAATAATTGCTGGTGCAAACTACTAAAGGAGAAGATTGGATTATATGTGGGCTGAAGCCTGATTATGTCCCGTAGGCTTTCTGTGAATGTCTGATTCAGACTCTGCTGTCCATACTCACAGATAGGGAAACAATTAGCAATACCGTTTATTGGTTTACAGTTCATTAAGACTAATCTTTTCATGGGGACTAGATAAAGGTCTACAAACCAAAAGGGTCGCACTGCGCTACTCTGTGTGTGTGAAGCAGGAAGGAATGGTCTTGATGGTCGAGCCAACAAGCACCACGGGCAATATAATCATAATTATATTTTGGAAATGTTTGAGCATAGGTGTTCATTATTTATAATTGTTTTTGGTAATTCTGAGCTATTAAAAAAGAAACAATATCTCTGTGTTGATTGTTTTATCTTTTCTTTCATGTCATTCTTGTGAAGAACACATTGTGAAGTGAAGATTTTTTTTATATGTGAGTGAGACGTCTTTTTTTCTGGGAAACTTTTTCTTGAAATTGTGTAATGAAAAGTATTTTTTCTAAGCAAGTGTAGTCACCTATATATCCTACACACATTAGAGGTTGCCAGGCAAGTGTAGTCACCTATATATCCTACACACATTAGAGGTTGCCAGAATGTCAATGTATAATGCCTTACATACTGTGGAAAATTCATAACCTTATCTCAGTGGATTTTGGTGACTGGAAAGAACCACAGCATAATAATTCAATTACCTTCTGCACTCCCCAGACAATAAATGCCAGGCTTTTTATTCAACATGTTTCATTTTATACTCGAAAAGAATTTGTGGACATATCGCTGTGCTGAAGCGTATTTTGGCACATGTCTCGCAGACATGGATGCATGTCGTAACAGTTTGCAAGTGCAGGCAGCAGAGCGCATGAACCAAACGCGTGTGTCCAAATAATGTATGTTAGTATTCTATTAATGAAAAAAGGCATGCAGCACTCAGAATAAGGGGGCAGGTGTGAGAAAAGGAAAAAATCTAAGGGATTACCGGTGCATGCTTGCTTGCATAAACACCAGCTTTTGCAGGGAAGATTTTTCCAGACCATTAAAACGCTGCTGTGTCACGTGTAGAGTTGTTCCAGGGTCTCACCCATGCACAAATTAATAATGCAACTTCAGTGACATGCATGCAGGACAAAGAGAAAAACAAAATGTCCGCCTCTACACAACTGATATCCTTGTGTTACACCATCATAACTAACTGGTTTGTTCCTCGTGTTGTTTTTTGCCTCGTCTAAATATGGCCCTGTTGGCACAACAAATTCATATTTTTTCTGGTACAGAACATCAAGACATTTTAACATGCGAAGTATACACAGTAAAATGTTCAGTGTTATCTCAACTCTATTTTATGAGTCTGCATTCATTTAACGTTGAATAATTTACTGTGTAGGCGGATAAACACAGAACATTTGTATGTAGTGTTTGTCCTTAGAAACTAAAATAGGATAAGAGTGATGCATTGTCTTTTGTGAAAGGTGATGCAAATGGCCCTTCAGCTATTCTGAAATGAGGCGTATTACAAATTGGTCACATAATCATGAGAGTAATGAAGTTGACCACAAGTGCAGCCTCTGTTAACTGGCAGAATTAAACCGCTCTGGTGTTTCATGAATCATAACTAAGTATTGACACAACTTTTAAGTGCACGTTGTATTCTTTTAGTACCCACAAAATGAGACTTGAGATCTTATCTATTTATTTCCACCAGTGTAAGAAATATCACAAAAACAACATTGTGGACACGTACATTTGAGAAATACGGAAATTAGTGAGAAAGCAAACTGCAAATTACAATTTTAAGGGGCATATGCATATTCTATGTTTTATGGATTGATTTACTTTTCAGTAATGACTATATCTCAATAGCCATGACTGATGTTGTCCCCCGTACAGAACATCTAAATGTTCTGGCTGGAAAACTGCACTGACACTGGGAGGGAAATTCCCAACAGCGTTCCCTGTGATGAAAACCCGTTGGGTTCAACCGTTGTGTTTGTCTGTTTATTTTCACATGCCCCGAAAAAGTAATCTATCGGGAGCTCCAGCGGTGTGGCTGTTATAATAATTTTCCAGACACAGTGTGCACCACAATGTTAGACAAAAACATAACAGCACTGTATATCCCTGAAGTATATTTCTAAGGTACTTTGTCTGGCTCATGAAAAAAATTATAATTTAAAAAAAGACACTTTTCAGAAAAAATGGAGATCCCTGTAAGGATGTCCATTGTAGAAATGTATTCAGACTCTGTTTATAAAACTCTGCACGGAGGCTGTGAAGTGAGACATCCAGGGTAATGACATTACCTGACTGATTAGTAAAGAAACGCTGAATGAATAAAATATTTAGTCTGACCATGCATAACCCTTTGAAAAATACTTAATTATGGTGCAAGATGTGCTTCAGCCAAATACATGGGGTAAAAATAAATAAATAATAAAACAAAACCGATACCAAGTTAAAAGGATATTCCTGGCTAGCAAGCAAACTCTGTAAATTAAAGCTCAACATGGTTCAACATGATACTTTCTCCCCCTAATGACAAATCCACATGTGGCTATAGCATGTTAGCTTGGAAAATATTGAGAACGTGACTCCTTAGATATAATTAATTCAGCTGTAATTTCATTCCAATAGACTAGACCCTAAAATCCTAGACTTTGTTGGTTCTATTATAGACAGAGCTTTGTATGCGTGAGTAACTTGGCATTTTTGTACGTTGAAAGCATTTTTGTTGAGCCTTTTTTTTTTTTCCAGCTCATGAGATTTGAAATGGTGCTGTACCCTCCATAATTCATACAGACTTGATCACACTTGTACTACTCCATTTATACTTCTTATTTCTTGGTGAAATGGAATACGATTCATGATTAATTGAATTCGTTTTAGGTTTATTATTTTATTTATTTTCCAACACGTTTTCCAATTACAAAACAATGAATGCAGAAGTAGGACTGATCAATATAGCATAGGCAACTACAAGCAGCGTGTTGTTGTTGAAAAGATATAACTGTCTGTTCAAATATGGTTTACGTAATGAAAGCAATTTATTCATGACATTGTGCAGATGAAATCCCACATGCCGATTTTATAAAAGCAGATTATGTTACGGAGGTACACCGCCCAGTTTTGGCGGTTCTGCACATACTCTACAAATTGTGAGTTCATAGTATATCCACATGGTAAATGTTCGCCATGGAAAATCTCTGTGACTACTAGAAAAGTTAGCTGTTACGTGTTCTTTTGCACAGAAACACCCTAGGGTGTTAAATATACACCAGCAGTGTTATATTTACACCAACATTTTTGCTGTGTGGTAAGGTTTGAATGTGGTTGGCCGATTCCTGAGAACTTGAAACGGCTCAAATGTCAAACAACAGAATGTTAAAAAATTTAATAAAAACCAGAATACTGAATAGTAGAGGGTGGAGAGAACGTTCTGGCACTATTTGTCAAGAGCAGCTCAATATGAACACAAACCTTGCAGGAGAACAGTATTTGTGATTGTGATTTTCAGAGAGGCAACAGCTCAATCGATATCCATCCTCATATACACAGAAATTATGTATATAAATGTGTTCCTGTTTATTAGCTAAACACATCAAATAGACTTAAAATATTCAATGTATATTTTTTGATTGGCCCTGACTGTTTTGTGTGTGCATTTCACAGCAGTGAAATATTTTGCAATATTGTGTATATATATATATATATATATATATATACAGTCAAGCCGGAAAGTCTGCACACCCCTTTCACTTTCTCCACGTTTTATTACATTACAAACTTATACTACAATAGATTGAGTAAATTTTTTGCCTCAAACATCTACACACAATAATCAATAATGACAAAGTGAAAACAGGATTTTAGGAAATATGCAATTTTATTTTACTGACAAAAATAGGTTATTTAGGAGTTACATATCTGTACACACCCTTAGCCTAGTACTTGGTTGCTGCACCTTTGGCAGCGATTATAGCTTCAAGGTGTCTTGGGAAAGAAGCTACAAGCTTGCCACACTTGTTTCTGGACATTTTTGCCCATTCCTTTTGGCATATCCTTGCAAGCTCCATCAGGTTGGATGGGGAGCGTCGGTACACAGCCATTTTCAGCTCATTCCACAGATGTTAAATTGGATTCAGGTCTGGGCTCTGGTTGGGCCACTCAAGGACATGCACAGACTTTCTCCAAAGCCACTCTTTTGTTCTCTTGGCTGTGTGCTTTGGGTCGTTGTCATGTTGGAAGGTAAACCTTCACCCCAGTCTGAGGTCCAGAGCGATCTGGAGCAGATTTTCTTCAAGGACCTCGGTGTACTTAGCTGCATTCATCTTTCCCTCTATCAGGACTAGTCGCCCCGTTCCCGCTGCTGAAAAACATCCCCACATCATGATGCTGCCACCGCCATGCTTCACTGTAGGGATGGTATTAGCCAGGTGATGAGCGGTTCCTGGTTTCCTCTAGACGTGACGCTTGGTATTCAGGCCAAAAAGTTCAATTTTGGTTTCATCAGACCAGAAAATCTTGATTCTCATGGTTTGAGAGTCCTCTAGGTGCCTTTTGGCAAACTCCAAGAGGGCTGTGATGTGCCTTTTACTAAGCAGGGGCTTCCGTCTGGCCACTCTACCATAAAGGCCTGATTGGTGGAGTGCTGCCTGGATGGTTGATCTTCTGAAAGGTTCTCCCGTCTCCACAAGGATATGCTGGAGCTCTGTCAGAGTGACCCTCAGGTTCCTGCTCACCTCCCTGGCCAAGGCCCGTCTTCCCCGATTGCTCAGTTTGGCTGGGCGGCCAGGTCTAGGAAGATTGTTGGTGGTTCCAAACTTCTTCCATTTACGAGTGATGGTGGCCACTGTGCTTTTTGCGACCTGTAAAGCTGCAGAGATTTTTCCGTACCCTTCTCCAGATCTATGACTTGACACAATCCTGTTTCTGAGGTCTGCAGATAATTCCTTTGACCCCATGGCTTGGAGTTTGCTCTGACATGCACTGTCAACTGTGGGACCTTACATAGGCAGGTGTTGGCAATCCCCAATCATGTCTAATCGATTGAATTTATCACAGGTGGACTCCAATTAAGTTGTAGAAACATCTCAAGCAGTATCAGTGGAAACAAAATGCACCTCAGCTCACTTTTGGGTGTCATATCAAAGGGTGTGCACACTTGTGTACATATAATATTTTACATTTAGATTTTTAATAAATTAGCGCAAATGTCTAAAAACCTGTTTTCACTTTTTTTCATTTTGGGCTATTTTGTGTAGAATTTTGAGACAAAAAATGAACTCAATCTATTGTAGAATATGTCTGTAACGTAATAAAACGTGGAGAAGGTGAAGGGGTGTGCAGATGTTCCGGCTTGATTGTGTATATATATATATATAATTTTTCTAAGTGCAGGCCAATGCCTTTATTCAAGACAAATAGCAGCTGTGGATAAAACTTGAAATATCTGTTTCTCATCACCTTTACAACATTCCCTGTAATTATATCTGATATGGCATGCACTTCCTAGGGCCGTACAGACAGAAAAGGAGAGAAGAGTTCCCTGGGGCCATCCATTTTGTCATAGATGCTAAAATAAACTGCCATTATTCATGGAACGCTAGATAATGAACTCTTTCACTGAATATTCCACATTTGATAGCTTAAATTAAGTTTCAGTGGTCAGGACACAATGAAATAATCCTTACAACCCCCCACCCCCCCCAGACATGCAAACCAAATGAGTGGACATTGAATATAATACTGTATCACTGTATATCCCTGTGTGAATGTATGAATATATATCTGGAAAGGTTTAATCAACTTTGATGCCTCAATTTGCATATTTTTGGTCTGAAGGACCGCAGATTAAATATGATAAACAGACTAATAAAAATGCTGTATGCATTTCAATTCAAGTTATTTCAGAACAACATATTTAATTTCTCATTAATAACAGGAAATTTAAATATGACACAATGCACATTTTTCTAATGCTTGTTTTCCCTGCCTACATTACACGCTCGTTTCCCATGGAAAGCCATGCGCATTGTATTGCTACGGTGGCTGAGAAGTGCAAAACACAACGACATTTCACAAAACAACGACATTTCACAAAACACAACGACATTTCACAAAACACAACGACATTTCACAAAACACAACGACATTTCACAAAACACAACGACATTTCACAAAACACAACGACATTTCACAAAACACAACGACATTTCACAAAACACAACGACATTTCACAAAACACAAAGACATTTCACAAAACACAACGAAATTTCACAAAACGGAAAGGGTAGGACAACACTTCTTGTTTGTGATTGGACAGAACCCAAGCCCCTCAATGTAATTTTCTTTCACAAAACGGAAAGGGTAGGACAACACTTCTTGTTTGTGATTGGACAGAACCCAAGCCCCTCAGCGAAATTACGAATCCTACTATGGCCATGCCAAGACCCGCCCTCCTCTGTCTCTGATTGGCTGGTCGTTCTGTGCGCTCTACCACCCAACCCTCTGTTTGAGTTTAAGGTGACTCTCTTAGCTGGAGCGCATTGCAGTAACTTATTTTCCGAAATTGCATGCAAATTCAGGTAGCCTAACTAACGTTACAGCATAAAACGTGTACTGACATCCATTAGCCTAAAATAAGTTTACGTTTTTAATACCACCAATGTTGATAATAGTTCTAGGCTATAGGACAAATCAGAATGTTTGTAAACAGAGGTTGCTACGATACTTCCGGGTAGCCACTCAGCACTTCAAAACCGACTGAACCAGTCGGAGCTGTGTAGAAACAGTTAGCTAACGTACACTATGCCGAAACCGTGTTGTGTTTGGGGCTGTAATGCCAAATGTAATCAGGCACACCGTGGGTTGGGCTTTTTCCGATTCCCCGCTTTAAAGTCTAAATCGACCCAACGGAACCTGTCGATTCAGAGACTTAAAATAGAGGATACCCCAGATCATAGTCCGTTTGGCTAGCTAGTGAAGGTAACCATATAGCTCGCTAGCTAACGTTAGCTACTTGTTAACGCTAACTTAGATAAAAATACGTGTTAGCGAACTTAGCTAACGTTAACGTTAGCTGCTTCCCTCAGAAAAAAATCGAACCATCTATCAATCAATAAAACAATGTTTGGCTATCTGTCTGTTGTACTTGTAACGTTAGCTAGCCAGCTAAGAATCCAGAGGTTGAGTTGTCAATAACGTTAACGTTACAGTAAAAACACAAGTTAAAATCTGACAACTCAACCTCTGGATTCTTAGCTGGCTAGCTAACGTTACAAGTACAACAGACAGATAGCCAAACATTGTTTTATTGATTGATAGATGGTTCGATTTTTTTCTGAGGGAAGCAGCTAACGTTAACGTTAGCTAAGTTCGCTAACACGTATTTTTATCTAAGTTAGCGTTAACAAGTAGCTAACGTTAGCTAGCGAGCTATATGGTTACCTTCACTAGCTAGCCAAACGGACTGTATTGATCTGGGGTACCCTCTATTTTAAGTCTCTGAATCCACAGGTTCCGTTGGGTCGATTTAGACTTTAAAGCGGGGAATCGGAAAAAGCCCAACCCACGGTGTGCCTGATTACATTTGGCATTACAGCCCCAAACACAACACGGTTTCGGCATAGTGTACGTTAGCTAACTGTTCCTACACAGCTCCGACTGGTTCAGTCGGTTTTGAAGTGCTGAGTGGCTACCCGGAAGTATCGTAGCAACCTCTGTTTACAAACATTCTGATTTGTCCTATAGCCTAGAACTATTATCAACATTGGTGGTATTAAAAACGTAAACTTATTTTAGGCTAATGGATGTCAGTACACGTTTTATGCTGTAACGTTAGTTAGGCTACCTGAATTTGCATGCAATTTCGGAAAATAAGTTACTGCAATGCGCTCCAGCTAAGAGAGTCACCTTAAACTCAAACAGAGGGTTGGGTGGGTAGAGCGCACAGAACGACCAGCCAATCAGAGACAGAGGAGGGCGGGTCTTGGCATGGCCATAGTAGGATTCGTAATTTCGCTGAGGGGCTTGGGTTCTGTCCAATCACAAACAAGAAGTGTTGTCCTACCCTTTCCGTTTTGTGAAAGAAAATTACATTGAGGGGCTTGGGTTCTGTCCAATCACAAACAAGAAGTGTTGTCCTACCCTTTCCGTTTTGTGAAATTTCGTTGTGTTTTGTGAAATGTCTTTGTGTTTTGTGAAATGTCGTTGTGTTTTGTGAAATGTCGTTGTGTTTTGTGAAATGTCGTTGTGTTTTGTGAAATGTCGTCGTGTTTTGTGAAATGTCGTTGTGTTTTGTGAAATGTCGTTGTTTTGTGAAATGTCGTTGTGTTTTGCACTTCTCAGCCACCGTATATTGCAGTTTATTCTATCATAATTCATCCCATGGAAACGTAAGCACCTGTATTCGGAATAAGGAACACATTTCGATTGGCTGGCATGCCAAATCAGAAATTTAATTCCTTTTGTCATGAACCCCCAGGCAATAATCTTCATAGAAAAAAGCAACAGCTGGATCCATATGCACTGACAGTTACGATGGTGTGTTACAGTTAACAATGATAAAAATGATCCTATTTAGCATGCGGAGGCTAAAGCTGGCAGCCATAGTCCATCGAATGGGTTTCTGACATATCCCCCTTTTCTGTTCTCTGCACCAAGTATTCCACTCTTGGAAGAAGAAAGGGCAAAAATATCCCTATTCAGTATGATAGATATATAATTTGATAATCTACCCATTAATGGCTTACAATAAATGACACTATATATTAAAAGTTTCAATCAAATGATGGGAACAAAAATAAATGTGATATCAGTTTTATTATTATGATTATTATCTTTACAAATATGTTCCTTCAATAAAAAATTTTTGCGAGCCAGCATATAAGGTCTTGATGACAATTTAACAATTTCCTTTGTGGAGTTTTCTATGAATTAACATGCATTAGCAGTTTAAACTGCGTTCTGGTTCTACTTCTAGTGAATGGAAAGGGGCCAGTTTTGTTACATATGCCAATGCATTTACTTAATACAATAGGCTGCCACAAAGAAACTTGTTTCAGAAGTGTACTTTTTAACAACTGTACATGCTAATATGCTGTAACTGTACACCTTATGTAACTTATAGCACTCATTGTGACAACAAAAACTTTGCAATTAATTTAATAATTTTTTAGTGGAGAATTGAGGGGTTAGGTCAACTCCATTTTATTTTTTTCTGAAGGAATGAAAACTGGTCTCTGTCTCCGTTATCACAACAGGCACCAGAGAAACCCATAAATGACATCCCAAGGCTCTCCCAGGCAGCCAGCTAAGATAAAAATGAGGAAATAAACTATTCGCTCTACACTGAAAATTGGAGTTCACACCCCCCCCCCCCCACTGAGCCCAATGGGAGTTCCAATTCGCAGAGGATTAATGCTCGCCTCATTTCCTGTTCTAGTATACATTATTCTATTATGTGCCCAGTCCCTCAACACCCCCACCACACACGCACACACAAACGCAAACCATCACTACCCCCAACCCCACACACACTATGCCACGGGTGGCCAACCCTGGTCCTGGAGAGCCGCAGGGTCTGCTGGTTTTTGTTGTTACTCGCCACTTAATTGATCAACTAAAGCAGTCGATTACACAGTTAACTCACCTCACCTGGTTTCTTTGGTCTCAGTAGTTGTCATATTTAAGGTGACGACAAAAACCAGCAGACCCTGCGGCTCTCCAGGACCAGGGTTGGCTACGCCTGCACTCTGCCTACTTGTCCCCAGGTAGCAGTGGCTAACCATGCTAAATCATGCAGCACTAATGGTAATTTCCACTCTTTTTTTTTCCATCCTTGTTGTGCCGCTTGTCATGGTTCGTGGGTTGTTGTTTTCTTTTTCCGCTGCGGTTCTCGTCTTATCTCCCATCAAATTTTTTCCTCGTTCCGCCCCGGGGTTTTGCTTCGCCTCACTCATTATTCAGATCACCTGTGCTGCTACCTGCGTGGTATTTAAGTTTTTCACTTCTGCTTCTCCAATGCTTCTTTGTCATTCATTTGTACATTGAGCCAGGTATAGTCAGGTTTAAGCAACCTCATGATATTAACTTGTTTATGTTCACGAGGGACTTGCTTTTAGCTTCTTCAGGTATAGGATTGTGTTTCCTTCTGTTAGTGCTCTGCGCTATTTATTCCCGTGCTGTTCTCTACGAGACAGTGTTTTCTTTTGGTGGTTTTTCTATCTTCTTTCGGACATTCTAGAGTTACATTCCGAAGGTGTTTTTTTTGCTTTTCTAGTCTCCTGTTTGGGCTCTAGTATTGAGTTCGGGAGTTTCACTCATTCTATTCGAGTTCGCCCTATTCAAATCGGCTTATAGCAGTCACAGGAGACTTAACATTATGCCTGTTACCCCTGCTGAAAATTCCAGCTATAAGATCAGCTGGGATTCTACACTTTTAGCTGGTAATAGGTGGTCTCTGGCTGGTCAAAGCTGGGGCAGATTTTCAAACTGTATGTCCAGCTCGATCACGAAAGCAATGTCTAACTGATCGCATAATGTCCTTATTCTATCTTAACGTCCAGGTTATGTCTATTACACCCTATGCACACATTTTAGGTCAGTTGGAATGGAATAAAGACACCCTCTCGATTCATATACTGCGGACATGCTAGTCGTTATGTTTTAATATCAAAAATTTAAGCTGTTGTGTTAGAAAACTGAAAATGCAAAAGAAGGAAATGAGCTAAGCTAGCTAGCTAACTTCGCTGCCGTGCAAGCAACGAGTCACAGCTGCAAGCAACGAGTCACAGCTGGCTGCCGACTCAAATTAGCGGTGATAGAAAACGTAACATAACGCCTGTCCGGTGTTTTTGCAATACACCTACTGTTAGTTTTGATTGGAGTCATATCTAAACTTTGTTCAAATATCAGTTTTCTTCTTTCTCCTGAAAACCTGCTGTGGCCGGGGTAGGGGATATGGTTAGACATCCCGTTAGCTGCCTGATTGCCGCGTTTTTCTCCATTTAGAAGATTATTCAATCATGCATGTGCACCTACCTTGAAAACTAGAATTTTTATGATTGGTTGAATGGTCACAAGCAGCCATATTTGTAGTATTTTAGCAGTCTGTTACCTATGCGCAAAGTTTTAGGTTTTTACACACATTGAGATGGTTATCTTGTTACTCCAAAATGGTTTCCAATAATAATGTGTTAATATTAAGAATGATACTTTTAAATGGAACAGGAACATAACGTAAACAGAAAGGGTCTACACATTCTTTGTGATATTTTAGGCCCGTCAAATTTTCGTCAGACGAATATGCTGGATGAATTCGTAATCATCATAATTCCTGGTTAGCATTTTTGTCATATTTTCGTCTTTGTCTTCATCATCAAAAAGCGCATCATCAACATACATTTTCATAGACAAAATAAACACCATCTCAAAAAGAAAAGTCGCCCTAGGACATTGGTATGGACAAGCCAGTGGATGCATTTGGAATCCCATCTGAAACACACCAGACCCCTTTCAATTCTGCCTAGCACAGAAGGGCACTGCTGCCTGTGTCCTCATATAAACTGAATCATGATACTATCGCATTGGTGTGCTGATTAAACAAACTCACTGAATGTTTATTTGCTTCATTTTTATTTAATTCTATTTGGATATTGTTCCACATTATTTGTAATGGTCGCTTATGATTCAGTGGATAATCAGATGTGTTCACATAACAACGATCACATTTGTGGGGTTTACAATTGCAATTTTCCGTGTAGTCATTTGGCAGACAATGCAATGTATAAAAGTGTATTTTACATGGTGAGTAAATGTCGTAAGAGCTAGAATTGTACAAAGTTCAATCATATAAATGCCACCATGAAGTTGGATGCTGAAGAAATTGTAAGCTGAAGGGAGGTAAGGGTTAATTTCTATTTTTCAATAGAAAGATTGAGGTCTGGTTGGAGTGTGTGGTGTAATCATTATTTGAGGACAGGAAGGGACAGATGCTGAAGCTAAATAATGTTTGCTCCTATGAAAGCATTCATATATAAGCATAAAGGTTTATAATGATTATGCTAGCCCTAATGAAAAGCTTGATACCTGTAATGCATAATAGGGTATAGCAGGAATTTTCCTGGCTGTGTTGGCGTTTTCCATTAACACAGATGAATACACCTACCCTGATTTGCATGTCATTATGCGAAGCATATAAGGACACCGCCAAAGTGTTAGCCCTGCTGTCTAACACCTGGACACATTTGGTGGTGAAATGTGCTGCATGGGGCCACTTGATTGTCTAAGTGTATCTAATGATCACTTGTGAGTAATCATAATATGAAAAGGTTGCCAAGTGATTGCCAAGATTTTTTTTTTTTGTCATTTAGAATGGCACTACACGTAAATGATTAGGATCAACATTAAAGATCATTCTCAGGATTACAGAGAACATCCTTTCAACAAATAATGTACATGATTGCCCATCACTTCACTGCACAGATATGGCTTTTTTAGCCTATTGTCCAGTTCTTTGTTCCACAACCAAAAGGCTGCATATACTTTGTGCATTTTAAGTGATTGCCAATTTCTTAATAGTTTTAAATACAATAGCTGTTTGAACTGTTTAAAATACAGATTATAAAATATCTATTGCCTACAGTAAAATAAGTAAGCTATTCGCGACCTCTTTCTGTGTGTAGGGAATTTCTAATTTTTTTGGGGGAGATATTTCGGTGATTCGCCCAGTCTTTCAAATGGGAGGGAAAATCTCAGAGCACTCAAGATATTACAGACGTGCCGCTTTCTGTGGGAGCAGGCGGTACTAACCTTGGGTGACCCCCACAGTTCAACTCAATGACAGCTGTGTTATTGTGCAGGTGATCAATTTGGAAGTGTGAAGCTATTTAAAAAACCCACTGTGTTTTTTTTTCCCCGCTGCCAAAGGGTTTCTCTGCACGGGTGTGGAAAGAGCTTTTCGCTCGAGAGGTGACCTTCAACTAGACATTTTTACGAAGTGTATTTCTGTGCTAGCGCAACTCATTTAAATGTGTGATATTGTTTTAGATCTCAAAGCAGCATGGGCTGTACGTAATAATACTCAATCAAATATGCTGTAGATCTTCCCATGCATGCTACCATTCAACTAGACTGTCCACAAAATGATATGATCTCAAAAAAGAAATTGGATTTCATGTTACTTGCATATATAAACCACATCCTCTACATATCAAAATTAAATAAAGTTAAAGCAACATAACATTACAACATTTAGGTTTAGAATGATTTACAAAGCTTACATTCTTTTCACAGACAGCTCATTTATATAGCTCGATACTGAGGTAATTCAGGTTAAGAACCCAGTTCAAGAATACAACAGTAGTCCCCCACCTGGAAATCCAGCTTACAACCTTGGAATTGCATGCACAGTTCCCTAACCATTATGCAACACCGCCTCCCGGTGAGCCTTACTTTTCACACTAACTATAAAAAGCACTACTTCAAAGCGAGGATGCTCTGTTTCTGTCATTCGATGTACATGCGCTGGATTGTCCAATTGGCCACTGTAGCCGTTATCAACTGGAAACGGTTCCTTACAATAGCCTTTTACTAAGCGCATTGTAATGCAAATTTAAAACCAACACTTGGAAATTCAAGTATCGTAACTATAGTGATTCATGAGACGAACCATTAGAATCCATAAAATGCACCATACCACGGACACATAATCACTAAACACAGATTGATTATATTGATGCACTGAATATTATAAAAAAATACCTCCTTTGTTGTCACTTTTTGACATAATTCAATCTGATGGACCCTTGAGCAGTTTTTGCTGGCCTGTGAATCACATGCAAATCCTTTCACACGGCATTCATATGTGCTGCTTTGACCGTTGCACTTTTATAATTTCGCATTGTATGTATGCAAACCACAATTCGATCTTCTGAATGCTGAATTTACATTCACAGTCACACAATGGGATGTTTTAGATCTTTTGTTGATAAAGGAGATCTGAAGCACACAGACTACAGTAAGCAATGGCAGTGTAAGGAATAATAATAACATTCACTGGGGTTTGGAGAGGCAATCTCTATGTACTTCCTTTCATAAATTACATCAAAAGAATGTATTTAATCTTTTTAGGGTTGCAAACATTTTCTGTTCAATTAAATTTTCCTGTTAGATGTATTTTATTTTCTGTTTGAAATGATGTGCTTTTTTTTTTTACTGCTTTACATGAACATTAGCACACACTCAAGGTTGATTTTCAAACACTTCTGGGAAATAAGTTCTTGTGACCAAGAACTAAGAGAATAATTCTATAAGGCTTGCATGTACAGTTTCCCGCTAAATTATCATGGGGATAATATCAATGCTAATGCTACTGTTTTACTGAAGATTGCAAATAAGCTATGATGAGGCAACACGCTTTTAGTACTGTAAATTAAGCTCTGCTTTTCACTCGTACAATTTCAGGAGGCCACAAACACTGCCACGCTATCAAAATGGTCATTTTTTTCAAAATAACAAACCGAATATCCTGGCTGTGTTTAAAAAAACAAAAAAACATGAACATTTCGGTTTGTTAGGTGGAAACGGACAGTGGCCATGACGTTGAGACATCCACTGCCAAAACTCCACAGTGATGACTCCTAACAATGATTTAAAAATGCTATCATCTCATCTGATTCTGGGAGAAGAAGAAGAAAAAAACACACGACAGTCTTCCCTAAGGCTTGTGGAAGTGACTGGCATGTTGTTTACATCTGAGGTATTTTGTGAAGCTAGCTCGGTCATCCAGGACTGGAGTTTTGGCAGCCCACTGAAGAGGTAATGCTACCTTTGGGGAAATGACAGTAACAACTGCAGTTGGTAAGATTAAGGCATAGATTGACTGCAAATCAATGGCACACTGCTTCCTGGAGAATTCTGCTTTAATCTGAGCTGTGCAGGTGGCCCGAGTTTCTGAGTTAGTGAGATAAGTCTTTTTTATCACGGGAAGGTTAATACAGTTTATAGGCTGGTAAATGTATGTAATTAAAGCTCTAAAACCACTGGTTTATTGTTGTATTTCTCACTAAGCCTGCAACAGCAGGTGTTAAAGCTAATCAGGCTGAATGCTCGCCTCGCACAACTTTCAGAAGAGGGGGGTCACAGAAACCAAGGACTTAAACCCATATATCATTTCAAAATAAAATGTAGAAAAAAAGTAAAAGGAATAAAATAATTAAAAACTAATAATGCCGTATAAAAACATTTATGCTGGACTTTTTTTAAAGCTTGCCTGAGGCTAACATTGCAGAAAGAAGGAAAATATGCTATTTTATGTTCCCTTAGTTTCAAACAAAAGCCTTATAAAATAAAAATAAAACTGGAAAATATAAAAGAGTTAGTTTTTTATAAATATATGTATTTCTCAGAATTGACAGTATCTTAAATTATTACTTTTTTGTTTTTCATGGGGATGGGTTGAGGGTACTAGCTGGCCTTACATCACACAGTCCTCCATTTTACCATCAGATAATCCTTACTAATGAGACTGAATAATAAAAAATAAAGAAATCTGAAAATTTAATATTTCAGATCTTATGATGCAAATTATGAACTAATAAATCACTTCATCTATTTAATAACCAGCATATGTTTCTAAAAACCTATTACCCACATAATTTCAATATAATTTCTAAGGCAGTTTAATTTCATACAATATAAGTATAGAATCAACCATGACATTGCTGTATTTTTCTGTATTAGAAATATGCCTACTTCCTGTCTTTGGAACAGTGATAATCTAAGTAGTACAAATTATATTTGGAAAAATATATTTTTTTTTAGAAAATTTGATTGTCAAGTCAATACATTATAACGTCAAGTAAAGCAACCCTTCAGTTGCCCTTGTAATTAAGAGAATATGTCCTCTTTATTAAAGAATGACACTCATTCCACCTCTTGACTGGCTGTCTTCTGCAGAAAGAAACAAGACAAATATAGGCACAAGCGATCCTGAAACTGAAGGCTGTCACGAGTGACGCCCTTTTCTGGCTACCCTTTTCAACTAATGGAAATGGATTCCTACCAGCGGAAGGAGCACTAAAATAATTATATTCGCAGCGATGTTTATTTGCGCCCGGTCTGTCACAAACTGTGAATGGCAGTTTCTGTTTCTCACGGAATATCGTTCTCATTATGCTATGTGTTTTAAAATGTGATTTATGTTGCATTGACAAATCCTTTCACCTAACTTCAACTTGAATTCTGGCAACACGCTCACTCGGTGTCATCACAAACCTCTAATTAAAGCCTATTACGCCATGCAGTATATAGATCTCTGGAAAACAGTAAGCAGACAAGCTGAAAGGATATGGCCTGTGGTACACCACAATCATCTGGAATAAAACCACCTTCAAAGGCAGAGCATCAGGTGAAAGAAGAAAGAACAGGTCCAATTACAACATCTGAGAGCAGACTCTGCTTTCACAGAGACCGTGACATGACCACAAAACTAGCTAGCTGGTTAGTCCAAAGGTCAACAGAGGCAGCGCCCCAAGTACAACCATTGTACGGGTAGTCATAGCAGTGCAGGTGTGCATAACATTCACAGCACTCTACATTGGTGCTGGATAAGTTTGAGAAATTAACTTCCTCATACCACACGTAAAAAACAAAAGTCACATTTATTCCTGATGGCTGTCATTACTAATAACAAGTAGCTCATTTTAGGTTTTATTGCACCTAGCTTGCTGTGTCATCTGGTTCCATAGGGCATTCAATCACCTTTCATAAAAGCGTACAACTTTACCCGAAAGTGTACCAACTTACCCAAATAAAGCTGTCATAAGTAATGTCACATTTAATTATGGACATAAATCACCCAGATATAAGTCAATCATTCCGCATTCAGACCTTTGCTAGTGACAAATCTTTCCGCTTTTATAGTTTCTAAAATGAAATCCATGTCAGTGCCTCAGAAATAAGAGCGAAACAGTCCTTTTGGCAGTTTTGATGGCAGAATATTTAGATTACTGAGATGTCGTGTCACTCTTGCACATGGGTGTGGTGCAGTGCAGTCGCTCTAACAGAGAGCTCTAAAGGGTTTAATGCTGTTGCGGTTTTTTTTTTTAGCCTGTTGATATTAAACTGTTTTGAAACCCTGGACATTGAGATTCCTGCCCTTTGAGTCAGACTCTGCGTAAATGTGCGCATGTTTTGACGTCAAGTTTGTTTTTATAAATCCCAAATCCGTGGGGAAAGTGGCGGACCGCGTACGCATCTTTTTTCTACGTATGCACTGTTTATACCCAGTGTCTCGTTATAACAAGAAACTTTTCTCATTAAAACAAGATCCTTTTCTCTTTATAACAACATGCCAACACGTGTCACTAAATGAATAACAACCATAACCATACAATTTGGTGCTTATACTCAGACACAATAATTCACCACATATTAAATTGAACTACAAGAGCAGTTTGATTGAATGCTATCGTTAGCCTCTTGCTGCAGTACTAAAAGAAATAAATAAATACTAAGCATAAAACATTTCACTCTGGCGGCAATGCACTGCAGTATATTTCAACCAGCAGTGAAATTACATTGACATCAGTTTGTTTTTCTGTAGCACATCTCTACTACCACACACTGCACCAATAATAAAGGTCAGGACTTTTTTTTTTTTGATGAACGATATTTTCCTTTGAGGAGCTTAACATAAATCTCTCTGAGAAAATGCCTGGAAGTTATTTTTAAATGAAAACATGCGGATTTGTAGCCAGCACAACCTGATTCATTATCATTGACTTTTTACCTCTCTTTTCTGTTGTACTACAGAAAAGTCTCTTTACTCTATTCTTTAGGAACATCCAACAGCACTGGTGTCGGGCATCAGTTAGAAAATAGAATGTTAATTTTGCTTGTGAAATTCTCAAATATTGCGATGTACCAATGTAACCAATATACTGCCATTTAAGACTTGAGACCAATGGTCGAATCAATAAGCAGAGGTGGACAGTCCAGGGGTCAGAAAGTCCTGCCATGTGTTTCTTCCACCCTTGAACTCAGCCAGCTGATTTCACTAATTAGTTCTACCTCCTGACTGAAAAATTGGGCTAATTAGCAAATCCAGATGATTGGAACAAAATACTCGGGAGGACTTTTACTTTCTGAACCTGGATTGTCCACCTCAGTCAATAAGAAGCAAGCCTAAAAAATTCTGCTTATTTTCTAGACTTTTGTACTCAACATACAATATAAAAAATAATGCAGATTCACAACTCTGGGAGGGAAGGTTTACTTCTGGGCTAAATGATTTAATGCTAATTGAACAGATAGAACACAGGATGCATTGCAATGGCCAGTAGATCACCTGTAGATCACATGTAGATCACCTGTAGATCACCTGTAGATCACATGTAGATCAGTGAACGGATGTCTCCTTTCAGACAAAAGTGGTGAAGAGAAAGAACACTGGATGTTATATGCTCTCAGAACATGAGCAGTACTGGTTTAACAGATAATAATTCCTCATTCGACACAGCCCCGTGAGCAAGAGCTGGAATCTATAGGTTTCGAGGGGTGGCAATCTAGGTTGAGAGACATTTTGAAATAAACAGACTAGGTTAACTCCAATATAGCTATGGTTTTATCCGGATATAGCTTGGCAACATCCTAGTCTGGCTAGAAAACTTGAACTTTTCAACGAAATGTAGCCGGGTTTTCACCTGAACGCCTAGATGGCGTTTCACCGATTTTTCACCACAAAAATATTCACTGGGAGCAATCATTGTCTACCTCTTGTTGTTGTTACCACCAGACGTCAAGCAATGTTCCATGCAGGCAATTGAACATGGAACCTTTGTATTTTCTCTAAAGATGGGTTCCTGCACCAATCTTTGTTTGGGTTGTCATAAAAAATACTTAGAAAAAAAATGCATGTTCAGGACATCATAGATAATGACTTGAGTATTTCTGAGAAAGGAGGCAGAAAGTGTTCCACGTGTAAAAGCTTTAATTATTCACAAGTGCTAATTGAAAAACTTGATTGTGCTGCTTCTGTGCAACTAGAGCCATTAATAATATATCCTTCACCAGTACGAACTGCACAAAATCCCACAGGGCCATTTTTTATTTTTGGACTTTCAGTCTTAACTTTTATTAAAGTGAAGTTAACAAAATAAAGCAATTACAAAACAACTCTTATTTTGCCACCAGGGGACATCCCCAAGTATTGTTTCTATAAATTGGTAAAAAATATAATAATCAGCAGCTGTGGACGCCTGAAGAAGGCCAATGCCGGTAAACACATTGTTCAAACACATTGCTGTATGACAGTGTTTCATTTTACAAATGCATTTTTATTTCTTTTGCAATACAAGCTATTTGAATTGGTAACTGCTAGAAGCTAGCTAGGTCTAGCTACTGTCGGCCTATATGGGCAACTAAAAATGTAGACCAATGGCTAGCTATGCTCACAAGATAAAACTCTGAGTGCTTTCAAACTAGAATAATTTAGTAAAACCTGTTTATACTGTATATGGCACTGTTGAATGTTGTTGTGTTTTGTGTTGGTGATCTCTGTAACAGACCAATGGCTTGAAAATGGGGGCAGAATTAGACTATGGAATGTGGAATATCATATATTTCTTTATGTTCCAGCCATGAGAACAGTTAGCTCCTTATATGGACCTGGAAATAAACTTGGTTAAGGCCACTGTTTTATTATAAACTTCAAAGTGTGGTCACGTGCATGACTGTAATCAGACTGTAATCAGACTTTGTTGATACAAATCCTGAATCATGTGCACAATCTGTGCTTCCTGCCAACACAAACATGTGCTATGAAACTGATTA
Source organism: Ilyophis sp. 1 JC-2022 (assembly GCA_022702515.1). Classification (NCBI taxonomy): domain Eukaryota; kingdom Metazoa; phylum Chordata; class Actinopteri; order Anguilliformes; family Synaphobranchidae; genus Ilyophis; species Ilyophis sp. 1 JC-2022. Next base: position 132,168,289 of record CM040404.1, read on the forward strand.
AAAGATTTAGATTGATTATATTATCTTTTGAATAATGTGCACACTGGTTGTGAAAATCTATTGGTTTTATAAAACAATTTTCATTTCTGTTTTACATCCTGAAATTTGACTTGCAATAGAATAAGGCAATGGAATAAGAAAAAAACAGGTTTTGTTATAAAATAGAGAATTTTTAATAAAAGGTTCTCTAGCACAGATTGTATGTCGTTGACTGGTGCCAAAACAGTAGTCACAGAGCATACAAATTGAAAAGACAACATTCACACATTCATATCGTAGGCTCTAGACAACATGCCACATATTTCAGCCTAAGGCCTTATTCAGCTACTGTAAAAATGTATACGCACACACACATACACATACACATGCATGCACACACAATATAAACACACACACATACAAACACATGCACACACAATATCATCTATTGTCTGTAGTTGGTTCAACACCACCCCCCTCTTCTGAAGAGGGAAGCTTATTTCACTATGGTCACATATCAATAATTTAATCATTACCCCCCCCCCCCCCCCAAACCAAACCTCCATTTACACCTCCCACCCTTTCACGGCCTCAAAATTCATTCTCAAATAAAGATTCAATATACCAGCCATGCACACAAACAGCAGGCACAGGCAACGGACGCTACAGTCAAAAGAACAGATGGAGAATGTAAAAAAAATTAAAAATTTAAAAAGTAATGAGAAAATTAAATCTCTCTTTAAATTACAGAGGTAATGTATGCAGTTTGAGCAGAAAAGTGACATGTTGTATTCATGAATAACTCATCTACCCCCATACATTGTACTGCTTGCTACATGCAGTTGCCATTACTGCTATTTAGCAAGCCTCACCTCTTATTATGACCAATCAGGAGCCACAGCTGCACTGCATCATCACTGAATGTATTTATTTATTTATTTAAAGTGAATAAGCCAATCAGCCTGCTTGTTCTCTGTACTCCACAAGCAGGTCAGTTAATGGTTCCATTTCTGTTTCATTCTTATAATTCTGCTGTTGTGAATTAGTTTTGTACCATAACCACTTCTCTAGCACCATTTTTTTTTTTAAACAAGCCTAAAAATAAAATGGTTCAGTTCTTGAACCCCTTTCAGTAGGCCTACAGGAATAATCCTGGTCTCTTCTGTAAGGTAACCCTTGGGAGTTCGGTTTTCAAGAGTCACAATAAATCTACTACTGAAACAAAGTAAGAGAAGTTCAAAAATATTTTTTGCCGGGATAAGCATACCGAATTTACCGTTATTTGTGTCGTCTGTGGATTTCCTTGGAACACATAGAAAGTACGGAGTCGTCATTTTTTATTGAACCTGTTTTCCGTAATGTTACAAAACAAAACTTTCAAACGGTAAATTGTGTGACCAGATTATGAAAAGATTTCACTGTTAAAAAAATAAATAAACGCAACGATTGCAAAAAAAAGCATAACCATTTCCGGCCCGGTGCTGGTTAAGATATCATTTTTTGCTTTTAGGATAGATTATTAGCCAAAGCACCCCCCAAACAATTAAAAAAATAAGCCCACTGTATAATGAGCATAATGGACCATGTTAAATATTTTTTTTCATCTAGGTCTAGTGTACTCACATGTTGTTATGTACATGTATGTTTTTACAAGTTAAAAATAATAAGTACAGCTGCCTTAAAACAGTATTTTTTTTAATCAATAATATATTTTTTAACTTTCTCACTGGGTTGCACAGGCCTGTTGCCCCTGCATTCGTACCTGCATTGCATTTAAATACAATACGTTCTGTATTTCGCATCGTCTGCTTGGGAGTAAGCAAGCTGCAATATGTACAGTAGCCTACAGTCTAGGACTGTGCAGTTACTAGAGGAACTGAGCTCCAATCCTCATAAGAAATATAGGATCCAAAAGCAACCGAGGCTCACGTGGGGGGAAGGGGGGGAAATCATATTTCAAGTGCTTCACGGCTTGAATAGACTCTGTACTCAGAAAGCCTTTGAAATTGAAACTTAAATTAAAAAAAGGTAACCTGAAAAGAGCAATTTGCCGTTAAAACGCTTGTTCAATGCACGCTGTTTCGTTTGATGATTGGGGTTCTGAACCGTGATTGCATTTGAAGAGGTGGAGCTCAGTGATATACAGTAAGTATCTCATGGTTAAATAACATGGAGGTCCTTCTGCTCCCCCTGATCTGCCCTTGATCTGACCTTCCAGGGGACAAACTGGGGGGGTCTTGATTTATTATAATGTGTCCAGACCCTGGCCTACACTGGATATACTACACTGGCTGATACTGCTCTCTTTGTGTGGGGGTCTATGAGCACAAACACCCCCCCAACACACGCCTGCTTTGATGTGACATTAAAACATGTCTGGCACATTTAATTGATGCATGCCATGTGCCTTCAGCTAACTAGGTTAAGGACATACCAAGGAAATGAAGACAAACTGAATCGCCACCCGCCAAGCACTTAAGGTCAGAGCACGCTGTTTGTCCGACATTCCAATCCAATCTCGAACAACGTATTCCGTTTTAACCTTGTAAACTGTGTAAAGCTGGGAGAGTGTTGGGGGGGGGGTTAGGGTTAGGGTTAGGGTTAGGAAATGAGCGGCTGCACATAACTACGCTTCTTGAGATGAATCGCTGTGTGCTTTTGTTTTCCGGTCAGATGGCTGTGTGTTAAACCTAATTATATAGACAATGACAGCCGCAAAGTATCACTTTAAATATCACAAGACGGCTTGGGTGTGACGATACCATTTGTAGTGTTGGCTCAGTCGCTTTTAATAATATGAATGATGTCAGTATGAATTATGTCTATAAGGTTTGACTTGAAAACGGCACAGATCCACAAAGTTGAAACAAACCTGGGCACCGTAACGTGTTTTTACTGCTTAGGTAACTTTTTAAATACATTTTTGGCTTTCAATCAGAGTCTTGCATTATATTACATTGCAGTCACTCGTATCCAGGGCAACATACAAAACAAAGGAACATTGCAATGTATTACAAAAGTGTTTTATCACTAATAATCACAGAATGCCCATTTGTAATCATTGGGCCTCGTGTATAAATGGTGCGTACGTACAAAAAAATATGTGTATGCCAGTTTCCCCGCTATCGCCAATTTCCACAGTCTCAGAAATGTATGCATGAGTCATACTCTGCGGAAATGTGTGCACATGTTTTGACGAAGTTTGTTTTTATAAATTCCAAATCGGTGGGGAAAGTGGCGTACACATTTTATTGTACGTATGCACGTATGCTTATACATGAGGCCCGTTTAGTGTAAAGTGGACAAACAAACAATTGGCAAAACAGCAAAAGTAAATAATACTGCGACACAGTATCAATGTGCCTCTTTTCTGTGCAATGTTACTGGTTTTGTGCTTAAGGTTTCAGCTAAACCACTAGCAATGACAAACTAATTGAAATGCGCTTGCTCAAATCTGGTTGCACCACAGATGGTTAAGATATAACACAATTAGTAAACTGTATATTGGTATACACACTCTAAACAATGCAGACAAGGATGTTTGTAAAAGCCCATTTTATCTAGGGTAGAGGGGATTACTTTTCTATGTGGATGAATACTCTGCCAAGCAGTGGTAATTTGTTTCTGGTGTATTACAGTGTGCTACTAGCATCATTTGATATGGGGAGGCATTTATCTGGCTGAGTAAATAAATAAGAAAGCTTACAACCCGTTAACATTTGTGATTTCATTCCTTCTGCAGACTGTGATAAAGTCAGAAATACTCACTTACCCTTCTCTCTACCTTCTCACGTCTTATTCTCCAGATCCAAAGTTTACACCTGCTTTTCAAATGACTTTAAGCACGATGCGTCAGTCAGCCGTGGAGTAGGCGCCGCACGTTTCCACGGATCAAATTAGCTCTCATGAAGTTGTGATTCTCATTCAGCGGCATACGCGTGAGGGCTGGAGTGCGGGAGAAATCCACACGTCTCTGACGCCGAGTCGATGTCCCGGTGTGAGATTTTACAGACAGTCTTAAGCGCCTTAAAAATGTCACGCTTGTAGAATGTAAAATTCCAGGTACTTACCTGAAACAGCCAGCTTCTTTTTGCACGGAACCTGTACATTCACATAATGAGTGTGGTTTTCATTTCTGTAGCCTGTACTGTATGTTTATCGAGGTATGGGGGTCAGTTTCACCAAGAGCATCAGGCAAACCAGCAATGCTGTAAAATCCATGTTTTGAATCATGAGTTTAAAATCCTTTGTTTTGCAGATGTTTTGCAGATGCATTTTGTTGACCATAACACACACACAGTACAATGGTACACACACATGACTGTATAGACTTTTATAATGGAGATTTCAAACGGCTATACTTATACTTAATACATGTTAGTGCCAGTGTGTTAGTGTAGCAAATGCGATTATGTTCTTTAGTGTGTAAGTTGGCGGTTTTGGGGAAATGTTTCGTAAAGCTGGCCCTTAGGGTCTTTGTAAAGAAAAGGTATCATCTTGTAGGCGGAGGGATTTTGCTGGAGTGTGTGGGGAGAGCGTTACAATTATCAAAGCTTAATTCTTTATTGCTTTGGCTCTTATTTTATTTTTAGATGCACAACAAAGTACAATGGGCAGCCACACTGTAATATCAAATATTATGCAGGCCTTTGGTATATAAATGAGCACTCAGGAAAAAATATATATTAATCTAGTATAATACAGAGGAATGGAAAGTGTGTTGACACTGAGGGTAAATTATGAAGTTTTTTTTATCATGGACTTGAAATACCGCCATCAAATAGTACAGCCATACGATGTGTGATCTCACAACGTCCTCTTTGAAAGCAGGATGAGAAATGCTAGTCAGCCACTGCTTTCCCGCTTTCTATAATCCACAAGCATTACAGCAAACATGCATTACAATGCAAAGATCATGGTGTACATTGAGTGTTTATATGAGACTGTATTAGATGTACACCAGCAGTGTTAGCTTTACCCTGGCATTTTTGCAGCACAAACAATTTGACTTGCTGTATGAATAAATGTAAAAAAAAAAAAAAAGGTTTATTTTTCTCACAAACAGCATTCTGTGACCATCAAATTAATTTGTTATGCTGTGTTAGTGAATAAAAAGAACATCTGCATTCCGTTACCTTTACGGACAAATGTTTGAATCCAGGCCATAGATTTCTGGCGCCATGGAAGAATTGCCAAGAGAATTTTTGCCGTACTTTGGGCACAATATGGAAAGCGCACTCTGTCTAACCGCCTGATTGGCTGTCTGGCGTGGTGTGGACTGCAGAACTGGACCACAGGAGGTGTAATGGCTTCCACAAATCTGAATGGCAATGTTGTATTGCTACTGACGCTTGTCCTACTACCGAGATTTGAGGTACATATTGAGACAGCTGGACTTGAGCCTTCGGTTTATGTGGCCTGAGGGGAGCCCGGCTTCCCTCCCCATGTCTACTGGCACTTTCTGGTTTCTACAACACTGATCACAATAACAAACCTGAAGCGACTCGCCACCTCGATCAGTCTTGTGGTCTGTTGCGTTAACGCTCGATGCTAATTCTGAAATACCCCTTGTTTTTGACTGGCCAGTTTAGCTTGTATTGTTATTGTTTTTCATTGAAAAAATTATAATTAGACAAATGCAGTGCAAAAATGAAAAGAAGAAGAAATGAAATGAGTGATAGAGCTGAATCCTAATCTAACTCTAATTTGTTGTATGCCGTGGAGCTGAGCTGCAAATGAACTGAACAACCCTTCTGGGGGCTTCATCAGCAATTCACACGCCACCACGAGACCTGAAATCCTCCATGAAGCACGATCGTGAGCCGCCCAGTGTCTTGCAATAAAGGCGGGTTATCACTCCCCTGCCACCCACAGCCAGCAATAACAGGTGATACATCTCAGCCTCACCTCCAGCCAATGGCGCATCTGGTGTTCTTCGGAGGGCTCTTACGCGCGGGTTCAGATATCCGCTGGGTTGGAGGTCTGTCAGAATTAATGTAGCGGCCCGTCTGCAGATTTGAAATGAGCTTTACCCTGGGAGGGCCGGGGAGCAAGGCCAAGTAGAGGCGCAGCCAAAATGTTGACAGTCCGAGGAAAAAAAGGAATCATTGTTATAGATTATAGACTCCTGCAGTGGAGAATTTGACAGGGTTCTATTTGTAGAGCTCTGCTGGGGGTGGAGGGATAAGGAAAGCTTGCCACTATTCAGATGCTTGGCACCGGAATCCATGGCAAACAGATCAGAATTACACGTGAGCCATTCACACGGCATGGCTGTTCCAGGTCATGTTCAGTTCTGTATCACAAACTGGATTTCAGATTACATTTGTACATAATTATGTCATTTCCAAGCGCATTTGCACAAGCACCAAAAACACCCTCTTGTACAAATTCGAAGTAGCTGTAAAATGCTGAAAGTAATGAGGATATTATTTCTCTCGGCAAAACTAGATCTAGAAAACATTCTCTTTTTTGGATATCCTCTTGACACTAATAACAATGTAAATGACAATAAAGCACTTCACTACACTATATAGAATATAACAGTAACCTGGGATAGTAATTACATCCTTATACTATACATTATTTTTGATAATTATACTATTTGTTTTATTGATATAGAATGTCATTCATTATAGAATGTACAGTGAGTTCATCTTATATCATTGAGCATATTTGTTACGCCCCCTCTGGTGGTCTGAGAGGCCGCCGGCGTAACACATGACAGTGAGTGTGTGAATGACGAGGCAGTGACAATCAAATTACTGCTAAACAATAATTTATTAACATAAAGCACGGGACAACAGGGCAGAGACACAACACATACCCAACCCCCTGAACTATGCAGCGACTACTAAAAAGAAAACCAAGAAAAGAACTAAAGCTAAACCTATTAACCAAAAACAACCCCAGGACTAACCCCCTAGACTAACCCCCTTGGCAGGCGACCAGCGCCTCAAAATACATGGGTTAGTGTCGCCGCTCTAACTGATGTACTAATACAGGGAGTCACCTACGTGTGGTGAAGGACACAATGTATACCTGCAGGTATCTACACAAGTTCCCTACCTCTCAAACCCTGCGCCCGGCTAAATGAGGAAAAAAGACAAAAGGTTATCAAAAAGTAAACAAAGTCAACATAAAGGCTGGTAAACAAAAACAATTCAAAGTAAGACTACGTAACTAATTAAAAAGCGTAACACAACAAAAAGGTCTGAGACCTGCCACGTCTCCTACTAAGACCAAACAAAGGAGCTTAAATAGGGTGTGTGGTGCAAGCTGTGATTAATTGGTTGATTGGATCCCAGCTGTAGGCTGATTAGCTGAACAAGGCATGCACAGACAGGAGGGATCTACTGAGAGAGGACAAAGGTGAAATACTAAATGAAACCAGGAGGGGAAGACAAACACAAATAACACAACTACACAGGTCTAGCAGAAAAGACCCCCACCGCCCGTAACAATATTATTTAGTGTTATTGATTTATTTATCTGTGCTATAGCCTTTTTTTGGCATATTTGACTTCATGTAATTTGAAAAAGATGCGACTCATTTAGGGATTCTGATTTTACTGCATCACAAGAAACATTCTTTTTTTTAGAATGTATTCAGGTTCTGCACCAAATCTGACACAAAGACCAATGGCCAGGGTTGTAAAAAGTAACTGGCACGTCCAGTCATGACCAGCAGTCCCTGTCCTACTGAACCATCAATAAGGAACGAGTCCTGGACTATGAGTGTCATGGTTTTTGGCAGCCTCGTTGGATTTCTGTGGTCGTTCTTTCTTTTAGCGGCGTCGGCACACTATCTGATGTTTCCGTCATCCGTTCCGGTATTTTTATCTTGCAACTCGATTATCCCTCACACCTGTTTGTGGTTTCCTGTCTGCTATATTTAGCTCAGGGTTATCTCGATATTGTATTTGCCAATTGACTTAGAAGCCGGTAAGGTATAGATTTCTAAGCGACCTCTTTTTTTTATTTTTTTATTTGTTTCAGATTTTTCCCTTTTTCTCCCAATTTAGTAGCCAATTGAACCCCTATTCTAATTCAATTCCCCCCTGTGTAGCAACCGCTAGAGAACCACCGCTGCACAACCCCGTCAATCGGTATTTTTAGTGAGGGCGCTACGTCCTCTACAGGGCGCAGCTCCTGACCGTGACACGCCCTGGGTCCTTCTGTGCGCAGTGGTTCTCTCCGAGCCCCTCCCCCCACCCGGAAGCGACCGCCAATTGTCGCTTCCACAGGGCACCGGCCACGCTCGGCTATGGCAGGACCGGGACGCGAACCCCGATCCTCGGAGTACAACTGCGCTGACTGAAAGTCAGCGCTCTTTACCGCTGTACCACCGCGGCGGCTCTAAGCGACCTCTTCACTTTTAAGCTTGCTTAAGAGTTACGAGGGACTTGCTTATTAGCTGCATTAGACTTTTTTTTTGTTGGATTTTATTTTCTCTTTTGTGCTGTCAGTCCCTCGTTTTGGTTTTCATTTCTGTTCTTGTTGAGACAGATTGCCTTTATTTACTCTTTACTCTTTATCTCTCCTGTGCTTTCCCGTATAGAGAGTGAGAGACTTCTTTTTTTTTCTTTCTGCTTTTTGTTTGTTATTGATACCTCCGTGTTATTCGCTTTCTCGTATCATAAGCGAGAGGCATTCTCGTTTCCCTCAGATCTCGAGTTCGCCCTATTATTTGCGTTGTTTGTTTTGGCTTTAGCCTGGAGTGTTTTCCATTCTTCATTTTTGTTTATATATATATTTATTTCCTCTCTTAAGTGCGGACTTGTCCGCTTTATTGGTGTACACTACAGTGCACCCTTTTAGATTCCTTAGCTGTTGCGCTTGGTTCTCCGAACCTCACACTCCACCTTACAATGAGTTTACAAAAATTTATGTAATGCAGCATCTACAAGCTGAGTCTAATAAGTAGCCTTTTTCAGCCAGTATAATGGGACTCAGCAGTCAATCAGAATGATGTTCCCATCAGAGTCTCTTCACATAATTGTGTGCACCTTCACAGAAAAGAGAGATGCGTACTATAGAGCAGGGCTCCTCAAGCTTATCCAGTAAGGGCCGTTCAGGCTGTGGGTTCAGGCTTTTGTTCCAACCAAGTAGTTACACACCAGATTCTACGAATCAACCACTAGAGCCTTTGCCAAGGACCTTGATTGGTAGAATCAGGTGTGTTACTGCTTGGTTGGAACAAAAGCCTGCACCCACACCAGCCCTTACTGGATAAGATTGAGGACCACTGCTGGTGAGTATTCCATGGATTTTATTGTCTTTCAAAAATCGGCCAAAATTCAACAAAACTGCAGCGTTGAAGTGTGCTGTGACAGTTCACAGTGTCTGATAACCTGCAGTATATGTCCTCTTTCATACACATAAATCCTGACAGCTCAGGAGGGGGTGATAAAATGGGTGTAGATACAATAAACAAGGATGTGTGGAGAACACACGTGTGAAGATGTGTGAGGTTACAGTATATCAGTGGCCCCAACCCTTTTTCTGGAGATCTACTGTCCTGTAGGTTTTCACTCCAACCCTAACAAAGCACATCTCATTCAACAGCTAGAGATCTCGTTGAGCTGCTAATTAGTAAAATCAGGTGTGCCAAATTAGGGTGGAAATTAAAACCTACGTGATGGTAGATTACAGGCACAGGCTGTGTCTGAATCAGTGCCCTATCTACTGCGTCCTATTTACTGTGTACTATCATACTGTATACTGCTTAATTCATACTGTTTAGTGACATGCAGTATGCTAAAAATATCCTCCATACTATTATCAGCGAAAACGCGGAAATAAGTATATCATCCGGGGATATTAAGAACATTGTCGCTTTTTAAAGAAAGTATACTCAACTGGCATACTTGATAGTAGGCAAGCGCGCCGATTCGGACGCGGCTACAGCGTTGGATGTTACTCTGGAAGGGTTTGAGTCAGGTGGGTTTACCTGTGCGCTTTGCGTTTAACACGGCACGGCCGCGCGGCAGCTGTGCTTGTCTCTCGCCCAGGCGGTTCACGCGAGGCGATGCTGAGAACCTCATGAATATATGTGAGACCGTTAAGCATTTTATAGGCGCTGCTGTGCATGCGAGCGCTCCAATAACTCAATGTAAATGAGGCTGTGGGGTGGTAAACAGGACGGGGAGGGGGGAATGTCTCTAATAACAACCTTTTCTGGACGGATGTTCGGTGCTGCTGCTCTCAGTAAATTACGCTGTGAACGATTCGAGCCGGAAAACAGACGGGTGGAGATTGTTGCCTCGGTCTTATCCGGGTAAAAGACTTCTTTCACTTGCATTAGGGGTTGCTGTTGTCTCACTCTTGCTTTTCACTCAACTGCCATTTTTCATTTCACTTCAATGTGCAGTTATGCACCAACGTTGCCGTTGTGTATAATGGATTTTGTCGTAGTTTTCCAACTTATACAATGCCCATGACCCATTTATTGTGTTATTACAATATATTTCATGTTGTAATATTTTAAGAAACACGTGTTTTCATTCAAAAAGTCTAAATGATAAAACTTCTGCTCCATTTTTATAATGTGTGGAACAATATACTGTATCTTATAATGAGGCAACAGATAAAGGGTCTTTCCATTCAGTAAGCTGAGACAAATGCATTCACCCTGTTCATGTTTACCATGGCTGTGCATATGAAGATTGAAGATATGATGCTAACTGTGTTATTAATAATAATAATAATGTATTATTATTATTATTATTATTATTATTATAAAGTTAGAAAATTTGTAGCAGTGTTGTATAACAGTGTAGTATAACGGTTAAGGAACTGGACTTGTAACCAAAAGGTTGCAGGTTCGATTCCCAGGTAGGACACCGCCGTTGTACCCTTGAGCAAGGTACTTAACCTGAATTGCTTCAGTATATATCTAGCTGTATGAATGGATAAATGTAATAAGAAGTTGTGTAAGTCACTCTGGATAAGAGCGTCTGCTAAATGCCTGTAATGTCAATTTGACATTACCTTCTGGTTTGCCTTCTCATAGAATATGTTGCCCTTTAGCTTGCCTTATGATGTCATTGTTATGTCCGGGAATAACAGGAACCCAATAGCAGGCAGGAGTGAACAAAAACGAGGTTTAATTCCAGAAGGAACAAAATCACAGTCCAGGGGGAAGTCAAGACAGGCAGGGGTCATACACGGGAAGACACGGCAGAGGTACAAAATAGCAATCCAAAAGAATGGTCGCGAGAACACGTTCAGGGGTCGAAGCCAGAAAATCCGTCAAAAACAAATAACAAAAGAACAGACTGCAAAAACTTACAAACTCGGAAAAAACACTAAACAAACAAAACACTCGGAAACAGATACTAACTTGGCACGGACTCGGAAACAGATATATTAACTAGACACAGCTCACGTGAAAATAGAATGACGAACTCGCGACGAGAAACAAAGACAGCAGGTATAAATGCATGTGTAGACAGGTGCAAACAATAAGCTCGAGAATGGCAGGAAATGGAAAACAGCGAGAGAGCTAAGACATTTAACAAGGCAATTAGTAATTCGTTAGTAATTATCCTATCCTAGCCCTGTCGTTAGTAAATTAGTTAACAAGACAATGACTGGATACGTAAGGAAACACTAAACAGCTGTGGAAACGTGATGAGAACTAAATTGTTAGTTTGTGTTAGTAATAATTCTATTAAACCCTGACATTAGTAGATTAGTTAACCACCCCGTGTTTAGCCAGTTAGTAATTAATAAGTCCTATATAAATGTTAGTAGTGCAGGGTAATACAAACGAAGTGTACAGAAACGAAAGTAAAACTCCGTGAGAGGGAGCGAGAGATTCAGCACAGAACGCAAGGCTGCGGAAAACATGGAAAAGTGTATGCTACCGAAACTGACAATACTATACATGACCGAATAACAAAAACACACTCAGAACATAACAGTATGAACACTCAGAACATAACGACGGCTGCATCGCTCAGGGGGCCGGCGGCGACGGCTGCATCGCTCAGGGGGCCGGCGGCGACGGCTGCATCGCTCAGGGGGCCGGCGGCGACGGCTGCATCGCTCAGGGGGCCGGCGGCGACGGCTGCATCGCTCAGGGGGCCGGCGGCGACGGCTGCATCGCTCAGGGGGCCGGCGGCGACGGCTGCATCGCTCAGGGGGCCGGCGGCGACGGCTGCATCGCTCAGGGGGCCGGCGGCGACGGCTGCATCGCTCAGGGGGCCGGCGGCGACGGCTGCATCGCTCAGGGGACCGGCGGCGACGGCTGCATCGCTCAGGGGGCCGGCGGCGACGGCTGTATCGCTCAGGACAGGAGGCTAGCGGGCTCGGCCGCTCAGGACAGGAGGCTAGCGGGCTCGGACGCTCAGGACAGGAGGCTAGCGGGCTCGGCCGCTCAGGACAGGAGGCTAGCGGGCTCGGCCGCTCAGGACAGGAGGCTAGCGGGCTCGGCCACTCAGGACAGGAGGCTAGCGGGCTCGGCCGCTCAGGACAGGAGGCTAGCGGGCTCGGCCGCTCAGGACAGGAGGCTAGCGGACTCGGCCGCTCAGGACAGGAGGCTAGCGGGCTCGGCCGCTCAGGACAGGAGGCTAGCGGGCTCGGCCGCTCAGGACAGGAGGCTAGCGGGCTCGGCCGCTCAGGACAGGAGGTTAACTGGTCCCGCAATTTGAGAGGAGGCAGGGAACGGGACGGGACTGGTGGCGTGGAAAGGGACCGGACAGGAGGCATGGACCGGTGCGGGACAGGAGGCATGGACCGGGGCGGGACAGGAGGCATGGACCGGGGCGGGACAGGAGGCATGGACCGGGGCGGGACAGGAGGCATGGACCGGGGCGGGACAGGAGAGCTGGGACGGGACGGGACAGGAGAGCTGGGACGGGACGGGACAGGAGAGCTGGGACGGGACGGGACAGGAGAGCTGGGACGGGACGGGACAGGAGAGCTGGGACGGGACGGGACAGGAGAGCTGGGACGGGACGGGACAGGAGAGCTGGGACGGGACGGGACAGGAGAGCTGGGACGGGACGGGACAGGAGAGCTGGGACGGGACGGGACAGGGGAGCTGGGACTGAAAGGGACAGGAGAGCTGGGACGGAAAGGGACAGGAGAGCTGGGACGGAAAGGGACAGGAGAGCTGGGACGGAAAGGGACAGGAGAGCTGGGAAGGAAAGGGACAGGAGAGCTGGGACGGAAAGGGACAGGAGAGCTGGGACGGAAAGGGACAGGAGAGCTGGGACGGAAAGGGACAGGAGAGCTGGGACGGAAAGGGACAGGAGAGCTGGGACGGAAAGGGACCGGAGAGCTGGGACGGAAAGGGACAGGAGAGCTGGGACGGAAAGGGACAGGAGAGCTGGGACGGAAAGGGACAGGAGAGCTGGGACGGAAAGGGACAGGAGAGCTGGGACGGAAAGGGACAGGAGAGCTGGGACGGAAAGGAACAGGAGAGCTGGGACGGAAAGGGACAGGAGAGCTGGGGCGGAAAGGGACAGGAGAGCTGGGGCGGAAAGGGACAGGAGAGCTGGGGCGGAAAGGGACAGGAGAGCTGGGGCGGAAAGGAACAGGAGAGCTGGGGCGGAAAGGAACAGGAGAGCTGGGGCGGAAAGGGACAGGAGAGCTGGGGCGGAAAGGGACAGGAGAGCTGGGGCGGAAAGGGACAGGAGAGCTGGGGCGGACAGGGACAGGAGAGCTGGGGCGGAACGGGACAGGAGAGCTGGGACGGAACGGGACAGGAGAGCTGGGACGGAACGGGACAGGAGAGCTGGGACGGAACGGGACAGGAGAGCTGGGACGGAACGGGACAGGAGGGCTTGGACGGGACGGGACAGGAGGGCTTGGATGGGACGGGACAGGAGGGCTTGGACGGGACGGGACAGGAGGCTTGGGCAGGGACGGAAGGGTGATGGATCCTCCGTCAACGGGTGGCCGAGCCCGTCGACGGAGCCGGGAGCCAGGACCCCATCGCTTCCTCCCGGGACCATAGCCCCTCGGGCAAAGGGCAAGACGGGTACCTTCAAAATTAGAAGGTGTGGGGTTGTGGCTAGGCTCGGAGCTATCCGGATGGAGAGAGACCACTCCGAGCCTAACGGAGTGGGAGCTGGGAGGAGGAGTCCGGAGTGATGGGTAGGGGTCGGCATGACGGCGGGCAAACTCCGGATTTTGCCCCCAGATTCCCATGAGGTATTCCTCATAGGAATCCGAGCCGAATGGGTCGATCTCCATAGAGTGGAAGGCCTGCTGGGTCCCAACTGGCGAGTTCATACTGTTATGTCCGGGAATAACAGGAACCCAATAGCAGGCAGGAGTGAACAAAAACGAGGTTTAATTCCAGAAGGAACAAAATCACAGTCCAGGGGGAAGTCAAGACAGGCAGGGGTCATACACGGGAAGACACGGCAGAGGTACAAAATAGCAATCCAAAAGAATGGTCGCGAGAACACGTTCAGGGGTCGAAGCCAGAAAATCCGTCAAAAACAAATAACAAAAGAACAGACTGCAAAAACTTACAAACTCGGAAAAAACACTAAACAAACAAAACACTCGGAAACAGATACTAACTTGGCACGGACTCGGAAACAGATATATTAACTAGACACAGCTCACGTGAAAATAGAATGACGAACTCGCGACGAGAAACAAAGACAGCAGGTATAAATGCATGTGTAGACAGGTGCAAACAATAAGCTCGAGAATGGCAGGAAATGGAAAACAGCGAGAGAGCTAAGACATTTAACAAGGCAATTAGTAATTCGTTAGTAATTATCCTATCCTAGCCCTGTCGTTAGTAAATTAGTTAACAAGACAATGACTGGATACGTAAGGAAACACTAAACAGCTGTGGAAACGTGATGAGAACTAAATTGTTAGTTTGTGTTAGTAATAATTCTATTAAACCCTGACATTAGTAGATTAGTTAACCACCCCGTGTTTAGCCAGTTAGTAATTAATAAGTCCTATATAAATGTTAGTAGTGCAGGGTAATACAAACGAAGTGTACAGAAACGAAAGTAAAACTCCGTGAGAGGGAGCGAGAGATTCAGCACAGAACGCAAGGCTGCGGAAAACATGGAAAAGTGTATGCTACCGAAACTGACAATACTATACATGACCGAATAACAAAAACACACTCAGAACATAACAGTCATACTGGTATCTGTCTCTCTTAGCCCAATTTATAGAGCACTACTGCTATTTTTTCTCTCTCAGCTCACTTTATGATGTAACATAGGACCTGTTCCGCCTCTCTTTGTGATGTAACAAGATATCTGTCTCAGCTCACTTTGTGATGCAACATGGCACCTGTCTTGCCTCTTTTTGTGATGTAACAAGAAACTTGTCTCAGCTCACTTTGTGATGTAACATGGCACTTGTTTCGCCTCTCTTTGTGATGTAACAAGAGACCTGTCTCAGCTTGCATTGTGATATAACATAGGAGTTTTCTCAGCTCACATTGTGATGTATCAAGGAACCTGTCTCACCTTTTTTTGTGATATCATATTTATGATGCACAGGCACAGGGACAAGAGATGTAGCCAAAGGGGGATTTTTGGTTTTGAGCAGCAACCATGATATTTCACTGATTTAAAACGGGAGTGTTTAGCAGAAAGAGTGTTCATCGTAAGAAGAATTTGTAATAATTTGTCTAATTATAAAAATATTTTTAAGGTTGTCAGTAAAAGCTTATTTTACTGCCAATCATAATTAATTGAATTTCAATTGTCATGTGATCAAATCTTAGAAATACATTATCCCTTTAATACTTGGTCTCAGTAAATGTCCCCTCAACACACCCCACACATCTGAATCTGCTAAGGAGATGCGGTCTGATACACCTGTTACTTATGAGCCTCGTGTCTTTGGAAACACTGAGCTACTTCCAGGAATCCGCACACACACACACACACACACACCAGCATCAACGACAAAAACAATTGAGAACCTCTATAACCTTTGGAGCGAGGCTGGATAATAGAATGAGTCAAGGGTTTAGAATCACAGCAAGAGAGGAAATCGGTTAAACTAGGCTGAGAACATGTCCGTATTACCTCTAAGAAGGGAAAATTGTTTCCAGGGTAGCACTGGAGGTACCATTTTCAGTACTTTTAAGTTGTATAAAATCTTCAGCATAATACAAGGTAAAATGAACAGCGAACATTCCGCGAAACACACTATTTTATATTGCAACAAAAAAGACTCAAAGATAACTTATTAACTTAATCTGAATACAGGAAAAACGCAGATGTGTGTTGTACAGTAAAATGATTCATGCCGTCCGTCGATATTGTGCTTCCGTAAAGATGAATGGGTCTGTGTGAGCAGGTCGGTATCTACCCTCAACCTTTACTGTCAGTCTAAACACTAAGGAACTTAATTAGGTGTCCCCCTGGAGACGTGGTCTCAACCATGGACACCTTATAGAGGTGCATGTTAATGGAAACCCGGCATTCAGGCATAAATCAAGACCCCATCGCTGCTCCATCGCATTGCCCCTGATCTTCTCCCTCTAAGTCATTAATTAAATCTTGTCCTTTTAATATGAAGCAAATTAAGTTGCCCTTTAATGGGTCCCATTTTTAATTATAGGAATGGCTGTGAAGTGTCTATTTCACTAAGGACTTTAATGATCATTTTATAAAAATGACTTTTAGAATGTTACCATGTCACACAGACAATACTGCCTTAATTTACCGTGTGATTGCTATTAGTGTGATTGCTGTCATAGAAATGCCATCATCTAAGACTTTTTAAAACATTTTTGAGACTTTGAGGTCAGAAATCGGTAATATCATACATATTTAAACTTATGTGAGGAAGATTTCTTGAAAAGACATTGTTATTGTTCATATTTGCATACACTGTGCAATGGTTTTAATGTTCATATATTTTCCCCCAACACATTTACGGCTGTGTATTCTAAACAAATACTTGTATATTGTGCATAAAAATTCTAAGCGTGAAATTATCTTAGAGAAATTGCATACACACATATACATAAACATATTTTTTCATAATAAAATGTTCAGCCTTTGTACAAAAGGCGGGCTAATGGCAAATTAACTTGGAAACAAACAAACAAAAAATGTTAATTATATTGTTGTATTACATGAATTAACCCATTTGTTCAGTTCAAATCAGTATACATAACTAAGATTAAAAAGCATCAAATTCTGCAAACTCATGGGGGAATTTATGAATGAGGTATCATTTCAGTGTCTGGAAGCTTGAAATGAGCCGCCATTACAAGCCCCAAGTGTCCATGTATTACAGAGGTGTAAAATCCAGGGGTCAGAAAGTAAAAGTCCTGCCATGTGTTTCTTCCACCCATGAACTCAGCCAGCTTTGTTTATTTGTTTAGTAAGGATCCCCATTCGCTAATGTCAATTCGCTAGTCTTTCTGGGGTCCACACACCACAAACATTACAACAAATAACACATTAAGACAGTAACAATTTAGACATTCCAATAAAATTTCTCTAATTAGTTCTACCTTCTGGCTGAAAAATTGTGCTAAATTAGCAAATCCAGGTGATCAAAACAAAATACTGGGGAGGACTTTTACTTTCTGAACCTGGATTTTACACCCCTGGATTTACAATGATTGTGATTGTGTCACTCCTAGATGTTGACAACCCACAAAAAATGCAGATATATGTGTTTGCTGAACTCTACCTAATTATGTGGGGAAAACATACATTTATGTATATACTACACTTTGAGGTGAAATGAGGGAGACGCCCTCCTCTGCCAGTCTGTGTAAACAGGGAACATTAAAATGTTTAAAAGCACTAATCTGAAATATAATGAATAATTGTCTTTGGCACATGCATTAAATACTTAGTTTCAGGGCTGCTATGGCATCCACTATAGGTGTCATATAAATGTACACTATACCTTTGGTAACTATCCACGGGAGTGCCAGGTTATTATTAGAATAAATGTACACTATACCTTTGGTAACTATCCACGGGAGTGCCAGGTTATTATTAGAATAAATGTACACTATACCTTTGGTAACTATCCACGGGAGTGCCAGGTTATTATTAGAATAAATGTACACTATACCTTTGGTAACTATCCACGGGAGTGCCAGGTTATTATTAGAATAAATGTACACTATACCTTTGGTAACTATCCACGGGAGTGCCAGGTTATTATTAGAATAAATGTACACTATACCTTTGGTAACTATCCACGGGAGTGCCAGGTTATTATTAGAATAAATGTACACTATACCTTTGGTAACTATCCACGGGAGTGCCAGGTTATTATTAGAATAAATGTACACTATACCTTTGGTAACTATCCACGGGAGTGCCAGGTTATTATTAGAATAAATGTACACGATACCTTTGGTAACTATCCACGGGAGTGCCAGGTTATTATTAGAATAAATGTACACGATACCTTTGGTAACTATCCACGGGAGTGCCAGGTTATTATTAGAATAAATGTACACGATACCTTTGGTAACTATCCACGGGAGTGCCCGGTTATTATTAGAATAAATGTACACTATACCTTTGGTAACTATCCACGGGAGTGCCCAGGTTATTATTAGAATAAATGTACACTATACCTTTGGTAACTATCCACGGGAGTGCCAGGTTATTATTAGAATAAATGTACACTATACCTTTGGTAACTATCCACGGGAGTGCCAGGTTATTATTAGAATGCTCTATTGGTTGTTGTCAATTATTTGGTATTATATTTATTTTGCGGTTGGGACAGAGTAAAATGTAATTAATTATATTCTGGTGTACAAGGTGTTCTGTGAAGATAAAGTAACTCATCAAATTGCCCGGGTCTGCCACTGCTATAAACCGTGGTTAAAAAAAAAAAAAGACTTAGATAAAATCAAGAAAAACTTTTGCAATCACAATATACAACATAGCCTATACCATAATTTCCTTTGCAGAGAACCAAGGTCACATTTATTTCTGTTCAAGTGCAGCAAATTAATTTGTTCTCTAATGCCACATGAAATGATTCCCATGACAGCAAGAAACACCTTTATCCGTCCGCTGGTAAAATTGGAATATAATAATAAAAAAGAAAAATAATAAAATAAAATAATAAAAAAACTGGGAAATACTCGGAAGGCAATCAACAGCCTCGCTCTGTGCACATAAGTTATATCTTGGTGCCAGGCTCTTATCTGGCTCTTTGGTTTGATGAGAGAGGGTAGAAGATAATGTCTGAAGGTCACCTCCTGGAAACAGGCCAGGGCCTGATAAACACTCGCTCAGTGGAGGTGTTCAGTGTGTGTTCAGTGTGTCATGCTCAGAAAATCCAGATGTGCGACATGAGATATATTTTTTTCATACTTCTCCTGTCAAATATCCTCAAATCTACATATCTGTCATTGTTCCCATGGGCAGTCATTTCAACTGCATTGTATACAATTGAGTGGAAATATTTATACTGACTTTTGCTGGGGCAAAATGAACAGAACAGTCATGAAAAAATGTTTTTTGGCAAATAAATTCATATTGATCAAAATAGACTTTTTTGTAGAAAAAAGCCATTAAAACATTTCACAGAAGTAATGATTTGTTAAAAAATAGTTACTGTATGTTCAATTCCTATAAGCAAATGAAAGCCTGGAACTTGGAGGTTGAAGATTTGGAGGGAAAAAAATACTTTTTATTGGATTCAATCAGTATTTAATGTATATATGGGCATCTGTGGTGCACCCTTTGCCTGTGTGATTGACAAACTGTTCTTTCTTTCTTTCTATCTTTAATTATATTTCTTTCACTCTCTCTTTATTTCTTTATTCTTTCTTTATTTTTTCTTTCTTATTATAAGTAGCTTCTGGTTTGTTACCATAATTGGCACTGGTACAATTTCAACTGAAAAGTTTGCCTCTGCTGGACCAGCGAACAGCAGGTCGGTGTTATATTTACTGAAATGTCTTCTGAGGGCATCATTGCATGTGATTGGTTCTCTCAGCCATCCAATCAGCGAGAGGGTTAGGGTTAGGGTTAGGGTTACGGTAAGGTTTGCAAAGCTACCCTCAGAAGACATCTCCATAAATACAACACCAACCTGCCTCTGAATACCTGTGGGAACAGGATAAACTTACATAGCAATGGAAAATAAATCTAGGGACTATCCTGAATGTCAACTGCTATTAACTGTGATCGGGCTACTTGGACCGTCACTGAGGCAGAGTAGGTCTATGTATTTATTTAAGTTACATTTGAGCTGATATACAGACAATAAAACAAACAACACAATGAAGGTCACCATTACTCAAACAGCAGAGCAGTGTATTTTGTTATGGCGTACATGTTGTATACCTGTGTTAGACAGGGGTAGCCGTATTTTAGCCGGAAACCTTTTTTTACCTCTATAAGATTCCCACTGTTCCATTTCCTCGAGGTTTCATTCGCCGTCGATGTTTTACTGCGTCTCGCACTGAAAAAACGAAGCCGGTGACTGAAAGGCCGCGCGCAGTATGGCACCTTTGTGAGTTACCTTCCCGGTTCGACACACAGGCCCCACCCTAAACCTGTGCATTGTGTCCTGTATCCGAGCATGGCAATGTTGGCAAACGCATGCCTCCCCTTCAGCTATCACATGGATGCTGGCTGGTCTGCAAAACTCACTGTTTTTAGAAGTGAATTAAAACGCGTCTATAAATTGCAGTGTTCTTTCAGTGCAAAGGAAGAATGAGGATGTCTAAGTTAAAGTAAGGTCTGAAAGCATAGTTTTTTGGTCCTGTTTGTCTAATCAGTGTCCTGATTTTAAAACTAGCATAACGACGATAACAGCACAAACTCAGAAATGATACCCCATAATCATGCGATTCAAAAATAACAGCTCAGAGAAAGTGATGTCCTGGAATTAAAGCGTGCTGCATGACATTTATGGACTGAAATGTATAAGTGTTTTCTAATAATTTCTGAACACAAAAGTTCAGTTTTGATGCATTGTTCGTATTTCTTAATATCCAGTAGTGAAAATAATATATGTTTTAAGTATAATCGTTATGGAATGCATCCTCTATTGTGTTCCACATTAAAGTGCTTTTAACTGTGTGCACATATATACAGATCCAGGCCACATAATAAATTGTGTGTCATGTAAGTGAACGGCAATATTTACACACCAGCAACCCCTCTATTCCCTACACATTTTTCACTTGGTAGCTGAACGATGGCAGAAACAGGAATACAGAGTCGCGGTGTTCAAAAAAGCTCTGCTGCCAAGCCCTGCACCTGTATTCATATGTTATCGATTTAAACAATATCTAAATTACAAGGCAGAGTAGCCCTTTGATTTTTAGGAATAATTGGTCATATCAGTAGCTGGCAGCACAGGTCTTTAGGACTGAGCGTCATTTTTAACTTCACAGAAAGTCTCAGGTTTGTTCATTTCAAAGCGACAAACTTTCTCTGGAAAAAAAAAAGTCACTTTCTTGCATGACCTCAAAGGGAACTCTAACAGAAAAGAAAACGCATCTGAACCTGACATTTCCAGTCTCCCAAGAGCCCTATTAGAGGGAAGGCGAAAAGTGACAAGTTTAAATGAGTAGCGAGTTTTAGCAGCCAAGAAGCACCAAATGAAGGATATAGATTATCGTATCAGCAGCTGCAATCTAGCAACCTCGCAGGCAAAAGAGACTGTGGTAGCCAAGGCCCTGTGGATAACCACGTGTTTCTGTCCTCTGTGTATTCAGCTGCTTTATTATGCTTTGTATAAACTGTGAAAATTATTAATCGCTCCATGTCTTAAGACTAGACTAGAGGTGTCTTTGTGTTGCATTACTCTCAGCTCAGAGAGAATCTGTGCACACACCATTCATGTGGATACCATTGCTTATGGAAATTATCAAAAGATTGTATGTATTTAATTCACATCGTCTCTGAACGATTCATCGCCACATTCATATATTTCTTAAATTGGAACATTCACCATATATTCATTATTATTATACTTGTATTGTTATTACATTTGCATTGGTCCTTGAACACATTCCACTTTCTGAGAGTAAACAATGCTAGTGTTAAAATAGTGTGAACGGGGGCTGCTGGGTGGCTTGTCCCGTTAAGGCAGCGCTCGACTGTGTGGGTGGGCGGGCCTGTGGTCTGGTATGAAATCCGGACTGTGCCATTGGCCACTTGCCCCACAGGGTGACACTTAATTGGCTGAAGACTAACCCACAGAGCCCTACCTACTGCATGCTGTGCTCTAGCGTACAGTGTACTGCATACTGTTTAGTGACATACAGTATGCCAAAAAATATACTGATTACTACTATCAGCGAAAACCTGGAAATAAGTGTATCATCCGGGGATTTAAAGTACACTACATTTAGAAACCATGTCGCCCATTTAACAACTTTCTTATCCAGTGTACTCAACTAGCATACTCAATAGTATGGAAGGGCATTCGTATTCGTACACGGGCGGCACGGTGGTTAGCACTGTCGCCTCACAGCAAGAAGGTACCAAGTTTGAATCCTGGCCGAGGGCCTTTCTGTGTAGAGTTTGCATGTTCTCCACGTGTCCGCGTGGGTTTCCTCCAGGTACTCTGGTTTCCTCCCACAGTCCAAAGACACGCAGGTTAGGCTAATTGGAGACTCAAAATTACCCATAGGCATAAGTGTGTGAGTGAATGGTGTGCGTGCCCTCTGATGGATTGACGACCTGTCCATGATATATTCCTGCTTCTCACCCAATGCATGCTGGGATATGCTTCAGCCCTGGGATATGCTCTTTGTCAGCCCAGCCCTTGTTTCATTGCTCCCCAGCGATCTACACTGGTCAGTCAGGTCCCAACAGATTACAACAGTGTGACCCCGACTGGATGAAACTGCTCATTTTTAACTAAAAGCAGACAGAGTTCCCACAGTTACATTGATATATATGCAGCATTGCTTCGATGTCAAGACATAGCAGAAAGTGGGCCTCGCGGTGGTACAGCGGTAAGAGCGCTGACTTTCAGTCAGCGCAGTTGTACTCCGAGGATCGGGGTTCGCGCCCCGGACCTGCCAGTTCCGAGCATGGTCGGGGCCCTGTGGGAGCGGCAATTGGCGGCTGCTCCCGGGTGGGGGGAGGGGCTCGGAGAGAATCGCTGCGCATATGTCGGCCCCGGGCAAGTTGGAATCACGGTCAGCTTAAGGAGTCACGTTCTGAATAAGAGCGTGGCGACCTTCGTTACTACCGACTGACGGGATTGTGCAGCAGTGATTCTCTAGCGGTTGCTACATGGGGGGAGTTGAAGTAGAATAAGGGATTCAATTGGCTACCAAATTGGGAGAAAAATGGGAAAAATCAGAAATAAAATTTTAAAAAATAAAATTTTTTTAAAAAAAGACATAGCAGAAAAAGCCATGTTAAGATGTGTTTCAGGTCACCCACTAGGCACCCTGGCAACTTAGAATATTACACTTAATTCCCATAAGCACTTGGTTTATAATTTACCCTCTTACCTTATGCTACAGATACGAGAGTGTGAATTTGTGCCGTTTATCACAGGAAGATATGAAGTGTCATGCTACAACTCCCTCAGGCCCTTCTGACTCTAGTAGGGTTTAGCAGATTATCTAGTGCTAGAGGAAACACATACAAGCTGCTTTCCGTTGGGTGACACAATTTTTAAAGGTCTTTTTATATATGTTATGCTACGATCAATTAAATGAATTTATACAGTGAGTTTATTTAATTCGCTTGACATTGATAACAAGGTTAAAGTTCAGCTGCATTCTTTTCTTCTTCCTGTTTATGAACATTCTCTATAATTGGTGACACAATACTCCCAAAGCCTCTAATGAACATTATTATATTTTAATATCTTCCATTGCATGGATTTACCTTAACCTCCCAGACATTTAACAGCATTTTAGAACAGCGCACACGCAGTGGAAACGTCCCTGTGTTGGCTCACTAATACACTGAACGTCTGCCAGCCAGTCAACAAGGCAAAGAGATGGAGGTATGAGGCGCTCTAAAACTCACTTTAAGTCATAACATCAGCAGGTGTTTCCCGCTCATTGTGTAGTATGAACGTACGGCTTTTCCCTCAGTGAGCTGGTAAAGTGCATACAGACAAAGAACGCATCACTTAGAATCGGAATCAGAATTTATGAGAAAAAAAGCAACACTGAGGATATTGCTGAGGATATTGTTTACTGAGAAAGAGTAATTGTATATTGGTATCATTTAGCTGGTAAGTTGTTTACCTTTTTGTGAAAATTTTACTGGGAACCTGCTATATGTTCTGATTAAAAAAATAGAATAAAACTGTGTAACAGGAAAACTACTTTGGAAATGCTTTTAAATAACACCCTAACCATTCGTATGAATTTTGATATGAACCTGAGAATTGTCTCAAAAGGTATGTAGTTTCTGTAATACCAGAATCATTTGCTGTTTTGAAAAAAATAAAACATCTGAATAATTTCATAATGAAAATGCAAATGAATATAAAATGTGGGCTTAATTACATTAAATGTGCTTATCTATAATTTGTTCATTACCATGTTTTTTTTCCCAAAGAGTGCTTAAAAAGATAAACCTCATAACCTTCTCTTTCGTCCCACATTAATTAGGCTGATAAAGAGGGCAGTGATAATCTTATCATTTGCAATGCTAAATTTTAGTTAATTAAGTTGATTATAGGTTGCATAACTATAACCTCTGTGAACAATGTGTAAATATGCAATGCAAAAGGGTAAATGTAGTTATTTAAATCTATTTATTACACCCGCGTGCGTAGCGCAAGCATGGGGTATTGTTTTTGCTCCTGTCTGTGTGTGTCCCTGTCCGTCTGTGTTTGTGTCCCTGTCATCCATAACTCGAACAATTCTACTCCAATTGGGATTAAACTTTCTGGAAATTTTGACAGTTGGGCAATGACCTAACTCTTGAATTTTTTTCCCAATCGGCCAATGCCCGCCTTCACAGTGCAAAATCGAAGTTTTAGCCCCATGCATATTACGCTCAGGGTCGAGCACACACGTGGGTGTAGCATCTCTCTGAGTGCCATTCTGGTTTAAATGGTAATTATTTAAACTATGTGTAATAGGTCAGATTGGTTTATTACACTAAGGGCCTGATTTACTAAGACCTTTAGCGTGTTCAAAAGCACACACAAAACTAATAACGCAGCTAATAACGGTGCAAATTTAACACTGCTGGTGTACATTTAACGATCTAGGGTGTTAAATTTACACCACCATTTTTGCTGTGTATGACGGGAAAAAAATCTTAACCATTGTAGTGTTACTGGACCTGATTCCAATTTTTTTTCAATATATTTATTTATTTATTGTCACTGCGTAGACTTTTCCGGCCATCTGGCCAGGCTGTTCAGTTTTGACACTAACTTGGCTGAATCTATTTTAAGGCATGTTTTAGAAGCTGTTGTCTTATGTTGTGACAAATATTTTAAATTTAATCAAGACCACATATTGTCATGCAAGCTCTGGCAACTGGGCAATGATACAATGTGTTTATTCATAGCAGCAGTGGGTATTGTTTTGGATAATTATCAAACCATTGCACAAACTATAAGCAGCGTTGAACTTATCCTTGCCTAATGTATTTCAATTTAAGCCACTTGGAATTGCTAGTGGTACGCTCAGGAATCATGAGAAATTAAATGATGAGATCTATCCTCTTGCTTATGCATATATGCTTTATTAGCTAAATAGTTTTGAAATAAACAAACTGACTTAACAATGTTTCCCTTTTCCATGAATTGTCAGTTTAAAAATCACCAAAAAGTATCCAGTTTATCTGATAGCTGTCTTATCTGATCATGTTCTGACAGTAACAGTTGAACTGACTTATTAAAAGCAACAGTCAAAACTGTTTAGTCTTTTTATTTAGCAGATTTTCTGTGGGGTTTTTTTCTTCTTTTTTTTTATTATGCTAAATTATTTTGCTGAAAGTAAGCGTTGAAGGCTGTCCACCCACCTCTTGCAGCACATGTTTGCTCAGGCCGGAGAGAATGGAACATTCTGGAGTCCAGCTGGCCCAACCGTTCTTTCATTCAGCCTACTGTGATGTCATCAGCTCCTACACTGCAGTCGTGGGAACGTCCAGTTGTGACTCACTGTGCATTTGGGCTGAATAACCACAGTGAAATCTTCAGTGGTAAATCGATTCTTACAGAGTACACGGCATCCCTATTGGATGTACTCTGCTGGAGTTGAATTAACACTAGACATTTTTTTTTAATGTGCTGGTTATTGAACTAGTCACAAAAACTGTGCGGAGAAAAGGCTGCCTTTTATCTTTGAGCTGGACACTTACTGCTAACCTCAACCAATAATAATAATAATAATCATCACTCACTGTGAGCCATATTGTAAAGATGCAGGTACAGCAAGCGCTAAAAAATATCAAAAGAAGGCATCCATGACTTTTTAGCATTTAGGCATTTTGAGGGTGTCGTATTACAGAATTCTTCCCGTGTTCAGACATCATAAATCTGATAAAATACCACTTTGTTGCGCGTTCGCACTAATCCACACCTCCAGAGTACTAAACCAGCTCCATTTCACGGTATGGGAATATATGGATATAAACCGACTTCGGCACAAACTAGAGTTTATGCACTTTATGTGCCAGTCTCAGCTCCAAAATATCAATTTGTGTTTGTGGCAGCTGTGCTAGCGCAAGCATTAGCCCGGGGTTGTTGCATCCTTAAAATAGGCGCTGTGTGTTTTAACGCCACTTTCACTGCATCGGTTCCTCTCCTCTAATTTAACGTGACACAGTGGCTCTTAAAGGCACTCTTAAAGAACCCGTTTTGTTGTGTGAAGCTTGTTGGTAATATCGCTCGTGTTGGCTCATATGCATGCCTCAGTCGCCCTCTGCACGTCAGTGTCACTTCTTCCACTTCATAGCTGTCTGCTCTTAAGATCACCTTGGACGTTTCTTTCTTTTTCTATTTATTTTTTAAAGTTAATGGAAAAGTAAACTCGCAAAAGCACTGACTTTCTGACGAAAACAAAATGGCAGCTGTAAGGACGTCGAGACGGTGCTAGAAGGATATCGGTTATATAAAGTGAGATAGCGCCTCAAATGTGTTATATGACATTTATTTTATGTATATTACACATGTGATATACTACATGAATGACATTCATGGCATTAAAAGACTGCAAAGAAGACTTTTGATAGTGATGATTCATAAAGAAAGAAATAGCACTGGGAGGTCTTAGGTCATGGCCACAAGCTATTCTTCTGTTGCCAGTCAGTCTCTGTCACACCAAGTAATAGTCTTTGCTAAATAACTTTGACCTGTCTTTGACCTGAAAAGGAGATGACCGTCCGGAGGTCATAGGGTCCTGTTATAAACCTAGCCAGGGGTCCAGCTGAGAGGGTGGTCCCTGGTGCATCACATCTGTCCAGGTTTTTTTCCACTTTGAGTTTGGCATCACCTGGCAGTGGCCGCCCACGTGTGACCATGAGCGCGCTCCCATCAGATGGCTTCTGCTCGGGCTTCATCCTTGCATTCTCCAGGAGCCAGGTGAGATAGTGACTTGTTTTTTGATTTTTCAAAACACAGAATGTCTAGCTAGCATTCATCATATGTCTTACAGGCGTGTGCGTGGCATGTTACGTGTATGTGATGTAGTTGCGTGCAAAAATACAGCAGGAAGAAAGAGTGATATATTATTATTTTTACTTAGAAAATGTAAAAAATGTTTGGAATATAAGTATAATAAACAGTATATTGTATGTAATTTATGTATAGTGAAAGGTACAGTATATTGTATGTAATTTATGTATAGTGAAAGGTACAGTATATTGTATGTAATTTATGTATAGTGAAAGGTACAGTATATGCACGTTCTGTAAAATGAGTCTGATGTGACCTCCGACTGGGAGGTTCTGTGGATAATATCACCTGATTCACTCGAATGATCCTCAAAATAAAACAACTGAATGTAGTTTACAGGAAAGATCCCGTTTCAAACCAACGCATAAAACAAATTGTATTGCGTGGCTGCTTTATTTGTAATTGTAAAAAGGCTTGTGTCTAATTCTGAAATAGGACATGTTAACAATCATGAGTAAATGCTCCTCGTGCAGAAGGCTCTTTTCTCATTGTCCCGTTGTGCCACGCTGGCGAAGTATCTCTTCTTTCTGTGTGATGCACTGTGTTCACACACGCCTGTAGCCTATATTCTGCAGCTGGAGACAAATATTATAAGAAAATACTTTTTTTTTGTGCCCACTACTGTGCTAAATCACATTTTCACTCGGCGTAAACTTTGTAAAGAAAACAAATGCGACTATCTGTGTGGAAAATGTGCAGTGTGTGCAGGGGCAAATGGCAAATATTCCTTCATTGTGTGTTTCTGTGGTCTGTGAGAGAGAAAGAAAGAGAGCAAAAAAGAGGGAGAGGGGGAGAGAGGGAGGGAGAGTGAGCGAGAGAGAGGGATAGAGAGATATAGGTAGAGAGATAGAATTGAGAGATTCAGCATTTGGAGATATTGCACTTGCAACAGAGGCCACCCACACATGCAGTGGAATGGCAGTATACTCAAAGTGAGGCCCTCCATAGCATTGTCGCTGCAGTATACTCAAAGTGAGGCCCTCCATAGCACTGTCGCTGCAGTATACTCAAAGTGAGGCCCTCCATAGCACTGTTGCTGCAGTATACTCAAAGTGAGGCCCTCCATAGCACTGTCGCTGCAGTATACTCAAAGTGAGGCCCTCCATAGCATTGTCGCTGCAGTATACTCAAAGTGAGGCCCTCCATAGCACTGTCGCTGCAGTATACTCAAAGTGAGGCCCTCCATAGCATTGTCGCTGCAGTATACTCAAAGTGAGGCCCTCCATAGCACTGTCGCTGCAGTATACTCAAAGTGAGGCCCTCCATAGCACTGTCGCTGCAGTATACTCAAAGTGAGGCCCTCCATAGCATTTACACTGCAGTATACTCAAAGTGAGGCCCTCCATAGCACTGTCGCTGCAGTATACTCAAAGTGAGGCCCTCCATAGCACTGTCGCTGCAGTATACTCAAAGTGAGGCCCTCCATAGCACTGTTGCTGCAGTATACTCAAAGTGAGGCCCTCCATAGCACTGTCGCTGCAGTATACTCAAAGTGAGGCCCTCCATAGCATTGTCGCTGCAGTATACTCAAAGTGAGGCCCTCCATAGCACTGTCGCTGCAGTATACTCAAAGTGAGGCCCTCCATAGCATTGACGCTGCAGCAGTATACTCAAAGTGAGGCCCTCCATAGCATTGTCGCTGGTATGTGGGGATTCGCATAATAACAGATTGTTATTTGTTTTCTGGTGGAGCCCTGGGAAGCGATCAGTGAATTAATAATTGCAATGGTTTTCAGGCTATACCCGTACTGGGAACCACATACTGTAGGAAAGAGAAGCTGTGCAAAACTATTAAAAACAGGATAGTGTTTTGTTTTTGCAAACAAGGCCAACATCCGGTTAAGATGGACTACAAAAATGTATCCGACTTACCCATATAGAATTACAATTCATTTCAGAATTTGTAGTTGTTCGGATTTTCCATGGAATATCATTTAACTCAAGTGAAGTGAAGAAACAATTTTTTTTTTTTTTAACCAGCAAAGGCCATAGTCTTAAACTTCACATCTGCAGGATGAATCTGTCCATTCTGTACAATGTAATCTCTATCAACAAGATGGAAAACAATCCACAGTGATGAACAAAATAACTATTTAAAATCTGACAGAAAATAAATACATTTATTAGCTTTATCTGAATTCAATTAGTTTTTGTAGATGTGGGAAACACAAAGACAAATTACATTTAAATGCATATAAATATGCATTATTTGTACATATGTGTATATCTTCTAAACATCAGTGGGTGAACATCACTGAGGGCCAGATTAATCAGACTGACATCAGCTGTGATAGTATGTAAAAAAATGGGATCTGCAATAAGGAACAATGCTTGCTCTCAGAAAGAGAACAGTATTTAAAATGGTGTCACACAGGGTTGCCCTTTTTAAAAATAAATACATAAATAATATTAGTGTAGGTTAATGATAAAACCTTGCTGCTTTTATTTCCAGCAACATTTGATAGTTGCATTAAAATATACTGGAAAAGGTCCTATGGGTCTGTTTACGGTGTAAAGACACATTTTTCCATAAAACTGTACATTTGCAACCAGTTCACAGTGATGGAATCAAAGAGGCTTTTTATTATTTTATTTTTTTAAGAAAACAAATCATTTCAAAAAAGCACGAGACTCTTTCCTGGGGCTGGTTGACATGATCGATTGCCCCGTCAGTTTTCCTGCAAGTTTAATTACCGGTTTTTGTGCGCATTCCGTCAGCTTATGTGCTTTACTTCTGAACAGAAAATAAAGCCCTGAAGGGTGACGCTGGAGAGAATTGTCCTTGCATAAGCACGGCCATTAGGATTAGGAGAGCGCTTGGCCGTTGATAAACGTTTGATCGTTCTTCTTTGCTGAGAGTAATATGAGCCGTTCGGTGAAGGTGCTAAGAATATTCCAGAGTTAATACAGGTCATGTACAGCTCTTACCGCGTACTTAACGGCAGGAAGAGGGACATCGCGAGAGAAGGTACAAAAAGCGTTTAAGCCAGTGCACATCAAGCAGCTTTAGCAATGAGAGCATGGCGGCTCTATTTTACCCTTTCACAAGTTCCATGTCATAAAACCAGAAAATAATGTGATGTTATATAATGCATGCTAATCCACAAGTAACAGTATAAACGTGCTTTAGAGTCATGCTCATAACTTTACAAGTGAAAGAAACAATAGTACCCACTAATGTCTTGTAGTTAAAAATAAAGTGTTTGTGTCATTGCAGTGTCATATTTCGTTTCATTACATTACAGTCATTTAGCAGACGCTTTAATCCAAAGCGACATACAATAAGTGCATTCAGAAAGGTCATCGAAGTAACTACAGAACAGATAAGACAAAGCACATCATTCCCATAACGTAGCAGCTATCCCTAGTAATGAACATTGAATGTAGTTCACAGTAAGCTGTTGGTAAATCAGCTATACTATAATTCTGTTATAAATACTATTATAAACTATAACATCAAATAATTAGACAAGAAAAACACAGGGAACAAGTATTATGAGAAAAGTTCCTAGATTAGCGTATCAGTCGAGGTGGAGTCTGAAGAGGTGTGTCTTCAGGCCACGACGGAACGCAGGCAGGGTTGGAGTAGAACGTAGGGGAATGGGGAGTTCGTTTCACCACTGAGGAGCTAGGGTGGAAAAGCTTGGCAGTCGGGACGAGCGAGAGCCATTGACACTGAGGGGAATGGGGGGGGGAGAGTCGCCCTGCTGTAGACGAGCAAAGTGGTCGAGCAGAAACACAGTGCTGGATTAAGTCCTGGCCCGTCCTATTGGCTGCAGTGTAGGCCAGGGTCAGAACTTTGAATCTGATCCTGGTTGCAACCGGCAGCCAGTGGAGTGACCACAGTGGAGAGAAGAGAACTGGACAAAAAGGCACTGGATTGACATGGCCTTTGCTGGAATTATGTCATCCATATCTTATATGTATTCCTGCTTTGCTTTTCAGTGCTTCTTAAACCACATCGCTTAATTATACTTTCTAATCAATCTGACTGAATAAGTGTGATCCTGTAGCCAGAATTAATCTGACTGAATAAGTGTGATCCTGTAGCCAGAATTAATCTGACTGAATAAGTGTGATCCTGTAGCCAGAATCAATCTGACTGAATAAGTGTGATCCTGTAGCCAGAATTAATCTGACTGAATAAGTGTGATCCTGTAGCCAGAATTAATCTGACTGAATAAGTGTGATCATGTAGCCAGAATTAATCTGACTGAATAAGTGTGATCCTGTAGCCAGAATGAATCAGGATGCTGGCATAACCATTATTCTTCACCCCCCAGTCTGTGTTTCCTTCAGGTGAGTAGCCTGCTGAACGAGGGTCCCGGGATGCCCACTATGGGGTCTTCAGGGCATTCCCATGTGAGCTCCACTAGCCTCTCCAAGGATCCTGCACTGCCACATCTCACTGTAAATTCACTATACATTTGCATTGCTAAAGGTCATGCTCAGATATTTGAGAGGGAGAGAGAGAGAGGGAGAGAGGGAGAGAGGGAGAGAGAGGGAGAGAGAGAGAGAGAGAGAGAGAGAGAGAGAGAGAGAGAGAGAGAGAGAGAGAGGGAGAGAGAGGGAGAGAGAGGGAGAGAGAGGGAGAGAGAGAGAGAGAGAGAGAGAGAGAGAGAGAGAGAGAGAGAGAGCAGGAGAGATATATGGAGAGATAGAGAGAGATATATGGAGAGATATATGGAGAAATAGAGAGAGATATGTGAAGAAATAGAGAGAGATATATGGAGAAATAGAGAGATATATGGAGAAATAGAGAGATAGAGGAAGAGATAGAGAAAGATAAAAAGAGAGCGATGGAGAGATAGAGAAAGAGAGAGAAGGAGATAGATAGATAGATAGATAGAGAGAGAGATAGAGAAAGAGAGATAGAGAAAGAGAGAAATATGATAGATAGAGAAAGAGAGATCTGGCGATAGTGTAGCATTATGGTTTGGACACTGGGCTTATTGTAGGGTTGATTCCCAGGCCGTTCTGTTCTTGAGCAAAGTACTCACCCTGAATTTCTACAGTAAAATATCCAGCTGTATAAATGGATTGTATGTAAATAATGTAAGCTGTTTAAGTCACTCTGGGTAAGAGTCACTCTGGCATCTGCTAAATGTTTACATTGCAATGCAAATGCAGAGAGACAGAGAGAGCTTGAATGAGGACGATGCCAACCTACAAATTACATCCTTAATGACCCCCAAATATTAAAAACGTATAAGATTATTCTATAAATACTACACAGCAAAAATGGCGGTGTAAATCTAACTCTGCTGGTGTACATTTAACACACATTTTGGTGTTTATATGAGACCACAGTATCATTACATTACAGGCATTTAGCAGACGCTCTTATCCAGAGCGGCTTACACAACATTTTAGCATTTTTTACATATTATCGATTTATACAGCTGGATATATACTGAAGCGATTCAGGTTAAGTACCTTGCTCAAGGGTACAACGGCAGTGTCCTGGGAATCGAACCTGCAACCTTTCGGTTACAAGGCCAGTTCCTGAACAATTATACATTATACCAATGTACTACACTGCCGTAGGTTGGTAAATGTACACCACCAGTTTTGCTGTGTAAAATTAGTTATTTTTATCTTTCGCTTATTTTGCCAGCAGTTTTTTGAATTCGACCAATTTTAAATTTACAGGGAGGGCAGGTATTTCAGAGAAACAAATCAAGCTTCAGCGAAGGGCCAGATATTTCTCAGACAGTAACTTGACAACGTAAGAATGAGTAGTGACACACATCTGATCTCATGAGCAAGTTCTCTACTGCAGTTGTTCTGCTCCAGTAGAGTGGATAGGAGTATATGTTTTACAGGAAAATTGAAAGAATTGTACTTATTTTCCCCCACTGGGCCCAGCCTATGAAGAGTCTATTAACTCAATTGAGTTATAGTTACTTCATAAACAGTAAGAATATATTTTCACAGTCTTGCGCATTCTTAATAAAACAGACACACAGCATGATATTATGAATAATATTAATGCCATGTCCTTGGCCAAGGAACGACCAACAATATACGTGCGTGATGTCGGAGTTGTTTGAGTTGTTGTGTTGCATTTGAAGGCAATAGTTGCTCACGGTACATTGCCTCTTTGTTTTGCAAAGAGTTCGCAATTCAATACATCAGGGCAAGGGAGCGCAGCAGAAATATGGGTTCTATTTACGTTATAATTATGTGTGGGAGTGAGTGCCTTGCGGATAGCGAAAAGCAGACTGTTGAACCCAGAGAAATAAATCCGTAAGGACATCTATGGGAACTTGATAAAGTACATGACCACATGACAGCCAATAATAAAGTTTGATTAAAACACTGTTTAGTTTCACTCTATCCCATATAGAGCTCAAGAGATAGTGTCGTTCTAGAGAAATAATCTATAGTTGTAACCCATGATGAACCGCAGTGATGTTTGTATTTTATGTATTTTATTGTATTTTGTATAATGTATTTTATAATTTTTACTTAAATCAGGAGTTCAGGCAAATTGTCCTATTGTGGAATAATCAAATCATAAACAATGTATTGGGTTCCTGGAGTCAATTAGAGCCACTGAGCCACGGTCTTTATCAAAATGTCTACCCTTTATACACACAGCAAAAATGGCAGTGTAAATTTAACACTGCTGGTGTACAGTTAACACCCTAGGGTGTTTATATGAGCTCACAGAGTCATGTAAACACACTAGGGTGTTAAATGTACACCACCATTTTTGCTGCGCAGAGTTTGCTCAAAATATTCATGTGCCCTCTTACAGGCAAATACCTGAAGATTGTTTTTTATTTTGTGGATAAATCACCTTAGGCCTGGGTTTAGCTGGATTAGGCCTGGTTAGCTGGATTTCACTTGTTTAAATCACAGGAACATTAGGCTTTTGAAATCAATTGAAAAAGTAAATTGAAAAATGGGAAATGCCATTGTTATTGCTATATTCCCATCTGTTGCACAAGTTATGCATATTATGCAATCAATTCCCTTTAATTAAGGAGAATAACATGGCTCAAGCATTAATTAGTGAGTGCAGAAATGCAGAAGCA
The DNA here is from genome assembly GCA_022702515.1 of Ilyophis sp. 1 JC-2022. Classification (NCBI taxonomy): domain Eukaryota; kingdom Metazoa; phylum Chordata; class Actinopteri; order Anguilliformes; family Synaphobranchidae; genus Ilyophis; species Ilyophis sp. 1 JC-2022. The sequence goes on from CM040404.1 coordinate 132,202,878, forward strand.
GCCGCAGTGCATTAACTTCACTGTATATCTTTAGTTTATGTTGTTCAAAAAGTAATTGACATTGAATAATGGCTTACTCAATATTTCTTTGTTGCTACTTTTGACATTCTAGGCCCTGCATGTTACATTTGAAAGGTTAAGTTCGAATACTCAAAAGGCAGCTCCATACGTATAGTGTTCATGATATCTTCCATCACTGCATGCTATTTTATGAGTCTCTCCATCTCCATCTCTGAGCCTGGTCTAGGGCCTTATCACATCGGAACTATTGCTGCTTGTCTCTGGCACTGCCAGATTAGCTCAACTGGCTCCTCTCTCCACTGGCTACCAATCACACAGCACATTCAATTTAAAAGCTGGCTGCGTACTGTCTGGGTACTGAATGGGATCTTCCTACCAGGATGTAGCTCAGTAGGAGATGGGGGGGGGGTTCAAACCCGATGGGCTCCTCTTGCCTGGTTGGTGTTATTTATTTATTATTATTACTTTAAAGAGGTGCCTTTTTTGGTTACACTCTCATAAAAAAAGTATGAGTACCTGGTGCTTGTACCTGGTGTGGTACCCTATAGGTACATAAAATTGTCCCCCTAGACAGCAATACATAATTTGTTTGTACCTTTTTGCTTGTAAAAGGTACTTACTAGTTCCCATATATAATATATACTTTCTGGGTACATTTGGGAAATTTGTTTCTTAAAGAACAAAAATGTACCTCCACTGTACCTTTGCTTCTGAGAGTGTATCACACAGGTTAGCCTGGGGTTCCAGTTGTAACTGTGTACAGTAAGAGATCATCTTGTTCTGCCTGACAATCATCACACATTCACTACTACATTGACAATGTTACTATTTAGTCATTGTATCCATTTTTACATAAAGTCATCATATTTAATATTTGGTTGCCTATCCTTTGCAAGCCATGACTTCCTGATGTCTGTGACCCAACAACATCAAAAGGCTCTTGATATTTTTTTTTCAGGTACTCTTACAAGCGATACTATAACCTCTCTGTATTTGAATGGATCTCTATGGGAAGTGGGCGGTGGGACTAGATTAAGCTGTAAATTACACGAGAATAGTATGGAACACATGGTTGGCTTAAATGGCTGTAATTCATCAAGGGTCTGAGGTATCAAACGAGTCTCAAACCATCACTCTGCTGCCAGATATGCAGTAGATATGGATGGATAACTTTAAGGGTTATTCTCCGGACTCATTTTCCCATTGAACTTTATGGAAAAATAAGTCGGGAGAAACAATCCTTCAAGTGATCCATCGCTTGTAAGAGTACCTGAAAATAAGACATGAAAAGTCTTTTGATATTGTTTGGTCACAAACATCAGGAAGTTAAGGCATGCAAAAGATATACAACCAAATATTAAAAGTGATGACTTTATTCTACATTATGTAAAACTATACAATATTTCTTGATGCCCGAAAACGGGGGAGAACTATATACAAAAGGTTCTATAATTTATAAACGGTTCATCCGATATGGATGAAAATACCCTCAAATTAAAGCTGACAATTTGCACTGTGCAGGTCAACCTCAATGTCATTGTATCCTTTCAAACTCAAAGTGCTAGAGTAATAAAAAATTATTTTAAAAAATGTGTCGCTGTCCAATGAATTATGTTGCTCACTGTATGTGTATATAGCTGCATAGCTTGCTGAGAGTATAAAGTAGCTAAAGCCATTGAGTTATTGTTTGTTGGACATCTGCTTGTTTATTATAATTTAGCACACTCTCTGCCTAGTGCTGCTAAATGATAATAAACAGACTACGTCTTTGTTTTGCCTAATGCAGGTTGCTCACCTGATTCCTGTGTGGTGTATGCATCTGTGTCTTTTGTTTAGGGACCTATGTCTCCACCAATTTCCTTGTTCCTATTACTGGTAATATCCTACAATTAACAGGTAGTTTGCGGTAATAACAGTTTTCGAGACATATCTTTAACAGGCATAAACTTGTGTTTGTGTCTGTTCAGGATATGTTGTAAACTTCTAAATCCAGAGGATAAAGAGACATTGGTAAGGAGGCGTTGGGAATTTAAAGCTCTTCGTACACCTTAAAATACAACTTGAATTGGTTGGGAACTTTTCGGGAAGTTTTAGGAAAGCAAAATGACTCATCCTGAGTGAAAGAGGATTTGAATTATGCATGGCCTTAATGTACTGCGGAATCAACTCTGTGAAGCTCAGAAGCCACATATTTTGGTTGCTTGAGTACACTTGATAGATATAATAATACCAACCCATAATACACATGTAAGCAGGAGAATTATTTCTTATCTGCGGCATGTGTGCCAAAAATCTGTGTGAGGCGAGAGAACCAGAGGAGCACAAAAAGTGTGAGATTTGACACTTCTGTTGTTTCGCGTCCATCTAAAACCCTGGATTAAACTGTTGTTGTCTTTGAATGGACCGTTCAAGCAAAACACACCGTATGCCAATGATTACGATGCCAGAATCCATTTTTTTCTGCCGTTTCTCCTGATATGGAAACCAGGGAGATCTTGTGAACAGAATGACCTGAGAACGTAAAGACCGATGCATCGCTATACATCAATCTGAACATGGGATGTTCTCATATTCCTTTGTATCTGAGCAAGACAGTGGCTTTGAGTAAACATACGGAACTATTACATGGTTTTACAAATCCAAATATGCAAATCCATGTCAAAAAATAGTTAATCCTGTTTTCTTTTTAGTGCATAATCCCAAAACAATTTACACTGTATGCGGATCAACAAAAACAAGACTGTTAGTACGCAGCATATTTAAAAATATGTCAGAGGCCTTGGATAAAAAGATTATCCATTTCATCCGTACTGGTGAGATATATAAAACTGCACTTCAGTGAAATTGTCATATCTTAATGCCTTTTGCCCAGATGAATTTAAGACATTGTTTATAGAAAGTCTCTATGACAGCGTGTCATAAAATTATATGAATATGGTTTGGTTCCATAGCAACGTCTTTTGGTTAGGGTAAAGATTAGCATAGCATTTGTTACAATTAGCATGTTAATCATCTTATATAACGCATTAAAAATAATTTACCTGTTTCAAAACTTCGAGGGACTGAATATTAATCTACTGATCATATCACGCCTCAGAATATGATAATGTCTTTAAAGGTAAGTATATATTTATCAGCTATTTTCAAGAAGCAGATGTCAATGTTAAGTTTCAACCAAAATGTATGACCTAAAATTTTATAATACATGATGAATCGCACTCAAATGCACACAAGAATGTCTAACCCACAAATGCATGAGTGTCATACCCACTTGTATGTGCAATTGTTTGTTTCACCTGCATTTTGCCGCATATCGTTTTTTGTTTTGTTTGTTTTGCTTTTCTCCTGATATAAAAAATAAGGCCCGAAGAACTGCCTGGTGGCTCATTTGGTTAAAGTATCACACGGTGGTACATGTATGAGCTCCACGGTCTCGGATCGAATCCGGACCGTGCCACTGCCCAGTGTGCTTAAGTGCCTCTCCTGCGCGGATTTAACACGGGATGAGATACGCCGTATTCTAACCTGCGCTAAGCGGGTGCATTTCTCAAAATGTGGGTGGCACAGGGCATTATATTCTAATGACCTGTTTCTTGTACCTGCCCCCCTGGGTTGCCAGCTTTCTGCAACAACAAAAATGTGTGTGGGGGTGTACATTCAACATGTCAGTGACATTGCCTTTAATAACCGCATTTGCCTTTGTAAAATCCTGTTTTTGCGCATCGTAGTTGCACTTGTGTGATGGGGAAGGCAGTGAACGTATTAATACACCGCATTGATAAAATGATCATAGCTCCTGTTGACGACTGGGATATACCCATCACACATTCAAAATAAATAATCGCTGCACATTGGTTGCACTCAATAATATTAAGTAAACAAATAAATTGTTGAATTTACTTTTTTTTTTTTTTCTACATTTTTTCTTTCAAAATTTTATTTTTTACGATTCACTTAATAAAGTCATGTACAGTGGTTGAACATAAGAGTCTATATGCGACATTTTCAATTTAACTTCAACATAGTTGAAGTCACATATACTTAATAATAGCCCATTACTTGCAACCACTGTTCAACGATGTATTTTTTGAGCGCATCTGTCACACGCTGGAAGGATGTGGCCAGGAAGGAGAGATGTTAACCTGCTGGTAGATCTACACTGCGGGGAGTTACTTTGTGCTTCCAAATAATTTGGGAAAAGCTGCGCTGACACAAGTAGGCTACAAAATCATCTCTCTGTCAAAGCGAATATGATACAGACACTGTCTATCCGTTAATTCATCTAATATTGGTTTGGTATGATAGTCAATCATAGCCTACTTTTATTTTTATTTTTATGACAGCTTTTTGATAATTGCAAGTAGGTTCGGCAAAGAAAAATAACACTAATATTATTTTCAAAAAACATGCACTCATTCTAATATCCATTTTTGCGAAAGATGCTGCATTTTTCATATCCATCTATTGGCGGCGCTAGACATAAACTACCTTTTTTCCGAACAAAGTTGCGCGAAAAAAAAGATTAACTTTAAACTCTGAATACGCGTATCTTGAAGACACGCCTCCTTTTCACCAAATCTCCACTCCACGGCGGTGCAGTGGATAGAACTGTGGCCTCACAGCAAGTGGGTTCGAAGCCAGGCCACTTCTGCGTGGAGTTTGCATGTGCTGTCTGGTTTTCCTCCGGGTACTCCGGATTCCTCCCACAGTCCAAAGACATGCAGGTTAGACTAATTGAAGACTCTAAATTTCCCATAGGTATGAGTGTGTGAGTGAATGGTGTGTGGCAGCGACGGATTGGCGACATGTCCCGGGGATATTCTTGCCTCTCATCCAATGCATACTGGGAAATCTGAATATAAGCCAATGCTGACGGTAATACCTAGTTTTATATTGTTGTATTCTATTATCTTCTTGAACATTGTGTCCTCTTGTGACTTGGGCGTGTAACACGTTTATTAACAAAGGACGTTTCTGGTTGGTTCTGTGGTGTGATACTGTTCACAGGCATGATATGGAAAAGCATGTGGCTGAACCTTATGGATTTACATGTACACCAAAGTGTGTGTACTTAATTCAGCAAATAAGTCAACTTAGCGAAGCAGCTTTTCTTTGCTGGTGATAACCAATACTGATATTTATATGTTCATGTAGACTACTCATAACGCTGTGCCTATTTGTCAAAGGTGTGGGCTATCTGTAAATATTTTTTCACCTGCTAAATTCACTTCAATCCCAGCTTTAAATGTCATAGTGTAGTAGCATTGTGCAAAATGAAAAACATAAGTGTACCGTACACATGAATTAAAATTATACAGGTCTGTTCAGTGATTAAGTTGTGTAGCCTATTTTTTGTACATTATTAATCTTATAATAACTGTGTTACCTATATAGATGGGACAGAGATGTTTGATTATTTCACAAAAATAATACAAAATTGACTGTCAATAGTTCATAAACGGATATTACAAGGCTCCGGTATTCCGCGAACTTCTTTCGCCGCGCAGGTTGCCAAAGCGTCCTGGATGACCGAATCGACTGTCACAGATTCAATCAGACGCTGCTTCCTCGTTTAGCGGCAGAGTCGACTGGAGCTTGCAGCAAATCCAACAATGGAATGTCTAAACACTGCAGGGAACAAAGTGCCGGACTAGCCTACAGGATCACCTGACCGGAATACAATTAAACGCATATGTGTGGATCGGAGGGGCGCCGTAGCATCAGATAAAAAAAGAGTACAGTTTGCGCACTTGGCAAGGTAGGAAAATTCGGGCACAGAGAAGTGGCTAGTGTGCACTTTCTGTCTTATATAACGCTACATATTAATGCGAGGCATGCAAACTCGATGTCCTTAGTAGCTATATATGTACCGTGGAAACTGGTACAAAGTAGTTGCCTGATTATGCACATGCTCTAATATTGAATAGTTCTTGGTCAAAAAAGTTGCGACCGATATTGCTTCGACGTATTCGTTTATTTAGGTAAATAATTGTAACGCATTATAACAATGTAGCAGTAGCGTGGAGTTTTGTTTAATTGAGTAGCGTATCTTTTGATGGTCTTTTTTGGGTGAGTGCTTTAAAATGTGACCAAGCAGCACGCGGCAGCCGACTTCAAGGTGTCTATGAGGGCAAGCAACTGATCTGACAAACTCAATAGAGATTGATGACATCACGGTTTCCGAGGCTCCGACATCACGGGGAGAAGCAGTGTTGCCGTTGTAGGCTGCTCCAGCGTTGGCGAGGCACACAGGAGAGCGAACCCGATTCACATGTGTCCAACTGGGCTCGAGTAAAATGCGTTGTTTTGGGATTTTGGAAATGCAAGATGTGGAATGACTAACGCGGAATTCCCAGTGCCGGATCTCTCGATAGCTGTTAATGTTTTAATAGGATGTCTGATTACAGCATTCGCCAACATTCAATGGGATAGCCTACGTCTAAACTGTTGTAACTTCTGAACAGCGACGTTAATCCAACTGATATGGTAAGAGCAGGTAATATTGCATTGCGTCAAAGAATACGTTGCTTGATTTGACGATATTGACTGTTAGTCTATCATTATAGTAACAATTTAGTGGTAGTAGTAGCCTAACCTAGTAATAGTAGTAGCCTATAATAATAATAATAATAATAATTATTATTATTATTATTATTATTAACAAAACTTGCAGATTATAAGCATGCACATGCAAGTGTGTATGCATGTATGTATGATGTGTTGAACTCACCACTCGTTATCAGGGATAGTTTATATGAACAGGAGTAGTTTAGTGATGAACGTTCGCATTGAAATTCTAGTGAGAGAGCGCCACCTGTGCTCACATAAACTACGACGAACAACGTTTTGGTTGTGATTTAATTGACAGTGTTTAAATTGTAATCGTCTGACAGACAGTAAATCGTGTATTTCAGCAATAGACTTTCCTAATCCTCTGATTTCTTTAATATATTTGAATGTCTGAATGCACGTATCAAATCATAATTTATTAACGAGATACAAACATATCTTTTCCAACACGAAATAAACAAAATATATTAAGGTAACATATGGAAACGTTCTGAGATCATATATTCCATATCCTTTACAGGATGTGGGTATTCCATTAGCCTACTTTGCATTGTCGTTATTGATTTGAAAACGGAAGGATTGAACAGTTAAACTTTTTGAAAACGGCTCTACTGCGGAGTGCATGGCAATGCTCAAACTTAAATTCACAGTTCACTGATGCGAACCATTGTCGTCCGCAAAAGATTGTCCAACATTAACTTTAAAAGTGAATATAAGAAAAACTTTTCTATAAGAAGATAATAATAATAATAATAATAATAATAATAATAATAATAATAATCGCAGGTAGTACTTGAGTAGTAGCCTAGTATTCTCATTGCTATTACTAGTATTACCAGGCTTCTTCCTCTTCATATTTTCGTCTAATTCTTCTTCCTCTTCTTCTTATTATTATTATGATTACTACTACTATAACGACTACTACTACTAATTAATAATAACAATTGCGTGTGTGTGTGTGTGAGAGAGAGAGAGAGAGAGAGAGAGAGAGAGAGATGAGAAGCAGGGATTACTTCTGATCATAGCAACTGTAAGTAGATCCGGCGATCAGGACGCGGAAAGATACGTGGTAAATTAAAAGAACGCAGACTGTAGAAGAAAGGGTAAGATATAGACGAAGGGGGAACCATGGAGGTAGTGCTAAACTTGGAATCCTATAAACTACATCAAAAACATTCAGAGCAAAAGCGTTGATGTGTAAGGTGTGTAGATCATTTTATATATTATTTTCGTTCCGCTATTCTTACGTGCAAGTCCGCCAAAAAAAAGTTGCGTTGGCTTCAATGACTCACTGAGACCGCACTATTGAAGTAGTTAGCTAGTTTTTATGCACTCCGTGTAGGTCAGACCCTTAAAGTTTAGGGGGACCTGAAGCATGCGATGCTGACAAACTCAACAATTTCCGATTTAGCTATATGTACGCCTGTAGTATACATGTATACATCTGCCAAGCGGAGTGTTGGTATTTTGAACAATATAGCTACATTTGCATCTGGTTTAGGCTACTTATGGCAGTAACTATCATTTAACTGAAATACGGATGGGGGAGGGGGTTAAAGCTAAACAAAAAACATCAGATTGCATTAAAATTAGTGTTTTTGTTCCTTTACCGCGTGTTTTTAAAAATCAATAAACCAATAGCATGTGGAATAGCCTACATTTAATGTATTGCTGAATGTTTATTTTCGGTTACGTAGTTTACCCCCACGGTTTTAATAGTTTGCGTTTCCACTGTTCTCATTGTAGTCGGGAGTATTTTGGCTGCCCGGTTTTGCTGGAACTTTGGAACTGATTCCACATTCTCCGTCAGAATATGAAATTATGAGCTAAATGTGGATTCTGTTACTGTGTTCCTGGTCGTTTTTTATTTTAATTCATTTATTGTGCTGTCATTCGCTATGTCGCCCATCAAAACGGGAAAGGTGTGGTGTTTTGTTCCCTAAAGGCATGGATACAGCGCCAATAATTTGCAACTCTGCTTTTGAATGAATTAGTTCGTCTTACTTTAACATGCACTGAAGCGGTACCGTTTTAAGCGTAGATATCGCAAGCCAACGATTGCTTACGTGGTTAGCGGAGACTATATGTTTGCAGGACGCTACAGAGTTTTTTTTTTTTAAATTATTTTTAAAATTATTTTTGTAAATGCCCGTCCATCGCCATTGAAGATCTTTTCTCTGAACGGCAGTTTTCTGTTCACTTCCACTGCTGTAACGCAAACCAAGTAGTAACTGCGTGTGTGAAACCTTTTCATTCAGAAGACTGTATTTCTCAGTCTTGAAATTGTGTGTGGATAGAGCATGAAAGGTTTTATTATTCTGTACTATCACGTACAATTAGTATTTACTGCAGCATGAGTAATCACAGTAAGTGTAGTTGTTATATTTCAAACATTTTTAAAACGTTTGTATTTTTTTAAAATCTTAAACATAGAATATCAAATTGGAATAATAATTCTAAACTATTACCAACTAATTTGCTTCAGTTCTCATTCTGTATGCTTGAATTACACTGTATAATAGTATTTAGTATATAGTATAGTATAATACAAAATATTTTATTTTGTTACTTTATATTTTATTGTCATGCAGTACAGCCTCATTGTCCCACATTACCTCTGTAACTCATCTTTCCGTGTCAGAACGGTGTTTCCCATCTTTGTTTGGAGAGCTGTGTGCATAATCTCAGTTTAAATAAGAAGGTGGATGTTTGAAGATTGCTGATCCAAGGTTATTCTGTTTTGTAAATTACTCACACATTTCAAAATGACGGGAATAACTGTTTTTCCTTTTTTTTTTCTAGGTTTGGTGAGGAGTACATAGAGCCATAATGGAGAAACGTTTGACAGTATTGCTTTTCATACTGCTGCAGCTCTTGTGCAGTTGCAAAGGGAACCAAAGGAAGGAGCAGCCATTACGGTTCACACACTTCATTTATAATACCACTATATATGAAAACTCTGCTGCAAAGACCTATTTAGAAAGCCGGGCTAAAATGGGCATTTATGTCACAGAGCCTGCTTTGGAAATACGGTACAAAATAATTTCTGGAGATACCGAGAACTTATTCAAAGCCGAAGAGTACGTTTTGGGAGATTTTTGTTTCTTGCGGATAAGGACCAAAGGGGGCAGTTCTGCTATTCTCAACAGGGAAGTGAAAGATCACTATCTGCTTACAGTAAAGGCACTTGAAAGAGGTACCAGTGCAGAAGCCCGGGCGAGAGTTAATGTGCAAGTTCTCGACACGAACGATCTGAGGCCTCTGTTCTCGCCGACCTCTTACAGCGTTTATCTTCCCGAAAACACGGCCGTGAGAAGTAGTGTTGCCAGGGTTACCGCTACGGACGCTGACATTGGCACAAACGGAGAGTATTATTACAGTTTTCAGGACTGGACCGATGTGTTTGCCATTCACCCGACCAGCGGCGTTATAACCCTCATGAGCAAACTGGATTATTCAGAGACGAGGCTATACGAGATGGAGATCTCGGCGGTAGACCGTGGCATGAAACTGTATGGGAGTAGTGGCGTCAGCAGCATGGCTAAGCTAACGGTCAGGGTAGAGCAGGCTAATGAGCATGCACCTGTTATCACAGCTGTCACGCTAGGTCCTTCACAGATTGACCGAGAGCCTACTTACGCCATTGTGACAGTAGATGATGGTGACCAAGGGGCAAATGGTGAAATAGCGTCATTGAATATTGTGGCAGGAGATCCACTGCAACAGTTTAAGACCATAAGGACCAGCCCTGGAAGCAAAGAATATAAGATTAAAGCAGTTAATGGTGTAGACTGGGACAACCAGCCCTATGGGTACAATCTTACTTTGCAAGCCAAGGATAAAGGAAGCCCTCCTCAGTTTTCCGCTGTGAAAGTACTTCACGTGATCTCCCCTCAATTAAAAGTAGCACCCGCTAAATTTGAAAAGAGCACTTATCAGGTAAAACTGAGTGAATTTGCTCCTCTTAACACGCCTGTTATAATGGTCAGAGCTGTTCCGAAGCACCCCCAGCTAAAGTACATCTTTAAACATAAAATGGGAAAAAACATGTTCACTCTGAATCAAGAAACAGGGCTAATTACCACAGCAGGACGTTTCCAAGCAGAGGACACTTCCAAGTTTGAGTTGGACGTTACTACTAGTGATGGAAGTGCAGCGACTAAAGTTGTCATTGAGGTGATTGACATGAACAACAACGCTCCCGAGTTTCTCCAGACGTCCTACAAAGCCAGTATCGACGAGCATGTGCCAATTGGGACTGAAGTGTTGACGGTCAGTGCTAGCGATGTGGACAACGGCGAGAACGGTTTCATCACCTACAGCATCGCCAATGGGAACCCGCAGCCTTTTGGCATTGACTATTTCACTGGTGTCATTAGCACCGCAAAAGATTTGGATTACGAGCTCATGCCAAGGATTTACAATCTGAGAGTCCGCGCTTCGGACTGGGGTTCCCCTTTTCGGCGGGAAACGGAGGCCTTGGTTACAGTCACACTCAACAACTTGAATGACAACAAGCCGTTGTTTGAGAATGTGGACTGTACACTGACTGTGCCGAGGGACTTTAGGGTCGATGAACAAATAGCGACGGTTTCCGCAATTGACGCGGACGAGTTGCAACTGGTACAGTACGAAATAAAGTCCGGTAACGATCACAAAATCTTCGATTTGAACCCAAATTCTGGCATGCTGTCACTGCAACAGTCCTTAGGTGATGGCGAGGGAGCACAAATTTATTTCCATTCCTTACAAATCACTGCCAGTGATGGAGAATACACAACTCCAGCAATGATTATGAACGTCACGGTCAATGCTCCTAGGACACCCGTCCATTTTAAATGTGTTGACACCGGGGTGGCTAAAATGCTAGCCAAAAAGCTGCTTCAGGGAACTAATATCCACAGTCACATGGAACCTGAACATAACTTTATAGACATTCATTCAGTTAACCGGCATGCGCCAAAGCTAATGGGCTCTTTCCCCCGTGTAATTGATGTTAAAGAAGACCTTCCTGTTGGTGCCAGGGTAGCTCTCATAGATGCCACCGATCCTGATAGTGGCTTTAATGGAAAATTGGCTTTTGTGATTTCTGGAGGAGATACGGAGAGCCGATTTGTCATTGAAACGGACACTGGTTGGCTGAAGGTCTATGCCCCGCTTGACAGAGAAACGAGCAGTCATTATACTTTGAACATCACGGTGTACGATCTGGGAATACCTCAGAAGTCAATTTCACGCCTCGTGGATGTTAATATAATCGACTCAAATGATAACAGCCCAGAGTTCCTTCAGGATAGTTACTCTGTGGTAATTAGTGAAGACATGGCCGTGGGTACTGACATAATTCAGGTTGAGGCCACAGATAAAGACTTTGGTGTCAATGGGCAGGTCCGATACTCACTTCTGGCTAACACAGATATGTTTTCCGTCAATAAGGAGACTGGCGTTGTGAAGGTGAAAAGTCCATTGGACCGTGAGGTATGTCCTGTGCTCGTTCTGAAGATTGCGGCTCGCGATCAAGCCACTGACGAACCCCAGCTCATATCAACAGTGTCACTGAAGGTGACGTTGGAGGACGTCAATGACAACCCCCCTCGTTTTTTCCCTCCGAACTACCGGGTGAGGGCACGGGAAGACCTCCCGGTCGGCACCGTGGTGACGTGGTTGGAGGCCCACGATCCCGACGCCGGTCACTCCGGCCAAGTTCGCTACAGCCTGACGGACAACGGAGATGGAGACTTTGTTGTGGACAAGCTGAGCGGGGCCGTGAGGATTGCTCGGAATCTGGATTATGAGAAGAAGCAGGTTTACAATTTAACGGCAAGGGCTAAGGACAAAGGAAAGCCAGTCTCTTTGTCCTCAACCTCTTATATCGAGCTGGAAATTGTAGATGTGAATGAGAATCTGTATGGGCCTTTGTTCCCTTCCTTTGCTGTTAAGGGTTCTGTGAAAGAGGATGCCATTATTGGTACGTCAGTTTTGAAAGTCACTGCACAAGACGAAGACAAAGGTAGAGATGGAGAAATCAGGTACTCTATACGGGATGGGTCAGGCCTTGGAATATTCACTATTGATGAAGAGAGTGGTAAGAGAGACCTTTTTTTATTAATTTATCACAGTTATGGAAATATTTTTTCCATTTGCTTTTTAAACATTTCTAGCGTAATTATGTGAAAGAAAAAGCTATTATGAGCATTTTGAATAATTAATTGCGTGCGTGTGTGTGTGTGTGTGCGTGCAGATGTGCATGCATGCAAATTTTTTATTGCATAACTTGTACTCAATTCATTAGTTTTTTTCAGCTGCACTCATCAACATAATGTTTACACTTTCTGTGGTCAATTTTCTATACAAAAAAGTGCACTGTGAAGTAAGCTTAGCCTGGGATGTGTTTAATCTTACACCCTTCACAAGTTTATATACTGCATAGCAAGGTGTACAACATGTTTCAGCCCTCTGTCACATTGAATTATTAGCATGATGAACAGCTTTCAGGTCTCAGTAGTGGAGACTGTGATGCATTTCAAGGCATGCTAATTTTGTCTGTGGATTCTGTGGAAAAACTGACAGTCTTGACACTGTTCAAACTTGTAAATTTGATTGATCTACTTGGAGGAGCCACATTTGGTATCACACTGCCTTGTTTGATTATCCAAGACTGTCAACCCTGTGTCAAATGAGGGAGAATTTGGTGCATACACATTTTAGTTGAATTTGAAGGCATCATATTTTGTTGCATGTAAGTAGGTCTGGGCCTTTATGTCGTATCAAAGTGTTCCTCTCAGGTTGGGAGATGCACATTCCGATCTTTTTTTCTGAAGTGTCTTTGATTGAAAGACTAACCGCAATAGGTTATTGCGATTGTGTCTCCAAGGAAACTTTGGATTTTATACATTGTCCATGTCTTTTCGTTTTCCCTGCTTGTATGGAAGAATAAACCCATTTAAGCTCATCTTAATAGATGTTAATGTTAAGCAGACTGAATGTAGGGTTATTTAAATATTTTAAAAAAAACTTAATTAAAAACCATCAGTGTTGAAAATACAGTATTTCAGTTGAAAGAATATCACCTTTCAATGTCTGGATTGTTGAATATCCATATGCTGAAATGATTAATGCACACATGCACACGCATACACACACACACATCTGAGTCAGCCGCCCTACGGGCAGTCCCACGCAGCACCATCCTACATGTTTTGTGGAAAGAGGTTTTTGAAAAGTTTGACAAGTAATATGGTTGCATCAGCATCACTTTAAATACCTGTGCCCTCAGAATACCCTTCTCGCTTTCACTTGGTGCAAAGCTGCGTTTCGGAGCTGGCGCTCGTACGCTCCTTGAATTTGAAGGGAGCAGGGATTACGCTTCCAATCTTTGATTCTGCGGTACACTTGCATATCAAACCATGTTTCACAACCCAGAGAAGTAAAGAGAGGTCGCTTATTTCAAAAGATGGTCTATCGTTCAAAATCTTACATTTACATTTAGGCAGATGGTGGGGTTCTGTGATAACACAAGAAAACTGTTACCCATCACACTTTGAGTCTACATTGAGATCAAAGAGCGATTAAATTTGTAGTCCTGTCCAGCATTAAGGCAAAGATTTGCACATCAGTGGGACATTTATGATATTAAGACATCCATAAATTGTACATTTTAATACTCCAGTAGTCATGTCAGATAAGGGCAGTTATGCGCTGCTATTTTTATTCTTAGCTTCAGAGTCAAACTGTAGAAAGATCTTGATGGAATTAAGTGAGATTGATGGTATTAAGTTATCTGGCTCTTATCACCCTTTTATGGGCTGCACTCAAGCCGAAAGTGTAACTTTTTTGAAGAACAACACAACTCCTGGTCTGTGCTTGAGAAATGTTGCCCGGGCAACCGCTGTGATAATGTGCAGTGAGTCGAGGTTGATTGCCGGGCATAAAATTAAAAGCACTTTTCTCCATTTAAATATGATGCATGCTCAAACCATTAAGTAATTTTGAAAGTTTCAAACATTTAACATAACCCGCAAAATGCCAGCGTCACTTGTAGAAGCCATATGCATGTCGTGGCAGTCTGGATTCCTTTTCTTTTCCTTAACATCAAAACCTAAAGTTAAGTCTTCCCCATTTTTTTTGGAACAACACACTTGTGTAATTGAATAAAATATTGTGGTAGAATGGGCCCCAAAGATCTAGACTAACTCATACTGTGATGTGCTGATGTAAAATGGTAAAGGCACCACCATTCTTTTTGACCATTTGACCTATTATACTCAATGACACGGAAAATCCAGCATTTATACTGTGTGAGATGTTTTGGATAACTTACCCACTGATTTCAGTGCCGATGCAGCTGTGCTACTGTGCTAACTAGTCCATCCTATTTACCAGCTGAATTGCAAAATTTGCTGCTGTGGATTGAATTCGGTTTTTCGAAGGGTATTTTGAACGGAGCATGCTAAATTGTTATAAAAATGTGTACCTAATGTAGCATAATTGTTCCCTGGATTCTGTAGCCATAAATGTGTGGGTGACCTGTTCAGAAACGATTATCCATATTCACGTTTGTAAACCATGTTTTTAGAAATTGGGCCTGCTCAGTGTTCTGTATTTCAGAATTTCAGCAGGTGCTTTGAGTGTGACATGTACATTTTACAGGCCTGATCAGCAGCCTCCGATACACCCACAGCCAGCCAGGAAAAGTTAATAAATTTATACATTTTGGAAGAAGCTTAGGATAAATACTGTTGTTTGCTGTGTAATAATATTGGTGGAATGTTGTTTCAAAGGCTTCATTGTCATAACCCATTTCGGCATTCGCTCTACAAAACATGCCTTCTGAAATTCCTTGAAGGAATGCCGCGTAACTGGGCCAAAGTATTTACAATTGTAAAACTCAACTCTTCGCAGAAAACAACCTCCTTTTATTATTCGACTGCCAGAAAGAGCCCCTGGGGCCAGAGGTAGATACTCTTGAATTATAAAATGTAATTAAAACCAAGGCAGGGACATGTACAGTGGTCTGAGAGAAGCTCTTGAAATAACATCCAGTGAGATAACAATGGGAGCTGTATTAACTTGTCCCAAAGGCGTTCCTATACTGGGATTAACAGCCTACATTCAGCAAAAACTCTATCCGCCATGTACTGATTATATCTCCAGGACATTGATAGCTTTTGTACACCCACATGTTGTCTATTTATCTAACTGAGATTATGTCTGGCGGTACATCAGTTTTGAATATCTGATAAAAATGTGGATAGTTATTGTTATTGTTTTGACAGAAAATATGAGTATGTCTGACAACGATGGAAGAATGCCAGTCAAAATGTTTCTATTGATGAGTATGGATAAACTCTTCTGTACTACCTGTCATTGTGCTTGCGGGAAACTATAAAAAGAAAGCACGCCATTTGCTTCAAGATGTGGCAATTAAAATCAATGCCTTTTTAGGTTGTAATCATTAGCCAAGGACACTTGGTAGATAATAAATTGGACAGCTTTTCAAAGTGAATGCCACCATACATATGAGAACTTTGAACTAGACTACACTTTTTAAAGTAACCTTTTTCTACTTTGGACTGGGTTCTTTGACGCTGTACTTCCTACAGTCATCACAAAAGGTAGTGATTTATAACTGAAAACTTTATTTTAGTGGATGATGTGACAGAACACTGCACCTGAGCAATGATAAGGGCCATTGACCACCCATAATCTCCAGTGCAGCAAGTCTTATTGTCGACGCCACCAGGTTTATTAACACGTCTTAAAATGCAGTGCTTCTTCTTCTTCTTTTTACTTTTTCTTCTTCCTCTTCTCCTCTCATCATATTTATGTAATATGTATGATTTTTTTTATGAATAAATGGCGGCATTGCTGCTGGGAATTGTGAAAGCGGAATTTGGAGGAGAATGTTGTACACGTGCCTATTATGCCCCCGGCCTGGAGTGGCCTTTGTATTTTAATGCAAGACACGTGTCATAAACATCATCACTCTTTTACTTCCGGTACTTCCGGCTTTAGGAACAAAACCTTGCTAATCATATTAAACGGCTTAATGAAAGATTTATGTTGGCATGAATGTGATTTAGCCAAAGGCCTGACATACTGTTTGCTTTTCACATTTTGAGTTTCTTTGAGTTCTTCGCTTGAGAGACTCAGGAAAGACTTAAATACAGGGCTGGGGAGATTAGTCTGCCCATTTTATACTGTACTTCTCTGGACGTCCTGTTCTGTGGAATTTTAAGCATTGTGTCAGGACTAGAAAAGTTAATATGAAACTTTATAAGCATGAAACAGGAGACCCCAGAAGGCTGAGGAATTCACTCAGAGTTCAATTTAACTCTGGTGGTTCAAAGCAGTTCAAGCAATGGCTCCTTGGTGCCTGAGAGAGTACATATCATTTTAGACTTCGCACTCTCGTGAGGTCAATGAAGGATAAATTAATTTAAAATATAAACAAATAACATTTAATCTGGAGATGATACAACAGCCTTTCTTCAATTACTTGTTATCCCCTTTTTCTTTAGTTTCATAATGGCCAATCAGAATTGTAATCCAATCTGCAACTTCCTCTGCAAATTTGGCTGAGCGCACACTAGCAAGTTCCTCCTCCAAAATGCACTCAGCCAGCTGCGGTTGCTTTTTATTTTCATTCTGTACTCCTCCACTTGAGACCGAAGTTGTATGGACACCTGCTCTAATATCTCATTCCAAAATCATGGGCATTAATATGAATTTAGTCCCTCTTTGCTGCTTTAACAGCCCCCACTCTTGTGGGGAAGCTTTCTACTAGATGTTGGAACATTGCTGTGTGGATTTGCTTCCATTCAGCCAGAAGAGCATTAGTGAGGTCAGGCACTGATGTGGGGGCTATTAGGCTCACAGTTCTTCCAAATGATCCCAAAGGTGTTTGATGGGGTTGAGGTCAGGGCTCTATGCAGGCCAGTAAAGTTCTTCCACACTGATCTCGACAAACCATTTCTGTATGGACCTTGCTTTGAGCATGGTGGCGTTGTCATGCTGAAAAAGGAAAGGGCCTTCCTCGAACTGTTGCCACAAAGTTGGAAGCACAGAATCATCTAGAATGTCATTGTATGCTGCAGCCTTACGGTTTGCCTTCACTTTAACTCAGGGGCCTAGCCCGAACCATGAAAATCAGCCCCAGACCAAGGGGTTTCCGGATACTTTTGGCCATATAGTGTATATGGGGTACCATGTAACATTTTTTATGGACAAACTGGATTTTACTAATCTTAGTCTTCCACAGACAATTAGTCATCTTTAGACGAATTGTGCAAATTTCTGTTGAAAATCTCTTGAAAGGAGACTGCGCTATCCTTCTGTAGCGTTGGGAATTACCAATTTACCCGAGCTCGTAGTTTAAGAATTCTCATTCCTTAGATTTAAAACGGTTCGTTTTCTCCCTGCTTACTGTCATCTTTAATGTATTTCCAGTGGGAAACTGTAGAAGATATACGTAACTTGGCGGTAGAAGATTCCTGCTGTCAGGAAGAACAAAGTGGATTTATGGCAATTATTACAGTTCATTCGCCTAGTGACCTTGTGTGCTAAAGTAGGCCTATAGTTTCCAGACTCGCGGGTTGACGTCGGCTTTTTTGAAAACTTTTAGAACTTCGCCACATTCCTGTACCAATTTGCTGAAAGCACAGTCATGCACAAACAGGACCCATAAATGGCATTTGCATAATTTACACAAACCCGGAGGGTGCACTAACATTGCGTGGACACAACCGTAAACAGTACGGCCGTAAACCATCTCCCGCTGCACTTCTATGCTGAAGGGCAGACTACAGGGTATGGCTGCACAATTAATCTGATTTTAATCGTGATATCAATTTTGGCTTTCCACAATTACTAAATAAGAATAATCGAGAATGACGATTTTGAAGGTGCAGTCTGTTTACAAATGAAGACTCACTTTACTGGACTTTCTCTGGTGTTCTGTATCAAATAAAGCGCTCCTATTTTACCTCCCTCACAGTAGAGAGTTAGGCTTAGAAAATGTGAAAATACAAGCATTATTCTGTTCATTCAATATGTTAAAGTGCACAATAAAACGATAAAAGTGAATAATAAAAGTATTATGTTCGAAAACCAATGAATAAAATGTTTTTTTTAGTTTTATTTGTTGTCAGATTTGCACTCGCATGTCTTATTTATGCGCTACGTTCTCGAGCCCTAGTTCTGCTCCGTGGGTCTTCATTTGAAAGCTATGATGCACACACCGTGAGCGGTCTCTACATGTACTACAATAACCTCAGTGTGAATTTTCACTTGGAATTCAACGCTCATGCTTCACGCTAAAATTGTATGTTTTTTTAGCTTAAAGGGAACACAGATATGTCCTTATCTGTACCGACAGGAAATGGTGTTGAACTACTTAATTTCCACAGTTTCCATCCTAGCTTGCTACTGCATTCTCCATATCTACCTGTTTTGATGCTGACGAGCAATGGCAAGAAAAATTCCAGTCTCTGGAAATGGAAAAGAAAGATGTTTTATTTCATGTTTTACTTCTTGTTGGTGAAATACAACTCTTTGTTTTACACGAAGACCAGCAATATGGTACAAGACGTAGTGTTAAAAAAAATAATAATACATAGAGGTACTGTGCAGGAACAACTGAAGCAGCCTTATCTATTGTCTGTTTCTCAGGATGCAAATGTACTATGTATGCTTTATACTGGCAGACCGTTGGAGTGCAGGGCTATAAAACACGTTTTTTTTTTTTTTTAGTTACACCCCCTCTTAGTCATCTGCTTAGTGGCCCAAAACATTCGCATGGCAGAAATACGGTCCATAAAAAGTTACTGTGCTCAATTTTAATGTCATTTGAATATTTGTCTTCTTATCAGCCTATTTTAAATGACCTCTTGTCTGACCCTGTTTTTGCATGACTGACAGACTGATAACGCAGCCTTCTTCATTCTCTGTTCAACGTTCATTTGCTTGAACTGTGGCAGCGAGTGAAATAGTATTATAAAAAATATAAATTTTTTATTTTTTATTATAATAATGTTCATGTTATTTTGTGCCCTAGGGGTCATAAGAACAGAAGAGCTCTTGGACCACGAGACCACTCCTCACTATTGGCTGACCGTTTACGCCACCGACCAAGGCGTGGTGCCCCTCTCGTCCTTCGTGGAAGTTTACGTCGAGGTGGAGGACGTCAACGACAACGCCCCACAGACCTCCGAGCCGGTGTATTACCCTTCAGTCATGGAGAACTCCCCGAAGGATGTTTCCGTCATTCACATCGAGGCCTTTGACCCGGACACCAGATCCAGTGACAAGCTATCTTACAAGATAACCAGCGGGAATCCCCAGGGCTTTTTCTCCATCAATCCCAAGACTGGTAAGAGTGCGCTTCTCTGTCCTAATGCTTCCAAAGTGCCTCTACATGTTTTGGCTCTACCGCTACTGCTGTAAACCGTATGACTGCACTGCGTAGCCTCAGAGTGGTTTCATCTTAATTGTATATCTTTGTTTTCTGTTGATGATCGCTGTCTTTTTAAATATTTGCACTGTGTGTGTGAAAGTATTTTTTGGGGGGGGCGGGGGATAAGCTGACATTTCTTGTGAGATTTATTTAAACGTGGTATACTGGGACAATAGCAATAGCTTGCAGCTAATTAACATGAAATGGGTGCACTTCAGTTTCCCTGCCTTCAGAAGGCAGTCATCCGAGACACAGTTTGTCACAGGGTCTCTTCAGATATCACTGGAAAATATTATTATTATTATTATTATTTTTACAAAGGCAAATCTGGAGAATGGAGAAACCACTAAGAACATCATGTTGTTGTGTATGCGACCTTTTTACATTGCCATCTGTCTAGCTGAATTTAAACGTACAAAAAAATGGGGAACTTCAACAAGGTCATACACAACTACCTTTGCTGCTATTCTGATTGCAACAAAAAAACATGGACTGAAATACTGGGGGTGCCGCTATCGATAACTGATCGCGGCATATTGGTCGACGATGATAACATTATCGCACAGAAACAAACTACAACCAAGATTCCAGAATCAAGACTCATGGAAGAAGTAGATGAGCACAGATGTCGATGTATGAAGGCTAAAAGTCTTTGAACACAATTTGAGTTTGAGTAGTAAAAAACTGAATAAAAGCATATGATATGAAAAATCGATATAAAAACTGCTTACTTTATTATTAAGCCGAGACCATGTGTCTAAAGAGCGACTGAGACTCTGTATGGCTTTGCTTGTGAGATTGGATGGTAAAAATTATTCATTAAAATAAGTAACAAGAGGTTTTAGACTATGACTAGGCTTGTTTTTGAGCACGATGTTACAATTTACAGCACTAGAGGCTCATCAAATGTGTTGCTTCTCTGGCACATGTACAGTAGTGCTCGAAAGTATTCATACCCCTTCACTTTGTGCACTCTTTATTGTGTTGTAGGTTTAATTTTAAATGGGTAAAATTGACATTTTTGCCCATCAATCTACACTCAATAACCCATAATGACAAAGTGAAAACATCTTTTTAGAAATCTTTGCAAATTTATTACAAATCTAAAACTGAAATTTTTCATTTTCATAAGTATTCATACCTTTTGCTTTAAGTTATTTTTAAAGTATCATATTTCATATTTGGTTGCATATCCTTTGCATGCTGTTACTTCCTGAAGTCTGTGTCCCATCAACATCAAAAGACTCTCAATATCTTATTTTCAGGTACTGTTACAAGCGATACTATAACCTCTTTGCATTTGAATTGATCTCTATGGGAAGTGGGGGGTGAGACTAGATTCAGCTGTAAATTACACTGGTACAGTATGGAACACATGGCTGGCTAAATGGCTGTACGTTATCACGGGTCTGAGCTGTCGAACAAGCCCCAAACCATCACTCTGTTGCCAGATATGGAGTACATGTGGATGGATCACTGCAAGGGTTATTTCTCCTGACACATTTTTCTATAGAACTCTATGGGGGAAAAAGTCAGGAGAAGAACCCCTTAAAGTGATCCATCCACATCTACTCCATATCAGGCCATAGAGTAATGGTTTGGGGCTCGTTCGATAGCTCAGACCCTTGATAACTTACAGCCATTTAGCCATCTCACCCCCCAATTTCCATAGAGACTAATTAAAATGCAGAGAGGTTATAGCATCGCTTGTAACAGTACCTGAAAATAAGATATCGAGAGTCTTTTGATGTTGATGGGTGAATTAGGAACATAAAATGCACACAATACTATGTTTCAAACCTGTTTCACAAACATTTGATTGCCATAGCCATGTTAACAGTATTTGTACTGCCGTCATCAAGTTCCAAAAAATATGTTTCCGAAATCCTGTTATAGAAAAATTATTCAGTGTCTTGGGAAGTGAAAATGATGTACATTAGAAATTCATGCAGGCCTTTCCTTCTTCAGCAAGGCTCAATGCTAGTTGTCATGGATAGAACCGGTGTTTGCCATTTGTAGAATGACTGGGTTTAATTCTCTGAAAAGAAAAATTTAAGAGGTAAATTTTTTTTAAATATTGCATTTAGCCATGAACTACATACTTGGAACTGCTCTCATACTTATAAAACTGCATGAGCCTCACTCTAGAGAGAATTGGCTCGCGTTTCGTAGGTAATTTTCTGGCTGTGTACCATGTAAACTGTGAGGGAAAACGTTCATACTTTAGCTGAGCTTGATTTGCGACTGAAGTGGGGTAAAAAGTATCCATTCCATTTCAATTTCTGCTTCACTAAACTTCAGTTTTGTGGAAATACTGTACGTGTGGTTGATAATTTAATGCGCATTCATATGTATTTGCAAGCAAAGTTCTGAATTTAGCTTAGGAAATAAGGCTTGATGATTTTACACTCCAGAGTCATTTTACTTCCAGAGTGCTGGCCAATATCCTGTGTGAATTGACCGACTCTTACTTGTAGTTAAGTAAATGAAGTTAGCACAGGGTAATGTGAATGAGATTGGAATCTCTGCTGCAGGGCTCAAATAAGACACCTGTATTTTGACAAATCTGATTATATTATGGCGGCGGAGTTTGTGTAGCATGCGCAGCCGAAGGGCTGTTTGGAAAATAAATGGCTCGCTTAGACCTTTTTAATCTGTTTTGCCATAATCGCTTTTCAGGGTATGTTCAACTTGTGTGGGTGTGCTTACAGCATCTTTTGGGTAATAGCAACCAAATGCTGTATAGTGGACTGTATGGAAATTGTAAATACGTGAAAATTCATGAATGCTTCGGCTGATCAGATGCACCATTTATCAAAGTGATGTTCAGAAAATAAATTATGACAAATGGGGACTTAATTTAAGCATTTCTGTGCGTGAACATGGACATTATGCAGGTTTTGTTTTATTGCTTCCTGAAATGCATACAGAATATGATCAACTATCTATTGTCTTCATGACACAATGCTTCTGAGACGAGGAGACGATAGCAACTAGCAGGGGTTTTAATCATTATATCAGGCTGATGTGTCTATATGATAAATGTTTTACTAAATGAGGTAATGATTCTCAGATAAAGCAATAAACAAGTAAGGCTGACGGAAAATGGGTTAAATTGATGTATTGGCTTATCTAATGTGTTTGCCCACAGTAAGTAACATTTG
Source organism: Ilyophis sp. 1 JC-2022 (assembly GCA_022702515.1). Lineage (NCBI taxonomy): Eukaryota > Metazoa > Chordata > Actinopteri > Anguilliformes > Synaphobranchidae > Ilyophis > Ilyophis sp. 1 JC-2022. The sequence continues at coordinate 132,226,086 of CM040404.1, forward strand.
TATTCTAAAACCTAAAAGCAAAGATGAATGCCCTGCTACGCATGTTGACTGACATTGTCCATGTTGTTTATGTCTCCCTTTAGCCAGTCTGCATAACCACAGCTTAACAACTAGTGCTGCTATTTTTAGAAATGTGCCCAAAATATTGTGTGGATCACTGCAGTTTCTCCGGAGGTATTGACAACATATCCTCCACAATGCTGTTTTACCTGAAGCTTAAAATGCCAGTGCTGGCAATGCAGACTGCTGATGAACAGAGCTGAAACGATTCTTTGATCTGTGGCACTTTGCATTTGTGTCGGGAATCACAATTTTAAGGCTGAACTATACCAGAGCGGTGTGTTTATTTTTTAGTTTATATACAGTGCCCACCAGACTTATTGGTGACCTCAATTACTATGCTCAAAAAGTGCAGGATTAAATTCAGTTTGTTTATCAAATGTCTTCTATGCTCAGAAAAATTACAAAATATTTTAACTGTGATACAATTGATCAGAGGAATAACTCATTTTTAATGCACAATTATTTTTATTTTCTCGAAGATATGTGTCACAATTATCGGCATCCCAGTATGTAGTACTTTGTGCACCCTCCCTTTGACAAGATAACAGCACTGAGTCTTCTCTTGTAAGGTTTGATGAGGTTGGAGAACAGCACTGAGTCTCTCCTGTAATGTTTGATGAGGTTGGAGAACAGCACTGAGTCTTCTCCTGTAATGTTTGATGAGGTTGGAGAACAGCACTGAGTCTCTCCTGTAATGTTTGATGAGGTTGGAGAACAGCACTGAGTCTCTCCTGTAATGTTTGATGAGGTTAGAGAACACATAGAAGCTGATTTGAGACCATTCCTCCATACAGAATCTCTCCAGGCCTTCGCTTGTGGACTGTCCTCTTCTGTAGAGTTGTGTAGTTTGGTGTGTGGATTTCTATTGCAGATTGGAGTGGTGTATGACGGATCGTTTCCATAGTCCCCCCCCCCCCCCAATTTTCAATGTAGGCATGAGGCGGAAGCTCGTAATTACATCCCAAAATTGTCCATACATTGTTAACTTTAATGCATTTGTCATTGTATCGTTCTGTTGCATCCATTATCACTTCTGTGGAAGCAGATCACTTTAGTATCGGCCAACATGTATCTGTGATCTGTGATCTGTGTGTACGATTCTATCCAAACATATTGAAAAGACAATGTAGCCTAAAACTTGGCTTTCTATGAAACCAGTTGTGTGAGGAGTCAAGTGTACACCAGTGACTCCTCTTCGATGTGGTTTCATACTGTACATCGGTACATTAGCATCTGTTTGATTTAGTGGGGAATACCTAGCCTTTGTATTGACATACAATAGTATGTATAGTTTCCATATGATTACATCACATTCCATAAATTTTGAGCAATCATGAAAACCACATGATAAAATATGTAATTATAATAATTACCAATAATTCATAAAAAAATAACCATGCATTTCACAAAAAGTGAGCAAATATCAAATGCCATTTTTATCTGATGAGTATCTTTATGAGGTTCATGAGGTTACGTACTAAAAGAGGTACATCTTTTAGTATGTCAAATACATGTGAGTAAGTACGTCAATCCCTTGTTTTGGCTTTCTTAATGTACGCTCTCCCTTTGTAAGCTGTGCGAAGCTCAAAAATGTCTCCCTCTCTCACAAGATCGCAGGAGCCGTACGACTTCAGTGAAATGAGAAATGCAACACTTATCATCGCCTTCCTCAGCGCATACTGCTCCGTAACTGACAACCACACTTGAAAAAAAATGCATTTGAATAAGCAAAGCACTTCGCTTGAGAGCCTGTTTTTGCTCCCTGTCTGGCTTATTTAGGGGGGGGGGGGGTTCTGTTAATTTACCCTCTCAATACTATAGCCTTTCTTAACACCTCTCCAATATTAATGCAGTGTCCACAGCAGTGGTTGTGATAGTACAGCATATTCGTTCTGGTCTCGGCCTGTACTTATGCTGTGCCGTGCGAGTGTTTTTTTTTTAGCAGTCATCGTGTGCAGTGACTGCAATCGTACGCCTGCTTTTAGAGGTGATTGTTGTACTTGCACACTCAATTTGAGGATGTTCCGCGGGTTGCACTGAAGTGCTACGAGCTTGGTACGGTGCGTCTCCATATTGCATCAGATCTCAAAAGCTAACCCTGGGATGTATGAGGTGTTGGCAGTTTAGCCTGGCGATCGTTGAAGAGTGGCACGCGTATTTGGCAGCGCGTTGTTTGTAATCTCACTACCACAGCGCCGTCCGTCGAACGCAGTCCTGCATGTTTGCGTTCGGCAGGGCCGCGAGGACGTCGGTGCGACGCGGAAGCGGAGAGCTTCGATAAAGCAGATGGCTGACTCGGGAGATAGCGGTAATTGCTCCGCGGTTCCAGTCAACGTTCCGTGTTCATTTGTGAGTCAAATTGGATTAGCCCTAAATGTGCTTATCGATATCCAGGATTGATTGTAGCCAGTTGACGCAATTATAGTTGATGTATTGGTTGTCTGGTGTTTTTTGTTATTTATATATTTTTTTTTTTTACAGCATTGATAAAGGTAATGTACATTTTACATTTTTCCTATTTGTTTTTTTGTTTTTTTTACACCTTAAGCACTGTTGGCTTTAATATAAAATCCATTGCATATTAAATATTCCAAATATCCTTAATGGCTCATTACTTACACTTATAATTTTTGAACTGCATTGTAGCTAGCAATTACATTTGTAACCATTAATTCAGGATTTAATTAATATTTATTTGATGAAAACCATTTTGCAAGTGACATACTCTATAGTCAGCATTTATGGGGCTTGGAACGAAACCATCTAATTGTGAATCCCTGGAGATGAGATACGCTGCCAACCGCCATATGGAATCTATCGACCTTTGACTTAACTCAATTATTCAAATGTTATTTGGATGTGTAGATTTGAGAGGACAAATTTCTGAAAATCAATAAACTTTACCTGGCAGTAAATAGGTAAGCCCCCCCTCCCCCAAGCCAGTCCTCTAAATATGAATTACTCTACAAGTGTTGATCACACGGTGTTGGGGAAATTGGCATACATGAGAGTGCTTTGCATTCATAAATGGTATGTTAGAAATGGCCAGAGTCCAGTACATATGGTACTCTCCACTTCAGGTTTAACATTCCCAGCCAAGATCAGCTGGGATTCTAAGCTGGTTTGAGCTGTGTTTTTTGACACATCTAGCTGGTCATATCGGTTCAGTGGCTGGCCAACACTGGTCTGTGCCTTGTCAAAGCTGGTGTGTGGCTGTTCAAAGCTGGTTATGCTGGTAGAGTAAGCTGGTGGCCAGACTGGTGGACTAGCTGACTATAGGCTGGTCAGCTGGTCGACCAGCTAAAACCAGCTGTAAGTGTGGAAAACACAGTTTAGCCCGGCTTTAAGAGCTTAGACTGGTTTAAGATGGAATTTTCAGCGGGATTTGTGAGCTTCCCATGAACTGCTCAAAGGGACCCAAGGCAAATGTGAAGTAAGTAGTTTTATTTTGTAAGTGGTTTTTATTTCCCTACATAAAATTGAAAGTCATGTATCACTGCTTAGTAAGAAAACAAACCCTACAGAGAAGAAGCAAGCAGAACAAACTTTTCTGAGTGAGCCGTGAGTATCAGTGAATGTGGGCAGTCTTGATGATCAGAAAACGGCACGGGTAATAAAAAAAAGACAAACCCCTGTCAGATTGGATGAAGGGGTACACCATCTATGGCTAGAACATGGTAACGGTGAAATCAGTTGTTCAGTCTGTAGTCTCTTCTTTGTGGTCATGAAAGTTTTCAAGTTCTGCTAAGAAAGCCTCCTAATTAGACGCTCACAAGGAGCTCCTCGCTTTGCTGCTTTGAGAAGGCAGTAGAAAGTTAAATAGGCAAATTTTGAATTGGGAGTGTTCAGAATAGTCACAACGCGAGCAGTCTGATAATCTTGGCACAGCTCGAGCCATCCGGGGAGATATTTGATTTTAGTAGAATCACCTTAGTGGGGACATACAGATAATGATTGAGAAAAAGAAGGACAAGAACCAGAAGTTGTGTGATGTTCCTGTGAGGTCACTTCCAGGTTACCTTCACATTTAACAATATTAGTTTAGCTGTGCCCCGTGATGGTTTGGCGACCTGTCCAGAGTATATTCCTGCCTCTCGCCCAGTGCATGCTGGGATAGGATCCAGCACTCCCGCGACCCTGACCAGGTATAATCGGATTAGATAATGGATAGATAGTTTAGCTATGGCAATGGTTTTACAGTAAAGTGAAAACACTTTATATCATGACAGCAGCAACGAAAACGACAGTAACAACAACAGCAATAGTCACAGTAACAACAATAGCCACAACAGCAACAATAACGACAGCGACGACAATGATAGAGCCTTGTGTTAGTTGTGTAATTTATGCAAACTTAAAGAAATTGCAAATATAATGTTCCCAATTAAAAAGATTTAAGTGAAAAGTTTCTCCTCCTGTGGAAATTGAGCTGTGCTCTTTGAAATGTTTGAAACTCAAAAGACTCGTGTTTCCCGTGTTGAAACGTCAAGAGCGCACTGTGCTTTATGAATATTTACTCAACGCGCTCTGATGCCTCATTGCCATTCTGCTCACGTTGAAGAGGCATCAACGGAAGCAAGATGCATGACAGATAATGGGTCCGTCAGAATGCAGAAATTGATTTGACGTGTACTTACTATGCTCGCTCCGACCCTTTTGCACCCATTATGTGTCATAAATTATTTTTTTCTTTGCTCAGCCCAAAGGTGCCAATCTTTCCACCCTTTTTTAAGGCTCAGATATAACCCAAGGACATCGACATTCAAAGGAGCCTCTCGGAGCAATACAACAGCGGTGTCACATATGAAATATAGGGTGTAAGGCAGTAAATTACAGTACAGGACGTACATTAATCTCAACCTTACCAGCAATGCCTGCTAATTTACTGCTTTTCACCACATATTTTATGTGTGATGCCGTTTTTTTCTGAGTAATTCAGGAAGTCATTCAGCTGTGTATATGAGCCTGTGGACAAATTTTTTAAAGCTAACCTTTTCTGCCATGTATACAGGATAATTATTTTGCCATGTCAGACGGGTAGTTGATATGAAATGTTATCAGAAATAGCAGGGAGCAGGTATTCAGTGAGCAAAAAACTAACAAACAAAAAACAATTGTAGCAATTTGCTCAGAACAAATTATTGTGTCATTTACAACGCTTATGTGCTGCGTTTAATCATTTCCAAGCGACCAACCATGGTTTATTGACAGTTTTGCGGTTTGTTGTGTATTTATTGGTAGTTCTAATGTGTCTGACTTGTTTGCAAGTTTGGGTAGAGGACATTTTGACAAACAGGGCCTTTTCGTCGTGAAGATGTACAGCTACTGTTATTTGAGCTGTTCTTTGTGATGCCTGATCTCTTTTTATCCAAAGATATCTGTGCATACCCGTCAGCGCGACTGCCTGGAGTAACACCCTGTTCCATGGTAGGCTGTGCGTAAGATGGGTGTCTGTGTTCAAACCGAAGACCCGTTTGAAAGGATGGCTGTATCCAGATGATTTACTGGAAGCTGAAATGAAGTCAGACCTGCCATTATGCTGAAAGTAGAGAAGCAGTCCTTGTTGGAATTTTTGAAGGAGCCGTCTGGGTAATTTTTTACAGTTCGGTTACTTCTGTCAAGTTTTTATGCATTGCTAATCCCCTGAGTTACATGAAAAACCATGCAGCGCGCGTAGCCGGTGGGCTTAGCTGCAAATCATCTCCTCCACATCCTCCTATCAGTTTTCAGCACCATCACCTTTGCTCGTAACTTTGTCCGTTTCTTTTTGGTTTTTTTTCTCGCTCACTCTTTTAAAAAATGTATTATTATTTTTTAAAGGCCCCTTGGGGAGCACAGCAAGCAAAATAGGAAATGGATACTACTTCAAAACGGCTTCCTAATACGTCCTGCCGTTTCACAGTTCCATCACCCCAGCAGCACACACAAAAGAATATTTTTTTTTTTAAATCCATACGTGTGTGTGTGTGTGTGTGTGTGTGTGTGTGTGTGTAACTCAATGCATTTGGCATGTTTAAGACCAGGTTACACGGTGTAACAGAGGACGGTTTTTTGGTCACATTTGTTGAGAATACTAGTTAATTACGGTGTCGGTCTTTTGTAAACTGACCCGATAGGCTTCAGCGCTGAGGAGAGGAGAGCTGTTGTTAAAAACGTGCTGTATCTGATACACACATGTAATCACGCAGCACTAGTTCGCATGTTAAGGCAAATGCATGTCGGTTCGCATACTGACCAAGCGCATTTGCGATTGTGAAGCCTTTTGTATTTGACTGGGAAATAACGTGTCACGGCCCTACTTACAAACAAATGTGTACCTGCACCTCTCATATTACACGGTGATAGTGTTATCATACTGTGTTATCATACTGTGTTATCATACTGTGTTATCATACTGTGTTATCATACTGTGTTATCATACTGTGTTATCATACTGTGTTATCATAGTGTGTTATCATACTGTGTTATCATAGTGTGTTATCATAGTGCGAATGGATTTAAAGTAGTAATCTTCCATTTGGTGCCATTGAACCCTACTAAGGGCAGGCTAACAGTGAGAAATATTGGTCAGGGTTCTGCGGCCTCATAATTTGCCTCCATTTCACAGTTACCCTCACAGTCCTGTGTTTTACCAATACCCAAAGCCTGGGTTTTCAACAGGGGGTCCACGGACCCCTGGGGTTCCTTGAAGGTACTGTAGTTTGTCCCTAGCTGGACAAACTAAAATCTTTTTTTAACGTAAAACTTTTTTTTAAAAATTATTATGGGGGTTTTCTGGATGCCGTAGAGCCTGGGTGGGGGAAAAGGTTGAAAAAGCCCTGATCATAGTACTGCTATTAATATAAGAACGCGATGAATATATGCACAGAATAAGAACAGCCATTGTTTCTGATAATCAACCTCCAGACAGGGCTTTGAATTCAACTAATGAACCACCAGCTCACCATGTGCAGAGCTCCACAGCATCTCAGTATTTATCATGTAAAGCCCCTCCAATCTCATTCACTTAAGCAAATTTCATCAGTAACACCAAGATTAACAAATACTGTTTTATTTAGGCTTTTAAGATATGAACACAATTCACAGCTTTGAGCTTTTTTCAAAAGTACAATTTCTGTGAATGACTGGCACATTAATGATTGATTTGGCATTCAACATTTCATAAAGCCTTCACATTCGGCTACATTTTAATATTTTTATAAGGGTTTCTTTTTTTTTTCTTTCTTTTTTTACTTCGATGTGTGTGAAAAACTTACCAAGAACCATTTTCACTTGAAAGGAAAGTTTGTATTTTAGTCGTTATTAGTCATTTGTTTATCTTCCTTGTGAATATCCATTTATTTTTCTCAGTTAAGCACACAGTGGGGGGTTAATAGGGTTTCTCGCAGCTGTGTCAGGCTTCACGCTACAGACAGGGGAATCCAATGCTTCTTCTTCCGTGTGATTGTGCTCTGCTTGTTTTAAATCAGATGAAAAAGTTGATTAGAAACTGTTTACATGCATGTGTGTGTGTGCGTGTGTGTGTTTCTGGTATTTCTGTTTTTGCACGTATGGGCAGGGATCTGTGTGTGTGTGTGTGTGTGTGTGTGTGTGTGTGCATGCACGTGACTGTGTGTGTGTGTGTGCGTGTGTGTTCCTGGTATTTCTGTTTTTGCACGTACGGGCAGGGATCTATGTGTGTGTGTGTGTGCATGCGCGTGACTGTGCGTGTGTGTGTGTGTGTGTGCGTATGTGTGTGTTCCTGGTATTTCTGTTTCTGCATGTATGGGCAGGGGTTTGTGTGTGTGTGCGTGTGCATGATTGTGTGTGTGTGTGTGTGTGTGTGTGTGTGTGTGGGTTTTCACTGAGCATGATATTGAACATGCTCTCATCTTGTTAATAATCTGTCTGGGAGAACATTCACACCTTTTCCAGTTATTTTACTCAGAATATCAGAAATTAATATGTAGCTCAAATGCTTGTCACCATCTGTTTTATTTATTGAGAGTAATTTACAGTTTAAATAATCCAGTTTATTTTTCAGTAATGGGTACATGAGGAAAATGATCAATGTTTTTCAAGGATTCAAGTTTTTCTTTGTAAGGAGACTGTAATGATAACTCTGGTTAAGCTGCCACTGAAACCGCCATAGTGCCAGTCCTCCGTCATGGCGCCAACAGCAGGCTAGCTCATAGCGTTAGCAGATAGAAGTAGCTCTGAAGACATATTTTGATGCTAAGATGTGCTCCTACTTAAAGGCTATAGATACAGCATTTCATCCCCTCTAGTGTCTCATATGGAGATTGCATTTCATAGCAACACAATCCTCGTACCACAATCTATTATTATTTTCATTTTAACTGGATGAATTAAGTAAAAGTAAAGCACAGGGCATTCATAGCATATTGTGTATCTTAGCTAGCGCGTTTATAGTGAAGGGGGGAAGAGAGATCTGCAGGGGAGTGTAAAAACGAACGGCACAACACCGGGAACCAAACTCTGACATCTTGGAGAGAAACACTGCACCTTTTAAGGCCTGTAAAACAATTTTTGCAATGATACATTCATAATCAATATATTTTTTAGGGAATAGCAATACATTTATTCTGCATATTTCATCAAGCTCTGTGGATGTATTATATGTATTAAAAAAATTGTCTCTATGAAAATGCTAAGCCTTTAAGATGGTTCTGCAAGAGACTGTTGGCTATGAGTGATATATTTATTTATTTGTACAGATAAAAACTTGTTTGCCTTGTGTAGGGGAGAAGGAATGGGTGAGACTGGGAAGACGGAAAAGGAGAAAACATACATTTAATTATAATAATAATAAGAAGAAGAAGAAGAAGAATTATTGTTGTTATTATCATTGATGGTTGGAGTATAAAAGATCAACTAAGCTTCGAAACACAAATTCTGATTTTGTATTAAAACTATAATAGTCTGCCATGTCAAGAATCAATTTAAAATACTCCAGCAGAGAAGTGATTGAAGTGTCTAAGTTTAGTCGATCTGTGTTGAATTTAAAAAAAATAGTTTATGAGGCCCCAGGAGTATTGTGTCTCACACAGAATGAGGTGTCATCACAACCTTTTTCTTTTTCTGCGCTCTTTTCTTGGACTTTTCTTGAACCTCCACGACGTTCTACAGCAGATCGTGTGGCTTTGATGTTATAGTATAGTCTCTTCTTCAAAGCAATTACACGTACTGCCCTGTGTCACGATCAATTTAAAGTCATTTTTGTTTTGTTTTTATAGTGTACACTCAGTCACGTTTGTGTTATTGCGCATTGCAAGTTTTTCAACTTACTGCTGTCCACTGCATATTTCGAAGTTCCAGGTTCAAGGCTGCTGTACAGGCCTACATTATAAAGGATGCATTACAGGCCTACATTATAAAGACTGCTGTACAGGCCTACATTATAAAGGATGCATTACAGGCCTACATTATAAAGGATGCATTACAGGCCTACATTATAAAGGATGCATTACAGGCCTACATTATAAAGACTGCTGTACAGGCCTACATTATAAAGGATGCATTACAGGCCTACATTATAAAGGATGCATTACAGGCCTACATTATAAAGACTGCTGTACAGGCCTACATTATAAAGGATGCATTACAGGCCTACATTATAAAGGATGCATTACAGGCCTACATTATAAAGGATGCATTACAGGCCTACATTATAAAGGATGCATTACAGGCCTACATTATAAAGGATGCATTACAGGCCTACATTATAAAGACTGCTGTACAGGCCTACATTATAAAGACTGCTGTACAGGCCTACATTATAAAGACTGCTGTACAGGCCTACATTATAAAGACTGCTGTACAGGCCTACATTATAAAGGATGCATTACAGGCCTACATTATAAAGACTGCTGTACAGGCCTACATTATAAAGGATGCATTACAGGCCTACATTATAAAGGATGCATTACAGGCCTACATTATAAAGACTGCTGTACAGGCCTACATTATAAAGGATGCATTACAGGCCTACATTATAAAGGATGCATTACAGGCCTACATTATAAAGACTGCATTACAGGCCTACATTATAAAGGATGCATTACAGGCCTACATTATAAAGACTGCTGTACAGGCCTACATTATAAAGACTGCTGTACAGGCCTACATTATAAAGACTGCTGTACAGGCCTACATTATAAAGACTGCTGTACAGGCCTACATTATAAAGGATGCATTACAGGCCTACATTATAAAGACTGCTGTACAGGCCTACATTATAAAGGATGCATGAAGCTTCAGACATAGTCACGCTCTAGTAGTAGTGCTGTTTTCTAAGAAGTTGAAGCTTGACTCTCTTGCACTGGCATGCACTGTATATGCCCTCAGTATGCTGGAGCTTTGGGAATCTCTTTCATGCCAATCATTGTGGTTGTAAAGCTTATTTCAGGCAGTGAAAAATTAAATGGCACCCCTCACTCTGCATTTAGCCAGAGTGATTGACAGTTCAGTGGGGGCGTATAAATAGTGCTGTTTACTTGGCATTGAAACTGGTTGTAGTGGATTTTTTTTTTCTATCTCTCTCATCTTGTAAATATACTTTTCTGACAATTTTTCTATAAAAGGAAAAGCATGACCCCAAAACAAATCATATGTGTCTGTCAATATGCATGCTTTAAAAAGGATTAAAACAGAATTTTATTTAGTTCCGAAATGAATGAATGCCATGAAAGAAAGAAGACTAACTCGCTCTATAGTGTACATTCCCTTTGGTTTGATACAACTGTACTTGCCAAGAGAAATGTTCTATAATTAATTACCCAAGCAAAAAGATTCACTGTGCCTGGAAATTGCTGGCATATATGGAATATGTAGTTTGCGCACGTTCATCACATACATTTATTAAGTTTTCGTGTTTGTATTTGTCTGTTTGTCTGTGTTTTTTGACAGGTTTGGTGACGACTACTTCAAGAAGACTGGACAGAGAACAGCAGGGGGAGCATATTCTTGAGGTAGACACGCTCTTTTAATATGAATAAATATGAATATCTTCTTCTTTTTTTTTTACAATGGGCTTGTTTACCAATGTGCTGGGCTGAGTTTGGCCACAAGCTCTAGTACATACAATGCGACCAATGAATCTGGAGCTGCTTTTAATTATCATGGAATTCAGATTTCCAAAGATGAAATGTTTTTTTATGTGCAATGGTAGCTGTGCCAATGAACAATTTTACTTTAGGCGTAACACAAAAATATAAATGCACTGTGTACAGGCTGAATACTTCCACAGTCTGAAGTATTAATAATTTACTCTCACTTGTGAATGCTCTGCTCTGGCTAGCGTTCTGTTGGTTTCCAGGTAACTGGGCTGTATTTAAGAGTCAGTGCTTCAAGCGTGAGGTTAGAATGCGGTCATGCATTAGGACACACTGTGCCTTACGTGACCCATTCAGTCACAGTCTTTTTTGTTGTTGTTCTGATTGAACGGTAGCCGTGGAGACTGTAGAACTCTTCAGGATGGTCATTACCAGCAGTAGTCCAGCAGAAGGCACTTGACTGATCCTTGGTTCTTAAGCCAGGGGAAAGGAACAGCGAATCTCCTCTGGTTCGACTCGCTGCCACACTAGACCTCACGGGGAGCTTGTTTCTGTCCAGCCCACATTCTGAAAGGGGTCGGTATGCGAGTGTCGTGTCGGAAAAATGGCGGTTAACTCTCAGCAGTGATTGGCTGCTCATCTCCTACCACTGTGGGATTCAGCCAGACGCTAGCTCTCGATCTGGCCGTGCCTCGTGCCAAATAAGACAGCAGACAGGGCTTGCATGTGCTCCAGCTACAGATCATTGTATGCTTTACCGCTTCAGTTCCTCACCAGACGTTAAACAGTGGGAATAGACATGGAGGTTCTGTCAAACCTAAACACCACATTATTTTTTGTGTTTTTTTTTTCTTTTTTTCTTTTTTCTTTTTTTTTTAAACGGAAAGTTATACTATGTCAACACCTCAGGACTCTGCAACAATTTTCTGAGCCATACGGTACCACCCAGCGGTCAATGTGTTCCGCCCTATAATAAAGTTATGAAAGTGCCGAATGCGACTCCGGGGCATGTGGTGTCGGGAGCTGTTTTCATCAAAGGCTGGCCGGCTATTTCTCTCCACTTACCGTGCTTGTTTGTCACGGTGCTGCAGGTGTCTGTTGAGAGATCAAATAAACACTCGTCCACTTCCCACTGTTTTTGTTTTTTGTTTACCCCCCCCGCTCGCCCACTCTATTCAGACAGGGGGTACAGCAGAGAGAGTTACAGATAGAGATGGTATCAAAGTACCACGGTGGGGAATTTACTCTCCCTGCCTCCCGCCACACGGGGGATTTGTATATGGATCTGGCCACTCTACAGACTGGGCTCGCATGGTCTACCCCCTCTTCCCACATTTACAGTCTTTCTCTACCGTCTGGTAGCCGTCTTTACGGGTCCACGTGGACCCGAAATTCCGAGGTAGGACCCGAGACTCGGACGGGTCGGGATCCACAGCTCGGAGTACTTTCTCGGGTACGGTACGGGTCAGAACTGAAGTAATAGGTGCAGCAGTGTAGTATAGTGGTTAAGGAACTGGACTTGTAACCGAAAGGTTGCAGGTTCAATTCCCAGGTAGGACACTGCCGTTGTACCCTTGAGCAAGGTACTTAACCTGATTTGCTTCAGTATATATCCAGCTGTATGAATGGATAAATGTAATGAGATGTAATAAGAAGTTCTGTAAGTCGCTCTGGATAAGAGCGTCTGCTAAATGCCTGTAATGTAATGTAATAGCCACGGGTCCGAGAGAACACAACCTGTTTTATATGTATACTATAAATCTAAAACCTTTTGGACCTGTGAAGACCGCTACCATGTGGTGCGTCTATTATTTATTTTTTGCTTGTTTGGTGTCAATGCTCGGCCACAAACAAATATTTCTTACTGCTGCGCGGCCATGATTGGAAATCATTTGTGGCTCCCGAAAGCCCAACGCTGAGACAGAATCAACAGAAATGTCAAGGCGCTTGCGCTCATCATCGCTTAGTCACCCGACACCCCACATCTGATGTGAGGCGTTCGTCTGAATCGCAGCTCCGTCAGACAAGTGCTACATTTCCTGAGGCTAATTCACAAGGTCTATTAAAACAGCTGAGCTCATTTATGGCTTAAGTGACTGGGGCATCTGTCACCTTTTTTTGTCAAATATCCACTTTTAAAAATATGACGTAAACTCATATACTCGGTTTACTAAATGGTTAGTCCCTGCACACGCTTCATACAGCTTGCTTTGTGGTCAAAGTATATGATAGTATGGTATAAATGTGCTCAGAAAGGCTCACAGGTTGTCTTAGGTTGTCTTTTCTTGGTTCATTTATTAACGTTTATGGAATTTGTACTTTTCTTAAGATATTTGGTCTGTCATTTTTTTGTCTTTGTTGCTGTACTTAATTGCAAGTCCAAGGCACTGTTTTTATGATCACTGAACTTGTCAAAAACCTTCCAGAAACGTCCATACGTTTGCTCATAATTCATGTGCTTTGTATGGAGAACATGGCATATACCTCTGAACTGCACCAAATAAAGACATTACATTGCTATTTTTTTAAATTAATGTTGTGTAGTCAAATGCTGGAACAACCTTGGACAGTTCCAAAACAGAATTGCATAGTACAGATCAAATGGTGTAGAACTATCTGGCTAATTCTGTTTTTTCAAAAACATGGAATACATGTCTACTTTGTTTTTATTTCTGTATTAAAGCAAACTAACTTGGTGAAGGGTAGGATGCAGCATAGTGTTGGTTTCTAGTATACATGTTCCATTTGTTATGTGTAATTTTCAGTCATGAATACTTCTCCAGATGGCAAAATATTGCAGAATCTACAGCAGTATCACCATTACCTCTTGGCATTTTGTATCTCTTGCAAGCTCTCGTATTTGTTCACTGTTTACTCAGTAGATATATTTACAGACAAGCCTATTGAGAGTTCCCATCATTAAAAAGGAGAGCGGAACTGTTTGCCCAAGCGGCGTGGCGTGGCGTCTTAAGCGCCGAGCGCCAGCTATGATGTGAAAGCTTGTTTGAGTTTCTTATCGGTTTCCCGCTCTGCTTTCCCGGCGCATTTCTGCCCGTTCTCTCCCACAGATCACAGTCACGGATCACGGCGTTCCTCCCAAGTCCGCCGTGGTGAGAGTGATCGTCAAGGTGCGGGACGAGAATGACAATAAGCCGCAGTTCCTGGAGAAGATCTACAAAATCAAGCTCCCGGAGAGAGAGAAGGCCGAGCGAGAGAGGACCGGCAGGAGAGAGCCTGTTTACAGAGTCATAGCCTCGGACCGAGACGAGGGCCCCAACGGCGAAATATCCTACAGTGTGGAGGAGGGGGATGAACACGGCAAGTTCTTCATCGAACCGAAGACGGGGCTGGTGTCTTCCAACAAGCTTTCCTCTGCTGGAGAGTATGACATTCTCTCGGTAGGTTTTAAAAAAATGTATTAACCAAATGTAAGTGGAATATATAGAAAATACATTTCTGGTCGCAATACCCATATATAGCAATAATGTAAAAATGCGAACGGACATGACTCTGCAGAGGGGTAAAATCCAGGTTCAGAAAATAAGTCATCCCTGGTATTTTGTTCACCTGGATTTGCTATTTAGCATAATTCTTCAGCCAGGATGTAGAACTAATTAGTGAAATCGGCTGACTGAGTTAATTGGTGAAAGAAACATGGCAAGAATTGTTCTTTCTGACCCCCTGGATTTTACACCTGGTTTAAAATGTTTTTTTTTACAAAGTAGCCTCTCTTTCTGTTGTGTGTTTTTGTACTTTGACTGTAACGATCTTTCCGGGCTTGTTTTAGATTAAAGCTGTGGACAATGGCCGCCCTCAGAGGTTCGCTTCCTGCCGGCTTCACATCGAGTGGATCCCCAAGCCCACGCCGTCCTCCAGGCCTCTGAACTTTGACGAGTTGCCCTTCAGCTTCTCCATCATGGAGAGTGACCCCGTGTCGCACATGGTGGGGGTCATCACCACCGAGCCGACTGACACGCCCGTCTGGTTCGACATCACAGGTGTGACATCACAATAACGCCTTTGCTTTTCTGTTTCGTGGGGTGGGGTGGGGGTATTCTATAGTATACGCTTATCACGTTGTTTTTGAATGTAACGAATGTCATTTTTTTAGGGCCAGAGGTAATACATTTCTGTTAGTCTGTTCATAGTGGCTGTATTTCTATAGTTTGGACTTCAGTAGTGCTGAGGTTTTGTTCCCAGAGGGGATGCCTGTCTCTTCTCTGATCTATTCTGTTTTCTTCCTGAACAGTCTCTGACTAATAACGGTATCTCTCTTTTCTGTTTCTCTGCTTTTCCGCTTTGCTTTTCTATTTTACTTTTGTATTTTATTTTGTATTTTTTTTGCAAGGAGACACGCAGGCTAAAGAAATGTTTCACATCGTTCAGATGGCTTGTGACCTGAACTGTACAGCAGAAGGTATCTGCTGGGATCTTGTAATTTACCTCCTGGTATATTTTGCGGTCCGTGCTGTGGTGATGTGGGTGTCGGTGTGTTTTGTTCATCCGAGGTGTCGTAGTATTCGTATTTGATTAGGTTTGCCCTTCCGATGCATATTTGTCAGACAATGCATTTTAATAAGAGAAAGAGACCTCACTGTGTGTGTGTGTGTGTGTGTGTGTGTGTGTGCATGCATGCGTGTGCGTGCGTGCATTCATGCATGCATGTGTGTGTACCTGCGTGCGTGCTCCGCGTGTGTGTGCATGGAGCATGTATAATGCATAGGTGTTGAATTACCCCAACCAACTGCCAATCTAAACTTGCGTTTAAAAAAACAGGTGGTAATTTTGACAGCCGCTTTGATGTGAACAAGGGTAGTGGAACCCTCATAGTGGCCAGACCCCTCGATGCAGAACAGAAATCAAATTATAACCTGACAGTGGAGGCAACAGATGGAACCAACTCTATCAGCACCCAGGTAATTGAATTGCTAATTAATATTTATATGAAGTGGAAATTTGTCACAAACTTTAATGTTCGCCTTGTCACAGAACTGTCTCATTATGGCAATCTAAAATGGATTTGCTGCAAAAGTTTTGTCTAAGAAGGTAATAAAAAAACAAAATGGAAGGAAAACTTTGACTGGTTGGCAGCACCGCACGAACACCTGAAGACAGGGAATATTTAAGGAGCATCACGAGGCTTTGTTAGTGTGTCCTACTCCTATCCTGACGGTCAGAAGTAAACCCGTGTGAAACGTGTGGACATCCTTTTGTACTTTCTTTCCTGCCATGTATTTTTACTGTTTTTCAGGTGTAGATCCCTGTCAGTGGTCTTGAAATTTCTCGTATTCTCCAATGAAACATTGGCGGATTCATTAGTAAAACTACAAAGCCCCCCCCCATGAATGTGTTACCCCAATTTGGTAGTTCTCACACTCATATGTCTAGCTGAACTGACATAGAATTTACTGATAAAGTACTTGCCCGATAGAATGTGTACATTGAAATGATTATAATAAGGTTTGTTAAAAGGGCACAACTGCACAGCCAGGTAGCATGACTCAGGTGGCTGTTATTAAGGCACGCTTCTCTTCACCGGCAGCTGGTCAGCAGTGACTGAGTCATGTTGATAATGATGATGAATGCAAGCACTAAATGGAAATGATTTAACACAAATTGGGAATAACTGACGTTTTTTTCTTTCTCTTTCTTTCTCAGAGGAATCGCGTACAAAAGAGTGCTTTAATTCAATTAGTCAGGGTGCACACGGTTCAACAATGCGATGTATTTTTAAAGTTGGCGCTAATTAAATTGATGGCTTTTGTGAGGGACTTGTTTCCACAAGATTTAATCTATTATCGGTGCAGAGCACGCACAGAGGCTTATATGAAAATATTTCGCTTTTGATTTGAGCGTCTGTCTACCACATATAAGCATGAGACTACTGTATATAAACAGATTTTTTTTTCGTTCCCTTGTCAATCTTGAATTCAAACTCTTTAAAGGTTGATTGAGTTGCTCAGTCACCAGATATTCGGACTGCAGACAGTGACACAGACCAGAGAGAGAAACAAAAAAACACCCAACCCAGTTATCGGGGGAAAAAGCCTCGATTTCACAAGCTGTGAACCATTGGTCTCAGATGAAAGCTCAGTAATATTAACTTTGCAGAACGTGTAAGTGCTGGTGTGGAGTCGGTATCTCATCAGCTTCACAAGATAATCGACTTCAAGCTGGATGAAAGACTGAGCTCTCTTTCTCTAGCGTAAGCCACACTGCCGTGGCAAATGTTGACGGCCGAATTGAGCTGTCACATGTAGTGATTTTTTCTTCCTTTGAAAAACAGAACCTTTACCCTCCCGGACACTCCCATCACCACATCCATCTTTCTGTGTACGCTGTGGTGGGCTGTGCAAACTCATTAAGATCTATCCGTTCTCCGTTTTCAATTTATATGAAAATCTTCCTTTGTTCATGGGAGGCACAAAATCAACCAAACAATTGTGTAAATCTTTGACCTTTATTGAAGATGCTGCCTTGAGGATTTATACCACAATTTAGTGATTTAAAAAAAAAATCTCTGACAGTGACCTATTGAATGTAGCATAAACCATTAGATAAACATACGGCATGTACCAACATTTATAGCGTATGGCGGGACAGATCTTACATGCGCTCTTTGAAGTGAACAGAGGCATTACGTAAAGGTCATAGCATTTCATAGGCATTTGCATAATGATTTATGTTTTATTTATTACTGTACGTAGAAAATGTACTTTGATCACAAGGAATCTTCTCAACATTCACTGAACTGACTGCTAAGAATAAGCTTAGACGAGCCTCATGAAGCTTTAAAAAATGGAAAAAACAAACCGGATAGCCCACACCTGCGTGGTATAAAACATTTGGACTAATGGTCATTTAGCTTTAATCAGTAGCAGCAGAAAGATTATTTTTTTATATTTTGACAAATCCCAGAACAAACTGATATTCAAATAAATAAAGCAAGATCTTTAATCAAGATCAGTTTTATACCTGAACTGTAATATCTCTTAGTTACAGATAAGATTTTGTTAATCCCATTTCTGTAATAGACTTGAATGACACCAAGCTGCCTGTGCTTGAGTTGTATGTTTCCTCCATTACTGATGTCTGAATGCATTTAGTTTTTTCCTCTCTCTAAACTTCTACATTTTTGCCAGATTTGCTTTGACAGATACTTTTGACAGACGTGTAGGAATGACTATAAATAAACCGCATTGCAAATAAATAAAAGAGACAAGCTTTTCTAGGTGAGTCATAAAACGTTAAAGCGCACTGGGAACTGGTCAGGTCCGCCACCTGGCAAAATGTGGCCCTTCCATTCCTGCGTATTCCACTGTATCCTGGCGTTTGCTAAGACTCGTTCTAGGACTGGCCTCATCAGGTCAACTCAGCCGACTCCTGTATCAATACGCAGAGGGTTTACAGCTGATGTTAATGGGGTGGACGTGCCTTTGAGGAGGCCTATGATAGTGCATCTAAAAAAGAGTACATCACCCCTGGTGACAGGGCGGTGCTGATCTACGATCGGCCTCTAGGGGGCGGCACTGTGTCGTGTGCGCCTTCGAACCTGGCGATGCTAATAACGCACGCAGCCTCTGTTGTGGGACTCTTGACAACCACATTAATTTAGGAGTGAGCGAGTTCCATTCAAGCCTCTATCTCTCTCTCTCGCTCTCTCTCTCTCACTTAAGAGGCTCACACTTCATTGCCAATATATCTGATACGCATCTCTGAATGGTGTGAAAGACACATGGCGAGTCCGCCCTGGCGAGGAATCAAAATGTCTGTGCTTCCCTTGTCTTTGCTGCTTAGGTATCCATCCAAGTAATTGATACAAACAACCACCGGCCTCAGTTCTCTCAACCCAAGTACGAGATTGATATCCCAGAGGACACCCCTGCCGAGACGGAGATCCTGCGGATCGGCGCCAGCGACGAGGACGAGAAGAACAAGATGGCGTACACGCTGCTGAGCAGCACCGACCCTTTCAGCCTGAGGAAGTTCCGACTGGATCCGGGGACGGGCCTGCTGTACACGGCCGAGAGCCTGGACCACGAGACCACACGCAGGCACACGCTCACCGTCATGGTACGCAGCCGCGCTGCTTAGCCCCTCCCCTTTTTATTACGAGTATGAAAGCAAAGCGCCTTCAGCGGGGTTTAAAAGGAGGAACCGCTAACCGAGCTGTCCCGCTAACCGAGCTGTCCCGCTAACCGAGCAGTACCGTGTCCTTTTTTCATCCTCCTGTTTAGGATTCAAAGGCCGACGTGCTGTTTGCTTCCGGCTGCTTCTCCATCGTTGTGTTCTCTGTTGATTTACTGTATCAGTGAAGGCTGACACTGACAGATCGGGAGGGAAATATGTTTTCTGTTTGTTATTTTTTCTTTACTTTTCAAGATTTTGTTGAGATGCAGAGAAAGGTGTATAACTATTTTTTTTTTTCTTGTAACACTTTTTTTCTTGGAACACTTTTTATTTATTTTTTATTATTTTTAGGTGCGCGATCAGGACATTCCTGTGAAGCGTAACCTGGTGAGGGTGATCATTAACGTGGAGGACACCAACGACAACGCCCCACGCTTCACAAGCTCCTCCTACTCGGGCCGCGTGCTCGAGTCGGCCGCGCCCGGCTCCGCCATTCTCCAGGTCACCGCTCTGGACAAAGACAAGGGCCAGAACGCCAAGATACTTTACGGCATAGAGTCCGGTACACTCCTCTCACCCACATGCAAGACAAAAACCCACAACCACTGTGAACTCAATTGTATTGGCCCTGCCATGTAATCGTGAAGTCGTGTGGTGTGATTCAGTTCAGGAGAAATAAATAAAAGTGGGTTGTGGAGGTCGCCGCAAAAATCTAAGTGTGCCAAAAAAGAGGCTAACGTGTTCCAGAGGCATCAACACTTTCAGCCCGCGTAGCTCTGTTGCTAGGAAATGGCATGTTTGACGGGGGTTGTGAAGGTTGTGACGTGAGTCAGAACAGGCAGTGAGACTGGGCCTTTTACGCACTTAGATGCTTGTGGGATTTAATTGGAAATGTACTGATATTTTCCCCCACCATTTTGCGATAAGTAAATAATGGAGTTGTGGGAGGATGCGGCCTCCCTGGAATGTGCATTTGTGAGCCATTTGAAAGCTCTAAACTAATTGAAACAGTGGCTCTGAAAGGGACTATCTTTAAAGCTGGGACAGGAGCCTGAGATAGAGCAGTTATAGAGGTTTCAGATTTAACACATATAGCAATGTCACAGCCGTGGAAACTGTCATGATGGTGTTTCTGTCGAAAGATGTGGCAAAACCAAAAGTTTTAATGTAGAATGCCGCTCTGAAAAGTTATAATGCTACTGTTTGCTCTCTATTTTGCTTTTCATGTCACCATGGTTTTAATTTAATTGGTTAGCATAATGAGGCATAAATTATCCACACTTTTGCTAATGTTAGACCACTGCCTTGTTTTCTTGGGGGATGAAAATCAATGTTTGCTCTAATGTGGTGATGCATCATTTTCTCTGTCTATTTTGTACAGGGAATGTTGCGAATTCCTTCGCCATCGATCCCGTTTTGGGCACCATTACTGTGGCGAAGGAGCTGGACGGAAGCAGTGAGTTTGAGCTGGCGGTGAAAGCGTTGGATAAGGGCCTGCCTCCTCTCAGCGCGCTGACGACTGTCCGCATCGCTGTCGCCGTCTCCGATAACGCCAAGCCCAAGTTCGCAGAACGGGAATTCTCCGCTGAGATCAGCGAGGCGGCGGCTGTCGGGAGTTTCGTGAGCGCCGCGGTCACAGCCTCCAGTCAGTCCTCCGTCTTCTACCAAATCAAAGACGGGAACGTAAACGGCGTCTTTGCCGTCAATCCCAGCTCTGGCGTCATCGTGACTCGAAGGCCCCTGGATTATGAGACTTTGAGTCTGTACAGACTGATTGTGCAGGGCTCCAACATGGCGGGAATGGCGAGCAACGCCACGCTCCTCGTACACCTGACGGATGAGAACGACAACGCCCCGGTCTTCACCCAGGCGCATTTCGCGGGCGTAGTCAGTGAATCGGCTCCTCTCAACAGTGTTGTTTTAACCCAAGACCAATCCCCACTGGTGATACGGGCTATGGACGCCGACAGAGATCTGAACGCCAGGCTAGTCTATCAAATTGTCGAGCAGTTCGCCCAAAAGTACTTTGCGATTGATTCCAGTACTGGAGCCATTCGGACAATTGTCAGCCTGGATTATGAACAGAGGAACAGCTTCCAATTCACTGTGCAGGTCCACGATTCGGGAACGCCGTGCTTATTCGCCGACATGGCCGCCAACGTCACGGTCCAAGTTATAGATGTTAACGACTGCTCCCCGCGGTTCAGCCAGGACTTGTACGAGGCATCTGTCTTGGTGCCGACATACAAAGGGGTCAAAGTCGTTACGGTAAATGCCACGGATGCAGACCGTGGCAGAAAAGTTAAGCTGCTTTACTCTATTACAAACGGCAACGTCGCAGGTAAATTTCAGATAGATCCGATATCTGGCGCCATCTTTGTGGAGAACGTCACACAGCTGAGGAGCGGCTATGAGCTGACTGTGAGGGTCTCCGATGGGAGGTTTGTCAGCGTTGCATCGGTGCATATAAACATGAGAGAGAATAAAAACAGCACTCTGAAGTTCACCCAGGACTCGTACACCGCCCGTGTTCCGGAAAACTCTTCCGAAAAGAGATCTCTCGCCGTTGTCGCCATCCTGGGAAGGCCCATCAACGAGCCCCTGTTTTACACCATTCTGAATCCGGACAAGAGGTTTACAATCGGACGCACTTCAGGGGTGCTGTCCACCACGGGCGTGCTCTTTGACCGCGAAGAACAGGACAAATTTGATGTAGTTGTGGAAGTAGCAAAGGAAGAAAAGTCGTCCGGTTTCGCTCATGCCTTAGTAAAAGTGACTGTTGAGGACTTGAACGACAACGAGCCAGTGTTCGTTAACCTACCCTATCAAATGTCTCTGGTCCAAAGGGACGCGGTGGTCGGCCATATTGTTAGACAGGTTAGAGCTGTGGACGGAGATACCGGCAGAAACGGTGAGGTACACTACAGCTTGAGGGAGCACCTTGAGTATTTCAAAATAAGCCCTTTAGGGGAAATTTTTCTGAAAAGGCCATTTGAGCAGGGTATGATGAGCTCTGAGTTTCTGATAAACGTTGTGGCCAAAGACGGTGGGGAACCACCGCTTTCGTCTACGGTGGAAGTGAGGATCGCCGTAGTGGACAAGGCCGTGCCAGTGTTTGAAAAGCCGTTTTATCGCATTGAAATTCCAGAGAATGTACAATTACATACTCCAGTAGTTCATGTCCAAGCCAGTGGCTCAGAGGGCCCACGTGTAGGCTACAGCATCACTGAAGGGGACCCGTTCAGTCAGTTTTCCATGGATTTCAACACGGGCATCCTGCATGTCATTCAACCTCTGGATTACGAAACCCATCCTGCCTATAAGTTGAGCGTGGGAGCGACGGACACGCTGACGGGCGCACACGCTGAGGTTTTTGTTGACATCATATTAGCGGATGTCAACGATAACTCGCCAGCGTTTGAAGCGGAGGTTTACGTTGTCAGTCTGTCTGAGGCCTCTGTAATTGGCACGTCGGTGTTGCAGGTGACAGCCGTCGACTTGGATTCCGGCAGCAACAAAGTGCTCTTCTATCAGTTTGTAGAAGACGGGGGCCCGAGTCTCGACTGCTTCATCATCGACCGCAACAGCGGGGCCATCTGGACGGCCTGCGCATTGGACCGCGAAGAAACGATGCGGCACAAGCTGGTGGTAAGAGCCGTCGACGGCGGCGTCCCCGCCCTGTCCAGCGACGTCGCCGTGCTAATCGACGTGACCGATCTGAACGACAACGCACCGGTCTTCACGCAGCACACGTACGAGGCCAGCGTGAGCGAGCTCGCCCCGCGCGGGCGCTTTGTCACGTGCGTGCAGGCCTCTGACGCGGACAGCTCGGACGCCGGCAAGCTGGAGTACTCTTTGCTCTCCGGAAACGAGGACCGGAGCTTCGCCATCGATGGAAAGAGTGGCCAGATTACCGTTTCGAGCCGGCGCAAAACGCAAATGCAGCCACTGTACAACCTCTATGTGTCAGTGTCTGACGGAGTCTTCCGAGCCTCAGCCACAGTCAGTCTCAGGGTTATCAGCGCAAACTCCCACAGCCCCACCTTCCCTCAGATAGAGTATGTGGTTGAGCTTTCTGAGAGCTCGCCCATTGGCACACTGGTTACAGAAATCAAAGCCAGAGACGAAGATGCTGGAACTTACGGCCGAGTGACGTACTGCATAGTAAACGGCTTCGCCAAAGAGAGGTTCTCCATCAATGAAGACGGGCAGATTTTCACGGTAGAGAGAGTCGATCGTGAAACGCCCGCAGAGAAAGTTATTCCCATAAGCTTGATGGCCAAAGATGGCGGTGGAAAAGTTGCCTTTTGCACCGTCACTGTGGTCCTGACTGACGTTAACGACAATGCTCCGCGGTTCCAGGCTGCCGAATACAGGGCGAGCGTGGCTTCAGACGCCCAGAGGGGAACCACAGTCGTCAAAATTATCGCCTCTGACATGGACGAAGGATCAAACGCTGACATTACATACTCCATCGAGGCGGATGATGACAGCGTCGAAGAAAACTTTGAGATACACCCCTTCATTGGGGTGATTGTAACTAAAGAAAGCCTGATTGGGCTGGAGAATGACCTGTGTGCTTTCTATGTGAGGGCCAAAGATGCTGGGAATCCAACTAGGCACTCAGTTGTACCTGTTTCTGTTAACATACTGCCCCCTGAAGTACCCATGCTGAGGTTTGGAGAACCGCATTACAGGTTTGCAGTTGCTGAAGATTTCTCTATTGGATCAGAGATCGGTGTTATCCAGGCTGAGAGTGAAAACGCTGTGGTTTATACTCTCATCATAGGAAATACTCCCGAGAGCAACCAGGATGAGGCCTTTGTAATTGAAAGAGACACAGGGAAGCTAAAGCTGGAGAAGGAACTTGACTATGAGACCACTAAATGGTACCAACTGACGCTGATGGCGCAAATACGCTACGAGGGAGCTGACATCACGACCGCCGTGGACGTACATATCCAGATAAAGGACGTCAACGATAACAGGCCTCGATTTGAATCTGACCCTTACAAGGCCTTTGTCGCAGAAAACCTGCCAGAAGGGACTTTGGTGATCCCGGTGAAGGCTATCGACCTTGATGCCGGCACCAATGGCCAAGTCTTGTACAGCCTGGATCAGAACCAGGAGACCGAGGACATCGCCGAGCTCTTCGCCATTGACAGCGAAACGGGCTGGATTACGACGCTGAGGGAGCTGGACCGAGAGAAGCGGGCCACGTACGGCGTGGGTGTGGTGGCCTCCGACTTAGGGGAGAGCGAGCGGCTGATGGCCTCCGCGACGGTGCAGGTGACTGTGGCGGACGTGAATGACAGCCCACCGCACTTCACAGCCGAACTCTACAAAGGGACCGTGAGCGAGGACGACCCTCCCCCAAGCGGGGTGGTCGCTATCCTGAGCACCACAGATGCCGACTCCGAGGACATTAACAAACAAGTCAGCTACTACATCACAGGTGAGTCAGCTACTACATCACAGGTGAATCAGCCTCTACATCACAGGTGAGCCTTTAGCTCCGATCACACCACTCAAAAAATTTAACCTTTAAAGAGTGGTTTTTATGTTTTTTTTCCAAAATTTTTAATCAGTGTTGTAGAACTCCATTGCTTTCAGTTACCAATAGTTACCAGTTACATCAGCATTAGAATGTTCAGTTAAGAACATTCTAATCACGTATTTGTGATGTTACACTATAAAGGGTTAAGTATATGAGGGAATGAATTTGCCACACTTATAGAATGTCATGAAGCTTTTTTAACCTGTAAACATTGGGTATTAGGATTGCTAAACGGGAAGTGTGCATTTTGTAATTAGGTCGCAGAGGAAAAAGGAAAATGTATAATTATCCCCGTGTTAAATTGCCCAGGGATATTCAACCACTAGGGCTAATTAACTTGTGTGAATAACAATGTCAGATTTATTATCAGGAGAAATTCTGAATTAGTTTGGTTATTTAAATGCTGCTTTTTAACATGGCACATAGAACAATCAGCATCCATTTTTTCTCTTGCAAAAAAAATGTATCCTGCTGCTCAGATGTCTCTAATAACATGATGAGACCCAGCATTTCAGGTGCATTGAATTGAGAAAAACCGCTCAGTCCTATAATTGTATTACCCTTCAGTTGGCAGCATGAGACATTCCCCATAGAATAAGGAGGAGGTCTTGGGAATTAGAGAATTGCTTTGGTTCATGTCCATTGCAGATTTTATTATATGTATTTTTTTTCACCATTTTATTTTGATCGTTCGATAGTGAAGCAGAGCACAAAAAAGCTGAATCCTGTCTTTTTCGAATAAAGAATAAACTTGGCTTTTTTTCGGCGCTCGCTCCTGGAGCAGTAATGTCGCCCCGTAATTGAGAGAACTGCTTTGTACAGAGGAACACAGGAAGTGATAGTGACTTACAGGCCTTTGTGTTCCAATGGCAGCAGCTTTTCTGTGCGCTCACTGTTCAGTCACCGCAAGCTACCGAGTGTATTCCTCCAGCATTCAGACTTCCAGTTTACTGGAGGGGCCCCCCAAAAACCTCCTCCCCTCGTCCCCCCCAAAACCTCCCCCCTTCCCCTGCCGGCACCTCTGTTGAAGCCTTTCAGCAGAAACTTCCGTATTGTTCATTAGCTTGAATGTCATCCTTCCACTGGCTTTGCAGGAGGGGACCCTCTGGGGCAGTTTGGCATTGAGCACATTCAGAACGACTGGAAAGTCTCCGTCAGGAAGCCCCTCGACCGCGAGGACAGAGACAATTATCTCCTAAATATCACAGCCACTGACGGAACCTTTGTGGCGGAGGCCACTGTGGAGGTTAAGGTCCTGGACGCCAACGACAACAGCCCTGTTTGCGAGAAGGTGCGTTCCCAAAATGCCACATCACCTGCGGTGTTCTGCCAATCAGGGGTGCAGTCCATGCATATTCAATTCTGGAGGGTAGAAAAATGAAAATAAATAAATAAACAATTGGGGAAAAGGTTGAGAGGAAGGTCAATGAAATGCTGCGATGCATTAATAAAGTGAGTCGATAATCCTTCCTAATTTCACAGCACGTGTTGCTATGGGGAAGGCTGGTCTTACAAGTCTCTGCCACGGACGCAGACATTCGTTCCAATGCAGAAATCTCTTACAAGCTCTTTGGCGCAGGAGCGGAACTATTCAGCATCGACTCGCATACAGGTAAGCGGCCTAATATCATGCATATGGCCGCTCAAAAAGCGTATGGTAAAAGTAAAAAAATGCAAGTGCATTTAAATGAAAGCTTTATCAAAAACACTATATCTAAATGCTTATTTTACTGGCATGTTCACCCTTAATGTTTAAAGGCCAATTCATTTAGGATTACTTAATTGTGTTTGTCCAAATATGAACCTGCCTGATGAGCCATTACTAAATAAAATATTGCATTGATCATAATCGCTCCAATGCTGTGCACACTGTTTGTGCTTTTGAGTGACAGGGAACATTAGTATTAAGTGAAGGAACTGATTAGGCTACATACTGTATCTTTCCTCACAGGGTTTTGGTGTTGATTATAGAATTGAAATGAGCAAAGTCATTTTTTAAGCCTCTAAGGTGTAAGGTATGTTGTTGACTGAATGTTCGAATGCTGATGTAACAATCACTGCTGGTAATTGAAAGCAATGGAGTTCTAGAACACTGACTTAGAATTTAGAAAAAAAAACATTCCAAAAAACCTACTTTTCAAAGGATAAATGAAACTGGAAGGTCAGCCTGGCTGCTGAGTTTACTCTTATTCTATAGATGACATTATTTACATTGATTATGTATTTTTCTCTACGTAAGGTGAGCTGAGCACGCTCCTGCCACTAGATCGGGAGGAGAGGGATGCGTATGACCTGCAGGTGCGAGCGCTGGACGGGGGCGGCCGTTACTGTGAGACGCACGTCAGGGTCACCGTAGGGGACGTCAACGACAATGCGCCGCAGTTCGCGTCCAAAACCTTCCCCGTCACCGTCTTCGAGAACACAGAGATTCACACATTTGTAGCTCGCCTGCAGGCTAACGATGCCGATTTTGGTAAGAAGTAACCTTTTTGATATAGTTTATGGTACGATAATGTAGATTAAGAATACTGCTTTGACCTTTATCAATCACTGCTGAGTTGATGATAGTCACTCTCGGTTAAATGTTTGATATTATGTTGAACTGCTAACAATGTCTAGCATGTAAGAACATCATAGTCCATGTCTATCATTAAAATGACAAATGATGTAATTACTCACATGGAAATTAAAGTGGCCATATTTAAGAATTGGAAGTACATGGGAACATGAGAGCAGGGCATTTATACTGTCCAGGGGCCACATGTATAAAACTCTGAGTAAAAGAATGCGTAGAAGAACGCTGAGGGTGAAGGTCGGAAATCTGCTTTAAAAAAGTTTTGCATTTTCTACCTCTGCCTTTCTGTCATGGTGTCACCATATCACACGGACTCCAAACATTGCGTACGTATGGTGTCCATCGTGTGCAGAGGTACGCAGGCTTTCTGAGGGCATTTTTTTCTGCTCAGCACTGTTTATACATGTGGCCCCAGGCATGCTATATAACCATCATTCTGATGAGAAGTAACTTAGCTGATAGCTGATGCTGTACCGTGAAGCTCGTACATTTTGCTTCCATGGTTGTTGTCTGTCAATTAATTTTCCAGTCACGTACGGTGGCTTCTGAAGTTTGTGTCCCAGACGTGCTCGGTTTTCGTTTTGTATATTCTTAATAATGTCATCTCATAATGCTTTTCTAAAAGATTATGCAGTGCTATTGTTATGACATTTATAATATCCTCGGATATTTTGTGTTGTGTGATCCATGCGGCTCAGAGTGGAACACAGTGTTCAAAACCGGCTCCCTCTGAATCCTCTCTTATGAATTCCGGGTACATAATCAGAGACTTTCCTCCAACTGCCGTAATGCAAACGCAACACAAGCCTTATTTTGATGACAGACCGCCTTAAAGTATTTTCTCACTAATACCTTTTCTTAAAATACTTTAAAATGGTAATCTCTTTTTAATTGAGAAACGGTGTACAGTGAAAGGCTAAAACCTAAATCCAATTAAATAACAGTGTCAGCTAAAAAAAGAGCAGAAACAGAAAAAACTAAAGCATCGCGATTCATTACACATTCCGAGCTCCAAACACCCCGGCAAATAACGTTTTATTCCACGTTCCTCTCCTTCAATGAGATCTGAATCGCTGTGAGGCACCTTTCTACCGGGCTGGTTAGTATGTAATGTAGTTGCAAATCCTAATTTTCTTTAAATGGTCCATGTCGTCTGTATTTTCTGGTAAATAGGATATAAACATTTAATGCATCAAAATCCAGGAGTGACTAAGATTTCAATGAGACCTTATGGGGATATATTCTAAGAACTGTTATACTGACAGTGTCATGCATTTTATGTCAAAGAGTGTGAAACCTCATTATCGTTTATTAGATTATAAAGTGAATGTTTATACAGTGGTGCCCTCCCTGGGCAAAACAGAGAGAGTTAGCGTTTAATCTCAGAACGGTCCATAACCTGATTTTTATGTTTAACAAGGATTCCAATTTAAATATGGTTTACTTAATTCTGTCTAGTTTGGTCCCATTAGATTAGGTTTCATTGAATGGTTTAATAGATAAGACATCAGTGATAAGTTTTAATGAAAGTTTATTTTTGTTGTTTCTTTGTAACTGGAATTATGTGGAGGCTGGGCTGCCACATTAGACACAGTCATGTAAAAAAGAAAAGAAACTGGCTGCTAATAGGCAATCCTTATTTAAATATTAATTTTAATAGGCTTATGAGTTAATCATGCAAAATCAATAATGAACAAGCTCAGGATTCTGTTTGTAGCTTGCTTGGCACCTCGGGTCTTGTGAGACCATGTTGAAATTATGTTCCGCACCTGTTCCATCTAAACGCTCAGACAAATCTGCTGAAATCAAATGTGACGGAGAAAGCGGAACTTCGCTGAACATGTGCTAGAAGCGTTTCGCCATTGTTATCAAATTGACAGTAGATCTGGACTAGCATTGGTTTGATGATTCTGACAAGCGATTGCTTTCGTATTGATTGGACCTGTGAGCACAATAGCGAGGCTGCTATCGCGGTGTGTGTGAAATATCCGCAGAACCAGTCGGGGCTCTCATTGAATTTCCACTGTTTTTTCTGCCTGTTCAATTAAGCTTCCTGTATGCCGGGCCTCCATTTCCTCCCTTCCAAAACAGCTGGAGTAGATTTCACTTAACTGAGTGAAATCTTAACTTAACTGGCTCCAAATCGGAACCGTTCTCAGGTCAAGTCTTTCTCCAGCCGAGTGTAATCGTGTAAAATGCATTAAACTACGCTTTTACTATGCACTTAAACCATCTTAATGGTTTTATACGCTAATTCAGCCAGATGCTAATATATTTGCTAATATTTTATAGCATTCTTTCCAGTGGTTTCGGGATTTCTGGAGCTTATCTGTAGACACGCACATGTACTTTTTATGTAGGACGGAAGTCGCACGAGAACATTCCGCGTCCTACGCGGATGTTATCTTTTCAGAGTTTGTCGTCGTTGAGAATATCGCGCTGATCACAAACGCCATTGTATGCGTTAATCACAGAAATGAACAGACACCCTCTTAATCGCATCCGAGCAGAGATCTTGATAATCTCAGCCAAACACATTATTTTCCAAACATGCTGTAGGTATATGCCTATACGGGAGCTGCTTAGAATTGAAGTCAACAGGGCTTGTTTATGATTGTTTACTGATGGTAATAAAGATTGCAAAATGATTTGGATCACTTCCCTTGGTAGTCATTAAGCAATTTCAACAGTGTAATTTGGTCAGATATAATTGATCCGGACAACAGAGTGGCAATAAAAATTCATTTCTCTGTCTGGCTGGTGCGATATAACAGGAGCATGGAGGAGAACTGTTACCTTATGAATGTGAGTTTAATGACAAATTATAAACGGCGCGTCTGCAAAAACACATTAAAATGATTACGATGATCTGTCTTTGTCTGGTTTATATTGCGCAGTGTTGAAGTGGCGAATAATTTATTACAGCGGTGTAATACCCTTTCTTCTTCACCCCCCCACACCCCAGGTTCAAACGGTGATATCCGGTATTCGTTTGTGGACTCAGCAGACGGGCAGTTCTCTATTGATGAGCGGTCGGGGATCATAAGCCTAGAGAAGCCTCTGGACCGGCAGGTGCAAGCCGTGTACACTCTGCAGGCGCAGGCCTTGGACCAGGGCGCCCCCCGGAGGCTCTCCTCGGTCTGCGCGGTGGTGGTGTCCGTGCTGGGCATTAACGACAACCCCCCCGTGTTTGAGCGCAGGGAGTACGTGGCGGCAGTGCCGGAAGACGTGGCCGCAGGGACCCAAGTCCTCCGTGTCTTCGCCGCCAGCAAGGACGCCGAGTCCAAGGCTGAGGTCTCCTACGCCGTCGTCAGTGGCAACGAGGGTGGGATGTTCAGCATCGACTCGCGCACGGGTGAGTTATTTTAAATTTTTAAAAATCTGCCTATGATAGCCTGACTGCAGTGGGCATCGCATGTCACGCAGCGAGGGATGACAGCTTCCGCGCCGGCCGCCGTATGCTGTCGCTGAATTTGCTCCGTCTGTTTCCCTGGGCCTATTGTGCCTTTGCAGGTGACATCTTCGTAATTGAGAGTCTGGATTACGAAAGGGCCCAGGAGTACTATCTGACGGTAGAGGCCACGGACGGAGGCACGCCGACCCTCAGCGACACGGCGACGGTCAACATCAACGTGACCGACGTCAACGACAACAACCCCGTGTTCAGCCAGACGGTGTACGCTGCCGTTGTCGGTGAGGACATCGATCTGGGGAAAACCGTCATCACCGTGAGTGCTTTGCTCCCACCCCCTCCCCCCCCCCCCCCTCCCTCCTCCTTGGGGCACCATCACTCAAGATGTTGTGTTATCTGATGTTGATGATGTCAATGAGGACAATCATGTTCTAATCAGAGCTTGTGAATCTTCACAATTAATGATGATAAGGTGTAGGTGTAAAAGATGTAAATTGATTGTCTCCCGTTAAAGAACATTTGTCACCCCACGCCAAACGAAACGACAGCACGCTATTCCTGATCAAGCCGTGGCGCGCCGCAATGATAAAGATTACATTTTAACACCTGCCGGGGAAACTGTTCTCAATCTGTCGATCGCTGATTTCCCCACGGATCCCTGAAAGTATTTATTGGGCACAGAGCATCTGGGGCCACTGTTCAGAGGCGAGTAATTAAAACGGCTGTTTTGTAGTCTGCAGAGGGCCGATCATAAAATCTTCCATTTCATCAGGTCATGGCTCAGGACGCCGATGGGCCGTCCAGCAACTACATCCATTACTCCATCGCCAGCGGCAACCAGGGCAGTCCCTTCACCATTGACACGGTCAAAGGCGAGGTCAAGGTCGCTCGGCAACTAGACAGAGAGAAGGTGGGTTTTTGTTTTCTTTTTCTACAGTGAAACAAAATAACGAAGGCCTTTTCTTCTTCAGAGGGGGTTTAATTGCAGTTGGGGCGATCGTTGTAAAAGAGCACGCGGACTGAAATGAAAGCAGTGTTTCTGCGGCGCGGTGTTTAATTGGTCACAGAAGCTGTGAGGAGGTTCAGTAGCCTCTCTTTCTTTATCCTCCCACTGTTTGAATTAGATATCGGGGTACACGCTGACTGTGCTGGCCTCTGACAACGGAAATCCCCCTAAATCCGGCAGCGCCACGATCAACATCGACGTGTCTGATGTGAACGATAATCCCCCGGTCTTCTCCCAAGCCAACTACAGCCTCATCGTCCAGGTAAAAGAGTGACGCGCGGCCGTCTCGGAGGAGAGGGGAGTTCAATTTAGCCCCCGCTATGCCTCAGCTGTCCGCCTCCTCATGAGTTTCTAATGTAGGACTGGTTTCTCCACTCATTACATCACATTACAGGCATTTAGCAGATGCTCTTATCCAGAGCGACTTACACAACTTCTTATTACATCTCATTACATTTATCCATTTATACAGCTGGATATATACTAAAGCGATTCAGGTTAAGTACTTTGCTCAAGGGTACAACGGCAGTGTCCTACCTGGGAATCGAACCTGCAACCTTTCAGTTACAAGGCCAGTTCCTTAACCATGACACTACACTGCCGCCTATGGAAGCGCGGGGGGCTTTCGCTGACGGGTTTCGCAATGTCACCCCTCCACCTCCCTCCGCCATCTCTCTCTCCGCCCCAGGAGAACCGTCCCGTGGGAACCGCCGTGCTCCGGCTCAGCGTGACGGACATGGACGCATCCCACAATGGCCCCCCTTTCTCCTTCACCATCGTTGGTGGCAACCAGGGAAACGCCTTCCAGATCAACCAGGAGGGAGCGGTGCTCACCGCCACGCGGCTAGCCAGGAAAACAACAGAGCGCTACCTGCTGCAGGTGGAGGTATGACGGGGGAACGATGCCGCTACTTCTTGTCAGATGTTTGCATATATTATATAAAACTGGCTATAAAAGGCAGAACTTCAGACACAGTCTGAAATCTGAGGTACTCACCCCAAAAGGAAGTTCATAGGCTAGCAAAAAGTTTACTTTTTATTTTTTATAATTTCATCAGTACAAAAAGGTGTAAAGTACTCAAGTGCAAAAAGTGAAGAAAAATAGCAGCACAAATGAAAATTACATAATATGT
Source organism: Ilyophis sp. 1 JC-2022 (assembly GCA_022702515.1). Taxonomy (NCBI): domain Eukaryota; kingdom Metazoa; phylum Chordata; class Actinopteri; order Anguilliformes; family Synaphobranchidae; genus Ilyophis; species Ilyophis sp. 1 JC-2022. Next base: position 132,259,016 of record CM040404.1, read on the forward strand.
GACGTATCCGTGGTAACCATTATTTAATATTGGCACAGGCTGAATCCTACCATATACAGTGCCCTCCACTATTATTGGCACCCCTGGTAAAGATGAGTGAAAAGGGTTATAAAAAATTCACCGTTTGGTTTTAATCTCACACTGAAAATTTTTTAAAAATCCAACCTTTAATTGAAGTAAATTTATTCTGAGAAAAAAATATATAAAATAAAAAAATAAATCATCAAGAAAATTATTTTTAACAAAACCACATGTGCCACAATTATTGGCACCCCTGCATTTATATATAGAATAAAGTAAAGTAGATATGGATGGATAACTTGTAGGTTTTCTTGTCCTGACATGACATATTTTTCCATAGAGTTCAATAGGAAAATGTGTCAGGAGAAACAATCCTTAAAGTGATCCATCCATATCTACTGCATATTTGGCAGCATGGTGATGGTTTGAGGCTTGTTTGATACTTACAGCCATTTTACCAACCATGTATTCCATACTGTTCCAGCATAATTTACAGCTAAATCTAGTCCCACCCCCCAATTCCCATAGAGATCCATTCAAATGCAGAGAAGTTATAGTATCGCTTGTAAGAGTACCAGAAAATAAGGTATCAAGAGTATTTTGATGTTGTTGGGTCACATACATCAGGACGTTGTGGCATGCAAAGGCTATGCGACCAAATATAAAAAATGATTACTTTATTCTATATATGAATGCAGGGGTGCCAATAATCGCGGCACACATGGTTTTATTAAAAATAATAATTTATTGATAAAGGATTTTTTTTTCTCATAATACATTTACTTAAATTAAAGGTTGGATTTTTCAAATTTTTCCAGTGTGACATTAAGCTAATTCACCCAAAACATTTTATAACCCTTTTTACTCATCTTTACCAGGGGCGCCAATAATAGCGGAGGGCACTGTATCATATAATACATATTTTTTATATAAAAATATATATTATTTAGTAGTCTTTAGTTTTGCAGCAGGTAGCATTTCGTACCACAAAAGGGATAAGGAAATGTGTTCTCATTCCTAACTTATATATTGACGTTTGGCTTTACTATACGATGCAATATAGTCCTGTGGCGTGACTTCTGAACGCCTTAGTTATCCCCATAGAAACCCTCAGAGTCTTTACCCTCGGTATCAACATAAACATGCTGTGGGTTGCTATTGAAGTCTATGGAGATACCTAGGGCACCCTGAGGTCGTATAGTAACGCCAGGGCTTCTGTCCAAGCGTCCATATATCACAAATGGGGAATGAGGCCAGGCTCGATCAGGGGGGGATTTGGACATGCTTCATCTGTTTAAAGGATGTGCCCTTACCCCTGGTGGGCAAAATTACAGGCCTGGTTGTCTATAACACAATTATAGGCTTGGGTGTCTGATTGTTAAGCACTTAATCAATGTGCTTGTGGAGGTGAAAAGATTGCTAATGGCAGGGATTCATTATTATTATTTTGGCCAGTTTTACAAATGCAGGATCGATGGCCTTTTTCATTTCCACTTTTAAGGCGTATTCTGTGCTTTTCTTTTCCTGGCACTGACACATTTGCGGCTTTTCACTCTGTCCAAAATATTAATTTAAAAAAAAAATGGGAAAGTATTGAAGTGGGTGACAAGCCAAACCTAAGTTTGTCTTTAAATGAACAACAGTCAGAAAATGTGTTTACCCACAGTACTCTTTCCCCCGACCTGCTAACAGCTTCTTAAAGTAGTTCTAAAAACTATTTCTAAAGTATTAATTATATGATCCAAGTCTGGAGTTAAAATGTGCTTCTAGAATTAGACTGGAATGGTGATCACTAGTCTTGATGCCAGTGTGTGGGATTGGCATTATGTTATAGATCAGAGTTCACAATGAGTCCCCACCTCAAATTCGAGCCGTACCCAAGATAATGATTATTGATACCCAATTGTGAATTCACCTATGCTTTTTTCTGTTCAACAGCACTTTTACTGGACTGTAGTTGGATGGAAAAGTGGTGCGTGATGGCCTCACCTGTAGCTCCCCCTCTGTTTGGAAGTAGTCACAGCAGCCATTGATTTTGAGTAGATTTCACGCACCGAGTTTCACAGAATAAGATTTTTCCCCCAACAAAAGAAACCCATCACTTTTCCATACGCCACAGATTACCCAACCCAAATGAAATATTGATCTAAAGTCAAAGATTCACAGCCTTTGACACATTTGTTTATTTGGTCTGTGTTGGGCCTGCAGTTTGGGGAGGTGAGGGAGGCGTATAGCGCCTGCCATTCATGTCGGCACGTTTCCATTGCTGTTTTCTCAGGTGGCCGACAGCGGTAAACCGCAGCTGGTTTCGTCTGCGTTCGTCAGCGTCAGGGTCATTGAGGAGAGCGTTTACCCACCCGCGGTCCTTCCCTTGGACGTGTTCGTTACGACCCAGGGAGAGGGGTACTCAGGCGGGGTCCTGGGGAAGATTCACGCCACCGACCAGGACATATATGACACGCTAACATACAGCCTGGTGCCCGAGTACCGTGGCCCTTTTTCCATCTCGCCCACCGACGGCAAGCTGGTGGCCCGCGGGGGCCTGGACGAGGGCCACTACCCGCTCAACGTCACGGTCACAGACGGTCGCTTCACGGCAGAGGCTGCCGTCAACGTGTACGTCCGGCGGGTTACCCAGCAGGCGCTCGACGGCTCCGTGGGCGTGCGCTTTGCGGACGTGGCCCCCGAAGAGTTCATCGGGGACTACTGGCGCAACTTCCTGCGGGCGCTGCGTAGCGCGGCCGGCGTGCGGAGGGCCGACGTCCACGTGGTCAGCCTGCAGCCGTTCGGCCGGCCCGACGGCCTGGACGTCCTGCTCGCCCTGTCTGGCGGGCCCTCCCAATCGGGCGGGGCCGTCTACCGGAAGCTCAACGCCTCAGCAGACGCCATCGAGGAGATGACCGGCGTACGCATCGTCAGGGTCATCGACAAGCTGTGCGCCGGCTTGGACTGCCCACATATGTTCTGTGATGAGGTCATCACCCTGGACACGGGCGCCATGGCGACCCACAGCACGGCTAGGCTGAGCTTCGTCACCCCCCACCACCACAGATCCGCCGTATGTCTCTGCAAAGGTACACTGGGGCCAGGGCTATGGGAGGGAAACTCTAACAGTTACATACATGTATGTCCAGAGCTTAGAAAAATAGGGTTATGTCTGCAGATAGTACAGTTATGAGATTCGTAACTTTCAAGTCCCTAATCATAATGTTGTTTTGTATTTCCTCTTTTTTTACTGTTCACATCATTTCAAATGCTTCATGTGTTGTATAGAAGGTACAACAAAGGTCATTCCCATGGTAATATCTCTTTTCTTGGACAAACATATCAGGTGGAACCCTATACTTCTAAGCTCACAATGTCTATGCGTGTACTTCAATACAGTGCTTGTGTGTATGTGTTACTGTATGTGTTTTGGTCCCTTGTTTTGTGTTTTTGTTGTTTTAATGCCCTTTGGGCCCTTCTGTTTAAGGTGGTAAATGTCCTGTGTTGAACACGCTATGCGAGGGTCACCCCTGCCCTGAGGGAAGTGTGTGTGTAGCCAATCAGAAGGAAGCCACGTATACCTGTGCATGTCCAGATGGTAAACCTGGAAAGTGCTCAGGTAACTCCAGCCATTGCCATACCCAGATAGGTACTGCAATTCTGAGACGGCAGGTAGAGCCTTCACTGCAAGAACCAAATCTTAGCAAGCATTTTAATCTTACGTTTAGACTTTAGAATCTTATTTCTGTTACTTTTTTGCTAAATGAAACAAAAGTATTGCCAGTGGGGTGAGGTAGTTTTGCTCATTTCAAGATTTACCAGTGGGGTAAGATAATTTCACTTGTTAAGCAAAAAGACAAGTAAAACAAGCGAAAAAACTTAAAACGAGCGAATATTTTCCACTTTAGAGAAAAAAAAAGGTAAGATTTAAAGTCTCATTACAAGACTAAAACGCTTGTTAAGACATTTTTTGCAGTGTTCGCAAAAGCAGAACACCATTTTGTCAGAAATGTTGCAGTGCATTATGGGTTAGACGTCAGACAGCCAAGCTGCTTCACGCGGCGCTGCCTTCATGTGATCCACTGTTTGCCTGCTGTTTGTTTCCCGCTCCGGAGCCGCTTAGCTCAGCTCTTAACATTTAGTTTTTATTCGTTTCTTTTTTTAAAACATCACTTCAGTTTTCTGTTAAAACCATGTGTGCAGACGAAAGGAGACAGCCCAACCCCCCCTTCTCTCACGGCCACTGCTTAACGCCCCTGATGGTTCTGTCACCTCCGCTCTTCAAGCAGGGCCCTCTCTGACATTTGGCGGGAACGGCTACGTCAAATACCGGCTGACGGAGAGCGACAACAAAGAGGAGCTGAAGCTCTCCCTCAGGCTCAGGACTTTCTCCAGCCTCGCCACGCTGATGTACGCCCGAGGAACAGACTACAGCATTCTTGAGGTTTGGTATTTCTGCAGCTGATAACCGTGGTAACAAGCCCAGAATGGTTTTAGCCTCAGGTTTCAGCCATTCCATTCAGTCAACATGGAGACTATCGTAACAAACACAGGCCGAGTTCATTTTAGACTTGGACGGAAATCAGGAGTGCATTTTTTCACCCTCTCACAAGGGCCCTTCTGTTGTTTGAACAGCCGTGTGGGCAAAGCGAGGCTCTCTCTGAAGGTGCCCGTTCAGAAGCTTCTAAAGTTGGCGCACATTCAAGGGGGAACTCGAGCCGAAAATTGCATATGTTGGCTCTCGCCTTAAGAATATTTTATCTGTCTCATTGCTAATTGTATGCCAGAATAATTTAGCCCAAAACAAAGACAGAGAAAGGACTCAGAAAATATATTTGAGGCTACAATTCATATCAGCTCAAATTAAACTAAAACAACATTGCAAACCATAATACTGTGATTGTGAAAAATACGTTGGATTTTTGCCATTGCACAGTATTCACAGATTCAAAGACACAGATTCAGACAGATCTTGGTTCATTTAAATCATAAGAAGAGGTGTTGCATCCTGTTTCCATCGTCACTTCAAATGGTCTTTTTCAGATACAGACACAAAAGATTTAGTTTTGAATACAGGTCCCACAAATGATTTGTATCGAGTAACACATACCGAATAATCTTTGAGTGGAGTCTCTATTTAACGGTCTACCTGTGCAGATCCAGAATGGCAGGCTCCAGTATAAGTTTGACTGCGGCAGCGGGCCGGGCCTGGTATCCGTGCACAGCGTTCAGCTCAACGACGGCGAGTGGCACACGGTGTCCCTGGAGGTCAACGGGAACTACGCCAAGCTGATCCTGGACAAGGACCACGCGGCTTCAGGCACCGCCCCCGGCGCCCTCCGCACCCTAAACCTGGACGACGTCGTCTTCTTCGGCGGCTACGCCCGTCAGCACGCCGTCAGGCACGCGGCGAGGCGCGGCCGCAGCCCCCCCGTCGGCGCTGGTTTTCGCGGCTGCATGCAGGCCCTGGTCCTGAATGGACACGAGCTTCCGCTCGGCGCCAACGCCCGCGCCCACGCGGTACTGGAGGACATGGTGGGCGCGTCCCCCGGCTGCACCATGGCCCCGCCCCACGGTTGCTCCGGCAACCCCTGCACCAACGGAGGGACCTGCTCCTCACTGCCCAACGGAGGTACCAAAACGCTGGGCCCAAAAAGTTGTGGTTAACCACTTTAGATGTTGCTGTTGTTGTTGTTGCTCATATGCTGTTTGATAGAAAGATTTCTGCCTTTTTCAATGGCGTTGATTTTTTTTGCAGGCTATTTCTGCACCTGCAGTGCCTTATTCAGGGGAACTCGCTGTGAAATTGCTATAAGCCCCTGCAATTCGAACCCCTGTCTGTACGGAGGAGCCTGTGTTCCACGCAGTGGAGGCTTTTACTGCCACTGCAGGGGACAGTACTCCGGACAGAGGTATGTGGAGCCTTAGCTGCTGATAAACCAACAATTTTACATCTTTAGGGGTTCTGCCCCTGCCACCAGCGTACTATAGGTTAGCCTGAGATGACCTCACACCGTGTGATTTAAGCCCCGACTGTAGCCATTCTGAGTTTGTTATAAATTTGAGGAAGATATATTTGCATTACATTAGACTTAGGCAATTAGCAGATGATCTTATCCGGAGTAACTTACGCAGCTTACCTTTTTACATACTATCCACTTGTACAGCTGGGTGTTTACCGGAGCAATTCAGATTGAGTTCCTAGTTTACGGGTGCCTCGTCTGGGAATGGAACCCACAATCTCCGGGCCCTCAGCATTGCATAATACATAAGCAGATTGTACATTAAGTGATTATGTCACGTAGCTTCCCAGGAACATATGCGTTAAAATAATATGTCTCTCCTCTAAGCTCCCACAAGCTACAAACATGGTTTTGCATTGGCTACACTCTTGTTCGTGCTTTCATAACGCTTGTCTACAAGAACCACTACCAACAGCTAGTGAAAATTACTGTTCGGAAACTACTACTACCTGCAGCAGTCATGATGGTAGCAGTACAGTAATACTATAGTAATACTATATGTCTAGTGAGCTTTTTACAGTACAACAAAAAGGGAACCAGAGAAGCATGGAATTAAAAAAGACAGAAACAAGACCGGATCGCATGTACTGCAAATAACGTCTGTGTGAGTCTCGATTGACTGAATTATATTTATCTCCAGGTGTCAGCTAGGACCTTACTGTAAAGAGAAGCCCTGCAAAAACAGCGGAAAGTGTATTGAAAGCCTGGATGGGCCTGTCTGTGAGTGTGAGCGAGGTTTCCAGGGAGACAGGTATACGTCAATCTAATGTCTGCGTGAAATTGCCTTCGATTGAATGACCTCCACTGCCTGTGTTCCTGTTAATGACCTGCCGCTGTTGGCCTTTGATCAGGTGTCTGAGTGACGTCGACGAATGCCTGAGGAGCCCTTGCGCCAACGGCGGCCTGTGCGAGAACACGTACGGCTCTTACAGCTGCAACTGTTCCCTGGGATTCGGCGGGAAGCTCTGCGAGCTCAAATCCGACATCAGGAACGAGTTCATATCCACCCCCTGGAACATCGGGATAGAGGAGGTCGTGGGGATAGTCGTCTTTCTGCTGAGCATCTTCATCCTGGTCCTGCTCTTCGTCGTCATCCGGAAGGGTTGCTGCCGGCCTGCCAAGCCCAAGCCGGAGGAGGACAAACACAGGCTTGGGAACTCCTTCCTGCACGGGCCTTACTTGGACCCCAAAGTCAGCAAGAACATCTACTCGGACGTCCCGCCCCAGGTCCCCGTCCGCCCCATCTCGTACACCCCCAGTGTCCCCAGCGACTCCCGCAACAACCTGGACCGCAACTCCTTCGAGGGGTCCGTGATCCCGGAACACCCGGAGTTCAGCACTTTCAACCTGGACTGCGCGCACGCCCACCGCAAGGCCGCGGCGGTGTGCAGCGTGGCCCCCAACCTTCCTCCTCCCCCACCCTCCAACCCGGCCTCAGACAGCGACTCCATACGGAAACCCGCGTGGGACTACGAGGAGTACGAGGGTGAGCGCTTTTAAACCGCCGTCTCTCGCTCTGCAGATTCATCTGTAGGCAAGGAACCGGTCAGGGAGGAGGCTTTTCACGCCTCTAATTGGGGTCTGTTTGTTTGTTCTCATTAGATTATCCGTGGCGTTGATCTCCCCGCAGTTTACTGCGCGATTGAGCTCGACTTCCTTCGCTGCTTTTCTCACTCTGAGGCTCAAAATCACATCACGGTTGTCAAATCCATTTTAGACGCTGCCTTAATATGGCCTAAAGGACAGATTTGTTTAGATTCATTGAGTTCTGTCTAAATTTCATTGTGGTTGCAAACTCAAGGTTTGTCCAAGATGTCTTGAGAACAATTTTACTTCAGTTAAAGTGTTGATGTGAGACGTAAGAAGTCCAAAGAGGTAGATTTCCAACGTTGAATGTGTGTTGTCTTTTTTTTCCCCAGCTAAAGTTGTGGAATTAGACCTTTGCCTAAAGAAAAAGCCAAACAGGGACGGCTCCTGTCAGAGAATCTCCGATGTCCATTCGCTCGGCTCCGTCCATTCTGAGACCTACGATGATAACGGTGGGTGTGCAGTCAAAATTAATCCTTTTTTTATTTTATTGTTTTTATTAGCACAAGTGGTATTTTTAAATTGAAGCCAACATTAACAGAGGCGCCATATACCTATGAATAAGTAAATCCTGTACATGAAATATCACAGATTTGACAGTTTGATGAATTGAAAGGATTTGCCAAAAGAAAGTATGCCAAAATGCTTTGTCAGTTTTAATATGAATTCAGTAAATCCATATGCAGTCTGCCAGAGAACTAGGCGCACGTTAGCCTTTTTTTTGCTGCGGTTCTCTGCCGTTAAGCTGTGAAATGGTGTAATTGTGTGAAAGGTGGATGTGGGTCATGTGTTCTCTTCTCTCCTCTGCTGCGACCTCAGCTCCCATATGGATCAAATCTGTCCACAGAACCAGAGCAGGGTTTAACTAGGGCCAGCTTGTAAGTCTGATTTAAATCAGTAAAGAAGAAAGTGGTTTAAAGAGGCTTTGAGATTCTGGGGTGATAAAATGGGCTTTTCCGGCCTGTGTATTCCCACCCACACACACACACATCCCATTTGAAAAAATATGACCTCAGCTCACTCTCTGAAGCTCTGTCTCCATATAGCTTTGTGGAACCTCTGGCAACATATTTTTTTTTCAAAAGCTCATGGAATGTTAAAGGGTCCAACTTACACACAGTGGTTCTGTCTCAGTTTACAGTAACTATCCTAAAGAATTTGACCTCAGGGAATAGCACGTTATATTGTGAGATTTGGTTTACACCTTTCTTTCACTGAAGGAATGTGCCGCATTTAAGCTGTGTGGGCTTTCTTAAAGTTCAGTTGATTTTAATTTCCCTGTGAGAATTTGAAACTTCTCTCTACCCCTACGGACGAACATGGAGCTGAGTGCAGTGCATTCACCTTAACTCTTTGAAGAGTAGTTTTTTTAAATATATTTTTTTCTTTTTAATTCGAAGTCGATGTTCTAGAACTGATTTCTAATTACCACCAGCAGTGATTGTCACTTCAGCATTAGAACGTTCAGTTCTAATCACATGTTTATGATCTTAAACCTTAGCTTTGGGGCTGGAAAGGCATTTTTATCCCCAGGAATGTCACTGATCCTTCATTCCACAGTGCCATCGTGATCATCTCACTGCCTGTCACAGCGTGTGCTACAGAATCTTGCACAAGAGCCACCCACACCCATGGCCCACTCCGTACTGTATGTGTCCTGGCATATTGTACTATAGATGGCTTTCAGTTGCTTCTAATTAGTCAGAGCCAAATGACTTCCTCTCATCCTCTCGTGCATGTGACACTAAGTGAATCGTGGGTTTGATGTTTACCCTATGACTGTCATTTCCCCTTATTTTCTTATTCCCTGTCAGCATTGGCACGAATGGTATGTATTCTGTACTGGTAGTATTCTGTATTCGCTGCAAGCCTCCATAGTAACTGTTGTACACCCATAAGACTTGGTGGGGAACGTAAGGTATTTTAAACCTGTTATTTAGGTGTCTGTGGTCTTCTGTGTACACTGTGGTCTTTAGATACATCTTCATAGGATACATCTCAAAAACGGTTGGATATACACTTTATTAACAAAAATGGCTATCCTGGTTTCCTCTGGAAATGTTATTTGTCGTGTTTTACACGATGTGTGACTGACCAGGTTAGGCCCACTGCAGACATCCACATGCACATCCAGGTATGTGTGTTCATGTAGCTTTACATAATATTTTGCGTCTGAAAATCAACCAAAAATGAGCTGCAGTCTGATTCACTGTCTCCAGCGATCAAGTAGCACTACATTAGTAAGCGGCTGTGCCACTTTCAGACCAGCGGTTTTTCCCGCCCTTCTCTCTCTTGACTCTAAACCTGACATTTCTATCTCTTTTCTCCTTTTTTTTTTTGCCTTGAAGAGTATGTTATGGCTCATGGATTAAAAAGTCCAAGAGGTGACTTATGCATGAGTTTTTGATAGAAATTGACTCTCACCATGTCCTCGAAGCTAAAGGCCTAGCAAGCCCTGCGACATTCAGTACTGAACCTCTTTAATAAACCCCATGATAACATTCTCACATCCTTGCATAATTGGATTTCTCAGTGGCACAGAAGTGATTAATGCTATTTAATGTGGACATTTGAATGCATGTTAGCAACTACCGCTGAAAGTTCACTAATTAGCCATATTCACAACTAGTTTCCCAACTTCCAGTATTCTCCTGAAAGTGCTCTCCAAGGAGTATTTTGAAAATCGGCTTTAGATTGTCACTTTTATTTTTTCAGGCTTTTCTAATCAGTTTGTGTGAGTGTGTGGGTGTGTGTGTGTGTGTGTGCTGATGTGGAGCTAATAAGCTTGAATTAATGCCGCTCGTTGTGTTTGTGTGACATTGCTTTGCATGTTTGTAATAATACTTTAAGTTGTTTATTTTGTGACTGTGCAGCTAGTATTTAATGTTGGTGTACACAACGAGAAAATACGACTGATGAGTGGACTTGTACCTAACGTTATATGTTGCGTCCAATAGGTTACCATTGGGACACGTCTGATTGGATGCCTAATGTTCATCTTCCTGGAATCCAGGAGTTTCCACAGTATGGTTCTGTGGGAAGCCCCGCCCCTTTGTACAATGATCCCAACTTCCTGGACACAGACTACTATCCTGGAGGCTATGACATTGAGTGTGACGCCATGCCGCCGTCGAAAGACTTCCCCATCCACAATGAGTTGCCCCCACTCCCCGAGCAGGGTGACCAGTACAGGACACTACGGCCCCCCAGGGACGTGTCCCCTCCAGCCAGTCCGGGCTCTTCCACCCACAGCCAGCAGCTATACAGCCTCCACCGTTATCTGCCGCACTATGAATACCCCACGGACCCCGCTGCAGGGAACAAAAGCAGCGGGGCTAGCTCCCTCACCTACCCCCCGGGACAGGGGCGAGATTTTGGGGCGCCTGACGCGGACCCCTGTACCTCTGCGACCTCTTGCTCCGACGTGTCGGACGTCGCGACGAGCGATCGCGAAAGCGAGGAAGAGGAGGAGGAGGAGGGTCGCCGTGGTAACATCGCCGCCCCCAGCCCCGCCCCTCCTCTCGCGCCACACCCCACGCAGCACACCGAAGTCTGACGCCGATTCCAAAATGTTCAAGTGCCTCTCCACTGTACCAGCGCGAAGTTGGCGGAACGCACGTTTCCCCACTCAGAGGCTAATGTGATGAAAGTGGTGAGATGGCTCCTGATTGGCTAGCGCATGAATGCACTGGATCCAGCAGCCTAATCTCCCACTGCACTGCAGACAGACTATTATAAATGGCTGTGCTTAAATTATGGCTGTGTCATGCACAAACACTGCAGGAACAAAAAAATATTACATGTACAATTAAGAGAGAGAATACCTGCCTAAATGTTCATACACGTTGTTTCCATGGTGCAACACACCTCAGTCATTTCATGTACATTTTACCGTACTGCTTTGATTTCAAAGTTTACTAGAATTTGTAGATATTTTATGTTTTTTTATTTCAGAAGAAAAATGACTGTACGTGGTGTGACATTGGCCATACTGTATTTATCACAGAATCAGAAAAGAAGAAGAAACGTGTGTCAAATACAAGGTTTATTGAGTGTCCGTAAAATGTGCTGTTTTGCGGGGTCTTTAAAAAAAAGTGACTGCATATTCATAAAGTTTATTTGTATGTAAATAGCAACTGTTAACTTTTATTTTTTCACCACAAACATGAGAACCATTATATTTATAGTATGAAATAATTAATGAGCACATGATTTTCCAAGTGTCTGTGTGCAAGATGGTCTTGATGTCGATTCTACTGGATACTGCCACTAGCTCTCGCTTTCCTACTGGCAATAAATTATTCATAAAATGCTCTGATTTCTTTTCTCCCCATTTATCTCATAAAAACAGTAGTGCATACAGGGTACTGCAATACCATTGACAAAGTAAAAAAAAAAATTTTTTTTAAATAAATTTGGCTTATGCTCAGTAAGTAGATTGCTGTGTAGATTCAGCAAAGAATAATTTGTCAATTCAGAATTTCAACAGCAGTTTGTTGGTTTTGACAAAAAGCAGTGACAAAAGCATTACAGCCTTTGTCATTTCTGACCAAAACCGTCGTCTCTCTTTTCGGGAACAATTTGAATGTCTTGTTTATATGGTATAAGTGTAAGGAAATATAGGAAAATTGCATACAAATGGCCTATAAAAACAGACACGGCATCTCTTTGCAGCAATAATTCCAGGGCTCACTTAAATCAGGCAGTGACTGCAGAAAGGTTTCTGGATTGTTTGTAGTGTGAAAGTACATCATATCTTATGATATACAAATGTTATTGAACTTATTTGGAGTTTAATAATGTCACAGGGGTTGCATTTGTTTCTGTTTTATAAAAAGCTCTTCATGAGACATCAGCTGTCGTTCTCTACTCACTCGATTATCTGAGAAAAGCATAACTTGTAAATTATGTACATGTCTAAAGTTTTCATGGAATAACTTACCTGTTTAAGGCTCGCTTCATTTGGCTGTAATTTCCGTAGAGGAATCGTGTTCAGAACAGAATTTGTTGTGGTCAAGTAAGTAAGTAAGTAAGTAAAATTTTATTTATAGAGCACCCTTCCCAGCACGAATGCACAGAGTGCTTTACAGTAAAAACAACATACATAAAAGTGCATTACAAAAAACACGACAGACAGAGAATAACAGAACATAACATACAAGACAGAATAAAATACGGTGCAAAAGTAGCATAGGTAAAAGAATATGGGGGTCCTACAAACAGGGGGTGTCCACCAGAGCGCCTAGTGCTCGAAGGCTATTTTAAAAAGGTGCGTTTTTAGCTGTGCCATAAAACTGATTGCTGACTTCACGTCTCTCAGACTCTGGGGGAGCGAGTTCCAAAGCCTTGGGGCTACTGCTGCAAAGGACCGATCCCCCTTTGTCCTAAGCCGGGTCCGAGGGGCCACCAGGAACCCCTGGCCGGAAGATCTCAAGGATCGGGCGGGGGCGTGTATATGTATGAGGTCACTGATGTAGGTGGGGGCTAGACCATTGATAGCTTTGAAGGTGAGCAGTAAGACTTTATACTGTATTCTGTAATGTACAGGTAGCCAATGCAAGGCGGCGAGGATGCTGATTAAGCTCCATGAGAGCTCTGTTGTCTGGTTTGGTTTAGAAAAGAAGATCGAGTTGGCCAAGGTGCTTGCTTGCGTGCGTACGTGCTGTGCGTGCGTTAGGGAGAGGGGGTATATGCATTTCAAAGTCTGTATTTTTGGCCAGGCCATTATCGGTTTAGTAAAAGGCCCACAGCGTCTCAGGAGAGGAGAGGAATTAGCATCCTTCTCAAAATGAAGTCTGAGACGGGGGCAAAGGAGGGTTTGAAGCTGGCCTATGCATGAGGTTAAAAGCAGGCCGTCTCCAGAGCCTGATTTTTTTCACTTTCAATGGAGCGCTTACTCACGCTGTTTCCTTCACATTTTTTTAACCTTTAACCTTTTGAGGATGCAGAGAGTTAAAGTTCAAAGAGATTTGGGTCTGTTTACAGAAGATGCTGATGTTGAGGGGTACCCTGGTATCCCACAGTACAGGTCCAGTGTCTGTCTTATGAAACGGTATGTCCAAAAAAAAAAGGAAAAAAAAGCTTTGATTTTTCAAGGTTAATTCTCTTTCATGAAACACAAAGAAAGAGCCAGTGCACTAAGACTTTGCGGATGCTAAGCTCTCCTGTTTGAAAGCTGCTTACTCTTAACTTTTAACGGTGAAGAAACGTGGATGTTGTGTGAATACTGATTACGATGCGCCCGGCCGCTCTGATGTACAAACACTTTAAAGGAAATTGGATTTGTTTCCGCGGATGTGGAGAACGGTGCACTCCTCTTGAGATTTTAACGCCGGTCTGAGAATGTTTGTTGTGCCTCGGTCTTCAATAGCAGAAAATATGGCACCGCGTTTGGCGAGGCAGTTCATTAGGGGTTTTATGTACCACATAGCGTGTCTAGTCACCTCACAGGGGAGTTCACTCTGCATAAGAGATAGAGGAGATATGGGGGAAACTGTCAGGTAAGTCCTGTCTGTCACTCACGGTGATGGGTGGGGGGGCATTTTTCTTGACCATCATGCATTTCTCCTGAGCCATGTTTTCTTTCTTTTTTTCAAAAATAACAAATTATCAAAAACTATATATCAAAGGAAAAGGTGTTCACTAATTTAATGCATCCCCCCTTGGGAGTGAGACCTACAGTGTTTCCAGCATGTCCCCTTGTGAGTGAGACCTACAGTGTTTCCAGCATGTCCCCTTGGGGGTGAGACCTACAGTGTTTCCAGCATGTCCCCTTGTGAGTGAGACCTACAGTGTTTCCAGCATGTCCCCTTGGGAGTGAGACCTACAGTGTTTCCAGCATGTCCCCTTGGGAGTGAGACCTACAGTGTTTCCAGCATGTCCCCTTGTGAGTGAGACCTACAGTGTTTCCAGCATGTCCCCTTGTGAGTGAGACCTACAGTGTTTCCAGCATGTCCCCTTGGGAGTGAGACCTACAGTGTTTCCAGCATGTCCCCTTGTGAGTGAGACCTACAGTGTTTCCAGCATGTCCCCTTGGGAGTGAGACCTACAGTGTTTCCAGCATGTTCCACATTCATGCAGCCATGTATGCAGGTCACACCTTGCATTTCTGTCCTTCCCACATACTTTTCATTTCACTGTCGGAATACCCTCGCACCTGATTATCACAACTCTAATGAGAGCGTAAGCTGAGGAACGAACCGTGGCCTTCCAATCATTTTCAAGATAACAATGCTCACGTGTATTTTACCTTTAATTGCATTAATTTCAAGATAACAGTGAATGCATGTGTATTTTATCTTTAAATATGAATTCCTTTGTGATTCGCACTGTGAAAATATAAACACGCACACAGAATGTAAACGTGACATCTTAACGGATCAAACCATTTAAACTTGAGATGCTGTGTTATGTGGAAATTGTTGTATGCTATGCATACTGTGTACTAGTTTATTATCTAATTTACAAAAAAAAGTAATGTGTAAAGTTATGAGGGTTAAAATTACTAGGAAATAAATTACAGTCTTCTATCATGCGTCACATAAGTTGTGCATGAAAGTGGAGGCAAGCTGCTTGTAGATACATATTTAAGGGCAAAATGTAGCCTCAAAATGTGCTAATTGCTAGCGCTTTTCCAATGTACTTGGCATTATGCTTATTTTCATGAAGCGGAGGTAGCTACCCTACGTTCATCGGTAAAAATGTGATTGTCATAATGAGCCATTACATGATGTGATACTTACAGTCAACACAAGATGGCACTGTAGCCCCACATAAATTGACGTGCCATTCCCCCTCCTGCATAAGAATGTTTTCAGTAGAAATGGAAATTTAGGAAAAAGTAAGCACCATTATGGTCTTAATTAACTGCAGACTAGGTTCCAATATGTAAACTGTGAAACTTTATTATGATTTTTATATGCCAATAAAGTATACGTAACATAAAATTATTCTATAAAAATGACATTAATGCATTTTCCCTAAAGGGGCTCCAAAATGTTTGTGAACATATTTCTTTGGATAAAATTGATATTAGGACAACTTAAGCTTTTTTTAAATAGGTTAAAATATATGGATAAACTGCAATAATTTTTATCTTGAGTTCAAGTGATAATTTTTAGAGCATAAATGGGTGTTCCGTGGAACAACATTAATTTGGAATAACACAGATGTGTCTGGTCTGGATTAAAATGGGTCCATTTTGTGTGGAGTTTGACAGATATCCCTGGTGTGCGGTGACGGCGTTTAAACACTTTGACGTGCTGTGACAGCACTCTGAGGCACTGAGCAGATAAAGCGATATGACAGGTGCATCCTGACAGGGGGAGCTGTTACGCTCTGCTCCAGGAGACAGACGGGTATAGCAGCGTAGCCTCGAACCCGGCACCCAACCTGGACCGGTCACACAAGCCTGATGCTTCGAATACATACAGCATCACATCAAAAATAGAAAGTATAATGTATATAACTAGTAATAAATAAATACAATTAAAATAACAGTCACTTGAATTTGTAAAAGCTATGATATCCTTAAGAGTTTAAGATAACTGTTTTTTAATGATATGGGAGAGCTCTTTTGTAGTTAATTTTGTGTTATTTTGGGTTAAATTAACATTTTACAGCCTGAATGGACTGTGGCAATGTGGGCGTGGTATCATTAAACACATCAAGAAGGAGCCCAGGTGGTAATATCAGTATTTAGTCCAGCTAATTACCCAGTGCTGTCTCTTCACACCTGGACACATCAAAGAGTGCATTCTCCCCAATTAAACCCAGATGAGACGCGAAAGCCGTCACGGGTCTATTTCTGTATTGTCTAAGATGGAACGGATGCGCTGGAGAAGCATAACCACAGTCCCTTTCTCAGTGTCACCTGCCTTGTGTCCGTAATGACCCTGAATAGCGTACCGTGCACCTAATGTCCGGCAGGGGCGTCCGTCATAAAATGGCCACTTTAGTAATTGATTTTCCGATTGATGACTTGGCAGGCGATGAGCCATTTCAGCACTGGCGGGTGGTGGTATGCGATGCTGCCAATAGGTGAAAATGTCTGTTCCTCAAGGGTAAGAGAATGAACTGTGGTGCCAAAGCCTGCCTAATGCATTCTGCCCGGTCCTCTGGCTGTTTAGGGGGATTTCTTAAGGCTGTTGTTTAAAGTGTCTGCTGGCAAGTCTCAGTTTCAGTGGAAAATGTTCTAACATAGCCTGGCTTTTGTTCGCCATTCTCAGATAATTCTAATGAAGTGCTTCCATTTAAAATATAAGTGACCTTTGTGCCGTTGAATAGTCTGCAATTATAAAATCTATGGAACAGTAAAGTATAAAAGGCAAGCGTTGAATTGGTACTTTACTGGCACTAGACACAGCTTTAGGGTACTGTGTGTTGGAGGAGGGTGTCCTTCAAATGTGCGTCTCCACTGAGCCCATGTGGCTTCATTATAACCAGATTTCAGCCTTGTTGCCATTGTGGCGTCTGGCCCTGCCTTTATCAGCAGCAAATACATTTCATTTTTTTCCACAGCAAAAAACAACAAAACAAAACACCATACTATGGCCCGGCTGCTTAGACAAGTTAATCAGGTGCTGTAGTGTGCTTAGGTGGGCTGCCAGTTTGACTTATGGATAACAGGACTTTTTATGGCAGGGCAACTCCAGGTCTCGCGGGCCGGTGTGTATGCAGGTTTTTGCTGCCACCAGTGAACAATTATTTAATTAGCCCAATCGTTTACATGATCTGATATTTTCATCTACATATACGCGATATGAACAGCAGCTGATGAATGCTCTTGTGCCGGTCGGTATGCGTGTATTGTAGTGTTTTATCGTTCTGTAATTTACGAGTGAATCTGTGATTGTGTGTATGACTAATTAGCTGATTGAGCCGTGGTAACTAGTGGCAGTAAAAATATGCATACACACCGGCCCGCGAGGCCTGGAGTTGCCCACCTTTGCTGTATGGCTTATTTCAGTGGTTCTCAAACTTGGTCCTGGGGGACCCCTGTGTACGCTGGTTTTGGTCCCAACCACAATTTCTATCCCAAAATTTTAAGAAGCTGTTAATTAGATGCTTTTTGTGTTTTGAGGGATTTTTTAAACCCTCCTAAAACAGATTATGCCAGAAACAGCTCTGCATGCCACGTAGAATAAAAGTCCTATATTCACATTGTGCTTTTTGTGCTATATTATACAAATGATTACATACGCGGAAGCAATTTTTTAGCTGACCAAATTAAAAACTGAGGTGAATCAACACACTCCTAATTGCCAAAAATGTGGTGACCTGGCCACTAAAGCTGACTATTGATAATGAAGAATTCAAAGGTTGATAACGGTTGATAATGACAAATTCAAAGGTTGATAACGGTTGATAATGAAGAATTCAAAGGTTGTTAACAGTTGATAATGAAGAATTCAAAGGTTGATAATGATGAATTCAAAGGTTGATAATGACGAATTCAAAGGTTGATAACGGTTGATAATGATGAATTCAAAGGTTGATAACGGTTGATAATGAAGAATTCAAAGGTTGTTAACAGTTGATAATGACAAATTCAAAGGTTGATAACGGTTAATAATGACGAATTCAAAGGTTTATAATGAAGCATTCAAAGGTTGATAACGGTTGATAATGAAGAATTCAAAGGTTGTTAACAGTTGATAATGACGAATTAAAAGGTTTATAATGAAGCATTCAAAGGTTGATAACGGTTGATAATGAAGAATTCAAAGGTTGTTAACAGTTGATAATGACGAATTCAAAAGTTGATAATGAAGCATTCAAAGGTTGATAACGGTTGATAATGACGAATTCAAAGACAAAGCATATGACAATGATCCAAACCTGCATTGTGTTAATAAATTAAATGAAAAAAATATGAAAGAACTTAAACACATATGTTCAGCAACCTTAATTGAGCAAGAGGTTGGCTGTAACAAAAACCAGTTTACACAGGGGGTCCCCCAGAACCGAGTTTGAGAACCACTGTCTTACTTCACCCCATTACTGCAGATTTTATTATTTTGTTTGTTTTTCCCACAAATTCCATTGAACTCGGCAGTACTGTAAGTAATCTTTAGTTATTCTTGATCGCTTCAGAGAAGGTCATCGGCTCCAGTGGAGCCCCATGGCTGTAGTCCAATCCAATTTCCAGCGGAATTCATTACTGACGCTAATTTAAAGTGGCCCACAACTGCAGAGTGACACATATGGTTGACGATGTATTTCCTCCATAGCACCGAGTGCATCGTTTGCAGCTCATAGTTAACATTCTGCAGAAGGAGCTCTGTCAGGGGTTCCCCTTCAGGCTGAACGGTAGGCGCATCGCGTTCTTCTCAAAATGACAAGGCGCGTTCGTAAGGTTTCGACAGGGACAATCCATCAGACATGTCAAATGTTCACTTCATATTTAACATTTCAATAAGTTCAGGCTCCCATAAACCACTGATTTTATGTAACCTTTAACTTGTCAGTCCGAATTACAAGATGGATGAATGTTTTTTCCTTTGGTGTTGATCTTCTCCTTGAGCTTTGAAAAGCAGGTGCAGAAGTTTTTTCTCAGGTCAATAAACCACAGACAGCTTTTACAGTATTTCAGTGCACACTTATTTATTGCTGAAATGTTGCCTATGAAACCACTGTTGGGAGAAATAGGGGCTCCTGCATTCACCTTTGGCTTCACTGATGTTAGTCACTTTCCAAACTGCGCCATTTGTAGATTTGTGTCACTTGCATAATAAATAAAATACATGTGGTAATAAGTGATGAAATTGGTGTTATGAAATGTGCTCGTGTTTAAAAAAAAAAAATCTAAATTTCTCAATTAGCATGGGGGGGGGGGTTGTCATTTAAAACCTCTGGGTTAACTATGTCACGCACAAACAAATTACCCCCACCACACGCACACACACACACACACGCACACACACACGCACACACACCAAAAACATATTCCCATCTTCCCATTATTGAGGCCGATGTCATCGTCACATGTTAAGTGCACTGTTTCTATCCAACAGCGTTACATGTGACGTTTTATACGGAAGCACACGTGACTTCTACTGAGAACAAACCATGCACGATCATATGCACAAAACAGATGAGTAACATGGTATGTATACATCCACGTCTATGTGAACCCTCCAGGCTAAAGTCAAGATGAGTCTTTTGTACATCTGGGGCCACATGTATACTCTGAGTAAAAAAACGCCCAGGGTGAAAGTCGGAAATCTGCTTAAAAGAACTTTTACTCACAGAAAACAAATATTCAAACATTGATTCTTACTTTGGATGCTGAGAAAGCCTTTGATAGGGTGTCATGGCCTTTTATAATAGAAACCTGTATTAAGTTTGGCTTTCACGACACCTTTATCAAATGGCTTCAAGCAATGTATACAACATCAAGAGCACAGGTCAGGGCAAATGGGACCCTGTCAGAGAGCTTTGAGTTAAAACGGGGAACGAGACAAGGGGACCCACTATCTCCATTAATTTTTGCAATTTGTATTGAACCTCTGGCAGCATATATTCGAGCAACCAATGAAATTGAAGGGGTAAAAATAGCAGAGCAATGTCATAAATTGGCATTATATGCAGATGATGTGGTCTTATATGTTACAAATTTAGAAAAATCCTTACCAGCACTTATGCAAATAATTAATAACTACAGCTTAGTATCAGGATATAAATTAAATATGCAGAAATGTGAAGCAATGGTCCTAGGTGTCCCTGTTTGTAGAGACATGAAAAGGCAATATCTATGGCAATGGGATAATGATAGAGTTAAGTATCTGGGAATTGTGATACCAAAGAATTTTAAGCTATTATATCAATTGAATTATAACTGTCTGGAGGTACAAATTAGGCAAGATCTGAATCGGTGGAGAACTATATTACTATCATTGGGTGGAAGAATAGACGCAATAAGAATGAATGTACTGCCCCGTTTTTTGTTTCTATTCCAGACAATACCCCTGTTTATAAGTGCAAGTGCTTTCAAAAAATGGGATAAAATGATAAATAAATTTTTATGGGATGATAAAAAACCAAGAGTTAAAATGAAGACACTTAAAATGGCTAAAGAGAAGGGAGGCCTTGCCCTCCCCAACTTAAAGCACTATTATTATGCAGCTCAAATGCAACCAATACGTACTTGGTTAAATGATAATTCTGAAGCAAATTGGAGGACAATAGAGCAACACATGTGTAGTGTCTCAATAAAAACGATGCTTTTCTGCACAGAGAAACAACGAAGGACACAAGTAGTCGACAGTACATTAATTAGAAACACTTTGGAGACTTGGAATAGAATTAAGAGAAATTGTGAAATGAGAGATGACCTAATCGTATTGAGAGAGATAAAGGAAGACCCAGAGTTTACTCCTAATAAACATGATATAACTTTTAAAATATGGGCACAAAAGGGACTGATTATATTTGGACAATGCCTAAATGAAAACGGAATAAAATCATTTGAATCTTTAAGGCAACTCTATCATTTACCACAATCTCACTTCTTTCGATACCTACAATTGAGAAGTTATATCCAGAACAGTAAAATACAAAGGAAAACCATTAGTGACCTTCATCCACTTGTGCAATTTTTGGTAAAGAACTATAGTAAAATCAGAGTGCCACATCAAATCTCAACAATATACACTATTCTAGAAAACAACCATAAGCAACAAGACACAAGTGCAAAACTAAAATGGGAAGAAGAACTTAACATACACATATCTGAGGACACTTGGAAGGAAATGAATCAGAATGTACACACAACTACAGCATCTCCCTATTGGAGAGAATACGCATGGAAAATACAATCACGGTACTTTATAACACCAGTGCAACAAGCTAAATATAATTCTAAAATAAAACCAAATTGTTGGAGGGAATGTGGTGAAACATATGCCAACTTTGGTCATATTTTTTGGTTTTGCCCATCATTACAATTGTTCTGGAACAATATACAGAAGGAAATTAATATTATCTTAAACGGGGTTATTCATTTGAATGTAGACTTTGTGCTGTTAGGTAAAACAGTAGACAAAATAGGAAATAAAAATGATGAATATAAATATTTGTTAAGGATATTGCGTATAACGGCACTGAAACAGATAACAAGAAATTGGCTTCAAAAAGCATGCCCCCTGATAGATAAATGGAGAGATATGGTTCAACAAATATACCAGATGGAGTACTTAACTTATAAAATGAGGGGGAATTTGAAATTATTTGAAAAAAGATGGGCTATGTGGGCAAGTTATTATCATATAAAATAAAGTTACTGGATTATGGTGCTCTATATTAGAGCTGACAGTCATTTAGGGGAGCACTAAATATTTATATTTTTTTAATATATATTTTTTTTCTTTTTTTTTAATTATTATTTTATTTATTTTCGTTTACTTTAGATTTATGTTCCTGAGATGGGTGTGATATTTTGATATAAGGAAAACCTTTGGATTTATGGAATACAGTAGGTAGTTATTTAAATATGAAATAAGATTAAATGTATTTTTATTTTTATTATTATTATTGTTTTTTTTTAAATTTAATTAAAAATTATTATTTTTATTTTTATTTTTTTTCTTGTAGTATTATTTATGTATTGTATTTTATTTTATTTTATGTTATTTTTTTTTAAAAGTTTTTTTTTTTTTTTATTTTTTTTATTTTATTTTATTTTATTTTTTTTCTATAAATTCAAAATTATGATAATACTGTAATAATTTAAGTATGTATAGTAAATAGTGTTAATAACAATTTCATATTGACTGAATGTTATTATGATGTATCACTGGGTGACACACCTATTCACATTATCTATGTATGTTTAAAAAAAAAAAAACATTTTGTTATCACCACATGTACTGTATAACATGGGTAAGATGTATGAAATGATATGATAACAATAAAAAAAAAAAGTTTAAAAAAAAAAAGAACTTTTGCATTTTCTACCTCTGCCTTCCGGTCACTATGTCACCATATCACACTGACGCCAAACATTGCGTACGTATGGTGTCCAGCGTGTGCAGAGGTACGCAGATTCTCACAGCACGTGTTGTTTTATACATCTGAATTTCTGCGTGGAAACTCTCTTACGCAGCTTTCTGAGGGCATGTTTCTGCTCAGCACTGTTTATACGTGGTGTGTATTACCCAGTGAATTCTGACACTGGGGCCCTTTAGACAGGTGCACATAGGTATCTTTTCTCACTATAAATGCCCATTTTATTAGCTAAATAACATATTTATGGCCTGATTTACTAAGACCTTTAGCATGTCCAAAACCGTTTAGCTCATGCAAAACTAATATCACAACCAATGATTGGTGCAAAACAAATACTATGACCAATCATTGGTCATCTTATTGGTTTTGCGTGTCATAAGGTTTACCTCATAAGGCCCTTAATGTATTACATTTATATTTGTACATAGATGTTTGTATATAACTGGGGAATGGGTGAAAGAACCAGTTGTGATAATGAGTTTTCTCCCCTGCACATATATGTACTTAGGTAATATGAAACATTTTGTTCAAAACACCATCCAAATATCACATCTGAGGTGACCAGTTATCACCAGTACTTTTAAACAAGCCCCATTACAATAATTTGGCCTCTTTTTAATATTTGTCCACGTTTCCTCATACATTCCACCCTATTTACAGCGTTACAATCCTTTTTTCTTTTGTTATGTATTGGTATTTTCTATGATTTTGTTCTTTTCTTATTGTTTAATCACCAAGGTTAGATTGGATCTTACAGTTTGGTTCTTTCATTTGTGGCTATTACTATTTATTTGCAGTTTGTTCATTTTGTTGATGTTTATTTTTAAATTGTGAGAATATCACATGCATGCTGAGGAATATTCAAATTTCAGTTAAACTGAATTAAGTTAATTAAAAAACGTTTTAACATTGAAACACTGCACACCTTTTCGGTCTCTAGGAAATGTTGCATATGTAGCAGTGAAACAAACGTATGAATTAACTGAGGGAAGAATGACTAAAGCATGAATAATTAATAAAATAATAATGAATGAACGCATGAATAAATTAACGCTTCATCTCTCTAAAGGCTGTCTGATGTGAATGAACAGGCGTCACGCGAGATTGGAAGTCTGACGAAAGTCTTATTCAGTTACGTACCACGCGGGGGCAGCGTTTCTGCAAGCAACGACCAATCGTGACATGGTTGGAAGGGCTCAAGTTGTCACATACCAACAATGTGATGGGTAGCTACAGTGCAATAAAAGTGTAGACACGCGCATTCTGGGCGAAAAAAAAGTTGTCGGCTGAGTTGGGGAGTACACCATGGAGAGGAAGAAACACGCGGAACGTGAAAGCTACGTTGTAACCTAAATCTAAAACACCTATGGAGCCCGAACCTGTTATTTATATTGCTGAGTGAGAAAGTAAGGGCTAAGATACAATGAGAATTAATAGTAGTCATCTGAACAGTTCTTTGCTGGCCTCACACGAGCTAAGTCTGAGTCGTCCTCCGTGGGTTGCTACAACTTTGGGAAGCTTTCTGATTTTTACAATTGTGGTTGACATTTTGGGCAACCTTTTGGTTATTTTTTCCGTTTATAGAAACAAGACACTGAGGAATGCAGGTATGTTGTGCACAACATTTCCCCTGTTTGTTTTCCACTGCAAATGCATTGTTAAATATTGCCTGCGCTAATAGATGACGCTATGCATAACAGTTTTCTCTGTTTTCACTGCAAATACATTGTTAAATGTTGCCTATGCTAACAGCCGACGTTATAAGTACAGATAGCGAGCGTTCTAGTGAAATGACGGGATTTGGTGCGCGCGTGTCACTGAAAGCTATTGGGTAACCTATTCTAGACGTGCAGTACTGATAGAATGTTTGCAACGTTAGAAAGTTGCAGTTAAGGTATTTATTATGATGTGTGTGTGTGTGTGTGTGTGTGTGTGTGTGAGAAAGAGAGAGAGATTATAACACGCATAATTTACAGATGTCTTGTAGCATTGTGATTTTATTTACGGTTTTATAGCTTTGACAGTAAATGCATATGATTTCTGCATATTGAAAACGACATAAAACCACTAATTCAGCTACAACGTGTTTACCCCCAAATATCTGAATACTTGCATATCAACAACGTGATTAACAGGCTTATCTGTTTTGATTTTACATCTGGTCTCAATCGACTATTATTGACTATCTTAAATATAGCTATGACAAGATATCATAGGCTTGCTTATGGCACATTGTATGTTCACGTGTGTAAGAAATACTCGCTTAAATAATGGACAAAGATGTCCGAATGAGTTCCGCGTCAGAATGAAGGAATACCATGTTAATTATAATTGGATGCACTCGTTGGGTACAGTCTATTGGCTACCCCTAATGTAATGGCTTGAAACCATCGTATCTTTGAACGATGAACACCTACCAGGGCTCACCTGTCTCTGAGCAGATGAGCTGTTACAAAGTAGTGAGTGCACTTGCGCAACCAAAAATGTTTGCATGAGTGGCGTCACGTTTTACACTACTAGATTACATTACAGTCATTTAGCAGACGCTTTTATCCAAAGCGACGTACAGTAAGTGCATATAGAAAGGTCATCAAAGTTACTGCAGAACAGATAAGAAAGCACATTCTTCCCATACAGTATCAGCTATCCCTAGTAACGAACACAATGCAGTTCACAGTGAACTGGGTAAATCAGTAAATCAATCTACTACAATTCTATTCTAGATGCTCTTCAGGCTATGTTTTGTAACTGAACTGTGCTTTACGTATGTTTGTTACTGCATTTCTGTTAATTTGTGACGGTGAAGATGTAACGTATTTTTTTTGTAGGCTATATACGTTAATGGAAGAGTAACATACAATTTGAGTGAAAGTATAATAATAATAATAATAATAACAATAATAATAATAATTATTATTATTATTATTGTTAATGTGATTTAAACTCTACACGAGAGTTTAAAGTGAAGAATGCGTAGCCTACAAGTTTAGTAGTGGATGTTTCACACTTGAATGCAAATTTTGCCTTGGTCGCAGTACTCCAGTTCTTTCTGAATTGCATCACATGCTAGACATTATATAAGAAGCATTACATGACAAAACAAATAACCTGTCACGCCCATGCAGATTATTCTCAAATACATCAGTAGCCTAGCCTTCATAGTAGCCTAGCCTATCCCATAGAGAACAATGAACACATACAGTATGAGTAAAGGTCATTTTCACCTTGACTTTGAACAGAGAAGGAAGGCATTTCATAATAGAGCTCGCCCGCTAAAACTTAAAAAATGTGAACAAAAATTGAAAAGGCAGATTATCTTGGACAACTGCCAAAATCTGTAGGATAAAAAATGTGCATAACCCTATAACCTTTGTCCTGACCGTTTACTTAGGGTTCCGCTGAACATAACCCTAAACCTGCCTCAACCCTTACATTTACCGTTTTTCCTAACCCTAATTATAACCCCAACCCTAATCATAACCCTGCCACCAACATATGCACTCCTGTACTTGCTCCTGTCAATGTTCCACTGGGTTTTAGTGCATTTATATTGTACACACGTCATACACACAACAACTTGTGAAAAATACTTTTATACAAGCAGTTATCTTTTATTCAAGCTTAACTCACTCTTCAGTGGAAGTAAGATTCAATTCCATTTGTGTCTTAAAAGAGATGCGTTATCTGTGCATCTGGAGACCACACATCATTAAAAAGTATCTGCTCATGCTTCTAAACTTCTAGTAGAAATCATTGAACATCAGAATTAGTGTACGTGCACTATTCTAAGTGACATTCATTTTAATAGTAATAAGCAGTAAAAGCAGTTTCCAGCATACTTTGTGGGGGGAAATTATGTAGTAATTATATCACTATTGCACAGTTCAAGTAGCAGTGAATCATATATCTTTGATGTAGAGAAATACATCCTGAACAAATTAATGTAATCAGGCTTTATTCAATATGTGGTTGAAATAACTCACAGGAGTACAGCTATCTGAAGTAATTAACTAAATGTGCCTAGCTGAACAATATACAGCTAGCAGAACATGTCACTATGTCCCTAACCTATGGAAAAATTAACACCAAAAAGTTACTAAAAAGAAAATGATTGGCAGCTCCAGAAAGGTCTCCTTATGTAAGCATGCAGAGGAAGGGAAAGCTGTCAAGATGGCTATGCTACTCGAACACAAACGAGTCAATGCAAATGCATTTAGTTAATGCATAATCTATCAGGATGCGTTTACGTACTGTCCCAAAGCAAGCCACGTAGTGTAAGGTTGTCATACGGCCGCTTTGCTAGATTTATAGGCGACATGTAAGCCGATGCGCTCGCTGCCTCCGTGGCCAATGAGGACAAGTGTGGCGCTTTTCGGTTTGAAAGTACGTCTGACTCAAATGTAGAACGGTAAAAGCCTGTCCAACTGCAGTGTATTATGCCCCGGGCTGCGTTCAGTCTCTCACCCAGACACGTGGAATCAATGACGTCAGTAAAATTCCACAATGAGCGCTCGTGTCAAGGGTGGCAGGAATGAGGATGGCACCTATTGCATAATGAGAGGCAACATCGGCATTGAGGACAGTTTTTTTTATTTGGGGGGGCGTTGGGAGGAGGGCAAGCAGGCAAAATGCTGGACACAGCCGGTTTTAACGCGCTGAGCTGACCGCTGTCTTGTGTTTGCGGGAGACGAGTGTTACCTTCGTTGTTTGCTTCTTCTAATGTTCTTGCCAGATTGTTTCATACCAGATTGTTTTCAGATACAAACTGTGGGGCACTTTGAATTGTTGAATACTTATTGATGGTTGTTCTAATGTTAATGCGTTCATTGTTAGAATCCTTGTTACTGATCAATGTTACGGTGTCAGTGGCACTCACTTATTTAAAACGCTGGACACATAATATGTGCAACACCATTAAATATGAGGAAATGTTTTGCTTCCTATAGGTATCCTGGTCATATGGACTACACATGCATTTTTCTTAAATCATGTTGCAACACACATAATGTCAGTATGCATAAATATGAATACATTTATGCTTCCATCCATTCTGTTATTCTTGATAAGTCACCAAACAAAAAGCATGAATAATACTTCCAAACTTTGTATGAAGTGTTTTCTGCTGTTGCTCGTCTTGCAGATAGATTTAAACATTTCTACCGTCCGTGCTGTATCAAAGTGCTGACGTGATATTTATGAGATCAGTGGACGATCAGTACTGTTTGTTATTCACTGATACCTCACCTCCTAACAATCTCCGTGGGGTGAAGTGGTGTCGTCCAACTGTGAACTGTGCACCATGTGCTCATGTTAGTAGGTCATATCCATCCTGTTATTGTTCCGTTAGCCTCATGCTACGCTTCGTTAGGTTTTTCTCCAGTACGTCGGCATTCCATGGCCCACCGAAGAGCTTGTTGACCCGGAGGGAAACATTTAATGAGTATTGCCAATAGTCATAACATAAAAAGGCCCAGATCTCTTAAAAAGTCAACGTAAACTGCATTGTTCCTCAGTGGCACGTCCACGGTTGCTTTCTGCTCTCTCTTGTTTTATTAAACAAACGCAGTCTTAGGATTCATACGCCGTTACGCCAGTGTCGGTTGAGATCGCTTAAGCTCCGCAGTCCTGCCATTACGAAAGGACTATGCTCTGTAGGCTGGACATCTGCATGACAATTCTGCCAGTAACTCTGCATTTTCATTGCAGTTGATCATATACTCCAAGGCATGTGGGAAAATATCCATGCAGTCTATAGTTAGACGAGAGAGAAACACGCCGCAATAAACCCCTGTAGTAAATCTCTGAAAGACCAATTTAGAAGTAGGCATCTTTTGTGGGGAAAAATGTTTTTTTTTTTTAAATCAAAATCTAGCTACTGCATTTGAGGTGATTTTGTTCAATCGAAAATATAACAGAATAAATCCTTGTTTTACATGATGCGAGCAGCAGTGGCATGAGAGTAAGGCTTCAGGCTCTCATCTGCTGTAAAATGAATGCTCATTGAAGGGGAATGGCGCTCCGTACAGTATATGCACATTATGTGTGCTAGAAAGAAGCCCCTGCTTTGCACCACTGGACCTGTGATTTAGTATGGAGGAAAACATCTAACAACTGCTTGAATTAAGTGTCTCTTTTTTTGTAGTATATTTGGTCATTTAAAATGTGTCGAAACTCAATGAAAAAAAATTAGATGAAATCTTGGTTTGATGCCCATGAAAGAAATTAAATTGGACAAACAAAAAGGCAAGGTATTACTACCTGTGAAGTTTCATCCAAATCGGATCAGAACTGTAGGCTCTAAGGCTGCTATGGACAGACAGATAGACAGACAGACAGAGAGACAAATGGATACCAGTGATTGTGATACCCCCACTCGCACAGTCGCAGTGCTACACGTGCTTGAGTGTAGTTAATGAAGTACACTTTTGAAATCAGTTACTGGGGAATATATCATCATTAATCTCCCAATCAAGGAAAATAACGCTCCACTTGAAGGCCAATTAGAGAGTAAAGTTTGTTGGTGTGTGTTTTTTTATGTTCATCTTGGATTTTAGGATGCATGTCTGCATGAAATAACATTTCCCCTTAAGGGAAAACTGGTCTAATTTTCAAAAATGTGAACCCTGGAATGTGTGTAAAAATATGAAATGATCACCTCCCATGTTGTGCAGTCATCAACTTCAAATGCACTGAGACGTGTAATATGCACACCCACGCAAAACTGTTCAAAATAAGGAGGAGATCCTGACAAAGTTGCTCCAAGAGTGTTGACCATAGCCGAGGCAACTGAATCATATAGTGATGAATATGTATTTCCGTCTCATTTATTGGTTAAAGTCAGGATTTATTACGTTGCAGCTTGAACGGCGGAGGCATACATTGTAAAAGGGAAATGGAGAAATTAATTAGATGGAAGACGACTCATTCTAGCATGAAGAAAAGGTATTTGATGCATTAATGATTTTTCAACAGCAACAAGATGCACATCAATTGCATAATGTGGAGTTGTGGAGAGGCCAGTGATTACATGTAAACACACAGATTTACAACAGGATGTACAGTAAAAAAATCTTATGAGGTCATTTGAATTGAACATTTTACATCCTTTTCTTTGGAATTCGTACTTACCAGCTAGTTTTTTTACATCCCTTATTACTCTCTATTACTATCCAGTTCACCACCTTTAGTTTAAACCGGGCCGGCCAGCGAAGGATGGGCACCCCCTCTCTAGCCAGGTTGCTTCCGAGATTTCTTCCCACTGGGGAGTTTTTTACCTCGTTTTGCTGGTTGGGGGCTAAGGCCTGGTTTTTTGCTCTATTTTCCTTCTGTTTCCCTGTGCAGCGTCTTTGTGACAGTTTTCTGTAAAAAGCGCTATACAAATAAAATTTAATTGAATTGAATTGAAGACAAACGATATACAGTTAATCGAGCAGACCAAGATTTAGAAAATAAGAGTGACATCAGGATGCTTAAATAAGTATGCCTGACAAATCTGTTTGACACATACATTTACTGTAACCTATACAGACATGCATTAAATATGTACAGTTCCTGGAAGTCTACAAGGCTATGTCATTTGCGGTGTTCTGACTGATGATAAGAGCTGTAGCCTGTCTTCTACAAACCAAGCATTCTGTGTTTTTTGAGGTTTAGTTATTTTTGTCATCATGTAACACATTGCATTCCTATGGGATACATTTTATTGTGACTCACCTTTAATGATTTATTAATAAAAATGTATTTTAGTGATTCAAGATAGTTAGCGCAGACATAAAAGCTAAGGCTGAGTTCAACAAGTGGATAGTGTTTGTAAATAGTTGTAATAAAGTTACGTATTGTTGATAGTGTAGAAGCACTCCTACCTCCTGAGAAGTGCATCATTTAATCAGCTTCAGTTTTTAATCCAAAGGAATTTTAGGTGGTAGGGATGGAAGTCTACCAATGTGTGCATTTGTGGTTGTTTCTGTAAAACATAGAATCCATAAATTTAAAAAAACTATGGGAGAAGTGCTCGTATCATAATTAACACATCTTTAAAAATCGGAATCAGCTATGATGCAGGTCTTAATTTGTGTCACAAGCAACCATAGAGACCAATGATGGATCCATGTTTCTTAAAATGCAGTCTAAACAAAAGAAGTCCGCACACTTAATATCATTCAGTAAAAGGAGGACCATCTTTTAAAAGTTATGTTTGAAACATTGCTCCAAACTAGATGTGGTATGGTTATGCACTATTAAATTATTCTCTTACATGTTATTTCCCCCTATTACATTTGCAACCAATGTCACACAGTATGTTACCTCATATTTCCATGTTTCATTTTGAGAATACAGAAACTCGTACATACTTTTTACGTCGCGCTAAAGAGGGGGTAAGCATCCGTAGTGGCGGAATTATATGATGGTGGAAGTTTATGTGTCATTATTATATTATTACATTATTGGTGACCTAATAGGAAGACTTTGGGGGCAGGTTGTGTTAATTGTCTAAATATTTCCCATATCTAAATTAGAAATATTAATAACCATCGTAATCTCTGTAAATAAGAATAACATGCACATTTTGGTAAATTATTTGGTGCTGTCTATAATCACAGGAATCCTTTTTTTATGTTAATATTTCATTTGTTGAGGTGATGCAATAAAAGGAAGAGATAATGCATTACATATTGATCCCAGAGGCTGGTAGATGGTGCAATACCTTCATCTCTGTGGCTGTCTACCAGAGAAAATATTAATCAAGACATTTTAAAGTTCATTTATTTAGATTCTGCTTGCTTTTTAAAAAACAATTACATCATAGTAGCTGTCAGTTTGCTTCCTACTGTTCTGGCGAGAGGCCAGTTGACATGAAGCTTGACACCACTGGTGCTTTGTCAACTCAGTTTCCAGCAAGGAGACGCAGAATGTGTAGGACAAGTATTTTCACAGTGCATGATCTTCAAACCAGTAAATATATAAATAGAAATAGGCTGACAAACTCAAAACCATGGTGATGGAATTGAAGCAGTCACTTTTAGCGTCTCTGAAGTTAAAAGGACAGGCCCTTAATTACAGCGAACACATTGCAGTGTAAAAATGCAGTAGAGCTGCCGTTGGAAGGGAAATATGTCATCTTTAATGTACGAAAAGAAAATTTGAAATACATTTCGATGGAGTGAGACAAATTGAATGTTAGAAAAGGTCTCTGGTGAATTATTTAAAGTGAAGAAGTAAAATCTCAAAAGTGCATAACTTTCAAGGTACTCAAAATTATGATGAATAATTTTATTCTTAAACCTTAACCTTGACCTAGAGAAATCAAACGGAGCTCTAATGAATGTCTCCAAGAGCTTTTCCGTCACATGTCCCTGTTGCAATATAGAGAAACAGGGAATCGCGCTGAAGCAGAGGAGCTGTTTATTTTTAATTCTCAATGAATACAGAGCAGCCAGCCAGTGAACCAACATTAAAGCACAGCATTCAGCTCAACTTTATTAAAAGACACGTTAAATATGATTTGCTTAATGAAAAAAATTGTTTTTCAGTCAATAGATTTTCGGAGTAGATTAGTTGAATAGCGTACATTGCAAACTGAGGCTGGCAATGATAAAATAAGGGGAAGAAAGCTGACGAGTTTATAAGAGTGGAAGGACAGAAAGGTCTTTTTTTTCCTTTTCTTTTTTTACGTTTATATTTCATTTGTAAAGGTGTTGCAATAAAATTTGCTGCCCAAACCGGGGTTGTATATAACCAATCCCCACCCCAATCTGGAACGTTCCAACTGTCTGCAACCACAGCCGAGTTCTACGCGGGAACCACCCTACCAATTCAGGAGAGCTGGGACATCCAGCAACCAAAGGAGCCCTCCTGCAGCCCCGAAAGGTCACATTTGACAGGAGATTCCTCCACTAGTAGGAAATCTTTACCTAAATACAGTAGTTCCCGATAATAATGTAAGTTGCCCCCATGAGACCGCCCCGCAAGCGAGAGGACACGGTACCTCCCCCCAATACAAAATCCGCAGCAGGCAAACATAATCCACTCCGAACCGGAAAACGAATGTCCCCTCCTCAAAGCCCCCCCCAAGGGTCAAACCCCGCACTGGCAGTTACTTTCCTTAAGTGGAGCCCGCAGAATCTTTAATGGGATGTGACCGGAAGTCTAATATGAGCTCGATGTTCGAACAGCCACTTACTGGTTAACCCGGAATTGAGGCCAGGGCAATAATTACCACCTGGGAGAATCCAGATGCAGGTTAGCCCCGAGATCAATGATGAAGCGAGCTGAACCAACCGCGCTAACGAAGTCCAACTCGCCCAAGCCCCAAATAGTCCATAACAAAGACCCAAAGGCCGCGCCTGGCACCAGGCCAACGGCCCGCCCTTATGTAGCCCAGCCCTCAACCGAGAGGGCCAAAGGCCTCCGTCCTAGGCGCACGCGCAAAAATAGCCTGGGCAGCGTTAAGGCCAGCAAACCCCCCCATGAGCTGTAGGTGAGCCAGCAGGCTGCCGCGTCCTGCAGAGCTCTGCCCTGAAGTTAAAGGAATATAAAGATCGGAGGAGCCCTCCCACCGCCCACACAATGTATGAGCCCGCTGGTCAGCAGACCATGATTAAGAGCCCAGCGAACCAGCACTGGAGCTGTGAAACAGCAAACCGAGCTGGCAACGGCTGGGTTTGAATTAGGGAGCCTGACACTTAGGTCCCTCAAATGCATCAGCTCTAGCTGGGAGCGGGCCAAACTGAGTGCATATCGGATGATAACGGAGTGGAGGGGCGAGCGCAGGAGAGTTAGGTCCCAAGCGAGCGACAGCAACAACATTGCAGAAGCCCTGAAATGCAACAGGGGGAGATAAGCCAAATGGCAAAAAAAACCTCCCTCCCCCCCTCAAAACCACCGTCAGATCCCCCATCAAACCGCAACTGGATCTAGATTGGCTGCACACCAGACTGGCCTACAACTCACGGTCACACCCTGGGGTGCACGTGACTGGCACACTCAGGAGGCCCCCACACCACGACTGTCCCAAAGGCCGCACCACATGAGGCAATGGCCGCCAAGAAGATGCACTTTGACTGTCGAGAAGGCTCTGCCATCATCGATGAGGCGCAATGCCAAATGATAAACAATCCTCGTAGATGGCAACTGAAATCACAAGACGCCATCCACCCACCCCCTGATCCACAGTGACAGCAAGGAAAAAGGGGGTGTGTAGATCAGTGCAGCACACTCGCCCACCCCAATCACCACCGGGCCACAGGGAAGGCAGGGTGTTGGTGGGGCCACGACAACTCCCCCTGTGAACCACTCTCGGAGTGACTGGTAGGTCCCCCCCAGGGGCCACGCCCCGCCCCCCGAGGCTGTCGGGAGTGCAGTGCGACACGCCAGGCCAGCGCAACCCCCCCCATAAACCTCCCTCAACCGGTGCAGCGGAGGCAGCCAGAGAAGGGCACAGGCAAACGCAAAGAGGGGCCAGCCAGGCTCATCAGGGGTGGGGGGGGCAGAGCGAGGGGCTGTCCCCCCGGTGTGTTCCCTCACCCTCGCCAGCGGGGGGGGCCCGCCCGCAAGGGCCCCCGTCCATCGACGAGGACAGTAGAGTGCTGACAGGCGTGGTCACCCCATCCAAGGAGTCGACCAGCGCACTTGAAAAAATCATAAGGAACGTACAAGAACCCACCCCGGTCCATGTTATCCCACCCCAAGGCGCATGGGGACCCTGGACAAGAGGATGCCCCACGTTCGAGAAGGTAAAGATGGACTTTGATTGCCTCAATGCCAGGACCCAGCACCTGAGTTTCGGTTTTTCCCAGTGCAATTTGGTGTAATTGACGTGTGTGCAAACCCCCTGTCCAATTGTACCACCACACCGGAAGGGAATTGTCCAGAGGACGGGGAGGAACCCCTGGACCTGAGGAGGAAAGGGGAAAGAGAGAGAGAAGATGCCGAGAGCTCGGGAGAAGGCCTGCCACGCCATGGAGCTGTGAAAACTGCCCCCCCCTGCAGACTGCCCCAGCCTGGAGGCTGGAGCACCTGGAGACCCTGGAGGCTGGCACGCTAGTGACCACGAACACGGTGCTGCGAATGCCGCCCAGGGGCCCTGGAGGCACAGGTGCGACGACACACAATCCCACCCGCAACACGGTGCCCCAAATGACGCCTATCCTCGCATGACGTGAGCGCTGAAACTCTCAGCGTGGCCCATGACGCACAGCAGCCAGCAGGCAAATCCTCCCGCATGTGGAGGCGACAGCAGCGGCGCCGCAGTCAGGGCTGAAAGGCGTGACAGTGCAGAAGACCAACAGGCGCACGTGACAGTGACAGTTGATGCCAAGCTCCTGCAGACCCAAGTAAAGAGAGGGCATTGATGAACGGAGTAATGCAAGAGATTAATTTGAATTCCCCCCCTTGAGCTCTTTTCCGCTCTTTCGCGTTTTTCGGCTTATTTCTCAGCCCAAAGCTGAACGATGAACTCTGACTGTGCCAACTCCTCCGTGTGCCGACTGGCCGAGTCCTGTGCCAAATAGAGCGCCAGGCCCTGCCGGCGTCGTCCAATACCCCCGCAGCCGCCGGGCCCCCGCATGCGAGCGGGCTACCCAGTCGCCCGAACAACACACGCCGTGCCTCGGGCTGAGGGAGGGACTCGAACACTGAGCAAAAACACCCTCCCTGACAACGCCTGAAACAAAATACTTTCATGAGCAATCTGGTCCTGATTACACACATACTGATGACAGGCGCCCCCCAACTTTTGACTCTGTACGGGGACCCCTGGTTTTATTAGAGACGCAACAGAGCCTTCTGAGATAATCCTGAACCAGGTCCTTCTAAGAAGCACACTCAGAGCTGTAGGTCCAAGATAGGGCGAATTCTCTCCTTCCTTGTTACCGGATTGACTCTGCTCGGGAGAGACCGGATTGAGATACTTTTTTGTCTAAAAGACGATTTGATTAGCTTTTATGCCCGAGAGAGATCTCCCTCTTTTGGAATTTATGCTAACATTTCCTGACTCGGGACTTGTATTAATAACAAAAAAAGTACGCAGCTATGGACTTATGGCTCGGCCGCCCCGCTCGGCACTAGAATGCTCCACACGGATGACCCGTAAATTGTGTACCACTTGGGAATGGGCGTAATACCCACGGAACAGCCCCTATTGGGGCTCTCTCCAGGTGAATGTTAATAAGTGGTGGGCTGGCTCCGGAGGTGGGGCTGAGCATGTCCAGGCGGGGGGGCGCGGTGTGCGGGTGCGCGCGCTCCAGGCAGCAGCCGCATGCGCGGCTCGCCGTCGACGCTGCCGGAGCCATGCAGCGCGAACACAGTGCGGAAACATGCAGCCCGGCGAACCAGTTGATTATGTGCAAAGCATTCATTTTGTTTGTTTTTGTTTTGTTTTTATTTCTTTTTTTGTTTTTTTTGTTTTGTTTTTTTTTTCATTTTTTTGGATTGTTTATTTGTGTATGCGCGTTGGAACGTTGTGTGTATGACAATTGTCCCTGCACGGCAAACAACGGGTGACAATGTCAAAACTCGCTGTGACTGGGTGGGGGGGCTGTGCAATTGGCCTGGGGCGGCAGTAAAAACTCTGGAACTGGTGGCGAAAAAGAGAAAATGGGAAGGCGCGCGAGAAAAGGCGAGGCGGCGCCTCGGCGGCCTGGAAGCCCTCGGGCGGTCAAGTAGGCTTGCGGTTCCAGCGGGCTGGCGCAGGGGGGGCGGCTGCGGGCTGAGCGGCGGGGGGGCGCCGGGGCCGGGGGGGGGGGGCTGCTGGGGAAGCCTCTCGGGGGGGCGGGGAAGGGGGCTGCTTCGAGCTGGGGCCTCGCCTCTTCGGCAGCTCGCCAGCGGGGGAATCGAGCAGGGGCGGGGGGGGGCGGCGCGCCGGGGGCGGGGGCGAGGGCGGGGGGGCTCCGCGCGCGGCAGAGACGCCGCTTCTCCTCGACGAGCTCAGAGCTGCTCCGCTCTCTCCTGCATGATGAGAGGAGAGCTCCCGTCCCTGTCCTCGTCCGTCATGCGTCCTGTGGAGATTGTCGCGCTCTCTGTCAGTTCACAGCCTGTTCCTGCCTGAGCCACCACCACGAGAGCACAGCCAGAGCACAGCCACCCGCTGAAGCACCGCTGGACATGAAGGGTACGCACTACATGACGGACCCACCGCGGCGAGAGGCACACCTCGCGCCGGCACGTGGAGATCTGCGGGCACATGTTGAGGAGCGGAGAAGCAAGCAAGGTAGAGCAAGAGAAGCAGAGCGCAAGCAGAGAGAAGCGACGCTCGCTCAAAGCAGCGTGTAGACGCTCGAATTTAGCGGGGAGGGACGGACGTCTGGGAGAGACAGCCCGGGATGGGACCGGCCAACCGGGTGGCGATGCGCCGGGACCGGGAGAACTGGGGGGGGGGGAGAGACCGGGACCATGACGACCAGACCCACCGGGGGCAGGACCTGAGGACGGAGACGGGACCTTCCGCTGATCTGGTCTGGTCCGCTGTACGCTTGGGTCGAGCGACATCTTGGTGAAAGAGAAGAGAAGGAAGAAAGTACTTGCCGCGTTACTGCGGTGCCGTGCGGGACGCCTGTGGGCATAGCGCGCCTCGTGTGCAGGGCGCGAGCGGAGCGGGCTACCGCTGGGGCCGCAGGCACGCTTGAGGGCGTTGGAGCACGACAGCAGGTCCGGGCACCGGACCACGGAAACCCGTCGGTCCTCCCCCCCTCCCCCCCCGGAAAGCAGCCCCCCGGAGCCTCCCGGGCCCGCAGTGATTATCATCGCTCTTAAGGCATCCTCCTCCTCCTCGCTGAGGGAAATCTACTTCACTCCAGAGACACAACACAGCTCTAACCATCGTCGGAAGGAAGGAAAGACATCACACGGGGGACGGGGACATCACAGACAGGGTCAGTGTCTCATCTCCATGGGTCTCTCTACCATGGGCTCCTATCCGTCAGCGGCCGGGCCGGCAGCGGCGGTCAGGCGCGGGTCCTGGTCGAAGGCGGCTGGCAGGCGAGCTTGGCGTGCAGGCGGTTTTTTTTTTCGATCCACAATTTGATTTGCACGGGCAACCGGGACCGGATAGGGACAGGGGACAGCCGGTGTGGCCCTCACCCCGGAACAAAACCCACCTACACACGGCCCGGGGTCCCGGCCCCACAAGGGAGGGGGGCCGTCTCCTCCATCTGAGGGAGCGGACGACAGCATGGCAAAAAAACAAAAAACACAAAAAACGTGCGCGGTGTCTTAATGTCTTTTACTAGGGTAACTGGTGTGTTAGTGTCTAGTAGCAGTAGCTAACTGTGTTTGAGAGGCTGAGAGCAAGGCTGATTAACTGCTTGGAAAAAAAGAATAATGGAATGTTAAAAGTAAAAAAGGCAGAGGTGTGTTAGCAGTGTGTTAGAGGACGTCGAGGGGTGCTGGCGTGCAAAAACCTCGGCGAATAGTGAGCGTGTAGACGTCCGTCGACAGAAAAATAAAATAAAATTCCGTCTGTGACAGTTAAACTAACTAGGCTCGGGTGTGAAGATAATTCTTCTAGTGAAGAGAATTTTTAATGGCGGGGCGGCGTGCTCCTGCTGCGGTGTTTGGGGGGGGGGGGGGGATCACATCACGCACGGGGGGGCTTCTTTCTCTGACCAATCAGGATTGGTTATTTGAGATAGGTACTTCTGTCAGGGCTGCGGAGGGTCACATCCCATAGCGAGACATCGAGCTCATATTATGAAAAAGAACTGTGGTACGTGACATATAGAAACATGTGTATCTTTCCTCACAAGTGCCTCATGGCCAAAAAAAGCTGTGTTCACAGGGGCCATAATGAGATAAGATCAATGAACACAATATTAAAAGTAAAAATGAGAGTTCGCTTGTTGCACTTACTGTCTCTTGAGACTGTACTCTCTCTCTTCTATGGACCTGCTGCACTTCAATCCCTGATCTTAGCGCTTGTGATTGTGTTAGATAAGAGTGTCTGCTAAATGTGCATTTCTAGAATATGAGTACCTCCAGTGGATGTAAAAAAGAAAAATTATAAATCTCCTTCATGAAAAAATGGTTTTGAATGGCTTGTTTTGTTGACTTTTTCTCCCTCTTTTCCAAATCTGCTTTTACAGAAGACACCTTGAACAGGTGTAACTTTCCCAACTGACAGTGGTTAAATTAAAATACACGACATGGCCTAAAGTATCTGGACACCCGTTGGACTGGGGCTGTTCTTCACGGTTCTGGCTAGACCCCTCAGTGCTAGTGAAGGCTAATTTTAATGCTACACCATACAATGACTTTCTATATTCCCGACTTCCCAATTTGTGGCGACAGTTTGGGGAAGGCCATTTCCTGTTTCAGAATGACAACGCCCCCATGCACAAACCGAGGTCCATACAGAAATTATTTGTCGAGATCGATGTGGAAGAACTTGATTGGTTTGCACAGAGCCATGAACTCCACCGAACACCTTTGGGATCAATTGGAAAGCTGACTGAGAGCCAGGCCTAATCACCCAACATCAGTGCCCGACCTCACTAATGCTCTTGTGACTAATTGGAAGCAAATTCACGCTGGAATGACCAAATATCTAGTGGAAAGCCTTCCCAGGTGAGTGGAAGCTGTTATAGCAGCAAAGAGGGACCGCCTCCATATTAATGCCCATGATTTTGGAATGAGATGTTGGACGAGCAGGTGTCCAACACACTTTTGGCCATGTAGTGTACCTGTACTGTATATTCCGCACAGAGTAGGATTGGAATTTCATGCCTAAGGTATGCTGTTAAAGTCTGAATCCTGGCTTATGGAAATGCACACACTGACTATAAATGGTTAATGTCTATGCAGCAGATTACTACTGTGTAAGGATCGCCAGTCGCATACAGAAACTAATGCCTTTAAGAAACCCGATTTAAATACAATGAATAGCATGTTCTCCTGATTCTTACCAGTCCGTAGAATGACCACACTTCCTCTGGGTCAAATGTCCAATTGTCCAAAATCTAATAATAATGAGAGAAATCGCTCTTCCTTTTATGCAGGCTATTCTTGAAAGCATCCAATCACATTAAGGCCTTACAAAATCATGTTATTTTTTTTCCCTCTACCAGCAATTTCCCCAGAGCAGTTTGTATTAGATTTGAGTAGTACACTGCCTGGCCAAAAAAAAGTCTACACACTAATATTTCGTTGGACCGCCTTTAGCTTTGATTACGGCGCACATTCGTCATGGCATTGTTTCGACAACCTTATGCAACGCCACAACATTTAATTCCGTCCAGAGTTGCATTCATTTTTGGGCGAGATCTTGTGTTGACGATGGGAGAGTCGAACCACTCCGTAAAGTCTTCTCCAGCACATCCCAAAGACTTTCAATGGGGTTAAGGTCAGGACTCTGGTGGTCAATTCATGTGTGAAAATGACTCCTCATGCTCCCTAAACCACTCTTTCACAATTTGAGCCTGATGAATCTTGGCATTGTTGTCCTGGAATATGCCCATTGATGGGATAACCTGGTAATTCAGTCCATTCAGGTACTTAGCTGACTTAATTTTATTGCTGCATAACGTTGCTGAGCCTAGACCTGACCAATTGAAGCAACCCCAGATCATAACACTGCCTCCAGAGGCTTGTACAGTGGGCACTATGCATGACGGGTGCAACGGTGACTTTTTTTTTGGCCAGGCAGTGTATCTCTGTATAGAACTTTAAGTGACTGATTTTGTTCATGTGATGGGAAAAGTAGAAAAGCAGGCATGTGCAAGGTACGTGCGAGGGCAGGGTTCTGGATGCCCAGGCAACTGCCCTAGTTCCTGTTTGCCCAAATTTGATTTGATAATATATATATATATATATATATATATATATATATTTGTATTGTTATTGTTGCTGTCATTAATTTCCATTCATTTATTTTGGTAAATTATATTCTGTACATTAACTGGGTGTCTGGTTGGTTTTAAGTTTTTCTGGTTGGTGTGTCCTTTTCTCTCTTTGAGCACCTGCCCCTCAAACGGTCTCTGCACGGCCATGTGTTACAGAGCGGCGATAAAACAAGTTTCTTAAGACAACATTAATTCTACCTTCCTTGGTCCTGTACAGCATATAAACATCGCAGGCAGTGTGGTTGGAGAGTCCTTAACACCAAAGCCATAAATGTGGGCAACAGCTGGTAACCAAAGGAGAGAGAGCCGGTGGGAGGCTAGTGAGAGTGTGTGTTGAGGCGTAAGAGTGTGTGTTGAGTGTGTGTTGAGAGTGTGTGTTGAGGCGTTGAAGACCGATCAGACAGCATAGTCACTCAAAGCAATGACCTTGAAGGCTAACTACTGAAAATTTAAATCTGGATATATTGTTCCTTGCATTACAGCTAGCAGGATACACATTTTGAAAAGGAAAGCTCCAGTCTCTCAGTGGAGAATAGTTTCCTGTGGAGATGTTCCTCATCTGTAATGTATAAGTGATGACTAGGTACAACTGTCAGCAACAAGTCAACAGGTTTTTGTTTTTTTTGCAATCTGTATCAGCTTTCAAAGGCTGCTCAGGTAGGATCTTATTTTTATTCTAAAGAAATACATACTTCTTGTTTGTTTTGCCATCATGTCAAATCCTTCTGTGATAAAATAAAGAAAGCAAATAGCAGCACTGCTTTGGAGCTCAGAAACGGATCTGTGCCGGTACTCATAAAGAATCTCACAGGAGTGCTGCTGATCTAGAATCAGCTCTTCGCCATTGTCAATATCATGTCAATATCATAACCTTATCCATTATTAGCTAAAAGGCTAAACTAATCCTACAGCCATTTCTGTATATCTGATTTCCCTTGAGATCAGACAGCGTGTGGTTGTGGCAAATTTTAACGAGATAATCCCAGATTACCATTCTACTCAATTCTGATAGAGGGCGCTAGTGATTTAAAAACAATTACTGTAGCTACAGTATATCAATTATAGCTACTATGGTCGTCCCAGCAACGCTGATCAGGGCGGCAGTGTAGTATAATGGTTAAGGAACTGGCCTTGTGACCCAAAGGTTGCAGATTCGATTCCCAGGTAGGACACTGCTGTTGTACCCTTGAGCAAGGTACTTAACCTGAATTGCTTCAGTATATATCCAGCTGTATAAATGGATAATATGTTAAAAAAATAATAAAAAAATGCTGAAAAGTTGTGTAAGTCGCTCTGGATAAGAGCGTCTGCTAAATGCCTGTAATGTAATGTAATGATCACATTAAATTCATGTGCCTGTCATTCGTAGCATAGAGTGTGCCAGTAGTTTTTAAAGTAGACTGACAAGACAGAGAACTGGCAGCTACTGGATCTCTGTGTAGTAGTGCACATCAATGGGTTCCAACCTACTGTATATGGTGTTCTTGCAGCTACTGTTTACTGTATGGTGTAATGTAGCTGTTCAGTCAACTGAGAAAACACAAGATGGTCTGTGTCCATTTGTACTAAAAACTGATTTAGAATCAGGTTTACAGCTGCCTTGCTGGAGCACTCTTAAGACAAGTAATTTTATGCTTTTCATTTGTTTTTCACAGTAAATGTCTCCTCGTACAACAGCTAAAACTAAACATAAGAATTGTCAAGTGATATACAGACACCGCAGTATATTACGATTATATATTATTAAGTACAATGGTTTGGGTGTGTTTTTTGACACAATGTCTCCACATTCACAAACAACCTCTTCATTATAACGAGCTACCCTTTTAAAACCCACTGTCCACCACTGACAAGCGATTGTGCTTTTCCACTTGAATCATTTCTTATGCAGGTGCACAAAGAAAGACAATGGCATAAGGGTGTTTGCCAGTAGCCTGAGAATGCAGAAAGGCGTAGAATGGCTCAGATTTGTGCCTGCGGGTCTCCTCTATAACGGCTGACATATTGAGTGGGAGTAGCTTAGCAATAAGCAATAATGATAGGGTTAGCAAAGGCCTTTTTTTATGGAAATTCTTTGTGTTTCTATAAAATCAAATGCAATTTTTCCCTGTGTAATTCTAAACAACGAGTGTTTAAACCTGATTTTATTTTCAAAACATTGTTCCAAAATGTCAACCTAATTGCAGAAATGCAAATTTACTTTTATTTTTAATCAAACAATGATATGGAACAGAGAACAATAGAGATTTAAGGGTGCAGGTTGCACGCATCGGTGTGAATTTTAGGTTCACGAATGTCTGATTTCATTGTTTTTCTTTTGCAGGGAACGTATTTGTTGTGAGCCTTGCTGTGGCAGACCTTGTGGTAGCTATATATCCGTACCCCCTGGTTCTTACATCCATCTTTCGCAACGGCTGGAGCTTGGGAAACGTTCACTGCCAGATCAGTGGATTTCTCATGGGCCTCAGTGTGATCGGGTCTATATTCAACATCACCGGCATCGCCATCAATCGCTACTGTTACATCTGCCACAGCCTCAAGTACGACAAGCTGTACAGCGATAAGAAC
The DNA here is from genome assembly GCA_022702515.1 of Ilyophis sp. 1 JC-2022. Lineage (NCBI taxonomy): Eukaryota > Metazoa > Chordata > Actinopteri > Anguilliformes > Synaphobranchidae > Ilyophis > Ilyophis sp. 1 JC-2022. The sequence continues at coordinate 132,302,037 of CM040404.1, forward strand.
TCCCTGTGCTATGTGCTCCTGATCTGGGTGCTGACTGTCACCGCCATCGTGCCCAACCTGTTTGTGGGCTCGCTGCAGTACGACCCCAGGGTGTACTCCTGCACGTTCGTGCAGTCGGCCAGCTCGGCGTACACCATCGCCGTGGTCTTCTTCCACTTCATCCTCCCCATCATGATTGTCACCTATTGTTACCTGAGGATCTGGATTTTGGTGATCCAGGTGAGGAGGCGCGTCAAGCCCGACATCCGTCCGAAGCTCACGCCGCACGACGTGAGGAACTTTGTCACCATGTTCGTGGTGTTCGTCCTCTTCGCCGTGTGCTGGGGGCCGCTGAATTTCATCGGCCTGGCCGTGGCTTTCAATCCAGGCATTGTCCTGCCCCTCATTCCCGAGTGGCTTTTTGTATCGAGTTACTTCATGGCCTACTTCAACAGCTGCCTAAACGCCATCGTCTACGGGCTCCTCAATCAGAACTTCAGGAGAGAATACAAAAGAATAATCGTCTCTCTTTGTACCACCAGGATTTTTTTCGCCGACAGCTCCAACGATGCCGTCGAAAGAATCAAAAGCAAGCCGTCCCCTTTAATGACAAATAACAACCGAGTCAAAGTTGACTCTGTGTGAATACCAAATATTATCATAAACAGCTTCCAGTTTCTGGACCGCCTGGGAATTCCAATACACAATCCACCAACAGGGTAGATGTACTTTACCACAAATAAAACAATTATTTTAAATTGCTTTGCTGTTATGACCCATTTTTTGTGTGTGTACAGTACAGTGATGGTATCAATAAGTTGATGTCAACCAAATGAAAACGTGCATTTATGTAAACACTGATTGTCAGTTTCATATTTATATAAATTTTGTCAGCTAAAAACGAGGGAGGAAATGGCACAATGTTTACAAATTTGATGGCGTAAAATCTGGCAAACTCTTACCGTAAATGATTAAACAGAAACATGAGTTGTTTGTTACAGAGGTGGATTATGTTATTTTGAAAGTTTAATTATTCCTAGAAAATATTTTGTCACCTCTGTTTTACTTTTCCTAATAGCTGTTGCTATCCTTAATATTATTATTTTTTTTTAATAAAAAATGTCCTGGTACTAAATGTATGGAATGAATGAATTATTAATCTGCAGAATGCCAGAGCATATGCATTCATGGATGTGCATGGGCCTGCCATTGATAGAATCAAGTGCATATTGATTGTGAGAAAACGATATTGCCATTTAAATGTCCCCCTGTTGCAATGCGTGAAGAAGTCACTTACATTATACAATCTGACATGTGGCTGAAAATTGATCGGTTTGTTTATGAAATATGAAGAATGATGAAATAAAGGCTGATGAAAAGAAGTCTAATCAGCAGGTGTCATGCTCCGTGTCTGGTGGATAAGTGTGTGTTTCATCGTCCCGGTTGCCTTCTCTGAGCTTCTCTTTACCATTTTATCATTGGAAACGCAAAGCTCCTGTCATCTTAAATGTATGAAACATTTAATATTCATTCATCTCCATCTGCTGTTCGTTGTTGGTGTGGAGCCAAAATTCAGTACCTTAAATGAAGATTCAATTAATTCTCCTCTACAAACCTGTCCGTTACACTCTGATGCACTTCAGCGATGTCCCCAGTGGCGACCTTATACCTCTGAATTGCGTCAAAGTGAAAACAAAACATCCATCAATAAAAATTTGAGTAAAAAAAAAAAAAAAAGCTGAAATTCTTATTATTTTGGTGTGACTTCGCCCAGGAGGGAAGATGTTTTTATTTTTTTGTCGACTTGGCAACCCTGACCATGTCACTCACCCTTCATTTCTACAGTTGTTTGATTCTGCACCAGCTATACCTCCTGAGCAGGTCTCCAGTGTGGTTTTACCCTCCCAAACTGACAAGGCTTTTTTAGAGATGGTACAGTTCAGCAGTGTCAACTTGAACTGTCATGATAACAAAACAACTGTGATCAACAATATATATATATATATATTCCAAATTAGGGTGGGGATTGGCCATACACAGCCCTGCGTGTGTTCTAATAATGAAGGCTGTGTCGTGTAGTAATCATTTCTAAGAAGTGTAGGCTGTGTAGTGTAATAATAATTGTAGTGTAGGCTGTGTAGTGTAATAATAATTGTAGTGTAGGCTGTTTTCTTCCTTTATTCCTCAACACACTTACTTTCTTAATTCCATTTTCATATGTCAAAAGTACCCTGAAAAAAGTCTGCTGGAATAGAGCTGTAGGCAAAATAAACATACCTGGAGAACAATAATAAAACACAATAAAAACACCTTTTAACATGGAATTGCTTTCTGGTGAGTTTAGCCCTTTTAATAACATTTAATAATGTTGTGCAATATCACACAAGGAAAAGGTCCGTCTTAGGTTTGACCCAGAATGAAATACCACAGCCTTCGAAACTCGGAGATAATTGAGGTATAATTTATTTGTATGCTGCACACCCGAAACCACATTCAAAATTAGGTTTTATATCACACCTGCTGTGCTGTGTATTTAATAAACCCTCAGTCACGCTGACAGGACAAATAGCAAAGTATTTATTGATTTGCTGATATTGATTTTCTGATAACTGGCTCTCCACAGTTTATCCTTCCCCTAGCCTAGCATACTGAGAGCTTTCGGTCTGATATTGAAATTATTCAGTGGGATCTCTCTGCTATAGTTTCTGCTGGTGGGCGGCAGTGTAGTATAATGGTTAAGAAACTGGCCTTGTAACCTTGCGGGTTCGATTCTCTGGTAGGACACTGCCGTTGTACCCTTGAGCAAGGTACTTAACCTGAATCGCTTCAGTATATATCCAGCTGTATAAATGGATATTATAATTAAAAATGCTAAAAAGTTGTGTAAGTCGCTCTTTTTTTACTCTGTCATTAAACTATTTAGATACTTGTCCCATTTCGCATTATGATGCTATTTTTAATGGATGTGCATTGACTCTATAATACAGTTATGTACTGTATTGTAACTACCTGCCGCCCACTATGCTGCCAAACAGATGTAAAATCAGTACTCTGTGCATTTTATAGTATGCAGTTCAGTTCTGAAATATATTGCCTTATATATATATCAGTCAAAAGTTTGTACACAGTTGATTGAATGTATTTTTCCCGTTATCTTAGAGACATTTTGATCTAAAGGCATTTTGATCTTGCTTGAATTTAGATAGATATAAATAGTGAAGTTGATGCCTATGTATAAATTTCTTTCCAAAACCAAAATTTTAATTAGAAAAAAATAAGTTTTTGAAATGCTCCCCCAACAAGTAGTTAAAATTTAGAACTTCACCGTTCCCACGCTATATTATTTGTATATTATAGATTACTAATAAAAATAATGTATATTATCAAAAGAAACATGCTACAAAACATACTTCATATTTCATATTCTTGTTATCATCTTATTCAGTAACCAGGGTCTTTTATGAGTCATATAGCATGTGCCTATGTGATCCAGAACCAAAAATACATATATAAATGACTAAAAGGGCTTCACAGATTCTCAATAGGAGTTGTATTGCTTTAAAAAAGAACAGCCAATGGTAAATCATTCGCGGGTAAATGATAATGGCGGTAATATACGGACGTGTTTTTCACGGAGTTATATCCTACCTCTGCTGTACGGCCAGGAGAAAGGTACCACGGCTTCTCTGCGGCTCGGCTGGTCCGAGCGTCTCCTGTCCTTGCGTGTCGGAGGACAATGTGGGCTTTGTCATCCCTGCAGGCCCATAGAGGGGGGGTACACTGGAGAGAGACCCTGAAAGAAAGCAGACTGCGCCATCAGCAGCTTCACCCTTTACCCTGTGGCACCCAACAATAGGGCCAATGTTTGAGTTTACTGTGGAACCAAAGAAACATTATCATAGCCAAATGGAATTACAGACGTTTACATTTCACTGTTTTGCTTGGAAATAAAATTTTATGCCATGTTGTGTTTTCTTTGGGTGTGTGTGTGGGTTTGTGTGTGTGCGTGTGTGTGTGTGTGTGTGTGTGTGTGTGTGTGTGTGTGTGCGTGTGTGTGTGTGTGTGTGTGTGTGTGTGTGTTGGGGGCTTATGAAGATATTGCCTCCGTCCTGTTATTTTGAAAGGAATTTGCAGCAATTGTAGTGTAATTCAATACTTCTTTTTGTTATTTGTGATTTTACATAAGCACACGTATTTTTCAGGGTCATCTTAGATTTTCAAAAACAAAACAAGCGCTTATGGTTGAGAAGCTTGTTATTATTTGGATCACCAAATAATTTATTGAGAACATTAATGCTTCATTTATAGCAATATATTACAGATCAAAGTCCATGATATTATGATCTATGAGAACATAATAATAGTTTGTTGTGACAAAAGTGTAGATGAGAAATAATTTCATAATAAATAAGAAATTCAACTAAATAGTGACTTTAATTGAATCCCCCTGCCTGGCTCATAAACAAATATTTAAAAAGGTTACAAAAATAAAGTTATGGTTATGAAACATGTACTGACAAGCACTGTAAGCAACATTGCAATATGAGTCACATATCCTGTTAAACCATTTGCTATAAACTTGATTTAATATTTAGATATACTTCTGACAATAGTTACAAGGCATGCAAGTTGCATATGTAATAGTATTATAAATTCTACACAAGAACCAAATACTGCTCTTAGGACACTGTTGTCTTCTAAAATATATGACTATGTGGTGCATATGTCAATACAAATATGTGACAAAAAGCTTTCTCAAACAGTTTTACAAAACGTATTTATTGTTGAATGTATTTAGTATTATAGGTGGCTTGGGGGAATTTAGGTTTTTCCTACTGTTGATCTCTCCAATTTTGAAGGTCCAATTACATTTTAACTGCAATTACTGGATGTGTTGACATGCTCACTAATACTCCCGATTATGGCAATACTCTTATTATCGAAATCTATTTGTGCAATCGCATACACTTATATTCATGTAATACTTATATCCATGTGTACAAAATGATCTTAATACTGGCATGAACTGATTACTCCCAAACATCGGGGTAATCGTGTGCATGTAAACGTACCCATTGCTGCAACAGTCTCAATTTGGTTGGTATTTACAGCACATGGATGTATTTCTGTATTCCAGTTGGGTTCATCACTTACATGCAAACTTTTCTCTTTCCAATTATCAGCATAAGATGAGCGTCAGCGTCAGAGATCCATGAAGAGTAGGACTCGAACGCGGGAGTCTGCTTCATTATAGAATAAAGAAAAGCAGTGGGAAAAATCCAGTATTTCAATATCAATATTTCATGTTCAAGATTTAAAAATTTCATGATCAGGACCTACACGTGACAATTTGACAAAACTGACTCCCCAAAGGCTAGTTTCAAACCCCCAAACTCTTTCATAAATTGTAATATTTACATGGGTTTTGGCATTTTTTCACATACGTGCTGCTTTTTAAAAATGAATATTATGTTCAAAGGCACTATATTTATGGCTCTATAAATATTCACAAACAGCATCTCAGGAGGCCAGGGTATACTCAGGCTTTCTCAGTAGCGACAGGCTTGAATATAGTCGTACAGAAAAATATTTGCATATTTACAAATATATCAGTTGTGACCTAGAATACAATGTTTCAAATTAAAGATATGTAATGTTGAAAGCACAAATTAAAAAGTAAATTATTCTCAAATACTAATGCAAAATTATGGCTGTCATGGTTCAGTATTTATGTGGGGCACAATGTAAAACCCAGGCATAATAATTCAGAGAGACTGGGCCAAGCTGGAATTTCTCTATCCAGATAGACTGGGCCAAGCCAGAATGTTTCTTACACATTAGAGTTCACATATTAATCAGTAAGTAAGACCTTTATGAATCAATTAATACTTATACACTAATAAGCAGTTACTGTCTTTGTTCAGGTACCATCTTATTTATATACATTCCAAGTCACAAGGGGAGGGCTTAACAGTAGTAGCTCCAGTATTAGTCGACATCTTATAGCTAGCATGCTACCTAGCCGGCATTGGTATACAATATTGGTATAGCTTTGACAGTTTATAGATGAACCTGTGATATTCTGTAATTATGTCTGTCTGTTTGTATTATTGTTTATCATTACCATTGCATTCCCCTCTGTTCGTGGGTTGTCCAGGTCGCATTCGTGTGTTTGTTTACCCTGTCTCGTGTATGCACTGTTTAGAGTTTCGTGTTCTGCTACTTCCTGGTTTCCCTTACGCGTAATTGTATAGATTACTAACTCGTGCTAACAATCACTCGGGTGGTTTATTAGTTAAATGCACTTACTAAACCAATTAACATAAATGTTTACTAACGAACTAACGGTCTGTTTTATAGTTAGGTATTAACAGATTAACCAGTTTTCCGCGATCTCTGTTATTCGCCCCAGCTGTTTGTATGTAGTTTCACCTCTCGTGATTACTGAGCACACTCCGCTCCTCTTCGAGCCCGTTGTTTGTTATGCATGTTTCCGAGTCCCTTCCATGTCTTTGTTATGTTTCCGTGATTGTTTCATTGCTACCTCATGTGTTAACCTCACGTTATTTGTTCCCCTCCCTTTCCCTTACGTATATAAGACCCACAAATCTGTTTGTTCCCTGTCAGAACGTACCCTTTATTTCCTGAGCCTGAGATTGTGAAAGCCAGAGACTTATTGATTACCTGAGACACCCTTTCCGTACGACCCGAGATAGCCTAGCGATTTTGTTTGTTTGCCATTTGGTTTCGTACTGTATATATTCTGATATCCTGGCTTTTTGACCTCACCCTTTGAAATAAAACTACGTTTCTGCTTTATCCCTGTCTGCAATTGGGTTTTCTGAGTCCAGACGTAACAGAACCCCAAATCTCATGTTATGCCCTCAATCATTTTTCTTTCAGGCCTGATAGAAGCATGGTATTTAAGTCCACATAAAACCTAACATAAAATCAAATGTCAAATTTCCAGTGTTAATTAAGCTCTAACCGAGTACATATGAGTCCAATGTGGACCATATGTAGGCCTCTGTACGAGCTGATTTAACACGGAGCATTTAACTGTGTGCTGCTCTATCATTGAACTTAAGCGCTCATCCTACTAGTGAAGAAGCGTGCTCAAGAGAATCAAGTCACCGTGCACAACAATCAACAGTGAGGTCATTCCAATTGCCAACCGCTATTCATTTTTCACATATGAACGGAACAGCTAAAATTTTTTTTTCATCAGGCAGCCAGGGGTCACACTCTGGGGAATCAATCAGGAGTAGCCTAGCCTCCCTGCTGATTACCAGATGAAAATACTATCAGGAAAAAAGCAACGCCCCTCCCCTCAAAAAACCCATCCACTCACACATAATAACGCACTACACACAACACACACAAACACACACACACACACAAACGCACACACACACACAAACACACACACACACACACACACACACACACACACACACACACACACACACACACACACACACACACACACACACGCACACACACACACACACACACACACGCACACACACACAAACACACACACGCACACACACACGCACACACACACACACACGCACACACACACGCACACACACACACACACACACACACACACACAACACACACACAAGCGCGCACACACACACGCACACACACATACTCACACTCACACGCACACACACTATGCAATTCTCTTCTCCCTCTGCTGGTCACCATCTGCTGCTTGTGACTGTTTCAATATGCCTTGCTCCTGTCTCATGGTCCCTGGTATATACCCTTATTTCTCTATGGACATCTACCTATAGTCTGCTGTTCATACTAAACCCCTGCCATTACGCCCTGGGCCCCTTTAGATGAGGCTCGTGTTCTCCAAAACACTGAAGTATTAGAAATATTACATTTTGAGCAGCAATGCACAGCCCCTGAGAAAAGTCATTTATGAACATGTTCTGGCTTTCTGCTCTATGGTATAACCTATGCTACCAACTTACACATGGTATTACCTGCATTTCAGCTCCTGAGTATCACAGGAATGCTTATATATTTGACTCATAATAGTATTCGCTGTGCTTGTGCTTACTGCACTTAACATATCACATATCATCTCTTGTTTCACAATTGCTAATGCATCTCTTAAATGTTTCTCAAGTAGGGATCTTGGGCCAGTATGCTTCTTGACACTCAGCGTAAAAAAAAATAAAAACGTAAATAACTTTAAAAAATGCTGGCAATGTATTTTCTGTTTGAATCCATCGTAACGGAACTGCGATTGTAAATGTGTGATGTTCAGCATATAAAAAGCATGCCGTTTCAGTTTTTTCCACAGAGCCCTTATCAGAGCTATTAATAGAATGTGAATTTAATATGTTAGATCAAGTAGGCCTTAGCCTTTTTCTCGTTTAGAACAGAATTGGTTACCTGCCAAATTCCTGGCATTGTCTGTATTTGTAGGCCGAGCAATCAGTTCTGAAGCCTCTAAAAGTTCATTCACAATATGGTGGTGCAATAAAATCAATATCTGACAAGCATTTTTGTGTATTCTGGATGTCTTCTCTTTTATCCAGTCATTGCATGATTTATAATGATTATTTATAAAGTCATATTTAATTTAGCACTGACTGTATGTGGAGTATTTTTAGCCTCTGTAAAGAGCTCGCATGAAAGGTTAATTAGGTTATGTTTAATGTGGGCCCATCTCTGATATATCTGCATTTCTGCTTGTAACTGAAAGCACAGTCACATGTATTCTATATGAGTGCGTCCACGTGCAAAGATGAACTCTTCTTTAGATGGTATTTTATTATATTGCTCATCTATGTTACAACTGTTTTTTTGTTTTTTATAAAACATATTTAATCTGCTAGATATCAGATGAAATCATTCCCAGTACTGCCAAAATTCTCTGAGGATTTTTATTTAATAATTTCTTAATGCATTTATTATTTAAATAAACACATTTTTTAATGTGCCAAATAAATACATTTCTTCAAACCTGGGTTACAAACTAGAAAGTCTGCTGTCCAAGTGCCCAGCTCATGTCTGCCTTGTGTGGGTGAGGTTTGAAAAGAGGCATTAACCCCCACCGACTCGCGGAGGAAGCAAAGCATGTGTACAGAGTGTGAGCGTTACGGCTGACCCACTGTGGCTACCCAGCCATCCGTTATCTAACCCGCTTATTCCTGGTCAGGGTCGCGGAAGGGCTGCAGCCAATCACAGCATGCATGAGAGGCAGGAATACACCACGCACCATTCACTCACACGCTCACACACTCACGGTCAATTTAGAGTATCCAATTAGCCTAACCTGCGTGTCTTTGGACTGTGGTAGGGAACCGGAGTACTGGAGAAAACCCACGCGGACACGTGGAGAAAATGCAAACTCCACACAGAAAGGCCCTTGGCCAGAATTTGAACTCAGTACCTTCTTGCTGTGAGGCGACAGTGCTAACCACTGCACCAAGTTGCATGTCACCCACATGTCTCTTCTGAATCTTTCTATTCTTTTTTTGTTGCAATTTTCAATACATTTTAAAAGGTGGTTCAAGTTGTAATTAACCCTTTAAGATATTTTTTAAATGAGCAGTAATATATCCTGTTCCCAGAAATATAAATTAGTGATTTGTTTATGCTTATTATTAAAAACTCCCCCTTCTCCTACTTTTTTCCATATGTAATGATAGCTGAGGCTAATTCTGTCATACATCTTTTTCACTCTTCTTATTAGAAATCTGATGAAGTATGTCTTACGACAATGACAGAATGTGGGAAAAAGTTATCAATGTTTTTTTTTTAACATTTCCAAGTTGAAATTTATATTTGGTGTGAAAGAAACACATGGAAAAAATTGAATAATTACAGCAATGGTAGAAAACAAGTTTTATCCATTAAAGTACATACCATGCCACGGGCAAAGACCCGGGAGTATTATGCCCTTGCATATACAATTGAAGTCGGAAGTTTACCTACACTTAGGTTGAAATCATTAAAACTCATTTTTAACCACTCCACAAATTTAATGTTAACAAACTATACTGTTGGCAAGTCAGTTAGGACATCTCCTTTGTGCATGACGCTAGTCATTTTTCCAACAATTGTTTACAGACAGATTATTTAACTTTTAATTCACTATATCACAATTCCAGTGGGTCAGAAGTTTACATACACTAAGTTGACTGTGCCAACATCAAAAGACTATCTTGTCTTATTTTCTGGTACTCTTACAAGTGATACTATAACGTCTCTGCATTTGAATGGATCTCTATGGGAATTGGGGGCTGGGACTTAGCTGTGAATTACACAGGAAAAGTATGGAAACATATGGTTGGCTAAATGGTTCTAAGTCATCAAGGGTCTGACGTATTAAACAAGCCTTCAATCATCACTCTGCTCCCAGAAATACAGTAGATATGGATGGAACGGTTTCTTCTCCTGACTTATTTTTCCATAGAGTTCAATAGACAAATTTGTCAGGAGAAACAACCCTGAAAATGATCCATCCATATCTACTGCATATCTGGCAGCAGAGTGATGGCTTGAGGCTTGTTTGATACCTCAGACCCTTGATGACTTACAGCCATTTTACCAATCATGTATTTCATACTGTTCCAGTGTAATTTACAGCTTTATTCTATATATATATATATATATATATATATATATATATACCAAGCCATGAAGTTGCCCTCCCCAGTTGATTACTATCCACATTTCCTGCCTACAATTTTTTTTTTTACACTGCCTGGCCAAAAGAAAGTCACAGTTGAACCCGTCATGCATAGTGCCCACCGTCCAAGCCTCTGGAGGCAGTGTCATAATCTGGGGTTGCTTCAATTGGTCAGGTCTAGGCTCAGCAGCGTTATGCAGCAATAAAATGAAGTCAGCTGAGTACCTGACTGTACCGAATGACCAGGTTATCCCATCAATGGGCATATTCCAGGACGACAATGCCAAGATTCATCAGGCTCAAATTGTGAAATAGTGGTTCATTTTTGAAATGAGGAATCATTTTCACACATGAATTGGCCACCAGAGTTCTGACCTTAACCCCATTGAAAGTCTTTGGGATGTGCTGGAGAAGATTTTACGGAAATAAATGTTGTGGCGTTGTATAAGTTTGTCGAAACAATGCCATGATGAATGTGCGCCGTAATCAAAGCTAAAGGCGGTCCGACGAAATATTAGAGTGTAGACTTTTTTTTTGGCCAGTCAATGTATGTAACCATTAATATGCAAACCACAATGTCAGGTACATTGTATACTGTCCATGCAACTACTTGTACTTGAAATGTACAGGCTGTTTTGCATACTTCCGAGTGGAGGAAAGGAGGTGAGAAGTGAAGAATATTGGGACATACCTAGTGTTTATTATTGCTTTGATAATGCATTATTCAATGAGCAGGGCCCCCTTCCTCATACGTGGATAACTCAGTTAAGCTGGCTAACTGTGCTGAGTAAAACCAGGAAACCCCACGAATATGGAACATATAAACTAGAAATGACACTGTTCAGTGCCGTTAGCCAACTACGAGGAATAGGGTCCAGGTGAAAGCATTTTTAATTTACCAGTAAGTCTCCAATCAATGCAGAATCCCAAATCAACCTAAAAACAGTTAACAGATCCACACTACTTCAGATATAAATGATTGTTAACTTATGCATATTCATCTATCATACACATTACTCTGTAGGGCGAGGATTCAGCTTATCAGAAAATATATTAGTAATCAGCTGTTGGCCTCTTCAACAAAGCCCCACTATATGTGATGTGATGGCTTTGACCTTTTTCAGTGGCACTTTCTTTAGTACTTCACGCTTTACTCTCCAAAAAAAATTCCAGTTCATATGCATCATGACCTACACAAAATCCATTTTTATGTTCCTTCACACAGAGCGCCGAATATCTGAATGGCAGGAATAAAATATTCCTGTCTTATATACGGCCAAACAACGTTTATCCACCTTCATTCACGTCACTTATTTCTGGTATTCACCCTGGAACCCTATGATCTCACACATTCCAAGAGTGTCCCATTCCTTTGTGTTTTTCATCAAAGTGTCCTCAAAATATGAAAACATAATTCAATATTTGAAACAAAAGAGCAAATGTTTTATCTTATTACCACAGGAAAAGGGTTACATCCCCTGGGAAGGTCACTATCTCTTGTCTCAGTAATGCAAATGTGATGTTCTGAGAAGGACCCAAACACAGACCACAGGTAGCAGGCAAAAACAAAGTTTATTCACAGTCCAAGATCAGTAGCCAGGTAATCGGAGTAGAGATGGTACAAAATCGAAATCCAAAAGAGTAGCAAAAATAAACGTAGCAAGAGTAAAAAAAACTGAAAGACACAGCAAACAAAACAGAAGGAGGGCAGTCTTGAAGTCATACAGAAGGGTTGTCTCAAGAATCTCAAATAATACAGGCTTACAAAAGATCAGCACAGTGAATTGATCAACGTTCTGACAGAGATTACTTCTTCTTCTTCATTTGGATTTCCGGCAGACTCGACACCTTCCGGTGTATTGCTGCCCTCCGCAGGCCTGAATCATCACACCCTCATGTGCAGGCCAGTAGTGTAAATACATTTTAATACTCTCCTCCCCACCTCTCTAGCACAGGTCTCTGGACCTAACAAAGCTCTCACAGAGTAAGTGGTTACACCAACATCCTGCAATTCCCTAAATAGCACCCTCCGTTCCTCTCTAAACCTCACACAATCCATCATTACATGCTTGACATCCTCTATCACTCCACACTCGCCACACAGCCCATCCAAATGCTTCCCCACCTTCACTAACCCTCCTGCCAGCCCACAATGTCCCATCCTCAGCCTGGTCATAATGACCCCATCCCTCCTCACTGGCCATTCACAGCCTGTATTTTTGCTGACTGATTGCTGAATTTTATAAAAATGCCTACCCCTCCCTTCCTGGTCCCAATCCCGCTGCCATATCTGAGTGGTCCCCTCCCTAATAATGCTCCTGCATTCCGCCACCCCCAGGGAAACCACTACATCAACACCCTCCCTCCTCAGTGCTGCCTTAGCAGCTGCATCCGCGGCCTCATTCCCACCCACGCCCACATGAGCCGGCACCCACATGAAACCCACTTCACACCCGCCCTGAACCACCCTATACAAGGCCACTTGTAATTCTGCCACCAGGTCCGGCCTCGCCCCCCTCTTCCCCCCCTGCAGGGCCATCAGCGCAGCGGCAGAGTCTGAACACAGGACCGCCTTGCCTACTCCCACCTCCCCCAACCACTCTAATGCCCACAGGAGCGCCACTACCTCAGTAGTAAATACTGACACCCTGTCTGACAGCCGCCTGCCCTGCGTGAACTGCAGTTCCGGAATATGAACTGCAAACCCCGCCCTCCCACTGACCGGATCCTTAGACCCATCAGTGAAGATGTGCATGCGAGACCCCCAGTTCTGCCGCAGGCACCTATCCACCATCCATGCAGGACCGCCCGCCTTCTCAGTCTGCAATGCCCCCTTAATAGAGAAGTCTACCGTTGCCTCAGGCAACATCCACGGAGGGACACACGGCCAGCACACTGGGGGCCCCACCTCCACATCCTCCAACCCCACCTCCCCCCCCAAGCTACCCAATTGGGACACATAGCTACCCTTACCCCCCCTTCCCCTCCTGCCTCCCCACTCCCAAGCCCCCTCCAACAGCCTCTTTGCAGGATGACATGAGCGATATCCACGCACTTTCACATAATAGTGCAAGCCCAATTTCGCCCGCCGTATCCTCAGTGGAGACTCCCCCATGTCCACCAACATTGCAGGGACCGGGGTGGTGCGAAATGCCCCACTACACACTCTCAGTGCCTTAGCCTGCACTACATCTAACCCATAGTCTAACACAGAACGAACCATTGCACGGTAAATTAACAGCTGTGTAGCCCTAGAAGCCCCCCACGCACTACCTGCCAAGCTCCTCATTACATTAATTATTTTCTCACATTTACACACCACTTTTCCCACGTGCACCCGCCAAGTTCTCCGCTCATCAAACCAGAGCCCCAAAAACATTAACTCGCTCCAGCGGCGCACCATACAGTGATAAGCCCCCGCCCCCGTCCAGTCCCTTCCTCTTATGTCCAAACACCATATATTTTGTTTTGCCCACCGACAGCCGAAATCCCCACTTGCCAGCCCACTCCTCCACCTTACCCAGTGCTTCCTGGACCTTCCTCAGGACAAAAGGCCTTTTTAGGGTTGTTTTTAAACGTTCTTGTTCCTAGTTTGAAAATGCACTATGTACGTCGCTCTGGATAAGAGCGTCTGCTAAATGTCTATAATGTAATGTAATGTAAAAAGGCATGTTCCTACCCCTCTTCCACAATGCCCCATCATCTGCAAAGAGGGACAACCCGAAGCCCTCCCCAACCTCCTGAAACATATCATTGACCATGACATTAAATAATACCGGACTAATGACACGGCCCTGCGGTGTCCCATTTTCTATGGCGACCGATGTGGAATACTCCCCACCCACCCTCACCTGAATACTACGGCCCCTCAAAAAATCCTGGATCCAGTTAAGCATCCTACCTCTCACCCAAGCATCATACAATTTCATCAGCAGGCCCTCCCTCCACAACATATCATAAGCCTTTTCTATGTCTAAGAATACCGCCACCACACCCTCCTTGTTAGCCAGTGCCCTCGCCACATCATACTCCAATGTCAACACAGCGTCCATAGTGCCTAAGCCCACCCTAAACCCACTCTGATAACCAGCAAAATACCCTCTCCTCTCCAAATAATACACCAACCTATCCGTAACCATTCTTTCCATTACTTTACAAAGCACCGATGTGAGTGCAATAGGCCTATAGGACTCTGGGCAGTCCGGTTCCTTACCCGGCTTTAATATTGGCACCGCCACAGCATGCTTCCAAGAGCTTGGTAATACCCCATCCTCCCAAACAGTGTTCATGAGTGCCAGCACTTCCTCCAACCCCAAATCCCCCAAGTGTTTAAGCATTTCATAGCAAATTTCATCATGCCCTGGTGCAGTGCTGCCGCCCCCTCGTATAGCCCTACGCAATTCCTCCAAATTAAAAAACACATTACCAGGACCCTCATTTTCATAATTGATCACCAACTTCTCCTGCACCCCTGCCACCATCCGTGCCCGAGCTCTAATGCCTCCCTCCCCCACATTAGCGTCACTATGTACCGCACAGAATGCTGCCACGCACATCTCCGCCTTTTCCCTATCACTCACTGCCACCTTACCATCAGAGTTAAGCATGGGCATCCCCACCCGCCTATACACCCCCGCCATCCTCCTGACCACTGCCCACACTTCACCAACAGGTGTGTCTGCTCCCAGCGTCCCACAATACCTCCTCCAACACTCCCTCTTAGCTGCCTTAACCTGCCCTCAGCTTTTTATACTCCACCACATTACCCACCATGGGACTCCGCCTCAGCCTCCTATACGCCCTATTCCTAGCCCGGACCGCCTCATCGCACACACTGTTCCACCACGGCACTATCCGACGCACCCTAACAGGCCCCTTCCTAGGAATACTGAGAGCCGCTGCCTGTGAAAACACCCTACACAAAGATTCACTCCAGACGTCCACATTCTCACACTCCACCCTACCCAAGCCCCCAGCACACCTTTCCTCAAACTCCTCCCACCTAGCCCTTCTAAAATCAAATGACCTTGGCCTCCCATCCCTCTCCATTGGCAACCTAACCCCAAACTTACACATAACTGGACAGTGATCACTCCCCATTGTATACTTATCCAATGCTTCCCATACACCTATTCTCGCCAGGCCCTCTGAAGCCAGCGTCAGGTCGATACACGACCCCCTCCCACTGCCCACCTGAAACCTAGTCTGCCTCCCATCATTCAAACACACCAATCCGTATAAATCCAAGAACTCCTCCACCACCTCACCATTACAATCCCTGTGCGTGCTACCCCACAATGGGTTATGCGCATTAAAATCCCCAGCCCAGATCACCGCACCCCGCACTGCATCCATCACAACATTCAGGTCCCCTATGTTCAATTGGAGGCACGGATTATAAAAATTTACCACATTAAATCTCCCCTGTGAACCCCAAATCTCCACTGCCATACACTCCAACCTCGTCTGCAACCCTACCCTCCGATACTGAATGCCCTCCAAAACAAACACCACACAACCACCCCCAGCCTTTTCTGGCCGATCTTCCCGAAGAGCAACATAGCCAGGGATAATAAAATCCAAACACGGCTTCAACCATGTCTCCTGTACAGATAACTTCCGGTTTATCTCTGATCGAGTCTACAAACCTTTTAAACTCCTGCCCATTTGCTATTAGGCTTCTCGCGTTCCATTGCAGTAAATAAAAAGTCATATTACCTCTTCCAAAGCCTCCTCCCGGAACTTTAACTGCACCGCCGCAATATATGTGTGTAACTCATTCGGCTGTAGCCCTATTTCCCCAAAAAACTTCTCTGCCTCTTTAAACACCACCTGAGTAATGTCTGACTTCCTATCCGTTTTAGCCGTTTTCACCAGGTGCAGAACTTGTACCAAAAACCCCAGAAACTCCCTCCTCTGAATCACTATTGATCCCGCCGGAACCGTAGCCGCCACCTCCACCACTTGCCCCCCCCCCCCCCCCCTCAGACCCCCCTCTCCCACTGTAGCACGTCCTGCCACTGACACAACCGGCACCCTCTTCACCGCTTCCGCAAAAGTGATTTTCTCCTTTTCTTTGATCTTCTGCACTTGCAGCGCCCGCACATGACTCACACTCCTTATTAGCTGCAACATGATTTCCTCCACAATTACAACACTTTATCACAGACCCTCGACACTCCGAAAACTCATGATTCCCCCCACACTTCCCACAGCGCCGCTCACCCCTACACACCGCCGCAACATGCCCATACCGCTGACACTTGTAGCACCTAAGCGGTGGCCGTTCATATGCCTTGACCGAGAAACTTAAATATCCCAAACTCACCCTCGCCGGCAGCTTCTCCTCAGCAAATGTTACGAGCACTGCCGTGCTATCACTCCTCTGCCCATCCCGGAAGCTCTTGAACCTGGATACTGCTAGCACCTTAGCTCCCTTAATATAACTTAGCATAGCCGACTCAGAGATCTGTCGACACTCCATAAATCACCCCTTTACTCCCCCTGGCACCGGAGCTCACGTCAGGGTCATACGCCTCCACCTCCTTTCCCCCCAACGATCGAATAGCCATGGCTTTGTCCCGCTGACCAGCATTTTTGCAAACGATAATCAAGTTCTCAGTCGCTAACATTTCTGCACTCTGCAAAGACGCCGATACTTTCAGCGGGTTGGGACTGCCACCCCCCACCTTGAATCTGAACCCCACCTTGAACCCTTCCACCCGCTTACCCACCACCTTTCGCTGCTTCAGAGGCTTACCAGGATCCGCCGGCTGCCGAAAATCAGCCTGGTCACTAGCAGACCCACTATCTCTCCTACTTTCCTGCCTTGTAGATTTCCTTTTCCCCACTATTTGTCCCCCCTCCCCGCTCTCCCCTGTTTCCATGATGTTGGTGTAACCACCTAAACTGAACAACATAAGAGCTCTATTAAATAAAATAAAAGAATAAACACAATCATAAGATTGTTCCAAATTGTTTGATTAAGCCTTCAGCAAGGATCAAACAATCCAAAGTCTCCCGCTCGTTTTCCACACCACACACAGCGAACTCTGCACCATAGACAGTAGCCCTGGTAGATCCGCTTCCTCCTCTCCCTCAGCTCCCTCCAATCTTCCTTCCCTGACAGAGATAACAAGTGGAAGGCAGACTATATACACCAGCGAAGTAATGACACGAAAAGGAATCAAGTGTGGGTGGGAGGAGTAAGGAGCTAGACACAGGTGAACACAATAGGAAACAATAATTCAATAACGAGGGGGAACAGAAGACACGGACTGGAATGCACGCAAACACATAGATAACACACGCCCTGGGATTAGCAGGTAAACGAGTGCACAGCACGAGGGGTGGATTCTGAAAGTGGATACAGCTGAAGAGAGTTTAAAGAATAACAACGAATAGAGCAGAGATAGAAAAGCTAAGAGAGAATGACAGCTGCAGTGCGGAGCAGGAGAGTGATTAGTAATTAAGTAATGTTAATACAAAATTCTAAATCTCCTACGTTAGTAAATGTGATTCGTTCGTTATATATGCACATTAATCTATTATTTATCATTAGTATATAAATATACACACACATTTAGTATTGTTAGTTGGATTAGCATATGTACAATAATAATTAGTTAAGAAGAAAGAAAAACGAGACTTGAAATACAGGGGAAAACCCGCATGTACCAAAATGTGCAAACACAAATACAGGAAGTGGATTCTAGGATAACATGGAAATGTAGACAGACAAGGGAACTGAAGTGGAGTGTCAAATGGGAACGTAACCAGTAATACTAATGAACACAAACAAACACATGTAAGGAAAATAAGTAACAAAAATTTTTTTTTTTAAAACACAATACACAAACAAACAGAACCATAACAGCAAAGCCCTTTGTGTTATAGTTACAGTGTAATAATAATATGGTTCTGAGGTCAAAAATTAAATACATTGTAATGTGATTTGATATTTGATATACAGTACTTGCCTGTGATGCAAAATGGATGTCCCATTTAAGTGAAAATCTATGTTTATATTTCAATATTATTTTTAAACTATATATGAATGAAAATAAATCAATGTCTTTACTTTACCATAATGCCAAGAAAATAAGAGGTTTGTTCTAAAAACAAGACAAACTTTATAATTAGTGTTATGTATATAATTCATTTTGATCATATTCACAGTATGCTTAATTCAAATATGACTAAACAAACAGACAAACAAAATCATGTCCTGAATGTCCAATGTGACTCCAAAACAACAGTCCCCATGATAACCAGTGAGCTGAACATTCTGTGCGTACCCAGTATTAATATTTGATAGGCTATATTAAAACAAGCTAATTTAGACTTCAGCATCCCAAGCTACAGATCAAGCCGTTTCTATTTTTAGCCGTCTGTTGCCTGTTGCAGCTGCACGTGAGCTTTGCTCTTTTTAAAAATAGAACTCAGCGGCTGATGAGATGTGCATATCCATCCAATATTCAACACTGCGAGGAGAGATTGTTTCGTTCAGGCCATTTTGCTCTTTACCACTATTACATTGATGTTTTACCGTTATTTGTCCTGCATGGGCGAAACAGTTTTATTCTAATTACCTTCGAATACCTTTTCACAACAGTATTGCAAAATACAAATGTGTGCAGCTATTAGGTATATTGAACATTCGATTGGATTTATTTCAAAGTGAACACATTTAGATAATACTTGATTGTATTTGAATGTGACTGAAATGCAATGTATTTAAATCAAATTGAAATAATTGCATGGAATCATGGACTTTACTGGAGCAGCATGTCCGTTTAACTTCAGTGCACCTGAATGACTTGGGGCAGGAACTTATGAATATTCAGAGAACTATGTAAGCCACTGAAAGGGAGTGTTAAAAACACAATCTGTACTTGGGTGTGAATAAGACTGTCGTTCATTGTTCTGTCGTGGTGGTGGTGGCTTCTCATAAGTTAAGCCTGAACTCCACAGGAGTTATAGCCTCAGTCCACAGAGAATTTATTTGCATTAAAATGTCAGAACCTACGACATACCAAAGGGCATCAGTCATAATTAATATTTCAATTTGCCCAAAGATGCTTGAGCACATCATTAAAGTTATTTTCCACCAGAATGTACCTTTAACGTCACTTCACATCATCTTCTCATTCCCTTACACTGAGAAATATGCATGTAATTCAAAACCCTGAACATAACTGTTCAATTAACCTTTATTTTACTAGGTAAGTCTTTGGAGACCAATAATCTTTTTTTCGAGAGAGACCTGGCCAAAATGGCAGCATTAAATGGTACACACTGTCTCACATACTGATGAGCAACCGCAGCTGAATATACGGCAAGCCTTTGTTGATAGTCATATTTTTTTATCACAACTGTTAAAAGGTCTGTGTAAAAAAACTTTAAACGTGTATTAGCTATACTCTTTTTAGCGGGGCTCCGGTTAGGGTCACAGTTGCTAATTAATAAGGTTGATAATTAAAAATGTTAAAACTACTTATGATACTTTATTAATAACTTGCAGAAATATACGTGCTGTGTCGAAGCAGGCTGTTCGGACGTAGTCATGACAAATACATAAAGCAGACACACCTGTATGGACGGAATAGCGTTTTGTAATCACGCACAAACATGTGTGTCCATGTTCGCTATTGACTTATTTCATTAAAATGACAATTTAAGGTTCCCAGCAAGTCAGTTATAAAGCATTAACAGCGAGAGATCATTTAAAGTACTGGACAGGTGCCAGTGCAGGTATGAATGTTTCACTAATATATGAAATATATTAAATGCAGTCATTGATTTAAGCCTATATGAAAAGTGTGAAATAAAATAATTTTTAGTGTTGCATAACAATTATAATTATGCAACAAAATAACTGTAATGCAGTGGTCCCCAACCCTGTTCCTGGAGATCTACCATCCTGTAGGTTTTCACTCCAACCCTAACAAAGCACACCTCATTCTACATCTAGTGATCTTGCTGAGCTGCTAATTAGTAGAATTGGGTGTGTCAAATTAGGGTTGAAATGAAAACGGACAGTACAATGACGGTAGATCTCCAGGAACAGGGTTGAGGATACACTGCTGTAGCGAGACATATGAAATGACCAGCGACAGAAATGAAATTACACGGGGATCAAGGTAACGAGGCGACATTTCAGGGGGAGGATTTTCTGTGCCCTTCTGATTTTGCCATGGCTGATGGCTCTCGTGCTGCAGCTTCAGGATTAAAAGGGCCCAGGTATTGTCCATCATTGACCACTACCCAGCATGCATCTGGGCTGTGAGAGAAGGCATGCCTTCCTTTGGATCTATGGTTCATAACATAACACGCGAATGGCAAAAGGTACAAACTGGAAAAAGGCACCTAACAGGGTGATACATTTTTTTTAAAACCTTTTAGCACCACTGATTGGTCATGGTATTTGTTTTGCACCAATCAATGGTTGCGTTATTATCTTTGTGTGCACTAAAAGTTTTTGCACCCGCAAAAGGTCTTAGTAAATCAGGCCCTATGTGTGCTAATACATTTATTAGCCATGTATTCTGCACTGCCTGAAAAAGACAGGCCAAAATGCATTGTGTGCTTTGCTAGTGCACATATAGCCATAAATATTTGTGACTAAACACATACTTTGGATACATGTTTCAAAATTGAAATTTTCTTTTTTTTTCATCTCATGTTAAAGTACAGAATCAGAAAAAAGTATGTATTTGGTTGATGAGATTGAGCAAAATTTTTTGGAGAAAACTGGCTTTGAAGATTTTGTTGGAAATCTTTCCTTTTCTCATCATAAAATACACCCTCAAACCAGAAACTATTCTATGAAATTGTGATATTTGTGTAGTCCAAAACTCAGTTGAATTTTTTTAATTGGTTTGATTATGATAGTGTTTAAACCGTAAATACATAAAGGTATGAAAAAAGACATCTCAAGTTTAACGTCATTATTATACTTATTCTTTTGTTTTTGCATGACTCTCCCATCATGTCTTTTACTCTGTCTTTGCACATTTCTGAGCCAATTTATCATCATGTTCAACATATTTCTCTTGTTTATCTTTTTTTTTTACAAATTCACTGTCGAAACACAGACTACAGCATTCCTTTTCCTGGGTAGCATGTCATTAAACACAACATTCATGTAATTCACTGTAGCTTACCAAGGCACTCAGTCACTTGAAATATTACCACAGCATGCTTATTATAAATAAGCTATTTCATTTCTATTCATGCACAAATTCGCATAGAAATGAAATGCATTTGTGCCATAGCAGAGCACAGTGTATACAGTATTGTTTCTTTACTAAGGAAAAGGCACTTTGGTGTTGAGACCAATACACCGTGTCAAGTGTTGTGCCAATTGCTGCTAATATCCTAATTTAAATAAATTCATTGCATAGATAAGCAAGATTCATTTGGCTCCTTCATTCCACAACAGCACTGGGGTTATATGTTTATAAGTCAACTGTGCAGTAATCACTTATTATTAATATTAATACCCCCCCCCCCACCCCTTCACACATGCATACACACACACGCACACACACACACATAAACACACACTTAAAACATTACACTAAAACGAGAAGCTATATATGAATCAGAAGTAATGAAACTCTAGTTCTCGTGGATTGTAACATACCGTTTTTGTTTTTCTTACCCTTTACATATTAGTTGCAGTAGTGGCAACATTAACTTGAGAAAGCTCAATTTTATTACAATTCCATAGTGCATTAATTCCCATATGGATTTAGCCGGGCCTTAAGTTCTGCCGTGTTTAATCATCAGGTTCCCAGGAACTAGCACATTAGAATTAGTTGATGCTGTAAACAATTTTCAGTCTTTGTCACATCCAAGGAATATCAATACAGCGGGGGGTGGCGCACTGCCATTTGTTCATTTCTGTAGTCTTTCCAGGCACATTGTTATTTATATACAGGGGTATATGCAGGATTATGCACATATTTAATAATAATAAACAAATGAATTTATAAAATTTAGAAAAAATGAAAACATAACTCTGCAATAACGTGGCCCTTAATTTTGAAACAGTGTGGTATATACTGTGCGTACCCATGGCAGTTTTAGAAAGAGCAGAAGTGTTTAACCCCAATGCCCTGTTAAAATATCCACACAGCAGGCTCTGTACATCTGGTCGTCTACTCATTTCCCCCTAAAGGCCATTTCAGATTGAAGACGAAAGCGGCAAGTTTGCAGCACGACAATTGCAGCGCTGCAACTGTAATTCGCATTAAAAGCGAAGTGTGTGTGTGTGTGTGTATGTGTGTTCGTGTGCGTGCGTGCATGCGTGCGTGCGTGTTTGTTTGTGTGTGTGTGTGTGCGCGTGTTCTAAAGTACAATAACTTTAAATACGGCTCTTTATGTAATTTTATGCACTGAGAAAGCTCCATTTGTCGCACTGCAAGGGGAAAAATTGGCTCCTGTGTTGAGCTATAGCTTGCTAGATGTAGCTGCCTGTAGCTGTAGCACAAAAAACAAAAGATCCAGTGCAGTCCTGACCTTGTAGTGCCGCTTATGCTTTCAATCTGAAATGTGTGAGTGTCTGACTGGCTACACAGTCCACTGCATCCCCTGGGCATTCACTGAAAACAGGAACCGAGTTCACAGTTGGCCTACCTGGTTATACCAGAAAATAAGAATCTATTAATTTAGTCATATAAACTAGCTCATGGTCAACAGTACACATGTAGTACATTCAGCTGCAGTTTCAGAAGACAAATTTTGGACTTAAATTAATATAGTGAGGAGATAATGTTTTTTATTAAATTAGTGCAATTTCTTAGTAGATTGAGATTACGTTTAGACTTTTTTTTGATGCCCACTTTGACATTGAAAGGATGAACTAGAGCACATGTACCTATTTTCGATGATTCATTGTTTTCAAAGAGCTCAACTCAAAGATGATAGAATCATATTTAGCTAATTGCAGCTGACAGATTGAGTTCAAGCTTCATCTGCTGAAATAACTCTTACCACTGAACTGTTAATGATCTTGACATTGCTTTGAGCAACTATACGCCATCACTGGCATTGCTTTCTGCAGGATGAATAACATTTAGAAGATAAGTATAGGCTTTATTCAGTCCTCCTGAAAAGGTTTCAACATTATCTCCATCACCTTGTACACTATACAACCCCTTTCTGCTTCCAAGGATTCTTCTCAATTCAATTTGGACCAAGGACCTTCCCACCTTCCTGCATACACACAGGTGCTGTAGTGGCTCGCTGTGTTTTATTAAACAGTGCGCATTTGTACATTCCTCTCATAGCCTGATCTTATTTAACAGACAAATTGTGGCTATCAATCACGCAAAGTGAATTTCAGACCTTTATAACAAATTATTCATTTTTTCAGGGTGAATTTACTTGTATGTCTCTCTGATAAAGGGGGAAACACACGCAGAGGATATTAAATAAAATGGTGTTTCCATTACCTATGTAGAATCTAAAATTGAATCTTTGGATAATTGCTAGGACACAGTGATTTCACTCTTGTTATCTTTCATAAAACCGCCATAATGATACCATAGTGGCAAGGCAGGTGTTTAATGACATAAGCCTGCCTTGTATTAGCAAGTTAATAAAATACATTGCCCATAGATTTATATAGTAAAATGTGTATAAGTTCAAAACACATCATTTCTGCACATGACTTACCTGCACATTAGACGGCGTGAATACATCCGCTGACTCAAAAATGGAGAATGGATGATCACCGTCGGGCCAGTCCTACTTGCTACTGTCGTCTCTGCGGTGATTCCCTGCAGGGTATGCAACATCAATGCACCGTCCCATTTCTCTTAAATTCATCAAATCAGTGTGTGACCGGTGGAGATTTCTCCAGGTTTTATAGTTCGCTAAATAGAAATTATCATAGGTTTCCCTGCTGACATGTGTCACTACTAAACGTCACTAACAAGCGGTTTCCTCATTAGGTCAAAGGGTATATACACTGCTCAAAGAAAGTAAGGGAACACTTAATCAACACACTATAACACCAAGTCAATAAAACTTCTGCAATATCGATCTGTCAAGTTAGGGAGCGTAAACGATTGTGAATCAATTTCACCTGCTTTGGTGCAAATGAAAGTGACAAAAGATGGACAGCAGAGGCAACAGCAAAAAGTAAATGGTTTTTCAGGTGGTGGCCACAGACCATTTCTCTCTCCTTATCCTTCCTGACTGATTTTTCTCTAGTTTAGCATTTTGCTAGTGCCCTTGTCACTACTTGCAGCATGAGGCGGTACCTGCAGCCCATTCAGGTTGCACAGGTAGTCCAGCTCCTCCAGGATGGCACATCCATACGTGCCATCGCAAGAAGGTTTGCTGTGTCTCCCAGCACAGTCTCAAGAGTGTGGAGGAGATACCGGGAGATGGGCCATTACACAAGGAGAACTGGACAGGGCCGTAGAAGGGAAACAACCCAGCGGCAGGACCAGTATCTGCTCCTTTGTGCAAAGAGGAACAGGAGGAGCACTGTCAGAGCCCTACAAAATGACCTCGAGCAGGCTACTCGTGTGCATGTTTCTGACTCCATGAGGGTGGCATGAGGGCCCAACGTCCTGTAGTGGGACCTGTGCTCACAGCCCAGCGCCGTGCAGCTCGATTGGCATTTTCCAGAGAACACCAGAATTGGCAGGTTCGCTATTGGCACCCCGTTCTCGTAACAGATGAGAGCAGGTTCACACTGAGCACATTCCATAATACAACTGAAGCTTTCATTCTGGGTGCGTTTTGTCTACTTGGAAGTTCACCATGGAGGTAAATTGTCGGCAGCTCGTATTTACCAGCAGCTCGTACTTACCAGCAGCTCGTACTTACCAGCAGCTTGTAGCCTACTTCCTGATTTCAAACTGAGTCCGTTCAGTGTGGACGCCAAGATTGCCATGTGCGGATACGCCCCAGAGGACATAGTCGCTGCTGTTTTGCCTTTTCTTGATTGGCCTTACTTATTGACTCCCCCCTCCCTCTCCCTATGCGGGTTTGAGTAAGTCACTGTTTTATATTGCTCAGCTTTCCCCAAGGGAATTTGGTATATTTAGTAATATATATGGATGAGTGATTTTTATTTGGTTCAGCTATGGCTGTCCCAGTATCTTAATTGTGATTTGCCAATTGTTCTTGATTGAGAATTATTGTGAGTTATTGAGCAGTAGGCTAATCAACTTATTCCCAATTTGTCCCTCACTTTCTGTAGAACCAAACCAACCTTTTGGAGTGGTACACGGCTGCGCGGCTGTACTCGCGAGCGGTTCACCAGACGGGCCCTTCCCTCACTGCGTGTGGTGGTTTAAATGAGTGCAATTTCACCCGTTTGTGTCACTTTCTCCTATAGGTGTGTGCGTGTGTTTGTGTGTGTGCATGTGTGTGTAGGTAGCAGTGCACGAGCACACGTGTGACGGTGCGCGGGACCCGCTCTTGGGACAGGTAACCTATTTCTGCAGCCGGCCTGCGACCCTCCGATTTCTTGAATGCTGGTTACAGTCAGTATTAATGCTTTTGCGTCAGTATTTGTCATTTTAACTTGTGGAAATAAAGTGTTCATTAACCCTTTCAGGGAAATACAACTTCCCATCCTAAGTTGAGCTCCACGTCTCTGACTCATTATAAATGTATTTGTGGTCGGGAGATTCTCCCAGCTCTCCCTTCCGTTTGCTGTATCTGTACCAAACTAGCCTGTAGGTGGCGCAGTTGAGCATAACCTGTAAACGGCTCTGTTTGGCGGGTCACAAGAGGTAATGTAATGTACTGGTGAATTTGCTCATTCATAAGCAACTGATCATTACTGTGTTTGAATGCACTAAAAGCTCTTTTTTTGCCTCATAATATTCGAAAATGGTGAAACACTTTCTCTATTTGTTGTGCTTTTGTAGAGTGCTTGCTGTGATCCTATGCAAAGCAAGAATCCATGTGGGAATACCTGCAAACAAGCAAGGTCTCACCGCTGCATACCAGGTACAGCTGTTAACTACATCAATAACACACTACAGCAGGTAACTACTCAACATAAACTGCACGGTCAATAAAGATAGAGGAGCGTAATCTGTAACCCTTTAGCATATGGAAAGCGCTGCTTGTTAATGCAATAAAAGGGAATAGCACCATTTTAAGTAGGCTACTTGTTTTTAGAAATGTGAGTTGAGTACACAGGTGCTCGATAGAGTTCTGTAAATTATTTAAAAACAGCATGAGCTCAACCTTTGCATTGAAACAATGCAATATATTTGTGTTTTCTACTTTCAAAGACGTGAACATATTTTGTAAATGCAAGTGCTTGCACGGATTACAAATGATCTGAATAGATTTCTGCTTTTTGACTACTTACTATTCACTTTTGACCATGTGCTGCTGTGCTTGTGTTTATGTTTCTCAATATATCTTACATCTTTTCAAGTCTAACATAAAAACAGCAAACAAAATCTGGATTATTTATGAATTTATTATATGGGTTTATATATTATATTATCTCTATGTGGGTGCTTTTTTTAGTGTTCCCACTGATAACCACCCTTGGGCTCTGAAAACAATATATATTTTCTCAGAGACACAATGAAGGGTGGAATTTAATTGTTAGTTTTCATATTTGAATCTGTAATCCAGAAAATAGTTTGCTATTCTTGCCCTTGCAGTAACCGCTCAATTGCGAAATATTTCATATTTCAATATATTAATTCAAAAAATTGACACATCTTCGCAACTCCTCGTGGAAGCCTCTTCTGCAAGTGTCGTTTCCTTTTCAGTCGTCTGGAATTTCCCATCTATGAATCATTGACCAAATTATGTTTTAACCGTTGACCTTTTAAACCTTGAGTTTTAAATATATAATGCGGAATGATAAAGATGAAACGCATGCACAATGTGGTGGCAGACTCATTAGTTCATCCATCACAGTCAGCTGGAGGTGTTGGGTGATTGACCTGAAGGTTTGTCTTGGGATAATGAGCAGGACAGGAACTGGCCTCTATAGGAAGTTAATTGCGACAAATCAGACACGGGGAAAAAAAAGTGTGACTGTGTGACCTGCTTTCCCTGCAGGGATTGGTTCTCCTCTACCACTCTCTGAATCAGTGGCAGGAGAAAAAAGTAAAGGTAAATAAGTGGAATATTTAGGACCATCTCTCTCTCTCTTCACTACAAAGGAAACACTTAATATTAAATTGTATTACAGAAGAAAAATATAATGTTTGTGCGAAATAGCAAGAATGCTAAAGCCAGGGAAGGCTGTGGCAGCTCAGGCTATATAATAAGCCTCTTGACAATGGGTAACAGCACTTTAATGAATCCATGCAAATCCAAGTCTTCTTAACATGAATATAATAGGTGTGAATTAGAAAAGAATCTGGGAAAATTCTGAGATTTTACATTCAAATGTTCAAAATCCAGAAGGATGAGAAACAAAGTAAATGCAACAGCATTTGAAATGCATATTTCATTTTTGGCTAATTTGTCTGAAACAATAAACATCCTTTCTTTACTCATTCTAACCCTTGAGGCCGGATGTCAGTGGGAGGCCGGTAAGCTGGCTCAATCTACTTGCAAGGATGAACGCACATTTTAAGCTTTGATTCACCGCACTTACACAAAACCTGTAATGAAGAAAAGGCTTTGGTGTGTGGCCTTCCATGATTAACAGAACCTTATGACAGTGTGAACTCGCATGAGATTCACCTACAGTATCAAGCAGAACAGATAAATGTAGACACATATGTAAAGTTCAATGTGGCATTCCCTCTAAATTTTAAACTGCAATGAGACCCTGTAAAATATTTTGATGACAGTGCATCCATTTTTTGACAATGCAAGTACCCCAATTGTGTGAATATTGTACCCTATGCTTGCCTGTTTATAGTATTATTCATATTATAGTATAGGCCACATTGCACACACATACACACACACATTGTATCATCTGTTACTATTTATAAAATAATAATGAATTTTGAGGCAAAAACTGGAATATGTAGGTCTATTTATTTACTATTTATTTCTATTTTACTGTGGAAACTATTCTGAATTTAGTTTTAGTTTTATAGAAGCCATTTCCTTTAATTAAATCTTTCAATTTGTTAATTTATATCTTTTAAAGTTAATTTAAAAAGATAAAAAAATGAGTATGAAAGATGAGGACCAAATTCCAAAACCAATACATATTTCACAACGCATACTGCTTCTCCTACTGCATGCTACAACGTTAATAATTCCACGAGCCACGGGGAACCAGACTCTGTTGAGAACTTAATGTAGGGGGCTTTGTTGAAAAAATATGTTTTTGGGGTTATCTGAACACACATAACAGAAGTGAATTTCTTTTTAACATTCCCAGTGCCACGGTGCCATAAAACATTAAAATATTTCCTTTATACCAGCAATGCAATCCCTTATTGATATAATGCAAGCACTCTGTCGAGCTTGAGGGGCTGCGCTAATCTTTAACTCTAAAGTAGCTTGCTAGACACAAATCATGCATGAAATGTACATTGGTTATTAGGCTACATGTCATGGGGTTACTGTTTATGTAAAACACAATGACAGTTAACTATAACGTTATCTTAGAAATTGTTCAATTAGTTGAACAATTAACATCTGAGTATCTGATGCAAGAAAAAAATAAATAGCATATACAGTCAAGCCGGAAAGTCTGCCCACTGCTTTCACCTTCTCCACGTTTTATTACATTACAGACATATTCTACAAAGGGTTGTTTCTCCTGACGTTTTTTCCCATAGAGTTCTATAAGAGAACGAGTCAGGAGAAATAACCCTTGCAGTGATCCATCCACATCTACTCCATACCTGGCAACAGAGTGATGGTTTGGGGCTCGTTTGATAGCTCAGACCCTTGATGACTTACAGCCATTTAGCCAGCCATGTGTTCCATACTGTACCAGTGTATTTTACAGCTGAATCTAGTCTCACCCCACAATTCCCATAGAGATCCATTCAAATGCAGAGAGCTTATAGTATCGCTTGTAACAGTACCTGGAAATAAGATATTGAGAGTCTTTTGATGTTGATGGGTCACAGACTTCAGGAAGTAACAGCATGCAAAGGATATGCGACCAAATATTAAATATGATACTTTAAAAATATGTTAAAGCAAAGGGTATGAATACTTATGTAAATGAGAAATTTCAGTTTTAGATTTTTAATACATTTGCTAAAATTTCTAGAAACATGTTTTCACTTTGTCATTATGGGCTATTTTGTGTAGAATTTTGAGACAAAAAATGAACTCAATCTATTGTAGAATATGTCTGTAATGTAATAAAATGTGGAGAAGGTGAAAGGGGTGGGCAGACTTTCTGGCTTGACTGTATAGGCACAGTAGGCCTCATTTATCAATATGGTCGTAAAAAAAGAGCGTATATTTGACGGATCCAGCTTGCGTACAAAATTCTCACGTGTGATTCATCAAACTTGTGTAAATCACTGACCTGTGCATACATGTATGATAAATCAGACTAAATCATATATTAGGAAGCGCGTTCACATCATTATTACCATGCTCACACATACATTTTATTATCTATATTTGGCAATGCCATCTCCTTTAAAATGAACATGCCAACGTGGTTTTCTCCAGTATAGGCAACAGGAAAGCAAATGATTTTTCTGTGAGGGTAAACTTTAAATGCTTATGAATGAACAAGAAAATAAATGTGTGCTTATTGGGAGCGTTTGTAGCGGTGTGCAGCCTAGCTCAAAAGCCGCTATGTGGCAGAGGATAAGCAGGGCTAAAATGCTTCCTCTAAATTGCAAACTACAGCCGAGATAAAACATTCTAAAGAAAATAACCATTCACAAAAAAAGTTCTGCCAGACTGTACATGAAATGGCATCCCGGACCTCTCGTCTGCAGAAGAGAGGGTGGGGGGTATCACTGGGGAAGTGGCCGTGTAACATGATCAAAAACTTGACTTGATTCATCAAGATTTCAAGATTCTATCACGCCGGTTGAGATGTTTGTTAGGTCTTCGAGGCCAGGGATGGGCAACTCCAGGCCTCGCAGGCCGGTGTGTATGCAGGGATGGGCAACTCCAGGCCTTGCGGGCCGGTGTGTATGCAGGGATGGGCAACTCCAGGCCTCGCGGGCCGGTGTGTATGCAGGGATGGGCAACTCCAGGCCTCGCGGGCCGGTGTGTATGCAGGGATGGGCAACTCCAGGCCTCGCGGGCCGGTGTGTATGCAGGGATGGGCAACTCCAGGCCTCGCGGGCCGGTGTGTATGCAGGGATGGGCAACTCCAGGCCTCGCGGGCCGGTGTGTATGCAGGGATGGGCAACTCCAGGCCTCATGGGCCGGTGTGTATGCAGGTTTTTGCTGCCACCAGCTAATTATTTAATGAACCCAATCATTTACATGATCTGATATTTTAATCTACATGTCCGCGATATGAACAGCAGCTGATGAATGTTCTTGTGACGGTATGAGTGAATCAGTGATGGTGTATCCAACTAATTAGCTGGTTGAGCCAGGGTAACTGGTGGCAGTACAAACCTGCATACACACCGGCCCGCGAGGCCTGGAGTTGCCCATCCCTGTTCTAGGCTAATAAAACTAGAACGGATTTATAGAAAAAATATGAAAGCAGTTTTGCGTTTTGCATACAACACGACTGATGCATAATTATTTTCATATGGCTTGTCTCCAATAAATATTTATACAGAGGCTATTTCCTGATGTAATCATTTTAACCGGCTTCTGCTTCATTCCATTTAGGCTGCACAATAACGAATAAACTAATAGTGATTAAAATATATACTTATTCAGATACAATTTTCACCAATTAGGCTACACAACATACGTCCACAGCAAGGATGGGCAACTCCAGGCCTCGCGGGCCGGTGTGTGCGCATGTTTTTACTGCCACCAGTTACCACAGCTCAAATAGGTGAATTAGTCATACACACAATCACCGATTCACTCGTAAATTACAGAACGATAAAACGCTACAATACACGCATCAGCTGCTGTTCATATCACGGATATGTAGATTAAAATATCAGATCATGTAAACGATTGGGCTAATTAAATAATTGTTAACTGGTGGCAGCAAAAACCTGCATACACACCGGCCCGCGAGACCTGGAGTTGCCCATCCCTGGTCTACAGCCACAACGCGTAGGTAAAGTGCATTTTAAATATTGCCCAGTGTTACGGGAATGGATCGGAACCAATTGCAGACACCAGAGTAACAGGAATAGGCTTTATTTCAGGTGAGACCGTAATGGGTCAAGGTCCAGCAATCAGTGTACAGAGCAGGCAGAAACGTAGTCAAATCCAGGCAGGGGTCAAAGTCCAGTGAACAGGGCAATGCAAGATGAGCAAAAGCGAAGTCCAGGAACAGGCAGGGGTCAGAACCGGGGAATCCGTCAGAGCAGGGGATCAGGAGGGCGAGGGGCAAGACCAGGGCTTGGACGGGGGACACAGGACAGGGGACACAGGACGGGGGACACAGGCAATAATTTTAAAATACTGGAAAGACTTAACACAAGCACAGAGCACAAGACAACCTGGTGCAGAACAAAGAAACTGGGGAGCTTATATGCTCGATTACTAACGAGACAACGAGGAACAGGTGAAACTAAACAACATGAGGAAACACATATCAGGTGCAGGAAGTGGAGGCACAAAATTGGGAAAAGGGAAAACACGGAACGGAATACACATAGAAACGGAAAACCAAAAAATCAAGACACAGAGGCACGGGACGTGACAGCCCAGATGCATTAACTCAGGGATGGGCAACTCCAGGCCTCGCGGGCCGGTGTGTATGCATGTTTTTACTGCCACCAGTTCCCACGGCTCAATCTGCTAATTCGTCATACACACAATCACCGATTCACTTGTAAATTACAGAATGATAAAACGCTAAAATACACGCATACCAGATTACCAGCACAAGTACATTCATCAGCTGCTGTTCATATCGCGGATATGTAGATTAAAATATCAGATCCTGTAAACGATTGGGCTAATTAAATAATTGTTAACTGCTGGCAGCAAAAACCTGCATGCACAGCGGCCCGCGAGGCCTGGAGTTGCCCATCCCTGCATTAACTGCTTTTAATATTTTCATAAATTAAATAACTTGTGTGTTGTATGGGGACCCATTTAAGTGTTACACGGGGACCCATTGAGGGGTTACACGGGCCCATGAGGTCAGTCTGGAGTTCACGGTCATATCTACTAGTACGAACTCAATAAAGCAAATAGATAAACTGTTCAACCGACCAGTCTGTGTTATTGATAGCTAACTCAAGGAGCACAACAACTTGGACATGCCATTTTTATGATCAGCTACTCATTTAACTCAGTTAACTCTGATTTTAAAGCTCACATAACCTATGTTTTTTGTTTATCACCAGTTGACTGCAGTGTTATGAACAAAAGTTTTTTGTTTTCATTATAGGCTGCACAACTATTCCCTCGCTGTTCATTTCATGTAGTGTCGCTGCCTCGCCACTGGGGGGGAAAGCCTACGCAAGCTGTTGTGAGATTGCGTCGTATCGTACGCCCACGTTCATTTTGATAAATGCGGAAATTTCCCTAAAAATGGCCGTACGCTCACTTTACGATCAGAATTTAACTTACGTCTGAATGATAAATGAGACCCAATGCCCCTTGCCTTGGAAAAAATGGTAGGTAGCCTGTTTGACAGTAAACCATATCGTCAATCCCTTAAAACATTATCAATTCAAATGCAAAAAAATATTAGCCTGCATAAAATTAGACATGAGCAAACAGCTAAAAAATGGAGCAATCCATGTATGTTATGTGACCTATTTTCTACTTTTAGCCATTAATTTATTGTTATACATTAATTGTTTCCTGAAGTTGTCATGTTCAAATGTGGGTGAACCAATATAGTAGGTAATAAACAGAGGTGTGAAATCCAGGTTCAGAAAGTAAAAGTTCTCTCTAGTATTGTGTTCCAATCACTGGATAATTGCTAATTAGTGCAGTTCTTCAGCCAGTAGGTCGAACTAATTCGTAAAATCAGCTGGCTGAGTTCATGGGTGGAAGAAACGCATGACAGGACTTTTACTTTCTGACCCCTGGATTTTACACCGCTGGTAATAAAGGTAAGTCATTTTCTAATCTTACTTAATTGTATCATGAACCACTGAGGCGAGGTCTGAGTTTAAATGTGTCATTTGTGTGTTTATATATGCATTCGGAGAGCTTTCACATGGTGCATGCCTCTCATTAATTATACAGGCACGAAATTAACAGTGCCCCCTTTTGACTTTTTTAACTGGGTCTCGCTATCATTTTGCCGATCAATGTTTCTGCTGAAACCAATTATTTCAGCGTAACAGTACACAGACTACATTGCCTGCCTCATTATTTACCGTTCTTTTAATGTCTCCACCGAGCCTGAAACCCATTCATCTGCGCAGACAGACTGCAGTTTCAGTCACGTTTTACTCTCGCGCTGAAATCCCCCGAGGTTTCATTCTGTCCGCTTCCATTCCGTTCACGTGCGTCCTTAACCTGCCAAAACTGATTGCGTTTCAACCGAGGAAACGTGTATTGCCGACCAGATGAAGAAACAAACCGATTCGTATAAAATGTATAAATTGTGTGAATGTGAAGGCTCTATAAATAGACCTGTTTTTCCCATTCGAAACATTCATCTGAGGATCGTTCTCTTCAGTGGAGAGGTTCTGTATGTGGAGGTTCTGTACTGCTTGCTGCAGCAGGAGATTATTTCTAAGCCTGTTCTTCTTGCCCATTTTATAATATATATTATTAAATGTTATTAATATTAACAATATCATATTTATTTTAAAAAGCTAGCCTGGGTATTTTTAGACTGTATGTATATTTTAAAGTAGGCCTTACTGGTTGTAATGAGAATCTGAAGAGTTTTTTGCTTGCTTAGTTTTGAAAAAGGTTATTCATGGATAAAATCTCTGCCCACTAAGACTAACATTTAATCAACATTTCACAGTTAACACCTGGATGCACAGTGTCACTAATACGGGGTCAATACTACAGGCCCCATAAATATATATACATATTTACTGGCTCGTGTTCAAGCATCCACCACAGAAGAGAGTGCAATTGAAGTGACATATTAAGTGAAAGGACGAGATGTGAAATGAGATCAATTATGGAGTCATTTTCAGTTTTGTTTTCATGTCACGGAGATGTCTGGGACCGAACCTGAGAA
This sequence comes from Ilyophis sp. 1 JC-2022, assembly GCA_022702515.1. NCBI lineage: Eukaryota > Metazoa > Chordata > Actinopteri > Anguilliformes > Synaphobranchidae > Ilyophis > Ilyophis sp. 1 JC-2022. The sequence goes on from CM040404.1 coordinate 132,336,881, forward strand.
GGGGAGACGGTGTTCAGTGTGTCTCCTGTCTGCTGTAGGTACGAATGATAACTTCACCTTGATGTGTCTTTTAGCTCATAATTGGGTCCAACAGCTGCAGGTTCAGCAACAGCCTCAACTATGTCATCAGCTGACTATGTCTGAGAGCCTTTAGCGATGGGACACAACTGGTGCCATTACATTAGTGCCTCTCAAGGGAACACCAGGCACTCACAGGTTACCAGTGAGATACAGTCATAATTTTTTTCCAGATACTTTCATTGTTTAATTAGCTTAAAAATTGGCAAAAAAAAATGTATTCTCTCCCTCTCCACCTCAGCTGATGTGTGGTGAGCATTCTGGTGCAAAATGGCTGCCGCTGCATCACCCAGGTGGGTGCTACACATTGGTGGCGGTTGAGGCGAATTTCCCCTCATCATTGTATGCGCTTTGAGTATTGAGAAAGGCTCTATATAAATGCCAGGTATTATTAATATTATTATTATTGTCTTTTAGTTCTTTATACTCTTATGGACATACTGTTACAGACTGAAGCTGGGTTTTGTATTATTCATCTTTAATGGATAGGTTTGTATTTTATTAAACAAAACAAAAAAAAAGGGGGGGGGGGGGGGGTAGGGTTAGCTCACTACCTTTTAAAAACTGTTGCAATGTTAGTTATTGTGGCAGAGCATACATATCCACACTTGGTATGTGGGTAGTCAACAGAGAGTAACCCTTCAAGAGCATCAACCTACTGTAGACATTTCTTTAAAATTTTTGCACACTCTATACTGTGGTTTAAGATAAGATAAGATAAGATATACTTTATTGAACCCCGTGGGGTAATTTTTCTTCTGCATTTGACCCATCCTTAGTTACCTAGAAGCAGTGGGCAGCCACAGTGCAGCGCCCGGGGACCAACTCCAGTTCTGAGGCAAGTGCCTTGGTCAAGGGCACCTGCAGGAGTGCACCTATCATGCATGTCTTTGAGTGTGGGAGGAAACCGGAGTACCCGGAGTAAACCCACACGAACACGGGGAGAACATGCAAACTCCACACAGAAAGGCCCCATCCGAGATTCGAACCCACGACCTTCTTGCTGTGAGGCAACAGTGCTAACCACTATGCCACCGTGTCCGCCCAAGGGCCAGATGCGTGGTTTCAGTTAGATTCTTCTATGATTCATATTTAAACCCAATGACTTGTCTCTTACAGAACAGGAAGCATAGATGCATTGTCTGTTTGTCCTGCAGCATGTCATGCTACAAAATAAGACAGGAAGTGGCTCCACGTCTCTTCCTGACCATTTGTCTTCATGAATGTCAAATTATATTCTAGATATATCAACCGGTGTTGCCTAGCTACAGCAGGGCACTTTTCTTTTCCCCTGATCACTGAAGCTGATTCATGGTTTTAACTGCTACAGTATTTCATGAGTACAGGTCACTGTAATTTACCTGCCCAAGCCCTTGTGTGTAGGGGTTACAGCACATTAAGATTGTCTAGAAAATATATTGAGGATGTCATACTAAGCAAGCCCTTTGTAAGCAAGGCATAATGATTACATAGTCAAGTTGAGAACAACAGTGCATCGTTAATCGTGACACAGAGAAAGCAATCAACTTCTTTGTTGATATAAAATAATGAATTAATTAATTTCCTGGACAATAGTAATAAACAAAAAGTGGCAATGAAATAAAACACATAATTAAAATTATGATGGTAGTTGGCTACAGCTCTGGCTGTCTAGCCCTACAGTAAAGATACTCGCTCTTGGGCTCCCATGAGAATCTTGGAAGTAGTCATTCAGGTTTCAACCTGATGAGAGATAACAAGCTTACTTCTCCGCAGTTTGCATTACACAAACATTGTTTGTCAACATGAATCTGCAAAGCGAGCTTGTCAATTGTTTTGATTTGTAGTGATGTTTCTGTACTGTAAAAATGGGTTTACCCATGATGCATCATACCTATATGCAGAGCTCAAAAGCATATAAATAAAGAACCTATAGAGAAGACTGGAGTGATCCAGATTATAATTAGATTTAAGAATCAATGTTTTTGTTCCATAACATTATAAATTAATAGAATATACAATTAAATGCAAAAGTATTGGGACAGTGACACATTTTTTTGTTTGTTTTGGCTCTGTAGGCTACTCCAGCACATTGGGTTTGAAATAAAACAATGAATGTGAGGTTAAGGTGCAGACTTTCAGCTTTAATTTTAGAATATTTACATCCATATTGGGTGATCCATGTAGGAATTACAGCCCTTTAAATACATAGTACTGGCGGGGCACCCACCTACAAGTTACTGTTGTCTCAGCACAGTTTCCTAAATTTTATGCTTGTGGTTAGCACCATCTGGTTAAACTTCCTGCAGCAGTTGCAAGCGTTGCAAGATTGGAGTTATCAGCTCTGTAAGTGTACAAGTCGGGGTCAAGATATTTTTTTAAATATTTCCACAGTACCTAAACATACTGCTAAAGCAACCAAGGAGTTTTTCAGCGCCAAAAAATTGAAAAAAAACCAAAACCAAAACAAAAAAATGTGTCAAGGTCCAAATATTTATATAACTGCACTGTATATACATAACTATCATTTATTTTCTTCCACATATTGCAAATTTCTAGTAATTTACAATTACCTTTCAGTTCCCCGAACATTTATATTCCCTGGTTTATAGTGATCATAATTCATATTCAAGGTCTACATTCAAGTCTAGGGATGAGCAGTGTATCATTTAGAACAGGCAGGCACTGCATAGTAATTATCCTTATTTCAGGTAGTCAAAACTACCACAGGTGCTCCTGGAGTATGGGAATCATAGTAAACCACAACAGAGACATTTTAAGTCCACAAAAGCAGGTAAAGGGATATAAAAGTCACCATCCAGGCACTCATGTGCAATTTAATATTTCTTTAAAAACCCTTGATTGAGCTAGGCAGATTAATGCATTTAAAACAACCTACACGTTCTGGATTAATTAATGCCACCCTCAAGAGGTCAACAACAGTAGGAGGACAGGCAATTAAAAACAACTCACACCTGTGACTAATTGGTTTCATGTCAAAAAGTCAAGTACATTACAGGTCACTATAGGATAAAATTAACCGATACTACCGTATTTTATTAACGGGCTATTAATGTCATCACCGTAATATAGTGTTACTAGTCACTATCATTTCATTTTGTGAGAAAATCACTGAGTGAGAAAAACCATCGCTGTTGTGATATGGCAACCGTCAATAAAATATCTTGATACAGCTCACAGTAGTGGATCCAATTACTGGTGCTTGTAGGGCCAGGTCACAAGATAAGGATCCATTACTGTGAGATGCATGAAGACATTGATAGTTGCCACATAAGGTGACAAGATGAGGGTTATCCTCTGTGGTCCGTGATGCCGTGAAAATTGGTTTCCTCTGATGGCGACACTGCCCATGTATCCCACGAGCAAAGACTGCAGGCATGTTTAGACTGTACCAAGTAAAAACGGGGAGATGATTTGGTGACATTTTGACTACTTGCATTTGACTTTAAAAAACAAATTTTTAATATATTTGCGAAACTATCATGGTTATTTATAATTTGGAAATATCCGCGGTGCAATCAAAGAGCCAAAAATATCTGAATGTGTTAAGATTTATCACGTCACACCTAAGAGCCTTACTGTAGTAAATGAGGTTTTTGACATGCACACGGATCTTTGTAATAATTTGTGTCCTGTCTGTTACAGTGACAGCATTTAATCAAACACCTCCCACGGCAGCGGCCAGCGGGAGGGGATGAAAGACGTCCCCGGGGGCTGAGGACTGCTGTTTGGCAAACGATTACTGATGATGAAAATAAAGATGCTAACTTTGCTAAAGATATTATGGATGATGCCGTGTACATGATGGAATGGTGTGAATATGACACAACTCAATGCTGGAACAAGACAAAACTGTTTTAATGAGCCACTTGCAAATTAATTTGGCACAGATTATCTGTCATACATATATCCACCATTGTCTCACGTATGTGACTAATATGTAGTTATATTTGGAGGTGAAATCGCATTTCTTTTACTTTGTGGCAAGCTTAGGTTTATGCCTGATATATCAAGCTTTATGTTATGAATACATAACTTGTAATCATTTTGTCTCAGTATTAACCTAACAGGCAAACTGTGCGTAGTATTAATAGTAGTCCAAGGATGTAAATGGTGACATTTCTGATTTGTTTCCAGGCTAATTTAAGACAGGAGCGATAGTAAAAACACACCCTTGGGGAAGTTTCTCTGCTTCTTGGGAAGGTATTTTCTAGTCACAGACTGGGGCAGGGTACCATTTTGCTTTGATATAAGTTTATTATATATTCCAGGTGCCAATAGTTGAATGTTATAGGGTAGGCTACTGGTACTTCACCCAACATATTACTTATAATTTGAACAGGTAAATTGCTGAATCTACAATTGCCGAAACACATACATTGGTCTTACCCTTATACGCAGTTAAACTACAATCCCCAAAACAACACCAGAGGTCCAATAATGGCCAAATGTCTTTTCCACACTTGACATTCGTAAAGGATTACGATTGTTAGTGATGAAACCTTTATTTGATAAATTATAATACAATACACAAATATGCATATGGTACTTAATCTATCAGGATATCACAATAAAGTCACATGACGTATTTACATTGCGGTCCTGAAGACTTGGCTAGAATTAAATTCTATTTAAATTTTAAACAAATGTTTTTTTAATTGTATGGTCGTATACTCATGTTGACTGTTTTGTACTTTAACATGTATCACTAAATATGTGCTACTGTCTTAATTAACCATTCTTCATAGTTTTTCCATATTCTTTCATATTTCTTTCCTGATTTGCAGGTAAAAATGTATAAACCATACGTCAGATGGCGTCCTTCATTTCATAAAATGATTCTATCTTCTCTTCGTGACCTACTTTCCCTCAAGAAGAACTGTGCGTAAATAAGAACATCACACCGCTATAGACATCTACGGTATCATCCTATACTGCAGCGCCCAAAAACCCACACAAAGGAGTGCAATCGATCGCTATAGCAAATACACTGCCTGTAAGGTAACATCATCTATAACTGATTATAAATCTCCCAACTCCCAGCTATGAGACAAGAAGGAAAGGCAGCAAAGCTCAAGGTGTAAAATTAGTCTATTAAGTAAGGAACCATGGTTACCATCATCCCTTCCCATAGAGAGTGTCTACAGCCTCTTAACAAAGAGGTCATGAAGTTTTCAGCTGTGGTTGTGGCTTCCCACTGAACAACAGACCATGTTAACCATTCCCACTGAACAACAGACCATGCTAACCATTCCCACTGAACAACAGACCATGCTAACCATTCCCACTGAACAACAGACCATGCTAACCATTCCCACTGAACAACAGACCATGCTAACCATTCCCACTGAACAACAGACCATGCTAACCATTCCCACTGAACAACAGACCATGCTAACCAATGATGCTAGGAGCATCTGTGCCTGGTTCTCATGAATTCAACATGAAAATAATATTTAAAAAACTAATATGTGTTCCTTCAAATAATACCGTCACAATTTTGGAGACCTTGTTGGCTTCAGAAGTCTGAGATATTTAATATTTATATTTGATATAAAAACACTGCTGAGAATGTTCAGTACAATCAGTCATAATTTTCAGCCTAAATTGAGATATAAATTTCAAGTACATTTTTGTCAAGAGAAAATCTTGAGAAATATGTGACACTTTAATATGTGTCAGTGTTTTGATGTTCTCAGTTTTGTATCAGAGAAATAAATCTGTAAAAAAAATAAAAACAATAACCAAAAGTCACTGTATCTATTCTGGGTTTTCTTTAAAGATCCATTGCCTTATTATGAATGGTAAAATATAACCGCATATCAGGGATTTCTCCAGCTGTTCTCATGCTGGCTGCACCTTTCTCTTGTGTGCTTCAGTTGTAAACGACTAACCGTACAACAATCTTTTTTTGTTGCATATTTCTTCTCTTTACAAAGAATTTTGCGGATATGGGGGAGAAATAAGAACGCTGGAGGCCAGAAAGATGAAGAAATAAAAACAAATTGACACAGTCAAAGTGAGTCAGTGATTCTGATTGTTGAGATCAACACCAAACCCTTTAAGGTATTAAAAGTACTTCAAAGTTACTTTTCTTTTTTTCATCAATTCCACTAAAAAGTACGAGGTCATTGATCTGTACTATTCATCTTGGTTATTATTACTCTAGCAGAAGAAAGAATGTCCTACAGCGACCGGCTAATTTTAGTTTTGAATGTATTTCTTGCGCTCCAAACCAAGGAGCGCAAGGCTTTCCCATCTTAGCAAGCATTCATAGCAACGGCAGAATTATAAAAACCTGAGACACTATTCTCAGAGGCATTATTTAATTGTGTGGCAGGCCTTTTCCTTGATGCAATGTCACATTTTCTCATTCCCTCATTGCTCATATCTTCTGCCTATTTTCATTAACATCAAAGTCACTGTATTATATTTCCCACTCCCCCGCCAGCCACCCTCCTCCAGAAAAATTATTTTATTCTGTCTTCTGAAAGGGCTCTGAAATTGATATTGTAAGTTAATCAATCTCATCTGCAGCCCAAAGATAAATCAACTGATATACGTTTGAACATACTCAGGGCACGTAACAGCGTAGAATAGCGTATGTTATCACAGTTCACTTGTTTGCTGACTTCGTAATTATCATCTGTGAAAACGACAGCATTCATATTTATATAACTCACTTTATTGTGAGTTGGTCTCAGAGATAATATTTTGTGAGGTATGTTTTCAGCATCTTTCTTTATTACCAATTATTTCTTTATTTTTCAAACTTTCATTATATTTAATAAATATATGTATTTATACTTTTGCCATACCTGGTCAAAATAAGGATTTCAAAAATGTTATGAAAAGGTTTTTAGAGGGGGTATGCTACGAAGCAGGATTACTTAGTTAGCTGGATAACTACAGCGAGTAAAACCCGGAAACATCCCAAATCTGGAACACAGACTGAAATAAATAGAGCTGTTCTGGGTTTTACTCAGTGCAGTTATCCAGCTAACTCAGTAATCCTGCTTTGTAGTATACAGTGGTGCTCGAAACTATTCATACCCTTTCACTTTTTGTACACTTTATTGTGTTGTAGATTTCATTTTAAATGGATAACATTTTTGCCCATCAATCTACACTCATCAATCAGATTTTTTCTACGTTCCGTTTCGTGGTTTGCCAGCCTCGTTATTGGTTTCACTTGGGCTTCTACGTGCCGGTTATTTAAGTTTCTCACTTCCGCTTCTCCGGTGCTTGATTGTTTTACGACATTGCTTTCAAGCCAGGTATAGCCAGGAACTAGTGACCTCCTGATATTAAACTCTGTTTATGTTCAGGGGGGACTTGCTATAGCTACTTAATCGGGTATAGGATTGTTTTCTGCCTGGTAGCGTTTGGTGCTATCTATTTTGTACTTTGCTGTTCTCTCGGAGATAGTCTTTCTTTGTACTTTCGTTTTGGCTTTTCACTCTACCGGCTTTGAGCTACGGCAGCCGAGTGTTCTTTTGTTTAACTAAGTTTCCCGTTTTTAGCTCATTACGTGAGCTCTTGGTATTCTACTAGTTTTAGTAATTTCGCCCGTTTTGTTGGTTATTTTCGTTTTGGCTGTTTAGCCTTAAGGAATTACATTCCTGTTTTTTCTTTCTTCCTTTATTATTTTCTCTCCCTATATTATTGGTCCTCTGGGTTGTGAGTTGACTTGTTCTGATCTCCCCACCTTTGCGTGTGAATCTCCAAACCATCCATAAACCCATTACAGAACAATCAAGCCAATCATGGAAGATTCAGCAAGGTTGTCCCAGGGAGATTATTCAGGGGTTAGAAGTATTTTGACTGCTCAGTGTTCTGCTTGGTTCTCTCATGAGGAGGGCATGTTTGCTCTTCACACCAGGCAACAGGATATGTGCACTCAACAGGCTCTGCTCAGTGAACAGTTGCGTGTGCAGAGAGAGTGTCTCAAAGAGCTGACACAGAGTCTTCATGCTACGTCTCTCACAGTTCCTTCTCCCATTTCCCCAGTTCCACAAGCACAAATTAATCCTACCCATTTGCCCATCCTACCCCGAGAGCCCGAACTTCAGCTTCCACTCCATTATGACGGTTGGGCCAGCAAGTGTAGAGGGTTTCTGGCGCAGTGTCAGATATTTTTTTAAAGCTCTGCCATCGCGCTTTATTTCTCAAGATTCTGAGGTGGCGTTCATGCTCTCGCTGCTTACGGGAGCCGCGCTTGACTCGGCGACTCCTTTAATCAGGGGCAGTTCGCCGGTTTTACTTAATATTAAGACACTTATGGGTGAAATTGAGTCTGTCTTTGACCATAACATTTCAGGTCGGGAGTCAGACGGCTTCATTGCCTTCGCCAGGGTGGCGATACTGTGGCTGAATTCGCCATGAAGTTTAGAGCGCTGGCAGGCGAGACAGGTTAGTCAGAGGCTCCTCTGATGACGTAATTTTCTGAGGTATTGGACGAGTCTATTCAAGATGCCCTAGCCATTCTCAAGCAACCTGATTTGGTAGATGCGTTCATCCGCTATTAGAATAGACAATCGTCGTTAAAGCACAGAGAAGACCACCGAAATAGGTCTTCTTTTATCTTGGTTAAGAAGTTCGTTCCTCCTACAGTAAAATCCCTATCGCGTAGTAAAGAGGGACCCATGTAGATAGATGGGGTTTCTAGGGTTTCTGATAAATATTCTGATCACTGGGTTGAGTGGTGTCGCTACTGCAAAATGAGAGATCACACTATCAGTCAGTGTGTCAAAATGAAGAGAAGGAGAATCTCACGAGAGGAATCAGGATCTATAGCGAGACTCCAAGACACTACATCACGTACCTTATTAACTGTTAATCTCCGGTGGAGACAGCAATCTATCCAGGTTGAGGCTTTTATTGATTCCAAGGCTGTGGGTTGTTTTATTGATGCCCGGTGGGCTAAAAAGCATCTCATTCCTGTTCAGCATCTTGAACAGTCTCGTTATGTCACTGCCCTCGACGGTCGCCCGTTAGGTTCGGGTACTATTAAGGAGATTTCTGCTCTGCTTACTATGTCTGTTCATCAGGATACCCATACTGAGAGGATTCAGTTTTTCTTAATCGATTCTCCCACTCATCTTCTTGTGTTGGGTCATACGTGGCTAGTTATGCACGTACCCTATATTAGGTGGGGAGAGGATAAGAGAGTCATCCTTCAATGGGGTTCTGCATGTACTGCGCAAGATCACATCGCATCTTCCAGTTTGTCCGGCGAGTGTTTTGATGCTTCGGATTCCGATTCTTAGCTGGAGGAGATTATTTCTCCTCGCGGAGAGTCTGTTTCAGAATCTGAGGTTGGTGATGAGAGTCTGGAATGGGACTCTCTGGCTGATGTAGATGCGTATTGGAAAGAAATACCTTTTGGAGACCCCTCCAACTCTGAGATTCGGTGGTCGCCTCTTTCTGGGGCACCTACTCAGGGGGAGGATATTGAGATGGCAGGAACGCACAAATTTTTGTTACCTCGCAACGTGCCGACGGAATACGCCAATTTAGCAGAGGTATTTAGCAAACAGAGGGCAACCACCCTTCCGCCCCACCGCCCTTTTGATTGCGCTATTGAGCTGTATCTGGGTACTACTCCTACGAGAGGGAGTCTTTATTCCTTGTCGGCGCCCGAGAGTGCGGCTATGAAGGAATATATCGATGAGGCGTTGACTAAGGGTTTCATAAGACCATCGACCTCGCCCATGCATTGATTATCGTGCGTTAAAACGTTAAACTATTAAGAATCGATACCCACTTCCCCTTATGATTTCGCATTTGAACGTCTCCAAGGAGCTACTATTTTTTCCAAATTATATTTCCGTAATGCTTATAATCTAGTGCGCATGCGTGAGGGTGATGAATGGAAAACAGCTTTTAATACCCATAACGGACACTACAAATATCCGGTCATGCCGTTCGGTCTCACTAGCACCCCCTCGGTTTTTCAGGCATTAGTCGATGTACTACGGGAGATTTTTTTTGTGTACTTGGATGACATTTTATTTTTTTCTACCGATTTACAGACCCATATTGGGCACGTTAAACAGGAATTAAAAGCCCTGCTGGAGGCTAAATTATTCGTCAAGGCGGAGAAGTGCTCATTTCATGCTAGCACAGTTTCGTTTCTGGGATTCATTGTGTCAGAGGGCAAGGTCTCCATGGATTCCGAGAAGGTCTTTGCTGTACTTAATTGGCCTACTCCTAATTCTGTGAAGCAGGTCCAGCGTTTTCTTGGGTTTGTGAATTTTTATAGGCGTTTTATTCACAATTTTAGTGCGCTCACCACACCTATTACTGCCCTTACCAAGAAAACATCTGCTACGCAATTTGTGTGGAATCAAAGGGCCGATTCTGCATTTGAAAAACTTAAGAAGAGGTTCAGTAAACACATATAAAACCCATTACAGGAAGACAACTAAAAATGCTCATGTCATTACAGCACTAATACTGCTCTTATTAATACTGCTAATACAGCAATTCTAACTGGTAAAAAAATAAAGCACAAATTAACTTTTGAATGATATTTTATTTATTATTTAATTAACAACTTTTATTATTATTATTATTATTATTATAGTTATTATTATCTCAAATCAGAATTAGTCGTTACTATTAATATTATGTATATCATATATCATATTACCACTCATTACATACAGTGCCCTCCACAATTATTGGCACCCAGTAGCGTTAAGCAAACTCCAGGCACTTACGTTTGTGGTGAAATGACAGGAAAGGCTTTTTTCTGGCATGCTTTCCAAATAATTTGACGTCTATAAGGTGACGTCTAATGGTAGTTTTGGAGACTTGATGACCCCAAGATGCTACTTTCCTCTGTAATTCTCCAACAGTGATCCTTGGGGATTTTTTTTTGCCTCTCTTACCATCCTCCTCACTGAGCATGGGGGCAAAATAAACTTGGGTCCTCTTTCAGGCAAGTTTGTAACAGTTCCAGTTGCTTTGAACTTTTTAAGTATTGCCCTAACGGTAGATATGGGCATTTTCAGGTGAGTAGCTATTTTTTTTAGCCATTCCCTGACTTATGAAGCTCAACACACTTCTACCTCATTTAACATATAAATGGAAAAAATGCTTCAGTTACAATTTCTTCATAAACATTTCTAGGGGTGCCAATAATTGTGGCACACATGGTTTCAGTTAAAAATAATTATTTCTTGATATGATGATTCTTTTTTCTCAGAATAAATTTACTTCAATTAAAGGATGGATTTCTCACATTTCTTCAGTGTGGGATTAAGCTCATTCACCAAAAGGTCTTTTTTTTTATAACCCTTTTACTCATCTTTACCAGGGGTGCCAATAATTGTGAAGGGCACTGTATATCATAATAATGAGAATAACTATATGATGTTTTTGGTTTGACTTTTCTAGTTTTACTGACTGTGATAGATTTACTTTTGTGTCCAATCTATTTATATGTGGAATGGCTTGCTCCCGTGTTTCACAGAAACTGCTGAGTATCTTGGATGAGAGAGTACAGAAACATCCAAATGTTATACAGTCACAAAACCCAGTTGAGAAGCTCAATGTTCCTGTGTCAGCATGGATATTACACTGCCTGGCCAAAAAAAAAGTTGCACACTCTAATATTTCGTTGGACCGCCTTTAGCTTTGATTACGGCGCGCATTTGTCGTGGCATTGTTTCGACAACCTTATGCAACGTCACAACATTTATTTCCATCCAGAGTTGCATACATTTTTGGCCGAGATCTTGTGTTGACGATGGGAGAGTCGAACCACTCTGTCAAGTCTTCTCCAGCACATCCCAAAAAACTTTAAATGGGGTTAAAGTCAGAACTTTGGTGGCCAATTCATGTGTGAAAATGATTCCTCATGCTCCCTGAACCACTCTTTCACAATTTGAGCCCGATGAATCTTGGCATTGTCGTCCTGGAATATGCCCATTGATGGGATAACCTGGTCATTCAGTACATTCAGGTACTCAGCTGTCTTCATTTTATTGCTGCATAACATTGCTGAGCCTAGACCTGACCAATTGAAGCAACCCCAGATCATAACACTGCCTCCAGAGGCTTGTACAGTGGGCACTAACACTGCCTCCGGAGGCTTGTACAGTGGGCACTAACACTGCCTCCGGAGGCTTGTACAGTGGGCACTAACACTGCCTCTGGAGGCTTGTACAGTGGGCACTAACACTGCCTCCGGAGGCTTGTACAGTGGGCACTAACAGTGCCTCCAGAGGCTTGTACAGTGGGCACTAACACTGCCTCCGGAGGCTTGTACAGTGGGCACTAACACTGCCTCCGGAGGCTTGTACAGTGGGCACTAACACTGCCTCCGGAGGCTTGTACAGTGGGCACTAACACTGCCTCCGGAGGCTTGTACAGTGGGCACTAACACTGCCTCCGGAGGCTTGTACAGTGGGCACTAACACTGCCTCCGGAGGCTTGTACAGTGGGCACTAACACTGCCTCCGGAGGCTTGGACAGTGGGCACTAACACTGCCTCCGGAGGCTTGTACAGTGGGCACTAACACTGCCTCCGGAGGCTTGTACAGTGGGCACTAACACTGCCTCCGGAGGCTTGTACAGTGGGCACTAACACTGCCTCCGGAGGCTTGTACAGTGGGCACTAACACTGCCTCCGGAGGCTTGTACAGTGGGCACTAACACTGCCTCCGGAGGCTTGTACAGTGGGCACTAACAGTGCCTCCGGAGGCTTGTACAGTGGGCACTAACACTGCCTCCGGAGGCTTGTACAGTGGGCACTAACACTGCCTCCGGAGGCTTGTACAGTGGGCACTAACACTGCCTCCGGAGGCTTGTACAGTGGGCACTAACACTGCCTCCGGAGGCTTGTACAGTGGGCACTAACACTGCCTCCGGAGGCTTGTACAGTGGGCACTAACAGTGCCTCCGGAGGCTTGTACAGTGGGCACTAACACTGCCTCCGGAGGCTTGTACAGTGGGCACTAACACTGCCTCCAGAGGCTTGTACAGTGGGCACTATGCATGACGGACGGGAGCAACGGCGACTTTCTTTTCGGCCAGACAGTGTATCTTCCGCTGTTTAACATGTTCAGCAGTGGCCTTGTGGCAAGCCCATGTCGAAAACATAACATGAGAAAACAAAGAGGTTTGCTAGCTAGAGCCACCGGGACTGGGTCAAAGAGGTCTGTGCATCTTTAAAGGTAGATCAAAATGCAGGAAGACTGAACCAGTTCAAATATGGTTTAAAAGTAATAGCTTTACTGGCGATGATAATTCTTATCGGGTCATGTTAGTGAAGTGCGTAAAGATTTTTTTAGCTTCATTTAGCCCGGTAGGTCAACTGAGAACTCAGTCCGCTTTTGCTGTTAAAAACTGGCGACTTAAAATAGGTAAGAAATCCAAGGGATGATGTAGCCAATAAAATGGAGACTGGGTGATAAGAAGGTAGATGTCCCTGCCATTTTGAAAAGTGCCTTTAATGACAACAGTGAGACATGACCTTGGTTTGACATCTGATGCAAAAGACGTCAGTGCCCCGTCGCTGCTCTGGTGCATGGGATTTTTTAATTGGTCTAGAGGGAAGAGAGCCTCCCTCTAGTCTGACAAAACAGCCAATCCCAACCCTGATTACCTTCAGCAGTTTGTCATGTCAAGGGTACAGGGTTGTATGGCTTTCAAAATTGTGACTCGGATATACAGAGCTCTCTTTACGAAGCTTGCTTACAGAAAGCAGGGTGGGCTACATTACATTACATTATAGGCATTTAGCAGACGCTCTTATCCAGAGCGACTTACACAGCATTTTTTAGCATTTATACATAGCATCCATTTACATAGTATCCATATACAGCTGGATATATACTGAAGCAATTCAGGTGAAGTACCTTGCTCAGGGGTACAACGGCAGTGTCCTACGTGGGACTCGAACCTGCGACCTTTCGGTTACAAACCCAGTTCCTTAACCACTGTACTACACTGGCTATGTTTATTGTGGTAACCCCTTAGTGCAGATGGCATATTTGGTAAATCATGGGGGTACTCTGTTTAAGGCTTTATAACTCCAGGTGTGAGCATCACATAAACTTGGTAAATGGCTTAAATGAAACAAAACCGGTGTACCATTTTTTGTACAAACTTAGATTTGTTTATTTTCATAATTTAAGTCAAAATAAAGTTCCGGAAATGCAAGCAAAACTTTTCAAAAAAAAGCATAACAAAACATATTTCTTCAAAATACTGAGAGCTACATAAGTGAAACAGGTAAAACTACACATTTCCTGGATCATAAACTCCTTGTCCACAAGCATTCAATAATCGCAGGGTGATATACAGAACTACTAAAGATCTATGACACGAAATGTAAGCAGTGTAGCCTGATGTACCCAGGGTCTCCAAACCTATCCAAATTGGCTAAAATGTGAATAGCTGTAAATCTTAAACTAATCATACATTTCAGTGCAAATCAACCGTTTTGACTCATTTAACTCACCTTTTTATCATTTTCATGTGGGAATAATTTTGGATCAGTACAGGGGGGTGGATATCTAGGTGTCCAATAACCTACCCAAAACCTCTCCGAGAAATTATTAAAAAGCCTTTTGTCCTTTATAAAGCATATACATTTTACCTTACGATCACTTAATGGATGAAAACATTGATATTGCACAGTTTCAGTTCAGTGTTTGATGCCAAGTGTGCCATTTTTTCACCATTATCCTTCATAAACTGCTTCATCCTGTGCGGTGCCTTCGTGGGCAACATGCACTCATCAATGGCACGGTCTTCAGTATGCTGTAAGGATCTGGTCCTGCAGTGGCTTCACTCTGAACAGTAGAGGGCACTGCTGGAGTGGCAGAGGTGGAGGGTCAAGCATGTTATAGGAACAAATTACATAATGCAGAAGCATTATAACACTGTGGTACACACAGCTAAATATGAAATCATTCACTCTTGTACTTCAGTAAACACTTTCTTCTGTATGCTACATTATGTTATATTTTGTTGCGTGCTCTAGGATGGCATTACTCTGTAGTGTGTTTCACAACTGTTGCTTATTTATTTTATTTATTTATTTTACATTCATCTTGCACACATCTGGACACAGTACATTTGAATACATATTTTCCATTCCCTAAGTGAAAAGCATCACCCATGGATATACTAATACCCCATAGAGTACATTATGCACAAAGAAATTACAATACAATAAAATAATATCGGAAAACACTACCAATGTTCTAGCTTCACGGCAAATCGAGGCATAAAATAAACTCCTAAAAAAAAGGTTGGAAACGTTATTTCGGTCGATTATTCCTCCCCTTTAATAATACCAATTGGTATTGTATTTTATATCGTTGGAAAGCCTGATTAGTCACCTTTACAACGAGGTACAACTTGTAAGGATCATGCATTCGTGGAATGAGCAACACAGCTAACCGTGTGGGTAGCGGCCCAAAAAAATGTGCCAAAATCCCCTGCAATATTCTTCTGTTGGTATTCACTCTCGTTTTGAGCTTCAAGTGCTGGCAGGTGTATGCCAGTCACAGGTGTGTGACTGGCACCTGATTGGCACCGAGGAATGGGATGCCATCCCACAGCAGTGTGTGACCAGGCTGGTGACCAGCATGAGGAGGAGGTGCCAAGCTGTTGTGGCTGCGTATGGATCTTCCACACGCTACTGAGGTCCCTGACAGTGTAAAATGAATAAAGTGTAAAAATGGCCAATATGTGTTGTTTTTTCCTTATTACTGTGGGAGAGTGCAATCATCCAGTCCACCAAGCAACTCAAAACGAGAGTGAATACCAACAGAAGAATATTGCAGGGGATTTTGGCACATTTTTTTGGGCCGCTACCCACACGGTTAGCTGTGTTGCTCATTCCACGAATGCACGATCAAGTTGTACCTCGTTGTAAAGGTGACTAATCAGGCTTTCCAACGATATAAAATACAATACCAATTGGTATTATTAAAGGGGAGGAATAATCGACCGAAATAACGTTTCCGAACTTTTTTTGAGGAGTTTATAACGTACGACTGAGCAACCAAACAGAACAGCGCTAAAATACTCAATTTCATTGTGAATGCTATGAATTCTAACAAAGCAGGCCACCACGAGCCACTACGGGAACGGCACGAACACAATAGTATCAATACATTACAGTTATTTGGCAGACGCGTTTATCCAAATGCGACGTACAATAAGTGCATATTGAAGGTCATAGACACAATCTACGAAGCAAAGTCACGAAAGCGCTACTTTCTCACAACGTAGAAGCTATCGCTAGTCATCAACCGAATACAGTCAGCTATACATTCTAAGCTATGAGATAGCTAAACCAAATAGAAAATAAAAAATAAACGGAAAGAACGTACTATATAATTTGCCTTATACATGTAGTTATTCAAGGTGGAGTCTGAAAAAGTGTGTTTTCAAATATGTTCAGCATTATTAGCAGGCTAACAGTGGTCTATTACGACCGATGCAAATACAAAAATAACGAAAATATAGCACGCAGTGGAAAAACGAATGTATATAATCAAAATATTACAAGCAGTAATACTTACATGTCGAGGAGGATATCTTCCCCATATTGATAGGCACCTCTTCCACAGAATCTATGCTACAGGGATTAGAAGAATCTCTGTTGTTGTCCTCTTCTGACCGACTTCGGGTGAAAACTACTAAAAAGTCACTTCAAAGTTGCGCGCAGTTTTATTGCGTAATACCAAATGCGTCATACCAAATGCGTCAAACCAAATGCGTCATCTGCGCATGTCTGCGTAAAATTGTCGTGATATAACAAGTATTGCAGTTACGCTCGCCCTTAAATAGTTAATCCAAGCTTTCAATTACACATGTAAATTACTTTTGGGAAGCTTGTCGTGCCTTCTATTGGATAAAACAATTGTCGATCAAACCAGAATAAAATTGAAAGCGTCACAACTGTGCAATCAGGAAGGGGGGGTTACGCAGAGCTAGTTTCGTTTGTCTAATAGTGTTCCAATGCGCTGTGTATTTTTTAAACGGATTGTCCAAGACAATAAATGACCACGGAATCTTGAAAGGGACATATCTACGCTTAAATCCACGGGAGGATTGCACACGAATTCCATATTTAATAGCAGATATTGATAGTAGAATGGCATTGTATGATTTCACTTGTTTATGTCGGTATTGATTGAGCAGCGATTTGCACCGCTGTATTTGCATACGGTCGGGCTATTGGTGGGTTTATCTGGTTGCTGGACGGAATTCTGATACTATATGATGAATACATATATTTATGAACTCCCAACATAGACGCTATTGCCCACTATGTCACGCATGGGTAGGTATAGGCTGGGTGGGGAGTGCTTGTTAAATGGACTTGCTACGGAAAGATAGTGACACTTAGAAACTACGCATTGGCCAGAAATCGTCGCGAATCGTCTACCAATAAAGTTAAAATACCGCGTTTGGGTTTTCCACTAATAGTTTGGCTGCAGGAGCAACGCGTGTCTCAGTTGCGTAAAACTGTCTCGCATGCGAGACAAAATAGACTATCTGCACTAAGGGGTTAAAGAAAAGCATTGGACTCAAGCATTGACAATGATTATGAAGACACAACATGTGGCAGCCCAAAGACACGGGTCCACGCATGTTTTTAAATACAATCACTATCGAGCTGTTCCTGCTCCCAGATACTGCCATTAATATTGGCCTATATTTTCCAAAGAGTTGTCGGCAGATTGGGCATGTGGGGAGATCAATATCACAACAGACAGTGGGCCTTTTGAGAAAGATGACTCTGCCAGATGTTTGCTAGATTGAGTCCTGCTCAATTCCTGTTGGGCCTTTTAGTTGTAAACACCGGTCATGGTGCCTAAAGGTAAGTACAATATATCACACATTTACAACCAGGGTAGGCTACTTTGTAAAGGGATCTGCTGGTTTGGACATGTTCTTTAGATTAACTTTTTAAATTGTATTATGAGACAAGTAGAGCCAGACTCCCTGTACGTTGTATGTTCACCAATTATTACTCATATTCACCTTGATCACAATCAGATTTATTTTTTCCGCCAATTTTGTGATATTTCTTCATACATGTTTTTCTTTTCAGTTACAATGGCTATGCTCAAAGTGGTTTTAGGACTTGGCTTTGCCCAAACTGGTTTCATACACACACACACACAGACTGAGAATGCCAGTGTAGTTACTGCGGCCCGTTCATGTACATTTACCCCTTCTGCTCTTCTCTATATTCTGTTCTCTCTTTACTTTGTACTGGCCAACAGGTCATTAGATTCACTCGTTACTTAAAGCACAACTGAACTTTGGTAGAACTTTGGGTTGTGTAGTTACCTGGCCATGATATGAGTCCAAATGGTGGCGAAATATGTTCGTTAGTTGCTCTGTGCTTCCCTGGGGTGATAGTCCAGAATAGGGTATTTGTCGCTCTCCATTCACTTCTATGGGGAAGCTAAAACGGTCTCAAAATGACACTTCTAGCACGTAAACGACCATGAAAGAAGCAGATTCTGTCAATACAGAAAATAACCAGTCCTCGTACATATTTTTTTAATTAAAATTATTTATAAAGTACTATTTTCTTCAATGTTGTTAGCAAGCTACCAGAAAAGACCAAAATGTCAGCAGGTCGGACCATAGATATATACTAGTACTAGGAACGTTTGCTTCTGTGGAAATACGTACGATGACTGGTTATTGTTTGTATTGACAGAATCCACTTTTTTTTTACGGTTGTATACATGCTAGAAGTGTCATTTTGAGACTGTTTTAGCTGCCTCATAAAACTGAATCGACAAATACCCTATTATGGATTATCACCCCAGGGGAGCACAGAGCAACTAATGAACATATTTCGCCACCATTTGGACTCATATCATGGCCAGGTAACTACACTACCCAACGTTCTACCAAACTGCATACAAACAAATTGCATGATGTTTTCTTTTTCATTGCATTATCTGTTCAGCAAAATTAACCTCATCAGAAAAAAAATATTTTCACATTATCTTATCAGTTTTGAATATGCCCACTCTGAATTTTTCAATATATTAGCCTACATAACCTTTTCCCTTAAAAATACCCCAGAGGAAATTAGGCTATTAATTTGTAGTTTCTGCAGTGAACTGTCACCAATCCAATCCAATCCAATCCAATTTTATTTATACCAATACCAAGACTTTCTTAAGCTGAAAGGGTGCGATAAAACTTAAGATGAAAATTACAGCCTCAATTATTCATAATTGTATCACCATCTGTGCATTTAAAAAATAATTGAACATTCATGCAACCACCCAAACTCTTGAAGGTGCAAGCCAGATGCAGGAGGGTCATCCCAACCGAGAAACCCTAATACCTGCCAGAAGAGCGTGATACAATGGCAGCAATGCAATGGAACCTTCCAGAAGGACCACAGTTGTCCATAGATTTTGGAACATGGTCTTCCCATACAGTTAGCGCCTCTGGTTATATGGGATACACCCTCCACAGTGTGCCAGACCCTATTGTGTGAAAGTGACCACCGCCCCTGCCTTGGGGCTTGGGAAGTGTGGCACGTCTGGCCACTGCCATTTATGGATTTTCTGAATATTATAGGCACATGCTGGGCCTGAAATTCATGCAAGTCTGTCTTGGCACAGTTAGCTTGTCTCAGCTTTGGACAGAACCTGTTTGTGCTACATTAAAGGAATTGGGTAAACAAATCGCACTTGCCCTTCTCCAATCTGCAACCTCTGTTTCCGTTTGTGCAGTATGCTTCTGGCCAAGCATGTTAGATTAGATTAGATTAATTTTTTTAGAAAAACTAAAACTTACCTCTGCAAGTTTAGGATTCTATAGATTTTTAGGGTTTTTAATAAATCAACATACATCGCCTAGCTTCAGGGCATTTTATTTATTTAATATTTGAAACCAATTTCATGCATTAACATGCTTTACAGTTTTCAGGGTTAGAGGATTAATTTAACGTTTCAGCATCCATTGCATTTTTAAGGCCGACCCCTTTTTTCGCAATAACGCAGCAAGTCCCGTTCATCGAGTACCGCTGCTATGCATGTACCGCTCGAGGCCGTTTCCCAATCTCAAGAGTCGCTCTACCAAAACTGGATTAGTTTACATTATTCTTTCCAAGGCAAACACAAGCCCGAGGGAGGGCAGCTCATGCTGTTTGCCACAGATGCACGGCATGATCTACAGGCCTTGCATTTAAGTGAAAGCCTCAGATTTTCTGTTCTAGTTTACCGCCGAGGCGCCGGCAGCCAACCTCCAGGGAATACAGCAGGTGCATTCGATTGAGAAAAATTACGGACCTGCATTGCCTTAAAAAAAAATTATTTGACATAACACAGTCATAAATATTTAAATAGATGTTTAACCTATTCATATTTGGCTTAAATTAGTAATTCAATTAAACTGTGTAATGTAAAATGCTGGCATCGCTGCAAGGAGCAAGTTTTAACCCTATTTACTTTGGCCCTCCAGAGGCAATATCCACCTGGTTTCTACTAGTTTTATTTAAATGTCAATATCTCAAAAAAAATGTTTTGCACATCCATGGTTTAAAGTTTGAATTGAAGAAGCTGCATCATTCAGAAATTTACAACAGAATACATTTATTTCAGAATAGTCACATACAGTATATATATATATACAATAACCATAACATACGTCGCCGAATGTATTTAAATAGGTTTTTTTTAAAACCTACAAAAGCGCATGTGTATTTACACAAGAACAGCAACATATTTCAGCCCTAAGTGCGACGGGTGGTCACTGTGGAAATGTTTACTGTACAGGACTTTGGCGAAATGTAACAAGATAAATTCTTTAGGGTTAGTCAGAAAACAGCTGTAGCTGAATATACTGGTAAGTACTTGGTTTCTTAAACATATTTATACGAGACATTTTGGAGAAAAAAATTAGGTGTCTTCTAAACCGAAAGTGCATCAGGTACTGTATATAGTACAGTAAGCAAGGGAAAACGACGAATGCTCATTTGTACAACGTTTTAAAAAAATATTATTGTTTCTATACGTGAACATGATTTTCTTAGCGTGTATAAACGGTGCATTTTATGCATTTTACAGTCTGTGGCTCTGGTGAGAGGATGGTCGTAAGTGCTTTGGGTTATTGATAACACCCTCCTATTTTATGGCACTGCAGTGTAACTGGAGAAGCTGAGGTTTCGCAGGCGGCTACTCTTTTAAAAAATACCTGCCTCAAATTTTTCGGGGTTTTCTTAAAGCTGTAGTTTATAACTTGTGTCTCTTTGTAACAGTGTCTCTTTGGCCATTTGCACTGCTCATGCTAGCTCTGTATATGAGCTTCATAGAGCTAACTTGCCTTTGGTGTTTACAAAGAAAATGCATAATTTAGTAAGATATGTTACCTTTGGGCTGCACAGAACATGATTCTCAATGAGGTTAAGCTGTACTTTACTCTCCCCCAGGGTTAATTTGTCCTCTGTATCTCATGCTAACTACTTAGGAGCAGTGGGCAGCTTCAGCACAGCATCTGGGGACCAACTCCAGTCCTGAGGCCAGTGCCTTTGTCAAGAGCAATGGCAGGTGTGCATGTATACCCAACCAGGTGTGGGTCGGTTCTAGGCAAAGGTGCCATGCATACACACATACTGTACATGCATACATGCATAGGCCTGCATACATACGTACATGCATGCATGCATACATGTTGTGCCCACATTTACATTTATGCCCAATATATTTTTGCCAAATTATTAATTTCCAATCCCATACACATATATCCCATGCATGCTGGATATGTGTACGCCAGAGTAATATTGAGCAGCCAAGACTTTTGCCCTATGCTGAATGAATGTGAATGTTTCTGAAGGTAGGCAACACCATACGCTTATTGGGTAATATCCTTTTACGTGTGTTGGCATAAAATCGAGGTTCGCTGTGGTGTTGCTTTTCTATGGACCGACAAGAGACGATGTCACGACCCCATCACTGAACTCACCCTCTGTAATCAACTTGGGAGCATGTGATTGGCCCCACCAGGTCTGAACTATGGAAGTGGGAAAGGTCACTTCTCTGCAGGAAGGGTGAATGCATAGCAGGCAATTTAGCTCTTGCGGGTTCCCGGGAGAAGAGTCCGGACTGCTTAGAGGACACATGAGCTGGGGGAGAAGGCAAGGGGGAGGAATCACCATTCTGCCATGAGTCCTTATACTCAGGAGTCTTTCTTTCTTTCATTATTTCTTGTAAGACGTGATTCTTTTACATGTTCCTCCAGCCTGGGTTTTTCAGCTGTGCCTGCTGTTTATCTGAAAACTCCTTCCTCCTCTCCTTCTCCGCTGAAGAATTTACTCTGTGCTGTACGGAGTATGAAGGGAGAGGTGTCCTGATGCCCACAAGGCCTTTGAGTGTATGTCGAGATATGGGCTACAATCGAGAACAACAGTTAGGCTTCACAAACTTATTGTTTATGTGGAAGTTTTGATTTGTAGTATTTTAAAGATAAGAACTGCTTTGAGAGCACTGTAAAAATCACAATTTACAAAGCAACGTGTCATAGATACATGGAATTTGACATTCTTTTTCACAACATCTGCTGAGCTTCCAGCTAAGCTGGTTAAATCATCCGCAACACAGTATGTCAGATTTAAAACACAATTCCAGCTATAGTACTGACTTCAAGCACACACACTAAATAATGCTGCAATTCTGTGCTATATCTGCAATTGTGTCTCATGAATTCATAGATAATTGGAGTCATAGATAATTTAGCTCTTTAGCCAATCAGTTGGGCAAGCAGTTAAAGGGTTACTGGAATAGATTACCATCTGTGACAACCATTTTATAGATAAAAGGCTAAATTTTTATGAACTTAGTCAAGTGGATGCCAATTACAATACTTTGTAAGCAGATGGTACCATTTAAGATGTGCTTATGCATAGCCTTTTTTGGCAGAGCAATGGCTGGTCTTTTCGTTAAACTAAAACCATGTTCCACAAATAGATAGAACGTTTCTCAAAACACACACATGATCAATCTGGCCTACATATTACCTAAAATGAGAACGTATAATCCTTACAAATTGTAAAATGGAAACTGCAATAAGTTTGTAATAAGTTTGTGTTTGGGGTTATTTAAATGCCCGCAATGCAGTTTACATAATTTTACCAAGAATTTTGTTTTATCCTTGTTTTAATAACTATCTATATTATCATTGTATCTTACATTATTTCCATGTTATGCAGTCTCACCATGCTTTGCAGTATTGAATTTAAAAATATAAACCCACTCAAATCCATACCTAAGTCATAGATGAAGGAATGAATGATTTTGGCACTTGGTCACTTTATTTCTTGCCCAATTAAATACATTACCCCTTCCTTTGTGCTAAAATAAAACTTTGTGGTCGGGATTATTATTAGTTCAATATCAATGTCATGCTTTTTTTGCAAAAGGATTTTCAACCACTCAGGTCATGTACCAGTGTTGTTTAAATTCACTACATGTTTATTATTTCTGTAGAACAGTGAAAACTGTGTTACATGAAAACTGATCCATTCTGAAAAGCAAAAAATTGGAGATACGGATTATGAGTCTGAAACACAAATTTAAACGAAAAAAAAAAAACATTAAATGGGGTTCAGTGCAATACAGTAGTTTGTAGCTTGAACAATAAGAAGTCAAACATGTCTCACCTGATCCTAGTTTGAAGGACAGCATATTCTCTAGATGTGTCTCGACGTGTGAAAATAACAGCTATCAAGTGTCTAGAGCATATAGCAGATGATATTTCTGTTTGATATTGTAAGCCCTAATACAGTTTTATTATATGCTTTGGGAGCCTCCAGAACCTTTCATTTTCCAGTCTTTGTGTTTCAAGCTGTGCACCAACAATCATATGTCATAAAACCATATTTCATACAGTAGGTTATGGATCATCAAGCACTGGCTGCATTCATGATGATTGATACTTTAAAGTCCACAACAGTAGAGCACAAGAAAGCTGTTATAATTGGGGATAAAACAAACTCCCTGTCTTTCAAATCACTATTGGCTTGAGCCCTTATGTGGCAGTCCAATGCTAACAGGCAATGTCCTTTTCCCCTTGGGTAGGCAACCCTGGTCCTGGAGTGCCAAAGACGGTCCTGGTTTTTGCTCCATCCAAACCTATAACTACATGACTGGATAAATTTTAGTTAAGCGGGTGTAATAAATGCAGGTAACCATGTGCTAGGGGCACTCTGCGTTTCACCATTCAGAATATTCAGGCTCAGACTTTTAATCAGACTTTCAAACTCTTGCGATCAAGCGTAGATGGACCAAAAACCAGAAACGGCATCGGCACTCCAGGACCAACCCCTAACCCCTGTTTTACACAGTGAGAGCAGCAGAAGTTTGCATTAGTAGTGCAAGAGTTTGACCCTCCTGTGGTTTGGAACTCTTTGTACTGGAGATTAACACGGCAGACAGGAAAACGTGTTGCCATTCACGTGTGTGCATGTCAGTTAGCATGTGCACCGCGACCTTCCGTGTGAGCGTCCTGCGGATTATCCATGGAATTTCACAAGCGTTTCTTTTTCTCATGAGTTTTGGGGTTAATCCCCACCTCATTGTCTTTCTGGAGCCATTGTTGACGTACACGGATACTCCTGTGTATCCAGCTGCTTTTATCTGCAATTTGATTAACGAAGTTGAGGAAGACGAGCTGCAACATGAATCTGCTGCCATCTGTATTCTTTTTGGGAAAATTTGAAGAACGTGCAAAACTTTGGTTTGTGGTAATAAGCAAATCAAATGCCTTTGATAGCCTAATAATGAAGTCAAAGAAGATAAATTAGTCAAGTAAACATCATGAGTTGTAAATTACTGTAGATGGCATTGTTTGGCATTATCTGTTTTGTGAATTCCACTGACACCAAACTAAACATTTCAACTAAAATGCCATTTTAATGATCACTGGTGCAGTATGTAGCTTTAAAAGCTGCAGAATGATATGCTTGTTAAACAACATTGCCTGGTTAACAAAGATAACAATTCCAATATCCTCAACTCCTATTAACACTCATTTCAATACATTAATGTATTAACATATGGAAATGCAGATAGCAAAAACAAACAAAATCCAAAGAAAACAATAATTTCCCAGATTTTAGCCTGCTGTTGAATATGGTCAGTGTTAATTAACTTCAAAAGATTTTATACACAGCTGAACAGGAATCAAATACTCTGTATTATTCTACTTTATACAGAGTTGAATAATACATACTCTACCTGAGTAATTCAATGCTAAAAATTTTACTCTATATAGTAAACAATTATCATAGTCTTAACAGAATTTCAGATGTATTTCCCACTACCTTTTAAGTAAACCTGAAATTCTAAATATGCAATGCTTTCAAATGAACCATGTTCCAATGTGAAGTAACTTTACTTCACATTATCTGGTTTTTTGGGGGGGCTCTCCTCCACAGCAACATTGTTGAGATACTTACTTTCTTGGCAAAGAACACGTGAATGGTGTGCCACAGTTGCCTCGACTGTCAGTAGCAGGTTCAACTTGTAATTCCGAAAAGAACAGCTAGTTAAGAGCTGTTGTTTTGTTCAGGTTTTGTAAGCAGTGCTTTTGGTTGAATGTATTTTGCAAAACCTGGCACAGGCTTACACATGGCCACGCATGACACGCCAGTCTCCATGGAAAGATTTTTAAAGTTATTGTCTTTAAAAAAAAAAAACGTTTTCCAAAGACTCACGTGGAGTACTCTGAAAATGCACAGCAGTTTTGCAAACGTATACAGCATGTGCATAAAAATAAACAAATGTGCCGCTATGCTATCGGTGTCGAATTTCTGCCCTTGTGTATGATATCAATGTACGTGCATTTTCCAAGGTTGAATCCCAACGGAACCTGCCATGTTTCATGCACATTAAGCACGTATGCAAATTGCAACATCGTGATGTAATGTCCAAACATAACTAGGAGACAGCTCTCTCGCAGGTGACTGTATGACCAGTTTGTAATCCCGTGTTATGGAGAATATCCTGCAATATGCCCCAACAAGGCCAGTTTATGTAGGGGCTCACTGTAGTGCAGTGCATGCTAAGCTAACGTCCAAATGAGAAATGCGCGTACGGACAGGTGCTCCTCTGGATCATTTTTTAATGCCTTTAAATTGCGGCACAGCTGCGAAATCGTGTTTATTTTAAACGGGCTCTGCTCATATTGAATGTGATCTCATCCAATAAGCCTGAACACATGTGGAACATAAACAGGAGGGTCCTGGACGGGCCAGGGAGCCTCTGCAGAGCCCCGGGACGTCATTTACAGCGCAAGGCTATAACGCAACTTGACTTGTGTCCCATTACACCGTAGTATTATGCAAAGTAAATGCAGTTATGCAAATGATATCCGCAGAATACGAAGGTTACTTACAGGAAATGTCACGTTCCCGGAAGACAGTTTTCATCAACATGTTTGAAGAGTATAGGCAATTAAAAAGAATGATTCCCTATCCAGAATCATTTGAAGGTGATATAATGTACGGTTCATGTTTTAGCCTAGTCTGAAAGGATTACACCTGGCTGTGCTTGTCTGCCCACCTCTCTGTGTTGCATCACAATAGTTTACATTAAAGAGACAATGCTCTGAGTTGCATGTGGATGCTTGTTTTTTTTACTTAAACATGTATCAATATTAAAAAGCCCCATAGTTTAGTCCTAAACTAACAGCATTAAAAAGCCTAATCAACCCAAATGAAAACAATCAACTGCATGATGAACATTTTGTCTCGTTTTATTTGTGTTTCTCTGCTGAGGGATGCTGACAGAATTGTTGAACAGTTTTGCAAATTACTGTAGGTCCACATCATATTTTTTTGAAAGGGACACATGAATGTAATGCATAATAAAGTCATATAATAGCTTGTCAAACTGCCTTAGTCTACACATAATTGAAATGTATGCATCTATAAATAGCTATGAATGCAGATCCGGTACTGAGCACAGGCATCAGCACGATATAATTCATGAATGCTTGTGTCAGCAGCTGCAAATAGGTGTATTGTGTGTTATGTAACCTCTAATTCAGCAGATTGTATTACCATGACATACCAAGTGACAGACTCTGTGTCTACATGCAGTAATTGATATAAGCACTTACAAATATATATGCGGTTCTTATGACGGTGCTAAGACCTAATTCAGAACCATTCATAGTTGTTGTTACTAGACTCATTTCATTCGTTTCTCGCTGACTTTTGTCTGCTGATTATATATTTTCTACAGCCGGATAGTAACTGAAGCAGGGTTGTGTGGAAAAAAATATATATATTTCAGTGACATTGCCTCATGCTGGAATAAAACGCAACGCAATCCTTTAATCACTGTCCCATGCTGTTGCCACAAATTCATAATGACTAAATGCATAATAATATATTTCATGTAATCAAGGACAAGGATCTCTGTAACATAAGTGTGAAATGAATCTGGGACAATATAAATATAGCAGAATACATAGGGGATAGACATTTTGCTTTATTTGTTTATTTAATTTATTCATTCATTTTACAGAGATAAATTATGTGCCATTATTGTACAAAATTTTACTGTGTGTTTTGGATACAGTATAGTTTAAAATGAAATTTTTTCTTGCTAGGTTAATGCTGCATCATGCACTATTTCATTTATTTGGTGTCGGGGATCTCTATGTCAGAGACACGGAGGAAATATGGGAGGTCCAGATGCGATAGCTGCGGAATCTTAAAGTGTTCAAAAGAACACCACTGAGACGGACAATAATCCGTAGTGGAATAGGAGAAAATAAAGAGAACACAAATAACCTTGCGATAACAACGAGGAACTCGCTAACCGAGCAAAACCAAGAAATAAGCAGTGACGCTTATCTAACTCCCGTTTGTGGAGCGAACAAAAAAATAGAAAAGTGAAACTCAAAAAGACCCCAAAGACTTAGGGTAAGAGCACTCGTAGGTAATGAGTGGAAAACAAAAGAAACTAACAAAATCCTCTGCTCTGAACTCAGAGCCAAAAGATCACTTTGCTTCTTTCTAAATTGTACTGCTAACAAGTCCCGATAAGCAAAGCAGTCGATAGCAGCGCAACTTCCTATACCTTTTTTACCGGCTCGAATGTTACGTGAAATAACATGGAAGCAAGGAGAAAGGCAGGAAGCGGGGTATAAGTAGTGAGCGGAAATAAATGACAGGTGAACTCACTAATGACGAGGCGAAAGCAAAACCCGTAGCGGAACACAGGAAAATCCGATAGATTACCGGTAAACGACAAAAAGAATAAAAAAACGCGGAGATAAGGGAAGGAAGGCATGATCCATGACATTTGGTAAGTATACTCTTTCCTTTTACATTTAGCTTAGTCTTACCCCCAAGAAGTAAATTATGCTCAGTCATGCATATTACAGGTGAATTTCATATTTCATATGCACTGCGGGTTTGAAAAATCAACACACTCATAACAGTTCCAAGTGAACATTTTTGTGGTGAAAAGTTGATGAAACGGCATCTACATTGCAAAATCCAACAAATCAATCAAACTCAATCTCAACAAGTATTTTAGTTTTATATTTGTATTAATTATAGCTATATAATTACAATTTTAAGTCTCAACACAAGACTAAAATTCTTGTTCAGACAGACGTTTTTTGCAGTGTCGGCGTTCAGGTGAAAACCCGGCTACATTTGGTTGAGGAGTGAAAGTTTTCTAGCCGACTAGGACATAGCCAGGCTCTCTGTACAACCTGAGCAATATTAGGGTTAACCTATTCCGATTATGTCAAAATATCTCTCAACCTACATTTCCACCCCTCCAGACACTTAGATTCTGGCTTTTGCTCACAGGGATAAGCTTTTGTGAAGTGTTCTGGTAGAAGTAATAAAATTGCGATTTGCTCCGCTTTTAATAGACATTTTGCCGCAGCTGGCCATATTTTTAAGGATGAGGGTCTTGGATCCCCTTCTGCTAATGATAATCATCTTTCTTTAGAGCATGCTTATGTACCTACTCCCAATGTTGCTTCCTAGTTTTCTTTTAGTTCCGTGTCTCCCAGTGTGGTACTTGATGCTCTTCTAGCCATTGATCCTAAGAAATCCACTGGTGAAGATAAATTGGATCCTTTTTTTCTCCAGCTCTCTGCCCCATTAATTGCTGCGCAAATAACGCATATTTTTAATCTGTCTATGTCTTCATGTGTAGTTCCTAGAGCTTGGAAAACTGCGCAAGTTCTCCCATTGCATAAGGGTGGAGAAAATAATGATCCTAATAATTATAGGCCAATATCTAAACTGTCTTGTTTGGCTAAAACCTTAGAATCAGTTGTAAACTGTCAACTTAAAGAGTTTCTTTCACGCCACTCCATTTTATCTTTGCACCAATCTGGTTTTAGAGCTAACCATAGCACTATCTCAGCCATCACTTTGGTAACAGATAATATAGTTTCTGCTTTAGATAAAAGACAACACTGTGCTGCCCTGTTTATAGATCTGTCTAAGGCCTTTGATACTGTTGACCACTCTTTGCTGTTAAATAGATTAGGTAGCATTAACCTAGATAGAAATGCATGTAACTGGTTTCGGAATTATCTATCTTGCAGATCTCAATGTGTGAAATTAGGGGGTGTCCAATCTGATTTTTTACCAATTACTAAAGGTGTTCCGCAGGGGTCAATTTTAGGTCTGGTGCTTTTCACTATTTATATTAATGATATTGTGTCCCCAGCAAGTGGTTCTCAATTTCATCTTTATGCTGATGATA
Organism: Ilyophis sp. 1 JC-2022; assembly: GCA_022702515.1. Classification (NCBI taxonomy): domain Eukaryota; kingdom Metazoa; phylum Chordata; class Actinopteri; order Anguilliformes; family Synaphobranchidae; genus Ilyophis; species Ilyophis sp. 1 JC-2022. The sequence goes on from CM040404.1 coordinate 132,366,712, forward strand.
CCATTCTGTATTGTATTGCTGACTCTGTGGAATTAGCTATTGAAAAATTGCAACATTCTTTCAATACTATTCAAAATGCTCTTGCTTCTCTTAAATTAGTTCTTAACGAGAACAAAACAAAATGTATGTTGTTCTCTAGGGTTAGAGATTTTGACCACAATAGTCTGCATATAACTGCTGCAAATGGTTCTATTATTGAGAGAGTTTCAGTCTATAAATATCTTGGCATCTGGCTTGATGAAAAATGTATGTTTAAATGCCATATTGATAAACTTATAAGCAAGCTACGACAGAAAATTGGCTTCTTATACAGGAATAGAACCAGTTTTCCTATGGTATGCAGGAAGAGGATTATTGAAGCAGTATTTTTATCAGTTCTGGACTATGGAGATGTAGTCTATAGACATGCCTCTGTTTCTACTCTTAGATCTTTAAATTCTGTATACCATTCAGCTCTTAGATTCATTACAGGTGATAGCTATAATATACATCATTGCTCCCTGTATGAAAAGGTTGGTTGGCCCTCTCTTTTAATGAGGCGTGATAGACATTGGTTTTTATTTATTTTTAAAGCTCTCATCGGTATGCAACCACCTTATATTACTTCTCTCCTAAAAAGGAACACTGGTTCATATCATACCCGTTCCAGTGAGTTGCTCATGCTCAATGTTCCCCGGGCTTGTTCTAACCTAGGTAGGACTGCCTTCTCTGTTAGTGCTCCCCACTCATGGAATGCCCTGCAAAGCACTTTAAAAATGGACAGTCTTCCATCTGTTGGACATTTTAAAACTATGATTGCTGAATTTTGCACCTCACAATGTCATTGTTTTTAGCTGAATTTTCTGTTCTTGTTCTTATCTTTTTATCTTTTTATTTTTTTTAAATCTTTTATTTATTTTATCATTTTATGTTGTGCCTTTATGTTGTAATTTTTATCTTGTGTTATTTTATCTCTTACTCGACATCACTGTAAATGAGGGCAACCTCAGTGTCCTTCGAGTTTAAATAAAGGTTATTGATTGATTGATTGATTGATTGATTGATTGATTGATTGAATAATGTTGAACCCATCACGATTGAACAGCCTAGATGTTCTTGAACCGTAGTGTGGGAGTTTTCTTTTAATGTATTTGTTGATTTACTGCCGTTTGCTTATGTGTCTGTGTGTCTCTAAACGTTCCTGAGGAATGATTTGCAGAAAGCAGTCAGGCAGTCTCTTGTCCTTCCAAGTCCACAGAATAACTCTGTTGTGAATGTTGCCTCCTGTGTCTGTTGTTGGCTCTTAGTAACAGCTGGCCTTTTCTCATCAGTATGATCTCTCCTTGTCTTTGATCCCGGCCGGCAGACGCCGTTTCACAAACTTATTTCGGAAAAACCTGCACACGCGTCTCAGCGGGACGTCGTCACTCATTTGTTAGGATTGATTTCCACAGCAGTCACTACAAGGGACTGACTGAACAGCATATCTAGTCAGTCACACTGTTGGTGAGCTTGGTTCGGAGGCACAAAAGCAAATGGATAAATAGGAGATAGCTGCTGGGTCATGTGACAGCACGTTAATAGGTATCTTAAAAAGAATTACATATTTAATTTATTTGCTTGTTTGCTTCATGCCACGCACTTAATTTTCACTTGTGACCCTGAGGTCACATTTCTACAATGCTCAAATTGTAGAAATAATAATATATAATAATATGTCATTCAGTTTTATTATTATTATTCATGTATTCTGCCATAGAGTGCCTACATGGACACAGTTGAGAATGTATTCAAGTACCATGAATTGGTGGATTATGGTTTTATGTTTAGCATATTCTCCAGTTGTTGACGGCAACCTGAAAACATGCACTTTATGTGCCTCAGCAACAAAAGGCTGATCTACAGTCAAGCCGGAAAGTCTGCACACCCCTTTCACCTTCTCCACATTTTATTACATTACAGGCATATTCTACAATAGATTGAGTTCATTTTTTATCTCAAAGGTCTACACAAAATAGCTCATAATGACAAAGTGAAAACAGACATTTTTAGACATTTGTGCTAATTTATAAAAAATCTAAATGTAAAATATTATATGTACACAAGTGTGCACACCCTTTGATATGACACCCAAAAGTGAGCTGAGGTGCATTTTGTTTCCACTGATACTGCTTGAGATGTTTCTACAACTTAATTGGAGTCAATTGATTAGACATGATTGGGGATTGCCAACACCTGCCTATATATATATATAAGGTCCCACAGTTGACAGTGCATGTCAGAGCAAACTCCAAGCCATGGGGTCAAAGAAATTATCTGCAGACCTCAGAAACAGGATTGTGTCAAGGCATAGATCTGGAGAAGGGTACGGAAAAATCTCTGCAGCTTTACAGGTCCCAAAGAGCACAGTGGCCACCATCATTCGTAAATCGAAGAAGTTTGGAACCATCAAGAATCTTCCTAGACCTGGCCGCCCGGCCAAACCGAGCAATAGGGGAAGACGGGACTTGGCCAGGGAGGTGAGCAGGAACCCGAGGGTCACTCTGACAGAGCTCCAGCGTATCCTTGTGGAGATGGGAGAACCTTTCAGAAGATCAACCATCCAGGCAGCACTCCACCAATCAGGCCTTTATGGTGGAGTGGCCAGACGGAAGTCCCTCCTTAGTAAGAGGCACATCACAGCCCGCTTAGAGTTTGCCAAAAGCAAACCTGAATAAAAGCTCCCCATCCAACCTGACGGAGCTTGCAAGGATATGCCAAGGGGAATGGGCAAAAATCTCCAGAAACAAGTGTGCCAAGCTCGTAGCTTCTTTCCCAAGATGCCTTGAAGCTGTAATCGCTACCAAAGGTGCAGCAACCAAGTATTAGGCTAAGGGTGTGTACAGATATGTAACCCCTAAATAACCTATTTTTGTCAGTAAAATAAAATTGCATATTTTCTAAAAACCTGTTTTCACTTTGTCATTATTGGCTATTGTGTGTAGATGTTTGAGGCAAAAAATGAACTCAATCTATTGTAGTATAAGTCTGCAGCGTAATAAAACGTGGAGAAGATGAAAGGGGTGTGCAGACTTTCCGGCTTGACTGGAAACTGTATATGTCATACTACAACACAGAAAATGTACTTGTAATGTCTTATGTATATTGTAATGGACTTCCCAGAATCTATGCATAACACCTGGAATGCTTGTATTGACCTCTGTGGGATTTTTCAGATCAGATGTTTCTTTTTTTAGTAACCCAGTAAATACAGAGAGAACAAAGACACTGGCTTTTTATTAAATGATGTGCCTCGGGCATGGATTTATGAATTTATGACATCAAACTTGCATCCAGCCCAATTATGACCATTAGAAAGTACACAGCAAGTCTTCTTTCCCATGACATATTTCTCAACCCAAACTTCAGTCCTGAACATCGTTTAATTCAGTGCTTCCCAACCCTGTTCCTGGAAATCATCCATCCTGTAGGTTTTCACTCCAACCCTAACAAAGCACACCTCGTTCAATAGATCGAAATCTCGTAGAGCTTCTAATTCGTAGAATCAGGTGTGCCAAATTAGGGTTGAAAAGAAAACAGGGTTGGGGTCCTCTGCTTTAATCCTCTGGGGTCGACGACATGGAATCGGTGCTCGTATGTTTTGTTTCATAACTTTGCTCTCGTTTTGCTTAGAAACTTACCAAATATTGCGGTGTGAAGCCTATCCTTGTAGCTGCAAGTAGAGCCCTATAAGGAACCTATAGAGGTTTCTATATCGACGAGCCAATTGGAGGCATTCTTTTGTGCAGTGGGATGCAAGCTACCTTGCTTCTCGTCGTTTCCTACACAAAAGTGATAGACTATAGGCAGATCCTTTTGAAAGTATATTTATTTACCGTTTGTGAAATGAAAAGGAAAATACTAAGGTTGTTCTGTAATGCTAATTTTATGCTTTTGTGGTCATTTTTCCATAAATATAGTCTCCTAAAAAGGATCTATAATAAAATACCACACAGGACCAGTTTGTGTTGAAAAAAGATATGCAACACATGATAGTCCCATATAGGCTTACATATATGTAATAGTAACTATCCGAGGGTACCAACAAATGGGGGAAATAGGCTTAGACCCGAGAGTGTTAATCAGTATCCTTCACTGTTGCATATTTAACACAGATACACAGTACCATGATGTGGCAAAAATAATAAATTTTTTATTGTTTGCATTTAAAAGACAGAAACACCTTGTTGAGTCAACATATTAAGTTATATTCTCTAATCTGAGCATCATATTTAAAGGCGGATACCACCATATTTTTTATTACACTTCCTTCATAAGAGCACATTCTCACTTTGCATATTTCAAAGTATCATAAACACACACTGTTTCATTTGGGAATTAGGTTAAATGAACAAAATATAAACCAAATCTAAATACTGTTGACACTAACATGGATAAAAAGTATAAGAATTGATGTAAACACTTTTTATAATGAACTGTCAACACAGAATGTGAAAATAACCTTTTTAACAAAAGATGCATGTTTTTCACACTTTCTTGCAGTTTGTAAGTAAGATATTCGGTGTTAAATCAATTCTACCAAGAGATTCAATGGGCTGTGTATTGTGTTCTCCACAATCCCATTATATCTTCTTGTGATCCTGGATGCTTATGTAGGCAATCTATGTCCCTTTGAGGGCAAATACAAATAAACAGAGCCACACAGTAAAAAAATAGTGCTAAACCAACTTTGATAGAATAAAATTTACTCTGATAGTGTACAGTTGATCCATTTTAAGTTATCACTGAACATCTTTTTTTCAGAGCTACCAATTTAGCTCATTAACATTCCAATTTAAAATAAAGAGAAAAAAATAAAATAATAATTTCTTTCAGCTAATATTGGAAAATTAAAATGATACTGTGCAGCGGTTTTCAATTTGTGAAAGAAATCATTCCTCTTCACTGCTGTATTTCCTTTCAGAAGGAGGTTATTGTCTGACCCTCTTTACTCTATTAACTCAGAAATCCTGGCCAAATTAAACATAGCACATAGCCCATAGCACACACATAGCACATAGCACATAGCACACACATAGCACATAGCACATACATAGCACATAGCACATAGCACATACATAGCACATAGCAGATAGCACACACATAGCACATAGCACATAGCACACACATAGCACATCGCACACACATAGCACATAGCACATAGCGCACACATAGCATATAGCACACACATAGCACATAGCACATAGCACACACATAGCACATGCCTGCTTTTCCTCCACCACGGCAGCTTAGAGCAGAGGTTTGAACTTGTGATGTCTCTGCTCTGGGTCTCATCTGGTGCTTGGACTTGTGATGGTCTCTGCTCTGTGTCTCATCTGGTGCTCGGACTTGTGATGGTCTCTGCTCTGTGTCTCATCTGGTGCTCGGACTTGTGATGGTCTCTGCTCTGTGTCTCATCTGGTGCTCGGACTTGTGATGGTCTCTGCTCTGGGTCTCATCTGGTGCTCGGACTTGTGATGTCTCTGCTCTGGGTCTCATCTGGTGCTCTCTGCTCTGTGTCTCATCTGGTGCTCGGACTTGTGATGTCTCTGCTCTGGGTCTCATCTGGTGCTTGGACTTGTGATGTCTCTGCTCTGTGTCTCATCTGGTGCTCGGACTTGTGATGTCTCTGCTCTGGGTCTCATCTGGTGCTCTGACTTGTGATGTCTGTGCTCTGGGTCTCATCTGGTGCTCGGACTTGTGATGTCTGTGCTCTGGGTCTCATCTGGTGCTCGGACTTGTGATGTCTGTGCTCTGGGTCTCATCTGCTGCTCGGACCTGGTAACAGAAGAACTGACTGCACTACATCTCCTCTGCTTTTGAACCTACTGCTCACATGTGGCTTGGAGGTGAGCCAATGCCGGCGCATGAAAAAAAGGGTTGTGAATAGAAATGTATTCTTATTATTTTGTTTTTCTTTGAACTTACATGTTCTCTGTTGAATATCACAGTTCACTCTTTCCAAAGCAGTTAGCATTGGTGCTTTAGGGCTAGAGTTTGACTTTGAAGGGCTGAATGATTTAATTAGACACCTTCTACATGCCTTTGGAAAAAAAATCTAAATGCACAGATGGCTCGCATGTATGCTGGAGGTGACCACACACTGCTTCAGTCACCTTTCCAACTGAAGAAGATAACATTCAGTAGATTTAGATCAATAAGCAAAAAGAAACAGCAAATGTCAAGTTTACTCGGGATATCCATGAACTTGAACAGTGTGATGTCATTCCTCAGGGGTTATACATTACATTTCAGACGGTTTCAAATCATGGGTTAAAGTTGTGCATACACTGTATGATGTAAACTATCCTGATGTTGATGTTGCCATTTCGTCATTGTGCATACATGCCTTTTCTTGTATTAATCTAATTACTGACAATGTTTAACAGCTGACTGCTGGGGGGAGGCAAGCACTGTATGGTAAGTCAGAACAGAAGAGACTTCCATGTTTTTTTGTGTATAATAGAAGGATGGTTTTTTTTGTCCCATTTTTGCCTCATTACATGATATATTTTATAATGAGACTACAGATGAATAATAGAACAGATTAATTAGTAATTGTTCAGATGGGTCTTCTGACAGACATTGTGAAAAGCCAGGATTTATTTTTCATTAAAAAAATAAATCATATCCCAAATTATTTCACAGAATTTCTACTCAAAGCTATTTTATTATTATAACATTTTTGTTATCATTATTATTTGTGGTAGTGTAAGTAGCAGTAGTACCAGCAGCATTTATAGAGGTAGTCGTAGCAATGCTGATAGTAGCAATAATAGAGTAATAGTAGTGGTACTTTGGTCCTACTTCGCTGACACCACCAGTGATAATAAAGTGCTTATAGCCTATATTTATATGAAGTCTTTATGGTGTCATGGTTCGTGGCTAGCTTCCCTCTTTTGCTACGGTTTTCGCCTTCTTTCTCCGATTAGCAATCTATCAGATTTTTCGGGGTTCCGTCTCAGGGTTTTGCTTCTTTTTCATCATGTTTTATTCCCCTGTCTATATTATCTATTACTTTTATTATTTTACTTCCTTCTCCTGCCATTTATTTGTCATTTCGTGCCTTCACAAAAGTGGTTTTTGGGTTGGTTATAGCTATATATTTTTTTCACTACTAGCTTGGCTGCCCTTTTTGAAGAGCTTTAGGCTTTAGTTTCTTTTTTTTTTTTTTTTTTTTTTCTTCTCTCTCTCTCTCTGCTATATATGAGAGAGAGGGGTTTTTTTTTTATTTTTTTTTTTTTTTCCTCTCAGATGTCACTTTTGCTCGCGTGTACGAGAGCCACACCCGTGTTAGTGGGTTGTTAATTATTTGGCTACTGAGACTCCTTTAATGGTCCTCACGTTCGTGAGTGACTTTTTCTGTCAATCATGTTTTGTTTTGTCGCGTTTGGTTCATCGTTACAAACGTAAACCCTTACATATGGCCACATTCGTTAGATTGTCTATTTCGGCTCGGTCTTCCAAATGCAGCTCTCAGGTTTTTCTGAGGGCCTCTGTTTCCTCTGTTTCCCTCTTCCAAAGGACACGCCCTGGAGCCGCCAGTCAACCTGTTACACGGCAACCGCCACACCGCTTTTCTCTGAGCTCCTCCCCATCCTTTGCCCCTTCACTGCAGTGCAGTGCTCATAATGAAAAGTAGAATGGGCTTTCCATCATTTCTGTTTCCTTCATTTTACCCGGACTGTTGTGATTCAGGACAAGACCACTCTACTCTAGTACAAGAGTACAAGACTGCTCTGTGTAAGCCCAAAATGCACACCTAGATATCTGCGAGTAAAAGCTATAAGTCTTCTATGTAGTATTGGAACGAGTCAACGGCAAGATACAGGTAGACATATGACTGCAGATAGCATTGACCTATTGGTTAAACCCTTCTTGCATGTCCAAGCAATGGAACCTGGCCCACATTTTTGTGAACAGCCATTTAAAAAATCCTCCGGTGTCACTCTCATTAAATGGAACCGACCTTTTGGGGTCTTTGGGGGTTTTTTCTTTGAAGAGCCCGACGAATGCCATCGCTCTCTCCTGATCGGGGCCGACCCCCGGCTGACCTCTACGTTAATCTCAGTCTCTCCCAGCCCATTCCGCCATGCTTTTCCGAGCCAATCCGCTGCACTGACAATCTCTACCCAACGTCAACCCCCAACTCCCAAGTCCGGCGACCGATGTCGGCGGTCAAATGGATCTCATCTTGCTCGGAGACCCCTCCGCAACCCCACTTAACGTGTCCGATCACATACATGACGGAGCCGTGTCCCGCTGTCCGTATGGCGCTAGTGTCCTGCTTTCTGTTAGCGGTGACATCTCCCTTTCCACTCTCTCTCCGCACTTTCTTTCCTCTGTCCGGTTATCACAGGATCCAACAGTACAATAGCATTACAGTGCTGATAATATAGCCTAATAATATTGCCTAATCATTTAAAATAGAATAAAAATAAAAGCAAAAACAGACAACAAAAAAAACAATGAATAATTGACATAACCTTTTTTTATTTTTTTAAGTCTCTATTTTCTGTCCTTGTGGCTGTACCCTTCTATATATGTCTTGGAGGATGTGGAACTCTGGAGGATTTCTTATTTAGGAGAAGTATTTGTCTCTCATTTTTCCGATTTAGTGATTTAGTAAAGTACGGCTCAGTCTCAGCCTATTTTGAAATGCGGTGTGAGCACAGCCTGTCTTTTCTGGGTTGCCAGTTTTGCCTTTGTTGATTTGTCGCCATGGGTTCAGTGAACCTATTCTTTATTTTTGCATCATCTTTTTAAGGCCTGATATTAATGAAGTTTGCTTTGTGCTTTTTATTTCATTTGAATTATAATGAGTTTAGTCAGAATGTGGTACTGCAGGGCTTTATAGTAATATAAGTGGGTCAAGAACATAAGTCAGAATTTAGTCCCCCCCTCTCTATCTTTCTCTCTCTCTATCTTTCTCTCTCTCTCTCGCTCTCTCTCGCTCTATCTCTTTTTTCTCCATGGAACTGCACTCAACTCCACTTGAAAAAGATCCACTACAGCGGCTCTCTGCCACTTCTCATATATCCAGCTCTAAATGCTTGTCTATGGTTATCGCTGAGTCTGACTCAAATGCCTTGCAGGTTCCTATCTCCAATCTCTTATCTCCCCATATCCCCTATCCCTGACTTTTTCATGCCGTACCTCCATGCTTCTTCTTCAGAGGCAGCTGCCTCTCTCTTGTTCTCTTGCTCTCAGTAGCTGGAATGGATAAATCACTTTTTAAAAGATATTTTCAGTATAATCTAATATTTGCTGCTCCATGTTCTCAAACTTCGGTGTCTTCCCTGAGTTTTTGACTGCAAAGTAGGCACACGTGTTTACTTTGTGATACTGTATGGCAGTGGTCCTCAACCCTGTTCCTGGAGATCTACCGTCCTGTAGGTTTTCATTTTGTCCATAATTTGGCACACCTAGTTGTACTAACTAGCAGCTCAACGAGAGCTCTAGCTGTAGAATGAGGTGCGGGTTGTTACGGTTGGAGTGAAAATCGACAAGATGATAAATCTCCAGGAACAGGGTTGGGAACTACTGCTGTATGGGATGTGTGTTCTGTAATTAGAGGCTTGTTTTTAAACATGTTATAATTGTATCTGCCTAACAATCACAACTGCATTGTTCTCCAAAATAAATAAATATATTCTGTCCATAATAATCCTGTTTAATCCTCTTGAGCTAGACCATTCAGGTCTTGTTCTAGCATTTGAAAGAGACCAGTCCCTTACATGATCAATAGCAGTCGTTTGGCTGTTCTTTTTAAGGTCAGGTTTTGTAATGTGGAGGCGTGGGAATAATGCTCGTTCTCATTCTCAAGTTATTTACAAACATACAACCTTCTACCGCAAAGGTATCTAATGGAAGTCAATGTTCATATTGACAAAAGAGGGCATTAAAGTGCCCTTTATTCATTTCCCACTTTGAAACAAAGTTAACAATGAATACAACCATGTGATTTTACGGCTCTTTTCTGGCAATGTCAAGTCTATTCATTAAGAAGTGTATTGTAACGTGACCTATTCAGATTGTCAATAAAAGTGCTGTTGACAAGAGTTGTTTTTTTTCTATTCATGCAATCTCATCTATTATGAAGGGAGGCTAATGCCTTTCTACTCTCTCTAAAGTACTTTCACAATTCACCAAGGACGATATCAAAGTCTGGAGGCTGGGCTTTGTGTGGGCTGATCGTGGGTGGCTTCTAATCTAAAGGCAAGGGAATTTTCAACTTTACACCTTCTTTTTTATTAATGTTATTCTCTCTGAACCTTTCAATTTCCTTTTTTTTGTTTTTTTTTGTTTACCTTTTAAAAAAACACACCAAGTGTCTAGAGCGGCACAGGAGAGAACTGTTCAGCGCGGTTTGTATACCAACTCGTTATTATGCAGGAGAAGCCATGTTACATTACCCAGCATCCTCCACCTCTGCCCTGCACCCACATTGCTATAAATAACCCTCCCTTGTGCCTGTATGGATATTCTCATCACAGGAGCTGTCTGATGGGTTAGTGAATCCCCCGCCTCGTCTCCGTGCTGTCATTATAGCTGCCTGGAAGACCAAGCTTCTTCTCTCAACTGTAGTGTAACTCTCGAGTCATGCCAAATCCTTCCATTTGCCATCTCTCATCACGAGGAAGAAGAAAAAAAGAAGAAAAACGTGTTCATCTCGTAGAAAGCTCCTTTCTGCCAAACGGCTTGCTGCCATGACTTTAACATTAAAGTATGCGTGTAATTCCAGTTTGTCCCGAGGAACGGCATTTGTGAATGAACTTTTTAACATTGGCCATGTTATTGAAATGCTCAATTTTCTGCTAAAGCTTCACTGTCTCCCAGACTCTGTTTGTAATACTGTCCATAGGGGGAGGGGCTTGAATTGTGCAAATACTATCAATTGTTCAAGGGAATCATTGAGAATTGTTTAATCACTGCCATGTGGAATTGTTATCGTGGTTCCTTATCCATTACACCGTTGTAAAACTCAACTACCACTTGAGAATGTTCCCATTTGTGACATCACAGATGTGGAATGGGTCTGGCCCAGATCTGGCATTCTGACTCGGCTCAGTTTCAGACTTGGAAAAGCCAGATCTGGGGCGGACCCCTTTGGCTATTGACACAATATGCATGCGCAAAAAAAGCCCCAACTCAATTTTACAAATTTGGATGAATGAACAATCATTCTTTAGGCTATTACCTCATCTATTTTTGTTTGGCCAAATGGAAAAAATATATATATGAAATCAACAAAATAATTATTCTAACCAATGTAAAAAAATTTAAAAAAGGATTTCAAACCAATTTAATCTGTTGTATTACTTTTTTCACTGTATATTGTAGGTTGCAGGGGCAAACATAAGGTCAACAGACTTTTACAAACCTTTTGTAGTTTGCATATTTAACTGAAAAGGAAAATACAATTCGGAAAAATACCACACAATGTATGAAAACCCTGAACCCTAAGGGTCATTTTGATGAAGAAAGTACAACCTTTACTTCTCTCAAACAAACACTCTTCAAATAAAAAAAGATGTTCAGTGGCGCACTTCAAATGCCCTTAGAGAGCAGTTTTATTAGCGCAGAGCAGGATAGTTTTCTTTCAAGCATAAATATATTTCCAGCTAAAGATAAAGTAAGAGTGCAGAGGGCTCCAATTAAGATAGTTGACTGGTTTAAACAGAGGTGTAAAAGGACATTTAATAAGAAGGCTAATAAGTATTGAAGCTAAAAAAGAGGCAATCAAGACTCCAGAGGGAGAGGAGGTGCAGAAACAGAAGTAAAAAGCTATGGACCACACCAAGTGAGGGCGTAAAAACAACAATAACAAAAAATTGGCCAAACTATTAACCCAGGGCTCAAATCACGTGGGGAATATGTGGAAAGAATCCAAAGCTATACGGTGATCCAAGCATAATAAGAAAAGAAAAACATTAAATAAACGGTATCGTATGAACGGCACAATGAACTGCGTGAAATAAAAATAATAAATATTTGAAAAGCCAGGACAGAGGCCAAATGCTCAGCACCTAAATCCAATATGACAAACAATTAATCAAAAATAAGAGGAAATATACCTCAGCTAACTAATCCCGCTACTTACTGCAGAATGGCCTGCAATACCATAACATATTTTATTAAAACAAACTCAAAATGAGCTGAAAAAGACAAATACAGTTCTGTAACGAGACTGACAGCCAGGTACTGGAGTCAAAACAGTAGAACTGCCAGCTTATCTGTGATTATCCACTAAGGGGTTCAGAGACAATGCGGCAGTATTGCTAAAAGGAGAAAAATAAAAAATAAAAATAATTTTCGATGGTCAGCACAACTGTCAACATTGTTTGCCTTGGAATATAAAGTTCAGAGTAGTTTTTCAAGAGAGTAAAATGGCAACAATACAAAATACTGCACATATTCCTTTAAAAACATGTTTTACTACAACCGTATACGCTTAAACAGTGCCTCTTCCGTGGCATGTGATTATGATTTAATCATATAATCACGGAGAATGCAGTTGCTCCATGATTTATGAATCAGTCTGCATGGTTACCGAAAGTAATGGCGAGCCAGTTGTGAAGTTTTAATGTAACGTTTAATGAAGTTTGTAAAGTGCAGTTTTAATGATCATATTGCTTGTGCTTTTTCAGTGTCTAGTCCTGCTAACGTGCTGGTTTTCAGCGCAGCGATACGCCTCACGGTGTGGTATCGAACCCTGGCCATGCCAAAGCCAGCTGTGCCCGGGTGCTACGCGATTAGCCTCAGCGGACTTCAGATAGCAAGGATATCTTATTTCCTAAGAGCAGTCTGTATACAAAGGCTGCACACCTCTTTTCCTGGTCCAATTCCATGACAAGCACACAACTCAGCATGGTGGAATACAAAGAGAACATAAGCATTGCCAAAGTCATATCATGTAGAGACATTCAAAAGCTACAAAGGTTTCTGAACATAACATTTGATGAATAAAACTGTTCTTACATTTCTTAACTTGGTGTTTAATATCAACGTCTGCGTCAGCAATGTAAAACTCATTTCAAAAATGTGCTGTACTGTAAGGACTGTAAGTTTAGCAATAGTCACGTTTGAATAATGAATAATTGATGGCTTCTTTATTAACAATTTTAAATATGTATTAAGATGTCAAAAGCTAAGCATGTCATTAAGAAAGGATTGCAATTAGAGTTATAAAAAATCTTTTTAATTCTGGGGCTTACTTAATAGCTTGTAACCTTAAAATTAGTTATTGAACCGAACGCCACTATATTCCAGCAAAATGGCTGCTTCAGCTAGAGACAAAAGGGATGTCAGGTGGAATTAGAAATGGCCCAGGCATTCGGAGAGTAAGCAATTTTACAGTGTGCTTGTTAACACCCAGACCATGATAAAGGGCATACACTACACAATGTGTATGATTGTTCCTGCAGAAACTGCGCTGAGCTTGTGAAAAAGTGAAGAATTACAGGTAGCCAAAGCATGATAAAGTTAAACATGTTTATATAACCGTATGACAGTGGATAATGTACCCAGAAGTGCCATATTAGACAATGCCCAAAGTACACAAAACCCATTCAACTGAATTCAATGCAATTTTATTTGCATATAACTTTTAGCAGAGACACTCTCACACAAGGGGTTTTACAGAAAGACTGGGAGAGACCCCCAAAAACAAACAAAGTGAGGCTTAAAAAACTGAACTGAGAAGCAGTCTTTGGATGAACCTATCTTAGATACCCATCCTCAATCTCAGGATTGATCGAAATCCCCATAGGATAGCAAGAGGCGGAGATCACTGGTTAGTGGTAACCACTGGTTGGGTCCAAGACAGAGGTAACATGTAAAAATCTGAATAAAGTCCACACACTGTTCTGCTTCCAGTAAAAACTTTGTCAGGACAACAATCATTGAAATGTTTGAGATTTCTGGAGCCGGAATGGTGAGCACTGTCTGACATTAGACCCGAGGTCAATGCATACTCTGGCATTGATGACACATACTCATGTAGTTGATGACACATACTCATGTAATTGATGACACATACCCATGTAGTTGATGACACATACTCATGTAGTTGCTGACACATACTCATGTAATTGATGACACATACTCATGTAATTGATGACACATACTCATGTAGTTAATGACACATACTCATGTAGTTGATGACACATACTCATGTAGTTGACTGGTGTAAACACCATTAATGCAACGTACACCATAAAAGTCAATCGAAAGTCCAACCTACATTCATGTTGTATTTCAAAGAACTAAAACATGGCAGTTTTGCTGTAACACAAAAGGTTTTAGGTTGGCTTGGATGTAAGAAACTCAGATTGATGAGCTGCGTTATGTTACGTGTGTATGTTCTAGTAGGCAACTGAATTTAAGTCTTCCTTTTGAATGCACACGCATTTGCCTTTTTTATTTTGCTTATCTAAACAGTGTAAAACATGCTGCTTTGGTTAAAACTTGTTTTTGTTTTTCATAGGTTAGCCTCTTTAATTGCTAAGAAATGACCACATTTGCATAATTATTTTATAGAATTGGTCATACAATTCACAGTCATTTTCACACTTGATATACAAAATATATGTAAAAAAATTTTATAATACAATTTTCAGTTGCAATCAAATTTTTTGAAATATTTTTTTGTGTGTAGACTGTGCAAATGGTTATTTAGAAAATGTTTTAACACTCTGAAAAGCAGTCTTTACTAATTTTGAGCATATACGTCTAATTGGACTAGAAAAAATTAGAATAGCACAGCTGCATCGTTTAGAAATTCAGAACATTCAGAAATACCTTTTTTTTTAAAAATAAAAAACAGCCCGAGTCTGTGAATACTATTTAATTTTGATCACTTTGATCAGACACCTCAGGTTTACTTATTTCTGATCAATGCAATTTCAAAACTAATTATTTTGAGTCTTAACGTTTAAAGTTCTTCTTTTAAAACTCGGCTTTTAACCCCAGTCAGTTATTCCAAGACAAGAGTATTTCACATCCTTTTTGTTTCTCGTTTGATTGATCTTCCTCTCTATCCACACCCGTATGTAGTTGGGAGCTTTTCATGAACTGTACTCTTTGAAGAGAGGAACACTTAAGACCCTGCATAAGCTCCCACAATCCCCTGCTGCTATAATGACGGGCTCAGATCCTGTCCTGTCATAAGTGACCTGTGCCTGGTGAACTGCCCACTGCCTTTCAGAACACTTTTCCCTTCATAAATGTGATTCTTTTGAAACATGTTTTGGGGGGCTTTGTGGTTAATCCCAGTGTTTTATGCCTGAGCTGCCCTCGGTCACAATTTTATCCGTAAATATCAGTTTTCAGCCGACTGCTGTTTATCACACCATGAAAGACGTCACCCGTGTCTGTTGCAAAGGGCTGTCAATAAGGTGTGTCAGCTGGTGTGTCAGCTGTTCAAGCAATGTCAGACAGTGTGCATGTGTCTCATAGCAGTCGCGTGTAGGCTACAACACACAAAGCACGGTGTTACTAAACGCTTAGTGAGCCCTTCCTGCATAAATGTATGGAGTGGACTTTGAATAAATGAATCTAAATTTAATTTGGAAGGGGATTTCTATCAGTTTCAAGAACAGGCTACCACATGTTTGATGCTGGTTGCTAAGGTAATAAGATTACCTAAATGTATAGCACGTTTTATCAATAAGAACTTGCTGATGTAAAAACTCCTGCTGTTGATCGTACATGTAAGTGTTCTGGCCAATGTCAGTGTTCAGCACGGAGGATAGGTATAGGGCAAATGAACACAGCAGTGTCGAAAATCCCAATGACCAGTGTTTCACAGACCATGTTGTACAGTTTCCTTTTGTGTTACTTCCCTAACCAAACAAACAAAAAAAAACAAGTCAAGTCTACATCAAAGTGCTGCCTGGCTTCTTCTGTGATTCGGTTTGGCTCCTTTGGAGAACTGGGTTTGTGTGTGTGTGTGTGCGTTCATGTGTGCGTGTCATGTGTGTGTGTGTGTGTGTGTAATTGCTAAGAAAAAGTAGTCAGCAATCTAACTAATCCTCTGTGATTCAGTTTGGCTCCTATGGGGAACTGGGTTTGTGTGTGTGTGTGTGTGTGTGCGTTCGTGTGTGCGTGTCATGTGTGTGTGTGTGTGCGTGTGTGTGCATGCGTGTGTATGTGTAATTGCTAAGAAAAAGTAGTCAGCAATCTAACTATCTAACATCAGCTTGCAGGTGCAGTTCTAGGCATGGGTAACAAGGACTGTCGCCTAGGGCAGTGTTTGTCTGGGGGGGGCGGGCGCCATGAATACAAAAATTGTGTCTATGACAGTCTGCGACAAGTCGGCGACATCACCAACCGCCCCACCCAACCCCAGTACACAATCCCAAGCAGAGCAGCGGAAAGACTAGAGCCGTGTCACATCACATTTCAGTTTAAAATGGAAAACAGAACAGATTCGAGTACAGACAAATGAGCAATATGTACCCTGTCACTCGCTAACAAGCTCAGTCACTGTGAAAGAACAGCAGTCAACTTCAGGGGCATTATAGCAGGCTAGTTTGTGGATGAAAACGGCCACAGTAAAAAAAAAAATTATAAAATTGTGAATGAAACATCGGGTGCATGATGCTACCGTGTGAAACGTGCCTAAAGTGCAGACCGTACCCTACAGCTCTATATGGGACAGGTCATCCATTCTCTTTCATTTGATGAGTTTGTGGAGCAGGTCCTGCTGCATCCATTGTCTTCCCCCAGCTGCTCCTGAATTTGCAGCAGTACTGCTTGCCTTGGGGATTCCCATATTGTGTAAAAATAGACGGCATGTGCGTTACATTCATTAGTACATCACAGCGAGAGCGTTTGTTAAGAGATTTAGCGAACACATACCGGGCGCCATGCAGCGATCTATAAAACCCATACACCTGACACATTTCCCTGTAGAAATTTGATAATTATTCCAAAATTAGCCTCAAAAACCTTGCGCTGAAACACTACATGTGTACTCCATAACATGCTCACGTGAAAACACTAAACTAACCGTGTAGGTTTGCAGTATCACATGCCCCAACAGTGATATCCTCACACAAAATGTTAATGTGGTGTAAACCTGCCTCACTGTGGACAGCCATGTAGGATTGTACAGTATATATACAGTGTGCATACATTCATTTGTGTATGTGTGTGCATGTATTGTTTTATTCTGCATGTCTGTATGCACTCACGTATAAAGTGCAGCGTGTGAGTAACACTGATATGCGCAGGTACATTTCCCTTTGGTAGTGAACATTTATGTCCAGTATATAGAGATAACACTTTCTTCAAGCGAGCTAGAGCATGTGTTTTATAATGGATGCCGCTGGAATTAAATCACATGACATTTAATACAATTCTATGCAGATAACGCATAGATCTGCTTGCGCTGTTTTATTTTACAATATATAGCAAGCAGCTGTATGCTGACTTCATATTGTTAGCTGTTATTACACTGCATGGCCAAAAAAAAAGTCGCACAATCTAATATTTTGTAGGACCGCCTTTAGCTTTGATTACGGCGCACATTCGTCGTGGCATTGTTTCGAAAACCTTATGCAATGTCACAACATTTATTTCCATCCAAAGTTGCATTCATTTTTGGCCGAGATCTTGTATTGAGGACGGGAAACACTCCGTAAAGTCTCCTCCAGCACATCCCAAAGACTTTCAATTGAGTTAAGGTCAGGACTCTGGCGGCCAATTCATGTGTGAAAATGATTCCTCATGCTCCCTGAACCACTCTTTCACAATTTGAGCCCGATGAATCTTGCCATTGTCGTCCTGGAATATCTCCATTGAAGGGAAACCTGGTTATTCAGGTTATCATGGCATGCTTCAGGAAGTCATGGCATACAAAGGATATGTGACCAAATATTAAAAATGTATACTTTATTTTATATATAAATGCAGAGGTGCCAATAATTGTGGTCAACATGGTTTTGTTAAAAATAATAATTCTTTGATGAGGATTTTTTTTTCTCATAATAAATTAACGTCAATTAAAGGTTGGATTTTTCTTCTTTTTATCAGTGTGAGATTAAGCTAATTCACCAAACAGTGAATTTTTTATAACCCTTTTTACTCATCTGTACCAGGGGTACCAACAAATTTGAGCACGTCTGTAATTGCAATAAAACCTCTCTCATTTTGCATTAAATCTCATCTTTGCATAACTGTCTCGTGATGATTCACCTCATGCATTTGATTCATATTAGTTACAGTTGATTAGTTTTATGTCACATGTCCCATGCGGTCTTCACTCAAATAAATTCTTTAGATTAATAATAAAAAATAAAAAACTAGAAAGCATCGCCGTGGTGGTGTGATCACTGATACGGTCCAGTGCCAAATAGATGTGCTTTACTGTTTAAACAGTCTTGCTGGTCAAACTCATTCAAGGTTATATACAGTGCTTAAAACTAAGGAATTATATAAGGGGGGGGTTGAAATTTAATTTAATTTTAATCCATTTTATCCACAGCTATTCTGTTACGTTTTAAATAAATAAATAAACAGAATGGGATTCCAGTTCCCTCTGTGTCCATTGGAGGCTGGGAGAACGTTGAAACATGTCATAGAACCATCAGGTTTCTGTGTCCCAAGATTCCAATGGTCTAAGCTAGTTTGCAAAGTTTCTATTCAATCAAAGTTCCCACTCAATGCAATATTTAAGGTCCAAGCTTCCAAAGATCTAAACTAGCTTGCAAAGTTCCTATTCAATCCATTTGATTCAATATTTAAAGTTCAGTCACGAATGGAGAGACCTGTAGATGTTGCAGAGAGGGCTGTTTGAACCACTTCCCTGATATGATAAGGCGTTTTGATTTTCTAGGGTTTTTGATTCCGTTTCTCAATTTCACAGTATCCTGCCTCCCATAAATCATTGATAACAGATATAGAGAGTTTATTCCCCACACCATTTCCAGTTATCATTGCTCTGTTTCACTGATTCAAGCCAATTTGTGCCATTGGTTCTAAGCCACACAACTACAAGGAAAAAACCTATTATATTTGACAAACCACTGGTTCTATTCCCCACCGATTTCAACGAGCACTTCTACTCTTTGTTACAGTGTCATTTTCATTCAAATAAGACATTCGTAATCTCCTTCAGCGATTAAGGAGCTATTCTCCAGTAGTCATACCAGTCAAGTACATTGCGATGTGCAAAAAAAAAAAAGTATAATTTATATTCATTCACAATTCATCACTGAGCAAAGAAACTAGAATTCAGTGTCCCAAGTGTAAAGAAGCATGAGGCAGCTGTAACAGAGCTAGTGAGATTGGAGAATAAAGCTCAGGAAAGCTCTTTTTTTATAGTGATATATGGGTTGGGAGAGGAGGGCTTTGCAGTGGCTGTTTCTAGCGTGTTCTCTGTTCCAGCCTGATCCAGATGCCCTTTTCCGGGCGCAGAATCAGTTCCCCCCGGGGCCGCAGGTCGTCTCGATTCTGACAGGCCTCCACGGTGAACCGGTGTAATACCCACGCCAGGACCACCTTCTCCTCCATCACAGCGAAGCGCTGACCTGCAGCCAGAACGCACACATGAGAGACACGCAAACTCGCGCACGTAAAAACACACATACACTAAAACATATACACACGCACCACAGAAAAACACACTACAGAAACAAATAAATGTGCACATACAAGCACATGCACACACAGACACTCACACGGATACATAGGCACGCACACACACACACACACACATACACACACACCACAGAAACACACACAAACATGCACACACACATCACAAAAAACACACTACACAAACACATAAATGTGCACATACAAGCACATGCACACACAAACATTCACACAAATACACAGGCACGCACACACACAAACATGCACACACACATCACAGAAACATGTATAAATGCATATACACAAACACATATAAACACACACACACACACACACACACACACATGTGCACAGATATAGATATGACAGAAATGCATGCCCACACACATTAAACTCATAAACAGAGTAAAATGCACATTATATATGTGAGCCATGCAACAACACATTAAACACATTTATATACAGAAATAAATTCATCCACACACATATATGAATGTACATACAAACAGAGGAAACACACACGCATACACACAGCCACTCACAGGCACAAGCACACACATGCACACACACACGTACGTACATACATACAGTACACACACACACACACACACACAATCATAGAACACACATGCAGACAGCCACACCGGCACACACAAATTCACACGCAGACCAGCAAACTATGAATAGATATAGATAATAGAGTTTTAAGAATCAACCCCTTTTCCGGATCTTTCTTTATTCTTAAAACGCAAGACAGTGCGTAGAATACCAAAGATAACAGGATGATAAAAAAGCATTTTCCCTCTCATCGGATGCTCTCCTCTGTGTAGAGAGAGGACCATTTAGCCTCGCAGAAGTAGTCTGAGAGAAGCGATCCGTCTCAGTTTGCGGGAGGAGACAGCCAGGGTGAGTAGCACTGCGCCCTCTCACTCGGGATTAAAGCTCTCCGCTATTTTTGTGGAGAGACACTGAGAATGGATGATTGATTCAGGCGGCAGAATGGCCAATCAAAACGGCATTAGAATGAACTGTTGGAAGACAGGCACAATATGATAACAAATGCCTGGAGCGGTGCAGAGCCACCCCCGGAGGGAGATAGTGTGCCTTGTCCTAAATTTTGTTTTCAAAGCATTTTTCACTGGTTTTTCTTTCTTTTTTTTTTTACTGTTTATGTTTAATGTTAAGAGTTACATGTGCTGGGCCATTTCAGAGTATGTTCAGATGTGCCATGCTGTCTATAAACATTTTGGCATTTTGGAGACACTTTGATCCGGATGGATTTACACAGACTACATCAGGATATAGGACTATATTCACACTGGTTAATATCACCAGAAGTAGTCTGGCAATGTAATTATAATATAATTATTAATACATCTAATTTAAGTGGTCAGTGCACATGAGATTATCATTAATCATGGCTCGCTAATACAACTTATTTTTGGACAGCAGATGTTTACAAGGGTAGAAACACAAACAAATTGTATCCATAACACAAGCAATATATCCATGCATCTGTAATTTGTTCATTATTGTAATATCTGTGGTCTGTGTGGTAATTTCTGGGAGAAACTCCTGAAATCAGTGCCATACAGGAATGTGGTATGCCCTACCAACCTGAAAATGTATTGCTGGCCTACCTGTCAACTGAATATTGTACAAAATATATATATCTTTTTTTTTTCTTACAGAAATGTTCCAACACCTTTGTGTTTTACTTCGACATCAACAGTCAAGGTTTGAAAGAGAATGTGAATCCCGTTCAGAGAGAGAGAAGTAAGGAAAATGGTGCAATCTGAACATAGTGAGACAGTTCCTCAGCCCTGCAGAGAAAGGAGCGAAAGCAAGTGGGTTTCTCTTTTCGGAATTCTCCGGCAAGAACCGCTCTGGCCGGAGCTCTTCCGGATCAGGGAAGTATCGCGGGTCGCGGTGCAGAGCGTATGGTACGATGACCTTGTTGACTCCTTTGGGAACTTTGAAGCCATCTGCAGAATAAAGATACATCACAACAACAAAGCGTACAGAACGTGTTGCCATGCAATGTTGTACCCTGCCGGGATGTGTAGGTTTGTTGGTGGTGCTCTGAGATGTACGTATCAGAGCGTATTTCAATTTCACGTAATATTTATCCATATATCAGCTAAATAAATAGACTAATGAATTCAAAATCTTCACTGAATGTTTTGCTAACCAGAGCAAGTTCATTGAATTAACAAAAAATATATATATTTTTAGAATGGCATAATATAATGTTTTATAGTTTGTGTATTTCTTACATAATCCTAGAAGTGACAGAAAGTTTGACTTCATTGCACTTTCATTTACGTTTGTAGGAATTATTTTGTCATGCGGCGCAAAGCGCTGACTTTTTTTTGTGTTTTTTTAGGGTGGGTAAAAAAATAGAAAGCCTGACTAACGCTGCAGTACTGAGATGCAGACAATCTGAGTGCCTTCAGACAGGGGACACCTCTGTGAGACACCCCCCAACCCCCCCAGACAGCGTTGAGCCTGTGGCAGTGCGACGCTCTGTCGCCACCTACTGATGTGACTGTCTTCCTCGCGAACAGCCATATTTTCCACACGTCACAGACAGAGACAGTCTGTTTATCTGGCTCCAATGGCATTGAAAATGTGATTCAGATAACATTATATATTTCCTGTCGCTCGGCAGACTCCTTATATATATGTGTAATGACATTAGCATAAATCTTCAAAATGTTCTTCTGTGAAGCAGAATAATGCTATTATAATGCAGATAATCTATTATTCATGATTTATATCAGTTTTTTAAAGTTTGATTGAATGTATTTTTCGTAAAAATGTATTATTCTTCAGCCTACAAGCTCATCTTCCTCTTGAGCTAAGTTCTGAGGCAGTCACTTTTGTGCAATTGCACCCAAAAAAAAGGATTTTCATCTTGAATTTACGTAGCAGGATTTACTTATTAAATATCCTCATGGGTGAAGAACAAGACTTTTCTTGGAAGTTTTATTAGACTTTGCATGTAGTCAGAGAGCGAGGTTATCTCAAGGGTCAAATGAGTCAGCTGTTAATGGCTACTGTGGCCTTAAAGGGCAAGTTTACGTTTACACAAAAATTAGCTTAGGAGGATGGAGTCAGCTTGGGAAACCATGAATTTAGTTTTTTAACCATTAACTTATTTATCTTCTTTATCTATTGCATTGCAAGTACAAACATTTTATTCAGTTAGTTTTATATTTGACTTATTTTATAACACCACACAGTGCACTCTGACTTGCACCTGGCCATTTTGCTTTCACCTTGGACATGAAGGTGTCCACTTCCTCCTGAATATCCCTGTGGCTGAGGCTGTGTCCTCCCTCATCCGTGCTTTTCAAAAGCATGTCCAGGAAGACCCTCCTCTTCCTCTGGCCTTGCTCGGACTCACTGTCAGCATCGCCACTGCCCTGGGATTCTGCTTTTTCTCTGATTACCTACAGGGAGAAGAATTCAATCAATGACAAGGTCACATCCTTACAACCCGTGGTCAATTTTGTTCTGTTGCCATGGAATTTTGGATGGACAAACGAATGATTGTGTTGCCCATAGCACTACACTGGTGAAGGCAGAATTGTGGAGATGTTTCAAGGGGATTAGCTGGCTTTGAAAATAAGTCATTTAGAAAAAATTGCAGGGGTAAATAAAAACAAGGACGAGGGAAATATGGATGAAAATTTGTTTTTATGCGCAAACATATCAAGATGGATGTCAGTGTGCAAGAAATAGTAAAGAAGTATATAAACCACTGCAGAGATAGCCAGTAGTTTGTTACCTGTCATGTTCTGAGCTGTGCAATCAAGCCAGTATGTGGATATTTTTGCCGTATACTGTGAGCGATAGACTAGCAATAGTAGTAAAGTGTTTGTGGTAACCGTATTTTAAGCCTCTCCAATCATGGCATGACATTGTGTCTCTTTTTTAACCATCACTGCAGACTCTTGGTCATAATTGGCTCATGGCATCATTGGCCCAGGCTGATACTTTTTTGTTGTTGAGAGAAAGTACATCTGTTGCAGACTGTGCTGCTTCAAATGCCTCATACATTATCACCGACATATTAGCCTACTGCACTGTCACATAAAATCCATAATACCACAAGAGGGCTATTAACGGGCTGCGCTAACGGAATATTGAGTTGTGAAGGCCAGAGATGATTCAGCATTTAATGATCAATAATGATACATCAAAAATAATATTGATAAATCAATAATTTAGTATAATGGTTAAGGAATTGGCCTTGTAACCGAAAAGTTGCAGGTTTCGATTCCCAGGTAGGACACTGCCGTTGTACCCTTGAGCAAGGTACTGAACCTGAATCGCTTCAGTATATATCCAGCTGTATAAATGGATAATATGCAACAAAAAAAGTTACAAATGTGTGTAAGTCACTCTGGATAAGAGCGTCTGCTAAATGCCTGTAATGTAATGTAATAATAATAATAATAATAATAATAATAATAACAATATTCATAACAATTGTACATAGCACACTCTCAGAAGAAAGGGTTCCAAAAGGCTTCTATGTGTTCCTGTAGAGGAACCAAATCTAAATGAACATGTGCACGTGCACAGACTTAGCTATTGAGCCATTGGGCCATTTCCGAAGCTGAAGTTTGTCGCTGGGTAGATAAAAAGAGACGAGACTGCCTTCCACTTCCAGAGGTACAAAGTATGAATCATAGTGCACCTTTCCTTATTAAATATTTAAGAAAAATAGCTTTTTGGTCTCACAGTAGGCTACGCTGTCTGTCACTCCACATAATTGGATCATAACTTCTGGAAGTTTTTTTTTGTAATGCATTCTTGAAGGGTTTTTTTTTTTTTTTTTTTGTATGTGCTAATATAGGCTACTGACCCTATATAATGTCCAGCGCGCAGAGCACGATGAAGCTAAAGCAGTTGAATGGCCCTCTTCCCGCCTGCTTCGCCAGTTTTTCAGTCAGAACCTCTGCCTGCTCGTTCATTACTTCGAGGAACTCGGTCAGTAGGGAGAAGTAAAAAGTCGGGGTCAATATCTTCCGTTGCCTGCACCATTTGTCACCTGTGCTACAACCAAGGAGAGAGAAAAGACGAGCGCATTAACATGTGATCCGTGTCGAAACTGCTTGTTTCCGTCTCACTGAACTCCACTTCACTTCTGTCTTTTTTGGAGGGAAAATTGCTCAATGGCTCTCAGACAGAGGCATATATATTTGTCCTCTGTGCCTCCACGGGCAATTTTAAGGGCAGCCTCATTTCCTCCTGCAGAACAGCATGACCAATCCATCTCCTGTCGCTCCAACTCGTATTTTCCAGACTGACTGTGAGTAATTCTGAGTAAAAGATTGTTCTGAAACACAAGGCGGGGAAGGTCTATACCAATGGCAGATTGAGTGAAAATGGGGTTTACAAATGAGGATGAGTTGAAACCAGAAACCTGCACCCCGAAAAAGTATACATTCCAGAAACAAGTTAGATTCGCTGTGACATTTTAAAACTTGATAGGGTCATATTTTTTCACGCAGTGTAGGCCCCCAAAAGGTGCTGCAAGTATTATTTAATTCCTGATATATTTGCTGGCTGGCATAGTTCGTGAGCAGGTTGTATAAAAGATAGATTGTCACTCCAGTGCATAAATGTTTCTGTGTCGGAAAGGATTTATTTTTTTATAGCAGCAAATAATAAGCTGTGATGTGAAACAATGATGGGTTTAATTAAGTAAGCAGAACACTCGTAACACTTAGGTATCAACATACACTAACAATACATTTATTTAGGTTACATCTATAATCAAGGGGGGAAATGCTATATATGAAGCTTTTCTAACCCAGGTTCTCATATAATTTATGTAAATATATAGCCAAGGCAAATATCAGATACTTGCTATTTTACCTGAAGATTTACATTAAAGGCATTTAGCAGACGCTCTTATCCAGAGCGACTTACACAGCATTTTTGCATTTATACATAGTATCCATTTTACAGCTGGATATATACTGAAGCAATGCAGGTGAAGTACCTTGCTCAGGGGTACAACGGCAGTGTCCTACGTGGGACTCGAACCTGCGACCGTTCGGTTACAAACCCAGTTCCTTAACCACTGTACTACACTGCCGCCCACGATATTTATTTTAGCCTAAACCAGTGAGGATAAGAATGATGTCTGATATGTGGTTGCCGTTTACGTATAGTGTATTATGGTGGCGGAATCTTGGTGGTCAAACTGTATGTCCTTACGCAGTATGTGAAATTGTTGATTAAAAAGTCCTATCCTGTAAAATATATTTTAATTTGTAATGTTTAAGTATAATCTGTAGCAGTGAGTCAGTGGAGAGGGATAGCTGGTGAATGTATATCATTGGAGTCCCTGTACTTCCTCAAAAGTCATTCAGTTATGTTCAATGTCCATAAGGGAATGTTATAAAATCAGATTTGTTCTGTTCTGAGAAGTCTTTGATCTTCCTCCAGTAATGTTCTGGACTATATTCATTAATACCCCATGGTTCAGATGGGAAATAAAACTACATTCTCCTTTTTCTTTATAAAGTGAAATATAACTGAGGAACTACCCACCAACTTTTTGTTAATATAAGGTTTTATTTGACTTCACATCATCTTATTTGCTTTAAAATAACTTTCCAATGAACGGTGCACTAGAAATATACCTTTCACAGGTTTATAAAGGTTTCAATTTACTATACTCCTACTTTGGATGTGGTGGTTCTCCATATAACAGTTCTGACCACTACAAACTATATGTGAAATGAACAAAATGTACATGGAACAAACCTAGTCAGAAGACCAGTGCCAAGCCAGGGGTAGAGGAACCTGTAGGCATACGATTTATCAATGTGCTTAGGGTCGTTCAGCACCATCTAGGGAGCAAAATATCATTGTACACTTTACAGCCACCTCTGAGAAAAACATAGGCTGCCTTTTGAGGTTTGTAATTATCATTTCATATTTTTACACAGGTGAACACTGCAATAATTGACTCTGCATTAGTATCTATGGTTACAGAAATAATCCACAACAGCGAAAGCTGATGATAATTGCTGTCCATATCCAACATATGTGTTCTTTAGTTTTTCAAAAAAGCTATGCAGCCAGCAGGCTATGTTTTGGTGCTCAGGATAGATTTTAAAACGTGTGGCTACTACTGTTACCAGCATGAGAATGTTAATAGTGATTCTGCAGCCTGTTTGGAAACGATTGCATGTAGCCTGTTCATGCCCTTTACACATACATGTAGCATGTTCATGCCCTTTACACATACAAGTAGCCTGTTCATGCCCTTTACACATACATGTAGCCTGTTCATGCCCTTTACACATACATGTAGCCTGTTCATGCCCTTTACACATACATGTAGCCTGTTCATGCTCTTTACACATACATGTAGCCTGTTCATGCCCTTTACACATACATGTAGCCTGTTCATGCCCTTTGCACATACATGTAACCTGTTCATGCCCTTTACACATACATGTAGCCTGTGCATGCCCTTTACACATACATCTAGCCTGTTCATGCCCTTTACACATACATGTAGCCTGTCCATGCCCTTTACACATACATGTAGCCTGTTCATGCTCTTTACACATACATGTAGCCTGTTCATGCCCTTTACACATACATGTAGCCTGTTCATGCCCTTTACACATACAAGTAGCCTGTTCATGTCCTTTACACATACATGTAGCCTGTTCATGCTCTTTACACATACATGTAGCCTGTGCATGCCCTTTACACATACATGTAGCCTGTTAATGCCCTTTGCACATACATGTAGCCTGTTCATGCCCTTTACACATACATCTAGCCTGTTCATGCCCTTTACACATACATGTAGCCTGTTCATGCCCTTTACACATACATGTAGCCTGTTCATGCCCTTTACACATACATGTAGCCTGTTCATGCCCTTTGCACATACATGTAGCCTGTTCATGCCCTTTACACATACATGTAGCCTGTTCATGCCCTTTACACATACATGTAGCATGTTCATGCCCTTTACACATACATGTAGCCTGTTCATGCCCTTTACACATACATGTAGCCTGTTCATGCCCTTTACACATACATGTAGCCTGTTCATGCCCTTTACACATACAAGTAGCCTGTTCACGCCCTTTACACATACATGTAGCCTGTTCATGCCCTTTACACATACATGTAGCCTGTTCATGCCCTTTACACATACATGTAGCCTGTTCATGCCCTTTACACATACAAGTAGCCTGTTCATGCCCTTTACACATACATGTAGCCTGTTCATGCTCTTTACACATACATGTAGCCTGTGCATGCCCTTTACACATACATGTAGCCTGTTCATGCCCTTTGCACATACATGTAGCCTGTTCATGCCCTTTACACATACATCTAGCCTGTTCATGCCCTTTACACATACATGTAGCCTGTTCATGCCCTTTGCACATACATGTAGCCTGTTCATGCCCTTTACACATACATGTAGCCTGTTCATGCCCTTTACACATGCATGTAGCCTGTTCATGCCCTTTACACATACATGTAGCCTGTTCATGCTCTTTACACATACATGTAGCCTGTTCATGCCCTTTACACATACATGTAGCCTGTTCATGCCCTTTACACATACATGTAGCCTGTCCATGCCCTTTACACATACATGTAGCCTGTTCATGCCCTTTACACATACATGTAGCCTGTTCATGCCCTTTACACATACATGTAGCCTGTTCATGCCCTTTACACATACATGTAGCCTGTTCATGCCCTTTACACATACATGTAGCCTGTTCATGCCCTTTACACATACATGTAGCCTGTTCATGCCCTTTACACATACATCTAGCCTGTCCATGCTCTTTACACATACATGTAGCCTGTTCATGCTCTTTACACATACATGTAGCCTGTTCATGCCCTTTACACATACATGTAGCCTGTTCATGCCCTTTACACAATATGCACATCAGTATCCTTTCTCTCATGCTAGTACAAACTATTTAACTAGAATTTTTCCTCAATTACCTCAATAGTATGTGCATGATATACAAAAATGAAAGGTACTGGCCCTATCCATATCTTCAGCAGGGGTAAACGTCTGAATTAATTTGTGCCCTCTATTATTTGACTGAAGAAATCTATGAAAAACAACAAGCAAGACCAAAAACACCAATATATAGCTGTTATACACCATTTCCACAGTCAGAGTAAAAAAAATAAAAGCTTTCCATCACACATTAAACCCGGAGCAGAATCACACAAACTAAGATGTGCGGGCCAATGATATCGCAGCACCATTCACAAATTCAGTGGAACTACTGATACAACAGACATGATAAAGCCGATGACAGATTGGCATCCCTGACCTCTTGATATTGGTTTGAACTACAGAGCATGGCCTATGATTGGGTAAGCACCAGCTACTCCGGGAAATTGGCTTCATCTGATACCATTTGTGCACATACCCGCTGAGCAACTGATGTGTGATATAAGTCAGAAAAGCAAGGAAAATGGCTGCCGCAATTATCCAGAGCATGTAAACCCGTAATACAATTGTCATCTCTGTGAGGTGTTGACATGTGCTGTGCATTTGTGGTTCAGGGTCTGAGTCTGTTACTTCTCTCTCTGTTACTTAAACTTTAGACTGACCTCTGTGGTGTGCGCCCCATCTCCCTCTCTGTTCGACTTCTTTCTCTCTCGATACAGATGCAGTGGTCAACTAGGGGGTGGCAGTGGCACCAAGGGTTAATTGATTGATTATTGGCAGCAACTGGGGATGCCTTTTAAAAACTGTGCCTCCTAAGTGTGGGTCTATCGATCTCTTTGGGCAGGTTACCTTGGGCCGACTGGTATACCTGGCGGGGGGTTCCAGACGTTACCAACCGCCAGATCGTTTCCAAGAATAACCGCCACTCCTTCCACAGGCAAGGAGGGCCGGACCGCAACCACCACATCGTCCTGCACCAATTCCGACTCCAGGTGAATCCAGTGCAGAGGAACATTCATTGGAGTCAAACCAACACCACAAACCAATACTTTATCTCCAGTAGCAGAGGACGTAGAGAAAGGCAAAACATTGTCCAGTATAAACATTTGCGCAGCGCCAGCGTCTCTCAACACACACACAGGCTTTTTATTAAGACCTCCTACTAAAGAGACATAACCCTCAGAGATTATTAATACAAAATGTTGTATTCAAGTCATCTAGTTGCCCCAAAAACTCCAGCTGAATTAGGAAAACAGCTGTAGGCATTGTGTTTTTTGTGCATTTGCACTAGAAGGAGATTTAGGAGTCTTAAGAGCAATCACCCCACCAATGACTCTTATTGTTACAGGCGTGACGAATACGTAAACAACTAGCAAATATGGGAGCAACTAGCGTACAAGCCTAGCCTGAGGTTCATCAAAGGCTATTGTGCATTCCGTGTGTTTTCTGGATGGAAAATGCAAGCGTGTGATTGGCTGAAACGCCGAATGGGTAAATGTGCTAGAACAAAGAGCCTTCAGGAAGTCTGTGAGTGGAAGACAAAGGGTATTTGTACATCCCACGTCAGGCCATCTCTGCCAAGAACTGGGAGGATGGTGTGAAGGTGTGTAATTACTTACAACTGACTCTGTTTGGTGGGGATTGCTGTTTTTTTTGTTGTTTTTTTAAATATAATTTCAACTGGAACAGTCTTATTGCGTGATGTTGCCTTTTCTGAGTTTCAGCATTACATAAGACGAAACAGAACAGCAAACCAAGCATAGCTGAAGTGATAAGTGTAACCTCCATATTAATCACAGTCTTTCCAATTATCTGGAATATTTTGCACACTTGAAAAACAGGCTATAAATTAAGGGAGAGATGAGTGCTCAAATTTGCATAATTTCTCAGGAGAAGGTAACTGTTGTAATGCATGCGGGATCATTTATGAAAATAATTGCCTTTACTGAATGTGAAAGTCAGTAGCATAACAGGATTTATAAAATAGCAGTCCTCTACATTTTTGTTCTGTGAAAGAGGATTTTTATTATGCTTAACCTATATGCCACTGGGGAGGGTTAAGGGCGGGGCCAAGAAGGTTGCTCCTCCTCATTTGCTGTTGACTACTTCCTGCCTTCTCCCAGGTAGAATAAAAGACAGACTACCACATATTAGTCTGGCAGCAATAAGTTGGTGCCAAACTGGTATGTCTTAATGACATATTATTAAACCTGCTTTCTCCAAAGAATATGGAGACCTCCCAGAAAAATAGCGCACAGAGCAGTGGACTGCCAACAGGCAGGATGTAAGTGTGGAATGATTGCATTTGCCTTTGATGGACATAATCCTGTCCCTCCATGAGTTTGGATTTGTGTTACAGTTCTGGGGAAAGCAGTATTAAAGAGTTATCTGGAGAACTGCACTAATAAAACCCGGAACAGCTCTTTTTACTTCAGTCCACGTTCCAGATTTGGGAGGGTTCCGGGTTTTACTCAGTGGAGTTATCCAGCTAACTCAGTAATCCTGCTTCCTGGAACAGGCCCCTATAGCTTGATTGTTGATTGATTTAGACTTTGGTTTCTCACTCCAAGAATACGGGAATACAATGAAAGTAGGCTAATTCATCCATTTCTTTGTCATACTTTGCATCTTCTCTCTATCTGACATGGTGGTGAGGTCCACCTCTATGCAATATTATATTAATGTACATTTATTACAATGGTTCAAAAGCCACTGTTATGCAACAATGTCTAATCTCAATTACTAATTACTAATCTAAATTAAATTATTTCATTTTTTATTTCACTGCATATTTTGAAGTTAATTGTGAATTAATATGCATAGAAAAGCAATATCTTATACAATCAATCATTTATTGGTAGCAGAAAAAATACAAAGCATACAATAAATAAATCCATACACACTCCTAAATGCTTGAAACTATTCTCATAATACAAAATTATTTTGGCATTTTACACAAAATAAATGTCATTATCTTTAATAAAGCAACAACAAAAAAAAACAAATTAGTCAATGATGAATATGGAAATTGTGTCAAGTGTTTAGTGTTCTCCACTTACAATTCTCATTTGAAAGTTTGTACTTGTTTAAAAGCTCACAGCAGTGCATATTTCATGAAAGACTTTTTTTTTTTAGATGTAAAATTCTGGTAATGAATATTCTTGGCTTGTCACATTATGAAAGAATTTTGTAAGTAATAAAAGGAGCAAGTTTTGAGATGAAATTTCTTTGCCAGTCTGCACTCTGTGTGAACATTATCTAGAATTCAGGCAGACTTCAATAAAGAGTTGTTAAAAAGTAAGTACTAGATAGTTTTTTTTAAACTGTTAACATGTTTTAATGCAGATTTTACAATGAAACATATTAATCCATGCCATCATTTCAACATTTCTGAAAAAATATCACATGGCATCTTAGTGCTGCTCTCTAACCATTCAAAATGTATTTCTGCATCCTCACTCTGGCCCACCCCATTCGTGATGTCAGAGTATCTTTTTGGAGGAACTACTATGTCATATGCAAAATTGTTTCTGCCGACAACAGAATTGGCAGGCACCTGATTGGTTGGACGCACTACGATCTTTTGGTTTTCCGGCTCCACGTTTTCAAACCGGAACAACATGGCAGCCTGTTCATAAACATCCTCTTATTCCACCAACAGTCCACAATAATAAGTTTCTGATAATATTTGAGTTGAGAAATGGGTCATGCAGTTGCCGGTTCTTGATTCATATTTGATCTGCAACGCCTAGTTTGATCCGAGTTTCGTGAGCCAGGCGTAGCAGTGCTGTACGAAATATTTTGCAAATGAAGGTGGGCACACCCCCCCCCCCCCTTTCCCTCACTCACCCCACAAAGTATTTTTCTAAATTGTGTAGTAGGCGGAGATAGGCTGAAACAGTGGGTGCGTCCCAATACTTAAAAAATGCATCCTCCTTTCCTCCACTATCTCCTCTACTCCGTGCCCTGAAAAACCAATCTTTGTGTCCTAATTAGATATTTATTAATTAGATTAGATATTAATTACATATTAATTGTTACATATGAATTAATGTTTTGACGCAAATTGCAATATCAGGTACATTCTATACTGTACGTGCAAATGCATGCTGTTTTGCATACTTCCGGGTAGGAGACGAGTGGAGGAAAGGAGGTGATGAGTGAAGAATATTGGGATGCACCCATCGAGTGCACTGACTCTTTAAATGGGAGGGTACTGGGTACAGCTACAGTTAATGACTCTCATCACCATTTTAAAACCAGTGCATACACAAGAGGAAGGGGAACTGAATAATAAAATAGTACAAATCTATTTAGTACATAACTCACAACTAAGTGAACCTGTCCAAAAGAGTATTGCACACAGCATCAAAGGTAGCCAATTTTGTAAAACAAAACATGTGCAATTCCATATTTCTGTGCGTGGTAATGTTTTTTTTTCTAATCAGGTAGTTCCTCAGCCAGTCACTACATCCTTCAGAGGTATCCGTCGTCATGTTTGCCTAACTTTCCCCGTCAGTTAGATCAATATTGCTCACCTTCTACTCTTCAACAGGTATAGCATTTCCCTGTTCTTTTGTGGTTTTTACAGTGCGCTCGTCGTACTTTGACTGCGCTCGCTATGACATCGCCACTTGGAGCTTCTTCTTGCAGTGCGCTGGAATCCGACTGAAAGCTTTACGCTGATGAAACATTCCTGGGGAACGATAAAGGCACTGTGAAAACACGGAGCAATCATAGAATAGAATAGAATAACTTTTATTTTCCCGTTAGGATGAGATGTCATAGTGAGTGAAATAGTTACACAACATTTCCCAGAAGTCTTCAAATCTTAAAACTGTACTGGACTTGGGATTAAGTGACTTTATACTTTTTTAAATTTATTTGCTGATCGGATTTATTATTCATTACTTATTACTTCATTACTATATGTTATCAAATCTCTGTTTCATTACTATACAGTATGTTATCAAAATGTCTTTTGAGACAAGTTATGGCTATTCAAACTGCTGTGTATTTAACCATTGAATATATATTCCAAATAAATGCTATTGTTTCATTGTTCAAAAACTGTGAAAACCCAATATGAAATAGTCATTGCACAACAGCTTTAACAGGAGGGTAGAGTTAGAACAACAACGACAACAACAGAAACCCCCATTAAGTTGTCGGACTGTATCCTTGGTAACAGTTCTGACTGTGTAATGTCAGAAGGAACTGTTCAGGTTGTATTTACCCAGTGGCAACAGTCCTTCCCCCTCCTCTTCCTCGGTGGATGAAGGGTTGAGCGGCCTCCTGTGATTGCCGGGGTACTCTGAGAGGCTGTTGGCAGTGGAGCAGGCGATTCCCATGCTGAACCCGGTCACTCCGATGCGCGAGGGCTCACCTGAAGGAAACACCACACCCACTGATGATGCAACTTCCTGTATGGATAGGAGGGAGTCGCATGGTTCTCGTGGAAAATTACAGACACCAATCAAAGATGTGGGAGGAGTGGAGGTCAAAACGGAAGCATTCCATCCGGCATCAGGTGGCCGTGAGGTCACTTCCTGTGACAGTTATACTTCTTACACATCACACTAAGGGGATATCTTCACTGAGAGCAAGACCAGTCAGATACCCAGCCAACCTGTGCCATTTAATTAAGACATTGCATGCAGCCCAGCGATTGTACAGTAGCAGATGGCACCTCTTCTTAATGAAGGAATTAAATGCATTCTCCATAATTAGAAAAATACACAAATTAAAAGTGAGCATAGTTATTACCATGTTAATCCATGGTGCATTTACATAATTCCTGTATAATATTTCAAGTATGTTTTTGTACAGACGTCCATGAAAATTACTCATGGAAGATCTTGATTTTATCAATCAATTTTTCTTTATTTTTTACGTTGTATTTGTAAAGGATTCTTTTAGCTGTACAATAATTTGACCTGTTTGGTGTGTGTTCTGTTTCCTTGTTTTGTTTTCACAAACCAAAAGGAGGATATAAGCAGCCATTCTTCTCATTTTTGACTAGTCTGGCATGCCACCATTTTCTGGCATGAACCTCTTGGCCCTTTAAAGGGTATCTTTAAATAGCCTCTAAACAGTCACTTCATGGCCAGATAGAGGAGTGTAACTATTACCTGAAAAAGTTCCTCTTCCAGAACGCATATGGTAGGACATCTCCATGGGTGTGAAAAATCTTTTTATGGGTGTGTCTGACTGGAAAGAAATACAGTAAATAAATACAAGGGTTGCATGAATGGCTTTTTCTCAGTTAGTCTTATGCACACACTCTTCTCCTCTGAGATCACATGCACACTTCATATGACAGTACATAATATAATTACAACCTTTTTCTTTTTTACAACTAAATTTAATTGCTACTAAATTTTAAAAAATGATAAAATTTGTACGTGTATATTTATCAAAAAGCCGAGTACATGGATACTGATCATTAAATGATCATGCCACCAATGTGATTAACTGATTTCTCATGGTGATACAATTTTTAATTTTTTAATCTTGCATTAGCACTAGAGTAGATTGCCTAATTAGTCAGACAGATGGTTGTGTGCAGGCGATAAATCAACTTAACTTGTTAAATGTCAAGTCTGGTTAAACTCTAAAAAACGCACAACATGGAAAATACCCAGCATGGTATTTATCAAGACATTGTACCACGAGTAATGTTGGGAGATGGAAATCAGTACACTGTTGTTCTCCACAACAATTTTGTATCTTTCATATTCGGTGTTGAGACATTGCATTTCACAGACGAGAAAGGCGTCGTTGTACCATGATGATGAACAATTATCTGTTGTGAAAGTTGAAGGATAGTGGTTTGTGAAGCAATGCTGCCTTGCTTTGGCCCCGAGTAAAGCAGAGACAATATGCGTTGTCTAGTGGAATACGTTCCTATTCCTCTCTTATAGCCTGCACAAGCATTTTCCCGCTTCATGCATTTTTCCGGATCATTCCACAAATGTTCACTAGGCCACAAGGCATCCAACTGTCACATTCTCATCACACAGGACGGCCTTTGTCACAGAAGTCACAGGAGGACTCCGTCCAAACAGCAGCGGGCTGGCCGACGGCCACCAATCACTGAAATCGGAATCCTGTAGTTGCATAAACAGCCCTGTCTGGAACGTGACAGTAAGGCCTATCGATTCGGCCTGCTGTCCAAAACGATTCGCACATTGCTCTGCACATCTATGCCACGCACTATTATGTGCAGAACACAACACCGTACAGTACGCAAAACCTCTATTCGTCAATAAAGGGGACTTGTTTTTACTGCTGGAAAGAGAACCTGAGTTGACACCAAGTTATTTGATAACATAGAAGAGCGTTTGTGAGTGCTAAGCCACTGAGTGTTTGACCTGCATATGATCAGTGTGTAGTTCCCTTCCAGCGGCTGAATGCCTTATCTGAGGGTTATAGGGGCCCAGCATTTCGGATAAAGTGGAACTGGCAAAATGTGAATGACCTCAAACCGGGAGAATAATGCCTTCGTCTTGGTAAAGTGCTGTGGCTCATGATCTCTTAGATCATATCACAAAGGGATAGTGCTCGGCTGAATTATCTCGCCAGGTAGGGCTGTGGACGCCCCAGGTAGCGGTCAACATTGCCTGCCTCCTGTCCATTCGCTATTCTTGCCAAGGATGACATTTGACAGACCTGCACTTACGCCTGCACCACCCAGTTATATCACCCAGGTATAGCAATGCAAAAAGCAAGAAAATAATAGAAATAGAAAAATAGAAAATATTAGCCTTTTTTAAGTTCCTTTCTGTTTGACAAGTGAAAATGTCTTACCCCATTGGCAAATCTTGAAATGAGCCAAGACAAGATGTGCCAATGTGGTGCGACAGTTTATTTTAGCAAAGAAAAGTAATGGAAATAAGATTTTAAGTCTAAATATAAGACAAAAACAGATAAGTTAAGATTGACTTCTTGTTTTCATCTCGAACATGAAGATGAGGTCAGAGCAGGCCTGTCCCGCCGGTGTCCTACCCGGAAGGTATGCGTGGTGTTGGGCCTCGGGAGGGTCTCCAGCAGCAAGGTGGGCTCTCTCAGGGGGGGTAGACCAGACACGGGGTGCATGGCGCTCACCACGCGGCTCTGCAGGACCCTCCCTCTGTGCTGCCGAAAAGACAGCAAGCAAAGGTCACTCGCCCGGCCTCTGTTACCGTATGGACACACACGCCGATCGATAGCCGCATCAGCAAAGCAGGACTGTTTGCAATACCGATAAGCATGTTTATGGAGTCAGCTGGCTCAGATTAATTTTCTGTGTTCAACGAAGTTCAGACTGTAAAACACTAGCCTATAAGGACATGAGAAACAAAGACGCTTTAGAAATGTTACAATAACAATTAAGGGCCTTTCACACAAACCTGGTGAAAATACTTTTTATTTATTTGTAAGAATATGCCCCATGTATATAGAGAGGAGTGGGTGGGATTTGGGAGATTGGTGTACCCACAAAATGTATCCATGTCTTTTTGGATACAACCCCTCAATAAAAAAACTTAATTATAAAAATTAAGAATAATACTGCACTGCATTAATCAAAAAATAACTCTTATTTCTGCTAAAGTAAGATGAAAATATTCACAATGAGGTGAGACGGTTTCATTTCAAGATTTCCCTTAAAACTTAAAACAAGCCAATGTTTTCTACTTGAGAGAAAAACATAAGATTTTAAGTCTCATTACAAGACTAAAGACAGACATTTTTTGCAGTGTAGGTGAGAAGGTACAAAGAGAGCCCAGGGGTGGTACCGGTAAGTATCTGGAGGCAGGCACTGACAGCTCCTGCTCCAGGGCGTCGGCCCGAATGGATGGAAACCTCTGCTTCCGCACCGCGTTCACTGGGGGAGTGGCAAGCCCCTCGGTCACAGTACATCTAGACATCATGGTAAAGATAAGACAGCATTTCATTCAGCACGTAAACATCTTTCTGTAATCGCAAAGTGTTTTTTTTTCCGTCAAAAGTCACATTTGCCATTTGTGCTACTACAATTTCTGGTAAAAGGCTGGAAGCTGAAGACCACAGAATGCTCTGTACGGGAAATGTCCGATCAATTACGCTTGCTGGGACTGCCTGATGGACTGATTCTTTTGAGCCCATGATCTATGCTGGCTTCTCACCAGCCAAAACATACGCTGAAGTCAATTTATCAGTGGGCGAGGGTCATACTCAACAGAGATTTCCAATTGAAGGAAATGAATGTATTAAAATATTTGTCCATTACTGGGCTACACCACCTTATTCCCAAGGCAAAAATCTATCTTGGGTCAAAAATCAATGGACAAATAAAAGCCTATGTGATTGATACCACGGGAACAGTCAATGGATCCCGCCCAAAGCTCAAGACAGCCATAGACCCTGGAGTAGACTTCACAGAGGAGAGAGGACATAGACATCGAGCGCGCAGTAACACTGGCCCACACACAGCCCACTTTCCATCAAGTAAGATTTGGCTACTTTATTGCCCCCAGATGATGATACCGTTTCCATGGCTCGTAAAGGTATTTCACTGCAAGCAATAAAGGTGCAATCTTGTACAAGTGTGCCCCAACAGTACAGAGCAACAAAGGGTTTCTCCAACGCAGAAGCAATAATATGGGTCTTTATTTAACCTGGAGATACTTTGGTCATTATGTGGAGATATATTTTTTTTAGGCTTCGAAGTCCAATTATTTTTGATAAACCCAGCGTGATTTTTAAAGGTGTGGGTGGTGTTTCTGTGACATACAGCAGCAGGAGCTGGTTTTTGTTATGGATAAAGCACAAGCTGTCACGGATGCCACTGCTGAACCTCATGTGTGCTGACTAATAGTTTATTATCAAAGGTTAATCCAAGGTGCTTGAAGTGTGTTTAACCTTTTACGCCTGCAATTATTTGGCGATTAAAAACCTTTTTGGATCGAAAATCTCTTTCACTGTGGATACACTAAGCTCTAAAGCACCGCTGAAACTCAATGAGGACTGAGAGTTCTGATAAGAAACAGACAGTTTAATGTATAGTCACTAAGGAGAACTACTATAGCGGTATCATCAGTATATTAGATGAAGGGAAGCCATGGATCAAGGGCTTTGACAGTTATTACTGTATGAAATGTACAGGACCAGACTGGAAACACACCCCATAGGGGCACCAGAATATGTGATGATAGTGACAGTTCATAAATAACTCTGTGGCTTAGTGTCCGGCCAATTCCACATTGTCCGATAGCGGCTGCATCCGTGATGGATTTACTGGGTCCATCGGCAGGGAAACACCTGGCAGATTCATGATACGATCTAATGAAAGTGTGAGAAGGTCAAAGGTTACTTCCTGCGAGTCTGTACATTTGCAGGGTAGCAGGTACAGCCGCAGGACAGGGCAGCTAGCGTGTGTTTGGGTGTAAAAGGGAGCTAGCGCTTGTGTTTGGGTGTAAAAGGAAGCTAGCGCTTGTGTTTGGGTGTAAAAGGGAGCTAGCGCTTGTGTTTGCATGTAAAATGGAGCTAGCGCTTGTGTTTGGGTGTAA
Source organism: Ilyophis sp. 1 JC-2022 (assembly GCA_022702515.1). Lineage (NCBI taxonomy): Eukaryota > Metazoa > Chordata > Actinopteri > Anguilliformes > Synaphobranchidae > Ilyophis > Ilyophis sp. 1 JC-2022. The sequence goes on from CM040404.1 coordinate 132,405,844, forward strand.
AAGGAAGCTAGCGCTTGTGTTTGGGTGTAAAAGGGAGCTAGCGCGTGTGTTTGTGTGTAAAAGGGAGCTAGCGCGTGTGTTTGGGTGCAAAAGGAAGCTAGCGCTTGTGTTTGGGTGTAAAAGGAAGCTAGCGCTTGTGTTTGGGTGTAAAAGGGAGCTAGCGCTTGTGTTTGGGTGTAAAAGGGAGCTAGCGCTTGTGTTTGCGTGTAAAAGGGAGCTAGCGCTTGTGTTTGGGTGTAAAAGGAAGCTAGCGCTTGTGTTTGGGTGTAAAAGGGAGCTAGCGCGTGTGTTTGCGTGTAAAAGGGAGCTAGCACGTGTGTTTGGGTGTAAAAGGAAGCTAGCGCTTGTGTTTGCGTGTAAAAGGGAGCTAGCGCTTGTGTTTGCGTGTAAAAGGAAGCTAGCGCTTGTGTTTGGGTGTAAAAGGGAGCTAGCGCTTGTGTTTGCGTGTAAAAGGGAGCTAGCGCTTGTGTTTGGGTGTAAAAGGGAGCTAGCGCTTGTGTTTGGGTGTAAAAGGAAGCTAGCGCTTGTGTTTGGGTGTAAAAGGGAGCTAGCGCGTGTGTTTGCGTGTAAAAGGGAGCTAGCACGTGTGTTTGGGTGTAAAAGGAAGCTAGCGCTTGTGTTTGCGTGTAAAAGGGAGCTAGCGCTTGTGTTTGGGTGTAAAAGGAAGCTAGCGCTTGTGTTTGGGTGTAAAAGGGAGCTAGCGCGTGTGTTTGCGTGTAAAAGGGAGCTAGCACGTGTGTTTGGGTGTAAAAGGAAGCTAGCGCTTGTGTTTGCGTGTAAAAGGGAGCTAGCGCTTGTGTTTGGGTGTAAAAGGAAGCTAGCGCGTGTGTTTGGGTGTAAAAGGGAGCTAGCGCTTGTGTTTGGGTGTAAAAGGGAGCTAGCGTGTGTGTTTGGGTGTAAAAGGGAGCTAGCGCTTTTGTTTGGGTGTAAAAGAGAGCTAGCGTGTGTGTTTGGGTGTAAAAGGGAGCTAGCGCTTGTGTTTGGGTGTAAAAGGAAGCTAGCATGTGTGTTTGGGTGTAAAAGGAAGCTAGCATGTGTGTTTGGGTGAAAGGCTCACAGTTTGGTTCCTCGTAGGATGCCGTGGCCGTGGGAGGACCTGGTCTCGGCGCTCAGCTTGGGGAGTCTGCGCTGGGCCGGGAGTTTTTGGGAAAATGTGCAGACGCCCCTGGAAGCTGAGAGGATGGTGTGTTCCATCAAGCGCGTGTGCCCCTTGCCGGCCGACATCAGCATGCCCGGTCTGTCATCTGGGTCACACCTGCAGAGTAGCACACACAGATCAGCTTACACGCCTTCCAAGGCTGCAGTGCACCACCTCACGTCACTTATAACAGGGGATAGAAATATAGGATATACAGTATTTAAGATTATATTTAGTATATATACCTGTATATATGTGTGTGTGTGTGTGTGTGTGTGTGTGTGTGTGTGTGTGTGTTTTAGATGATTTTCAAATTCTTCAGCCCTACACAGCAAAGTTACTAGTGTTAAATTAACTCCAAAAGAGTCCAACAAATACAGTTACCATCAGTGTTGATTTTACACTGAAAATGTTGCTGTGTAGGCAAAATTCTATTGATTTTTTAAATTTGTCTTTTCAGTTGTAATTTATGGATTGCAATTCGCTCTACATGTCTACGTTACCTTCAGTCATTTTATTTGAAAATGTACGTATAATTTCAGCAAGAATATAATATCATTAATCTTTCAAAGTTAAGTAGAAAGTGCACACCAAGGTTTAATCTCATATTGTTTTTTGTAATCTGTCTCACTTCTTCAATCTGACCTGAAGTTACCTACTAATAGACTGCAAGTCAACCTGGAAAAGGATACGAGCCAACACAATAATATCATTTCCAATATCCTTGCATAAACCTATAAGGCAATATCCCCCATAAACCTATAAGGCAGCTCTGGAATGCTGAGTACGTCTGAAGGTTCATTTATCCCCTTTAAACATCAGACTTACTGTGGCTTCTCACCAAATCCGTTTTGTCTTTGTTGAAGGGGTTTGGCTTGGATTGTCATAACACCGTTTAAATTACGCTTAAAGGCACTTGATACACGAGAAGCCTGCCAAAAGAGAAAGCAAACATCACTTTGGTATTTACAACATATCTTCAGCCAACATATAAAACAATAAAAATGACAGCAATTTAGCCTTTAGGCTAAAATAATTGAGACATGGAATAATCATAAAGGAAATCATATAAAGATTATTTTATATATATTAAGTTTAGCTGATCATGCTATAACTTACTAGAACTATCAACTATAACTTCAATATTTTGAAGCAAATTTTATAGCAGAACAATGTTTTTTCTCCCAGTTTTGGAATGTCCACTGGTAGGCCCGAGCCTCACAAAGCCCCATGTCTTTTAAAGAGGCACTAATGAGTAAATACCTGCCGGGAGACGATATTCGGCCAGAGGGACATGCTCCTGGTGTCTGATCCCCTGGAGACAGGACCGCTGAGGGTTTTAATCAGGATGTGGGATGACGAGTCGCACCCCACTTTGTTTGATTCCGAGGTCCCCACGCGATTGGCCCCATCTGAAAAACACACAGAACAAGGCACAGGATCATAACATATCTTGTAAGGACACCACTTTGAACAGCATCTTGTGCAGCATTGTGAAGAACATTCCTAGTTATTGATATTTCAGTGGCCATAGTAACACATAATATATGCATATATTGCAGTCACCTTAGACAAAATGTAAATTATGAGTAAAATTACGAGTACAATTCTGTAAAGTTTAGCACACATATTTACATTCGGTTCAGCGTCACGCTCTTTGAAATGCTAATGCCTCAAATGACTGAAAGATTTTTGCTTGTGGATGTGATGTGACCTTGAGCGAGGCCTTCAACCTAAATACAGCGATGCGTGCGGACCGTTTCATCGCGTGCGGACACTCTGGGACGCGTCAGCGCGGATAAGCTATCGTTTCCGCTCGGCGTCGGACGGGACGGGGCAGACCTGCGAGCTCGCTCTCCCAGTGTTTCTGCAGAAGCTCGTCCTCCAGCATGTGCACCACCTCACGCCACACGTCGTCGAAAACCTCGCCGGCCACGGCGTCCTTAATGCAGGCGTGTGGCGAAACGGGCGGCACTCCACTCCGCACCGCTCCCGGGGCCTTCCTGTGCTCCGCCCCCTCGTCATCCCTGGACCAATCACAAGGGGCACGGACCAGTGGAGTAAACCACATCAGTCTCAGGGTCAAGTGCTATAAAAGAGCTTTGCATACAATAGAGGGGACTATGTATAAAAGAGGCTGTAATTCCAACACGGATCGTCCGATATAGATGCACTCTCAAATTAAAGCTGACAGTCTGCACTTTAACCTCAAATGCATTTTTTTTTCTTCCAAAACATCAAAAATACAATACACAAATACTTTTGCATATAACT